>OX638267.1:3071365-4400740 GCA_951806755.1 Brenthis hecate | reverse complement strand
GAATGACATCGTATCAAGTAAGCTCCTAGCTTAGACGTGACTGGTTTCTACGTGGCTTGTAAGTTAACCCTTTTTCTGTATCTTTATATTTTAGTGATTTATATGCAAATAATCTTGAACTAAACGGTATTAGTTTTCAATTAGACTCGATTAATAGCTTATTTGGTAAATTAGGGTAACCGATTTCAATTTTAAGCAGTTTCAGTTATTTCTCGATTTTTTAACAAAGTAAAGATACCTTTAAATAATGAGTAATAGGTTTTCTTAGATCTACGCGAATATTTCACATTTTAAATATCTAATCTTTTTGGATTTTGTCGCGGATTTATTTGGATTTTTGATTCCTGACCTTTGAGACGTCTAAAATCTTTGTCTCTCCCGTGATCATGATTGACGTCGGGAACCAAAAATCATAATAAATTCGCGAAAAAATCCGAACAGATAGATTTATTTAAAGTGAGTAATAGATAAACAAGAATATTAAAATATTATAAAGAAGTTTTTCTAATAAAATTATATAAGAAACCTTATATTAGTTTAAAACTCCTACACTGACGCTACCTGTACAGTAAACGGTGTTCAATCTTCAACTTTTGCTTACAACGCTTAATTAACTTCGTAAACTTGTCTTCTTGTAACACGAACATGCGCGTAACGCGAACGACTTTCATTTTGTTGAATAAAATACGTTAAAATTTAAAAAATAGTGCAGTAGCCGCTATTTATATTATTATTAGCGACTTTTTAACATTATATATAGGTGTTACACTAGGTCACAGTCTATCTCCCATCCAACGCGCGTTCAGCTTGTCGTGGAGGGGAAGGGGGGGGGGCTTATCAGCGCCCGGCAGATCATTTGGTCGCGAAGCCAAGAGATGCAGGTGGAGGTGGCTCACTCGTTGGGCAGTGTACTATGCGGGATGCTCGTGGTACTTCTCCGACGGCAGAGTAGACCTTGGTTGCTGTCCCATGGTTGTCGTGATCTGCTTCGGCAGACCTGCCATCGGGGTGTCGTGGTTCAGTGCGTAAGCGATCCCGCGACGCCCCATTAAGACGGGGAAGGTTTTGTCGGATTTTAGTGGGTAGTACTGGCATACATACTTTCATCCCCATTTTTAACCCTTTAAGGGATAATTTATGGGATAAAAAGGATCCTATGTCCTTTCCAGGGCTTCATACTATCTTTTTACCAAATTTCATCTAAATCGGTTCAGTATATCTAGAGATTACCCTACAACGTCACAAACTTACAACCTCACAAACACACAAACTTTACCTCTTTATAATATTAGTATAGATAAACTATCTATTTTATAATAAAAATCCTTTAAAATTTTTCAAGTTGTAATATCATTAGTAACTGTTTTATTTATCTATATTTTTTATATATTGCGGTAAAAACGTGTATCCTACACATTGCCCATTCAAAGAAATGCCAGCTTCGCCGATTTCGTTCTTTACAAAAAAATCTGTCAAACCTATGTCTTGTTTTATATTTTTATTTCTTTACCCAAATTTATTTTAGTTTTATGAGACTGAAGTCATTGGAAATTGCTACTGTTAATGCTTTCCTTACTTGTACGAAAACTGAATAACTGGATTTCAGTGGAAACATAATAGAGTGAAATGGTAATTCGGCCGGGCTTTAGTCAAAGCCCAAAGTCCGACAAAATTTAATTTAGTAAAAAAGTTGGATATGGCCTTTTGTTGTTGTAACGAAATATATAAAAAAAAACTTATGTGATTCGATTAACAATGCCTTGCGCGGACACTCCGTTTTGTAAAAACTCTTTTTCAATTCGTAATACAATTATAATATAAAATTACATTTTGTTATAATTTTTCCACATAAAAATTATTAAATACTAGCATTACCCGCGGCTTCGCCCGCGTTCAGATGACCAAAAAGCAAATTCTTAGGTTTTACATATTGGTATACTCTTACAATGCAGTTTTTGTATTTTTTCTTAGAAATGAGGTATTTTCCGGCGGTAAACAGTATTCTATATGATGACCCGGATAACCAGCTATCACCGTACGAAATTTCATCAAAAACCCTTCAGTGGTTTTTCTGTGATGCAGTAACAGACAGACAGACAAAAATTCTAAAAATTATAGATTCGGCCTCTGTATCGATAATAATGTCTATTTCAATAAGATTTTCCAAAAAATATTTAATGTACAGATTCGGTTTAGTGACAATTTTATTATATGTATAGATAAAGCATGCATTTCCTAGTTACTATTTTCATTTTTAACCTATTTAAATTTAATGTATAAAAAAATCGATGATTAATTTTCTTTTTTATAAATTGATTTTATACTGGCTAAAAGTTCAGATGGTCTTGATGATAAAAAAAATCAAAGAAAAGGACTTGTCGAGGTGGAAATAGATGCAGCTGCTGCGTATGGAAGGCGTATCTTCGTGTTTAATTAATACCGTCGAGCACAACCGTTATGCACCCTTGGGAGGCTGTCTACAAGATTATTAGCGATGAAAAATGTGACACTCTGGTATAAGATACCGATTTATTTACCTACAAGCAATTAAAATCACGGCAACCTCTATTCATCATAGCTTTACTCATTTGACTCATTTACTTCCTTTATTTATTATTTAGTGCATATTTTGGTACAGTTCCTACTAGGATAATGAGCTTATTGATTCTGCATTTAATTCTTTAAGGGGTTCTTCTTTTTTAGTGTAATTAATTAAAAAAATCTCGCTTCTTGGTTTCCGATTTTTGTTTTTGATCTTAAAATGTGTTTTAAATATTACACTTTGTTTTAAGTCAAAACAAACATTCATATAACAAACAAACAAACACACTTTCACATTTATAATATTAGTAAAGTATGTATGTATATTATTTTACACACAGGTAAAAAAATTTGGTAAAATTAAAAGCAATATTGAGGCACTATAACCTATTCATTAAAAAATAAAATGATTAAACTAGTTCACAATTAGCAAATGTTCACAGTTAACATGTATTTGTGAGTTGGATAAAAAGTACAAGAAGGACTAACTAAAAACGTTCAAAAAAGAAATTTCACATTTAAAACTTTTTACTGAGAAATTAATAATTTCGAATCTGTATTTATTTGATTTAATAATTAACATATCTATAAGCTCAAATAAAATTCTATAAGCTGTTAAAATCAGAAGCTCTAACTTTATTTAGCTGTAGTTTTTTTTATATATTACTAGCAGAACCCGAGGCTAAGCTCGCGCTAAAACTACAAAAACCCTCCGAAAAGGTAGATTTCATACAAACTTTCATCCCCCTTAACACCTTATGGGATGAATTTCGAAAAATGCTAAAACAAGTATTTATTTAATTGTATTGAAGACCATTAAGACCAAGTTTCAAGTAATTCTGACCATTAATATTTTTTGTCTTGTATGATAACGTGTTTTCCCGTCACTTCGTTTTGACGTGAAACAAACAAACAAACACACTTTGACATTAATAATATTAGTATGGATGTAATCAATTTTATAAAGCATCTATTAGCAGAATACTTGACAGATTTACGTTTCCACATAAACTTTGCCATCAATGGCCATATACCTTTTACGGTATTTTTTATCAAACAGACATCGCCCACTCAATGCTGGACGCCATAAGCTGTTTTCCTTCCTTTTGTATTTTCTATAACCTACATTATATTGTAAGATATCACTGAAATAATGCCTCTTATTGACTTATCTCAAAGACTAAGCTTAGAATTTTAAAATATTCTAGAAAAAAATATATAGCTAACTAACTAAACTTGTTGTTAGAAAATAGAAATTTATTCTGAAAACTTCAAACTTGATCAAAATTGTGTTCATTGGTTCGAGAATGTGAAATCGCTTCAATGAAATTGAATCTCAGTCAAATCATTTATAGATTAATACTACCTCTTGCTACTATGATTAATAAATCATTCTGTTGTATGTTATGTTAACCTTATGGAGGATAAAATAAAGTTTAATTATTATGAGTGAACCTAAAGAGATAGACACATGGGCTTATCAACTTTTAAGGCACTCCTATCTAGTCCCTGTCAATTTAACAACACACATACTGACTAATATTAAAATATTAATACTATGGAATAAATTAGCATAATTATATCTATTTATTTGACACGTTTGCCTCAGTTTATATACCGTACTTGCTGTGCCAGCGGTCGGGAGTTCGAGTCCCTCTAGGGGGATTGATTTGTATGAATAACGCAAACGCTAATACTCCAGTGATAGATGTTTATAATGTGTATGTATTTAAAGTTATGTATGTATACTAGTATTACCCGCGGCTCCGCCCGCGTTCAGATATCCAAAAACCAAATTCTTAGATTTTACAAAATTATACTCTTACATTGCAGTTTTTGTATTTTTTCTCAAAAATGAGACATTTTCCCGCAGTAAAAAGTATCCTATATGTTGACCCGGATAACCAGCTATCACCATACCAAATTTCATCAAAATCCTTTTAGTGGTTTTTCTATATGTGGTAGCAGACAGACAGACAGAAAGACGAAAATTCTAAAAACTATAGATTCGGCTTCTGTATCGATAATAAAGTCTATTTCAATAAGATTTTCCAGAAAATATTTAATAAACAGATTCGGCTAATTTAGAATTTTATTATATGTATAGATACACACTACACAAGTGTATCAACTATCTGGTATCCATAACACAAACCTCGTAGCTTACCATGGAACTAGATGGTGCTGTGTTATGCTGTCCCAACATATTTATTTTATTTTATATTTATTTGATATTTTCCTTCACTTATATTAATAAATTATACAAAAAAACCGTCTTTTTGTGGTAATGTCGCGGAAAATCTTCTGTGTTCATACAAAAAAATCGTAACCCCAAACCACAGAACAGAACAGAAACAAAAAAACGTAAGGTTTGACGAGTATATTCCTGCTCCTATGCAGATTTCAAGCTCAAATTATTGTTTCATTTCTATTATATTTTATTAACTTCAATGAAGTATTTGTGTAAACTTTTCTTAGATGTTTGAATATATTTTTACATACGTAATTAGGTCCACATAAAAATGGCTGGATGGATTTGAATGAATACGCAGAAATACTATGGCTACTACCATGGATACTAAGAAACGCACTTCAACGAAGAAAGGCCCGAGAGTGTTGCTAGTTCTTATGTGCTCAGGAATATGAAACATTATCAATTACTAAACACTATTTCAACAAAATATTTTGTGACCCTGCGACAATAACGTCATAGATTTATCTCGTTACGTAAATGAGAATATTTGCTTTTAAGCGTTACGTTCTACGACTAAGTACAGGTAACGGAGGTGTGTTATCTAATAATAGAGTAGTTCAAGTAATAATACAACATTTTCAAATATGTAGAAGAGTAATATGTAGTATTAAATTTTCTCTTCCAGATTGGGTGTTTATATACTATACATCTATATCAACCATACTCAACCTTTTTTTTTATATGGGCCACAAACACGTTTCAGTCATGGTGTCGAGGGCCGCAAGCAAAAATTATTTAGGTCTTAATGAAAACATAATTCAAAGTTAACGATGTAGTTACTTTTTTAACAAAGATATGTTATAATGTGATTTTTGATGCTGCCGTATGCGGCCGTTGACTATAGCTGATCTATATTATAATATGTATGTATTCAAAGTTATATAGATATGTGTAGTGTATCAACTATCTGGTATCCATAAAAAGTCTCGTAATTTACCATGGAACTAGACGATGCTGTGTGTTAATATCCCAAAATTAAAAAAATAATAATAATAAACGACGTCACTTAATAACACGTTTTTTTATTCTTATTTTAAGAGCAGAGTCCCTTGAATGACTATGTCGCTCTGGTAGTAATAAAACTTTGTTTTGAATAACTTGAATTTACTTAATGTAAATAAATATTGCATTTCAAAATAATAATATAATAATTATATGAATAATAATATAAATAATATAATTATTTCTTTTTAATCATTTTTTTATAGTGCCATATGAACATAGTGGCTTATTTGGCAGAACGCCTGAGTGTTACGTTGGAGGCACGAGCTTATACGCTCTCGTGGTGCAAAATTCAGTTCAGTTCACTGTACATATATGCTTTCCTAATATTATATACGAAAGTGTATTTGTTTGTTTGTTTATTTATGCATTTTTGTGTAATGGATCCAAATGATTATGATTAAGCTAATTATGATTATAGTTTATGAACAGCCAACCAGCCAGAGTAGGTCATAGGTAGTAATTTCTATGGATATTGCATAGCTTGCTGCAAAGCTATTAGAAATAATTAAAAAATATTGAAAAAGGTGAAAGTAGATTTTTATAATACTAGCGACTCACCCTCGCTTCGCTCAGGTTCATCCCTAGGTACGTTTTGACGATTAGTAGGTACGTAATAGATTTTTTTTCAATATTTTTTTTCGTGATTTTTTTGATATTTTATAGTTATTTTTATCTATTCGGGGTTAAGAAAAATCCAACAAAAAAAAACACATATATATATATATATATATATATATATATATATATATATATATATATATATGTGTGTGTGTGTGTGTAATAATTAAATAGGTTGAATATTTGATGTTCATTAGTAGTTAGAAACGGTAATAAAGGCAAAAGTCAAAGCATGTTATTATTGTACTGTCAATATGCATACGTACATATGTCTGTATAAGTAGTATTAAGTTCGTTAGAATATTATACACTAAGTAATCCTATTTCAACTAATTATTACTGCCATACATCTATGAATGTTAATCTAAATGCTTTCATTTGTTAAATGATGAAAATCTTTCATGTTACATGTCTTAATTGCAATATCACACGTGGCTTCATATGTTCAGTGCTCACATCTATGACTCAGTATCTATCATTGAAATAATAAGTATGAACATTTTTGGATTCCGTACCTGAAGGGTGCCAACGGGACTCTTACTAAGCCTCCGCTGTCCGTGCGTCTGTCTGTACAGCGGTATGTATCTCATGAACCGTAATAGCTAGACAGTTGAAATTTTCACAGTGTATATTTTATTTGCCATACGTTTTATTGCATTATTTAAAACCGTTTAGGTGGCGAACGCCAAAAAAAACTTACCTTCCCGTTTTTTCCGACTTCAATTAAAATAACTATTATTATGACTTTCATATTAAACACATTTTTATCGAAATAACAAATAGCCTAAAGCACTCGACAATAAAGTAGCTTCTTAAAAAAAACCATTATCGGATCAGTAGTTTCAAAGATTACCCCCTACATCCAACCTTACAGACTTTTTTTTATAATATTAGTGTAGATGATATTATAAGTTTAGTATGCTTGATAATTATAAATTAAAAATTTAAAAAACCCCCTACGCAAAAAATACTTAAAGTTTAAGGAACAACCCTTAAAAAGTAAAAATCTTAATCAAGTAATCATACGCCAAAATGCCTTACATTATTGTGCAAAAGAGCTAATACTCTTACACTGCTGGATCAATATTAACCAAACATAGCTAAGAACCACACTAAGGAAACTGGCTTTCACATGAAATAAACCGCATCGAAATCGGTCCATCCGTTTGAGAGCTACGATGCCACAGACAGTCACACACACAGACAGACAGACAGACATCGACGTCAAACTTATAACATCCCTCTTTTTGCGTCGGGGGTAAAAAATATATTAATAAGAGATCGTGTGATTCGGAGCGATATATGTGATGAGGATCGCTCTATTCCGATCGGTGGCAGACGTAATGGCATGAAACTTGAATATTACATTACCAGCAATTACATACTACGCGTTAATTTCTGTTGTTTATATCTATTTGTCTATTTATTTGTATAGAATGAGGTAAAAAAATATTTTTTACATAAAATGATCACCCTATCTTACCATTATGGTGTGCAAATTAGATTTTTTTGTTTTGTTTAATTCACAATACGTTCAATTGTTTGTCAGTAAAGTTGTTCATATTTTATCTAATACGTCGTTTTAATGAGTTTTTGGTATTAGCGACTGCCAGCCGACACAAAGCAAAGCACACCGACTTCGAAAATATTTGATTAGATATGTATAGTAAATGAAAACTACCAATCAGTTATTTTTTACTTTTTAGTGCTTTTCTTGAAGTCGGTTTTTATTTTTTTGTTAAAACGTTTTATGTACTTCATGTATTACAATGTTAGAATAAAATTATACCGTGGTTAGTGGAACATCAGTTTTGTAAAGTTATATATTTAGATATGAATACTTTAAAGCTTCTTTTGGCCTCCTAATATATGGAGTGATATAAAAAATGAAAAGAAACATATTTATCTACATTTTTTATATATTTTGAAAGCTCTTAGATAGTTTACTTTTAATTTAATAAGCGTCATTGATTCAACTTTGTTACAACAGATGTCGAGAAACGTCTTGTTAGTTTTAATTAAAACTACAGCATCGATTTCCTCGTTTTCAAAGGGAAAACTTGCTTTTATGGTTCACAACGTTACAGGACACAATTATTTAGGAATTTCTGATGAAATAATATCATTCTATTGATAAACAACATTTAACTAAATATACAGTTAAAACTAAATAATACAACAGTCAAATAAACATGATAACTTTACAGCAAAAGAAGCCTTTTCGTAATAGTGGAAATTTACAGGCAAATTCAATAGGAAAATTTTAATATGTTTTGAATTTGGTGTGTCGTTTTGGTTAAAAGATAGCTATTTATTTAAACTTTTTACTAAATATGTGTACATAGTTGGGAAGTATTTAACCATACAAATATTTTAAATGCTGATGCTTATGAATGAGGTGATGTTTGGTTGTCAGTTCTTCATGCTATAACGACTTAGTGGATTTGAATTAATATTTAATATTATCTTCTTTTTTTAACGTTGGGAAATATAATATACATATATGGGATTCACTGGCTAAAAAAGCCTAGGCACTAAAATCCAACGGAATGTCCCTCGTAATAATGACTCCACTCTACTGTCAGAGAAATACTAGGAGCAGCCCGCATGGTACACCGCCCCGCATGGTACACCGCCCCCCAAGGTGGACTGCCTCCGATTGTGCCCCTTGGCTTCACGCTCGGCTGGATTGCCTATGCCCCCAATACAAGATGAGCAAGCATCCGGGGAGAAGTGTGACTAAGACGCAAATACGCGTATAGAGCTGCAAGCAAAACTAGTTTTGTATATATATATCACGTTCCCGTTGTTGTCTAATTGTATATCCATATATAGCTCTTATCAGCTTGTAGAATTAAAAGGCTTGTGATGAAACAATTAAACAAACCGTCTGGTTGGTGTGTGCCAAAACAAGGGATTAACTTGTTTGATACCATCGTGTTTTGATGTGCTAAGTACGTGTTAAGTAATAGGGTTGCTTTCTGCTCTATTACTGATATCTGGGAATATATCTCATCTCTGAGAAATCTATACTAAACTTTAAAATGTAACTAGGGACGAATTCAAGCGGAGCGAGGGTGAGTCACTAATACTTATATATAGAGTCTACCAAGACCAAAGTTTGGATGTTTTATGTAAAAAATTACACTTGCATCTCATTATTTAATATTTATAAGGTGAATATTTTTAACTAGCAACTCACCCTCACTTTTGGTTCGTCCCTAGTGAAAAACAAAATTAAAACTGTCCCACGGGAACCGTACATTTCTCCGGGATAAGAGATAGCTTATGTGCTATTTTAGACTATAATCTATCTCTGTGCCAAATTTCACCTAGATCTGTTCAGCCGTTCTGACTTGAAACAGTAACAAACAAACATACATCCATCCTCACAAACAGCACATTTATAATATTTAGAATGGATATTGATAATACTCTCTGAGATTAACTTGAATATTTGACATTTGAACTCAAACTAGCCTTTCGGATTTTCTCGTAGGTTTATTTTGATTTTTAGTTTTAATTTTCTCGACGTTTCGAATGCTTACAGCAATCATGGCCACAGGAGAGACTTAGGATTAAGACGTCTCAAAAGTTATTTAAATAGTTATTGTCTTAAAAGTTACTTGTTTCAGTTGTGAAGGAAAACGATTTTAGAATATTATGAAAATTGAATTTCGTGACATTAGACGTAAGAAGTAAAATTTGAAACTACACATATAATAATAATAAATATCTAAAATATTTAAAGTTGAAAGTCAATTTTTTACTGAGTGGCAAGTCTTCTTTTTATTTCAATGTATGAAGTAGTTCTAATGGCTTATAAATATTTTGTAAAAAGATTTTGAAGCAATCGCAGAGAGTCATTAAGGAGTGAGCAAGGCAAGTGCGGGTTTTTATTATTTGATTTACTCGACATAACCTAAAAGTCACATTTTATTTATATTGGAATATTATGGCACCAATCTTTTTCATTATTCTTCAAAAACTCTATATTCAATAAGAAATATCTTTATACCTTTTCATATTACCTAAAGAAGATATATGTATATGTAATACAATTTTCTATATAAATAGTACTAGTTTAAGAGATAAACACGTTGTGTACATCTCTTAAGGTACAAAAACTATATTTTTCAACAGAAAACGTACATAGGGATGTACCCAAGCAAAGAAATGTTAAGTCCCTAGTATTACATAAATCGGTAATAAGCTCTACAGCTCTACGTAAATGAGTTTATCGGATATTAGCGTTGAAAATAAATTGAAAACATACCTTTGGAAAAAGGTAAAGCAATTAAACGAAAATGTGAGGTTATATTAAAAAATTATATGTGGTAATGTGAGCTTATGAAAATCGAATTTTAGAATTGATTAATGTAAGTAGTCTAATTATAATAAATGTAGACTTACAAAAAAATCTGTGTATTTTATATACATACTTAGTATATTTTTTTTTAAATATCTCTTATCTTTTAGAAGGAGAGGCAAAGCCAGATAATATATATTAAAAATTAGGTGACCCGACAGACCTCGTTCTGTCAAATCAAGTGTGAAGCAGGTCCGATCAGAAAAATTGTGTTTTTACGTTTTTCCAGACAATTTTTCCAAATTTTTCTCTTCATAAGAACCTTTCTCCGACTTTAACGAATATTTCAATAAAAAAAAATTGCCATATTAGTTAAGTTGCTCTCGAGTTTTGCGCTTAGCATCATTTAGCGATTCATTTTTGGCTGTTGCTATTCGTACCGAAAATAAGGACGAATAAGAAATAATTATTTGTACTTTAGGACGAATAATAAATAAAGGAGGTGATTCCTATTCCTCCGATAATCGGATGAAGAAAAATATATTATTTGTCCGATTATTGTTTGTTTGTACGAAAAATTACCAATTTTTGTTTTCTAATGTAAAATGAGGAGTTTCTATATACAAAAAATAAATAACCTTAACCTACCGAGCTAGAAACTTATTCTTTCAAATCCCAACGATTTTAAGTTCAAGAGCTTGAAAGGTTAAAAAATAATTTTTCGTGCAGGAGTTTCTGAATACAAAAAAAGTATAACGATTTATAACGATTAGAAGCGGATCTTT
This sequence comes from Brenthis hecate, assembly GCA_951806755.1. Classification (NCBI taxonomy): domain Eukaryota; kingdom Metazoa; phylum Arthropoda; class Insecta; order Lepidoptera; family Nymphalidae; genus Brenthis; species Brenthis hecate. Next base: position 4,389,228 of record OX638267.1, on the reverse strand, counting down.
CATACGCCTTATTTAAATATATTAAAAAAAATTGAAAATAAAAATGTAATGAAAAAGCTACCCAATTTAATGTTTAATATTATATATAAATGTGATTTTTTTTTATTTTTGAAATAAAAACGATTATATTTAAAAATCAAAATTTAAGAAGGAAAATGTATAAAGTTAACGATAAATTTTATTACCCGAAATTATGAATTAGAAATAGATTTTTTTGGGAACTCGCGTTCACAGCAATTTCGTAGTAATAGGAACAATTTTTGAGATTTTATTTTTCGTCAGTTTTTATATGAATTTTATATTAACTTGGTTTTTAACGCTAAAATATAACTTTAAATTAAAACTGTTACTTTTCAGTGCAAATCTGACACAATCTAAGCTATTTTTTATTATTTGTCGTTTTGTTTTTTGAGGTAACCCTATAATCGAGTAGAGTTAAGACTAAAATCATGTGTAAATATGACTCGATTATGATTTGACTTGGTTATATTACTGTTTTAGGATTAAGCATATATAAAGAAGTGCTCTCAAAATGTTACTTTTATAAGAGGCTTTCTAGGTTATAAACTTTTTATATTGGCTTTTTATTTCATTTGCTCGAATGCTTGAAATTCAACGTGTTGTTGTTATGGCCCAAAAGACAGGGAGCTTGGGCTTACTAAATTCAATTTTATTAAACGACTAGCGGCTCACCCTCTCTTCGCTCGGGTTCGTCGCTAGGTACGTTTTAAATAGATATAAATAATTATAAGCCAGCGTTAGCCATATACATTTAAAAAAATATTTCGTTAATTTTTCAATATTTTCTTTCATAAGAACCGTCTCCTGACAATAACAAACACAACAAAACAAATAAAAAGTTAAATCGGTCCAGCCTTTCACGCGTGATGGTGTGACCACGGGAATGTATTTATATATATATATATATATATATATATATATATAAGATAAATGCTTATAATAATAAAAAAAATGCTTATAAATTAATTCGTAGCCATTGTTTAACTATGTAAGTATAAGAATTGTTACTAAATAAATAAATTTCATTTCAATTTTATTTGAATTGTTAGAAAAAAAATAAAGATATAATTGCATGTGAAAAACAAAGACAAATTTTATTCTTTCCACAGGATTTTCCATTATATTAAATTATGAAAAATTTAAATTATGGAATTTTCAAAAATCCTTTCTAGATACACTAGAAACGTAAAGCAGTTTAACTTTTTAGGCTGTTCCTGGATCATATTACGATTTTTGTATATAGTTGAAGGAAAAATGGAAGGCATAGAATATATTTTGTATGTCGAAGATTTAAATAGTATTAGAATAAGATATAAAATGAACGAGATCCCGATACAAATATAGTGTTGATGTTAAATGGCAAGAGTGTCGTACGCTATCTATTTGTGAAGAGCTTAGCATTAAACCTACATAATTTATATTACACGAAGAAAGTTCAAAGAACGTAACATAAAATAAAAATGTCTGTATTAGAATATATTATGTTAAATTATTTATTACATAATATATTAAAATTTTATAGCTACGATTAATTTAACAAATAATAAGTTACTTAATTTTTATTATTTCAAACGTAAAAAGTATAAATGTAAAGCACACATTATAGTCGTTTGAGTACTGACAATATGAGTCAGTAAGTTTTTTTTTTTTATAATTTTTGTTCCTATATGTAAAATTAAAAAAAAAACATTTATTAATATATTGTTGATATTTATCCTTAAAGGGAAGATTGCAGTTAGATTTTTTTACTAAAACTAAATTAAAGGTATAATATTTTTTACATACAATTTAATTTTCTATTATAATAAATAATAATTATTAACTTACCGGCAAAAGTAGGGCTTCAATACTATTGCACGCTACAACAGCAGCCACGAGGTAAATAAACGCTTTCATTACGACAAAAGAAGAATTATCTGAATATACTAAAAAGTCCAACACGTAAACTTATCACTGGTTTCCGACTTTCAAAGTTTCCACTGTACTGTGACGTCGTCTTCAAGTGAATTGTGAATGAAGAGGCTTTCCCGCTACCTTTATACGTGTGTAGTTTGTACTGCGCACTCTCAGATGCGCTTATATCCTATAATTCACATATATTCCTAACATTTTCAAGTAAAATACGTTTTTTAATCGCACATTACATAAATTATTAATTTTACTATATATTTAGTAATTTACTATCAAGACTTTGTGTCAACGCTAGATTTATATGTTATGCGTTAACTTATAACAAAGTGTTATCAGACGCACGAGCGATCTTATCGCATTGATGTATCTAAGGTATTTACATAGTAAATATTTAAATGTCAGCTATAATTTTATAAATGGCTATTATAGATGCTTTGTAAATATTTCTCACGTTTAGAAGATATTATATGCCTACACGTATTAGTTAGTTGTATTGCAAATAGAAATTTTTGCTAATATTAAAAAATCCGAAGTGTTTTTTTTAATTATTCTTTTGCGCAGTAGTTCAACAGGTCAACGTTATTTACCTATATATTGTCTTTCTTTTCGGTTTTGATCTCGCTTCTGCTTTCATGGTTAGTATAGAATATAACTCACATCTGCCCTCATCGTGCAGTGTATGGTACTTTTCATCGAACTGGTGTTCACCCAGAGCTCAGAATTCGAATATAAATATTACTTTATTAATAACGCCAAAGCTCGTCTACTAAAAAAAGGAAAGCGGTTGACAAATAGTCGAGAAAAAGGTAAAGAACTGTTATGTCTTTGCCCATGTATATACTGAATATATATATATATATATATATATATATATATATATATATATATATATATATATATATATATATATATATATATATATATAATATAATATGTATATATATATACATATTATATACATATTATATAGATTCAGTTCAGTGGTTTGAGCATGAAAAGATTACATATTTTTAGACTGGGAAGTGACGCAAGTTATTTTTTTATTTTGGTACATCACATAAGACTAATAATAATAGATAAGTTTATCGTAAAAAGCTAGAACCTATGCGAAGGCAGATTTCTCGCTAATTATCATATTTATTATATTCTGTGACACGCTCTTTTATAGTTCAATAGTGTTTCATAGGTTTCCTTAAAATATTATAAATTTATGCATACTGGGGGTAACTAAACTAAAAATACCTATTTTACAGGTAAGTTATGATCTAAATTGTGCAGCATCTGTACCATATATTGTAATATCTGTTATCGAAAGGTTGAAGGAATGAAAGTGCAAAAACTTCTTTAATATCGATATTCTCAAAGCTAAAAAAAACGAGTAATTTTGCTTTTTAATGAGTTTCAATTTCAAAATAAATTACATTATTTCGTGGCCGATGATGTTATGGTATTATTGCATACATATATTAAAAATTGCCTACTTTTTTAGGGTTCCGTACCTCAAAAGGTAAAAAAGGAACCCTTATAAGATCACTCTCTTGTCCGTCTATCTCCCCAACCGGTTATATGATAAATTTCAAACGATAGTACACAATAACATAAAACACAGCCGGAACTACCATATAAATTTTCGACCGAAAACGTAAAGGGAACTTGGTACTTGGAATAACTAAATTTGGCAAAAAGCAAAGTCTTGTTGTGTGTTGTCGTGTTGTGTTACGCGCAACAAAAATTCCAAAAAATAAAAAAAAAGTTGAAAATTAAATTTAAACAGATTTCCGACAAATTTGTACGGAACCCTCAGTGGGCAAGTCCGACTCGCACTTGTCCGTATTTTTTTTAATTAAAGCGCTTCTTATACGATATATACTACATTCTGTTATCTTACAACTTTATAACACATGTGCACAGGGCTTATCACTAACAGCAAATTCTTAATTTCAAACATAGGTACTTATTTAAAAATGCACGATTATCTAAATCCGCTTGAAGTGTTAACGGAATGCTCTACATTAGGAGACCGTAATAGAAATAACTTATACAAAAATTGAGATAATGTTAATATTACTAGTATATGTTTGAACTGCCTCGATAGTCTAGTGGTTAGCATGTTTGGCTGCAGATTTCGAGGTCCTAGGTTCAAGTCCTGGGCTTGGCCAAGTTTAGTTAAAGAGTTTTTCTATTAAGAAATTCTCAGTAACAGCCCGGATTTAGAATATTGATGATGTGACACCACCGTGCCTTAGAGATTTGTGTCTGCTGGTACACTTATGTCCTATAATATCTCCTGCGCAGTTGTTTAGTCTCAGTGAGATTAGATGGCGTGGCCGGAATCGGCCAAGATCTCATATGTATGTTTTAAGGGTAAAAGAAAGAGAATATAGATATCTCTTTCATAAATAACTTCTTGCCTGCTCTAGCATCTCTCAGTTATAAAACGAAGTACATAAACACATCTAAATTGCTTACTGGTTTTACCTGTTATATTAAAAAAAATATATATCAGCCGATAAGCCTTCCTCCCACTACTTTTATTCAGTAATAGGAATACGTTATACCTTTGTGAGTTGAATAAGCTTTTATTGTAATCGTACAAAATATTTTTAGCGACTTACATTCGCCTCGCTGGTATACGTCTACAATAACATAAAATAAAGAAACATAACATATAATAAACATCTGCGTATGTTGCACTCACGCACATATTTAACACGCTTGTACACACTCATTTCTCATCTGTTTCTCAATTATTTTTTGTGCTTAGAAGCTATTGACGAGATTTAGTGCTATCAGTCCAACTTCTAGAAACATTTTTTTTATAGGTAAATTCTATTCATATATTATAATTTCTGGTAAACGTGAAGTTATTATGCAGACAAACATGGCATGAATATTTTGACGAGCGGTCACTTACAAAAGGTATTTGGTATAGAACGTTGCAGAGTGAGCCTCTTCGTCACCCGTGGTTTGACAATGTAGGAAGAAGATATGTGGTCGCTTTATTGAGGTTGAGATCGGGTCATATTCCTTCAAACAAATTTACATATCTAATGGGTTTATCGGAATCTCCAAATTGTGAAATATGTGGAACCATGGATGATATACAACATGTTTTGATGGAATGTGAACGGAACTCGGATAAACGTCTACATATTTTTATTAAAAATTATCAAGTAGGTCTGTGCAATAGTATCTTGGCTTGCCCCTTATCGGAGCAAGCAAGGATGCTTTGTACATTGCTATTTGCCATACAACGTCATGAATAGGTTTATAGTGTAAATTGTAATTAAGAATGTGTTAATAAAATATGTAATTTTTATTACGGGGGCGACATAATCATTGAGTGATAAAGCTCCTTTAAATAAAGAGAAAAAAAAAATATAATTGTTTTATTTGGCGAACACTAGTAATAATAAGTATACGGATAAATAACATTTTAATGTAAAAAAAAGGTTGCACTAATTCATATTATAAATATAACAAATAACAAAGTGTAACTATGCAGTTTTTTTTATAATTATTTATATATATTTTTAACAAGTTGTCCAAACTCAGAATGTAGGTATTTTGGTTAGGTCCACATATCTTAAATTATTGCAATACAATAATGAAATTTATTAAAACGATTAAATTCTTTTTAATGTAATACTTTTTTTTGTATTTTATATTATTAAAATAACATTTTTCACTCTATACAACATGGCTATAAACGTATAAAATTATGTTTTTATGTGATATCTTTAAAGACCGCAATCGACTAAGCACTCGCGCTCGCATATACAGCGGACTTTCAATGTGTCTGGCAAGACGTAAAAACCATTAAAACTGTCCGGCTATTGAGGTAACATTTTTTATAGGTCCCCAAGTAACATATGTAAAATTTAGCTATTATACTAAAACGAAAGTATAATAATATTTTCTTAAAGTTTAGGGGTGTCTGGCAGGTGGTAGCAACTGTCATAAGTGTCCGGAAATGGATGACGAGATTTCTAAAGTTATCACGAAGTATGTATAAAAAAATTGAGCTTTAAAGAAAATCAGCTATTATAAAATAACGTAGGTCTGGCCGTCGTGGGCTCTTGGGCTATTACATAATAATACTTTATTGTCGAGAAAGAAGTAGCCCTGTGGAATAACTTACGAGTTTATATTATAAGACTTTTTAATTAACTAAAATAACAATTTATCGTTAAAACCTACACGAAGCGTGAGCATGTATTAAATTCAATAAAACTGAAGGGCATCGAAAAATTACATTCGTGTCGACGCTGCTACGGCATTGAAATAAACTCATTACCCAAGCCTAAAAGATCATACAGTCAGTCATTTTGTGAATATTACTGTAGTCATCAAATAACAAAATCAAAATTTCCCGTGTATATTTTTCCATAATACTAATAAATAATCAAACAGCATCAAATTGAAAGAAATCAAAGTATTCGATAAAGTAATTTATTATTCAAATAGAATTTTACAAGTACTTCGAATTCGTCAGTTTTAAGATTTAAGTAGAAATAACACTATTTAATGTATGGAGGAAGCTACCAATGGCTCGAATAACAGTTCTGGTGAGAACAAGAGTTTGAATAAGAATTAAATTATTTTTTTGGAATTTCATCACGCATTCGAAACTAGAAATATAATAAGAACGCGATTAAATGTGAAATAATAGTTTTATTTAAAACTAGCTACTCACCATCGCTCCGTTTGGGTTCTTCCCTAGTTACGTTTTAACGTTTAGTATATATGTAGATTTCTCAGAGATGAGATATTTTCCCACAGTAAAAAGTATCATATATGTTGACCCGGATATTCAGCTATCACCATATCAAATTTCATCAAAATCTGTCAAATGGTTTTTTCGTGATGCGTTCCCAGTAGACAGACAGACAAAAATTATATATTATTAAAAATTATATACTATAGATTCGACCTCTTTATCGATAATAATGACTATTTCAGTAAGATTTTCCAAAAAATATTTATTGTACAGATTTGGCTGTTAGAATTTTGTTATATATATATATATATATATATATATATATATAGATGTACATATAGTTCAAAATATAGTGTAGTAAATGTATTTAAATTTAGACTTAAAACATTTAAATGGCAAATTGATCGTGGAATTTTATTATCCATGCGTAGGTACATCTTGCAAAACAGTATAGGGCGTGATGTTTTTCAAAAGCATACTTGCAATATAGAATATTACTATTTATAAAAATATTATAATGAATTAGATCTATTTTTAAGTTTAGTAGTGGAATTTCATGGCTTTCTTACAGCTTCAGATTTCACCCTTTACGCCTTCTTGGAAAATGTGTACCATGGTGTTATAAATATGAGTATATCTATATGATATAATAATTCACTTAATGCGTGGGCCAATAAGGGTGGAAAGTTTATAATTCAGAGAGTGTCACGTATGTTGGCACTTCTGCCAAACTAGAATGGATCTTAAATAAACCATGAATGAAACTTGACTACGTATGTATGTAAATATCTTGGATATTTAAAACCTAATTAATGTACATATCCTGAAAAACACTATGAATGTCAATAATATTACATAATACCAAATGTAAAAATTATATATGTAAAAGTATCTCTGCTTGACGGGTTTTTGCCTTTTTCCGATTAAGCCATTAAACAGGTTTCAATGAAATTCGGCAAGGACATATGAACATTGCATCATAGGGACAACAAGATGATCCGAACAACTAAAAAACTAATAACATACCGTGTATATGTTTTTGCCTGCGTAGTATTTAATATATCACTAGATCATTGTAAATTAGCCTAAAGTATATGTTAGTCAGATGTATAAGCTATATTATTATAAAGTTTAATCAAAACCCGTTCATTGGTTTTTGCGTGAAAGAGTAACAAACATCCATCTTAGAAACTTTCGAGTTCATAATAATTGTAAGATTCATCTAAAACTCAATAAAATAATTACATGGAACAAGATGTAATGTGTTACTGAAGGAAGTCTTAAAGGAGTTCTCAGAGAGCTTCATAGTTTGTGTGCTAACTTACCAGATTGAACAAAGAGGCTTAAGCTTCTAAGTAGTACGTATAATCCGCGCTGTATAGGATCAAATCCTATAATTGTCCGTATTTCATTAGTTTTGGATCAGCTACTGTTCGTCGAGTAGACCCAAGCCGATTATTGAGATGTTTGATCTACTGATTTACTATAATTAGGTAGAAAAACCTTTTCTACAAATAAGGAATTTCGTAAGTTTTAATAGGGAGTGGATTTTATGTTAGTGATTTATCTACGAGTATATATATTTATTTATCAATAGTAAGTACCATATTAGTTGATATATTATATGTATATAGGAAGCACGAGCTGTATGAGGATAATAAGGGTGTTGTTTTTAAGCACACATTACTCGAAGAATTAAATAATATCGATCTGCCTTTTATAGTTTATAATTTAAGATTACTGATAAATGATTTATCTGAAGTTATTTAGGAATATAAAAATAAATATTATTTATAATTATTGTTTGTTATATCGTGTCTGTATGTTAGAACATTATTAAAATAAATAAACTAATTCGTATTAGACCTACACCAATAAACAATTGTACTAGATTTTTTGAAGAAAAAAAAAACAGCTTCGATTTTGTTGCCATATACATATAAGATATATTTTCACTTATATTCACAAAGTGATCGTCCATTGAAGCTTACATATTACGTAAAGTTTGTTTTACATATTCCTATTTTGACCGAGTTTATAATGAACTCCTTTGCTTTAGCCGCAGTGGAAAATAAAGTAGGTCTCAAAGCCAGTTAAAGTTGTGAATTAATTACGACGGGTGCATACTAAAGTAGGCTGTGCTTTTATAGATATTATTAGTGTAGTCTTTGAAGGTAAACACTATGAGTTGAGTAGCAAATACGCAAACGACCCACGGAATACGGGTCTCCCTTCAATACGAGGGGTATCAGGCCATAGTCCATCGTGCTACTGCTGGTCAAGTACGGGTTGGCAGAATTCAAATGCCTCTCGAAAACTTGCTAGGTTCTCTCGGACATGCAGGATTTCCAGGGCGTTCATCATGTTGAAAACGATTAGTACCTGAAAATATTAGAGGTGCCGGGATTTGAACCCGTATTACTCCCAAGCGAGCGCGTTACCACTACCTTTAGACAATGTTGATGGCTATTAAGATATTTTTTTTAAATCTTGTCCAAGTCGATGGTCATTGTAACTAATACGTCATATTATAAACTTTCCATTTAATAACTCCAAAAAAGGTATTCAATTAGAGCGGATATTTTGGTTCAATTAGGGTTTATTTTGTTTGTTTTATTTTCGCTAATTGAAAACCGATTATTTTAACAATTACGAAGGGTAATCCCATACAAAGTGTAAAAAATTACACCAGTATTTAGATATGCATAAACCCTTAGGGTAATGGAGTTAAATATGTACACAGTTAACTTTAGACTTGCTAGGCAGTGTAACTACATTGGAGGTCGTAGATAACATTTTCAATCGTTCGTATAATATTATATCATACTAGCATTTCCCGCAGCTCTGCCCGCGTTCAGATGACCAAAAACCAAATTCTTAGGTTTTACATATTAGTATACTCTTACATTGCAGTTTTTGTATTTTTTCTCAGAAATTAGACATTTTTCCGCAGTAAAAATTATACTATATGTTGACCCGGATAACCAGCTATCACCATACCGAATTTCATCAAAATCTCTCCAGTGGTTTTTCTGTAATGCGGTAACAGACAGACAGACAGACAAAAAATCTGAAAACTACAGATTCGGCCTCTGTATCGATAATAATGTCTATTCCAATAAGAATTTCCAAAAAATATTTAATGTACAGATTCGGCTTAATTACAATATTATTATATGTATAGACAATCATATGTCATTTAAAATTTATTAATACACACACATTAGGCGTTTCACCTCGAAATGAGAGTGAATGAGCTGAAAATTTGTGTAATAGCCCAGTCGAATTAGGATTTTGTCATTGCAAAAATTTTTAACAGCCATTTTCCTTCAGAATTCTTTGGCGGGGTTCACTAGAAGTCTAATTTTAGATTTTCAGGGTAAAAAATCCGTTGGGTCATCTGTCACATTGAATTTAAGGGTTTATTTTTGTAAATTGAATAAATCGTTTATTTTCAATTTTACAGGAAAAATAGTTATTACAAAAGTTGTTTAAAATTAAATTTCCTACAATTTTGATTCTTATCATTTTTTTTCCTAGGATCGATATTTTTCGATTTATACCCGAAAAGAGGGGGTGAAATTTTGTTTATTATTATTAACTCTTCTTATTTATTAACTCATTTATTTTCAATTTTAAGCGAAAAATTGTAATATACAAAGTTGTTTAAAATCAAATTTTCTTCAAGTTTGGTCAAATTCAACAAAAATCGGATAGAAAAATTTATAAGGACATGTAAGTCGGATTTATGATTTATTTCGGATATTCAAGCTTTTGTATTCAGCCCTTTTTAACGTCCCAGTGCTGGGCACAGGCCTCCCTTCTGTACGAGAGGGATCAGGCCATAGTCCACCATGCTGGCCAAGTGCGGGTTGGAGGACTTCATATAACTTTCGAAAACTTGCTAGGTTCTCTCGTGCAGGTTTCCTCACGATATTTTCCTTCACCGTAAGACAAGTAGCAATTGTATTCGAAATGATTCGCTTATGAAAATATCAGAGATGTGAGACTCAAGATTTGAACCTGCTTCACTCGGTTTTCCAAGCAAGCGCGTTACCACTGGGCTACCACTGCCTATTTAACTTTTATGAAACAACAAATTCATTGAGATAAATTAAACCATTCTCGATTCTCGCACGATTAAATCGACAAATAAATGAAATTTTAAAAACCGTTAATAAGGCTTCGCTCGAACAAATCACCGAGGAAAATTACAGTGTTAAACAACGCATGGAAATCGATAAATTTTACTTCTCGTCTTAAAAGTGCCAATTGCTCAATTCCAGTTAAGTTACGACGTAATTTTAAAGCCCTGTTAAATCGTTTTTTTTTAATGTATGTATTTGTTGTGAAGTTTTAAACATCCAACACTTTTGTTGTTTAAATGTGATATCTGCAGAAAACATTGCTTCTTCAGCAACATAAATAGCCACCAAAATTGAAGGCTTCTTTCTAGTGGCTACCACTAATAACGGGTGTATCAAAATAAGCTACAAACGATTATTCTTAACTAATATTAAGTGCTCCCGCTTTATTTAGCCATCTAGATTTGATCATCTGAGCTACGTGCCGCCCAAAAACGTCGCGATGGGCATTTAGCCAATAGTATATTTTTTTCATGATAAAATCTTTTTAAAAGTTATACGTTTCTGTATTTATATAAGAATAAAACAAAATAAAAATATCTTATCCACAATTTGTTTTATTCAAGTTTAGGATGATTGATTGAATGAGTTTTGTCATCGGCTATATTTAATAAAAACATTAATGTCTATATCTCTGACTTCGAAAATAATAAACCCTTATTAGAATAACTAGCATTGCCCGCGGCTCCGCCCGCGTTCAGATGATCAAAAACCAAATTCTTAGGTTGTACATATTAGTATCCTCTTACATTGCAGTTTTTGCATTTTTTCTCAGAAATGAGATTTTTTCCGTAGTTAGAAGTATTTTATGTGTTGACCCGGATAACCAGCTACCATCATACTAAATTTCATCAAAATCTCTCCAGTGGTTTTTCCGTGATGCGGTAATAGGCAGACAGAGAGACAGACAGACAAAAATTCTGAAAACTATAGATTCGGCCTCTGTAATAATGTTTATTTCAATAAGATTTTCCAAAAAATATTTAATGTACAGATTCGGCTTAGTTTGAATTTTATTATATGTATATTTTTTTATATTTTAAATAATAATAATACTTCGGTGCCATTTTCTCATCAAAATTGTTGTTATACTATTTTTTTTTTGTTCAAAATTATTATTGGGTAGACAATAGACATCGTCTGTTAAACCATGCTTTTTGAAACATCAAAAACCTTATTCTCACCCATGACCATGTTTATTGTAAAGAATTCGAAACGTTGCGTCGGGAACAAAAAAAAATCAAAAAAAATTAAACTGGGATAATTTCTAAGAAATGGTTTTATTTAAAATATATATATATATATATATATTATATATATATATATATATATAATATATATATATATATGTATATATATATATATATTATTTAAAATATACTATATATTATTATTTAAAATATATATTACGGTTCCCAAATCTGTTTTACACTTACACAATAAATATACACGTATAACTTTGTTCTCTTTATGCTAATAACAACATCATTTCATACCGCAATATTGTTTGTACGATAAATAAACTAAACGTATTACAATATGTAGCTTGAATCAACATAAAATATATTTTATTTAAAATTTTTGATTACTTAATAATTAATTACATATATTGTTTAGCATTAAATACGTCTCGACTTGTTTATACACACGTAAACAGATACCTTGGCAATTCTTCCACTGGCCTACATAGTTTGTAGGACACTGAATTCATATTATCTCGTATATATATTTTTATATATCACATATGTAATTATTTTGTAATTGCCTGATGGATCAACATTTAAATTTGGGGAATGATCAAATTTAAAACGTGAAAATTTTAATGTTCATCAATCAATCTTCACTTTTTGGAATTAAAATGTTTATCTAGAGGAGGGCGTGGGCGTTAGTGGTTACAACATTGAAGTAGTGAGCAAAACTTAAGTTGTAATTTTTTTTCATGTTCCAGTATTAAGATTTTTATTATTATTATTATTAATTTACTGCATAATAATACTTAAGTACTTTCCTTCGTAAATAAAGAAAAAACATAGCGACTTATTCGGTTTTCCGCTTTTCGCCATCAAGATATTGAGTGTTTGGTCAAATAACAAAAAAACACACTTTATTATAATTAGTTTAGGACTTGAACTTTGTCAATATTTTAAATCTATACGAGTACATATAATAAAATTGTAACTAAACCGAATCTGTATGTACATAAATATTTTTTGGAAAATCTTATTGAAATAGACATTATTATGGATACAGAGACCGAATTTATAGTTTTTAGAATTTTTGTTTGTCTGTCAGTCTGTCTGTTACCGCATCACAGAAAAACCACTGGAGGGATTTTGATGAAATTTGGTATGGTGATAGCTGGTTCAACATATAGGATACTTTTTAAAGCGGGAAAATGTCTCATATCTGAGAAAAATACAAAAACTGCAATGTTGACTAATATGTAAACTAATATGTAAAACCTAAGAATTTCGTTTATGGTCATCTGAACGCGGGCGGAGCCGCGGGCAATGCTAGTGTTAAATAAATATAGCATTTTAGCAGATAATCATTTTTCCGTTTGAGAATCGAATGGACTTTTCATTACAAGGAAGTAAAAATATTTTTATAAACAAATCACAAATATTTTTAAATATTAAAAATTTGAACGTTTTGCATCTAAAATCCTTAGCGGTTTAGGTAATAAAATGAGAACACATAAAAGCAAAAACATGTCATTAATTGCGATCGAAATAAAGTGTCCATTAGATGTTATTGTGGCTATTAAATTTGACGTCACGTGGTGTTTATATATGTGAATCACTGTTACCTAGTAGGAAACTTGAAATGAAGTAAGTATAATATATAACCTTTGACATTGAATAATTACTTATCCAATTTAAATTCTGAAATTCTCCTGAATACATCTTCTGGCTTGGATTATAATTCCCTAGTGACTATCATCCGAATTTGGAAATAAATTTTAAGTACTACATGCTTTATAATCCATACTAATCACTTAATCCCATAAATATTATATATGCAAAAGTTTGGATGGATGTTTGTTACTCAATCACGCCAGAACATGGAAAAATCGAATTAAAATTAAAAATAAAATCGGATGAAATTTGGCAGAGATAGATCATAGTTTGTAATAGCACATAGGTTACTTTTTATCCCGGAAAAATGTATGGTTCCCGTGGGATAGATTAATTTTTTTTCACTTCGTTAGTATGTAATAGTTTCTTATTATTGTCGTCTGTGGAAACTTTATTTTATATAGACTAAATACCGGTTAAAGTTAGTTATACGACTTACTGTTCTGTCTGTCATTATCAATACAACCTAAGTAGTACTAAGTAGTGCATTTTTATTTTTTAATACTAACAATTTAGTAAAATTTATATATTTTTCCATAACATATACTTGTTTTTTTAATTTTATTTTAGCGTTAAAATATCTATATTGTATATAATAGCGTATTGTTTATTTACATTTTAGTAGTTTATAATTTTTTAGCGGTCTTTATTGTTATGTGTTTTTTTTGTATCATTTTTTAGTTATGTAAGTTTTTAAAATTACTAATTTCAAAGGATGTTTTGTATTGTTTTCCGTTTTTCTTTATATATTATGTACGTTGAGTTAGCCTGTAAGTGAGGTATATAATTTCTACCACAGATACATAAGAGTGTGCTCTAGAATAAGAAATATATATTGTATACAACGTTGTTGTATATTGTGTGTTGTAATAATATATTGTATACAACGTTGGCTTCCTATTTAAATAAATAAATAAATAAATCTATGAATAAAAGATTTTAATTATTTTAATATATATTTTAATAAATATTATAAATAACATGTCTACTAGGATATAAAACTTGAGTAAGATATGATAAAATACCAGTTATAACGTCATAGAGAGCACTAAATAGTCTTACAAACACTTCAAGCTGAAATGACAGAAGTGGGACTTTGAAAATGAAATCCATTGTACGGTAAATCCAGTGAATAGTCCGCTTGAACTTCCCCAGGTCTTGAAGTGAGGTCTATTAATTCCTGATTGAAAGGTTTATTTGTAGAAGCTAAATTATATTGTGATGACAAATCTATAGCGCTTGAGCGTACTGGGTATAATATTGATTCCTTCGGCACTCTTTTGATTTTATTTTTATCAACATTTTCGTTGTTTACAGCATCTTCCATATTTAATCTTTCGTTTTTCAGATTAATAATATCTTTAATAACTCTATTAGATCCTAGGTCTTGTCTCGCTTCTACTATGCTATGCCAATTGTCTTGACTTCTCTTATCATAATGTTCATAAGGAGGGTAGGTGTGGTAGAAGCCGTAGCTTAACGGACTTGTAGCAATCTGGAACAGAACATCTATTAACTGGTTATCTTTTGGTTATATTAGTAAATGTGCTGCACAATAAGTTTGTGATTGGTTATTAATGATATTAATATATTTAGTTTTTAGGTGATATCTTAGTTAAAACGATATAAAACACTCTTTGATTTAGTAAATTTCATACCTTCCCTCTTTCACGAAACCCATCATAAAGGTCTACCTAAAAGAGAATGTTAACGTTAAAGGTGGTTAGTACGTGATGAATGAAAAACTTGTTTAATTTTGTTAAATTTATCAAAATAAGGTTAGCGTGCCGACAGTTAAAGTATTGTGTGAATCCAATTAGTTCATTTTGGATGACAACCATTTAATTACGTTTAAATATGTCACTGTGAATGGAAACCCAATAATTTGTATGCTCGACAAATATTTAAAAACATTCTCACAAATTGAATAGATAATGACTATACACTTGACGACACGTTTGGCTCAATTTGTAGTGATCCTACTTGCTGTGCCAGCGGTCACGGGTTTGCGTCCCGCTAGGGGCATTCACTTGTATGATGTTTGTACTCAATTCATGGGTGGTTATATTTATAATATGTATGTATTTAAAGTTATATACGTGTAGTGTATCAACTACGAGTATCTGGTATCCATAACGAAAGCCTCGTGGCTTACAATGGAACTAGAGGGCGATGTATGTTAACTTCCCAACATATTTATTTATTTACTCTAACCATATGTTAACTATTTTAAGGCAGTTGAAAATTATAATTATTATTCATAGTTACCTTCTTGAGTCCTTGAATTGAAGCAAGTATAAGTGCCATTTTAGCTAATAGTAAAGCTTTTCCGCCTAAAACTGCTAGAAACTGGAAACCCATAGGAATGAACACCATGCCGATGGACACAATACCAAACATCATCATGGTCATCATATGATGGCGGCGTCGAGTTCTATATTCAACTGAAAACATGTAAATATTTTAATATTTCTGCTTACTGTTCCTAACTTGTGTGTAGTCTATACTCTACTTTTTTAACGTAAGTATATAGGCATTACATTTTTTAAGTCATTCATTCGGGCCTAGTCTGTGAATACAAGAAATTATTTAAACTTATACTATTACAATGTATGGGTGCATGCGTGTGTATATTATATACCGATGGATGTGATATAAGTCGCTAGTTCTCTTTTTTGTAGATTTCTTTCTTTTTTAGGAAAATATACGAATATAGAGACGGTTCGTCATAAAATTGTAAAGCCATATTTGAATTAGTACTTACTCGATATCAAACATGCATAGATTGGACCCGTAAAATCAAACCTGTCTTTGTAATGGGTATATGGTAAATATATGATTATATAAGTACCTGTAATATTAGTATATCTAGAATTATGATGGGAATTTATAATCCTACACTATCAGAAGCAAAAAAAAACTTCGAATTAAATTATTTTTTCTCGGTTTCACTTTTCCTCAGGAAGTAAGCCTATTTTGTCGATTAATTATGTAAGCAAAGCTACAGGCAAAAGCTAGTGTTATTTAATAGTCTGTAATATATATGTAACTACATATATCCTAAATAAAATCAACAATTTAATTTAACAACATTTATTCATGTTACGACAAAGGTTAAGGATAGAATTTGAAACATCAAAACAATTACCAATGGAGGATGGTATTTATTCAAGAGAAAATTAATCCGAGAAACTCAAGACATTTAATTAGAATCAAATTATTTTAATAAGAAATCAAATATGTGTGAATTTGTATAATATTTAGTATTCTTGAAGCGACTGACTTAACAAGACATAATTAAGTACACTAATTGATGTTGCTCAATTTCTGTATACATATGTGTTATATTATATATTTGAATAGTTAAATTATTATTAACTTGGTTAAATGTTTTGACAATCTTATTTTCTTTTTGAAGTTTCAAGTTTGAAAATAAAATACGCCAAACATTGGTGAATTAATCTGTGCTCAACAGGCACGCATTGAAGCACGAGAGAATTGAATTGAATTGAAAATACGTCAACAATAACACTAGACTAACCCTGTTTTGCTCTTGATTCTCCCATTATGGTATTAAAAAATACTCTAAGTAAAATGCTTCTTTAAAATAGATTAGCATAATTTTGTTGATTACTGAAAAATCTGCCGTTATGTAATGAGTTTGTAGTGTATATTCACAGATGGCGCTGTTAACTTTATGTGAGTTGCTTACCACGTTTAAAAACGGTTAAAGTTACTCACATTTGTTTTATTAAAAGCAGGATAAATTTTTATATAGTCCAGTGATTTAATATATACAAGATTTGTGACGATCTATCGTCCATTCTAGTAAACAAAAAAAAGCTCGAAGAATAGCCCGAATTAGGGTAGCCTAGTTTCTTTGCATGAGATTTATATGGTATCTATTAATATGTCATCCGTTATACATCAAAATAACAGATGGATCAATCTACATCCATTTATCAAGGGATAAAGAAGGAAAACCCAAAAATATTCACCCGTCTTTACAATACTACTACCACCCATATATCCAATTTTCTGTGTAATATATGGTGCTGAATTCAAAAATGTGTATCCTACAAACTTAAATAAAAATAAAACATATATATGAAAATAATTGAAAAGATGATCATATTAATTTAATGACTTAGGTATTGTAAAAATATATGAATTAATGAATGTATTCAGCATTCAATATAAAAGGGACCAGGCCACCACACTGGCCAAGTGCGAGTTGGTATATTTAAAAAAAAAAAACTTTTGGTACCTATGTTTTTATTGAGCTGATTTCTCTACTTAGTATAAATTTAAAAAAATATATTATCTCGCAATATAGAATATATCTACATATATGCTGAAAAAACAGAAAGTATGCTCTCAGTCAATATGTATCTATACTAATATTATAAAGAGGTAAAGTTTGTGATCTTGTGAGTTTATGAGTTTGTGACGTTGTAGGGGGTAATCTCTGGATCTACTGAACCGATTTTCAAAATTCTTTTACCAATAGAAAGCCATGTTCTTTCTGAGTGTCATAGGCTATATATTAACCTGAAAAATTAAAAGGCTTTTTCGTGGTAGTCGGATTTGCAAAGTAAGTCGGAGAAAAAACGGTCAAACGAAAACGTTTCTTACGAACGCTGCCTTAACGATGAGAGATATATGATTATGTTCTACAGAAAAGTTGTAGAGCTTAATAATGCCTACAAAGAAGTCAGCCACAGCATAAGTCTAACTTTTATATTTTAGTCACAAAAAGTAGTTTTTTATATTAAAAAAATAATTTAAATCGGTACGTAATGTTTATTGGTCATATTATCAATAATTATGAATTCTTATCAAAATAAGTAAATTTATCGTCTAAAATGTTTAAAACAAAGGACTTTTCTCTTTTACTGTATTTAATTTGGACAAATGGTTAAAGAGATAATACAACATATTCATAGGTATGGACGAACTCGAGCGAGCTGTTTGTCTGTTTTTCTGTTTGTACGGGCTAATCTCCGAATCTATTGAACCGATTTAAATGAAATTTTACATGGTGGTACCTTATATCCCTGGGAAATATCTTAGATACTTTTCATTCCGGAAAATTAAATAGTTCCCATGGGATAGTTAAAAAACGATAGTAACTTATACAGCTTAGTACACAACAAGTTATGCACCTAATTTAGTAAAATTTGGCATGCTGATACCTTATATTGCCGGTCAAACAACAGGTTACTTTTCATCCCGGAAAAATGAACGGTTTCCGTGGGATAGATGTGTTTGTACTTTTCTAGAGGCGAACCCGAGCGAAGCGAGGGTGAGTCGCTAGTAAAATATATTTTAGTGAAATGACGTACCTTTATCTACAATTTTATCATCATCGAAATCGAATTTGATAACATGAGTCCGGAGTACTTTTGCCATTCTTTGTAAAACAAGATTTTTCCATTCTCCCTCTTCTAATTCTTTCTCTGACCACATACTGTGAATTAAAACATACTTTTGTTGTAATTTTAAGGAATAAACCACTTTGTAAAAAACAGCTTGGGAGACATGGGACAGCTTGAACAGCGGATTACAAAGTGTAGGAGAATTATGATATTACTATTAATTTATAACTCTCCTCATTCTAGCCTCGTTCAGGTGCAACCCTAAGCAGTAGTATTCAATAGTAGCCTATGTGTTACTCAGATTCATACTCATCATTGGAATTTTAATCCAGAAAATCTCAAAAGCGGTTCGGAGTAGGGAAATTGACGGTGTTGTATCACCTTGCTAGGGACACCAAGTAGTGCCATCTGTACTGCACCTGATATCTTACCGATTGTGTTGAATAATCATCCCACTGAACTTGGAGAGCAACGGAATGGAGAATGCAATTGTGCTTATACACTCATTTGGGCATTGTAATCCACTGCGTAGCTGGCTAGTCTGAGTTGGATTTGCCGTCGTGCCCAGAGTCGGTCAGAAATGTATTGTTATTGTTTGGTCAACTAGTACGATAGTGTCTTTTAGCTGAAGATCAAGCAAGTTTAGCCAAGATATTAAGGTTTCTTAAAGAATATGGATTCAAGACACGACGTTAGACAAAATCTTTGTTTTCGATATTTAAGTAACGACAATTTGCTGAGGATATGTATCTACTATATACCTAAGGAGCAAACTAATGGCTTTTAGACATATATTCACCGTAGATTTTATTTATTTATGTAAAATAGAAAATTATGACCTAGGAATATTTTGAACATAGGACGACTTGTCTGATTAAAGAGTACATACTTTTCAAGAGCTTGACCTAACTCTTTGGCAGTAAAAACTTAAAGGAAATTATTAGTATTTCACCAAAGTCACCTAAGTTTAAGGGATCCCCTAAGCATCGTTAGGGGGCTGTTAGGGGACAGTTTCTGTTTTACCAACAGTTAGGGGTCACCTAAGTAAATGTTAAAATGCTACCTAAATATAGGTACTAGAAATACGGGCTCTGACGATGGTAAAACGAAATTTAATTTAGGGGCTAGTTTAGGGGAACTTTTAAGCAAGGGATCCCATACGTAGGTGGTAGCTTAAGTGTTGTTGGTGAAATCGGGCATAAGTCTCTCAGTCGCCCTGCTTGTTGTAATTGGATTAAATTTATTTGAATGTTTCATATCTTGTTTAACGAAGACTCTAGCGCTTTTGATATAAATACAAATACATTCATGTTTGTTTTGAACTTCTTTATCCATTTACATTACTTTATATATACAAAATATACTGCTTATAATATGTTACATATGTACTTTTCTATATGGAGTGGACTGTCTAAGCACTTATTTCAATTTACGCGATTCCAATACACTTAGAGCTTTATTCCTCATAATGCTAGAACAAATTGAATATCTAAACGTAATATAAATGAAACTGACTAGATGCTATAAATATTTTTACATATTTCCTTTGAAGAAAGTTTTTATTCAGTTCCCTTATGTTACTTACGTCCGTTATCATTATTTATAAATTTATTAAATACAAAATTTCCTCTAAACCAACTTCATGTCCCGTCTTCTACAGCTTCAATATCAATTTATCAATTACATTACCCGATAAACTTGGTGTTAAAAGCATTTTATGTTATACTAGGAGTTTCCTCCGAATTATTTCCCTTTTTTTATAAATAACTAGCGGCTCACCCTCGCTTCGCTCGGGTTCGTCGCTAGGTACGTCTTAAATATATATAAATAGTTATTACAGAGCGTTAGCCATATTGATTTTAATATGGTTGTTAAGTATTCTTAAATAAGTATTCTTAAATTTTATAATTTTCCGCGCAATTTTTTAATTTTTTCCTTTCGTTAGAACCTTCTCCTGACAATAACAAACACAACAAAAAAAAAAGTTAAATCGGTCCAGCCGTTCACGCGTGATGGCGTGACCAAGGGAAATAGGGATTCATTTTTATATATATAGATAAATCGTTTAAATTCTGTATATTTTCATAATCAATCCATTATTATATCTATGCCAATATTTGTTAAGAAATTAATAAATAAAAATTGCAAAATTGTGAAAACTCGTTGATCTAATGTCTTTAATATGATTTTCAATTTTTTACTGAACGTTATGCGTCTACCACCAGTTCTGAAAGAAAAGTTTTAGTCCGGAGAAGAAATGGTGAAAGAAATTCAACGGATTTTTTTTTCGTTTTACAGCGGTGGTAATGCCAAGTGGAGGTAGAGGTTTGCTATACAATATATTATGTGTTTAGGAGAATATGTAAAGGAGTCCTACGCAATTGTACATAAATAGCCACTTTTTGTAAAATTTGCCGCGACGACTGAAATACGATTTCGTAGAATAGCGTGTAATATATAATAACGTGGGCTGACACTGACTATCGCGTAAAATATCTTTATTAGTACAATATCTAATTATGAAACTTTAACTGAATAATAAGTAATACTAGCGACTCACCCTCGCTCCGCTCGGGTTCGTTTTAAGGTAGTATAGATTTATAAGAGGTAAGATATTTCACCGCAGTAAGAAGTATCCTAAATACTGACCCGGATAACCAGCTATCATCATAGCAAATTTCATCAAAATCTGTCCATTGGTTTTCTAGTGATGTATTCCCAGACAGACAGACACACAAATATTCTAAAAACTATAGATTCAGCCTCTGTATTTTATTAGAATTTTATTATATGTATAGATTACCTAATTATTTTTTAAAATAGTAATTCAAGCAGTATAACGGGAATAATAGAACATAACATATCTAAAGACATTATTGACTTTATTATTGTGTTGAGAAAAAGAATTATTGCAATAATAGTAGCGGTAAAAAGATATAAAATAGCACATTTATTGTACTGTATACAAAAAGGTTTCGCCACACTTACGAAACCGGAGCGCTTACGCAATTGTATTTGAAACCCACATTCATGACGTTGACAAATTATTTCGCGTGCATTCACCTAAATATTAGCATACTATTAATTAGCCTTACTTTACCTGAAAACTTATACATGAAAATGAATATGGCTTATTTAAAAAATATTTTACATTAGATTCCCTATACAAATTTTCATCCCTATTTTCACCACCTTAAGATATGATTTCTGGGATAAAAACTATTCTTTGTGCTTTCCAGAGTCTCAAACTATCTTCTTACCAAATTTCATCTAAATTGGTCAAGTAGTTTCGGAGCTTATTCGGTACAAACAAACAAAACAAAAAAATCTTTCCTCGTTGTAATATTAGTATAGATGGACCGTTATTGAAGGTTTTTTTCTGAACACATTTTGCCCATTTATACATTATCTATACATATAATAAAATTGTAACTAAGCAAAATCTGTACTTTAAATATTTTTTCTAAAATCTTATTGAAATTAACATTATTATCGATACAGAGACCGAATCTATAATTTTTGGAATTTTTGTCTGTCTGTCTATCTGTCTGTCTGTCTGTTACCGCAACACAGAAAAACCACTGGAGGGATTTTGATGAAATTTGGAAAGGTGATAGCTGGTTATCCGGGTCAACCTATAGGACACTTTTTACCGCGGAAAAATATCTCATTTTTGAGAAAAAATACAAAAAACTGCAATATAAGAGTATACTAATAAGTAAAACCTAAGAATTGATTTTTGATCATCTGAACGCGGGCGGCACCGCGGGCAATGCTTGTTATAGGTATATATTTTTAAGCACAAATATGGTCATAGTAAGTGAATATTGAAATATAACTAGCAAATGTGCATCCATGAATGAAACGTAGATTAGAAGGTTTTAGGTTAAATAGAATAATTTTGATCAATTAGGTGACAAGAAAGTAGGGTTATTATAATGTGTAACGCCAAGTACACCCGTCATTCATGTATGTCTGTTTTGTGTTAGTGGCTGATAAAACATACTATCATAGTACATGTAAATAGGTTTAGTGGTTCTGGAATTACATAGTAACCTGGATCTGAAACCAGGTTTTTTAGATTTTTAGATAATATATAAGCTTAAAGTTGGATATTTTTCTATTAGCAATTGAGGGTGACAATCATGTTCGTTCACGGATATTGAATGGATTCCAAAATGCTCTAAACTGAAAATGACGTCATGTCATATTATAAAAATTTGTACAAGCACACACCTTATGAACAACCTTTTGCCCGAGTGAATATAAGACCGTACACAAAAAAAAGTTCTGATCATTTATATTGAAAATAATCACAGTGAAACGTGAATGCTTTAGCTATTTCCGTCCTTTGCTTTTTTAATTATCTTAAATCAGAATAAAATCACTTAAAAGTAATTATTCTTAGGAGTGGACTATTCTTTTTCACATACACAACATTTGACCACCTTTGATTCAACCCACATCAAAATGGATGCAGTAAAATAATGTAAATAATTATGATTTATTTATTATGTTTTTTTTTAAACCAAGTTCTGAATTCGTATTATAACCATGGTTTATTTTTTTTCTAACTTTCCGTAAACATAATAAGGAACAAACCTGGTGTAATTTTCCTGTAAGACATTCCCAGATTGATCAACTAGTTCAAACCTTACGAGGTTAACTCCGTCTGCGATAGGCACGACATCTGGACTCAGGCTGCGATCCAGACCTCTTAATGTTTTACGTTTTATGCATCTTACGAACTTCGGATAGTAGTCCTTTTGATCAATGACGTCTTTAGCTGCAACCATCTAAAAGATTACAATTTACAATAAGTATATATAGTAATATTTTTTATTATTTCTAGTCGAATTTGCCTCTAATCTTCTTAAATCCTAATATTTTCCATTGAACAATACAAATAGTTCAGTGTGTTAGTTTATCCTATTCTATAGCAACCCATACACAGATTGATGTGTTTTTATGAAGATATTTTATTAAAATATAGTTCTATTATATCTACTTTTAATATATAATTTACTTTAATATAATAGTATTTCCGTTTTGTTATATTATATTACTTTTTTGTTTACAAATCAGTAGCATTAGCAGAAAGCATACTCGTATTAGTATGTTATTTGCTCACAGTTACACGTTATTAAATTGCCGTGTCACAGGTTCCGTGAAGGTAAATTGTTTTTCCTAATATCTCCACGAAATGTGGAATTCTGAAGATTTTAAGGTTTTACTTATTTAACCTACCTGACTTTACTTCAATATTATTAAGTTAAGGTACAAAGTTAGTGCTTGTAGACAAAATATAAATAGATGGACGTACGAAACCGCTGGTAACAGCTAGTTTAAATTTTCAGTAAATGAAATATAAGTCTACGGATGTTGTAAAAAGGTGTTCATATTTATTTCTATATTATAATATTTTTAAAATCATAAAATAAAATTGTCACAGAGTACCTAATTAATATTATAGCAAGAAAATGCCTGTGTATGCCAATAATCTCAAATATCTTTCAATCTTTGTTATTGAATCTATTAATTATTTCGTTTAAAATGTTAGCGAATCGGAGTAATAGATCACAATTTTTAATAATTCTACGTAAGCGTTCCGGCGAGTTCTCTTTGAATACAAAAAACAGGACCATTTTATTCAATTAATTTATTATATTATAATTTACTGAAATTTTAAACTAAATATTATTAATGTCATTTCAATAAAAGCTAACAATAATTTATTTTATCGTAATAAAAAGACGGTGTTTTAGCTTTTGTTTATCAAAGTTAAAAATTTTACCTTCTTCGAACAGTCTCGCCAAATGATTCTAGCGATATCAGTGCCCTCTACCCACAAATCGGCAATAAATCTACTCAAATATGTATCTGTGTCATTGTGGGCGCAGCCGGAAGCTGCCACCAGGGCTATAACAGCGAGTGTGAATTTCATTTTAAAGGTTCTTACAGTCACGTAATTCATTTTGAGAACGATAGTGCCATCTCCTGCACGTGCGTTAAGTTCCATATAATCTGAAAAGTTATAAACCTTGAGATGCTTTCTACATTTATTGAAAAAGTAATTTTAAAGTGGTTTTTATTACATTTTATTCGTCCTAGTTATATTCACTGGCTTGTACTACAAACATCATAGATTTTTTATGTATTTTTGATCGATTTTAAAGAAGAAAATACTTTATTTGCTTATACGTACATATGAATCGAGTAATATTTTGTGTTATTACGCGATGTCTACGCCAATTATGAAACGATTTTTATAATTCTTTTTTATAGAATAAGGTCTACCTCAAGATTATATTTTAAAAACTAAAAATCCTACACTAAAGATGGAGTTTTATTGAATTTCTTTTTTAAATTATTTTAAAGACAGTGTATTTTTCATACTAAAAATGAAAAAAAAATGTCATACCATACTATGACTGATATGGGTTAATGAATACTACAGAAGTTTATTTCCTTATTTATTTTTTACTATTATACTATATATTAAAATTTTAATACCATCAGTGTAGTAGATCAACGAGCTTTTCGTTATATCTGGTTTCAAATTAAGCGGATTACTGTATATTGAATTTGTATAAAAGTATAAAACCTAAGTACCCAATTAACGAGTATTTAACAAAAGCTTGTACTATACTTAATCATTATTATTACAAATTTTCTTAGAGAAAAAGCAAATAATTAATTAATAATTTGTTAGTAAATATTTATGAAGTGTATTTTAATGGGTTATTTTAACAAGCAATATTCAAAGTTAACACCTAATCTCAATCAGTCTAAGTAACAAGTTTAAGCGTAAGGAAATAATTGAATTTGTGAATTCCTTTTAGTGAAATTGGTTTTAGAGAAAACTTGTACTGCGATTAACTTGAAACACTTATTATACAATTAATAACTTATCAATAGTAAAAGTTTACCTAATACTTTGTATAATAAAATAATAAATAAACAAAATGACTGTAAGATCATGATTTAAGATTTATTTATCCATCTATCCTTATATCCATCTATAATTTGCGAACAAAATATAAGCATCTCTTTTAACATAAATTAGTGGAATATCACTTTAACTAAACACAAAAATAATAAAATAAAATCATTTTAACAAAAAAATAAAACCGGCTTCAAAAAAAGCACTAATAAGTAAAAAATAACTGATTGGTAGTTTTCATTTACTATACATACGTAATCAAATATTTTCGAAGTCGGTGTGCTTTGCTTTGTATCGGCTGGCACCGACTTCGAAATCAAACAAAACAAAAATTGTTTAAATCGATTCATAAATGATGGAGTTCTGAGGTAAAAAACATTAAAAAAAACATACAGCCGAATTGAGAACCTCCTCCTTTTTAAGGAAGTCGGTTGAAAATACCAACATTTGTGGTTTACGGTAAAGAAATTAATGTTAGAGTTAATTTCGTGTTAACAACAAAAAGTACGTCGTACAAACATTAGATTAAGACTAAACAACAGAAAAAAAGTCTGATTATAACCTTTTCATATATAATAAATCGTATTCGCAAAAAATTGACACTTTTTAGCTGTTAAGCTTCGATATATACAAAAAAATATACACCTAAAGTATGCACGCCTTCTTTTTTGATATCAGTGAAAAATTATATCATTTGCATCTTTATCTTTCTTTCATTTTAGATATTTATGAATCTAAACTATTTATACTATTATAAACAGGAAAGATTTGTATTTCTGTATGTTTGTAACGAATAAACTCAAAAACTACTGGTCTGATTTAGATGAAATTTGGTAAGAAGATAGTTTGAGACCCTGGGAAGGACATAGGATATTTTTTTTCCGGAAATCATCCCTTAAGAAGATGAAAATGGGGATGAAAGTTTGTATGAGGAATTAATCTAGGGATGAACCCGAGCGAAGCGACGGTGAGTCCCTAGATTAATTCGCGTCGCTAGTATACTAGTCGCTAGTATTGCATGTTATAATAAGTAAACAAAGTAAGACACTTACCTCGACTAAAACATTAGTTTATTTTATCCTTGTTCACCGTATTAGTAACCTTGGCAAAGTTTACATTTGAAATAAAATTTTCTTCCTAGGCTAAGTATTATATAGGTATTGAAAGAAAGCAGGTTATTTTCGACATGGCTTACAGATCATGTTAATAGTTGACCACGCATGGTCATCTATGCGCAACTGTGACGGACAATCAATGACATTGTGAAGTTACCATTACCTATTTGATACTTACTTTTGTTCTATATTTGTTAATAGCGGCTTTACTTGCAATAACAGGAGTAAATAAAGAGAAGATAATTGAATAAAAAACCGTGCTAAAATTTCACAAGCTTAATAGCAAAATTATTTCATTCAAATCAATTTTCTTGGTAATAGCTTTAAAGCGTACCAGTTGAAAACAAAATTATTTAAACGTCTATGTGCTAGTCTGCTTGATAGCCTGCTTGAGAGATGCCGATCTATGTAATGGACCCGGGACCCCTCATTCTGTTTCCAGACAAAATATATTTTTTAAACCACAAAACATTAACAAATACGGCCGAGGGTGTCACCAAAAATTTGCTCCAGGCTATTTTTTACTAAAACCTCTAATCTGGAGATGTTTAGGTATGACAAACCTATATCATTAATTTTTTTGTAAGATTATCTACAATTTGATACTTGGTTCGTTCCGCAAAACAATACGAGCAATTAATTACTTCAATTTACCTGTTTATACCTGCATGTAATGTGTTCGAAAAAGGCCGCCAAACGTATGATGACATTTTCTACAAGTCTTTTACTCTTGATTGATACTAATTTATCACAGGAAAAGAGTTCTTGTACTTAAAAAAAGCCATTTTTTAATATATTTGTATTTTATATAAAAAGTACTATTTACTATCGCCTTTTTTTAACTAAACTAAACTAAACTGATTGTATTTTCAAATATTTGAGCGCACGTAACTCTGAAAGCACCAGTTCGCTAGGGAAAATCCTTTTTGTATTCGAGACTCTATAATCTGTATAGAAAAGGGATGTAGGCTAACTAAAATTATTGTACATCTTTAGGAGCCAAGTTTTACAGATGTTTTATAATAAATTACGAGAGTAGACTCGCGGGTCAAAGCTTCTGTGATATATTATTAAACATATTAATATGTAATTTATCTTTACCATTGATTAAGTTAGGGATCTATTAGCGGAGGGCCTGTGAATGATAGGCATTGTGGAAATAAAGTCCCAAGTAAATATTAATATTGATTCAGAACCATTTCTCTTTTAGTAAGAGAGAATTGTTTTTATTTAAGACTAGCGACTCATCCTCGATCCGCTCGGGTATGCCCCTAGTTACGTTCTAACGTTTAGTCATGAACGAATTAGCCACGTTTAGTATAGATTTCTCAGAGATTAGATATTTTTCTGCAGTAAAAAGTATCCTATATGTTGACCAAATCTGTCCAGTGATTTTCTTGAGAGGCGGTCACAGGCCTTTGGCCTCTGTATCACTAATAATGATTATTTCAATAAGATTTTCCAAAAAATATTTAATGTATAGATTCGACTCAGAATTTTATTATAGGTATGTATAGATGAATACTACTCCTACTATGATAAATAATGTCAGCTTGGCTATTAAGTAATAATAGTGTGCAAAGTTACAGCAAAATCAATAATTCGTTTTCCTATTATTACATACATATGTACATAATAATAATCTTGCTATTGTTTATTTATTTATGTCTTTGTAACTTTTAGCTAAGTTTTCTAGCTAGCATTTTCATTTTTCTTACCAAAATCATTTCAAGTTATTTAAAACTTAGTCATGATGGATCATTATTATATTAATATACATATTATAAGAAGGTGCTTATTGAAATTACAGGAAAACGTTTGAAATTCGTTCGAAGTATTAATTAACTATACCTGTTAATTAACCACTAGAATAGTTAAATCCGATTGATTTAAGGATTTGCTGACAGTTTTAGGGATTTGCTGTTAGACATCAAACTAGAAATCAATTTGTGATTATAATTTATTTAATAATCTACATATTAATATAATAGATATGTAATGAATTCAAATATAAGTTTTTGCCGAAGCCCCGCTTGTGTGGTGTACGTCAATAAAAAGTACCGAACGTGCTAGACAAAAAATTATTACGATATTTTAGTAAGAAAGTAGAGACTTTAAAATTACTTAAACGTATTTTTTTCACTCTTGCACGGGATTTTTTTAATATATTATAAAAAATTTAAATTATTGAAAAGTTAAAAAAAAATAGTCAAAAATTATTGGCAAAGACATCTCGTAACGTAAAGGTACACATAAAAACAGGTGAACTGAGTACCTCTTGTTTTGATATAAGCAAAATATAGGCAATATCTATTTCGAATTCTACTAATATGATAAATGCGGCAAGGCTGTATGGATGTCTGGATGTATAGATATATGGATCTTACTCTTTCACGCAAAAACTACTGAATGCATTTTAATGAAACTTTACAATAATATAGCTCACACATCAGAATAACACATAGGCTACTTATTATTCCGGAAAAATGTACGGTTACCGTAGGATAGATTTGTTTTTGTTTTTCTAGAAGTGAACTCAAGCGCAGCGAGGGTGAGCTGCTAGTATTATTATATTGAAATTTTCCTAAACCAAACATAGCTTAGACATTTACTCAAAAACACCTATAAATATTATTATTTTTCTATAATACTTACTTATACAAATTCATCATATCGGCAACAAGCCTCTTTAATATCCGCGCGGCAGGTGGTAAATTGTGGTTACGAAGTCGGGCAACAAGAAAATATTACATTATGCCTGATATGAAGATAACATAAAAATAATTAAAATTCTTGTATATTAGAAATTAATTTAATGATATCCATTTGACTGATGCTAAATAATGTTTTCATGTAAAGCTAAAAGATACATATAGAAAGCTAAAAGATATATAAGATATACATAATATGTAAATTAAGTGAGCTTAGATAAGATGACATTTTACAATCTCTTCCAGATAGAAATTTTAAAAATTGTATAGGTAGGTTTCTGCAATAATTAGGTACTCTGTGTCAAAAAACCTTATAAAACCTCTCCCAAAAATAACTTATCCCTTAGAAATCATTTTATTTTCCCGATATAAAATGTTATATTCAACCGAATCTATCTATCAACCAGTGAAATTGCCGCTATTGGGGTTTAAAATGTATACAATTTTGTTCTGAATATTACGTTTTTGTTTTATGTCTTTAGATGAGCCGCCCTCTTTTATGGTTTAAGAGGCATAAGTACTTTTACATAGTTTACAAGACTAGGCGCAGGTAATGTATAATTTTAGGATTTTAACATAATGCTATGCATTAGAATTATATTATATTATTAGCGGGTCACCCTCGTTTCGCTCAAGTTTGTACCTAAGTACGTTTTAACGGTTAATATGAAATAGATAAGCTTCCTAAATAAACGGGCTATCTAATACTAAATTTATTTATTTTCAAATCCGATAAGTAGTTCCTGACATCAGCGCGTTCAAACAAACAATCAAACAATCGATCGATCAATCGGATGATCAATCGGTCGATCAATCTATCGATTGATATATCGATCTATATATCTGAGAGGATATTGTAATATTTTTACAATATAAAGAATAATCTGATGAACGCGTATTGCTTGTTTTTTATCTTGGATACTTAATTTTAACAATAAAAATGGCGAAGTTTTAACTAACCCATTTTTACACCTTACTTATTACTAAATTACAAAAAATTTAGAACACCCGTTTATTTAATTGAATTGAAGATCATGAATACCAAGTTTCGTAGAAACTATCACCCCCTATTTTACCCCCTTAAAGAATGAATTTTCATAAAAAGTGTCACTGTTAATTTTTTTCTCTAACCAAGTGCTCATATATCATATTTTACATTTCTAAAGTTAAAAATGACGAAGTTTCATACAAACTTTCTTTCCCTATTTTAACCCCTGTCAGTGAATCAGTCAGCCAGTCAGTTTCTTACTTTATAAATATAAAGATATTATATTTTGACGACACGTTTGACTCAATTTGTAGTGACCCTACTTGCTGTGCCAAAGGTCGCGGCATCGAGTCCTGCTCGGGGGATTCATTTGTGTGATGAGCACGATTGTTTGTATTCCAGTCATGGCTGTTTATATTTATAATATGTACGTCTTTAAAGTTATATAGGTGTAGTGTTCTAACTATCTGGTATCCATAACACAAGCCTCATAGCTAGCCATGGAACTAGATGGTGTCTGATATCCATAACACAAGCCTCGTAGCTCACCCTGGAACTAGATGGTACTGTGTGTTAATGTCCCAACATAATATTTATTTATTATATACTTCTTCGGAAATGGGCTTATAATTGCGAAAAGATATACGAGTAAATGTATAACAGGAAAGTGTAAATGTGATACCTACGCGAAGAAAATGTCTAAGAATATCGGCAATTAATTAAACCATCTATTTCCGAAGCTACTACCTAATGGATGTGATGTACCCACGCCTTTTTAAAGTAAACTTCTATATGAAATGAAAGCAATATTTTATAATTTGTGTGTTGTAAGAAAAACGCTTCATGGAAATATATTATGAATAAATCGCTGATTTAAAAAAAAGATACATTCATTGCCTTTAAAATTACTTAAAAAATAATTAATTATTACGTTCTAATAACCATTGAGGTATTACGTGATACTGCATAATAATGATGTGTACAAAAAACTACATATCTTGATCTATAACCTTTTTTGAAGTCTATTAAAAGAAATATGAATGACTGGAGTACAAACAACAACCAACAGGACTCGAATCCACGACCGCTGGCAAAGCAAGTAAAGTCATTAGAAACTGAGCCAAACGTGTCGTTACTTATACTTCTAATACTACCTTTTAAGCTCGTTATATTAGATATAGCTTATTTTTGTACCATCATTTATGGATATATATTCGGTACATGCTTGTACGTAACAGTCATTGTTTTTAAATAATATTTCATGTACAGATTTCGCTACGTTACTATTTAAGTATAGATAATAATTTTTTTAATATGATGTTTTTCATATAAAAATATGACCATGGTCATTCTTCATTTCATACTTTTTTTCCTAAAATTAACGCACGCAAAGTTGCAAATCTCTGCTAGTGTAATAAAATTATAATTAGAACATAATCATTTACTTCAATGTTCAAGATGAATAAATATATAACACTATATAGCACATAATAAGCACTGTTGTCGTGTGCTAAAATAAACAATAGGGTACAGTCAGCAGCTTTGCAAAAGTCTTCATAAACAAAATTCGCGACCTGAATCTTTTAACAGCAAAATACGACAGTTGCGTTGGTGTCACGATATGAGTCAGTATACATTATAATTATATTTAAAATATGGATAACATTTTGTGATTGTGTAAAGTTTTAAATTACAGAACGTAGCACACGTAAGTATGAAAAATTGTTTATAATTTGCCATTTTGTCTAGCAAGGGAAATAAAAACTGATCTATTTTATTTTTATTGAATAGTAACACCAACAGTATACATTGTACTATGTACATATATGGAATATTTGCATAAATAGTGTATAACAAAGTATAAGTCTTCAAATGCACACCTTTTGCAGGTCTTCTCCTCCTAATTTTTCTCTTTCTCAATGTCAAGGTTGCCTGAAAGAGATCGCTCTCTAGCGATAAAGTCGCCTATTATATTATATCTAATTTAATTTGTTTCTACTATGTAATGTAAAATAATGTTGTGCAACAACACTGTTAGAATAAATAACAACACCTTAATCTATAATAATCATAACGGCTTATACTCACTTCTCTCGGGTGTGTCCCTTAATACTTTTTAAAAAAATATGAATAGTTATTAACCAGCGGTTTAAGCATGTAAATGCAATTTTTTTTCTTGATTTTTTCCGATGTTTTAATAGTTATTCTGCTATTTGAGATGGAGACAAATCCACCAAAAACTAAAAGATCATAAAAATCGGTGCATTCGTTCTTGACTTATAAATGGTGTAACTAACCCAACTTTATAGATGGCATATAGATATCAATTTTAACAAAATATTGTATTTTGTTAGAGTAACGAATGGCTAAATTTATCATGTGTAAAAAATTTAGAAACTTTAATTACTAAAATATTTGTGTAGTCTTGTGTTTTTTGCTAATCAAATTTAAATATAGGATGAACTTCCAATTGCATTTTCTCCTCCTGGGCACTTTATCGGTGGACAGTGTTACCATACTTCATACATTTTCAAATTTTTTTATGTATTTGAATTTGATACTTAAAAAAACCTATTAAAACATATTTTATTAAACCTTTTTCTTAATCTGTTTTTGTAAATATTATAATTGAGATTTTTAAGTAATTGCGATTACAATTATCAGACGCAGTTAGCAGTAGTTGCCTATACAGCACTTTTAGACTAATTGACTATAGAAAGCGGAAAAATGTGTGATAATTGCATATACTGACTAGTGATTACGTAATATTATAGTGCTTGTATATCGTATAAGTTTTTTATAAGCAAAAGCATGTGTAAAAACACCTGGGTGGACCACCTGATTGTGTTTATATTTAAAAACCATTGCATTCCGCCCTTTTTAACTTCTTAATGCTTGGCACGTGCCTCCACTTAATACGAGAGGGAAACGGCGGACTTTACATGTTTTTCGTAAACTTGCTAGATTCTCTTAGACATTAAGTTTTCCTATCGATGTTTTCCTTGAACGTAAGGCAAATGGTAATCATGTTGAAAGTGAATCGTACATAATAATGTCATAGGTGCAAGGCCCCGTAATTTGAACCCGCTACACTTGATTTCCCTAGAAAGAGCCTCACCACTGAGCCACCACTGCCCCCTAACCGAAAACCATTAATTATTATTAATCCCTACACGACCGCGGACACGCCGGCGCGGCGTGTCAGTTAACAATAGATTTCTTAGAAATTTAATTAATTTCCTAGAAATTTACCTGGAGGTGTTACAAACGTACACACGTTTTTCAAAAGATAACAATATATTTTTTGTAGACACCATTTACGGCAGAATGTCAGTAGGCTTCTTTTCCCTCAGTATATCAAGTTGTTTCCGTCATATAGCCACGATAATAAACTATAATCGACTATATTGTACATGAATAGATTTGCACCTAATTAGTATGTCGGCACGTCTCTAGGCAACATTTGTGAAACACAATATCTATACTAATCTATACTAATATAATAAAGAGATAAAGTTTGTGAGTTTGTGACGTTGTAGGGGGTAATCTCTGAATCTACTGAACCGATTTAGATGAAATTTGGTAAGAAGATAGTTTGAGACCCTGGAAGGATATAGAAGATTTTTTATTCCGGAAATCATCCCTTAAGAGGGTGAAAATGAGGATGAAAAATTTGTATGGGGAATCAACCTAGGGACGAACCCGAGCAAAGCGAGGGTGAGCCGCTAGTTTTTTTATAAAGGCACTTAAATTTAAATCAGAAATGTTCACAAAATATGGGTCCTTAGTTTTTGAATAATTAACATCTTTTATTTATGAAGATCTTCAATTTTCTTGTCATTTTTTAGTGATCGTAAAGAGCTCTACGAATAATTCAATAGCTCAGCTTACAATAATTTATTTTTACCTACGATGATAAGGTATCCAGTTTTTATATTATTATGTAAAGATTTAATAAAAATTTGCAGCGTGTTGTTCTTCGCAATATCAATAATATAAACAGCTTTTAAAATTTTATTCAAAATTATTTTTATCAATACAAGCAAAATTGATAAAATACAGTTAAAAATTAAATCTATACTATAATAAAACAGTAGAGGTCGAATGTCTGTACATAGCTAAAAATGCTAAAAACCGAGTCAGGAGGATGTAAAAAGACAAACAGAACATATCCAGATTTTTTTCAAATTTTTTGTTTCTCTGTCTGTTTGTCTGTTTGTACGGGCTAATCTCCGAATCTATTGGACCGATTTAAATGAAGTTTTGCATAGTGGTACCTTATATCCCCGGGCAACATCTTAGATACTTTATATCCCGGAAAATTAAATAGTTCCCGTGGGATAGTTAAAAAACTATAATAACGAATAAATCTTAGTACACAAAAACTACTGATTGGTTTTAATAAAACTTTACAATAATGTAGTTCATACATGACAATAACAAATCGGCTAGTTTTCATCCCGGAAAATTAAAGGGTTTCCGTGGGACAGTCAAAAAACTATAGTAAATTATACAGCTTAGTACACAAAAACTACTGATTGGATTTTGATGAAACTTTATAATAATATAGGTCATACATCAGAATAACAAATAGGTTACTTTTTATCCCGGAAAAATGTACGGTTCCCGTGGGATAGATGTTTTCGTTTATTTGTAACGTATTATGTACACAACATAGACCTCAAAACAATAGTTATTAAAAAAAATGTCTGTTTGCCTGTATGTCTGTTTTTGTATGCGCGTTTCACACGAAAAGTAATGAACCAATTTCAACGAAATTTGGTGAAGTGATAACTTACTACTCGAGTCAACGTTTAGGATACCTTTTACTTCAAGAAAATCTTTCTTTCTCACGGGAAGATACAATAACTGGTTTTATCGAGTCCTCCCTATAAACGTTCCGCTGGCTAAACCTTAAGACATACATACATCAAAACAATATACTAAAAAATTGTAGGTCTTGAAAATTTCTGGAGGAAAGTTCTGAATAGTATATTTATATCTTAATAAAACTAACTTAGTCAAATCGATGTGCGCGTTTCACGCAAAAAGTACTCAACCGATTTTAACTAAATTTTGTATAGTGCTAACTTAGTATTCGGGTCAACACTGAGGATACCTTTTACGACAGGCAAATTATTCATTCCCACGGGAAAACACAATAACTGGTTCTATCGAATTGTCCTTAGTTTATATGGCTAACGCTGGCTCAACCTTAAGAGGTAGATCAAAAGTCTTAAAAAGGTCGATAGAGAAGTTCTCAACAGTATATGTCTATCTCCTAAGGTATACTCGCTATAACTGTTTTCATTATTATATATTACTGTTTTATTATACGTTATTTATTCTATCTATAAATATAATAAAACTGTAGAGGTCGAATGTTTGTACACAGAAAAAAATTGCTAAAAATCGAGTCAGTTATCTTCTTACATTCCATAAGAAGAAAAATAGAACAAATCCAGATTTTTTCAATTTTTTTGTTTCTCTGTCTGTTTGTCTGTTTGTACGGGCTAATCTCCGAAACTATTGGACCGATTTTAATGAAATTTTACATGGTCGTACCTTATATCCCCGGTCAACCTGTAAGATACTTTTCATTCCGAAAAATTAAAGACTTCCCGTGGGATAGTTAAAAAACTATAGTAAGTTATACAGCTTAGTAAACAACAACTTATGCACCTAATTTAGTAAAATTTGGCATGCTGATACCTTATATTGCCGGTCAAACAACAGGTTACTTTTCATCCCGGAAAAATGAACGGTTCCCGTAGGAACTTATAGACCTCTATTAGTGCTTTTCTAGAGGCGAACCCGAGCGAAGCGAGGGTGAGCCGCTAGTGTACATATAAGAAGTTCTCTCTCTCGTTCCTTTATGACGTAGATAACGATTCAAATTTTAAACATCGTAGATAAAAGAACTTGTAATTGTCTGTTTAAGACGAATAATAATTTCATATATTTATCGATCATTAAGAAAGCAATCATTGACAAAACAATATTTTTCTAATAAACATCATAACTATTCTATTAGTACGAGTCTCTCCAAATACGCAATAATGTTCAATTATCTCATAACTTCGCTTCCTCAGCGACTCTCAATCATACTCATATCATATATTGCGTTATGCGTACCAACCTCATTAGATTATATAGAAACCATGTAACGTAAAAGTTCTGGATTCAAGTACCTGGATTCAAGTCTTTTCTGTCAAAGAAACTCTTAGTAATAATAAGTTAAAAAACGTCACTGTTTTTTTTTATATTAAGCATTAAATATTTTATTTATTATTGTGCATGCACCTATTTACCTCGATATAGTTATTGAATGATGAAATGCTACTCAGAACGCTGAGAATGGAGTAAATTCTCTAAGGAATAAATCTTAGCTTAAAAGCTTTAAAACTTAGCACTTAACTTTTAAAAATATCTACATAAATATATGATATTCTTAATATTATACTAAAATGACTCGCATTTAATAGGATTATATCAATATTGACTATGGTTTTGCTAACTTCGTTTCATTTTCCATTTTATTAGACGATGGATCAAAATAAAGAAGAAAAGAAAACCGTCGGTCTCCTCCCTATGGGATTAGCCGAGACGAATGCTAATGGTAATTTCAATTTTAAATATTCAAATACACTTTAAATTACGTTAACATATTATATTATTAAGTTTTTATACTTTTAGTTAAATGTAATGTTATCGTTAAATTTACTTAAATAAAACTTTCGTCAATATATTTTTGTATGATGATACGATCACAATTTGTATTTGGACTATGATTTAGGCCGTTAGGGTATAAAGATTTTAACAACAGGTCGTTGCTTCGACGAAAAGAGAGTTTTTCATATTGAGTAAATTTCATTCTGGGCCATATTCCGGGTCCATATGCTTGCCATCAATCAATCAAACAAATCAAGCTTCAAATCTCTACAAACGCACATTACGTATAAAAATTTCAAATTTCCTTGAATTTGTGCACCGATCGGAACGGCCACAGCTTATCAAAGCTTGGCAAGCGTGTGGTTCTGATATTAGGTTTTACATCAGCATATTTCTATAACAAAAACTTAGAAGTAAATACGTTTTTTTTATTTTTTTAGAGCGAAATGGTCAAAAATGCTATCCCATATTTCAAAAAGTACTAGCCGTCTTATTTTTAACGATGTCTATTGTTGTATTCTACCTTTTGATTTCAAGACTACTGGAAACTAATGGTACGTATACCATTTTTATTTATATTTAGTTGTATTTATCATAATGTAATAATCTATTTATTTATAATAATTTTCCAGCTGCACAACGCAATACAGATATTATTGTGATATCAGGATTGCATGAAGCAGAGAATATGACAATATTAAAAGACAATACAGAAGTATTCTTGCAAGTAAAAAATATATCAGATTTACATTTAAATAAAAGAAATAAAAGAGAATCAATTTCTTTAAGTAAACATTTTAACACACCAAAGACGAATCATATAAAATTTAAAGATAACCAAATACAAAAAGTAAAAAAACTATTAGCTGAACACGAAGTGTTATGTAATGAAGAAAATCATAAAGATATATGCCGCGAACTTGTTATGAAAATCGAATCACTTACAAAGAATAACTTCTCCAATCATCATGAAAATAATGAAGGTATCAGAGATCACAAAAATGTTATTCAAGACGTTGTAAATAACAATAAACATATGCCAGGAATTAATCCAACCGACGTATCAAAGCGTGATATTCATATCCACAATTTAGTAAGACCAACAAAGAGTGTGGTTTCACTGAGCAATGACCATGATATCAACTATGGTATTTCCGAGCAATCTAATATACCCCATCCATCAATTGCATACCCACGTGATATTACTAACCCACGATTAACGGATACTTGCTTACTGGCACGTCTAATGAGACAGAGCTACCCTAACTTTCAAGGTGGGGTGCTAATTTTTCTATTTTATGAGCAGAATATAATATTTTACTATATTGTATTATTTCTTAAATATAAAAAAATATATTACAGGTGTATACGACACTCCCCATCAAGAATATCCTAATATACCATCATATTCTAGGTTAGTAATTTTAAAACATTATTAGGAGCGATCAACATAGTTGTTGGTGTGAAATATACAAATGTAAATAAACAATTGTTCATTTCAGCCAATTTTCTTCTGGTTTTCCAAATTCTTACCTCCAAACACGAGAAGTAGAAGCACATAAGCATAAACTACATCCGCAAGACATAGAAATAGCTATGACTTTCATTGTACCAAAGTAAGTACTCATAGTAACGTGTATTCGTTTTAATTTAAAATTATCTCCGAATTTACATAATATATTGCATATCGTTAATAATTTATATAGACAGTATTTTTAGTTAATCAATAAAATAATTACTGCTTAAATGAAATCAAATGTCAAACATTTTTTTAATAGAGTTGAAGCAAGTTCTAAAGAAGCGTTCACCAATTCATCAATTAATGAAATTGAGTGTCCAATAGGAAGCATATCGTGTGACAATGGTAACAAGTGTGTTAGCGAGAAAGATTGGTGTGACGGTAATGTGGATTGTGATGATGTAAGCGATGAATCCAGGTGCAGTTGTAAATCTCGTGTTGATGAATCTAGGATTTGTGATGGATACTTCGATTGTCCTTTTGGTGAAGACGAAATGGGATGTTATGGTGAGTTATGGATTTGACCTTCTCACTCCCTTACTTATAATAGAGTGAGAGAGAGAGATTTTATTTTTTAATTTTATTATTTAATTTAGACTAAAGACAATGTTAGATTAAAAATTCGTAAAAATTAAAATAAAACGCAATAAATACATAAGTAGGAAAAGATGTTATACCTTCGTATAGGGCTAAGTTTATGAAAGTAATGTACTATTAAACTAATGTAAAATTAAAAATAGGAATGGATTAGGACTTTACCGTACTCTACAATTTTTCAATTGTAGGGTATTATTGAGAAAGTTTTGACAAAAAAATCCATAACTTTTTTGATTTGATCTTGTCTAGCCACTAAATCAACGAGGCCTTTTAAAAGATATATTAGGGTTCAGCGTACCCAATTAAAATGCACGAATATTAAGAACTATTTATCTAGACACATCAATTTTCGAGTGGCCATAATATAGGAAATTATTTTTATCAAATTGTTATTAATTCATAATGTATTGCTTAAGAAATTAAATTATTTGATATAATTAAACATACTTTTAATATTGTAGGTTGTAGTGAAGGTACATTTAGTTGTGAGGATATTAACATGAACTCTCAAAGTACGTGCTATTCTAAAGAACAGCGTTGCAATAACGTCCCTGATTGTCCAAATCATAAAGATGAAATTGACTGCAGTATGTTAGCGCCAAGCTTACATAAGAAACCTGTAAGTAGTGTATTTTCTATTTGTAAAATCTATTTATAATATATTGTAGAAAATATTAACAAGTTACAAAAAAATTAAAATTACGCTAACAAAAAGTTAAAAAACTATCTTATTTTTTACTAATATATTAAACTAATTTGTGATAAACATTAATAATTGTACAGAAATATATTTATAATTTGCAGCTTTTTTCAATATCCAACACAGAAGGTTATTTATATAGAAATTTTAAAGGAAATTGGTACGCTGTGTGTAGTAATCCTTACATGTGGGCACATGATGCTTGCCGTCGTGAAACTGGTCTTATAATAAGGTAAGGTTATATTTGAAAATTTAAAACATCTTTTATGAATATATAGGAAAAAATGATACATATTTTTTATGTAGTAGTATTAAAAGAAGAAGCACGATCCCATCATCGTACATATCTTACGTACACTTATGTAAACTATGTATCATAAAGCGAAGTATTACTATTATGTGTCCTTACGTTGACAAAGGCTTAAATAATTTTGATTTATTTCAGGCCACCATTTATACAAGTATTGCAAATAGATCCCTTAATTAAAGTGAACTATATAAGTACGGCGCCAGGTGGTCTTATACACACAAGTAACACGTGTTTGAACTCTTCTGCTGTGTACGTAACCTGTCCCGACCTATTGTGCGGCACGAGAGTTCTTACCGCTGCACAGCTATTAAAAGAGGTAACAGTTATATACGAGCATACATGTTATATTATATGAAGTTTTGTTTGAAGTTTAATTTATATTGGCGACTTACCCTTGCTTAGCTTGCGTGCATCCCTATTTATATTTTTGTCATATATTTTATAGTGTTATCTCAAACTGTTCTTGTAGCACATGCCGATAAAGTAACTCAACGACCAGATTTTATTCGACTTCATTTAAAGTTAATATAATTTCTAACAGTGGACACTTTTTTATTGGAGTAAAAATCTTTGCATATGTTTTGCAGTTATGTGGGAGTTTACTAACTTTTCATGTCGATTTAATACTGTCATCTTTACAATGGATACTTACGATACTTTTATTACAGAATGCTGCAATAGAAAACCATCTGTTTGGTCGGAACAAAAGATTTCTTCAAAGGCCATATCCTGTGACTTTTTATGATCGTACGAAAAGATACGTAACAAATAAAGACCTCAGATCTAAAATATTGTTAAACTATTTAGGTAAGGTATTTCTTGTCTTACATAGTGTCACACGACATACTGGTGTAATAATTTGATACATAATTTAGGTGTATAGTTTGTATGTATATTAATAATCTTACATCATATACTAGGGTGAGTTACCTATAAAAATTCTCGTGATGTTTTTTTCTGTTGCCATATGCAATAACTTTGGTCTTACCACTATTACTTTCATTTTGTTACCATGTTTAATTGTACTTAACTCTATATTAAATTATTTTCTCATAAAATAAATAAGTGATGTGATGATTAAAATAGCAAATATCAAATATTTTTCTTTTAAAACAGATGATATAAGAAAAAAACGAGCGGAAAGTAGGGTCGTAGGTGGCAGACCGAGCCAACCAGCCGCGTGGCCCTGGATGGTGGCATTGTATAGAGACGGCATGTTTCATTGCGGGGGAGTGATTATAAATCAAAACTGGATCATGTCGGCCGCTCATTGTGTTCACAAGTAAGTATAATTAATTATTCATTTGACTGTGGATCACATTTGAACGTATATTAAAATCCTTTGAGAATTGTTCGTAGGTAGATTTAATAAATAAATTTGGCTTTCCACCTTTGTTTATATTTCAGAGCGAATTATATTCAATAAAAAATTATATTAAATAATCATACAATAATAATCTGTAGATTTTGGCAACACTACTATGAAGTTCAAGTTGGAATGCTTCGACGCTTCTCATTCTCCCCACAAGAACAAAATCACAGAGTGAGCCATGTTATTGTGAATCAAAATTATGATCAAGAGGATATGAAAAATGACCTATCTTTATTGCGAGTAAAGCCAGCAATACAATTTAGTCGATGGGTTCGTCCAATTTGCTTACCAAGTCCTGAAGTAGCGGGTAGCGACTGGATGTGGGGCCCAAAACCTGGTACCATCTGTACTGCTGTTGGTTGGGGAGCTACCGTCGAAAAAGGGCCTGATCGTAAGTTTTTTACAATTTACATCTTACAAGGTATATTTTTATGATATTATTCTATTTTGTAATTGTGAGCAGAATTATTAATAAAATAATTACAAATTGATTTTAAAAAAAAAAAAAATACAATGCATAGATTTGGCATAGTTATAATTTTATTATATGTTTTGATAGATAATTATTACACCATTGTTGTATCTACTACGTGATATTTAGGATTATTGTGTTTTTTAATAATATTTATTAAAATATTATGTTACAAGGAAACGTCTAATAAACAAGGCAGCAAATTGAGAATAATAGCTTTTATTAGTCTATATTTTTTAAATTAATATTCACAGCCGATCATATGCGTGAGGTAGAAGTCCCTGTTTGGGAAAGTTGTAAGCACGAAGAAGATCAAGCGGGTAAAGAAATATGTGCTGGATTAGTCGAAGGCGGAAAAGATGCGTGTCAAGTAAGATTTTTGATAGCTGAGAAATAAGCTCGGACATATTTTTCACATAAAAATCAAAATCCAAAAATAATTATTAATTTATAGATAAAACGACTTTTATTATTCATAACTAAACTAATATCTTATAATCTTCATTTTTAGGGTGATAGTGGAGGACCATTATTATGTAGAAATCCTACTAATGCGCAACAATGGTACGTTGCTGGAATTGTGAGTCATGGTGATGGATGTGCTAGAAAAGGTGAACCTGGTGTATATACACGTATTAGCCTTTTTGTTCAGTGGATAAGATATCATATATGTAAGTATTTATAACTAAATAAGGACTTCAATTACAATTTCACACAATCATAATTGTTCGTATGAAAATCGTTCATTCAACTATTTAGCATTTCTTTAAATTATTTTAAAATATTTTTAACAGCCACAAAAACATTGCCATTAATTCAGCCAAAACAAGAATGTCCAGGCTTCAGATGTGATTCCGGAATTTCTAAATGTTTACCTAAAAAACGAATGTGTGATAAAATAATAGATTGTCTTGACGGAGAAGATGAATTCAACTGCGACACTGACAAATTTCCTGAAGAAAGTGTGATAAATTCGATACAGAATCCATTTATCCAAGAATCAAATATATCAGCAGATAGAAAATCAAAATCTAGCGATGATATCAACTTAATTCCAAATAAAAATAATATATCTTTAGAAAAATCCGATGAAAATATTAAAGATATAAACAACAATCATGAAATATTTAAAAATGATTCAAAATCTGATGAAAATATTAATAGTATACAAATTGCAATTATCCCTCCATTAAGTACTGACTCAAAACTTAATAAAAACATGGAAGGGACGAGTAACTTGAAAAGTATAGTATTGGATGATAGTATCAAGGATATCAAAAATTCAATTATAAATGAGAATAACAGTTTCAAGGTACCAGAAAATAATACTTCAACTAATTATAATAAAAGTGCAGTAAATAACAATATATTATCAAGTAATTCAAAATCAAATGAAAATAAGTTGACTGTGAATAATAGAAAAGATAATATACAGGAGAGTAGTACCTCATCTACCATTAATATTACTGTTAACAATGCTGATAAACATCCTCTCGAAGTGACTACTGAATTTCATACAAATAATGACTTTGCTTTAGACAATACTATAAATACTACTACTACTACTACTACTATTGCTTCCATAATAACTACTTCAAAAAACGAATTACTTAATATTGATGGAGAACTAGAAAATATAAT
Source organism: Brenthis hecate (assembly GCA_951806755.1). Classification (NCBI taxonomy): domain Eukaryota; kingdom Metazoa; phylum Arthropoda; class Insecta; order Lepidoptera; family Nymphalidae; genus Brenthis; species Brenthis hecate. The sequence goes on along the minus strand of OX638267.1, from coordinate 4,345,155 downwards.
AAATTTACATGATATGGGGTTTAAAGAAAGAGATTTAAATAAAGTGAAACCTATAATAGATCTTGATATGCTCGGAGACGACATTAAACATGCGTCTACAATTGAAATATCCAATACAAGCTCACAAGAAAATATGAATGCAGAAGATTTTGATGGTAGCATTACTGTAGATCCTTTAGCTGATGAATTTGAGTCTTTTGTAAAGACCGAAAAACCAAAATCTCAACCAGAGTCTGACTCTTCTATATTGAAAAGAGACCCTAATAGTAAGGAATCAAGTACCAGAATTAAAGAAAATGAAGACATAGCAACTACCAAGACATTATCATCCACGTCGTTGCCATCAACTACTACTAATCAGGAAGATGAACCTATAACTAAAGCCCCTGAAAATAATATTGATCAAAAACATAGTCCTTCAGCAATAGAAGAATTAAATTCAAATATTTTTACTATTAATGATTCTGTAAATAATGATATAAATGACAAAGATAATGTCAATCAGGAAATAATCAAATTTGAGCCTGCGAATACGACTATACTTGAAGATCAAATTATATCTGAAACTCAAATAGATCGTAAAGTTAATAATTTTCAGAAATTATTAGATACTAACGATAGTCTGAACAGAATAGAAAATATAATAATGCCTTCTGAATTGGAACCCGCAAAAAAAAGGAAGAAACATCTCACGTTTTCGGATTTTCAATGTAGACGGTATGTAGCTATTTTTACTTTTGTTTATTACCTCAAAAATAATATTATTAAAGAACAATATTTTGATTTCTCTGCTTATGATACCAGATTATTAGGTATATGCTATTAATTATTAAATCGCCTAACTGTATCTAATATATTTTATGTTTATAAACTAACTGAAATTGTATGTAGAATACTACGCTGAAAAGAAAAAAGTTTCTATATAGAAGAGATATAATTTTTTTTCATACAGAATTTTCCAAATCGTCCCATTTATGGCTCGTTGTGATCGTAAAGCGGATTGTGAAGATGGAACTGACGAATTAGGTTGTAATTGCTTAGATTATTTAACAACTTTTGATAACAAACTAATATGCGATGGCAACTTTGATTGTGCAGATGGACAGGATGAAACTGATTGTTGTAAGTATGAAAAGTAGAGTTAATTAAACTTCTTTTAACAAATTTTGTGAGTTAATTGAATCTTCAAAATTAGTATTGTGTTAACCTCCTTACCAATTGCAAAATTGTAGATAGCTGCGAAGAAGACCACTTTCTCTGTAAGGGTAGTGAAGTATGCTTAGCTTCGAAATATGTCTGTGATGGAAAACCACAGTGTCCTTTAGGGGAAGATGAATTAGATTGTTGTAAGTATTATTTCATCTCATAGTTGAACAATAAATTAATAATTATCTAGTAACCATCGTGTTCATACTATCGCACTCTTCGCTGTCGGGTTGTATATGTTCCACATACCCTTGAGATTTTGCATATCCTCGCATACATTGCTAGCTCACACGTAAGTTAAATAAGTTGAAGGACGAATCTCCCGAGATTTTTCGGCACCGCATAGGAAACTCTCTTTATCTTCCCTGATAACGACTTGCCATCAGATAGATTGACATCTATTTTAGCTATATTAAAAATAACATTTTTATGTAAAAATATAAATTGAAATTATCACAACAATTTTTTTTTTATTTTGAAGTCACGTTATCTAATGGAAATCATATAGTATATGATTTGAACGGTAGACCAGAGGTTACATTAGAAGGTTATTTGACTGAAAGACATGATAAAAACTGGCATATCGTATGCGAAGAAGATATGTCTATACATCAACAAGAGGAAAGTGCATCTCACATATGCCGCTATTTAGGATTCAGGTATATTAAACTAATAATAAAAAATGTATTATACGTTTAATGGCTGTTTCACCATTTATTGGAAACTATTTAATTTGCATACCTCCTTTCTTCCATCCTATCATCATCATCGTCCATCGTTGCTTTTTACAGCCTTTCTATGATAAACAAAAAAAATATTATCTTATATTATTTTTATCAATACAAATGAACATTTTATATAATATAAAATTTATTTTTACAGTTCCGCGAACCGCTACTTGATAAAACACATAAATGTGAAAGAAAACCTTAATATTATTGAAGATAATAGAGGCAAACGAGATATTGATTTAAAAGTCCCCGTTCATTTTGCATTCAAATCTAATAACAATAATGAACTACAAACTATCAAAAATCCTAAAATAATTAAAGAAGAATGTGTACCTAATATAACTAAAACTTGTATGGCACTTTATATATATTGTGATCACTCTTTGTTTACTGATTTCAATATAAATCACTTGCGCAGTAGTAAAGAAGTGAAAGACGTTTCCAATCATTGGCCTTGGATCGCTAAGTTGTATATGGATGGGAAATATAAATGTACTGGAGTTTTGATCGATCTATCATGGGTTTTAATCAGTCATATGTGTTTGCAAGGTGTTACGTAAGTATTATTATTTTGTATATCTAAATTCATGGGATCAAATGAACCTGCTACTATAGAAAGCTTGCATGAAGAAAAAGGTTCCGAACGTGGAGTCCCTAAAAGATTTCATTTGCTTAATGTGACACATCAGCCGGGTTCTACATTTCTATGAATCTTAGAAAGGTATCAAAATTATTTAAAAATCCACGACAAATTAAATACATACGTACCTAACTAATATTATATTTTTTAGACTTAAAAACTATTTATAAAATAATTATAATCTGTCATGTTTTATTTCAGATTAGTTGATAATTTTATTTCTGTGCTTCTTGGCTCACATAAAACTCTTGATTCGACGGTGGGCCCCTATGAGCAGGCATGTCAAGTCGACGCTAAGAAAGACTTGTATCGAAGTAAAGTAATGCTATTGCATTTGAAAAAACCGGCAGTTTATTCAGCAATGGTTAAACCTATGGTTGTTATGTCATCGTAAGTTAAAACTAGTTGATTGATTATTATTCATTGCTAGAATCTGAAAAGATTCAATATAATACATGTATGAACATTATAATATGATGTATTTAAATCACTTTGTTAGTGATAGCGAATAAGTCAATTTTTTTTTTCAGTTCCAATTTTTCCAAATTATATTTATAGTAATATAATAATTATATATTTTATAATAATGTAATGTAATATAGAAATTAGTAATTAACTTATTCGGTATCTAAATATCCAATTAGTTGAAGCATCTCATGTGAGGAAATTATGTACGTTTACTGCCTTTATTATAATTACCATAACGGTAATATAAACACATGATTTTCGGTGTTTGGATAGTGATATATTACTTAATATAGACTATTATTTTAGGCATTTTGAGGATAACAAAAATAAGAAATGTGTAGCCGTAGGACAAGATAAACACAATAAAACTTTTAGTGTGTTCTTAAAAGAAACTGATGACTGTGATTTACATCATCGATGTTTTATTCGTCATGAAAATTCTAGTACTTGTCATGTAAGTTATTATTATTTTCTTATTTTAAAATTGTTTGGGCCTCATATTGGTATATGACGATACATTTGGCTCAGTTTGTAGTGATCCTACTTACTGTGTCAGCAGTCGCGGGTTCGAGACCCGCTGGGGGAATTCATTTGTGTAATGAGTACTAATATTTGTGATCCAGTCATGGGTGTTTATATTTATAATATAATGTATAAGTCTCGAGCTTACCATGGAACTAGATGTTTATTTATTTATTTATACATTTTATTTATTTAGTAATATAGCGATTGTAATATGAAATAAAACGCGGCCTTGCTTCAATTTAACCCTAACTAAGTGCTGTGTAATGTGTATCCTTCAGTTACTTGATACAATATGTATTCTACAAGATCTACATAATATTCTAAAAGAAAATTAAACCGATTTATTTCACTTAAGGACTTTTTGGCTGACTTTAAACTATCCACTGTAAATCATCTTTGAGATTCCAAGAAAAAAGATCTAATCTTAAGAGGAATAATAAATTTAAGTTACTAAGGGTGCACTTTCTTTCTTTAAAAAAATAATTTAATTACAAAAATGATTTAAATTGATTTGAAGCAAGAGTTAATTAATGAAACCTCAAATTATCACAAACCTTATTTATAACTAGCATTGCACGCGGCTCCGCCCGCGTTCAGATGACCAAAAACCAAATTCTTAGGTTTTACATATTATTAGTATACTCTTACATTGCAGTTTTTGTATTTTTTCTCAAAAATGAGATAATATTTTCCCGCGGTAAAAAGGATCCTATATGTTGACCCAGATAACCAGCTATCACCATACCAAATTTCATCAAAATCCCTCCAGTGGTTTTTCTGTGATGCGGTAACAGACAGACAGACAAACAAAATTCTAAAAATTATAGATTCGGCGTCAGTATCGATAATAATGTTCATTTCAATAAGATTTTCCAAAAAATATCTAATGTACAGATTCGTATATATGCTTAGTTACAATTTTATTATATGTATAATTGTATATATATATTTATAATGTTAGTAGGATGTATAGCTTTAACCCTGTAGCAATTACTACAGTAGACTCTAAAAATGAAATATTCTCATCGCTATAAAATTATCTTAAAATGCTATTTACATCGCTTAAGAGCATTTGAGTTCCATTTGAGACAAACAATTCAGTCAGCTAAAACCTGGTTTTGGCTTGAGCTGGAACAATGCGGGATATTGAGAGTATAGTGTTATTAATTAATTTCTTTTGCAGACAAACGAACATTCTCACTGGGCGGGTATAATAAGTTGTCATAGTAAACAAGGCTGGTATCCGGCAGCCTCCTTTGTGCAGATAGATGATGTATGTGCATTTTCAGAGAAAATCCTCGCCACCGATATTGGAAATATAAAACACGAAATAAAATATTACGAAGGTAATCTTTTATAGTATTAAGTCCTGCTTCCAGAGCCAAGTTGACTATTTATTATACCAACTAATATTATGTACCTATACTGTGATAATGATTGATTACCACAGTATACATATTATTTGTTTATTATTATTGTAGAAATAATTAAATATATTCAGGTAATAGGTTTACGTGATCGATGGAGATGAGACAGATTAGAAAATGTCAGCTTGATATGTAAATAACTTACATTATTATTGATTTTAATAAAGAGTATTCTATTCTCATGATATATTAAAGGTCATCATAATAATGAATTATATATGATACTAGCGATTCACCCTCGCTCTGCTCGGCTCTGTCCCTCGATGCGTTTTAATGGTTAGTATAGATTTTTTAGAGATGAGATATTTTCCGGCAGTAAAAAGTATTCTATTAACCCTAGTATGTTAGCCCGGATAACCAGCTATCATCATACCAAATTTTATCAAAATCTGCCCAGTAGTTTTCTCTGTTCCCAGACGGACAGGCAGACATACAGACAAAAATCCTAAAAACTATAGATTCACCCTCTGTATCGATAATAATGACTATTTATTATTTCATTCCAAAATATAAAAACAGTAAACAAAATAATAAATTTTATAACACAATTTTAAAATCCTTTTATAAAATTGTTTTTATAACACAATTTTATAAAAGGATTTTTAATAAAAAATATATTATGATAATAAAATTTTAGTTAAACTAATTTTCAGAAAAACCGTTATCAGATTTCACTCAGGAAATCTTTTCTGATAGTTGCGATGGGGTCCGATGTCAGAGGGGTTCGTGTATAAAGTTACGATCCGTTTGTGACGGGGTCACCGATTGTGAGGATGGTATTGATGAAAGCAAGGAATCCTGTGAAAAGAAATATAATATCTGTAGCCGAGATCCACATCACCGTGGCTGTGGTAAGCTTTTTCTGTTCATTTTATATTTATTCTAAGATTATATTTTAGTTTTATATGTCTGTAGATCCGGAGGTCCTGGGTTCGAACCCCGGGTTGGGCTTAGTTTAGTTTCGTCGGTCGGTTAGTCGGTCTTGGGCCTGATCTCTCACTGGTTGTGTCAAATTGTCACTCCATTAGAGTAATATGAGAGAGATAGGACTAGAAAGTGCTTGTACGCTATAATATTTCCTGCACAGATGACTAGTCTCAGTAAGATAGGCCGCCGTGGCCGAAATCGCTCTTCATAGAACATCATATTAAATTCCAAATGTGTTCGTAAGTAGGAAACACAATTTGGTTCTTTTATCTATACTTAATATTATAAAGAGGCAGAGTTTGTTTGTGTGTTTATTTGTTTATTTGATTGATTGTTGGTTTGAACGCGCTAATCTTAGGAACTACTAATGTGATTTGAAAAAATCTTTTTATAGCCCGTTTATCGAGAAAGGCTATAGGCTATATATTAAAAAAAAGTCCTATAAATAGATTCATGTTCATTTAAAGCGATATTATATTTATAACGTAGTTTAAGGGCATATAACACAATCAATTTTTAGAGATAATATTTCATTGGCTTCTGTCATCATCGTGGTTTATATTTAGTCTCTCACAGTGACTGGTAATATTTTATTTTAAAGTACGAAGCTGTTTCGACAATTAATATATTTGATCTGTGGCATTTTTTCCGTATTGATAATATCTGAATTTCTGAATGATACAAAATTTTAAATACATATCTAAAATTATGTTATTTTTACAAATATGTTAATTAATTTATTATATTTTTTTTCACATCGAAACAGATTGTCTGGTTGGTCAATTAAAATGTCACAACGGTTTATGTATACCGAAAGAGTTATTCAAAGATGGGAACGACGATTGTGGGGATGGGACGGACGAGCCGAAGCAAACGATGTGCTCCGATTACTTGAGACGAGTAATGCCTTCGAGGTTATGTGATGGAATCTTGCATTGCCATGATAAGAGTGATGAAGACCCAATGTTCTGTAAATGTTTTGCAAAGGAGGCTTATAAGTAAGATTTTTTTTAAATGTACACATTCAGACACACATAATAATACTAGCTACTTACCCTTACTTTGCTCAGGTGCGCCTACAAGTAACTATCCTAGCCTTGTATATATCCAGGTCTTAGTGAATCTGTACACAAGATTTCATCGAAATCCGTCCAGCCTTTTCTGCGTGAAAAAGTCAAGTAAAACATAACACACATACAAACATAAACAATAATTATCAACAACAACAACAATCTCTTACTTCTATTAATATTATAAATATATAAACGTTTGTGAAAATGTTTGAATGAGTACTACAATTACAGTGTGATAGGCGATAATAGAATTCCTTATATCTCCGTTACGTGTTCACATGAAATATAATTTAATATTATTTTAACCAAATTTAGTTTTCGACTCATGGTTCTGAATATTAAATTACTGGCATTAAATAATTTTATACTCGTATGCCTAAATCTAAGTTAGATGTGCTGGTCATCGCATCTTGGGTCCTTTCCGCGATAAACAATAGCATTTCCAAGGAGGGTTGATGTCGGGCAGGCGTAGTATTATAAATACAAAAAGAATACGTTTGTCTTTTTACGGTGAAACTGAGCTTCAAATTTTTTAAGATTTTTTATTAAACATTTTAAACCATTTCATAGTTTGGAGATTGAATTATTCGTAGATCAATTTTTATCGGAATTATGATCGCATGGACTTTTTGTGAGATATTCATTTTCTTAACTCTCAGTGCTAAAGTTTAATTAAAGCTCGGTTGGCAAAAAACAAAGAAACAATAAATAACCAACTGTGAAATACCGTTTAAATATTTCATTAATTTATTTACATTATTTACATAACGTAAGAATAATAGATATCAGAATTGTAAATTATGTAGAAATAACATAGAAATATTTTTCAGATGTTCAGGGATGTCAAGTAACGAAGACTACTGTGTAGCGATGGATATGGTCTGCGATGGTGTTCCAGACTGTCCGGGTGGAGAGGATGAAAACGCTTGTATAGGCTTAAGTGCTCCACAAGGGACTCCGTAAGTATCTCTATAATAGAGAACAATATAGAGAAAAGATTAGAAAAATTGTTATTTATGTGTATATGTATGTATTCAACTCTTTTTCAACGTCTTATTCCTGGGCGCGGGCCCCCTTTACTACAAGGATCAGGACAAAGTCCACGGGCATCACGATGGCCAATTGCGGGTTGGCGGACTTCAAATATCTTTCGAAAACTTGCTAATCGAATTTCGAAATTTCTGTCAAAATATTATTGTCCTATAATTCATAAAATTATACTGTATTTCAATTTTCAAGATAATATTTTATGTACTGAAATATCAATACAGAAAAAAAATCTTGGGGCCGCTATCGTTTTTGCCATGAATTTCAAAGTAATCATATCAAATTCAAATATTTCCTTTGATGGATTTAGTGTTAATGATAGATATTTAATAAAAATAATTCATTTACACTTACTATTTATAATATGATTACCTATAATTATTATTATTAAATCTGCTTATTATTTTTTATTATATATACTAAAAAAAATCTACATTTCAGGCACGGCAACGGTGAAGTGATCATACGTTCTCATGGCGTATGGTATTCAAAATGCTATCCCACCAAAAATCACACTAAATCTGAACTAGAATCGATTTGTCGAGAGCTCGGTTTTATATCGGGACATGCGAAACAGCTTTCATCACTAAAAGTAACACATCCACATAACAATGTTGTTATTGATACTTTTTCTGATGTAACTCTCAATAACAATACTATAATCAAGTTGAGAAATACTCATGCGCCTATTGCTCGCGCGGTTGCCGATGAAAAGGAGAATTGCTATCCAGTTTATATCGAATGTGTTTAAAGACCTCTTTAAATTATTTAAGAATTAAATTTATTTTTTATTAACTAGTTTTATTTTAATTGAATAATTTATCCGAATATGTTAATGTATATATGCACAATATTTTTTTATGAAAAATGCTGATGTACAATTTCTACGAATGGCCTCCTCTACCTTACCTAGGCTTTTTAGTTTAATAGTCAAAAAATGTTTCCAACGTAAACCCCCACTTGCCACACCTTTTTTTAAATATCTGGGGTTAAAATTAAAAAAAGGTTGTAGGAAATTTCTTTTATTAGGTACTTTAGCATTTCCGGCATCGGTGACTATTATATTTGACTGAATCACGTTTGTCAATATATTTTCATGTAACATTGTATGATGCAAGTACCGAATGCACGATTAGCAATTTCATATATTACATTTGGATATATCAGTATATTATATATTTATGTATAGTATGTACGTTACTAAAGACTGAAGGTACCTACTGATATAGTATTGTGTAATTTTTACTAAAGTTAAATAGGTATTTTGTTTTGGGATACTATTAAAGTCTCAATCAATCAACAGGTTGCTTTTGAATGTGTTGTTCAGTTAATATTTAAGTAATAAATATATAAATTAAATAAAAACTTAAAAAAAACGACTTCCAGGCACTGAAATGTAAAAAATAACTAAACGGGTGTGTCCATTTAGGACAGATACGAAATCAGATATTTTCGTGCTTATAAGTCAGTGCCAGCCGACAAAATTTTAAGATATGAATATCTAATATGTAAATATGATTAGGTATGATGACTCTAATTATAATAGTTAAAATATTATACATCAATTTGTGATGTATTTTAGGTATCGAAGTATATTACAATTTGCTTTGCATCGGCTGACCACCTGGGAAGTATACCCTTCAAAACAAAAAAAAATCCAAATTGTTTAGGCGTTTTCGAGTAATCAGTGAAGATACATAAAAAAAAGATTCCAACGAATTGAGAACCTCCTCCTTTTTGGAAGTCGGTTAACAAAATATAAACAAACTAACTAGTCTCGTGTATGTAGATAATCAACAGTAGATTGTAGGTACATGGAAACGCATACAAGCTGGTTCTTATATTCACAATTTACCTCAATTCTCACAATGAAGTGAACATTTTTCAACGAAAGTAGAACATTTTCGATATCGATTTATGCTATTCTGTACAAGCCTTGAATACTAGTATAGTATTACGAGTATATGATCTGTGCCTTGATGTAATTTATCGTAGCAGTGCCATCTACTTAGTAACGTATGAAAAAGTTTATATGGTGTGATTATTTTACATAAGAACTTACTATAAAGTTCAATACATAGCGCCATCTGTTGGTAAATCCTTCAAATAAGTCAGATTTGAAGAGAAATAACACTGTGGTATAAGTATTGTAATTTAAGCTCACTAGATGTAGGCGTGAGGAATTCAAAATTTTATCTATTTTATATTAATGAATTTTTCAACTCGATTTATTCATTAGATTAAATTAGAAAATTACAAAAGATTTTCTCCAAGAAAAGTATTTGGACTCTACTAATAGTAACTATTATCTTGACGTAGACTTGGAAAAAAAACTTTTATCGAAGAAAGCTTTGACTCTAAAAAAGCTACACTTCAAAATTATAAGAGCAACAGTTAATTAAAAAAAAATGCTTACCAAGATCTGGTGCATTAGATCAAAATCATTATTTTTTTATATTCAAGTCGCGACTCGGGTCAAGAATGTCACCTTTTGTCTCTGTTAATGTGTATAAATGTAATAAAACCTATTATGATTCATACAAATTTACTTAACATTAGAAAAGAATTATGCCACCAAAAAGGAATGACGAATTTACATATTATACGTTTTTAGATAAAACAAACGATTAGAACTGGTTCGATTGAAAACCTGTTTGACAATTTCGTACATAATCGTAAACTCTAAAATAATAAATGACAAATATATACTGTTTCTGCGTCCGAAGTTAATAAAACTTGATATGCCCCTGATTACTTTATTAAAAATGCAATAAAAATCTTTAAACGCCATTATCATTAAATTTATTTTTAGTTGTTATGAAATTTTAGTTCATTAACAAAAAAATAAATAATTGTTGCATAATTTTTATTTATACGACCCAAAAAAAAACTTATTTCATAAGAAAATGCTTAAAATAGTATTAGTAATAATGTATTTAGTAAATAAATCACAATGCTTGCCTTGATTTACATATATTTATACAAATGATCAATATTATGACTTCGACGATTATTATCTGTTGGTCCAACAACATCCAAATCCTCCGTGTGATTAACCTTATTAATAGAATACACATTAATAATATAGTGATTCAATAAAATACAATGATTGTGATCAATGTCTCAAAACATAAATTAAGTTGAAACCTTATACCATTTGCTGAATATAAAATGTTCAGACGCCGTTGAGTCTACTCGGAATAGCAACGCCAGCAATACTTTAACTTCGACATATAAATAAGAATGATAAAAAATATGTTAATTTTGACATGCAAAAATAAAAAAAAATGTATTTTAAAAACTTCCAACAATATAAACTGGTATAATGTTATTAATTTAGAATTAATGTCGTTTGAAAATTATATAGATCAGAATTAGTTGTAAGCAAATCATCAGACTAAGGAATTGTGTAGACAGAGTGTCATAGAACTATACATGAAGCTAAGCTATTAATTATAGAATACTGTGCGGTTTCCATCTATATCTTAGTTTAGACTGAGACAAAGCACGGGGATTAATAGGAAGACGAAAAAAAAAAGAGAGTGGGTTCATTTTAAATCATTAGATAAAAATAATTCTTGCGATAAGATACAACCCTTAGCATATCAAAAATAACAGGTTTTTATATTTATTTTACTTTTTTAATTCAGTCAGTGTAATAAGTTTTTGGATGGAAATTTGAAAACCAGTCTTTATAATCATAATTTTTCTTCTGATCATCGTCAATCCAATTAAAGAACTTATGACTTTGTAAATATAAAAGTCACTCACGAGACTCGAATTAGCGGAGAACTAAAAAAGCACGCTCAATAAATTTTCCTGTAGGTACTTTTTATGATCATTCAATAAAGACGTATAAATTCAGTGTATCCATTGTATGATAATATCGGCGATAAATCAGAATTTTAATTCGTTCCTTTTAATTTGAGCCGATCCATGTATTTAAGTTAGCGGGGACAGTTGACGGCTACCGTATTTACTGCCTTCTGCAAGCCATACATATTTGTGCAACGTATGGACAACCTATAATGGATTGTTCTGCACGCGATAAGGCTGTTAGAAACTAACGGCACTTTTTAAAAATTAATATTTTTCGAAATTTTACGCCAAGTGGACTAATATTAATTTATGTATTCACACCGTTCTTTAAGATTTTGAAATGAACCAGTTTAATTTACAGTTAGTTATGTATTTTAAGTCAATGCTAATATTATTCAATATAGATTCAGGCTACAAATTAGCTAGATTTTCAAGATGGTACACTTTAAATTATCTATTTCTAATGACTCGTCCTAGATTCGACCAGTAAAATTTTTACATAATCTATACATATAATAAAATTGTAACTCATCGGTGCCTGTACATAGAAAATGTTTGAGAAAAACTATTCTTGGGGGATTTTATTAACGCAATATAACCCAAATCAATGATTTTTAGAATTTTTATCTGCTTGTTTGTACATTTGTGCGCGCTAATCTCAGAAACTGCTTTTCACTAATGTACTGTGGTTTAAGCTTCACTTAACATTTACTATTTGTTTTATTTCAATCGGTTCATAAATAAAAAAGTTATGTCAATTTAAATGATCACCTAGGGACGAACTCGAGCGAAGCGAGGCTGAGTCGCTAGTCATATATATTACACTTGACTTATTGGTTATTGGTTTTACCTATCGTATTTTTTAGAAGTATTAGTTATCAAATATAATTTTCGCGCATAAAAAAAACATCATTTTCCGGACTGATTTCATCGTATAGACATATATATACTTGTAGTAATATTGTAGATTAGTCTTAGTTCTTATACCCTCCGTTTTATATCTTATAAGTAAATATTATTAAATAATAATTGTTATTAAGAAACTATTATATTATGTATATACAGTTATTAAGGTAATAACAATAAAAATAACCAAAACATTTAATACTGATAATAATAATAATAACAGTATATGAAAAAAAATTTTTTCTTAGCTCCTAGAGGATACTTTGCCGCCGTGTGAAAGATTGCTGTTATGTGTATAATATACATAATGGAAAATATATTTAAATGAAGCAATAATACATAATCTGTGAATTAATATGTTTAATGCCTACAAGACTGACTTGTTCTTATTCATAAAGAACCATTATAACAGGTTCAAAGTTGGTGAATGTACATACAAAGAAAATTACATCCGATTCGAATCCCCCTTTTTTGAAATCGGTTAAAAACAAAATAAATACAGCCAATTGTTGTCCAGTAATGACACGAAATCGGTGCGTTTGTAAATTCACTTCGGCATCAATCAGCAATTTCCATTGCTCTTATAAGGACATTACCTTAGTCGCCTTGAAGATACTTGGTTCCTGGATAAGTTAATTTATTGAATATCTCAAGAACATTCTCTTCCGAGCCAATTCAATTGTTTCTAAAATATTTATGATGTCCTGATGATGTCACGATTAATCTCCACATCGTTGGTAAATCACGGCCAAAATTATTACACCTTAAAAATAATTAATGTAAGAAATTTACGTGGAATTCACAAAACGACTTGTAAATAAATATTAACTCGATATAATTGCAGATATAAAAGACTTACCGCCTTTGATTGAACCGAAATTTTCTTAAATATCTCGACACTACGCCAAAGTCGCTAGTGATATACGTATGGGTCGCTTTTTACTTGCTAGGTCCTTCATACCAAGGTCCATTGAAGTCGAACCATCGGCTTTTTATTTCATGCACGTAGGTAACTGTAGGCACTGATGGTTATCGCCAAAAATAACCTTTAATTACCGCGTAGTTTGAGCTGCCCTGACCTTTCACACAAATACCTCATGTGTAGAAGTAAGAACAGCTTGGACTTAGTCATCAATATACTACGTCTGGTTAACGAAGCGGAAGTACTTTTAGTGCATAAAATTCTTTAAAAAATGAACAATATTTTTTTTCATACAAAATATAATTGGAAATAGTTTAGTCTAAAATTCCGTATTTTTATACGGAGATATATATAAGAAATGTAAAAAAAAAGTTTTTTTTTCTATCTATCTATCTATTCAGCCTTTTTTAACGTCCGACTGCTGAGCACGGGCCTCCCTTTAGTACGAGGTTGATCATGCCATAGTCCACCACGCTGGCCAAGTGCGGGTTGGCGGACTTCACATGTCTTTAGAAAACTTGTTAGGTACTCTCAGACATGCAAGTTTCCTTACGATGTTCTTTTATATCGACTTTATATTAGAATTATTCAACATCGAAATATCACTGTTACCAAAATAAGTGAACAAGTTAATTAATTATAAATAACACACGGTTGTTTGTATGATATAAGGAGGCAAAAAATGATTACAGTCGTTTATAGCCCTAATATTTCAATTTGTTTAGTATATTATTATTATAATTTTTTAAGTGTGTTAGGACATGTTTATTTTATGTGACGTGTGTGTGATACGTGACGTGTTGAAATGTTTATTTATAATACTAGCAACACATCCTCGCTCCGCTCGGACTCGTCCCTAGGAAAGTTTTAACGGTTAGGATTTCTCAGAGATGAGATATTTTCCCACAGTAAAAAAGATATAGCCTATTCTTTATGTTGAAGCGGATAACCAGCTATCATCACACCTTTGATCAAAATCTGTTACGTGATGGGTTCCCAGACTCTGTATCGATAACAATGACTATTTCAATAAGATTTTCCAAAAAATATTTAATGTACAGTTCCCGTTCAGTTACAATTTTATTATAGGTATTGTATGGATTACATTCATACTATCCATATCCATACTAATATTATAAATGTGAAAGTTTGTTTGTTTGTCCTTCTTTCACGTCGAAACAGAGTGACGGATTGGCGTGATGTTTTGTGTAGAGATATTTAGAGAGCTGGCGAGAGTCATACGCTACTTTTTACCGGGGAAGATTATTTAATTTCTACGAGAAAATACAATATAATACAATCCAAAAAAATATGATCAGAATTACTTAAAACTTGGTATTAATTCTCCAATAAAATTTAATAAATACATGTTATAACATTTTTCTAAATTCATTCTATAAGTGGGTAAAGTTTCTATAAAACAACCTTTTTAGAGATTTTTTTGTAGTTTTAGCGCCAGCGAAGCCGTGGGTTGTGCTAGTATATAATATTTCTTATAATATTAATGAGTAATTCTTGTATATTTTATTTTATGCAACTTACGATTTGGATCAAATTTTGTATTTGTATAAGGTTTTACTTTTTAAGTTTATCTAAAACCGAGCGTAACGAGGGTGAGGCGCTAGTTTAAAAATAAATATACACTCAGTGATCTATGCATATCGTATTTTTATACGATAAATATTTTGAAACGATTCGCATAAAATATTTATAGAAAAATCGAAGCATATTTATTCCAGTATCGATTAATTATAACTTCACCATTAACGATAATGGTATGCTAATCCGAATAAGATTGAACGCAGTCATTAATTTTCGTTTAAAAAAAATATTTGCATACAAACGAATTCACATGACATAGTCTGTATTGGAAGGGTTATTTACAAAACGAAATGAAAAATAAACAACGACTTTGAACTTAACCGCTACATACAGGTGCATTAAGCTTTTATACTAGAGCTTTTTGTAACCGAATATTTCGATAATAATTACATTGACACCAGTTATTCTTTTGCTTTTACCTACAGTAAATTTTTTTCACGGTGGTCACTATGCCAAAAATGAGAAGACAGTGCAAATTGAGGGTCTCGAGTTCGAATCCCTAGTCAGGTCAAGTATTATTTTAGTTATTGAGATTTTTTGGATAAATAAATTCTCAGAAGCAATCCGAAGTTAGGAAGTAGGTAGCGTTTTACGTTACGTTTACGTTCTGAATTAGAGAGTGTGTCTAATTTAGTTTGTCATGCTGAGTTACATCTACTATTGAGAATACAATAAAATGAGAATGAAAAAGAAGAAAAAGCTATGTAGTCACGCTTAATCTGCGTTGATTTGTTGATGCGTCTAATATGGTGGACTCAGTGATCTGGTCTAACAATGGAACCAGGAAGAAGATCGTATGCAATGAATGCAATAGAAATCGCGCGTGTAAAGAATGCTATTGAGTTTTTTTATGTATAATGAAGGCTATTTTTTTAATATTTTGACATGAATTTTATAAATAAATAAAGCCAGCCAATTGCGAGTCGGACTTGCGCACGATAAGTTCCGCACCATTATCTATTATAAAATTTATAAAAACGGCAAAACACGTTTGTTGTATGGGAGCCCCCTTAAATATTTACTTTATTCTGATTTTCAGTATTTGTTGCAACAGAAATACATCATCTGTGAAAATTTACAACTGTCTAACTATCTCGGTTCATGAGATACAGCCTGGTGACAGACGGACAGACAGACAGACGGACGGACAGCGGAGTCTTAGTAATAGGGTCCCGTTTTACCCTTTGGGTACGAAACCCTAAAAAGGTTGGTATAATCATTGTAAATCAGAAAAAAAAAAACAGAAAAGTATCGTAAATTTAATCTTCCGGTAGTGCGTAATATATCACGGCGTAAGTTTTAAGTGTTATCTGGATCACTCTATTTTATGACTTTATTAATTTATCTATCGCTAATTTATTCCGGTACATTTCGAATTTCTATTACATTAATACAATGTAAGAAATTAATTAGTTTTTAATTTTAAATATATTACAGTAATTCCATTTTAATGTTTTACTTTACATTTTTACAATAAATTAAGCTCCTTGATGTTAAATTTATATATATTCGAATTTAGTTATATTAACGACTTCACAATATGTTTTTGTTATGCTAAAATATTTTATTATTATACTAGCGACTCACCCTCGCTTCGCTCGGGTTCGTCCATATCTTGATTCCCCATGCAAAGTTTCGTCCCAATTTTCAACCCCTTAAGGGATGATTTCCGGGATAAAAAGTATCCTTTATCCTTTCCAGGGTCTCAAACTATCTTCTTACCAAATTTCATCTAAATCGGTTTAGTAGATCCAGAGATTATCCCCCTACAGCCTCACCAACTTACAAACTTTACCTCTTTATAATATTAGTAGGTATAGATATTATGTCCTATTGAACAATGTTGGTCACGACGGCCAAGCTTGCTTGTGCAGAAGATTTCGGGAGGAGGTCTGCCTCGGTAGGCCAGTCGGAGCGACGTGAATGAGTTCTTTACGGATCTTGCCCCCCTCAAACGGGGAGAGGAAGGGTTGCGTTAGGTTTTAGAAGCATATTCAACCCCTTATATAAGAGAAAAAGAGTGACAAAAGTATCTCCATTTATATGTATTTGGAATATTTGAACTCTTTTTATACATACATATTTTTATTTATAAATTTAACAAAGCTAACACTTTTAACAGAGCTAACTCATTGACACAGAGGTGAGTTTACAGCTATTCTGAATCATCGTGTAGGTAATCCAAAAATGTTCATCCAAACTATTTATTTGAAAGACCAAAGCTACAATTTGATTTATTTATAACATAAGTTATAATTATACATATAACAAACGTATAATTTTGAGATATTACAAAAAAACGTTACTTTTAGGTATACGAAAAAACAATATTTTTGCATACAAAATAATGATGAAATTCCAACTTTTTATATGCTTATTAAAAGGCGCATACACTACGACCAGGAAGAGTGGAAGAATCTCTTACAAGTAATAAATCTGTCACTCAATATTCTCGAAGATTTTTATCATCTATACATATAATAAAATTGTAACTAAGCCGAATCTGTACATTAAATATTTTTTGGGAAATTTTATTGAAATAGACATTATTATCGATACAGAGGCGGAATCTATAGTTTTTAGAATTTTTGTCTGTCTGTCTGTCTGTTACCGCATCACGGAAAAACCACTCGAGGGATTTTTATGAAATTCGGTATGATGGTAGCTGGTAATCTGGGTCAACATATAGGATATTTTTTGCCGCGAGAAAATATCTCATTTTTGAGAAAAAATACAAAAACTGCAATATAAGAGTATACTAATATGTAAAACCTAAGAATTTGGTTTTTGGTCATCTGAACGCGGGCGGAGCCGCGGGCAATGCTAGTATAATAATATTTCTAATTGATGATTGTAGAGTGATACAAAAAAATCAAGGATTCCATCTGCTTTATAATAAAGTACCCTTCTTGACCTATTCGCACATTTTGCGAAATGTTTTTGCCACTTCAATATAAAAACTAACCAGTATTTGTTAATCAGTATATTGGTTTTTTTTTAGCATTTT
Organism: Brenthis hecate; assembly: GCA_951806755.1. Taxonomy (NCBI): domain Eukaryota; kingdom Metazoa; phylum Arthropoda; class Insecta; order Lepidoptera; family Nymphalidae; genus Brenthis; species Brenthis hecate. The sequence continues at coordinate 4,326,855 of OX638267.1, read as the reverse complement.
TATATAATACATACGCTTCCTTATTACTATTGTGTTTTGTCTGAATACTTAGGAATCCGTAATGCGTGTTTAATCTGAACAATATTTTAAAGAAATATGACAGATAATTCTGTTGTAATACTTATTTCATCGAATTCTTCTAATGAAATAGAATACATATTTTGTTGACTCAGTTTGCAGTCATTTTAACTGCTGTGCCAGCGGTCGCGGGTTCGAGTCCTGCTGGGGATATTCATTTGTGTGATGAGCACCAATGTTTGTATTCCAGTCATGCGTGTTTATACCTATCTATAATATGTATGTATTTAAAGTTATATATGCGTAGTGTATCAACTACGGGTATATCCATAATACAAGCCTCGTAGCTTACCATGGAACTAGATGTTGCTGTGTCTTAATATCCCAAGTCCCAACATATTTATGTATTTATATAGGACTTGAGAAAGACAGTAATAAAACCTACTGCGTAAAAAGGGAACTAAAAAGATGGAAACAAGTTAACGAAGAATTATAGTACTAACTCGCGGCTTCGCTCGCGCTAAAACTGGAAAAAAACTCTAATAAAAACTTTTTAACAAAAAAATAAAAACCGACTTCAAACAAAAGCACTAAAAAGTGAAAAATAACTGATTGGTAGTTTTCATTTACTATACATACCTAATCAAATATTTTCGAAGTCGGTGTGCTTTGGCTAAGTAATTAAAGCCTACCTTTTAAATACATACCTAATCAAATATTTTTGAAATCGGTCCCAGCCCATACAAAGCAAAGCACACCGACTTCGAAAATATTTGATTAGGTATGTATAGTAAATGAAAACTACCAATCAGTTATTTTTCACTTTTTAGTGCTTTTGTTTGAAGTCGGTTTTTATTTTTTTGTTAAAAAGTTTTTATTTTTCCCTTTTTAGTGTAGACAATAGTAGCAAAGTAAGGATTCTAACGTGTTAGGCTTGTCAAATCAAACAAAATAAGCCCAAACTCAAAGTATCTACTATTAGCCGTTGAAGAGTTCCACCTATCCACCTTCTGGCCTTGCCATCAGATCAGGTCAACAACACCGAACCACTGTACTATCAACGGAAATAGAAATACTTGCAAAGTTTCAAGTCAATATGACAATTAGAAGTAGGTTAAATTGATCATTAGTTGTTTTTCCACCCTTAGGGGTGGTATTTTTTTTTGAAATTTAAATGGGACCAATCTGGAAGTATACCCTTTCAAACAAAACAAAAATTGTCCAAATCGGTTAATAAATGACGGAGTTCTGAGGTAACAAACATAAAAAAAAAAAAACATACAGGCGAATTGAGAACCTCCTCCTTTTTGAAGTCGGTTGAAAAGGTAGTTTCATACAAACTTTCACAACCTACTTAACTTACTTACTTTTACTTATAGGATGAATTTTGAAAAATGCTTAAACACGTATTTATTTAATTTTATTAAAAAGTTCTAATACCAAGTTTCAAGTAATTTCCGCAGTAAAAAGTAGCCTATGTCACTCTCCAGCCCTCCAACTATCTCCACACAAAAAATCATGCCAATCCGTCACTCCGTTTCGACGTGAAAGAAGGACAAACAAACAAACACACTTTCACATTTATAATATTAGTATGGATGCAGTTGGAGACATTATCTGTTATCCTTACTGCGAGTCTAGCGAAGTATATTTTTAAAAAAGCAAAATAGTTTTATTTGGAGGACTTAACTGAATTACATATGTAGGTATAAATTCAGGTAATTTAAGATATAGTTTATTAAAGCTCGTGACTAATAAAAACAGAAGTACTTATGCTGAAGGTGTAATGAATTCAATTTGCTATGCAGAGAAAAATGTTACTAATCGTTTGGAATCTTCAAACCACAACAATTTATTATTATTGTCTTTATATTAACATGACGTTAAATGACTAACAGACCGTGTATATAAATATTTTTTTTTGTATATTCTTTTATATTAATGTCAAATAAAGACCTTATGTGAACAATCTTGCTAATATTATAAATGTGAAAGTTTAAGTATTTTGATGTTTGTTACTCAATCGCGCCAGACGGCTGAACAGATCTAGATGTAATTTGGTACAGAGATAGATTATAATTTGGGATAGTATATAGGATACTCTTTATCCCAGAACAATTTACAGTTTCCGTGGGATAGTTTGTTTTTGTGTTTCTAGATGCGAGGGTGAGTCGCTAGTTTATTTTATATTTATTAAAAAAAATGGACGTACAGAACACTTAATCTCTTTACTTCAGACTCAGTTATTTGTTTCTATAATATTTTAAGCCTTTAGCAAATCACGATTTTTTGAATAAACTTTTTATTAAGAATATTATTGAGCGATATAAATTAGTATATATAATTAGTACTTAACAAGGTAACACGTTTTTAGGTACACATCTTTTATATAATATATTTTTATTAAATTCAATTCAATTCAATTTATTATTGCTCATAATCTATACATAAATATAATAAAATTGTAACTAAGCTGAATCTGTACATTAAATAATTTTTGGAAAATCTTATTGAAATAGACATTATTATTGATACAGGGGACGAAACTATAGTTTTTAGATTTTTTGTCTGTCTGTCTGTCTGTTACCCTATCACAGAAAAACTACTGGAGGGATTTTGATGAAATTTGGTATGATGAAGCTCGTTAACCGGGTCAATATATAGGATACTTTTTACTGCGGGAAAATATTTAATCGCTGAGAAATCTATAATAAACCTTAAAACGTAAGTAGGGACGAACCCGAGCGGAGTGAGGGTGAGTCGCTAGTAGAGCATAAAATGAGTTAACATTAAAAACCGCCACTGTACAATGTTCTAGAGGTTACTGATTAGGTTCCCGCACGTGTATTATGTTGATATTTAGTTCACCAGATTTCACCCTTGGCTAGTCGTTAAAAATAAAACCTGAATTTCTAGGGTATAGTGTAGACTATGCCCTAGAAATGCAGACTAATGAGATAATAGTTCATAGCATTAATCCACTTATTAGTAGCAGAGAATACCGTTTACAAACAAACAAATTATAAATTTTAATAATATTTTAATTATTTTATTATTAAATAATGATTCCCAATGTTTCAAACGCTTTGAAGCAGACAAGAAAGAAAGAAGAGAAAATAGAAAGTATTTTTTTTTTAATAGCTCTGATTAAAACAACTCGGGGCATTGATTATATTATAATTATCAACATTTAAAGTAGTGTTTCGGTACAATCAAAAAGCGGTGACGGCAGTATAAAAATATTTCCACCGTTTCTCCGTCTACTCAACATATGTAGATGAAAATGATAATTTCATGGAGGTGATCATTTTCATCTCCATAGTTGAGTAGACGGAGATGATGATGGTGGAAAAAACTTTGAAATAGAGACAGTGCCTAGGTTTTGTTTATATTTGCAAGAAAACTTTTCTAGCTTAAGTTATACGGTATAACTGTCATAGACTTAAGACAATAAAATTAATTAAATGTGTAGTTTAAAAATGTATTTTGTATACATATGTTTTTGTAACTTTCATACTAAAAAAAACTACAACTGGCTAGACCTATTTCAATGTGAAATAGGTTTGTTTGATTTCAATTATATTGAATCATGATAAAGACAAAACAAAAACCTTCATTTTTTAAACATTAATAAAATTTAATTATTATAAATATCTATCTTATCTATCTTTTTGGATTATTTTGCGGATTTATTTTGATTTATGGTTCCCGACGATAGTTTTATTTTAAACTAGCGGCTCACCCGCGCTTCGCTCGGGTTTGCCTCTAGAAAAGCAAAAACAAATCTATCCCTCGGGAACCGTATATTTTTCCGGGATAAAAAGTAGTCTTTGTGTTATTCTAGATTATAATCTATCTCTGTAAAAAACTTCATCCAGATCAGTTCAGCCGTTCTGGCGTGAAAGAGAACATCCATACAAACTCACAAACTATCACATTTATAATATTTATACGGATTATATACAGATGTACAAATATTCGCGTAAATCTAAGAAAGTATTAATTAGTATAATTGAAAACTTCTTTTGTGTTACAGATAATAATAATAAAATTAATTTATGAACCCATCGACTATTTTGTCGTGTAATATTTTGTATCCAGTCATCGAATGTTTACTCGATGACTCCTACTTTCACATTATCGGTGACATAAAGAAATTGGTATGCTAACTTTTAATAATGAATTGTGGTGGCTCTCGTGGCATATCTATATAGATAAATAAATTTGAAGGGTCTGTTTGTAATGTAAAAAATAACAGCGTTCTACCATATTCAAAAATAATTATATACGGTACTTATAAGAAAAAAAAAACATTTTATTTAATTTTTGTCTGTCTGTCTTTCTGTCTGTCTGTTTGTTTGTTACCGCATCACGGGAAAACCACTGGAGGGATTTTGATGAAATTTGGTATGATGATAGCTGGTTATCCGGGTATACATATAGGATACTTTTCACCGCGGGAAAATGTCTCATTTCTGAGAAAAAATACAAAAAATGAAATTTAAGAGTATACTAATATGTAAAACCTAAGAATTTGGTGTTTGGTCATTTGAACGCGGGCAGAGCCGCGGGCAATGCTAGTGTCTGAATATTTTGAGAATTATATAGTTAGGTAAATTATTATTTAAATGTAACTAAATATGCAAATCTTTAAAAGGCAAAAACGAAATAAGAACACATTTAACAATTAATCTATTATTATAATAAGTTTCCTCCCATTTTACTAATCCTAAAATATTATAGAGCGATAGAAATATAAAAGTTTTTTTTTATTTAAAATTCAAACACATCTTCCTACGTGCCTATATACATATATCAAAGAAGCTAACAATAGATATGCCATTTCGGCTTGAAAATATCATTTTATTATAATTTTTTTTTTAATAAAACATTTAAAAAAAAGCATGACTCAGATCGACTGACATCATTTACTGTTTTACTGTCTCGTTTAAATGTATATAGAATATGTATAAGAACTGTTAAAAAGCAAATGAAATATAGATACTGCGCTTGAACTATTGACCTAGGCACGGCTATCATAAGAACGTTATTCCACTGGATAATATGCGCTATGTGCTATATTTTTATTTTATTTTAAAATATGTCAAAATGTAACATGTTCAAGTTATAAAATAAACAGGTTTCCATTATTGTTAATACAATATATTTTTTTTTGTATATTTAGAACAAGTTTTTACAAGTATGCCTCAAGACTTATCTCGCGACGCTTTATTCAATCGAAGTGAAAGTGAGAGAAAGTATTGTTTTTTGTAGGTTCATATCAGCTGTCATCCTTGAATGTCACGGTCAAATAACTTGAAAAGGAAACGCAAACCTCTTATGATACTTGTCAAGAGTTAAGATATGTAAAAAGTAGATTGTTTGGTAGATTTTTTGTATTTCTTGGAAGGTTTTCATTCATCATAAAAAATACTTTTAACTAAGATTTCTTATGTCAACTGAGCACTGAACTATTGATCAATAATGTGGTCTATGGCGATTTTAATGTAGTTTTTTACACATATATATGTTCTAAGTAATTACATTAGTAAATATTTATTCAACAACATATACCTTACTAGCGACTCACCCTCGCTCCGCTCGATTTTTTAGATAGGAGATATTTTCCCGCAGTAAAAAGTATCCTAGCTATCATCATACCAAATTTCATTTATATCAATAAGATTTTCCAAAAAAATATTTGGTGTACAGATTCGGCTTGTTACAATTTTATTATATGTAATAGATTAAAAAATCGAACCTCTATAAATATTGGTATTATTAAACTCATTGAGATCGTAACGTTTTTAGAAAAAGTAAAGCATTGTTAACGTTACTCGTACGTCTTTAATTTAATATCCATATACAATTAAAGTATTGTAATAAAAATGTCATTTTACGTTATTTCCTTGATTCTACGCTTTCAGTGTATTTATATCTTATTGTTGCTGGCATCAAATGATAAAAATAGTAAATGAGTCACTTCTGTAAATTATTCGGAAGGGAACATCATTCATTACGACTTAGTCACCAACACCCTCCCTTGTTTAGTAGTAATACTTTCTTAGATTAATGCGAATATTTGAAATCTACACTAATATTATAAAGATTTGTATTTTTGTATGTTTGTAACGAATAAACTCAAAAACTACTGGACCGATTTAGATAAAGTTTGGTAAGAAGAATTTTGATAATTTGATAGAAAATTGAAAATTTGATACCCTGGAAAGGACATAGGATATTTTTTATTTCGGAAATTATCCCTTAAGGGTGTGGAAATGGGGACGAAAGTTTGTATGGGGAATCAACCTAGGAAAGAACCCGAGAAAAGCGAGGGTGATTCGCTAGTTTTTAATATAAATTGAACTTTTTCATGCATTTCTTTTGATTTTTAGTTCCCGACATTTCGAATGCTTTACACCAATCATGGTCACGAGATAAACAAAGATTTTAGACGTATCTGTATATATTTATTCAACATTAACATTAGGAATTCACTTATGCTGAATTCACACATGCTCGCATCTATTTTTTTGAAATGAAATAAAATATATATGAAATTTAAATTAGTCCTTTTTAAAGAAACTAGTCGAGAACTAAAGCAGTTACTTTAACATTTTCGCTTTACTAAAACTCTATGAGTGTCTCATACGAAAAGCCTGCACGCTTGGGTCTAGAGGCGTGAATTTTTGCACAAAAGCTATTTATGTAACGAATGTGAATAGAAAGAAAGGATTTTGAAAATTCTTCCCCCAAAGGAGTTTAAAATACGAGGAATGAAAGTTTTTATTTAGTTTGTCATATTTAAAAATAGGAAAACAAATGTTAACCGAGTTTAGAACCTTTAACTCAAAACTTAAATATTTACTAAAATCTGACTTAGAACTTAATTTTCAACCATCACTATTAATGAGGCAATACTCATAAAAATGATCACTTTACATAATATCATTGAAACAAAATGTTTTACACTTTAAAAATCAATATTCATTTGTTTACATTGTATAGGTTATTTTTTTTCCGTCTGATGTGTGTTGGTGAAGAACTAGTCGTAAGACGATAAAAAAAATATAAAGAAACTTCGTATAATATTAGAAATAAGATTTTTAGATGGTTTTAATACGAACTTAATCTACTACGTTGTACAATAGTATACTATGTAAGCTTAATATTTCTAATTTGGTATTTGGCAGAGTAATCAATTTTTATTGATGCTATAGTATTTAAGTGGAATAGGCTGTTTAATTTGTAAATTTTATTGTATGAATCAGAAACCGATTAGCTTCTTTTTAAAGAAACTACTACGTATATATATATATATATATATATATATATATATATATATATATATATATATATATATATAATCTTTTCTTAGCTTAGAAATGAAACAGAACTCTGAACCCAATGCCATCGTATTTAAAAGCATAAACAAAGAACATTCAAGTATTTGTTTCGCATATTTTCTAGTAGTCTTTCTAGAACTACAAATATTATATGCTTTTGGTTGCTATTTCTTTATATTTAATTAAAATATAATGTAGAACTATTTCATACTTGATTACAATATATATATATATATATATATATATATATATATATATATATATATATATATATATATATATATATATATATATATATATATATATATATATATATATATATATATATAATATGAATTTATCGTCAATCATCAATCATTTTTGATGCGGAACCCAAAATATAGTTTTAAATAATACGCATACATGGATGTCGTTGCCTGCGGTAGGTATCGGCCGTATCGACTCCACGATGAATAAACCATTGAAGGCTAACAAGGTGCTAAAGTAAACTTATACGAAAACGCAAAAATCCATGTTCTTTAACATTTCTTTAATTTGAATTTAATAATATTTGAAGATATAATAAATGTTATAAACACTTGGATGCTTTAATAAAAATGTTTAGTGTATGAGGAATATATTTATGTTCTTTGTTTTCTTGTTGATATTTCCAACAAAAGAGTGTTTTTGTAAACAAAATAATTATTATGTTGTTTTAAACAAAATTGAATGGAAAAGATAATAAGTAGCAAACTTTTAGTATACTGAAGAAATGAATGATGACGCTATTATCGAGGTCACTGTTGTTCACTGAACAAAAATTTTTAAGAAATGTATTAACATTTTTACTTTATTTCTGATTTGTACGCCTGATTAATCGAATTTCACCTTCAATTAAAAATTATGGATTTCAATGTGATTCTAATGTAATGTCACAATCTAAATTTATTGTTTCTTTTCTGCTAAAGAGATACCACGACTTCAAAATGACTTAAAAATCAATTGGTAACCTACTTTCACGGGCGGAAATTATTCGAGAAGGTTTTATATTTAAATAGACTTTTATAAATACTTTTAAATTAAATGTCAGTGTTATAAGCTTGTGAGAATACGACCACAAACTTCGAAGCTTTATCGCAATAAGCTGGCGAAAAAGCCTACAAGTCTTTTAAAGATATTAATAACATAACAAAAATATTTTTATCGTATCATATACACGTGATGTATTAGTCTACTAGCGGTACACCCTCGCATCGCTCGGGTTCACCTCTAAAAAAACAAAAACACATGTATCCCACACGAACCGTACATTTTTACAGGATAAAACGTTGTAAAGTTTCATTTATCAGTAGTTTTTGTGTACTAAACTGTATAAGTTACTATAGTTTTTTAACTATCCCACGGGAACTCTTTAATTTTCCTGGATGAAAAGTAATTAAAAAGTAAAAAGGCATATAAGGTACCACCATGAAAAAATTCATTTAAATCGGTGCAATAGTTTTGAAGATTGGCCCGTACAAACAGACAAACAGACAGAGAAACAAAAAAATTGAAAAAAAATCTAGATTTGTTCTATTTTTCTTCTTACATCCCCCTGACTCGGTTTTAGCATTTTTTTCCTATGTACAGACATTCAACCTCTACAGTTTTATTATATGTATAGATTGATATGATATTTCTTTCCAGGAATAACATGACAATTTTTTTAACTTTTCCTATTCAAATATTATCATGACTTACATTTTTTGACTATCTCAAATCTTGCCTGCTCATTTAGTTGGATAGAGGTTTTTTTTTTTAGTTAGTAATTTGAGTGTAAAATGTGCAATGACGATGAACCTTGCACTGCTTCTTCACTGCAATCTTGCACTTGCAAGAAGAAGAATAATTTTTCTTTTTTCAATTATAAATGGTCTATGAGGTATTACATAAATTCGAAAACTATTTCCAAGAAATTGTAGATTATTCTGTTAAAATTCACAGAATCGACAAAAAGCTAATTAACATAATAAAATAATCAGAGCCTATACGATCCGAGTTTGAACCAAAAATTATGTAACGAACATATCAAGGTTACAATAAAGTTAATTAATACAACATTTTTGATGGCTTTGTGTCATCAATGAATGGCTTAAAAATAAAAATGCTATCAGAAGATGAGATTTAAGAAAGCATGCGTTAGATAATATATATATATATATATATATATATATATATATATATATATATATATATATATAGATAATCATCAAGTTTTTTCAAATCGAAGAGTTTTATACCATTTTCCAACGGCTGTTCACATATTCTGAGTATAAAATTACTTATTATAGTTTAAAAATATTTATGTAATAATTATGTCCTTCCAAATAATTTCGGTCAAACCGACCAATCTCACTAAGACTGGGACAAATGTATTCACAGGCATAAGTGTTCATTCTATTGCGTTATATGTTCAAAGTGAATCTCCAAGGCATGGTCTAGTAACATCGCAAATTTCCCAACTCTGGACTGTTACTGAGAATTTCATAATATAAAAACCAAATACCTACTATACTTGCCCCAATCCATCTCCAGATAGGCAGCCCTAAGCCATCTATCTATCAGGCCAAAGAGGCGGTTCTATTTATTTATCACATTTAAAGCTTAAGTAAGTAACGTTGCAGTTAAAACGTAGTTTCAAAGCAAATTTAAGAAAAAATACACATGACTCAATTCTTGCAAAATTATCATTTAGAACAAGATTTTAATTAACGCTCGATAATAATTTTAAAGTCGAAATGTCAACATTATAAAATAAAATGTGGGAGTGCTTTATCATATGTATATTCGATGCCACTCTGTCTGACGTATCTGCGGATTTACATAACGCCCGTGAAGGCAGAACGTGACCGGTCACATTCAGAATGAATCGTAAATTTCAATCCGTAACAATATTAAAGAGTAAAATTTGTGTATTTGTATGAATCTACCCTAGAGCTATCCGACGTTGATTATTATTAATTTATTATTATGCTACATTATCTGTATGTGTATCTACTGCCTCGGTGGTGTAGTGGCTAGCATGTACGGCTGCACATCCGAAGGTCCTGGGTTAAAGTCCCGGGACGGGCCAAGTTCAGTTATTGAGTCTCTCTGTTTAGCAAGTCTCAAGAACAGCCCGGAGTTAGGAAGTTTGCATTGTAGGTGAGAGTGACAGGAATATAGAGTGCACGTTGTCTGCGCGTACACTTGTGCACTAAAATATCTCCTGCGCAGTTGACTTGGAAATCGGTCGGGAGAACATTATATATCCCTAATTTAATTACCCTAAAACTTGCCAGTAAATATAATAAAGGCCAAATATATATATATATATATATATATATATATATATATATATATATATATATATATATATATATATATATATATATTCAATTTCACAAAGTATAGATCGATATAGCGGACAATTAATAGAGTATAATTAATAAGAGAGGTCAATAGACTGTAATATAATATACATATTTGTTACAAATTTTATTAATAAAATGAGATTCATTTTACTGCCAAATTATAATCGGTAATCGAACTCTTAGGTACACAGCGGGGGATTGTATAGAAACAACGTGTCTTATTAAGCAAAATAGATCCTATACCATCTTGTTAGAAGCTAATATAGATATTTAATTCATTTTTAAAGTACTTTTACTTAATTTAATATGGCTTAATTTAAAAGAAATTAGTCATAGACATCTTTATTATTTCTAATGTGACATAAATGTATAGTTATTTTATTCTTTATATCTTCAAGTATTTATTAATAGCTATATTATTATGATTTCGCTTCGCAACAATGATGTGTTTTAGTAAGTAGTTTTTTCTTGAAGATATTTTGTACAAACTGAGATTCTTTTTGTATTTATACTTATCTGTGTACTAAATTTCATCCGAATTAATTCAGCCATATCAGCGTGAAGCGATCATACACACATACACACAGACATACAAACAACCTGACACTTTTATTTTTTAGCGTTGCGAATCATATTAGTTACAATAGTAACTAATAATAACATACTTCCCAATACAAACTATCATCCCCATTTTCACCCTCTTAAAGGATGATTTCCGAGATAAAAAGTATCCTATGTCCTTCCCAGGGTCTCAAACTATCATCTTACCAAATTCCATCTAAACCAGTTCAGTGGATCCAGAGATTACACCATACAACGTCACAAACTCACAAACTTTACCTCTTTATAATATTAGTATAGATAACAGATTTAACGCCATAGAAGATAATTGAATTCACGCTTTTTTTTCACGCTTACGCTTACGCTTGTAGTCCTGTAATAAAATCTAGGATTTAACTGTTATTTGATGGTAATTTAAATATAAAGACGGTGAAAACCTGTTAAATTAGGTAAATCTCCGAATTTATTGCCCTGGTTGAAAGACTGTCTAACGGTAGTAAAAACGACAGCGATTAGTTAAGAGGAACTATAAACATATGTGGATACTATAAATTAATATAAATTATTTGTTAACTTTCGATTGTCTTTTTAATAAATTATACGTGTTATTTGTCTACATTCATTGATAAAATTAATCAAACGCAAAATCTAAAAGAAGTCTCCTTCAATTTAGTCAAATTTTAACATAAACATTCAAATTAACTACATAAATTTCTTATGTTATTTTTATTTTTAACTCTCACTCAGCTCTTATATTATCTAACATCATAATATCATGATCAGTATTTATACTTTCTTAGATTTAAGCGAATATTTGTCATCTTATAAAGGTGTTTTCGATTTTATTCGCGGATTTATTTTGATTTTTGGTTCCCGACGTTTCGAACATATTTTCATCACACGATCACGTTTCATTTTACAGCAATAATGGTCACGGGAGAGACATCTCTCGAATCGAAAACATAGTTTTATTTAAAATCATCTATACATATTATAAAATTCTGAGTCGAATTGGAAAATCTTATTGAAATAGTAACAATACTAATATTATGGATACAGAGGCCGAATCTATAGTTTTTACATTCTTTGTATGCCTGTCTGTCTGTGAACGCATCACGAGAAAACCACTGGACAAATTTTGATAAAATTTGGTAATAAGATAGCTGGTTATCCGGATCAACATATGTATAGTATATTTTTGACCGCCAAAAAATATCTCATGTTTGAGAAATCTATATACTAACCATTAAAACGTAATGAATACGCAAGTTTTAGATGCATCTTTAGTTTATCTACCTATACTAATCTATACTAATATTATAAAAAGGTAAATAAAGTTTGTGAGATTGTGAGTTTGTGACGTTGTAGGGAGTAATCTATGGATCTACTGAACCGATTTAGATGTAATTGGGTAAAAAGATAGCTTAAGGCCCTGGGAAGGACATAGGGTACTTCTTATCCCGGAAATCATCTATTATGTGGGTGAAAATGGGGATAATTTTTTTTGGGCAATCAAGCTAGGGACGAACCCGAGCGAAGGGTGAGTCGCTGGTTTCACTATATAGTTAAGAAGAAGACAAAGGCATTTAGATACTTATTTTGTTTCATAGGATACTAGCGACTTACCCTCGCTTTGCTCGGATGCGTCCTTAGGTACGTTTAAATATAAATGATTATTGCGAGTATACCTTAGGAGAGACTTATGTTTGACAAAAATTCAAAAAACTATAGATATTGCCCCAGTATCAATAATACCTAATGACTATTTCAATAAGATTTTCAAAAAAATATTTAATGTACAGATTCGACTCGGTTAGAATTTTATAATATGTATAGATATAGATTACAATCTAGCTACGTAGACTCTATCTAATCTTTCATTTACATAAAGAATATTAATTGTTGTTATTTCAAGCATATTAACAAATTTTCCTTTCCGTCATTAAAACATTTCCGTTTAAGTATGTATAATAAAATATATATTTAATTATGTAAAATATATTATGTATCATTTGCAAATTTGCCCTTTTGATATTATCTCAATTGGTATACGATCAGATATGACTTTATCGCCGTGGGTTATTTCCGAGCTATTTAGTTACTATAAATGATTTCCGTATTTCCTGTTTATTTTTTCATTAACATTTAACAAAAATAAGAAAATATCTGATATTGATACGGTTTCCTTAAACTTAAAAAAATATATAAAAATTACTCTAAAAACATTAATTTTAACTTTAACTTTCCTCTGTTAGTTTGTTGGTACTCCTCTACAGGTGGTATTTTACAACCGATCTGGACGAAACTTAGTACATATATAGGTTTAATGATTTTTGATTGGAGGGGTACTTCCTCCAAAAAGTGGCAAAAAGGGGGATCTTCGGCGTGACGAACAGAATAGCTCCTCCAAATGCAGTTTTTGCTCGCGAGATCTACTGTTTCCAGAGCTACTAGTATAATATCATTTTACATCACATCAATATTTGCTTTATAAAAGAAGGTACAAACAAAGACAAACTTTTGCATATATAATATTAGTTATAATTGTGTACATATTCGAAGACGCCAGAATTTTCTAGTATCATGCCTTTATATGCGTTCCGTTACAATGTAAACGAGTTTTATTCGTACGCCTTAAGAATTCTGTGTTTTTAGTGTGTGGCCATCAAATTCTGACAAGCTGATGTTTTTATATCTGTACATGGAAATGAAAGAAAATATTGACTGCGAAAATATTTATAAGTCATAATCGTTACTGTATGTTTGTTTATGATGTTCTGACGCATGTAACAAGTAACACGCCCCCGCATTGGCGACTGCGAATACGACCGCCTGTTTCGTATGTCTAGTGGCTAGTATGGCTGGGTGCAGATCCTGGGTTTGAGTCCCAGGTCAGGCGATATTGATTACTAGGTCTTGCATCAATTAGTAGCAACCCAGAGTTGGGAAATCGGTTCTTTCAACCCCTACACATCGCACGTTAAGCTGTCAGTCCTGCGCGTTATCTCCCACCGGTCACCACCGACAAATTGAAAATAATACTTTTTTGTACGAATAGTATATATGTACTCGTATATTATATTTCTCAGTAGTATTTCGCAATAATTTACTAATGATTCGTATCATACTTGAGTTCGTAAAGTCACGTTTTCCTTAATTAATTATAAGACGACATTCTTAATTATAAAAACAAGAAATTTTCAAGTCCACAAACTTCTTAATTCTGAGCATTTTGTTTCGAAGTAATGAAAAATCTTATGATTTATTTTACAAATATTAATAAGTACTTTTTAGAAAAAAGGTAGTCTTCATAATAACTTTTTAAAATAAAATAAAAACCGACTTCCAGGCACTAAAATGTAAAAAATAACTAAACAGGGTTTTCATTTAGAATAGATACCTAATCAGATATTTTCAAGTTCGGTGGAAGAATGTAATAGGCAAATATGATATTTATAATGTAACTCTAATATTATACATCAATTTGAAACGTATTTTAGGTATCGAAATATATTAGATTTGCTTTGCATCGGCTGGCACCGACTTTGAAAATATCTGATTAGGTATCTATTCTAAATGAAAACCCCCGTTTAGTTATTTTTTACATTTTAGTGTCTGGAAGTCGGTTTTTTATGTTTTTATTTTTCCATTTTTAGTGTAGACGTAATAAGCAGGTATTTTATAAGAAGAAAGTTTCTTCATAACATATTCAATAAAGCAATTTCTTTAAAAAAAAAAATATTTGTTGATTTTTTAAAAAACCCCTCGACCGATTTTGATAAAATTTATATGGGACCGCCTGAAGAATAATACCCTTCGAAAGAAAAAAAGATTCGAAATCGGTTCAGGCGTCTTTAAGTAATCGGTGAACATATATAATAAAATACAAAAAAAGATTCCGACGAATTGAGAACCTCCTCCTTTTTGGAAGTCGGTTTAAAATTACCTTAAAGGTTTTTATTTTATCCCTAGGAGAGGAGTGTTTTTCTTCGAAATGACTAAGTGGACCAGTTTTGATAATTATTTTGTTATTGAACAAAATAATTATCAAAACTGGTTCACGTTAGATAAAGATACACATTACACAAACATTAAACAGCGGTAGGTACATACAAAATCACCCAAACTAGGATGTTTTTAAAATCGATTAAAAATATATTAATTTATGTAATACAACAAACAAATAGTACTTTTACATAACGAATCTAACTAAATATAAACTATGTATGGATATAATCATAAATATTATTTTTGTAGATTTTCTCTTACATACTGAAAATATTCATATACCTATCTCTAATATGATATAAGTTATACCAACTCCTAAGCGAGATCGTTACCACTGGGCTACCACTGCCTTGCTTGGGAAATGGGTTCAAATCCCAGGTCTCATACCTTTGATATTTTCCTGTACAAATCATCTTCAATATGATTATCATTTGTCTTACGGTGAACAAAAACATCGAGAGTAAATCTACAAAGAACTTAGCAGACTAGCAGCCTTCTGAAAGAACTTCGCGAGAAAACTTACAAAAGATACGTGAAGTCCACCAACTCGCATATGACTTGGAGGACTATGTCTTGATCACCCTCGTATTAAAGGGAGGTCTGTGCCCCAGCAGTGGGATATTAAAGGCAACAAATAAACCAAATCCTTTAATGCAATCAAAACCTTGAGTAGTTTAAATAAATTTGATTTATTGAAAAGGATATTTGATGATATATGTATTTCAAGAATACGTAATATATTCTAATTAAGACATCTTAAATAAATAGTAAGCTAATTATATATTATATTATCATTGAAAGATCACTTTTCGCATAAAGAATTTAATGATTTCCGGTGATGGTGTCGGCTGCATATAAGTTAAACCTTGACTTATAAGATTTAATACTTTAGATATACATACTCGTATATTGACATATTTACAGGGCCACTGCATTGAGTAAACTGAAAAATTATAACAAACAAATAAAGATCTCACTAAAGCGAATAAATAGAAAAATTAATATGTGGTACCTAATATAATATGTATCATTTCAGTTATTTATTATAATATATCTTTTCATCCCCATTTTTAACTCCCGACGCAAAATCGATGGCGTGTCATAAGTTTGTCATGTCTGTGTGTGGCATCGTAGCTCCTGAACGAATGAACTGATTTTGATTTTGTATGAAAGTCGGGAGTGTTCTTAGCTATGTTTATTGAAAATCGGTCCAAGATGGTCGCCGTCACAAAATGGCGGATTACATATTTTTTCACAACCCCCTTAATATGAGTATCAAATGAAAGGGATTGATTGACTAGTAGAATACTATACACTATGATAAATTCCAAATCCAAGATGGCCGCCCCCACAAAATGGTGAATGTCGGAAGTTTTTTTTTATTTTTAATTTAATTTAGTTATTACCTACCCCTTAAGATATGATTTCCGGAATAAAAATTATTCTATATCCTTCCCAGGGTCTCAAACTATCTTCTTACCAAATTTTATCTAAATCGGTTCAGTAGTTTCAGAGCCTATCCGGTATAAAAAAACAATGAAACAAAAAATCTTTTCTCTTTATAATATTAGTGGGAATAGATCATAATCAGTATTTTCTTAATTTTTTAAAAGTAATAATTATATGGAAACAAAGCAAACAAAAAGTATCATGTATGTAGAGAATAGAAAGAGTTAATAGTTTATTGTTAAAACCATTCAAGAAAAGTGTCTAAGAAAAGGTTTCGATAGTAACTTCCGGCTCTTCTCACATAATATATACGAGTATCTCACTAATGGCAAGTATTGATTCTCTTATGCCTTTACTGCCTTCAACATTATCTATACATATAATAAAATTGTAATTAAGTCGAATCTGTACATTAAATATTTTTTGGAATATCTTATTGAAATAGATATTATTATCGATACAGAGGCCGAATCAATAGTTTTTTGAAATTTTGTCTGTCTGTTTGTTACCGCATCACACAAAAACCACTGGAGTGATTCTGGTGAAATTTGGTATGATGATAGCTGGTTATCCGGGTCAATATAATACTTTTTACTGCGGGAAAATCGCTCATCTCTGAGAAATCTATACTAAATGTTAAAATGTAAGTAGGGACGAACCCTAATATTTTTAAAACACTATTGGTTTCATATGTCTAAGTAAATCAAAGTCGATTCAAAGCAACTGATTGTCTTTACAAGGGTGTAAAATACTGATGACAATACTATCATCGAGCTTATCTGATGTACATATATCTAGAAGGCATAGTGGTACTCTTAAATGGTTTCTATTATAGTGCTTTTGAGATTTAGACTTTTTAAATATATTTTGTAGCATAACCACGTTGTAGTTGGTCAATAGTAGGTATGATTTTTTAGTTTCTTATTAAATAATTAAGTTTTACACTTATTCAAAAAGAATTATATTTCCTTGCTTCATTCTTCAGATATAATATAACCAGGTAATCGGAAATTTCAGATTAGATATCAGGTTATTTTTGATAACAGTATAAAAACTTGATCGTTTTAAGAATCGATGCATCAATTTATGATGCTCCACACTAATTAGAGCTTAAGCTAAACAACGAATAACACATAATTTATGTACTTATAATTTACATATTTGATTACAGTGTAAATGAGAAAGATTTTGATAACCTTGGATTCTCAGTAAATTTTTCTTAATTATTATAATGCCATGATATTAATGATGTAACTTAAATTAGAAATGACCTTCTAGAGCAATGACTTCCTATCTAAGAAAATGGCGTTTCGATCATCTTAAAAGATAAATATTGGTTCTGTCATACCAGATTATAGCTACGATGAGAATTTGGTACTAAGCAAACCTAGCCATTTTATTTAAAAAAAATAATTAGTATATACATATATTTATTATTGTGATATTATATTTAAAAAGGCGCTATAAATTACTTTTAGTGTAACATTGGATAGGCATATTATCTTGTGGTGTAACGTATTTACTAAATAACGAAGCCGAGTTTGCGTTTGAGATGTGTACAAGTGATAAATGAAAAAATAAAAAAAATCCCGACCGTCTTGGACCGATTTTCATCAAACATAGCTAAGAACACTCCCGACTAATTCACCTTTCAAACAAAATCAAAAGCAGTTCATCCGTTCGGGAGCTACGATGCCACATACAGACACACACACATACACAGATACGTCAAACTTATAACACCCGTCGTTTTTGCATCGGGGTTTAAAAATAATAGGTAATATCATAATCATTAAAACCCTGAACTTCATTATTTTTTTTTTGGTCTCAAAACATTTTTGTGATCGTAAAACGCATCTCCTCTTTTAATGATGTAAGTCAAAAATGTACTGAAATTTTATATTGTTAGTCGATATGTCCAGAAAGACGACAGCCTCGTACTATTAGGTCAATCATACGCTTGTTTGCCACCTTTTTAAAAAAAGAACAATAAATCTTAGTAATCTACACTGATATTATAAAGGGATAAAGTTTGTGAGTTTGTGACGTTGTAGGGAGGTAATCTCTGGATCTACAGAACCGATTCAGATGAAATTTGGTAAGAAGATAGTTTGAGACCCTGGGAAGGATATAGGATACTTTTAATCCCGGAAATCATCCCTTAAGGGGGTAAAAATGGGGATGAAAGTTTGTATTGGGAAGCAAGCTAGAGACGAACCCGAGCGAAGCGAGGGTGAGTCGCTAGTCATTGATAAACATACAAAAAAGGTAGATATTATGTACATATAGCATAACTCTGTTTGGTATAATTGTGTTCCATCTTTTGCCGTTACTTATTTAAAAATACAAAAGGTTTTTATACAATTCACTTTTGACCAAATCCTCAAATATATCGTTCAATTTTAGCATATGTATAACAAATTTATATTTATGAGTGATTCTTGTTATTACTTCGCATATTACTCTGTTCAAAAATTTTTATTGAGGAAAATGTCTTGAATTGACATATATCACATGCATGCAGCTATAATATAATATTAAAGAAAAAATCGATATTTAACACATCCAGGTTTTCTAAGAAATTAATTAAATTTCTAAGAAATCTATTGTTAACTGTAACGCCGGCGTGGAGGGATTAAAATGGCAACTGTGGAATTTTGCCGGCTTTTCTCTTTGCTTTCCGAGCCGGTGGTAGATTCCTTAGGGACCGACAACACTGAATCTTTTTAAATTAAATTAACGATTCAAGAGTACTTGTATAAATATTTAAGATAAAGATACAGACGGTGTGTAAACAGTAACAAGGTACCTAAAGATAAATAAAATAGATTAGTGATTAAACTTCATATTTAATAACTTAGTGAATAAATAACATAATATTATGCATGAGATTGTGGTGCGATCCAATTAAAATAAAAACATCAAAGTTCATCGTTGTATAATTCATTGGGCCCAAGAAGAAAGACAGCTTGACGTCAGCACGATGTTTTTCCATAATAAAAGTTAGAATTTATTTATTTAAATTAGTCTTATATATATCATACTTATGTATAAAATAGTATCATATATATCATACTTATGTATAAAATAATATGTTCGATATAGTAAATTTAGTGTAGTATTTCTATGTTATTTAAGGTTACGTACCCGAGGGGTGAAAACGGAACCCTATTACTCAGCCTCCGCTGTCATTCTGTCCGTCTGTCAGGGGGTTGTGTCTCATGAACCGTAATAGGCAGAGAGTTGAAATTTTGACAGATTATATATGCTTATTTTTATAGCCAGTATAACAATAAATATTAAAAATACATTAAAAAAAATCAAGAAACATTTTTTAACGTTCGTTATCGATCATCGAATTTCATATACTACATACATAGAGTAAAATTCACATTAATAAAAAGTAAATGTACGATGGTACGGAACCCTTCGTATGGGAATTCGACTCGCACTTGACCGATTTTATATTTATTTTCCTTGGCTCAGCAACAAGATATACTAAAGAACATATCAATGTTATACATAAGAATTTGCACATTAAAATTATAAATTAACGGAATTTGAATTTGATAGGCAAAAAAGATTTAAAGGTTATTTATATTATTAGTTATACATTTCGAGTTTTTTTTTTTTTGTTTAGCCTATTACTATTTATAATAAAACCAACTAATTTTGTTTGATTTAAAAAGGATCTTTAAGATCACTTGTATAGAAAAGTAGGAAAATCTCTTGAGTATGTTAATTTTATGGGACAAACTATATAATAGTTTCATAAACAAAATTTGGCAATTTTTTTAATAAAATATAATAGTTAGGATAAGATTTTTTTTAATATTTGTAATATTGCTCGGAAAATTGGAAAATTCGTGTAATGCTAAATGTTTTTTATACATGTTTTTGTATGGAAACAGATACAAAAAAAATAAAATATGGAAAAAAAAAATTTACCTATATGTTATGTACCTACATGAGCATATTACTTATTTTGATAAAACAATATCAGACATGACGAAAAAATTAAGGTATTTTAAATAATATCCGGTCTTGAGTTTCCTTTACGTTCTCACTATTGATATATAAGGTTAAGGTCATATTTTTCTTTCATTGCGGTTACAACTCTATAATTTACTGACCACAATCTAAATGTAATTTTTTAATAATATGTCCCTTATTTAAAAACTGATAATGTCAATATAAGAGGTATTAAATCAGCACTGAATGGATTAAAAGTTTACCTGTCATTAAAGAAATTAATTTAAACGCCCACTTTTCTGGGCGTACCTTGTATCTATTCAGCCCTTTATAACATCCCACTGCTGGGCACGGGCCTCCCTTTAGTACGGGAGGGATCAGGCCATAGTCCACCACGTTGGCCAAGTGCGAGTTCACGAACTTCACATGTCTTTTTGAAAATTTGCTAAGTTCTCTTAGACATGCAGGTTTCCTTTCATGATGTTTTCCTTCACTGTTAAGACAAGTGGTAATCATGTTGGAAATGATTCACACATGAAAATATCAGAGGTGCGAGACCCGGGATTTGAACCCGCTTCACTTGGTTTCCCAAGCAAGCCCTTTACTACTGGGCTACCGTTGCCTGTTCCCTGGTTGAACCTGCCAATAGTTATATGCTTGTCTCAAAGATTAAGCCATGTATGTCTCAGTGTAAGCAGTATTAAGGCGATATCGGGAATGGCTCATCAAATCAAATATATCAGTTTTGGTTTCTTAGATTTTACTCAGTCACTTAGAGAACTAAGGTAATTCTAGAACTCTGACCATTGATGGGATGTGTGCTTTTATTAGATCAAAACCAATCGACGGAGGGCCTCGCTTCCGAAGTCATTAATTTTGATGAATCTGGGCGTACCTTAATGTATATTTATATTTTTCACTTATAAATTAAATATTTTAAATTAAAAACAAATTAATTAATAAAAAAGAGATTTTTTATGGGCGGAAAAAATACCTATATATGAAAGTCAGTCAAAAAATGGTGAAGAGTGTATAGAGTTCAAATATTTTTTTTTTTTACAAAAAAATTATAACCGACTTCAAAAAAAGCACTAAAAAGTAAAAAATAACTGATTGGTAGTTTTCATTACTATTAGTATTACATACCTAATCAAATATTTTCGAAGTCGGTGTGCTTTGCATTTTATCGGCTGGCACCGACTTCGGAATTATTTGATTAGGTATGTATAGTAAATGAAACGTTTAGCTCAGTTTGTAGTGACCCTACTTGCTGTACCAGTTCGAGTCCCGCTGGGGGTATTCATTTATGTGATGAGCACGAATGTTTGTACTCCAGTCATGGATGTTTGTATTTATAATATGTATGTATTTAAAGTTATATACCTATGTAGAGTGTATCAACTATCTGGTATCCATAACACAAGCCCCGTAGCTTACCATGGAAGTACATGGTGATGTGTGTTAATATCCCAACATATTTATTTATTTAACAAAAGTCATGTCCATGATCGCAGGTGAAAACGCAGGAAAGCAATGCGAAAAAAATATGTTTTAATTTCAAAGACCAAATAGATGTTATTCAATTTAAATTTATTGGTCTTGAGTCGTGACTGTGCCGACCGACATTATATCGCATGCTTTCAAATTAATTTAAAACCCATAAGACATAACGGTCGGTCATTTGTCACTTTGATATAAATAAGGAAAATGTTCAAGCACGACGATAGTACCTTTTTAGAAAGTATATCAACATAATCAATCTATCATTCGACATACACCGACTGCGGAATTTAACGTTATTTTAGCTAGTTAGTCCAGTCAAATAAGGTATAAAATCAAAATTTTGGCACTCTTTGTCTTTTTGATAAAATGTAGTTTTGATGATACAAAAACAATGTGTAAAGATTTTCGTGTCTGCCACCACCGGGTTGATTTTTTTTTCAAAGGTGTTTTTTTGCAATTACTCGAAAACGGTAAAAAATTGACAATTTTTTTTTAAATGTGTATAGCTAACAATTTTACATAAAAAAGGTTTCATGTTTTATTTCCTCCGAAAAAATTAATCGAGTTAGGAAGGTTTTAAGTTTAAGGGATGAACATAAATTTGAAAAAATCGTAAGTAATCCCTGAATCTACTGAACCGATTTAGATCAAATTCGACAAGAAGATTGTTTGAGTCCCTGGTAAGGATATAGGATACTTTTTATCCCGGAAATCATCCTTTAACCTGAGCGAAGCGAGGGTGAGTCGCTAGTAATATTAGCAAAATAATTGTAATATTATAAAAAAGCACTTTTAACTTTCTGTTCTCAAAACCTTATTGTTTCAAATTATATATTAAATACATTAATATATAAGGCAAGCCAGAGACAAACACTAGTATATGCAAATGACAAACCTGTATTTAAAAAAAAATATTACAAAATTCAACCACTGAAGCGCCTTGACATCATGACCATGATTGAAAAGATCACATAATATTTCATTTACTAATTAGATATTGTGCGCAATAAACCAACATCATACAGAGGCCGCATCGAAATGAGAATATCGATAACGAGTTGAAAATTAATTTCTGACATTAATAATATATTCAAGTTACGTGCAATTTTATATAACATTAATTATAATAAGTATTAACAATGTACAGGAGTTTTTGGTACAGATGAATGTAGTTGTTATATATTAAAAGTATAGCGACGCTGAAAGCGATACTATCCCCTATAGCTTAGATTATACGAAGGCCCAAGCAAGTATAAGCATGGAAAAGAGATGGAATATATTTAATTTTTTAAATATTCATAATTTTTGGTAATTATAAACCCTCAGTGGGCTATTGTTTTCCTTATGGGACCGATAAAAAATTTATCACTTACTTCATTTTCCTCTTTTCACTAGTCAAAAATATTTTGTTAAAAGCTTTGTTTAAATAATATGAGAAATGGGACTGATTAAAGATTCTGTATGAACTGTCTTTACATATTATTTAACTAAATATTGTTATGTTACACGAATTTTATCTACCTAAAAAAATTAAGAAATTTATTATAGTTGTGTTCATACTAAAATCTTCAATATTCATTTAGATAATTACTCCTGAAACATGCATAATTGCATTTTAATATAAAACAAATAAAAATGGGTGCGTGTAACCTTTACACGCGGTTGAAGTAAAACTTCTTTGGCAAATATCGCAATTAAATTAAAACAAACCAATAATGAAATAAGGCATATTAGGCAAATTACAATCATATATTACTAGAATGTCATATACGGAAAGAATATAATATTATATATTTGTCAGAAAATAACAACGGTTACCATGGTAACATGGCAATGTATTCTATCTCATTGTCTTGCCGGCTTAATCTATAGATTAAGCCGGCAAGACCTATAAGAGAAGTACCTATAGTAATTCTATTATATATATAACACTAATATAATAAAGAGGTACAGTTTGTGAGTTTGTAACGTTGTAGGGGGTAATCTCTGGATCTACACAACCGATTTAGATGAAATTTGGTAAGAAGATAGTTTGAAACCCTGGGAAGGACATAGGATTCTTTTTATCCCGGAAATCATCTCATCATTAAGGGGGTGAAAATGGGGATGAAAGTTTGTATGGGGAATCAACCTATATATTTATGTGTTTGTCTCTTTTTAGTGTCGCATTTTGTTTCATCGAGTTACAAATCACAATGATTTTAAAGAAGTTTCATTTCAAAAGTCTGCGTTAAGCAAAGTATCTTATTTTTAAAGGTCAAAAAATGTATTTTAAAGGTTATTACAAAATAAAATAGAAGATACGCCTTGGCAATTAAACAGCCGCCCTCAGGCTGTATTTAATGTAAATAAATGTATAACATTTAAATTTTTTAAATGTGATAATTTTTGATTTTAGTTTGTTTAGATGGTCCTTGTTTATTTAAAATATGTTAAATAATCCTTACTAATATTATAAATGCGAAATTATGTTTGTTGGTTTATCTGCTTTTTTTTTAATCGATTTTCATAATCGTTCTTTACTCAATAATGGAAAATCGAGAGTAACATGGATGCTTAGACTGGATGTCATTCTGCCGCTAAAGAGTAGAAATTAAAAAAAAAAGTGTGTTGACACAACTTTAATCGTTAGGTATTTCATAGTCATAAGACTCACACGCAATTCCTGTATATATATATATATATATATTTACTACCTACCCTTCAAAGATTGTAGTGGCATTTTTTCAAGCTCGAAAGCTAGAGAAAATTCATCTAAATCGGTCCAGTAGTTTTTCAGTTTATTCGTTACAAACATACAAAAATCTTTCCTCTTTATAATAGTAGTGTAGATAGTTTAATTATAAGGTGAAAGATATCTGTACAACTTATTACGCATAAAGTAAAAATGTTAATAAAAATAAAATTAATAACTGTTAAACGAGTTATGCAGGCAATTATGAGTTAGTAAATTATGAATGTCAATGGTAACGGTGACAGTAGACCGAAATGTTAAGGTCACTGGTCATAAGTTCAGTGTGTCGGATATCCATCCTCAATTTAATGCACATGATCCACTATTAAAACGTATATATATAGTATGGCTTAGCCAGTTTGAACATAATAAAATCATTTATTGCATACTAGCGATTCGTTCTAGCTTCACCATACGTTTTCTTATGTTTCTACATTTTTAATGCCCAACTCTCCGTCCCGTCCCCCGTTTGTAGCATTGTAACTCTGCTGATAGACCGATTTTGATGCGGTTTTTTTATTTGAAAGCCAGTTTCCTTGCGGTGGTTCTTAGTTATGTTTGGTTAATATCGGTCCAGTGGTGTAAGAGTATCAACCCTTTTCCAAAATGATGATGAAAGACATTTTGGCGAATGATTACTCGATTAAGTGCTTCACGCGTGCCAGTATAATCGTTAAATTAATTTGCGTAGGGTTTTTTTTTAATTTTTAATTTATAATGTTTGTTATACTGATAATAAGTACTTTCCCATACAAACTTTGTTTCATTAATTTATCTTCAATATGTAATATGTTCAGACATAATGAAACACGCTTTTCTTTTATTATTTACAGTAATATTATAAAGTAGCAGAGTTTATTTGTTGGTTTGTTTGAAAGCGCTAATCTCAGAAAATACTAATCCTATTTGAAGAATTCATTTTTGGTTTTTATATACAAAATCTACTCTTTTCAGTCCTTCTTTAGGAAAGATAAAAATTGATGTCGATATATTTTTTTAATACAATAATTAAGCTACTGCAAATACTGTCACAATGTAGTTGTTTAGTGTGTTTGTACAAGCATGCATTATTTAAAAAAAAAAGTAATTTTATCTTCTGGAAGTATAGCTTTTTGTGGTACTACTTGAAAATAAAGTCACTTAATCACAGTTTGCGGCTCTTTTTAACATTAAGTTTCTTATTATTTAATATTCGCAATTAATCATTATCATGATATTATAACAACGACTTATCTATTACATCTTTGCAGAGGTTGAAATTTCAAATATGATTAACTGCCTTTATTAATTACCAACTTTACATACTAATAATACATATTACATACATATTAACTTCTGTCAAGCTTTGTACATATGTAATTAATTTAGTATTATGTATTTATTGCATAGGTTGATTCCCCATACAAATTTTCATCCCCATTTTCACCCACTTTAGAGACGATTTCTGGGATAAAAAATATCCTAACTCCTACCCAAAAAGCTAGGTGTGCTTAATAGAGCGAAGCGGTACTTCACGCCGGGACAAAGACTGCTTTTATATAAATCGCAAGTCCGTCGCCATATGGAGTACTGCTCACATCTCTGGGCGGGAGCACCGGCATACCAGCTTGGGCCTTTTGACTCGGTTCAGAGGAGAGCTGTGAGAATTGTCGACGATCCAATACTCACAAGCGATATAGAGCCCCTAAGTCTAAGAAGAGATTTTGCGTCCCTATGTGTGCTCTATCGTTTGTACAATGGGTTGTGTTCCGAAGAATTGTTCGAAATGATGCCCACGGCCACTTTCTATCACCGCACCGCTCGCCATCGACAGCGAGTTCATGCTCACACATTGCAGCCCAAATGGTCCCGTACAGTTCGGTTTCAGAGGAATTTTCTCCCACGGACCATCTCGCTGTGGAATGAACTCCCTGCCGAGGTTTTCCCAGAGGGCTACAGTATGGGATCCTTCAAAAGGGGAGTAAATAAGTTCTTAAAGGGTCGGCAACGCGCATGTGATGCCCCAGGTGTTGCAGGCGTCCATAGGCTGCGGTAACCGCTTACCATCAGGCGGGCCGCATGACTGATTGCCACCGACGTGGTATAAAAAAAACCCAGGGTCTCAAACTATCTTCTTATCAAATTTCATTTAAATCGGTTCAGTAGATCCAAAGATTACCCCCTACAACGTCACAAACTCATAATTCACAAACTTTACCTCTTTATAATATTAGTAGGATAGATCAAGCGTTACAACTTGTTAGTAAGAAAGTGTAGAATAGAAAAAATATTGTGTTTTACTTTACCACCGCCGACCAACGTAGGACCAATTTTTTTTGCTGATATCCATTTTTTAACAAAATAAATCTTTTAGTGTAAATATTTTGGTGGTGACATTTATAACTAATTTATCGATTTAATACGATTCAGATCCAAATAGAAATTTAGATCCAATATATATAGACGATTTATCACATTTATTGCATGCTCAAGCCAAAAAAGGCTTAAAAAATGACAGTTTTCATCGAAAATGAATGGATGGGATAGGAATGAAAACGTATGAAACGTGCATAAAGGCAATGGTGCAGACACACAGAAAAAATATGGTAATATCATTATAAATGCAAAAGTTTTTATGTACGTACGTGTTTGTTACTCCTTCATGCTGGATGGCAGGTCAGATTTTGATGAAATTTTATATTTAGATAAATTATGATTGTGATACTTCATAGGATGCATTTATACACCTATTTCGCTAGTCTATACTTATATTATAAAGAGTTTGTTTGTTTGTTTGAACACGCTAATCTCAGGAACTACTAATCAGATTTGAAAAATTCTTTTTACAGTAGACAGCCCGTTTATTGAGCAAGATTACAGGTTATATATCATATATAATCTAATTATAATCATGCTACTAGCCAAGGGTGCTGAGCAGTAATATAATATATAATAATATAATATATTCAATAGAACCTAACTGTTAAAAAGTACCTAAGGACCAACCCGAGCAAAGCAAGGGTGAGTATGCAATATGTTAATAATTGTTTTCTAATATATTTTACGTATTTCATTTACTATTGATCCTGTTTACATTCTTATGTATTACACGTTGAAAATATACAACATTAGTAGAATTTATATAAACTTTTATTTGTGTATTGTTTATAATATAACTGTGAAAACACTCATTATATATATATTTTTTATATAGGAGTATATACATATTTTGGTGTTATAATAGACATTTGTAGCGCCAATGACGCCAAATATTTGAATTTACGGCTTTCGCACCTCCATGCCACAATGGAATTATAATAATTAAATTAAATCGAGTATGTTTTGGATAATTCATCATAATAGATTTTAGACTGACGCAATAAAAGTTGTGTAGATGTTTTATTTTTTAGTGTTGCCTGCGTCATATACAAGATTGTAGTAAAGATGAGAAAAGGTTTTTTTTTTTATTATTGTGTAAACGTTCTCAACTTTTTGCGTCGTTAGCAAAAAGATATTTGAAACACAATTTTTAATAAAATAATTATTATACTACTGTCTTATCCGGAGTGCGTCCCTAGGTTTCTTTTTGCCATATATTCTATTGCTTTATTTTAAAGCCATAAAACAACTCGATATGATTTTTAACTTCAATTAAATTTATTGAAAATATACAGCTTACCGCACTCTGCAAGGCTTGTAGCTTCTTATTATTAAAAGAATTATCAAAATGGAATCTGTAGCTTAAGAGATTACCCTCCACGTCTAAACTTACAAAATTTATAATATTAGTGTACATAATAAGTAATATATGATGGCTTTTATATTCTATTATAATAAGCTATATTTTATACGGATTTTTAGTAAAATTATGGGGAACGTAAGCCCCTTCTAGTCCCAAGGTTAATAATTACGATTATAATAAACGCAAAAAAGCAAATTTTCTCGTTTTTATATCAGGTAATAAAGTGTATTACCTGATTTACTTGTCATGTATGTCGGAAGTAATTTCTTAAATCTGATGATGAAGCACTTAAACTTAGCAAAAGAAGTTTTTATTTGGATACGTTAATTGGCATGCTTGATGTTATTCTAAAATGTTTTGAATTTATAGGATATGCTTACATTTTTTTTAATTGTGTATATTTGACTTGGTGGCAGTGGTAGGTAGCCCTGTGGTAACACGCTCGCTTGGGAAACTATGTGAAGTGGGTTCAAATCCCGGATCTCGCACCTCTGATACTTTCTTGTGCGAATAATTTCCAACATGATTACCACTTGTCATACGGTGTAGGAAAACATCGTGAGGAAACCTGCAATTTTACATACATTTCGTAAATATGTACATTGATTTTTATGAACTCTCGACGCAAAAAGGTGAGCTATAAGTTTAAGGTATCTATCTATATGTGGCAACGTACCGCCCAAATGCATGAACCGATTTTAATTTAGTTTTTTTTTTATTTGAAAGGTTACTTAATCTAGTCATCGAGAGTGTTCTTAGCTATAACTCAAAATCCGTTCAGCAATGTGCAGGCGACCAGCTCTTTTCTAGATGGCAAAAAGATATGAACAATTTCCACATATTTAATCGATTCGAACCTTGGTATCTCCCTACTTTAACGACCTTGCAATTATATGGTAACATATGCCTAATGCTGCAGCGTCACCTGAAATCTGTAAGGTACTCAGCTCTCTACTAAACAATGCAAAGATATCATGTTTAGACTCAACGGCCTCAATGAAATGACCTTTTTTTTTTTTTTTTTTTTTTGTTTTTTTTTTTTGTTGACGCTGGGGAAACCCATCATGGGGACCCTACCGGCCGTCAATGGGTAGGGTACTGTGAGACTCCTACTCACTAAAACCCACAGCGGAACCCGTCGCCGCAGTGCAATGGGGTGTGCAGGATCGCTTGCGCATTCACTACAACACCCCTGCGGACAGCCCGTACCCCGCGGGCCTGCCTCGCCTAAACCGGGATGCCCTCGATTCACAGAGCATCCCGACCGTCCCGATGACGTGCAGGGGAGTCAACGAGAGACCCCCCCCGCAGTAGCTCCTCTAGGGTGGCGGGAGAAGATGCGCATACCGGCGCCTCCTCCCCCCTGGCCGACGGCGACGAAGAGGGGCTGCTAAGGCGTTAGCCTCGCGTTCCCTCTCCGCCGTCTCCTTCAGTGAGATGACGGCCTCGCTGAAGGAGACCATCGCCGACCAGGACCTCTCGTCGCGTAGCATGGCCCCCACCACGCTTCGCAACGACAGGTCTCCACCCACTACCGCCATCAGGGCACGGCGCTGGGGAGCCCAAGCAGCGCATACCGCGAGGGTGTGGTGCGAGGTGTCCTCGGACGCACCACACTCGTGGCATGCGGGCAACGGTTCCCGACGCGCAATTTGACACAGATACTTACCAAAGCACCCGTGCCCGGTAAGCATCTGCGTCAACCTGAACGTCAGGACGCCGTGTGGCCGCCTGACCCAGCGAGACAGGAACGGACGAACCGCCCCCACCGTCGCCCGGCCAGCCGCTGGAGTCCCCAGGTCTTCCCACCAGCGCCGGATCAGCGCCTCGTCAGCTAGGCGCCTGATCCGAGCGACTCCCTCCCGCGCTGGACGTTCCCCTCGAGCCCGCTCACTCGCCCGAAACTGATACACTTCGGCGAGCACCTCCGCCTGGAGTTCCCAGGGCGGATCGCCCGCCAGAAGTGTCGCCGCCGTGAAGGACACCGTACGGTATCCCCGCACCGCCCTCACCGCCAGGACCCGTTGCGCCTTGCGCAGTTGGGCCCTGTTCGGTGCAGAGAGGGCGTCAAACCACACGGGGGCACCGTACAGTGCCATGGACCTCACGATGCCAGCATAGAGCCGCCGGCAGTGAGATCCAGGGCCCCCGACATTCGGCAGAAGTCTGCCGAGGGCCGAGGCGGCGCCGATCAGTCTCGGGGTGAGCTGGGCGAAATGGACACGAAACGTCCAGCGTCCGTCCAGGGTCAGGCCCAAGTAGCGCATATGGGCCCGAACCTCCACCATCCTACCCTGGACTCGCAGACAGGCGTTGCGGGGGGCACCCTTGCGTGGGCCATGAAACAGGAGGGCCTCCGTTTTGGAGACGGAGACCCTCAGGCCCAGCATCCCTATCCGGTCGGCGACCAAGTTAGTGCCGACTGTGGCCAAGCGTGCCGCCTCCTCGTAGGAGCGGCCCCGGGCTGTGACGAGGGTGTCATCGGCGTAGGCGATGACACCTAGCCCGGGGAGAAGCGGACAACGCAGGAGCCAGTCATAGCCGAGGTTCCACAGTACCGGGCCCAAAACGGCCCCTTGTGGAACCCCGCAGTCGACACGCCGCCGACCGACCACCCCATTTGCCCCCGTCCACACGACCTGTCTGTCGCGGAGGTATGCGTCCAACACCCGCCGGAGATAGAGAGGCACCTCATGAGCTCGAAGCGCCTCTCGTACTGTCTCGAACGGCAGGGTGTTGAAGGCATTGGCCACATCCAACGAGACGGCTAGCAGCACGCCTCCCTCCTCCACCGCGGCCAAGGACCGAGCCTTCAGGGCGTTCAGGGCGTCCACGGTCGACCGACCCGCCCTGAACCCGAACTGAGCCTCCGAAAGGCCCGGCCCCACCTCCTCGAGATGCTGAGTAAGACGGGCAACGAGAATTCTCTCGAAGAGCTTGCCCATCTCACTCAGCATCACGATCGGCCTGTATGCCGAAGGGGAGTCCAGAGGACGACCCTCCTTGGGCAACAGGCACAATAACCCCTCCTTCCAGATCTTCGGGAACTGCCCAACACGAAGGCACGCGTCGAATAGGTCCCGAAGATCCCCTCCCAGGTATTCCAGGGCGATGCACAGAACTCGCCCCGGAATACCGTCCGGTCCCGGAGCCGTCCTCCTGGCCCGCAACTTGTCCTGGGCCAGGTCCATCTCCCCCTCGGTGATTGGGGGGAATTCCTCCACTCCCACAGAGCGCGTGGGAGGAGCCATCACCGGGGGGACGTGCCCAGACGACTCCGGGAACAGCCCTCCGATCAGTCGCAGGAGGACCTCGGGCGGCGTGGTCTCCGTGACCGGGGCGCCGTGCGCGCGGAGCTTGTTCCGCGCGCTGATGTAAGGGCGCCCCCATGGATCCCGATCCAGGCCCGCCAACATTTCCTGGCGGGCCGCCGCCTTGGCCTGGCTGATAGCGAGCTGCAGGGCCTTCTTCGCTGACCGATAGGCCACCCGCAGCTCGCTCTCCAAAACCGGGTCCAGGCCATTCCTCCTGCGACACCGGACAAACCTCCGTCTGTGCCAATTACAGGTCGCCCGAAGCTGCGCGATTTCGGGTGACCACCAATAAACGCTCCGGCGATGCCGGGCGAACCGCCTTATCCGCGGCATGGCCGCATTGCACACCCTCGTAAGGGCGTCGCAAATGCGGCCAGCCAGCTCCTCAACATCGGAACTGGCGCCCACCACACTCCCCTGGGAGCACCATGCCTCAACGATGGCCGCCTCTCTGGCCAGCTCTGTGTCAAGCCGGCCCAGGGCCCATCTCGGGAACGCTCGAGAGGGCCCCCTTGGGCGGTCCACCGGCACCGGACGGGTGGAGATCTCGAATCGGATATAATTATGATCCGACAGAGTCTCCACCTCCTCCTCTACCCTCCAGTTGATCACCCTGCGTGCGACGGCGGGGGTGGCAAACGTTAGGTCCACCACGGACCCCCCCTGCTGTCGCACGCACGTGAACGCTGTCCCCACATTGAGCAGGGACAGACCGGAGAGTAGTGCCCACGTCTGAACGGCTCGCCCTCGAGCGTCCGACGTGGGATTCCCCCAGGCCAAGGACTTGGCATTGAAGTCGCCGAGGACGATAGTGTGCCTCGGCGACAGCCTGCAAACCGCAGCGCGGACGGAGTCGAGGAAGATCTCGAACTCCGCCAGACTGCGGTTGGGGGAGAAGTACACGGCGACAACCGCGTACTCTCCCCACCCTGCCACGACAAGTCCTTGGCCCCTCTCGATTGCCGAGAGACGGGGGCCGGTGCTGCTCCCAGACACTATGGCCACGGAGCCCTCTAGGTCCCCCACCCAGTTCGGTTGGTGAGGAACAAAGTAGGGCTCACAGGCCACCGCCAGACCTATCTCCCACTCGGCCATGGACTGCAGGAAAAGGTCCTGCGCTCCGGCCGAGTGGTTAACATTCCCTTGGAGGAAGCGAGTGTGCCCGTCCATTAAGATGACATCACTGCTTCCTCAGCCTGGCGGCTTCCGGCACTAGCGACGGCTCCGGTCCGTGGAGCCATCTTGCCTTTCGTGATGGGTGGGTTGCAATCGCGCCCACCCATCATATGCCCAGAGGGGCGCCCAGCATCCGCGCAGACCGCGCAGCGGACTGTCTTCGCGGTGCAAGCAGCGGAATGGTGCTCATCGCTGCCGCACCGACCTTTTTGGCTGCCGTAACTGGGCACCTTACGACAGCCGTGCCCATCCCCGCCTTCCCGGTATGAACCCGGCTCACCCAAACGGACTCGGATGCGCAGCCGCCCGCCCTTGCGACTACCTCGACCACCGCCTCCTTGGTGACCGAGTCATCCAAGCCTTGCCACCCCGTCGAGAACCTGGCGGAGCTTATCCGCCAGCCTATCCGCCGCTTCCGAAGGCACGGAGGGTGACAACTCCAGCAGCCGAGCCCCCGTCGCCGCAGTGACGCCCAACTGAGACAGGTCTATCTCCTGCCGCGCACACTCCAGCAGCTTGGCGTAGGTGACACCTTTCGATGCCGCCTCCTGCTGGAGCGTTATAATAACAGCCGCTGTGCGCGGCGGTGCCGACACCTTTGGCTTAGCCGGCGCCGAAGGTGCCTTCTGCGCCACAGGGGCAGCCGGGGCAGCCGGGGCCGCTGGGGGGGAGGACTTCTTCCCCTTCCCCTTACCCTTGCGGACCACCGTTGCCCATGTGCCCTCATCCGCAGTGCTCGGACCCGCTACAGGGGCCGGAGGAGCTGGTCCCGCCACAGAAGCTGCTGGCGCCGGCTGCGACCTAGGGCGCGCCGGGGCTGCCGTCCCAGTTTTATTAGGCTGGCGCCTGCGTGCCGCCGAGTCCTCACCCGCCACAACCGCTACCGGCGCTGGCTTATCCCGAGGCTCTCTCGGCGCAGGCGTTGGCGCACCCGCCTCCCTCCTTTTGTCCGCTGCAAGAGGCGGACGAAGCGTCCTAGCCGGCAGCAGGCGCTCCTCGATGCCGGCCAATTTGGCATCAATAAGGGCCCCCACCGAGGAGATAAGGGAGGCCCTCAACTCCTCCAAAGCATCCCCCTGCAGTGAGGAGGACGGAGCATTCGCCTTCAGCTCCGAGAACTGCCGACGGTGCGCCTTCACCTCCGCTTTGAGGCTTTCAACCTCCCGTCGCAGCCTCTCGTTATCGGCAGCCACCTTTCGCGTCTCCTCGTTTGAGGAGCGGGTCGCCAGAGCGTCCACGACCCCCGTTAGGGCCTCCGCAGCCAGCTTGAGCCGGCGGACATATTCCCCCTTTAAGTTGCCAGAGGTCCTGGCAACATGCAAAATCTCTGTGACGTTGCGACCTGCCTCCGCACGCAGGCCCTGCACGTCCCTCGCAGAGATGCTATCCTCCCGGCTCTCAGAGGCCGACAAATCCGAGCCGAACTCAAAAACGGCTTTCTCCGCCTTATCAGCCTTGTCAGGCTTCTTCCGAAAAGCGCGCGCCTCAAGCGCACGCTCAAATTCAGCTTCCCTGGCCTCAGCCTCCATCTTGCGCAGATCTGCGCGTGCGCGGGCAATACCCGTGCCCTTTCCCGACCCTATAGGCCTCCCTCTACGCGCCTTGTTCTCCTTGGCGCGGACTCGCTCATCCGTCTCCGTTTCCGAGCCAGTAGAGCCCGCCAACGGAGGACGCGCAGCAGTCCTCTTGCGCCCAATTGACGCATCTGTGTCCGCGCTGGCGTCCGAGTCAGCCATGACTCATTCGCCAACAACACACACACAACACACCCCCAAACGACGCGACAAACGTCGCCAAAACAACAAAAATACCAAACCGTAAGAAAAACACAAAAATCCGAAAGAAAAGCCAAAAGTCAAAACATGTAGTGCAAGAATCAGTATCCGGTAGTCAAAGCCAATCGATAACAATCCAAAACACTCAACAATCACATATCCTGGTACGCAACCCTAAAAATAAACGTCGTAGTAATATTACCTCAATGAAATGACCTCAATTAATAGCTTATTGTGTAAGGGGTTTTTTTCTTCATTTTTAATAAAGATCAATTGAATGTCAACCACTTAGAGGTTGAGGTCAAAAACTAGATATCATAAATTAGATCAAAAATCTGTGATATTATTCCCCTAAATCTAAAATTTAATAATGTATAATATTATTGCTATACAACTACTGTCTGTAGTTTTGTCTGTAAATGTTCGTGCTTTTGTTTCATTTACATTTTTTTATAGAGAAATACGACTTTCGCCTTAGACATTTTGTTAATAAAAATAACAACAATTAAAAAAAACGAATAAAAGATACTTTTATAAATAAATGAATAGTAAAATCAAACCAAGTCCTTATATTAAATACTAGCGGTCTGAGCTGACTTTAGACCCCAGATATAGGGTGAAATATATATCCATACTCAAAAATAGGTACATACGAGTACATACATAACATTATGTGCTTATTGTATCTACTTATTAATGACAAAATGCTTGCAACAAATTATTCAACACGAAGTGCACCAGTCGTACTTATGTACATATTGAGGATATGGAAACTATAAATAAATAGGCAAGGTTTTTTTTTTGTTTTTTTTTTGTTTAGTAGCGAGCCAAGCTGTTTAGTGTTAACAATAAAAAAAATTTTGAAAAAAATTTTTTTTTCATATAAATAGGTATATTCTAATCATGTACGTTTTCCTCAAGATTTCGATAATGAATATTATGAACATACATTATTTTTTTATTTTTATTTTATATAAATACAAAATTTAAGCAAAACATGACCACTCACGTGCCTTATATACTATTTGCTTCTGTACATAGTATATGGTATCTAATTTATTTCGTTTGTCGACTAAAATTAAAGGTATACTTAGACTAAACTAATAGCTATAACTTTCTGACTTTGCCAGTAAAACAAAATTTTTTACACCTAATACAATAATAATAATTTTAAATAAATAATTATATGCTAGTAAGTGAATACGGGTTTGCTTGCTAATTTAATATAATAAATTAATTGTAATATTAATTATATTACAATATTATTGTATATATTACAAATTGTAATATACAAATTATATTGAAGATGAGATATAGAAGAAGCGCGTTGATAGCAGTGTTCGACTAATATATTTTTTTTAAATTCAAACTTTTCTGTTGAATAAAAACATCAACACACAAAGTAATATAAAATAAAAAATGAATGAAACATAAAATTAAATTAATCCCAATCCAAAACGTTAAATAAAATACAATTTGTTCCAAACATACTCAGTATAATATCTTTGACCTCTTGGCAATTTCATTAACCGATTGCAAAATAAAAAGGTTATATGTTTATTTATCAAGTTTTTTTATTGTTATGTATTGATTGAATTAAATCCCTTTTATCTTAGCTATATTCATAATATTATGTGCGAAAGCCAACTTGAAATTAACACTGATATGTAAATTGATACGTATCAAACTAAAAATATAGTTGGAATGGCAATACCACTTAATGTATGTTTCTTAGAATAATAATTATTTAGAAATGTTGCCATAATTAAAAAACAAAATGGAAGCAAAATATATTCTTAAATAGTTAAAAATTAATAAAATGTAGTACATTTTCTTAATTTGGGTTTCTATTTTAAATAACGTAATATACATATAATATGTTAGTTATATTTTTGTTGATAAGAGCTTAAATATATTATATACTAGCTGTGCCCCGCGGTTTTACCCGCGTTAAATTTGATTATAAAATATACATATATGTCTGTTTCATATACCTACTCTCTACACGATGAGTATTTGACTAAGTGCATATTTCAATAAAGCTTAAGCACTTAAGCATATTAGAAACATCAGTTTTACAATAATGTATGGAACTCTGCCAGATTTGTTGACATTTATTATTACTACTCCGCTTCCTTGGGTAGTAATATGATGATATATACGGTTCTTCAATAAATGGTCTATCTAATGCAAAAAGAAATTTTCAAATCGGATTAGTAGTTCCTGAGATTAGGGTGTTCAAACGAACAAATTCTGTATCTATAATATTAGTATAGATTTTTTAAACAATTAACACAAATTCTAATCCATAACTTTGTTGCATATTTCATTTTCTTTATGTTTGGTCATCTTTTTCTATGAAAGTATTAATACCGATGTTTATCAAAACTATATACTTCACTATATCATATATCATCAAATGTCATTCGTTTACACCTTGATCATACCACTTCTACAGCACTTAAGCTTATAATAGATCTATTACATATATTTGCCTAGACATTATCATGAAGTATTATTTGCTTAAAGA
The DNA here is from genome assembly GCA_951806755.1 of Brenthis hecate. Classification (NCBI taxonomy): domain Eukaryota; kingdom Metazoa; phylum Arthropoda; class Insecta; order Lepidoptera; family Nymphalidae; genus Brenthis; species Brenthis hecate. Next base: position 4,289,377 of record OX638267.1, on the reverse strand, counting down.
CGTCGATTGCAAATAAATTCTCGTAAACAGAGCTTTATGAACTGGACAGCTTTCATTATTATAACTTACTTTAAAAACGATGAGTACACATTGTAAATTTATTTATATAGCCTATAACAACGGACTTCGTTAAAGCTTGTATACAAAAGGCGTATTAAATTGGAAAATAATCAACCAAAACTGATCATGATGAAATTAACCGGAAAGTAAATATGATTGGATTGTCTAAATAAATTTTAAACCGTGTTATTAATGGTGTAGTTTGAGTAAAAATAAGTAAACTATCAAATTTGTTGTTTATCTGTGAATTATTTTGTAATATAATGTAAAATTTACTATAATATTTACATATATATACATTTTTTGTTTATATTCAGTAGTTGTCGCACGCGTCTCTGTCGCATGCTAAGACAATACTGTTTTGGATAGTGTTGGTTTCTAGAGGTAGAATTTTTTAGAATAATTTAAATCTAAAGATTAATTGCATGTAGGATAGAAGCAAATAATCAATTTCACCAATTCACAATAGTGTAAAATGATATTACAAAATAATTTTCTAATAAATAGCTTCGTTGACCATTAGATACTATATAATAATATTAAAATTAGTATATACTAAAATTTATTATTTACTAGCAGAAACCGCGACTTCGCTCGCGCTAAAACTACAAAAAAATCTCTTTCAAACTTTCATCTCCTATTTTACCCCCTTATAGGATGAATTGCGAAAAATACTAAAATACGTATTTATTTAATTTTATTGAAGAGCAATAATACCAAGTTTCAAGTAGTTCTGATCTTTAATATTTTTTTGGATTGTATTATAACGTGTATTCCCATGGGAAATAGATAATCGCCCGCTGTAAAAAGTAGCCTATGTCACTCTGCAGCCCTCCAACTATCTCCACACAAACCACGCCAATCCGTCACTCCGTTTCGACGTGAAAGAAGGACAAACAAACAAACAAACAAACAAACAAACAAACAAACAAACAAACAAACAAACAAACAAACAAACAAACAAACAAACAAACAAACAAACAAACAAACAAACAAACAAACAAACAAACAAACAAACAAACAAACAAACACACTTTCACATTTATAATATTTGTAATATGGAAGTATGGATAATATAGCCTACAACGGATGTGGCATGATCGAGGTGTAAACGAATGACAGGTGATATGTGATAGTGTGAAATATGTACACAGTTTTGATAAACATCGGAGTTAGTACAAACTCAGTCTATACTAATATTATAAAGTAAGTTCATGATAATTTTTCAATGAACCAGCCGAGAATATTTTAAGATATGAATATAGATAAATATGTATTTTACGTATCGAAATATATTAGATTTGCTTTGCATCGGCTGGCACCGACTTCGAAAATATCTGATTAGGTATGTATTCTAAATAAAAGACTCCGTTTAGTTATTTTTTACATTTTAGTGCCTGGAAGTCGGTTTCTATTATTTTCTTTTCAGTTTTTATTTATAATAATAATATGACTTTACAAGAATGAGGTAAATGGAAAACTAACTAAATAAAAAAAATGTCACTTAAAAAACATAATATTGATACTCTTAAGTATAATCAAAAATCCTAACAAGTCAATATTATTCAAAATTCATTAAAGACGTAAATCACAAGTTAAATTTCCAAAAACCCGGACGCCAAAACAAGTTACTAAGTAAAATGATTAGTTTTTTTGTGTTTTGACGCAAAGGCTGGCCCATATTTTTTGTACGCAAACAGTAACTCTTACTTTGAAACTAAAAACATATCTTGAGTACACATACGGAGATTGTTTGTTTTGACATCAGTTTGTTATGTAGAGAAAAATAAATATTAAACCAACTAATTATTAAAAAAAAACTATACAAGAATCTGTCTATTGTTATGAGACTTTCAACGGTGTATTTTTAAGCTAAACATTTTCACGCCTAAAGCACTGAGCCAATTCTGATAAAGTTTGGTATAGAGAGGGACGGGACCTTGGAGATGGACTTGGATACTTTTTGTCAAAAAATTAAGTTTGAAAGGGGTTAAATAGGGGTTGAAAATTTGCTCCCTGACCCGAGGAAGTTGGCAGTGTTTCACTTCCGTACCTCGGAGCATGTAAAGACGTCGGTCCTGCGTCTGATCTCTCACTGTTCGTTTCGATTTGTCGTCCAACCCGAGTATAAGAGTGACAAGAATAGAGAATATATTTGGGTCTGCGAGTGCACTTGCGCACATCTCCTGCGAAGTAGGCTAACCTCAGTGAGGATGGTCGCCATGGTAAAATCGCCCTTGACCGTTTTTACTTTAGAACCAAAAATATACACCGGCTTCAAATTAAAACCAATTATCTAAATACTAGTGGTGAAACTATTTTTTTTTTATATGGGATAATTCTATACACCCTGTTCCCTACACACCGTTTATACTGCCACTGGATACTTCTACTACGTACATATTAGATTAGTTAATAAATAACATATATACAGAGCAATTATCTTTTATAAATTTTATTATAATACACCTTTAGAATATTTTATGCTCATATGTAATTACTTCCTGATAGCTACTCATAAAACCTAAGAATCTATACTTATTATAAACTAGTAGAGATAGTCTGTTTTTTTCTTTATTTGAATGCAACTATTTTTAATGCAACAATTTTATTTGCTATAATAAGCATTTTCACACATTTAAAAAATATGTAAAAATTTGTGAAGATATTTGGATACTTGTAACAATAATCATGTATCGTAAATTGATAAATAGATTTGCTTATTATCTGTATCCTTTGCACTTTTTTTGACACTATTTCATTAGCTTCATCTGTATCTATCTATCTATGTAACGAAATCTTTAAAATTATTAATATATATATATATATATATATATATATATATATATATTATATATATATATATATATATATATATATATATATATATATATATATATATATTTGTTGTTGTTATAAATATTCCATTGGTACGATTTGTAAAAGTAGAGTTAGTATAAAATATTGTACGAAGTACCCCACGCTTTTTTCACACTAACATTAATTTTCTCGTCAATGACTTTATTCTTATACAAAAATTATTTTTTACTTTTTAGTTCATAACTAAAGCGTGTTTTTTTAATTTTTGAAGTTATGCTTTCTTGGGACGTTTGGAAAAAAATATGAGTGTAAAATTTTTACATTGCGCGCGCACACCGACAGCCAAAAAGTGACATGATGAAGTTAGCTAATAACTGTTTGTTAACATGGTAACCGTTGTTATTGTCTGACAAATTAAATATATTATTTTATTATTTCCTTAAATGATATTCTATAAATATATTATGATATTAATATGCCTAATTTTATTATTTTATTAATTTATAATTCTTTTTACAAACAGTGAGTTGTGACACACGGGATGAAATCTTTAGCTATTTTTGTTTTGTTATGCCAAACAAGTATAACTTCTTACGTGAGTAAACAAGTACACACATGCGTTTTTTTAAATTTATATTCTGGTGTCGTCAACATGCTATTGTTAGATATCTGAGTCTAACTCTAGCACTAAAGGTTCCGTATCACTATGAATACGAATACTACTGGTAAATATTGTACATTATGTTTAATTTGAACTATATGCAGATTACCTAATTTTTTACGTTTAAAGTAAAATTAAAAAATCACGCATCATCAACATTAATACCAAAAATATACTAAATGAAACCATAAAACATGTGAACAAACACGACCCAGGGTTGTCACATAAAATTTGCTCCAGGCTATTTTTAATTATATTTTTTTATGTACAAGAACTCTTTTCCTATGACAAATTAGTATCAATAGAAAGTAAAAGACTTGTAGAAAATGTCATCATACGTTTTGTGGTCTTTTTCAAACATATTACCTGACATCCAGTTATAAACAGGTAAATTGAAATAGTTAATTGCTCGTATCGTTTTCCGGAACTAACCAAGTATCAAAATGCAGATAATTTTTTAATAATTTTAATGATATAGAAAAAAAAAATAAGGGTTGGTTGTTATACCAAAAGATCTCCAGACTTGAGGTTGTTCAGTAAAAAATAGCCTCGATCAAATTTTTGGTAATAACCTCCTTGGGTTGTATTTGTTAATATGTTTTATGGTTTAAAAAAATATTTCGTCTGGAAAAAGAATGAGGACTCAGCCACATAGAACGGGATCTTAGTCTATAAGAAGAAGTTTTTGTTAAATAGGTATATCAAATTAAGCAACGAACAGGCATTTTAATCTCACCTACATGTTTTAACTGTGCAATCAAAATTGCACAGACATATCCGAGTGTATGACCATCCTAAAATATAAAACTTGATATGAAATAATGACCGACACAAAACGTCCTTAATTCATGGATTTTAGTATTAAATATTGAAATTCGTGGTGCGTTCATAAACGTGGCTTACAAATTTAGGTCATATTTGTAAATTATCTGAACATATTACAAAAGAGGCACGTCTCAAGTATTTTGACCTTCTTTGTGCGGAAGTTTGATGTTACTTTATGATCAATTTCTGCCTGCACCCGTTATCTCTCCATCCGAATATCAAATGAGGATATATTATGACATTTTTTTTAAATTTGCAACTCCATTATATGGCATTAATAAAATGTAAGGTCGATTTCCCAAAGCGCACGTTTTAGCAGGTTCATAATTCACAAAAAATATAAAGGGTTGGTTGGCTTATGTTTATTTAAAAGGGGCCTAGAAATGTATAAGTGCATATTTTACTAACAGAATGTATGCGTAAATGTACTGGTTGACACGATTTTGAGTTTACTATACCAATTTTCGTATAAATTGGTTTAGCCGTTTAGTCGTGAATAGATAACCAACAAACAGAGTTTATTTCGCATTTATAATATTAGTATAGATAGTAAAAATATATTATTTACTTGGAAATTTTAATAAAAAACTTAAAAAAAACGGACTTCCAGGTACTAAAATGTAAAAAATAACTAAACAGGGGTTTTTACTAGAATAGTTACCTAATCAGATATTTTCGAAGTCGGTGCCAGCCGAAAATATTTTAAGACATAAATATCTAATAGGTAAATATGATTTGGTATGAACTCTAATTATAGTTAAAATATTATACCTCAATTTGTGGTGTATTTTACGTATCGAAATATATTAGATTTGCTTTGCATCGGCTGGCACAGACTTTGAAAATATCTGATTAGGTATCGATTCTAAATGAAAACCCCCGTATAGTTATTTTTTACATTTTAATACCTAGAATTCGTTTGTTTTAAGCTTTTATTTTTCCATTTTTAGTGTAGACGTAAATACACAGGTAATTTGTAAGAAGAAACTTTTTTAATAACATATTCGCTTAATCAATTTATAAAAAAATATTATTTATTTTCGATTTTTTTAAAACGCTCGGCTGATTTCGATAAAATTTAAATGGGAGCACCTGGGAAGTATACACTTCGAAACGAAAAAAAATTCAAATCGGTTCAGGCGTCTTCGAGTAATCGGTGAATATACATAAAAGAAAGATTCTGACGAATTGAGAACCTCCTCGTTTTTGGAAGTCGATTAAAAATTGCTTTAGCATATAACTTTGGTAATAATAACATCACTTACCTATACGAGTTGAAGGGCAATAGTACAGCTACTGTCACTCTTATGTCGAAACAAAACATCAAATATTTGTCTACATATTCCATTGTACACTTTACTCTATCCGGATATAAACAATAACTTAGGAAATCGAAGGTTATAATCAATAAATAAGGAAAATCAAACCCTAAGTTGTGTCACGGTCTACCCACATAGTATGAAATTTTATTGCTCTAAGGTTACTCCAAGCAGCCCTGAACTTCTTTTAGCGATATTAGACTTGCGTATGTTCAATAAAATTGCTCCAGTACTAGCATTGCCAACGGCTTCGTCTGCGTAGTTTATTTTTGGGTAATTTCTCTGATTTTAAAGGTCGCATGATGATAGATAGATCAAATAGCCAGAAACTGCAATAAAAATTGTTCAAATCACCTTGTTTCAGATAGATAGACGCATTTAAACAAACAAATAAACTTAGTTTTTTTTTAATAAAAATAAATTCCTTCACGTAAAGTTGACATAATAAACTCAATTTTTTTTTTATTTTCAAAAGCCTAATGATTGCTTTATAAGCATATCTCCAAAAAATTCAATTTTTTTCATTTATTAGGTATTTAGGTACTATAAGTTCTTATTTAATTAGCGTCACTCGTATAGTTCATAGGTACTTATGTATTTTTAATCTTCATGCACTTGCTCAAAGCAGTTGAGTTAAAATAAAGCCTGCCAATGACATTTCTGTTATAAATGATAATACAAACATACGGTTACAATTAAACTGATCTGACAATGGTGTCCATAGGTGTTTAAATATGGGAAATTAACTTAAATTTTACATTTCCATGTATAATTATAATTGATATATTTCTGTCTTCACTTTTGTTTACATTTTTTAATTTAATTTAAATACTAAAAATATATTAGTTATTAAATTGCTTAAAACCTTCATGTACTTTCTTTACTTTTTTGTTCATTTATTTACAAAGACCTTTACGAATGAAATGCAAAGAAAATATTAATTTTTGAAACGGTATTTTTAGTCGGTAATTTAAAAAATTTAAATTTTATAATTGTTTTCAATTTATATTATAATATTACTCATTCGAAACTTGACCGTTAGAATTTATGTTACATCATTACTTTAGGATGCCCTTACATTTTAATTCCCGTTTTATCGATAATTTTCTTAATTTTTTTTTTGCATATGGATATAATTATGTTATTATACGTAAAAAACATAAATATTTAAAGAGGTCGTTGTTCACTGACTACTAAAATTAGTAATCTATACATAATATAATAAAATTGTAACTAAGCCGAATCTGTACATTAAATATTTTTTGGAAAATCTTATTGAAATAGACATTACTATCGATACAAAGACCGAATCTATAGTTTTTAGATTTTTTTCTGTCTGTTACCGCATCACAGAAAAACCACTGGAGGGATTTTGATGAAATTTGGTATGGTGATAGCTGGTTATCAGGGTCAACATAAGATAGTCTTTACCGCAGGAACATGTCTAGTTTCGCAGAAAAAATACAAAAACGGCAATGTAAGAGTAAACTAATATGTAAAACCTAAGAATTTGGTTTTTGGTCATCTAAACGCGGGCGGAGCCGCAGGCAATGCTAGTGTAAATATATTTATACTCGTAACTAAATTTTATACATTCATAGCAATTACTCATAGCTCTTGATGGCAGAAGTGAATGGCATATGAGATCGATATCTCGCTCAAACACGTCAGAAAAGGTATGCGAGTTCAACTTTCATTATGATTTTAAACTATTGAAGAGAAAAGTACGCCATCATGGGCAATTTCTATTTCCACCTTTACTGGTAGTAATCTGCCAAGGCATTTCGCTTGGTTGATTAATCGCTAGGCCATCTCGGCATGATGTGTGTTTTTTATGCTGGTCAGTGACAAACCAGCAGACAGACCACCTGATGGAAAGCAGTACGTGTAGCCCATAACGCCTACGGTTCAAGTACTTAGGTTTTATGTAACAAAAATGCAGAACCATAGGTACGTTGTCACTGTGAGGACTAAGATGATATGCCTCTTGCCTGTAATTGCATTGGCTACCTTATCCTTCAAACCCAAACCGGAACACAACAAAGTAATCATTGTTGCTTGGCGAGAGAAATAGATAAGGGGGAGGTACCGATCCAGTCGGACTCCTCAGGCTTGACAGAGTCCTACCACCGGTAAAATGTGTAAGCGAAACTAAGTGTCATATTTTGCGGCATATATCATTAGCTCTATCATTCAAAGAGTCCAATCAATAATATGCACCGATACAGGATGTGAAAAAGATGGTTAAATTATTATCTTATATATAAAATTTCCATGTCACAATGTTTGTTACCGTACTCCTCCGAAACGGCTTTACCGATTTTTACCAAATTTTATATGCGTATTCAGTAGGTCTGAGAATCGGCTACTATCTATTTTTCATACCCCTAAGTGATAAGGATAAGGGTGGTCCTCCCAGACTCCACCCTAGAGACGAACCCGAGCGGAGCGAGGGTGAGTCGCTAGTCTAGATATAATAATTAATGACAGGTAATCAAGAAGCCGAATACATATCCTAAAAATTAACGGCGACAGAAGTGATCCCATTCCGGGCAAAAGCTTCTCAAGTAGATGTTTTATCGATTTGCTTAAGCAAAAAAAAAATATGAGTAGCAATATATGCTAATAAAGTAATAATTAACGTTCATTGATAAAGAGAACGAGATGATATACGAAATTTCTCACTGCACAGTATACTATCAGCAATTTATCTGTGGGCCTGATTTATTCATTCCGCAAATATGGAAACGAGAGGGCGTCCATAGCTATAGTTGTTTGACACTGGGAACTGTGAGATACACATATCATAAAAATGTCACTGATTAAGTTCTTGAATGTTACTCCTGATTACATCATGTGTACATTTTCATTTTTTATTGACCGACTTTATAGTCATACTGGGTTTATATACTGAGCTGTGAGGAAGCCTACGGGGAAAATTGTTTTATCTCTAAGTGATCAAATGTGTTTTGTGTTTATTATAACTTTATCATTTATTAATAATTTCAATTTTTTTTTTAGTTAAGTGTTTTTTTTTAATTAATAGCCATAAGTGGTTTATCAAAAGTGCAGGTAGGTTACGTCCCTTTAAAACAGTTTGAATAGAGTTTAAAATACTAATATTAAATTGAAGTTTTTCGAAGGCATTACCAAGAAAATTGAATTGTATTAAATTAATTTTTCAATATTTCTTTATAATATTAGCCAGATCTATAAATATAAAAAGATTTAGTAATAATTATTTTTAATTAAATGCTTATTCCATACGAAGTTAATAATATTTTTTTAATCTACAGATATAAAAATAAAATGAAATGCGTAATGTTCCTAGACTCAAAAATTAGGATAAACAAAAAGCAACAATTAAAAATAAAATATTACCTTTCTAAATAAACCTATCTTTTCAGATTATTTCGCGGATTTATTTTGATTTTTGGTTCCCGACGTTTCGAATGCTTTACAGCATCCATGGTCACGGGAGAGACTGAGGTGTTACATGTCTTGAAGGTATAGTTGTTACAGACAGCCTACCCACAATTAACAAACCAAAAATCAAAATAAATCCGCAAAATAATCCGAAAAGATAGTTTTATTTAAAAATGTCAAACATTCGCGTAAATCTAAGAAAGTATTATAAAATATTACCTATTATAATACAGACGGGTTACTCGAAATCCACCGCTAATTGACGCAAATGCATAATATAGCAATTACGACATTTGTTACGGACTATTAAAACCACATGTTAATATTTTAATTTGTTGGAGGAGTTTGAGGGTATTCAAAATTTTATCAGTGATCTTTATAAGGTATTTGGTTTTTAACTAATCATCTCTAATCTTGAATGAAATATTTATATTAAAAGAAACAGAAGCTCTTTTATTTTTTAACCGACTTCCAAAAAACGAGGAGATTCTCAATTCGTCGGAATCTTTTTTTTTTATGTATGTTCACCGATTACTCGAAGACGCCTAAACCGATTTGGAAAATTTTTGTTTGAAAGGGTATACTTCCCAGGTGGCCCCATATAAATTTTATCGAAATCGGCAGAGCGGTTTTTAAAAAAATCAACAATAAATATTTTTTTAAACAAATTTTTTTAGTCGAATATGTTATTAAAAACTTTCTTCCTACAAATTACCTGCTTATTACGTATACACTAAAAATATAAAAATAAAAACTTAAAAAAAAGAATCCGACTTCCAGGCACTAAAATGTAAAAAATAACTAAACGAGGGTTTTCATTTAGAATAGATACCTAATCAGATATTTTCTAAGTCGGTGCCAACCGATGCATAGGAAATCTAATATATATTTTGATACGTACAATAGGTACTTATTTACCTATTAGATATTCATATCTTAAAATATTGTCTTATAAAATGGAACTTAAAAGTATGCACAGATTTTTATGGATATATTTTATTTAATTTTTATGTAATTATATACTCGTAGTAATCAATTTGTACAACAAATTAATCTAATCTAGATATTTAAATACAATTAAGCTAAATAAATAAAGTTCGCTATCCGAGAAAATCTATACTAATATTATAGATGTGAAAGTTTGTGAGAATGGATGTTTCTTTTCTTTCACGCTAGAACGGCTGAACGGATCTGGATGAAATTTGGCTAAGAAATAGATTGTAGTCTGGAATAACACATAAAGGCAACTTTTTATCCCGGAAAAATTTACGATTCCCGTGGTATCCGTGTTAGGTTTGTTTTTGTTTCCTAGAGCCGCTAGTGTACATATAAAGTAAGTGGTGAATTAAAACCGTATTTTTTTTCGTTCTTTTGAACTATTATTATTATCGGCGACACTCGATAGTAATCCATATTATTATGTAAATGCGAAAGTAACTCTGTCTGTTACCTTTTTACTCTTAATCCGCTGAACCGATTCAGACAAAATTTGGTACTGAGATAATTTGAAACTCTGGGAAAGACATAGGATAGTTTTTACCCCGGAAATCATCCCTTGAGGGGGTAAAAATGGGGATGAAAGTTTGCGTGGGAGAGCAACCTAAGGACGAAGGCGAGTCGCTATTCATATATAAATAGATATTAAATGTTTTTTGATTTCTTTAGATTAGCAAAATTAATATGCAGAATATTTAAGAAATTCGAATATTTCCATGTTTAAATAATTAATATTTAATAAGAAATATTGATTTAAGTAACACTTAAATAATTTTCTTTTAGAGGATTATTACTTATATGTTAAATGTAAGACATGAACAACAGCCGTTGTGTAATTATTTTGCAAAATATTTAGTTGTTACATTACATACTAATATTATAAATTTAAAAGTATGTTTGTTTGTCCTTCTTTCACGTCGAAACAGAGTGACATATTGGCGTGATTTTTTTTTGTGTGTGAGAAAACACGTTATAATACTATGTATATATATATATATATATATATATATATATATATATATATATCCCATACTAACCGTTCAAACGTACCTAGGAACGAACCGAAACGAGGGAGAGTCGCTAGTATTACAATATACATGAAGGTATGCTGTATACCTACATCTATACATATAATAAAATTGTAACTGAGCCGAATCTGTACATTAAATATTTTTTGGAAATTCTTATTGAAATAGATATGATTATCGACACAGAGGCCGAATCTATAATTTTTAGAATTTTTGTCTGTCTGTCTGTTACCGCATCATAGAAAAACTACTGGAGGGATTTTGATGAAACTTGGTATAGTGACAGCTGGTTATCTGGATCAACATATAGGATGCTTTTTACCGCGAGAAAATGTCTGATTTCTGAGAAAAAATACAAAAACTGCAATGTAAGAGTAGTTATGTTCATCTGAACGCGGGCGGAGCCGCGGGCAATGCTAGTATATTATATATAATCTTATATTCATACCTATAACAAGTTAATTAAGTAAGCGATTTGTTATATTGTAATGTTTTTTTTTTGGTAACAGAGATCAAATAGCAATAGAATAATCAATAAAAGCATTCATCGCTTCGCTTCGTTTTAAGTATTCGTGATCACTTTAATGAATGAAAAAAAAACTAACATTACAACCAATAAACGCCACGTGTATAGAATATAAAGTTTTTATTTTTTAATTCCATAAACAGCCTCGTTTATTTTTATTTTAGGTAAGATTTAGTTTATTTATTTAACACTAGTGTTCGCCCAGATCCATCGATTCATTGAATTTTAAGGAAACCATATATGAATCTACACTACTATTATAAAGAGGAAAGATTTGTATTTTTGTATGTTTGTAACGAATGAACTCAAAAACTACTGGACCGATTTAGATTAAGACCGATTTAGTTTAAGGCCATGGGAAGGACATTTTTTATTCCGGAAATCATACCTTAAAGGGGTGAAAATGTTGATGAAAATGTATGGGCAATCAACCAAAGGACGAACGTGAGCGAAGCGAGGGTGTGTCGTCAGTAATCTATATAAAAAACTAACTTTTTTAAATTTATAACACTAAAAAATATAAAAAAAAAGAAAATTTACAAACAGAGGAGAAAAGGGTAGGTACTGAACTGATTTTTTCTTTGCCTATTTATATATTATATAAATTCAAATATTTAAATTATTTTGCCCTTTGAATATATTTAAACATAAGGGATATTCCATAATATTAAACAGTGTATTCTAATAAAAACTACTACTTCCAGTTAATGTGGCTGACTCTCATAATATTATAATACTCAATTGTCCACTCACATTGATTGATAGTGGAATTTTATTACTTTACTGTTAAGTTTTAACTATAAGGTTCAAATATTTCACTTGAAACGTTTAACATAACATGTCCACTTTTTAGGAAATTCATTTGAAGAGCAGCACGACATGTTATGTCAACTAGTCCTTGTTCGCGGCTTCACTCGTGTAATTTAGGTATTGGGTATTTTTTTTTAAATCGGACTGGCAGTCACAAAGATTAGCGCGTTCCAAAAATTAAAAAAAAAAGTTTAGCTTTATTTATAGTACATAGATTAGAAAAAATAATTTAAGATGTAAACTCTACAATTATGGTTCTTCTCAATCAAACTTATCTATACATATAATAAAGTTGTAACTAAGCCGAATCTGTACATTAAATATTTTTTGGAAAATCTTATTGAAATTGATATTATTTTCGATACAGAGGCCGAATTTATAGTTTTTAGAGTTTTTGTCCGTCTGTCTGTTACCGCATCACAGAAAAACCACTGGAGGGATTTTGATGAAATTTGGTATGGTGATAGCTGGTTATCCGGGTCAACATATAGGATACTTTTTACCGCGGGAAAATATTTTATTTCTAAGAAAAAATGCAAAAACTACATTGTAAGAGTTATACTAATATTATGTAAAAAAATTTGCTTTTTGGTCATCTGAACGCGGGCGGAGCCGCGGGCAATGCTAGTATTGACAATAAATCCCTATAATGATCCTGCTACTTCCGACATTGAAGGTAGTGTCAGATTTGCACTGCTTTATTAGCTCTATTTATGTAAATATTTGTTATTTTAAAAATAAAAGCATTTTTATAGATTTTTATTTTATTTTGAGTTTTGGTTACCGAAGTTACAAATGCTTTAAAGCAATCATAGTCACGGGAGAAAATTGGTTAATATCTCTAGTTATGTTTATTATATCCGAACAATATGTTTAGTTTTGCCCATTTATTGTGTCTTCAACCGGTTAAGATGGCTTCAACCGGTTATTTTTCAGTTTCGTATTTAAATGTGACCTTTTTGTGCAAGAGCCGTCGAAATGTATGTTTCATAAGTATCAATAAAGTATATTCATCATGAAAAGTATTACACGTGTATTAAATAAAATTTCAAATAGCCTTCTTAAGTCTATTGGTTTCATCTAATTATTATTGAAGAATACAATAACATATTAATTTAAATATTTTATTAATAGCTTACATTGGTATGACATGAGTACCTGCAATTAACCATGTCAAATTCACGCAAAAAGGAGAGAGTAAAAAAAGATATGAAATATATACACATATAAAAAATGTGCAATTATCCTTTGATGTTTGACGTCAGTATGACTTTTGACATCGAACCCATCCTACTTTTTAAAACACTACGTTACAAGTACTCATCGTGTGCCACAAAACCACAATACAGTTATATTACCTACAAAATGTCGTTTTTATCCTCATTAAATATGTTTTAGTGATTAGTCATACATGCTTCATACATTAATATGAGGAAACTGATTTAATAACATAACGTTAAAATAATGAAATCCTTATAATTTAAATAGTTTTACTAAAAAAAACAAACAATTTAAATTAATTTTAAGTAAAGACTGAAATAGTTTTGTAATAATTACAAAAACTATTTCAGTTTTAGTTACACGGTTTAGTTCATATCGTAAAAAATACTGAACCGATTTTGATGAAATCTTTACAATTCCTAAGTTGAAAAAGATGTAAGCAAACAAAAAAAGAATAATCATGATCCAATAACTAGTTTCGAAGAAATCCGAAGACAATATACTTAGAATAGATATAGATAAATATACATACTCGTAGATACAAACATTCATATATGTATATATATATATAAACAAACATACATACACCTGTAAAATTTTGTATATTTATTTGGAAGCCGCAGTTCCTATAATATCACATACACACGTGTCAAATTGATAACCTCCTCTTTTATTGAAGTCGGTTAAAAATGCAGTAAAAGGTTACAGCATTTTGTTAAATAAATATTATATGATCAAATTAATTAGTCACGTCCTGGGATGAAACCCTTAACCTTATTTATAAACAAGGACTGGCATTTCTTTTCATACACACGTTAAATTTAAATATTGGGCAAGTGCGAGACCGCTGCACATCGAGGGTTCTGTATCGTTAATATTTTTGTATTAGGTTTTATCGTTAGATAGAGAACACGTTAGTGTTTTGTTAGGTTTTTCAATTTAATTTTTTGGATTCTTTAAGCAAAATAAAATATTTTTGCGGTATTTAAAATGAGCGCAAAAATGTATTTCTTAGTGTTTATTAAATTTAATTTGTAAAATAAAAATAATTTTACTTAACTAACAAAATACGGAGAGTATTCCGCACAAATTATTATTCAATATATATGACTATGACATACGGACAGACAAACATGAACAAGCTATAAGGGCTTCATTTTTCTAGCGATTTGGCTACGGAACCCTTAAAACGTGCCTGCTATCTGAGTCACTTTAGGGAGACATACCTATATAAAATTAATTAAAAAGTTTTAATTAGGACGTAATTAAAATATCTGTAAATTCGTGTAAAGGAAAGTCTTATACATAAATGGTTCAATATCGTCCAAAATCAAAAAAATAACGGCCATTTAATAATTAATATAAATTCTCTTTAATACGATTAATTAAATACGTGTTTTTGCATTTTTCGAAATTCATCCCATAAGGTGATAAAATAGCGGATGAAAGTTTGTATGAAACCTTCCATTTTAGAGTTTTTTTTATAGTTTTAGTACGAGCGAAGCCGCGGGTTCTGCTACTATTAGGTACTTTAAATGTTAAACGGCTGAACGGATTTGGATGAAATTTAATAAACATGTCTATGATCTGGAACATGTAAGCTTACTGTCAATAATAAAATATGCTAAGATAGCGTTGTTTTAATATCGTATTCAACACTTTTTAACGTCCGACTGCTGGACACGGGCATCCCTTCAATAAAGGGGGGCCGGTCATAGTCCACCCGATGGCCAAGTGCGGATTGGCGAACTTCACATATCTTTTGAAAACTTGGTAGGTTTTCTCAGACATGCAGGTTTCCTCACGATATTTTCTTTGTAAATTTCCGAAAATTCCAGTCCGTGTGCCAAAAATGGTCTTTGTGCCTTAGTTTCATTTTAAAGATTATTATTACAAGTAATAATATAATGTAGATCTTAAAACAAAATGCAATGATGTCAGCGTGCTTTTAGCTGGGAACAAATTGTAGGTCAGATAAATCACGCGTTGAAAATTTATAGTAAACAAGAGTACCTATCCGTTCGGAAACTTATCTTCGTTCGCCGACCTCATTGGGCTGACTCATTTTATATGAAACTTTGTAATTTAGGTTACTAGGTCTTTATAGCGTTCTTCAATTTTTTTACTTACGGTTACTTAGCAATTGTAGCAATTGATATTCCTTGTACAGTGTGTCATTATTCGTTCCAGTTCCATTTCATTACAGTTATTGCCTTTTCCTTATAAAACATGAGTCATTTCTTACAAAACTAATAAAATAATTTTATTTTTTTACTGAACTTCATTGGCATCTTTTTCTATATTTTATTAATCTATAATAATATTATAAAAAGGAACGATTTATTTGTTTGTTTGTACCGAATTAGCTCCGAAACTACTGAACCGATTTAGATGAAATTTGGTGAAAATATAGTTTGAGGCTCTGGGAAGGACATAGAATAGTTTTCATTCCGTGAGTCATCCCTTAATGCGGTGAAAATGGGCATGAGAATTTGTATGGGGAAGCAACTTAGGGACGTTAGTTAGATAAAGAAATTGTGCACCTGGTGATATATCTCTAGTTTCGCATATTTATGTACTATCAGTTCATCCTCAGAATCTTTTTATAGGTATTCCTTAAAATATTTAATCGTTTACTAAGTTTTTCGTTTTGGAGATGTACGATACTTAATGTAGATTGAGATATAAATTCTCTTTCAATTTAGTCCAACGATACTTACTTCTGTTTAACATAAGCCCAGACAGAAGTATTCGCTTCACATAATAATTTTTTCCACTTACGCGAATACGTGAAATTTTAAATAAAATTAAGTTTTTGGATTTTTCCGCGTACCTATTTCGATTTTTGGTCTCAAGTCAAGATGTAGGAACTAAAACACAAAATAAATCCGAGAAAAAATCCAAAAAGATAGTTTTATTTAAAATTTGTATGTATAACTTAACTGTTTTAACGGTGATTTACTGTTAAAGCATTGAGGCTTAACTGGTTCACTGAAAAGCTTCAGTTAAGCTCTTTAACATTAATTGCGTAAGTCCGTTACCAAACAAGTTATATATCATTAATTAAATTTTAAAGAGGTAAATGGATGTTAAGCAGTTACAGTTCATTTTGGCTAATAGAGCTTTTACTTAAGTGCTTTTTATATTATACAGACATATTATAATATATAATCATTTTTATTTATTTATGATAAACATTTTTAATTAACATATATTAAGATAATTTATGTTACTGTTTAATTATTAATTCAGGCAGACATACAAGTCTCAGGTTTCATTTTTAAATTCAGGTGAATGAAATATCCATACATTTATATAAAATTTTAACGTAACAACAGACAAATCATCAATGCTTATATTATAATTCTATACATATACAGTTAAATAACTAAATTTGGATATATTTCATATCAATTGGTCAAGTGGTCTTAACATATTTACTTGGTCGATCACTAGAGGTCCTTTGGAAATAATTTCTACAACTTTGGCATTAGTTACTAGGCAAGTATACTATATATTTAATATATTAAATATAAAATAAATGTAAGTACATATTATGTCTAAAAAGTAACTTATTTCGTATCAATATTTATACAAATTGTTCTATTTCTTAGCCCATTTGTATGTATAGTGTTTGTCTAATTTCGTCCATATTTTTTTTTTATTGGTAACACTAAAGATCATTCATTTCATTTTGTTAGTAGCTGCTATTGAAGCAGCTAATAACAAAAGAAAATCGTGTTACAAACAGAGGACTGAAAGAAGCTGTTTAGAAATAAAAAAAATATATGTAAAAAAAATCATTTCCAGATTTTTCGTCTATAGATGCTAAGCAAAAAAAGAAAATCAGTTGATAAATTGAACAGATAAAGATACTGTACTGTTTTGTCTTTGCCTATTTATATTTAGATGTTCATGTAATGTTGCCTGCCTTAATATTTAACCACACACATGATTTTTTTTACGGGAACAAAATAACAAATTCATCTCTTTTTACACTACGTACTAGAAATGGTAGGAAATTGTATGTTCCCGCATCAATATATTTAAAATTGTCAAGATATGCAAAAAATATTTTTTCACATAATAATAAATTAAAATTTCGAGGCTTCACATGAGTCATTGTTTACCGTTAAGCGTAATATATTAACTCGATTGGTTGATATTTTAAGTTATATTATATAATAAAAAATTAAAAGATTTTTTAAATCAGTTATTAATAATATATTTTTACGTAATAAGTATTATTTTACTGACCGGAGTAAAAGTTAATTTACCTTCACTACAACAAATAGAATAAGTCGTCGAAATTATATTTTATTAAACTCGCATTATTACTAAAAACATCTTCATTATAAAAAAACGTGTGAGTGTACTTATGTACGCACGTAAAAAGTTTTTTGTTTCTTTGGCGTAACAGAATAAAAATAGCTAAAGCTTTCATCCCGTATGTCACAACTCTCTATTTGTAAAGGAATGCAGCTAACTTCATCATGTCGCTTTTGGCTGTCGGCTGTCGTAAAAATTTTACTCTCATTTTTTTTCCAAACGTGCAAAAATAAGTATAACTTCAAAACTACTTTATTAAGAGACCTAATATATTATATAACAGAACTATAATAAATGTACTATTTATTTAGTACATATTTATTACGTAACTTTTATTTTCTACAGTGCAAAAAAAAGGTTGTTTTCATTTCCTTGCCAGACTTTTCCGAGATACTGACCAATATTTAAAACTCTATTTAAACTTAGTATATAGTCTATTTCTCTAGTATGACATATTATGAAGAAAAAAAATCGGCCAAGTGCGAGTCGAATTCGCACACGAAGGGTTCCGTACCATCTTACATGTACTTTTTATTCTATGACTTTTACTTATGTAAGTTTATTAACTTAATTAATCGATTATGAACGTTAAAAAATGGTTCGTGGTTTTTTATTTTTATCTGTTTTTATTATTTTTGGTTAAAGCGGCAATAAAAATACATACCATGTAAAAATTTCAACTCTCTATTTATTACAACTAATGAGATACAGCCCTCTGACAGACGAACGGACGGACGGACTTCTTCAGGTACAGAACCCTAAAAAAGCAAAACGGCAATTTGAATTTCATATCGTAGAAATAAATTAAAGCTTATAAGAAGCATTTGTAATGCATAGTGTATGTGTGCATACTAGGTCACTTGTCATAGGTACAGCCTCATTACTCATACTCCTCGGTCACTTAGAGAAAGCTTTATACCTGTACGTACCTTCTATACTCTTATGAGTAATACATTGTATTTGGAAGTTGAAACTCGCATTTAAGCATCGTTTTAATTTCTACAGGGGATAAAATTAACAAACCTCTTTTTAAATAAAATTAAAAAAAAAAGATTTCTTACTTTTAAAATGTATTTTTTTTTTTACTTTTAATAGTACATAACAGAAAATTGTGTAAGTAATAGAACTATATTTGGTCCCTACTGGTTACAAATTTCGTCTCTAAACTTGAGGTAGCGCCCATGAAATTGATAAATATTTATATTAGATATAAGTATTTACATATAAATATTAGTCATCACGGGGCGCTTTAAAAGAGCCTATTATTTTAGTTATTTATTGTTTGAATTGTCTGTTACTAATCCTTTTGAAATAGAGAAATAAACTAACCACAAAATTTTCATTTTGGATTAAGATAAAGGATAGCAATGTAGTAGTATAACATTTGATCTCGAATCCTAACGAATTTTAAAATATACGAATCATACATACATACACATGATTTGTTTAAAGCAGAAAATGCCACTAGGCACTATGCTTTCACTCAAAAAAGTAAAAAGAGAAAAACTGAAAAGTCAAAAAGCTCTCTGCTATCATACAAAGGAAATCTATTTACTAAAACCTAAGGATGAGCACTAAAAATATTTTTGTAAATGCTAAACGATTCTCGAAAATGGTAAACAAAAAAAAAGCAAACGAATGACGAAGTTCCTCATTTTTTAAATTCCTTTAAAAATTAATTTTTAGCTTCCGTTTCCGATAGGAATTCGAATATTCTGTAACATCTATTTGTATTTGACGACACTTTTGGCTCAATTTGTAGTGACTTTATTTGCTGTGCCAGCGGTCACGAGTTCGAGTCCTGCTGGGGGCATTCATTTGTGTAATAAGCACGAATGTTTGTACTCCAGTCATGAGTGTTATATATGCGTAGTGTATCAACTATCTGGTATCCAAAACACAAGCGTCGTAGCTTACCATGGAACAAGATGGTGCTGTGTTAATGTTCCGATATATTTATTTACGTATGCATAGAAGTTTTATTCTAATGTTGTTTATATTTAAATAAACATCAATGATAAATAAAAATAATATAAAAATTGACAATGCATTTATATTGTTCAAAAGCGAGTTACAATATTTGGCATGACCAACAGATATTAGTCAAAATGAAAGTAGTTCCAAGAAATAATGAGGAAATTATTTATCTAGTACATGTCAACTACAAGTAGCTTTCAAACATCTACTCGAAAGTGCTTGTGAAACATTTTGCATATCATTTTCTATTTACTGAAAGCTCATAAATAATACTCGTACAGACACTTAAGGTCAGATAAGTTCACAATATGTCATTCAAAAATTACAAAACTATTGTTAAGAGCTTTTAAAGAAATAACACTAAATTATCTTGGAAAGGTTTCAATTGATTGCTTCTTGATGCTTATAAATTAATTTAAACTTTATAAAAAAATAAAGGCGCTGTTATTAATTTTTAGCTTTACGTTTTTGAAAATGTATTGATGAAGCTTAAAGAAAGTACAAGGTAAAATTAAACACTCTTGTAGAATGGGAAAATTTAGGAAGCTTGGTTCGTATACCAAAATAAGTTTCTTACTTTAAAAAAAAATAAGATTTTTTGAATTTTGTATATTTTTTTTTAAAGTATGTATTCATTTAAATTTAATCAATAGAGATCTTTGCAAAGTCATGGTTTTATTGTTATTAATATAATAGAAACAGTTGAATTTATCGATTCTTCCTCTCAGCAAAATTGCATTTACAGCTAAGAAAGTTTGTTCACGGTCAGACATTGAAAAAGCACTTTAATAAATTACGTTTAGATTGTTTAAAGCTAAAATTTTAACATACAAGGTATTACTCTTTCAGTAATTATATAAGAGTACATTTGTTTTATATAAATGAAAAATAATGTTCGTATGTTTGTCCTCTATGCGTTCGTAAACCATTTAACTGATTATGATAAAAGTCTGGTGGGATAGTATACAGGTACGCCTGCAAAGGTTTTTGGTGCAAAAAAATAATTTTTCTTTGGGCAATTGTCTTTTATGTGGTTCTAAAACATTCAAGCTTGGGAACGCACCCGAGTGATGCGAGGGTAAGTCGCTAGTATAATATAAATAACAGTATATAACATAATATAGGACAACCAGGAAAACGTAAACACAAAAATGAATGAGAGGGTATTTAAATTACACTGCATTTTATAATGAGATAATAAATATTATTTAATATCAAGTTTCAAAATAAAGTTATTTTATTAGGGCACGTATCGTTTACGAACAACTCGCTTGGTTCCTCGAAATGAAACTTGAGGCGCGCAGAAAGCTGTTGTGATATAAATCTTTCTTTTCTGGTGAAAGAACCATTGATATGGTAAATAACCTCACAAAGTATATATATATATATATATATATATATATATATATATATATATATATATATATATATATATATATATATAAAAAATATATATATATAAAAAAATAAAATCTCATAGCGTTAAGATCAAGTTCATTTTATAGTTTTTATATTATTCTAAGTAACTGTCGAACTTCAACTAATTATGAGTGATGCAGCCATAAATGTGATTTAAATACTTACGTTTCATTAGTAAAATGATTTATTACTAGTGACTCACTCTTGCTTCACTTGTCCCTATGTATATACTCGTATATACATATATATCACTACATAGTATAAAACAAAGTCGTTTCCCGCTGTCTGTCTGCCCCTATGTATGCCTTAATCTTTAAAACTACGCAGCGGATTTTGAAGCGGTTTTTTAGTAGATAGAGTGATTCAAGAGAAAGATTTTGGTATATAATTTGTTAAGTTTTTGTATACATTGGCTAAAATATAACGATATTTGTTGGAGGTGTCGGAAAAAATAAGCCGTCTGGGAGCTTTCAACGAAAACGCTGCCTAAACACTTTGAGATATAAAACAATGTATGGTGGAATTGTGTATCTTATATAGGTCTACAGAAAAAATCGCAATAGCATATGTCTATATCTTAAGGATAACATACTATATCCATTTTAATTCAAAACGTACCTAGGGACGAACCCGAGCGAAGCGAGGGTGTGTCGCTAGTATACATTATTATAATACATATAATATATAATGTATTTTACAATAATGTATGTGAGTCTGCCCGATTTGTTGACATTTATGATTACAGCTCCACTCCCTTGGGTAGGAAGCATGATATGATATATCCTCCAGCCTTCATCAATAAACAGGCTATCTAATGCAAAAATAATTCTTCAAATCGGATTAGTAGTTCCTGAGATTAGCGCGTTGTAACATTATATTATTTATTTTATAGTATTACGACTTCAAACAAATAAACTCTTCAGCTGTTTAAATTAGTACAGATATAGATTTAATAATATTATACTAATTAATTATCTCAAATGTATCGGAATATTCAAAGGTTGAGTCATAACGGTGTTCTAATTTACCCTGTAGAGGGAAAAACGGGATGACAAATATAATGACTATGTTTAAAAAGTGCGAGTGAGTTAGCATATTATTATCCCGCGGCTTCGCTCGCGTTAAAACTACAAAAAAACTCTAAAATGGTAGGTTTCATACAAACTTTCATACGCTATTTTATCCCATTATGGGATGGATTAATTGTATTGAAGAGCATTTATACCAAGTTTCAAGTAATTCTGATCATAAATAAGTTTTGGAAGTGTATTATAACGTGTTTTCCCGTGGGGGTGAGATAATCTCCCGCGATAAAAAGCCTATGTCACTCTCCAGCCCTCCAACTATCTCTTCACAAAAAATCACGCCAAACTGTCACTCCGTTTCGACGTGAAAGAAAGACAAACGAACAAACAAACACACTTTCACATTTATAATATTAGTATGGATTTTATTTGTTAGATCATAATATCTTGTATAAAATTTGTAAAGCTGAGCTGTCTGAGCTGATATTTTTTTTTATAAACATATGTTATCTTATTTCTTATAATTTAAGGAAATATAAAAAGTACTAGCGACTCTTATGTCCTTCCCAGAGTCTCAAACTATCTTCATACCAAATTTCATCTAAATCGTTGAGTGAATTTTTAGTTTATTCATTACAAACAAACTCACAAACATAGAAACTTTACCTCTTTATAATATTAGTGTAGATTGTGAATAATTTATGCTGTACATATCTAATTATTATAATTTATATTTACTAAAAATAAATACAGACTTAAAAAGTAATTATTCTACCATTAGAACTGTTTTTTTTAAATATGTACATATTATGAGGCTACACTTTTGACAGAAAAGGTATTACGTAAAAATAATATAATATACATTATATACCTATACTAAATTGATAACTGGTCCTTATTAAAATCGATCAATAAAAATACCAAAAGTTTAGATGATGTTCTCCCTACCGATTCCGGCCACGGCGGTCAATCTCATTGAGAGTAGCCAACTGCGCAGGAGATATTATAGTGCACAAGTGTACGCGCAGACACAACGTGCACTCTCTATTCCTGTCACTCTCATACTCCGGTGGTACGACAGAAAGGCGCAGCACTAACGGCTTTACGTGCTCTCCGAGGCACGGGGGTAAAACACGGCCAATTTCCTAACTCCGGACTGTTTCTGAGACTTACTATTCAGAAAAATCAATAACTAAACTTGGCCCGACCCGGGACTCGAACCCAGGATCTCTGAGTGTGCATCCGTACATGCTAGCCACTACACCACCGAAGCAGTTTACATACATATAGTATAAGCTATTTAAAATATGTAACAGTATTTAAAAAAACTTAAAGCAATATTTCAAGCAGAGCCACATGATATATTAGTTTATATGGCTTGTTGTCAACATTTTTATAATAGAGTCCATTTGTCTTAGCAGAAATCTACTTCATTGCCAGTTTTCTAAACTCGCTTTTAATTATAAATGAAATGTATATCTTTATAAATGAATATCTTGATATTATTTGTGATTAATAAATTCATTTATTAACCTCGATGTTGAGACGGAGTGGCGGCAGCGAGTTTTTATTTCTGCGAATCCAGATGATATACGCGGTACAATGACTTTTGTTTATTTTAATGATTTGTAACAGGTAAACTTACATTATCACAATCCTTATGATTTCGTCTTACTAATTTCCCCAATTTGCCTGTTTATTTAGTAGCAGGAAATTTAATTTTTTTTAATAAATGGTGGCATTAAATAATACTATTCATCGAAAAGGATGTGGTTTCGAACTTTTAAGTACGTCAATTGACATTGAGCTAGGTATACTTAAATTAGATGTTTGCAAATTACTATGAAGTTTAAATTTTCAATAAAAACAGGTTTTTTTTTCTAAATTGAAACTTTAGCAAAGAAGATATTGATATAAATTTGGTTGGTTGCTTTTTATGACTTCAATATTTCTATTTAAACTTAAAGTTGACTCATGAACTTTAAAAAAATTGAAATAGGTGTTCAAAGAAAAAGAAATCTACATCTTATATTTTAATTATCTGCACATATATTCAGATGCTTATGTGGCTACTTATTGACTGGAAAAACCAGTATTACTCATTAAAACTCAAAGGAACCCTACCTATCCTAATGGGAAGCCGTAGGACCACTATTTTATTTAACCACGAATCGTCGGGAAATGCATTTACGCATACCACCTGATCCCCCAAGTGGTGATGTGGGACTCACCGGCTAGAAGAGCCGGTACTACCCACTAAAACCCGACATCCCTACCCCCCGCCTTAGTGGGACGCCGCAGGATCGCTTGCGCATAACTACTACGGCGCCCCGGCGGCAGGTCTGCCTAAACGCTAGGCAGACCACCAAACCAATGGGTCTGCTCCACAGTCAACTCTGCTACGCCAGAGAGGTACCCGGAGCAGCCCCATTAAACCAAACACCGCCCACCGAAGTGGGCCATCTCCAATCGGCTGCAGAGGACAGGGAGAGCGGCAACGAAACACCAACACTCCTCTTCCCCTGCAGCCCCATTGCGTCTGCTATCAAACGGTGGCGGCCCCGTTTAGGCCGCGGAAGGTAGGGAGAACGGCGCACCGAAATACCGGCACTCCTCTCCCGCCGCGGCCTACTCCTCCGCCGGATGCGGGCCTGCGAACACAGTCCCGCAACCGGCACCCATCATCCGGTTGTGGGACAAAGCGGTCCCACCACCGGTGGCCGAAACGTCTTCGGCTCGAGGCCTAGACGAGCGGCCCCACCCAAGCCATTTGGTCCGCGCCAGATTTCTCCGGTACCACCCGCCGCCCTAAGCGGGTGGCATTCCCCTATCCGCCACCTGGGGACGCGCCCGGTAGGAGTTGTCTTCTCCCCCGGGGCGATTCTAACTTAACTACATATAATACTTAATTAATTCATTGCATACTTATTCATAGTTTTGATTCTCATACACGTATTATTTCATATTAAAGTTAATACCAGGAGTTGCTCCTTTTTCTGAATATATTATATAGTATATACTATTCTAAATTGAGAAAATAATTACTATTTTTCATAAAACTTCACGCTGTATATATTGCATATTAAAAGAGTGGGAAATGCTACGATCTCTACATATCTCTATCGATCGACATCGTTGTCGTCATTCTCTTCATACCAGGACTCGGAACCGATTTAAAAAAAACACGGTTTATTTAGGTAATATAATAATTAATTTATCACTTTTTCTTCAACTGGTTAATGAAAACAAACGGTTCAGTAAATTGACATAATAATGATTTACGGTTATTCTTAAAAATAGGTTGGATATTAGTGTTGTTACCGAAATAAACCGGTTAATTCATTCATAAGTATTCATAATATAAGTAAGAAACGTACATAGCAAATACGTGCCAAATGTAAACGCACTAAACTCATTTTAACTGGTTAATTTTGTTCATGAAACCTAAATTGGTCATAAACCGATTTAACCGGTTAAATAACGTAACCGAAACTTTAAACCGAAAAGCCTTTCGGTTTTGGGCCAATAACCAAAACCGGTTTAAAACTTGAACAGGTTTCCGAGCCATGCTTGTCAAGGGTCCTCTGATTTTTGGCTTGACCTTCTTTAAATATTAAAGAGACTAAGTCTATTCTAAATAATTTAATTAATAGAGTTAAAAGTTTAAAACAATGTATACAAAAAACTTAATAACATATATATTAATCGATATTTCTTACACTATTTATACAAGATTTTAGCAGGATGTAATGTGTTATTCGTGAGTAAACAGTAGGTACTCGTACATATATAATGAACATATGTATATAATCAAATATAACGTACTTTAACACGTATTGGCCGTGAATGCGCGATATTTATTGAAGTTTTAATTTATGTACATCAAGTTGTCTAAAGCTTCACAGTTTTTTGTGGAGAAGATGTGAAAGAACGTAATGACTTTCCTGTTTTGATATATTGGATATTTGGTAAAAACTTTTCCTGTCTTTGGACTATAAAGGCGTACTCTTAATTTTTTTTTTAATAAACTGAAAAATCTCATAGTAAATGTATTTTGAAGGATTCAATTTAACCTTGGATAAACTACTATAACCAAAACTATGTATAAAAAGCTTCTATCGCTAGATTTTATACAAAAAATAATAAAAAATTCATTACACCAATAACTGACGATATATAAATAGCATTCTTTAGAAGTAATGTGAATCCAGGCTGTTTAAATGTTAAAATAAACATTGTAATGTAATAGAACAAAGATTAAAAATCTCTACACTCTACAGCCACCCTGAGTTCATATCACTATTAATTTTATCAGATGGAGAGTTTTCATGTCGAATTAGAGTCATTATTTACTGCAAATAAATATACAATTTCTCTAGAAGAAGAAAAAATGTAAAATGTGAGCTTATAAACTAAAATATGAAGTTGTAACAATATGAACATAACCAAAGATTCAAAGATAAAATGTTAATAACGTCTGATAACTCTATATCATATATTCTTGATAATCATTTACAAACGTAAAGAGGTATTAACTTCAATCCGATTCATTGATCATTTCCTGATGCGAGTCATGCATTTAATCCACCTGTTTTGACATTTTAAATTATACGCAATGAGATAAGTTCGTATATAAATAAACATAAATTACTAAATACGTTTTTCGAATACAAAAGAAGAGGCAAGTTTAATAAAGACTCTTTGTCTGACAAATATTTGTTCTCTATTTTGCCCTTGTCGTGTTTTGCTAAGATTTTACTCATAATTTATATTTATGTTTTTTTTTATTACTTAGGTCCACACTAAGCCTCAAGTATTCTTAAGTAATCTCCATAGCATAGTAACTTCCGATTATTCTATAGAAACTACATACTTTACTGAGATAAAAAATAACATAATACTGATATCTACACATAATACATATAATAAAATTCTGAGTCGAATCTGTTTATTAAATATTTTTTGGAAAATCTTATTGAATTAGTAATTATTATCATTACAGAGGCCGAATCTATAGTTTTTAGATTTTTGTCTGTTTGTCTGTCGGTCTGGAAACGCATCATGAGAAAACTACGAACAGATTTTGATGAAATTTGGTATGGTGATAGCTGGGTATTCGGGTCAACATATAGGATACTTTTTAGTACGAGATAATATCGCATTTCTACGAAATCTATATTAACCATCAAAACGTGATGTTCTCCTAGCCGATTCCGGCTACGGCGGCTAATCTCATTGAGATTAGCCAACTGCGCAGGAGATATTATAGTGCACAAGTGTACGCGCAGATACAAGTGCACTCTCTATTCCTATCACTCTCATACTCCGGTGGGACGACCACTCGACACGACCGGTGAGAGTTAAGGCGCAGGACCGACGGCTTTACGTGCTCTCCGAGGCACGGGGGTGAAACACCGCCAATTTCCCAACTCCGGACTGTTACTGAGACTTACTATACAGAAAGACTCAATAACTACACTTGACCCGACCCGGGACTCGAACCCAGGACCTCCGGATGTGCAGCCGTACATGCTAGCCACTACACCACCGAGGCAGTTACACCATCAAAACGTACCTAGGGACTAACCCGAGACCGTGAATCGTTAGTCTTCTATAAAATCTTTTAGTTTATTAACCATATGCATGAAAAATAAACACGTTGTTCTGAAGCTTTAATATTACGTAAAAAAAATCAAACCAAAGTAAAGTGAATCATTGACTCATGGGATTTTACATAAACCTCAAAAATGTTCCATTTGGTTTTGAAAATTGATTTAATTCCTGCAAAAAATTAAAAAATATGTAAACAATATTAAAACTAGTTTTAAAATATAATCTATATAGTCTTATGATTTCTAGCATTCAGAGAGAGATTATGTAATAACCATATTCTAATTTTAATTATAAGGTCTTTGAACTCATTAAGCTATATATATTTATTAGCTACAGCTGCTAATATACCTTTTCCCACTACTTTTTATTTTTTGCACTTAATTAAGTTGTACACCATAAAACAATAAATATGTATATCCACAAATCATTTAAAACGTAAGTAATAATAAAACCGATACTAAAGCTGTAAAGAAACCTTTAAGATCTTCGTTAATTAATAAAATTAATAATAGTGCTATTGAATCTACTATTATATATTTAGCCCTTTTAAACGTCCCACTGCTGAGCACGGGCCTCCCTTCAATACGAGGGGCATCAGGACATAGTCCGCCACGCTGGTCAAGTGCGGGTTGGCGGACTGCGCATCTCTTTAGAAAACTTGCTAAGTTCTCTCAGACATAAAGGTTTCCTTCACCGTAAGACAAGTGGTAATCATGTTGGAAACGATTCGCACATAAAAATATCAGAGGGATTTGAACCCACTTCACTCGGTTTCCCAAGCGAGCATGTTACCACTGGGCAAATAGTAATCTATAATAGTAAAGTACTAAAGCAAAACTAAGCTTCTTCTAAAAATCCTTTAGTTTATTTGATACAAAAAAAAAATATTATATCAATTTCTTTGATGAAATTTTGTGCTAAATCCATTACCTATCATATAAAATAAAAGATATTAATATGTAAATTATTAAACCACGAGCAAAAATCTACCTCAGGTGGTAAACCGGATCAGCTGGTAACAGACAAGATGTCTCCTAATTCAAGTAATTTTACCTTTGGAAATTTAATTGTAAAACTTGATTTTATCACTGTTTCATCTCGATTCTTTTTCTATGTTACTATTTTTGTATTGATTATATTCCTTTAATGTTTTTGGATTTTTCCTTGTAGTATATGACAAAATAATTACTTGATACCCTGTTGTGTTCCAGCATGGCGAGTTTCTTGCGAAATAATAGACAATCGTATCTATATATAACATTCAACTTGATAGAAATATTGTAAATTATAATTTTACTTTAAAAAAAGATAACAAGTCAATATTAGTCCCGCTGAGTTTCATTCGCCAGTTCTTCTCAGGTCTGAGCCTTCTTCTTTCCGAACTGGTAGTAGACTCATGACGTTCAGTAAAAAATTGTAATAATTTAATGCTGAATAAAATATTTTGATTTGATTTGAAAAATAAAAATTATCGTCTCGTAGAAAAATAAGTTAAAAAAATAACTTCTAACTAACTAAATTCGTTGTGACGATAGACTAATTAAATAAAATAGTTTTTTCCAGTACCGCCAATATCTACCAAATAATGGAGATTTTTTCCGAATAGTTCAAATACCTATGCGACGAAAAAGCCCATCTTCCCTTATATTGCACAGCCATAAAATAAAGTAGCTTTTGACTCATAAATGGCTGTTCTTTCCTTGTTTTTAGCCGCCTATAATTTTACTTAAAGACCACTTCCGTTCCGACCAATATCTGTCAACATATTTCCACCTTTGGCTCGAACGTATCACAAGAACTCGATTTCATTGACAACAATCGGCTGCCGAATAATGAGTTTTAAATTATTACTGCAGATAAAAACTGACTGGACGAGTATCGTTTAACCTTTATTTATTTCGTAACTGAAGACATTGTATGAACAATACCTGTGGATATTCTTCGAGGATGTACTTCAGCAGGAGTTCTAACCAAATTGATGGCTTGATTGGATTTCAGGGTGAATTTTTGTTTGGTCCATTGTATTAGGGTTCGATGCAGTGTGGCGGTGGCGATGATCTGAAACGGCGGGTGGTGGCGTCGCGGCGTCTCCATGGCAACTCGGTGACTGCTATTTAAGCGCGTGCGTGTTAATAAACCACACAGATCGCTATAGACCGGAGAGCGCGCGGCACGCAGTGCAGCGGACCACCGGCGAATTTGAAATTTGACGTTTCGTAAATATTAGTGAGAACTTTTGTTACGAATCGCAAACATAAATCGTGTTTTCAATTTCAGTTAAAAGTGTTAGTGAAAATTAATTTAAAATGATTACCCTAGTGTTTGTTTTGGGAGGTCTCCTTGTAGCAACAGAGGGCTGCGGAGTTGGCAAGCAGATGCTAAGTAAGTGGACATTTTTTTCTTATTTATATTTTTTTAATAACTCTTAATTAATCGATATAACAATATATGATTTTAAAATCGATAATTTTTATTTTATATGATAAATTAGCATATTATGAATAAGTTTCCTTTTTTTTTCTCTTGTAATAAATATTTTTATTTTTTTTAAACCTTTTAAATGTTCATTTAAATGTCAATATTTACTTAAATAATTTTTATAGACACTTATATTTTTAATAATTACTTACAATATCAAATAATTTATCCAAAATACAATAAAAAGTGTCAGAGCAGCTATTAATTTTATCGCCGCCACCCAGTCTAGATTCCGCAAGCGAATTATTAACAGAAATGATGGCTGTTTTACATACACATATCAAACAAGATCGTAAAATTTTATTGACAAAGACACCTATGAAACACGCACCGGTTTTATAAATCAGACGGATACAAAGTGTTATGAAATCATATATAGAATTGTAATTTTACCTTGACACTTGATTTTGAAAGGCGAAGATCAAGAACACTATCATAATAGTCATATAGTGAAATTATGAGATTTTCGCGTCGTTTTTAAATATATACATGTAAATTTATTCATATATAATGAATTTTTTTACCATATTTCTGTCGTATCCACTATAATTACTTTACTAAATTTAGTTTTAGAAATATACAGGTCTTATTATTATTATTATTTTTTTAATTTTAGGATCGGGAGGATTGACGGCATATGAGAAGCAAGCGATTGTCGATGCGCACAATCGTCTTCGACAATCTGTGGCTTTGGGACAAGTGTCTAGTCAACCTCCAGCAGCTAATATGATGGAAATGGTATGTAATCGATATATCGCACTACTTAGTGAATTATTACCAGTTTGAATATTTAATTGATAGCATATACAAAAATAGATTAGTGATTTCAAATTTGTATTACTATGCGAATCTTTTAACACCTTATGTGATATTACGTGAAAATGTGCAAATTGATGTTTCCAGTAAGTACCTCTCTTATCACTCGTTACTGTATAGAATATAAAATTTTCCGCTTAATTAAAATACATACTAAATTTCATATTAATTTGAACAGCAGTGATAAATAAAGATAAAAGTAATGAAACAACGTTAATTAAATTTACCCCCTATGATAATAAATCCACAAATGGTGATTTTTATATATATAATATGAATGAAATAAATATAGGCTTTCAAGTACTATATTAAATTAGTATAAAATTGTTATTTTTTATTTCAAAATTTATGCATATTTTAATATCAAAACTATTATTAACCCCCGACCGTGCCTGTGTGTCTGCCTGTGGCATCGTAGCTCCCGATCGGATGAACCAATTTTGATTTGTTTTTTTTTTTTGTATGAAAGGTGAATTAATCGGGAGTGTTCTTAGCTATGTTTGATGAAAATCTGTCCAAGATGGTCGGAGGTTTCTTTTTTCTTTAATTTTTAATTTATTTATTTTTATAGACTATTCTTGTGATCTTTGTCAGGTGAAAACCATTTTGTTATGCATAATATTATACTTAAATACTCATAACACGTGCATCTCACTCAAAGTATGTCAATGAGTCCGCGACATGAAATTAAACGGTGAAAGTATAAGGGATAATATGTTTGGATATAAATTATAACGGGATTTTTCGAAAAATAAATCAATTTAATTTTCAAACGTGTATAATCATGTTAAATGGATATTAACAAAAATGGATTCTTATAGTAATTATAAGTTAAACAACAAATTTCGGCATTTAACTTTCGGAAAGCGGTACACATAAAGGTGTTCAATAAATCAAACGAAGGTACAACCGTAACTACAAATGACATTGACCTCGCGAAGGTTCAGTGTCCTACAAGCGTAAAGTCTAGCAACTTGTTTACCTTTCATTTTTTTTTTGTATCTGGCTATAATTTTACTTCTTCTTTTTCAGGTGTGGGATGACGAGTTAGCAGTGACAGCCCAACGTTGGGCTGACCAATGCACCACAGCCCACGACCGCGCCGCCCAGCGCGATGTCGGACGTTTCCCTGTGGGGCAAAACCTTGCAGCCACTTGGACTACTCGCCCACCATCTGAACAAGCAGACTCCGAACCTGACTTCATGAAGCAAATCAACGCTTGGTTCGATGAAGTCCATATCTACGGTTTCAAGCCAATCAGTGGTGGACATGGAACAGGACATTATTCTCAGGTAAATTATTTCAAAATCTATCATAATTCTTTTAAATTTAATTTGTTTACATAACAATAACTAATTGTTGCTTGTATTTTTAGCTGGTATGGGGAGAAACATCCCATGTTGGTTGTGGCTATACCTTCTACTACGATAACACCAGAGGATACACCAAATTGTACGTTTGCAATTACGGACCTGGTGGTAACGTCATCGGAGCAAATCCGTATGAGAAGGGGCATCCATCTTGCAGCGCATATGGACTTGCCGATTCTAGAAAATATTCCGGACTTTGCTGTAAGTATTTTAAATATAAATATTTACTTGTAAATCATAAATTATTTATTATTTAAAATAGATAAATTTATTGGTTTTTGGTTATATTTAACTGTATGTATATTTCTTCTTCCAGCTGCAGGTTTCCGCGACACATCAAGTTACCAACCCGTGGATAATGTCAATAGCAATGGATATATATCGAACGTCATTCCTGACAGCACGGTGGAGTCTCCAGGGTTCAACTTCCAATTTTACAAGCAATTCAACAACCAGTACCAATATCAATACCCACAGCCTGATCCTTACTATCAAGCGCAAACTTCGACCTTCAGACCTTTTATCAGCATATTCAAAACTGCCTCAAATTTGTTCAGTAAACCAAAAACTGCAAGCTTTCGAATTGGGACCGTCTACGTATAACTCAATATATGATAGCGTAAAATTTTATAGCAGTATTTTATCACTATTTTGACAGAGTGACTTGACTGATTATTCGAGCCAGTTTTATGCGTTCGGAACTTTGTAGAGAAAATTCCTTGGTTTTACAAGGAGCGTTAGGATCTTAACCAGTTGTGTATATGAACTTTAAACAGATTGAAGGTCTGATAGTTTTTCCATAAAAACATTGTGCTGTTATGAATGACCTTCTAGTATTAGCTTAGCGTGAAGTATGTTGTTATTTAGATAATTTATATAATAAAAATAATAAATATTACCATATTAATTTATTTTTTATTCATTGTTATTTTATAATTGTCACATAAATATGTAAATATTATTAATGATTACAAGCTTGTATTAATTTATTCAGTTTTTAAATCTTCCTTTATAATGATAATAAATTAATATTTTATTTTAAACAAAAATAAAAAAAAGAACATTTAAGTGCTTTTATAAAAATGAAAGGAGCCTAAACCAGCCATTATAACTTTATATGTCAAAATAATCAAAAAAAAAAAGAAATACATTCTAACAAGTTTCCTTAGAAATTTAGACATGATATCAATTTTTCAATCGACTTCTTTAAAAAGGAGGTGCCATTCGATACACAAAGTACACCGACTTCGTAAATATCAGCTTAGGTATCTATAGTAAATGAAAACTACCAACAGTATCTATAGTAAATGAAAACTACCTACCAGTTATTTTTTTACTTTTTAGTATCTTTTTGAAGTCTGTTTTTATTTTTTATTAAAAAGTTTTTATTACTAATTATAAACTTTATTTTGAGACAAAACAAAATGAGAAAGTGAAGTTTACTTACTTTGAAGTCAAAAACCATTGTAAGTTTAAATTCCGTCAAACAAATTTTTGAATTCTTCAAATTGTCCTACGAAGAAATGAACTAAGTAGTATTAACATCAATGTAGCTTGTAATTAGTGTTTTATGATATTCGTTATTTACTAGAAACCTTAACAAAGTGATATCGACGTACATACTACATAGTATATGTAGGCATTTGACTTAATACAGTCGGAGCAAGAAGTGAATTTATAAAGAAGTTTTTTTCAAATTAGTGATAAAAATGGTTTATTAATAAACAAAATATGAAAAAAAGTTAATTTTAATTATTAGGTACATATAATAATAAAATTGTAACTGATCTGAATCCGTATATTAAATATTTTTCGGAAAAAAATATTGAAATATTCATTATTATCGATACAAAGGTCTTTCGTTTTTAGAATTTTTGTCTGTGTGTTTGTCTAGGAATGCATCACAAAAAAACCACTAAACAGATTGTGATGAAAGCTAGTTATCCGGGTCAACATACAGAATACTTTTTTGATAATCTCCGAAACGGCTGCAATGATTTTGATGGGACCTTTACTGGCAAGTAGCTGATATTATAAGGATTAACTTAGGCTACTTTTATATTTTTTTAAATAATTAGGATTCCGCTCAAAAAAAATTAAAACATACCTATGGACCCAAACGAAGAGAGGGTAAAATAAAATAAAATCTTAGCACTTTACACTTTACATATAATAGTAAAAGCAAATATTTTTGCTGATAAAACAAGCATAAGTTATTTGCGAATATTTATTGATTTAAGTCAATGTATGTATGCAGCCCATTGTATTAAAATGCACGTCACACGTTTACGAGCTTTACAATGCTCGTGCATAGATGTATAGGTAGGTACCTATAAAATATTGCAACTTTAAACAATCCTTACTATGTGCATATTTTGCGAAGATCTCTTTGTTCCAAGCTAAATGCTTAAAAGTATAAAATTATGTTATATACGCGATAGTTTATATATCTCAGTTTATTTGTATTTCACAGCAAATACTTAAAATCTAGTTAGACGACATTAGACTAAAAAATTTATCATAAAATTATTGATGACAGACCGATTTCGGCCACAGCGGCTAATTTCATTGAGACTAGCCAACTGCGCAGGAGATATTATAGTGCAGAAGTGTACGCCCATAAGATGTTATAGTACACAAGTGCATTCTCTATTCCTGTCACTCTCATACTCCGATTGGATGACTACTCGACACGTCCAGTGAGAGTAGGTGCACGACCACAGCTTTACGTGCTCTCCGAGGAACGGGGGTGAAACACCGCCAGCTTCCCAACTCCGAGCTGTTGCTGTGGCTTACTAAATAGAAGACTTAATAACTAAACTTGATCCGATTTAACCACTTATAAATAAAATTACTTCAGTTTACTTAAGCCCAAAGGAATAAGCACGTTCTAAATACGAAACTAACTCCACAATTACTTACCTACCTACTCTTTTTTTATTATTTTTTACATTTAAAAAAAATTGTTAAGTTAATATTTTAATAGATAAATAAATTTTATTTTTAATTAAATTTTAGAACACCAATAAAGATTGAAAATTTCATAACGCATTTGCATTATACACTCGTAGGTATACGAACTTTTTTTAATCTTACGGTGTCCGTTATTTGCATATCATTTAAAAGCTATTATTGCCCGAATAAATAAAAAAAAGTTAGCATGCTCAAATTACATGTTCATAGAATCACAAGGCACATGCCATTA
The DNA here is from genome assembly GCA_951806755.1 of Brenthis hecate. Lineage (NCBI taxonomy): Eukaryota > Metazoa > Arthropoda > Insecta > Lepidoptera > Nymphalidae > Brenthis > Brenthis hecate. The sequence continues at coordinate 4,253,452 of OX638267.1, read as the reverse complement.
AAAAGACAGCAGTAGTAAATTATTATATTTGTATTCAAAAGTGAACATCAAAACTTGATATTAATTAGAATACTTCGAGCGTCTCCTTGACTACACAAAGCCTTGACCTCCTCGTGTCCTCTCAGAACAAATAGTTACTCAAAAAGTTTGAACAAATACTGCCTAAGGTGTACAAAGTCAACGCCTTCCTAATCAGTCGCGACATTAGAAATAGAAAACCTTAAAAGCCTTGTAAACACAATAAATAATGTGTAATCAATTAGATCGGAAGATAGTAATTTGCCTTGAATAAATTACTTTGTTTTAATATAATAGAAGTATTAAATAATAATCGAATATCTATAAAATATATCTTTTGTTGTAATGAAGTAATATTTATTTACCTATTAGTAGGATAATTATTAGGATAACGATAAAGTATCGTTGTTATTAAAGTGGTAAAAGTAATAATAATACCTATAATATAATAATGCCCTCCCGACCACATTCGGCCACAGCAACCAATAACACTGAGACTAGCCAGATGCGCAGGAGATATTATAATGCACAAGTGTACGCGCAGACACAAGTGTACTCTCTATTCCTTTTACTCTCAAAGTTCGTGGGACGATAGTTCGATTTGACCGAAGAGAGTTAAGGCACAGGACCGACGGCCTCCGAGACTTGGGAGTGCAACACTGCCAACTTCCAGAATCCGGGTTACTACTGACCCAGGACCTCCAGGTCTGCAGCCGTACGTGCTAGCTACTAGACCACAGAGGCAGTAAAGTGGTAAAAGTATGTAATGTGTTTTCGTGCACACCTTCAGAAGTTTGAATCTCGCTTGGATTAAACGTTTTCTTTGGAGAGGGGCAAATAAAATCTATATGCATATATTTTAAATGAAATTTTATCTTTTCGGTTTTTATCACGCTTTTATTTTATATTTTTGATATACTTATAGCAAACATGGTCACGGTAGTCTAAATACTTACAAAGTTATAAAATAATATGAAAGTAATAGACAAATCTAATCAAAAGACAGTGGTAGCCCAGTGATAACGCGCTCGTTTGGGAAACCGAATGAAGTGGGTTTAAATCCCGGGACTCGCACCTCTAATATTTTCATGTGCGAATCATTTCCAGCATGATTACCACTTGTCTTAACGATGAAGGAAAACATCGTGAGGAAACCTGCATGTCTTAGAGAACTTAGCAAGTTTTCGAAAGACATGTGAAGTCCGCCAACCTGCATTTGGCCAGCATGGTGGACTATGGCCTAATCCCCCTCGTATTGAAGGGAGGCCCGGGCCCAGCAGTGAGACGTTAAAAAAAGGGCTGAATACAGACAAATCTTGTCTATATATCATAACATCGGAAATAAAAATATAAAATAATATCTATCGTATCTATAAAAGCAGAGCAGAGCTACTTAATAGAATTGTAAAAAACGCGATATTTTTTTTGTTTGTTTTTTATCCAGCTTATCGCCGTCCACTGCTGGACAAAATCCTCCCACATAGAACGTCAACCATGCCGATCTTGGGCATGCTCACATCCATCCCGTAACAGGCATATTTTTCAAATCGTCGTTCCACCGTGAAGCTGGGCGTCCTACACTACCTTTACCTAATGGTCTCCACTATAACACGTGTCGGCTCCATCGGCCATCAATACGCCCACCAGCCCACTCTCACTTCAGCGTGCTAATTCTACGCGCTATGTCGGTAACTTTAGTTCTCTGGCGAATATCCTCATTTTGAATTCTATCTACCAGAGAAACCCCAATTTTAGTTTTAGTTCCATTGCTCGGTTAGCGGCCTTAAACTTGTGAACCAGTCCTACGGTGAGTGTCCACGTTTCTATATAGATACTATGTGATAATTTACTAAGCTCATATTATATCTATCTTGATTTTATAAAGTTAGCATCTATGAATGGTCAATAAGCGAGCAATTTTTCTATACAGCTACGAAATATATTTATTTAAACTATCTACGAGTATTTCCAAAGAAACGTCACAGTATGCTAAAAATTATCTAATAAGAAGATAATTATGACGTGCACATATAGGTGATGAGTATTAGAATTATAATAGGAAATTGTGAGTTCTATATCTATACTAATATTATAAAGAGGTAAAGTTTGTGAGTTTGTGATGTTGTAGGGGGTAATCTACTGAACCGATTTAGATAAGATTTGGTAAGAAGATAGTTTGAGACCCTGGGAAGGCCATAGGGTACTTTTTATATCGGAAATCAGCCCTTAAGAGGGTAAAAATAGGAATGAAAGTTTGCACAGGGGATCATGCTAGGGACGAACCCGAGCGAAGCGAGGGTGAGTCGCTAGTCCATTTGATAAAATTATAAGCCCATTATTATTCATTGAATAAATTACATTCAAATGAAAGGCCAAATGATACATAGAATATTAAAACTACATATTAAGTTATACTAATTAATATTTTTTGTAATATTATTAAAAATATTATTCATGTATTACAAAATATCTATATATAAATAAGCAAATACAAAACAGTTCATGACCTTTTTCTCTTCTGTTTGTCAACCGATTTTCATTCGACGAGATTTAGTTATGTCAATTTTTATTAAAAAAAATTGGAGACAAGTGTATTTTTTAAATAGATAGGTAGATTATAAATTCATACCTACGAGTATATGTTCTTTAAATTCAATTACGATTATTTTTGAATTTCGGGCACCTGGTGATTATTATTTTATAGATATATTTTTTTTGTTGAGTCTCTATTGCAGAGTTCCACTATACACCTTCGGGCTGCACCGTCATCAATACAAACAAACAAACAAACAAACACACTTTAACCTTTATGATATTACTATGCATTATATATAGTACTAGCAGAAACCGCGGCTTCGCTCGCGCTAAAACTACAAAACAATTTCTAAAAAGGTAGTTTCATACAAACTTTCATCCCCTCTTTTACCTCCTTATAAGATGAATTTCAGAAAATGCTAAAACACGTATTTAATTAATTTTATTGAAGAGCATCAAGACCAAGTTTCAAGTAATTCTGATCAGATATATTTTTTTTGGATTGTATTATAACGTGTTTTCCCGTGGGAATTAGATAATCTCCCACGGTAAAGTAGTAGGCTACGTCACTCTCCAGCCCTCCAATTACCTTCACACAAAAAATCACGCCAATCTATCTCTCCGTTTCGACGTAAAAGAAGGATAAACAAACAAACAATCAAACAAACAAACAAACGCACTTTCACATTTATAGTATTAGTATTGATTTATAGCATGTCTATCTACGTACTTCTATCACAGACAATATTCCCCGAATCGAATGGACGGTGAATGTTGAAATTTAATAAATCTTTTTAAAAGAGAAATAATAATACTCACTGATCAATCACGAAATCTCAGGAAGTATAAAAATTTTACGAACTTTAAATCGGCACTGAGTTTCCTCATAGAGTATCCGCTAGTAATAAAACTTTTAGAAATTAAACCCCTAAGGTATTAATTTTCAAATACATAGAAGATTTTCTAGTGTTATGTGTGTTTATTTATGTTCCCAGTTTTATCCCCAGGAGACGTAGCTGACGTATAAAACTTTGAATTAAAACTTAATTATTGATAATAATTAAGTTTTTGATGTAGTGAAAACTTAAACCAACAATATAATAATGTAATTTACTATACTAAACAAAATATGTAAGATAGTTTATCTATGTAATCGAAGTTTATTTGATACTGACTGTTCATAATATAATTTTCACAGCAACACTAAAATTATCATCTAAATAGCAACAGCGAAAGGATAAAATGTGATAATTTGATGAAAATATGTTATATGACATACTTGCGACGAGAAAAATTAATTATATTGGTTTTATTATGTAGCATTTATTATGTAGTATAAATAACTAGAGACTCACCCTCCCACCGCTCGGGTTCGTCCCTACTTACGTTTTTAACGTTTAGTACTATAGATTTCTCAGAGATGAGATATTTTCCCGCAGTAAAAAGTACGTATCCTATATGTTGACCCGGATAACTAACTATCATCATACCAAATTTCATCAAAATCCTTCCAGTGGTTTTTCTGTGATGCGGTAACAGACAGACATAATTTAATGTACAGATTCAGCTTAGTTACAATTTTATTATATGTATATAGATTATTATTACTTTCTGCTTTTCAGAACGACATGTATTACAAACTTAAGGATTTATTTTGTTTATCATATAAGTAGCGCCATCTCTTCGAAATATATGTAACTAAACTATAAAGGACTAAAGTACGAGATTCTTTAGTCCTTCATAGTTTAGTTACATATATTTCGAAGAGATGGCGCTACATATTGGTTTTAGTAACTCTTTGTTACACAAGGTGGCAGTTAATAATAATATGTAGGTACAGTCTTCAAATATAATTTTAAATAATATATTATACTAGTGACTCACCCTCGCTCCGCTCGGGTTCGTCCCTAAAGGTTTAGTATAGATTTCTCAAAAATGAAATATTTTCCCGCAGTAAAAAGTATCCTATTTTTGTTGACCCAGATAACCAGCTATCATCATACCAAATTTCATTAAAATCTATCCAGTGCTTTTCCCGTGATGCGGTAACAGACAGACAGACAAAAATTCTCAAAATAGATTCGGCATCTGTATCGATAATAAATAATAATCTCTATTTTAATAAGATTTTCAAAAACAAATTTAATGTAAAAATGTTATGTGTACTTAATCTTAATTCTTTACTTACAGATTCTTTATTATAAAGTTCTATAATATTTTGGGCGTTACTATTGTGCAAATAATATTTTGCGATCACAGGCGGACATTTCAATCTTATCTATACATATAAATAAAATTGAAGTGTCTGTTTGTAATGTCGAAATAACAGCTTTTAAATAAATACATATGAAAATATGTACGAGTATATACGGTACTTATAAGAAAAATACATTTTTTTTTATTTTTGTTTGTCTGTCTGTCGGCTTATTCCAGCTAATCTCCGAAACGGCTGGACCGATTTTGACCGAACTCTCATTAGCAGATAGCTGATGTTATAAAGAGTAAGTTTAAGTTTCAAAAAATAATTAGGGTTCCGTTCAAAAAAATTAAAACGTACCCAGGGACGCACCCTAGCGAAGCGAGGGCAAGTCGCTAGTTTTATATAAATTAAACAAATACAACTTATAATAAAAAATATTCTTCATTCGGCAGGAGGCTCACCTGATGGAAAGTGATCACCGCCGCCCATGGACATCTGCGACACCGCAGGGCTTGCAGATGCGTTGCCGGCCTTTAAGGAAAGAATACGCTCTCTTCTTGAAGGTGGCCAAGTCGTAGCGGTTCGGAAAGATAAAATAAAATAAAATATAAAATTAAGTGAATATTTTATTATGAAATGGGAAAACATAGTTCAAACGGATATATATGGAAGATTGGACCAAATTTGGTTGTATTTAGTTAGTTCCTATTTACCTTCAGAACCCTAAACTTTTAAATATTATTTTGTATTACACTTTAACACGTACAATACAAAAGCCGAACAGGAAATAAACTTGTGATGGATGGGTACATGTTACTTCATTTATTATAAAAGTTATTAGTTCAAAATGTTAAACAAACATTTAGGATATTATATTAATTCATATATTATGTATATTTTTTAATGATATTTTTGAATTTTTAATGTAAATTTTAAAATATACTAATAGTAAAACATTGTTAGGTTTAGTTTACTCAATTCTGCTTTTTTGTTTGTATGTATGTTTATTATTGGTTAACTGATTTTTATATTTCTTTTTCGATCCACTTTTAAGGTTGGTATATATATACTTTTAAATGATTTTGAGGTCGATGATTTTTTTTTACTTAAATGCTTGTTTAATATTACCACCAGTCTTAGCCCCCGGTTTCACTCGCATGGTAAGTGGGGTGAGGATCAAAAGTAACCTATTTCCGTCTTCTGGATGCATTTTATGTCCTTGCTAAAGTTTTATCGAAAACTGTTCAGCGGATTAAGCGTAAAAAGGTAAAAGACAAAGGTACTTTTACATTTATTTAAATCAATACGGGTACAGATATATAAATTTTAGCTTATTTTGTATCTTTTATTCAACACTAATTAATTACTAACCTATATGGACTAAGGCCCGATCCCCTTTCCATTAAAAGGTTGCCCGTGCTCTGCAGTGGGACGATAAAAAGGTCTGAATACAAACAAGTACTAACCAATAAAATTAATAGAATATCAATAAGACATGAAATAACTTTTTAGATTAAATAATATTATTACATATTTAACTAAGTTAGCTAATCTTGCGACACAGAAAGTTACAAATAGCCTCCTTATCATGTTATACCTACCTGGCACTTCAAATTGCTATATTGACAATATCAGGCATCGTATATTGATAACCTAGTTAAGCGGCGTAATTAATCGAGGAGGCGATATAATTTGTCTTCGTCGAAGCAAATAGCTAATTCCCACACATTTGAAACACAATGGGCGGGCAGGTCTTATTGATTACCGCTCATTGTTCATTTTCGACCGCCTTAAATGATACCCTTGACACTATTTACGCGATAACTGTCTATTTATGTATAAATGAACCGTTGAATGGCGTTTCAGGCTGATTTAATTGATGGGTTATAATGACATGGATTTTATAAGGTTTAGAAAGCGGAAGTACATCCCTTATGTATACATGGATAAAAACTTCCGGTTATACCTTAGAACTTACAGTAAATGTTTATATACAGCCCTTTTTAACGTCCCACTGCTGGGCATAGGCCTTTCTTCAATATGAGGGGGATCAGGCCATAGTCCACCACGCTGGCTAGGTGCGGGTTGGCGGACTACACATGTTTTTCGAAAACTTCCTATGTTATCTCAGAAATGCTGGTTTTCACGATGTTTTCCTTCATCGTAAGGCAAATAGTAATTATGTTGGAAATGATTCGCATATGAAAATATCAGAGGTGCGAGACGAGGGATTTGAACCAGCTTCACTCGGTTTTCCAAGTAAGCGCGCTACTACTGAGTTACCACTGCTTTTTTCTACCACTGCCTTTTTTGTTAGTAAAAGTTTACTAGTGAGTATTTCTTAGGCCTTTGTTTTTTATTATACGTCGTAGACTCAAATTATCTTTAATAATGTGATTCCACTAATCTTGTAGCCGATTTTGATGAAACTTTAACGTTAGATAGAAGAGAGTTGTGTATATACCTAGCACTCTGATATAAGTTAAATATTTGACGCAATTATTATTATTACCAACATTAAGTAAAATAACTATTTCATACATAAAATAGTAACAGCGATTAAAATTTTGCCCTGTCCGTTATCATCATATAAAATGTATTTCAATTATTTTATATTCTACAATTCCATATAAAACCATACCATTTATAGAAACAAATTGTTATTGACTCACAATATTTTCACATTCATATATTGCTACTTATAAATAAAACTGCGATATCTGATAGTGATTTTGACATGCATTTTTAGAGTTCCGTGCCCAAAGAATGCCAACGGAACCCTTTTACTATGCCTCCGCTGTCCGTCATTCCGTCCGTCCGTCAGAGGGTTGTAACTTATGAACCGTAATAGGCAGAGAGTTGAAATTTTCACAGATTATAAATACATATTTTTATAGCCGGTATAACAATAAATAATAAAAATACATAAAAATACTAAAAATTTGTGGAACATTTTTTTAACGTCCGTAATCGATCATCGAAGTTAATATACTACATACAATTAATAAATAGTACATATACGATGGTACGGAACCCTTCATGTGCGAATACGACTCGCACTTAACCGATTGTTGGACATCATATGCTATAGTATATAGTATACAAAAAATACCACAATTGCCGAAATATTCAAAATATAATATGTTGTTTTTCATAAGGCGATGCTTTTTTACTTAGCTCAAACGGTTGATACTACTTTTTAAAACCATAATTAAGCTATTGTACATAGAGATAGCTACCTTAGTAGCTCAGTGGTATCGTGCTCGGTTGGAAAACTAAGTGAAGCAGAATCAATCTTCAACATAATCACTCGCATTACGATAGCCTTAGGAACAGTGCACAATGCACGTCTTAGAAAATCTAACTAGTTTTCATCATATGAAGTCTACGAACCCGCTTTTGTCCAGATTATCTGCCTCACATTGAAAGGATGCATATGCCCAACACTAAAACGATATTCAAATTCAAATTAAGAAGATTAATTAATACGATTACATCACGCATTGACTCTATATAATAAAATAAAATGGGAGTACAAAAGAAATACGTTATTAAATTTGAAGAAAATCAGAGATCGGATACCCGTTATTGTTTCATGATTGATTAGACACTGGTTACCATCGACTTATAAACCATCACAGCATTCATTTATCATTTCGCCCGCTCGAGACGCAAATCATAGACGGAAATAGGTCGATTAAAGTCTAAAGATATTGCTATACAGGGCATTTGATTAGAAGTTGCTTATTTTTACAGGCTTTATTACATGCATACCTATACCTATATATGTATTATGTATATCTAATATATACAATTCTCGTGTCACAGTGTTTCTAACAAAACTCCTCCGAAACGGCTTGACCGATTCTTATTATGTGTGTATATTCAGTAGGTCTGAGAATAGGACGTATTTTTCATACCCCTAAGTGATAAGGGAGGTCCGCCCCAAAAAAAAATTTCACAAAAAATCGCTAGTAAATATACATATTTGTATTAAATATAAAGTGCTTGTAATATAGAAGTAATGTATGAGCAATGAACCCGATGGTATTTCAAACTTAATGATAAAATATTATACCTTTTAAATCTGTGATCAACTGGCACGCTTTGAAGCCATTAACAAAAGAATTGAATTATTTTTCTTTTAAATAAAAAAATGAGTTAATAATTAGGAATTTTCCAAAAATGAAATTAAATCTTACGAAGTATATTTATACCCATGTATCTTCATGGTATTACGAGTATAACCGGTTAGTTATTTATTTAGCGTATTTTTTATAAGAAGATTCAAAATAGGTAAATATTTTTTTGCTTAAAAATAGAACTTTATTCACTTTAGTATTGTCTGTTTGTGTCGATGATCTTATGACATCTTTCAGGCAATGTCAAAATTGCATGTTCAAAAAACTTTAGATTTTTCCCAGCCAAAAACTGAATAAAATATGATTTTACATCGTCAGTGTCATTAAAAGTTTTACTATTTATGGAGTTCTGCTTGGAACGAAATAAATATTAATTTAAAGATACAAGGTCAGGGATATATGTATTATGGATGTGGTAACACATCCAAACCTAGTTCCAATAATTTTTGACGAGTGACCAAAGATGTGTGGGGCTTTGCATTATCAGGCTTGAAAACAACACCTTTACGATTTGCCGATTCTGGCGGCTTTTCTTGAAATGTATCTCTCAGTTTGGCAAGTTGTTGAACGTACACGTTTGAATTAATCTTTAAGTTTCTTGGTAAAAATTCAAGTTACAGAATTCCTTTATAATCCCCTCAAACTGACATCATAATAATTTTTTGATTAATTTCAGCTTTCAGTGTCGTCTGGGCTGGTTTTCTTGCATCATTCACGATCTTTTCTGATTAACGTTGTTATAAACTATTCACTTTTGTTCCGTTTTAGAGTTTTTGGTTATCGCAGATGTTAATGCGTTTCGTCAACTAAAAGACTGTACTTCGAAGATAATTACAATAATCTATACATATTATAAAATAACGTCCCCCGCCGCCTCTGTCTGTCTATTCTCATTTCTGTGTAAATTGGCTGAAATATGACGATGATTGTTGAAGATGTCGGAAAAAATTATGCCGACTAGGAGCTTTAAGCCATTAAAGCTCCGCGCTGCGTGAACTAATAAAGTTATATGAAAACAATGTATAACAGAATTATTCCTCTTAAAAAGATCTTCCTATTAAACGGTAGCAACGCAGATAATTTATAGAAAATAATATTATCTTTAAGGGTGAAATAATACTTTAATCCCTCCGCGGCCGCGGACACACCGGCGTGTCAGTAACAATAGATTTCTTAGAATTTTAATTATTTTTTTAGAAATTTACCTGAAGATGTTAAATGTGATTACGAAGTTGGTGTAACTTTTCATGTGACTGCGACTTTTTTTACCCAAACATATCGAGCGAGGTATCAAAATGAAGGTTTTTAAAAGACAGTCACAAAAATATAACTTCAATATTTAAAAATAATTATGGATAACAAATTGTTAAATAAAATTCCAAATGTCTAACTAAACAGCCATAAATATAATATACTAGCATTGCCCGCGGCTCTGTCCGCGTTCAGATGGCCAAAAACCAAATTCTTAGGTTTTACATAATTAGTATAGGTACTCTAACATTGCAGTTTTTGTATTTTTTCTCAAAAATGAGATATTTTCCCGCGGTAAAGAGTATCCTATATGTTGACCCGGATAACCAGCTATCACCATACCAAATTTCATCAAAATCCCTCCAGTGGTTTTTCCTGTGATGCGGTAACAGACAGACAGACAAACAAAAATTCTAAAAACTATAGATTCGGCCTCTGTATCGATAATAATGTATATTTCAATAAGATTTACCAAAAAATATTTAATGTACAGATTCGGCTTAGTTACAATTTTATTATATGTATAGATTTACTTCTATAAATTCTTTACTTTTGCGGGATAATTATATTGACATATATTTTTTGCGATGTAATATATTAGAAGTACTTTATGCAGCAATTTGTGCAAAAATTATTGTACAATATACTATAATTTAATATTTTGAGATATGGAAGCTAAAAAATACGAACGTTACCCTTTCAATTTAGTAATGTAAATTAATTGGCACATAAATTTAAAAAAATAACATGTCATAGAATTATCATTAAACTTTTCTCAGTTCGCACTTTTTTACATTATAATTTATTTCTCTTCATTTTTTTTCTTTTTAAGATTGTATTCTTGGCATCTGTATCGACTTCAAAAAATTAGAAATTAAAAAATATATATTTTCACAATTTTGTTGAATATTTAATGAAGCATTTAATGAAAGGTATCTTTAAAGTTGTTCATTTAATAGTTTGTTTATGTATTGGCTTTGTCTGCAAGAACTAAGACCATTGTCGAGATTAAACAAAGCTTACGTGAACTCGAACTTAGCATCACAGTTCTATTAGAAGTAAATAATGAATCTTAAGACATAGATGGCACTATTTAGAGTATATATAATAAACTAACAGCTTACCCTGGCTTCTTTTGGTTACTTGAGTTAGATATATTTTAAAAGATCTTGTTTAGTGGTAACCTTTGCGAATATTTAACGATAGGAATTGGTTAATAATCAAGGAAATCATCCCTTAAAAGGGTTAAAAATGGGGATGAAAGTTTGCATCAGGAAGCAAGCTCGTCCCTAGCTAGTGATGTCGCTAGTAATAATATAAGATAATAATAGAATTCATTACACTTAATATAATGAATACCATCAAAAACATAACATGTAAAAAAATGCAAGTCTCGCAATGCAGTTCTTCTACCGCAAAAAGTTGTGAGATGTAATGTAAAACCAAGTCGGTTAATTTACTCAGTGCCTATCTGTGGAAACATCTATCCAACAACTTTGTCCTATGTTATCTAATTAGTTTATTTATTGGCAGTACCATAAATTAGTCCAAAATGAAAGTATTGTTAACATAACTTTTATTAAACTACTATTCCACAGGTGCTTGTTAGGTTCAACTACAGAAATATATCAAGAACAATATCTTAATGTACTTCTGTAGGTATAACACAGGCATAACACATAGGTGTTATAACATGATCTACCTGTGTGCCAAGTTACATCAAATTTGTTCCACGGCTTAAACGTAATTGAATCACAAACATTCAAACATCTTCACAAAGTTTTATAATATTATAAGGATTTATGTACCTTTGATGTAATTTGATTTGAATTGTTAAAATTTTCATTAGCAAATCTTCTTTACATGGTAAAAGTATAAACGTTAAGTTTGTACGTCAATTGGTTGCTATGCGCACTCGCATAAACGATGTTTTCTTTCTTTTTAACTTGTTTTGTTAGATTTGATGGTGTTATTGATAAGTTGAGGGTACCTAATGTGTTTTTAAAATAACATTCAGATTGAAGTTTAATCCCCACTTGATAACCCATGTTTAATAAATTAGCTTAGGTTAGCTATTGGCTATTGCACGCATTGCATTGTGGCGATAAGTTTCCACTGTGGGTGTTAGTAAGAAAGACTCACAGTTACAGACGCGAAAATAAATGATTTTTGAAGACTAGATTTAAAAGACGCTTAGAAACTTTTTTGCTAATTCATTTGCTTGTTTATATATATATATATATATATATATATATATATATATATATATATATATATATATATATATATATATATATATATTGAAGTCAAAAGTACTTAAATGTTTCGATACTTATATTCAGAGAATTCTGAAATAGAATAATATTTTTTAAGAAATTATATCCGTCTTCTACCAGTAGGTACTGATTTACATAATCTTACGTCGCGATTTCTCGAAAAAAATATAAAAGAGCTGAATACATGATATTATTATCTGTATGTAATTACTAGCAGAGCCCGCGGCTTCGCTCGCGCTAAAACTAAAAAAAATAAAAAGGTAGTTTCATACAAACTTTCATCCCCTATTTAACCCCTTTATTCGATGAATTTCGAAAAATGATAAAATACGTAATTATTTAATTTTATTGAAGAGCTTTAATACCAAGTTTCAGGTAATTCTGATCATAAATATTTTTTTGAATTGTATTATAACGTGTTTTCCCGTGGGAATTAGATAATCTCCCGCGGTAAAAAGTAGCCTGTCACTCTCCAGCCCTCAAACTATCTCCACACAAAAAAACACGCCAATCCGTCACTGAGTTTATAGCAAAAAAAATGCTAAAAACCGAGTCAGGGGGATGTAAGAAGACAAATAGAACAAATCCAATTTTTTTTCTAATTTTTTGTTTCTCTGTCTGTTTGTCTGTTTGTATAGGCTAATCTTCAAATCTATTGGACCGATGTAAATGAAATTTTGCATGGTGATACCTTATATCCCCGGGCAACATCTTAGATACTTTTTATCCCAGAAAATTAAATAGTTCCCGTGGGATAGTTAAAATGCTATAGTATCTTATACAGCTTAGTACACAACAACTTATGCACCTAATTTAGTAAAATTGAACATTCTGATACCTTATATTGCCGGTCAAACAACAGGTTACTTTCCATCCCGAAAAAATTAACGGTTCCCGTGGGAACTAATAGATCTCTGCTAGTGTTAGAGCCGCTAGTATATAATATTAGTAAAGTAAGTATGGATGCTACATTTAGACCGTATGTAGGTAATGTATATATTTTTAACGACATGCATATTATATTTTTCGTAACATTTGGTATTTTTACAATAATTAGGTGCTATGTTATTTTCAAATATTTAGATATTAACATCGAAATACTTATATAATTATATTGTGATACAGAAATATTATCTCATTCACTGCAAACTCTTTAAGGTTTTTCATTCGTCTCTGTTTACACACACTCTCCCGCGGCTCCGCCAGCGTTCAGATGACCAAAAACAAAATTCTTGGGTTTTACATATTAGTATACTCTTACATTGCAGTTTTTTGTATTTTTACTCAAAAATGAAATATTTTCCCGCAGTAAAAGTATTCTATATGTTGACCCGGATAACCAGCTATCACCGTACCAAATTTCATCAAAATCCCTCCAGTGGGTTTTCTGTGATGCGGTAACAGACAGACAGACAGATAAAAATTCTAAAAACTATAGATTCGGCCTCTGTATCGATAATAATGTATATTTCAATAAGATTTACAAAAAAAAATATTTAATGTACAGATTCGGCTTAGTTACAATTTTATTATATGTACAGACTTCTATTATTTATATATTTAATTTAATTATGATACGGTAATATCAAGAAAACATAATTAATATTCCAATTTCCGGTAAAACCGAGGGACAGTATTTATTCTTTGTTATATAATAAGGAATGTATGTGACTGATAAACAGTGATGTAAGAGTTTCATAGGCTTTGTTTAATTAATATTCATAACGCCATTTGCATATAGAAGCTCCATACATCATATAAATGAATGTCACGCTTGAAAATATGCGAATACTAAGAAATTGAACATAATTTCATCGCATAATATTCTAAAGACTACAATCCATGCTAATATTATAAATGTGTAAGTAACTTTGAGTCTCTTTTTGCTACCATTTCTCTAAACCTCTGAATAAATCGTCGTTTCGGTGCTTTTTTGTCCAAACGATTTATTTACCGAGAGAGTTTTTAATACAGAATTTTTAAATTTGAAATTTTAAATGTCAAATATATTGGTATTAAATACACATTTTACTTTAATAAATAATTCTAATATCCCCGATATTAGAATTTCCCGCGGTAAAAAGTAGCCTATGTCACTCTCCAGCCGTCCAACTATCTAAACACAAAATAATGCCAATTCGTCACTCCGTTTCGACGTGGAAAAAAGACAAACAATCAAACAAACAAACAAATATAGGTAAGTATGGATGTCGTAAAGGTTTTTGTAATATAATATGTATGTATTTAAAATTATATACGTATAGTGTATCAACTATCTGGTATCCATAATACAAGCTTAGCTTCCCATGGAACTAGATGGTGTTGTGCCCAATATATTTATTAATTTTTTTAACAATAAAATATGTATTTAATACAATCGATAAATATATATCATATACATATATAGGTAGGTATATGAAACCTAAACCAAATTTTACAAAACAACCAACAAATAAATATATAAGCCGCGCAATAATAAAGCTTATAATCTAATAATATAAGAAAACATGTAAATAGAAAACGGCATGCTTAAGTTGATAATTCCAAGATCGCGTGACTCGGAACGAATAGTAACTGATGCGTAATGGAACGGCATCATCACATTTACCGGGAAAATACTTACAGCCATCTTAAAGAAATAGGCGAACTAGTAATTTGCTTTAACGTATATCTGATTATACGTAAGGGAATAATAACATAGAATTACCTTGGTTTTGTGGTTATGATTTTTCAGTAACTTATGACATTTATTTTTTTCTTTTTGAATGATATTCTAAAGCTTTTTGAGGGTAAACAATGTATTAAGCATTTTAATGTATTCTTCTATACATATAATAAAATTGTAACTAAGCCGAATCTGTACATTAAATATTTTTTGGAAAATCTTATTGAAATAAACATTATTATCGATACAGAGGCCGAATCTATAATTTTTAGAATTTTTGTCTGTCTGTCTGTCTGTCTGTTACCGCATCAGAGAAAAACCACTGGAGGGATCTTGGTGAAATTTGGAACGGTGATAGCCGGTTATCCGGATCAACATATAGGATACTTTTTACCGCGAGAAAATATCTCATTTCTGAGAAAAATACAAACACTGTAATGTAATAATATAAGAGTATATGTAAAACTTAAGAATTTGATTTTTGATCATCTGAACGCCGGCGGGGCCTCGGGTAATGCTAGTTAATTTATAAAATTTGATAATCTATCAAAATTTATAAAAACACTAGCATTACCCGCGATACGGCATGAATACAGACGACCGAAAACCAAATTCCTTGGTTTTACATATTTTTTAAAAGTAGGTGTATTACCAGTTTCATTACGCACCGCAAGATTGAGAAAAAATAGCGATGATTTCACACTTACGTTACAAAGAGGAAAGATTTGGTTTTTTTTTCACACATGAGATTTTTCCCTCAATAAAAAGTATCTGGTTATAGTATATATATATATATATATATATATATATATATATATATATATATATATATATATATATATATATATATATATATATATATATATAGACCGGCTAACCAGCTCTCACCATACTAAATTTCCGTCAAAATCCGTCCAGTGGTTTTCTCCTCACGCGTTCCCAGACAAACAGACAGACAGACAGACAAAATATGATGATTAATATTTTTTGGCGTATTACTTAAAAAAGAAACAGCTAAACATAGTCAATGTAAACCTCTAGTTCATTATAGAAGATTTAAATAACACTAGCATTGGCACTACAGTAAATATTTTGAACTTATTAATTATATTATACTAAATTCGGTAAATTATTTTATATTAGCTTGATTAATATAAATATTTCGAGCAGTACAATTATACAATATATGAGTTTTTCAATAATACGTTAGCATAACAATTAATAGTTTGGCAACGTATTGGCTAATATACATATTTTTCTATAAGCAAAAGTCGAACTTCAGAAAACTACTTTAAAGCAAGTTTACTGAGTTGCTTAATACGTTTATTTGGAAGAAATCTTCCTTGAGTACTCTAACACAGGTATCCCTCAAGAAGGATTTATTTTGTTGTTGTTGATTTAATACTTTCTTAGATCAACGCGAATATTTGACATTCTGAAATTAATTTTCAAAACAAAAAACAATAAAAATTAGGTATTTTTGATATCTATACAATTATTATAAAGAGGTAAAGTTTGTGAGTTTATGACGTTGTAGGGGGTGATCTCTGGATCTACTGAACTGATTTACGTGAAATTTGGTAAGAAGATAGTTTGAGACCCTGGGAATCATAGGATACTTTTTATCCCGGAAATCATCCCTTAAGGGGGTGAAAGTGGGGATGAAAGTTTGTATGGGAAATCAACCTTGGGACGAATCCGAGCGAAGCGAGGGTAAGTCGCTAGTCGTTGTATAATGTTGTGAGTTGGTAATGTCTGTAACAACTATATACTTAATGCCTTTGAGACGTCTAAAACCTTATTCGCTTCGTGATCAAGATTGTGAAAATATCCTAAAAGAATCCTAAGGGAACTATATTTATAGAATTTATTAATGTACACGTTACAATCAATAAAACTATACTAATGGCTATACAAGACTCGCATTGTTGCTCCCATTTTTCAACCGACTTCTTCAAAATGGTGGATGTTCTCAATTCGACCGTATACAATATATAATATTATATACATATATATGTATATATATATACATACATACGTATATATATATACATATTGTAATCAGCCCTTTTTTAACGTCCCACTGCTGGGCATGGGCCTCCCTTCAATACGAGAGGGATCAGGCCATAGTCCACCACGCTGGCCAAGTGCGGGTTGGCGGACTTCACATATCTTTCGAAAACTTGCTAAGTTCCCTCAGACGTGCAGGTTTCCTCACGATGTTAATATAATATATACATATACATATATCAAAGCACACCGACTTCGAAAATATCTGATTAGGTATCTATTCTTAATGAAAACCCTCGTTTAGGTATTTTTTACTTTTCAGTGCCGGAAGTCGGTTTCAATTTTTTTTTTTTAAGTTTTTTTTAAATTGATAAAAAATAATGAAAAACAATTGCTTGCTAGTCATACTACATTGTATGAAGTTTTAATGAGGAGCCGGAATAATTTGTGGTAATCGCGTTATAATATGAAAATCCATCCAATAAAGCACTAATCCCTTTACACAGCAAATGATTGGTGGCTAATTATATTTTACAGGCGTCAGATTTTTAATTAGCGATAATGAATTAAAATTTATCTGCAGATAATTAAAGTATTTATGTATAATTTTTATAGTAAAAATTTTAATACCTACATTGACATTTAAAAAAAAATGAAATCTATATAAAAAATTAATAAAATGACTTCAAAGATATTCAAAATTTGTAGTATATCTTAATTTTTATATTCTGTAAAATTTAATAAAAATCAAAAACTCATCTCTACTGCAATAAATTATATGTATGTATATTTTATGACAATTTGGCTATTTTAACGTCCAACTGCCGATCGCAAGATTTTCTCTCATTAATAAAGAGACCATATTAGTCCACAATATAGTTTAAGTACGGGTTAGCAGGTGAAATTACGTTAAAAATTAATAGTTCATGAAAATTCAAGAGGTACGGGACCCAGATTTGAATCTATATCCCTCGGTTTTTAAGTGAGCGCGTAACCAATTAACCACCATGGCACCACTGCTTCTTAAATATTTTTTCTTAACATTGATTGACAATTAACACCTGTGAAACTGCGGATAGTTATAATACCTAAATAACATAATCATATTTTATGGTAACATTGTTTTAAGATGTCATTACAAAATTAATAAACGTCTTCCAAAATAAATGAAAAGCACTTACCTCTGTTAAGTATTTCTTTGTGGAATCTAAGTATTAATAATATGATATTGTTTCATTAAATATTTTGAAAGGAAGTATACAATACCGGTACTAGAGTTTAAAATTCTACATATGAGGGAATTTAAGGACAAGATGAAAGTAGGTCCTAAGAGGTTTGATTTATAATTTTTATATGGCGAATGCTATATTTTATTATTATTATTTTTTTATAAATCATAACTTTTTTGTCGAATATTTTGTTTTCTGTATTATTGATATTAAAAATTCTATAATTTTTTTGTATTATTAGAATTCATACAATTAACTTAGCATATACAATTGTAGCCTGTTGCTAGAGAGGTGGGCGTTGATAACTGCGACTCAGTTGTATAACTAATGCAGTTATTAACATAGAAACTGTTTATGGTATAATATGCGAAAATGATGTTCTTAGTAAATAAAAAAAAATATAATACACAAGCTATTATAAATATTATTAATGCATGTATACGTAAAATTAATTCGGCTTTAGATTTGAAAATTCTCTACTTCTTTTGACTCGGATTAAACCCACAAATGAATACAGATTAAATATAAACGGAGACTGCAATATTCTATTAGTAAGGCCAATCCAAGTAAATATACTATAATATATAAAAAACTGAAAATTTAAAAACCCCAACAAATAACCTATTCATTAATCCCTCCAGGATCGCGGACACGCCGGCGTTACAGTTAACAATAGATTTCTTAGAAATTTATTTGGAGGTGTTAAGGCAATTTCTATGAGCCTAAATATCTCAGTAGTATTTTGGTAAAGAGATGAGCATCTTGCAGATTCCAGGTGACGCTGCAGCATCAGGCCAAGGTTACCCTCACATAAATAAATTAAAATGAAATTTATGTGGTAGGTTCGTCTACAAAATAGAGTATGTGTTAATCCAAAATTTTAGCTATTTTCATCTGGAAAGCACAGGACTGGCCTTATGAGCTTACACAAGTGGGGAAAAAGTGTCGCTGATATTTTAAAATACAACAATAACACTTTTAGCCGTACAAGGAACTACTTGCAAGTTGAATAAAATGTTTTAAAGACAAACGAGGCTTACAATAAACAAAAATACAAACAAAAGTAGAGAGATCTAGTATGTAGTTCTTAAAAAGGTAATAGACATGATTTTTCTCAAAATGTATTAAAAAGTTACCACAATAAGTACACTTAGGTAATTTTACAGCGAACTATCGTTATAAAAGTTTGCTTCCACCGTGTCTGAAATGTTTTCATTGTTATCTCACCGGGTTCAAAGTTTGACGCTCGCCCTAATATGCTTAAGTGAGGGATGTGGCCCTAGACAATTGGTCCAATATAAAAATAAAACATTACATTTTGCTTATGGCTAAGACAGATCGTTTCACGTTTCACATTGTTCAATGTTCTTTGCTAAGTATTATATTTAGATGGATTTAACAGATACTTAGTATATACTTACGAGTATGTTTTTATCGACTTTAAAAAAGGAGGAAGTATTTTCGAAAGCTGCAAAAAAACTGTGAATTAAAGGTATGAAAACAAAACTAGTATATAAATCGTATTGATATGAGACTGCAGATGTGTGTATGCAAGAGTATTATGATATAAGGCTGGAACTTATTATGGTGGATAATAGAAATATTTAATTTCTGGATTGTTTATATTTTATTGCTTTAAATTTCTTTAATTATTATAAAATTTTTTTTTCTTTTTCCAAGTTCTCATAAAACATAAATAGGCACAAAAAATAACCGAACGGTTGACAAACAACAGGGGAGAAAGGTACTGAACTGTTTCGTCTATGTTTGTATGTATGAATGTATGATTGTATGTATGTATATATATACACAAGTGATATTGTACAGGTTCCGTTTCTAAATTGAACTAGAGACTCGCCCTCCCTCCACTCGGGTTCTTCCCTACTTACGTTTTAACTTTTAGTATAAATTTCTCAGAAATGAGATATTTTCCCGCAATAAACCCTATATGTTGACCCGGATAACCAGCTATCATCATACCAAATTTCATCAAAATGCGTCCAGTGGTCTTTCTGCGATGCGGTAACAGACAGACAGACAGACAGACGGACGGACGGACGGACGGACGGACGGACGGACAGACAGACAGACAGACAGACAGACAGACAGACAGACAAAAATTCGAAAAACTATAGATTCGGCCCGTGTATCGATAATAACGTTTATTTCAATAAGATTTCCCAAAAAATACGTAATGTTCAGATTTGACTTAGTTACAATTTTATTATATGTATAAATATATTGAACCTTCAAGGAAATTTAGCATAGAATGTAGTGTATAATAAAAAAAAACTTTTCTTAATTTTTGCGATAAAATAATAACCAATGATACGGTTTCATGTAGGAAAAGTTTTGTAAAGTTTCCAGTCACGCGATCAAATAAGGGTTGCAACTAAGGAGGCTTTTATTGATGTTATTTACGAAGTCAAATGTAAATGTCTATTAATATTGTTTTTTTTCTTTAATACCTACAATAGTGATTAATAATGTTGCCATTATAAATTATATGGATACGACGAATATTGTGGCAATGTGAATGGTATTTTTTTTATAGATTGTATACAATTAATCAATGTTAAACTTTTCGTTCTATTGTCTAAATCCAATCAGATAATATTGTAATAGGTAAAGTAGTGAAAAAATCAAGTATTCTATTCCACCCTTTTTTAACGTCCCACTGCTGGGCACGGGCCTCTCTTCAATAAGAAGGCGATCAGGCCATAATCCACTACGATTTCACATGTCTATTCTCTCAAACATGCAGGTTTCCTCACAATATTATCTTTATCGTGAGAAAAGTGGAATAAACTGAAATAAAATGTTTTTTTTTTTATTCAAATGGACTTATTACAAGCACTTTTGAATCGTCAATTTAATTGAAAGAGCTTCAGTGTAGTCAGTCCGTAAGGAAGCTACCACCGCCTCGGAAAGCAGTTCTGCTGAGTAGAGCAACAAACTCAACTCAAGTGGTAATCATGTTGGAAATCGCGTATTAAAATAACCCATACAAAAATACACGGGTAATGTTTTATACTCTTATATACTATTAATTCCGACCGGTGTCCTTCATCTACTCAACAATAGGGCTATGGTTCGAGTTTTCTGCATAGAAACATTTTGTGAGCCAACAAGTGATAGAGGCTAACTTTTGCCCTGGTACATTAGAGGTTTTTGCGGGATATTATTTATAAAGCTACCCAAGCTTTCACTCTGGGTATATATTATATATTGTTGATATTGTTAAAAAGCTTCCGGGTCTTTCATAAAACATACGAACAAAATTTTAAGAAAAATAACTCGCACTTTTTAAAGACGTATTCATACATTAAAAACTAAATTCATTTATGCATTTATATTACTTAGTTTGATTAATAGAAAAGATACTACGAAGGTTTCATTTAATGATTCCTTGAATTATGAAATTTAAAACATGCAAAGCCACAGTTAGATACGAATAAAAGCACCAGGCTCTGTGTGCAGTGACCCTACTTGCTGTGCCAGCGGTCGCGGATTCGAGTCCTGCTGGGGGCATTCATTTCTGCGAATGTTTGTACTCCAGTCATGGGTATTTATATTTATAATATGTATGTATTTAAAATTATATATGTGTAGTGTATCAACTATCTGGTATCCATAAAACAAGCCTCGTAGCTTACCATGAAACTAGGTGGCGCTGTGTGTTAATGTCCCTACATATTTTTGCCAGCAACAATGCAAAGACTTCTAAAATATTTGATTAGGTATATATAGTAAATGAAAATACAAATCAGTTATTTTTTACTTTTTAGTGATTTTTTTGAAGTCGGTTTTTATTTTTTTGTTAAAAAGTTTTTAATGTTAGATTAATTTCATTTTCATACATCAAAATTTGATATTGTGCGATGTATATATAGTTATGTAAATTAGAGGTTTGGAGATAGCTAAGTTTCGCCATTCTTGAGTATACCTAAGTGATTTTTGTTCGTAAAAAAAGGCGAAAGAAAGCATCTGTTTATTTTACTCTCTTAAAATATCTTTTTATAATTCAAATCATCAATCTTATGGCGGGGAAAGGTCAGACAGGCTTTGAAAGAAACCAAAATAAGTTAAGGATACAGATTCAACTTATATGTAAAAAAATACTAAAGATGTGTGCAAACTCCATAACATATTATATTTATAAATTATCTTTTTTTATTCAATTGATTATTATTAGACTTACTATAGTTGACATCTGCTTAAGTTAGTAGATTATAATATTAGGATATAGAGTAGGTATTTAAAAAAAAGGATGTGTGCTTGTGTGTGTTTGAGTGGGTGTGTGTCCGTATGTATGTGAGTGCGTGAGTGTGTGCGTACGTATGAGTGCATATGTGTGTCCGTGTGCATGTGAGTATGTGTGCGCGCGTTCGTGCGGGCTAACGTGTGTGAGGTGTGTATGTGTTTTAATTGTGATTATCATTAATTATTACTATAATCTGTGTCGTTAAAGTTTAGTTATTTTAATCAGTTACTTCCTCGTATTCTACATTTAATTCTATCTAAGTATATATAGATCTGCATCTGGATATGGAATTGTTGATAGTAACTTTTACATCGACTTATATAATATTCATATATCTTTCATATACAAATATAGACTTCAACTTAGTTAAGATGTTAAAAATACAATCAAAATATTTATTAACAATAATAACATTTCCGGTAGGTATTTCCCAAAAATTCTCTCCATACAATAAATAATCATCTGGAAAACTGTATAAAAGGAAAATATTATTGTAATAAAACTCAGATTAGCAAGACTGTAACTTAATAGCTCGGTTAAGGATTAGTTTAAGGTAAAGCATTTTGTTTCGAGATCTTAGACATTAATCAACTAGACGGTTGACGGAATACTTACATTTATCTTCAGTACATTGGACATATTGTGGAGTTTTTGTGGAAAGGTACTAAAGAATAGAATAAAAGTTTGTAGGATTTTTGCCCCTAGAATATCTAAGCTTTATAAGTTTAATTACAGCTGAGGATAATAATTAGTGGCAGCTTAATATATTAGTAGTACTAATAAATAGCATCGACCCAATGTAATATATTTATTACTAAACTCATAATTTGATTTTTAATTAATTTTGCTTGCTTTATTTAGCATACTAGCGACTTACTTCCACACTTTATATTGAAACTTACTTACATCTTTATAATAGTGTAGATTAGCTTTATTATAACTTTTACTTTGGAATACCAAGTTCACTTGTAATTTAAGTAACGTATTTTATCTAGTTAATCTATGTGTGTGTTTGTTCCGACCGTTTTCGGTCTTGGCGACCACTTCAACTCCTAGTTGGCCCGGCGCTGATGCGCGCGAAGGTGGCTAATGTAGCCGATCTTCTTATTAAACTCACGTGCGCACCAGGCGCACGTGAGTTTACCATCAACATAATTATACTGAATGGCTGCAGGTGGTCGAGCCTTTAAGTCATCGCGCTTAGCATCGAGGTCAGTTTTGCGCTGATCCTCGAAGACGCGAACCTGCCTCAGAATAAGGCTACGCCATTCAGGGCGCTGTGCCGCCAAACCTTCCCACTTCGAGGGTTCAATGTTGCATCTTTTCATATGCCGCTTCAGAACATCTTTGTATCTGAGGAGTTGGCCGCCTGGTTTACGCTTACCCTCCTGCAGTTCTGAATAAAAGATGCGCTTCGCCACTCGATCCTCCGACATTCGCAAGACGTGCCCGCACCACCGAAGCTGGCGACGCATTAAGTATGTCTCAATGCCACCGACATTGGCTCGACGCAGAACTTCGGTATTTCGCACTCGATCAGACCAGCTGATCTTCATGATACTGCGCAGGCATTTAAGATGGAACCTGTCTAGTGTGCGAATGTGGTGACGGTACACGCACCACGTCTCAGAGGGAATATAGAAGGTTTGGCAGCACTATCGCCATGTAGACAGATACCTTAGTGGCAAGTTTTAAGTCGTGTGAGCGGAAGACCTTGGAACATAGTTTTCCGAATACTGCTGCAGCAGTACCGATCCTACTATTGATCTCAGCATCAAGGTCACACTTAGATGTCATAGTGCTCCCCAGATAACAGAACTTATCAACTTGCTGAAGCACATCCTCACCAAGCTTTATTGACAATGTCTCATGACCATGCATGTCTGTGGACATCACCTCCGTCTTTTTGACACTAATCTTTAGGCCAAATTTGCAGCAAGCCTGATGAAAACGCGACATCAGCTGCTGAAGTCCATCTGGGTTTCCGCTAAAAAGCAAAGGTCATCGGCATACATGATCTCTGTGATCATGGTGTAAGACACTTTGGTACACGCTTTCAATCTAGCCAAATTGAAAAGTCTACCGTTTGTGCGAAAACGGATGCGGACACCTTCAACCGAAGTTTGCAGAACTTCCCGGACTACTACTGCAAAGTACAACGCGAACAGCGTGGGTGCTAAAACACACCCTTGCTTTACCCCACAGGTAACGGGGAAAAATTTCGACTGTTCACCGTCTAGAGCGACGCAGCACTGCATATCGTCGTGCAGGAGTCTTAAAAGTCTCACAAACTTGTCCAAGCACCCCAGCTTTCGCAGCACTAGCCAGAGGGCTTCCCGAGGCACACTATCGAAAGCTTTTTCCAAGTCGACAAAGCAGAGGTATAGATGACGACCTTGCTCTCTGCTTTTTTCTTGCAGTTGCCGAACGGAAAAGATTGCCTCGCATGTGCCTCGGTCAGGACGGAAGCCAAACTGGGTCTCCGGTAGAATCCTTTCAGACAGACCCCTGAGGCGGTTTAAAAGAACTCTGGCAAAGACCTTACCGGGGGCCGACAAAAGAGAAATACCTCGATGGGAATCGCAAAGGGAACGGTCACCTTTGTTTTTATAGAGGGCAATTATGCTAGATACTTTGAAAGTATCCGGGACTTTCTCCTCTTCCCACATACGAACAAAGTGCTCCCACACCAACGTATGCAATTCCTTACCGCCATATTTCAGCAACTCTCCCGGTATACAGTCAATACCAACCGCCCGATTGTTCTGTTGCTGTCTGATGGCAGTAACAACTTCATCGCGTGACAACGGCTCGCCTAGCTCGATAGCAAGAGGAAGTTGAGTCAATAAGCTGATATGACGTAGATCGGCTGATCGATCTACATTGAGCAATGTATTGAAGTGTTCTGCCCAACGATTAAGTACGTCCTCCTTACTTGTCAAGAGACGCTCACCGTCCGAGGACTTAAGAGGCACTCTGACTCTGTAGGAAGTACCAATCAGCTTACGAATCTCGCAATAAAACTCCCCAAGCTGGTTTGAGTCTACAAGCCACTGTATGCGACAAGCTTTGTCCTGCCACCACTTGTCTTTGACTTGACGAGACAGCTTACGCAGTTCCTGGTCACTTGTTTTGATCACAGCAATGTTCAAACCTCGCCGTCCATGCTGTCGCAAGAGCTCTCGGTGTTTGCTGATAGCTGTCGTGAGGACCTCATTATTATCATCATACCAATCTTCCCTGTGTCGGTCTTTTAGGCCCAGGGTAGGAATAGCGGCATCTAACAGATGAGAACATAAGGTCCCCCAGTCAGCATTGACATTTCCGGCCTCTTTGGAAACTGGCAACAGCTTTCCAGTCAAGGCGTTGACAAGTTTCTGCCTTACCTCAAGATCTTTCAGCCTATCCACGTTTGTGAAAGAAGGCTTTTTTGTTATGGATCGACGAGGACGATGCAGGTGGAGTCGCAGCTTAGTGACAACTAGCCTGTGGTCAGTCCAACAATGGGCACCACGCATAACGCGGGTGATTTGGACCTGACTAATGTCTCTTTGTCTTACGACAGCATAGTCGATAAGATGCCAGTGTTTAGACCGCGGGTGCATCCACGTAGTCTTGTGCTTAGCTGGAAGTCTAAACATAGTGTTCGTAACCGCAAGTTGGTATTGAGCACAAAGACTCAGTAGCAACTGACCATTATGGTTCATGTTGCCAACTCCGTGTCTGCCCAAGATTCTAGGCCAAGCCTCATAGTCTCGTCCAACTCTGGCATTAAAGTCGCCCAATAGTAGTATTTGTTCTTGGGGGCGAATGCTGTCTAGACAGTGGGAAAGTTCTTCATAGAACCTGTCCTTGATGTCATCAGACTTGTCTAGTGTAGGTGCATAGACACTGATGACATTAAGGTAATTGTCTTTGTCCATGTGAAGGCGCAATGTGGTAACGCGGTCTGAGATATGCAAGGGGTACTCTCCGAGTCGCTTGACTAGATGGTTTTTGATGGCAAAACCAACTCCTGAACGTCTTGGTTCGGACGCTGCGGTACCTTTCCAAAAGAAAGTGTAACCGCCGCCATCTTCTATCAACTCTCCTTCGTCAGCAAGATGTGTTTCGCTGAGAGCAGCCACATCCACGTTATAGCGACGAAGTTCCCGCGCTACTATGGCAGTTTTGCGTTCAGGGCAAGCATTGCCATCTTGGTCAAGCAGTGTCCTCACGTTCCACGCACCAAACGTCATGACAGATGTTTGCATGTTATTTTTATTTTTTAGTTTTCGACCGCGTATATGGGGATGCGATGGCAGCCGCGGTTACTACCACCTTTCGAATGGGAATGAACAATTTTTAGGGCACCTTTTCTAGCCCCCTCCTCGGCTGAGCGAGGAAAGCAGTGTCTCCCTAAATAGGGCTGCTTTGTCATCCCAGGTGCTGCCGAATTCACACTGTCATTCCCAATTGCAGTGCGAAAGCGACCACGGTGTAATACAACACCCCTGGGGCCGCCTATGTGCAGGACTCGGACAAAGTCCGGTTTGCATCAGACCAGACCTCTCTACCTTGTCCTATCGCCATAGGACTTTTTGTCCTCGGAGTCCAAATTCGGAAGCGGTCAAATGCGCAGGAGATATTTAGGTGCACAAGCGTACGCGCAGACGCAGGTGCACACACTCGTCCTCCCCCTTCTTGATCTAATGGAACGGGAGACCGCTACGACTAGAGAAGGGTTTGGATGATGTGTCTGGCCGACGATAGCAGCTATGCTAACTACCGCCGCCCTCATGGCCATCCACCTTGCCTTTTATTTCGCCGGGTCCGCCAACACCAGTAGCATATCTGCTGAGGTTTGCCTTTCCCGCCGAAACTCCGTTTAGTCGCCTCTTACGACAGGCAGGAGTTACCGCAGCCTTATTCAAGACCCAGGCTGCAGGGCAAAGTTAATCTATACTAATATTATAAAGAGGTAAAGTTTGTGAATTATGAGCTTGTGACGTTATAGGAAGTAATCTCTGGATCTACTGAATCGATTTAGATGAAATTTGGTAAGAAGATAGTTTGAGACCCTGGAAAGGACATAGGATACTTTTTATCTTGAAAATCATCCCTTAAGGCAGTGAAAATGGGGATGAAAGTTTGTACGGGGAATCAACCTAGTTTATAATAATCACATTTTTTTCAATCCCAAGTCAGATGGTGGAAAATGAATAGTTTACAAATTACCATACACACTCATACTCTGTGTATGTCAACGACCAATTTATGGGCACGCTTGCATTATTGAATTGTAATTTGCTTTTTTGTTATATTTTTAGTTTTCAAGAAAAATCCTGTCCCGAGATTGATATTTTGAAAATTGGCGTAGCTTTTTAGGATCATAGAAAATTGAGTTCTCCATTTTGTTTGTTTGTTTGAGTTTTTATTGGCACTGTTTTTGCTGTACAGGCGTAAACTGAATTAAAAACAGTAAATTTTTAATTTAATCAGTGGATATAAATTTTAAGCTCTCCAATCTGCGACATCTTTAACTAAACAGGTTTCTTATTAATTGTAGACTAGACGAGCAGTATCTATATAGTGTATCCATTACATATTTCAAAATATTTGCTTAAATTTATTTCAGCGATTTCACTGTACACTGTGACTAAAAATATATGATATAAAGCAGAATTTTTGATATAAAAGCACGGAAAAATTTCAGTCACTGCGGTCGTTCCGTCCCGTTTGAGGAATGTATGAAAATTTGCGAGCCCCGCTGCATTAATATGGAGGGAGAATAGATGGATTTATTGGTATACATAGACAGTCTTTTTGAGAGCGATGGTAATATTTATTTAGCAATCTTATTATTTATTCTAACAAATACATGATTAACAAGGATTTTTATTCAGTTATTAAAAGAAAATGTAACCTGCTACATAAAAATGACATTATTTTGAATGATATAATTATTTTTCAAATACAGGAATCGAAAATACGATCTCTGGCGTACTGAAAAATGCCAATAGAACTCATGTCATTATAATTTTATTTGTTTTTTTAGTTTAAAAAGCTATTATTTTATATTCCTAGAAAAAAATGAAAATTCAATAAAAACCAGTTAAAGTGAAATCTCAATAAAATATTACATTATATATTCCCAACTTTCTGTGTCCAGTAATAAAGTTTCAGTTTTAATGCTACAAAGGACTAAATAAAGATAGGAATTAAATCTTTTTTCGCTTTAACATTTTTATTTCCACTGTCTTCCATCTTCATAATATATATTTACTAGCGACTCACCCGCGCTCTGCTCGGGGTTCATCTCTAGGTACGTTTTAACGATTCGTATACGTAGATTTCTCAGAGATGAGATATTTTCCAGCACTAAAAAGTATCCTAAATGTTGACCCGGATAAACAGCTATCACCATACCAAATTTCATCAAAATCCGTCAAATGGTTTTCTAGTGATGCGTTTCCAGACAGACAGACAGACAGACAGACAGACAGACAGACAGACAAAAATTCCAAAAACTATAGATTCGGCCTCTGGTATCGATATCGATAATAATGACTATTTTAATAAGATTATTTAAAAAGTAATATACAGATTCTACTCAATTAGAATTTTATTATACATATGTATAGATTTAATTGTTTTGTATTAAATTGTAATAATAATTATAATAGGCGCGGCAGTTACGCAGAGCAGTACAGAGAAAATGGTAATTTCCAATTTAAATTTTAAATATTTTTTGTGCTCTTCGCCGTATATACTTTGTTGCCAGTAACACGATTATATTTTTTAACGATTTACTAAATTAAGATAAAGGTAAACCTACTAATATACGTCTAGAATGTTGATAAAACTTAAAACCTCACTACCAAATGTCCAGTGCTAAAATCAAATCTTAATACAATGTTTAATACAACAAGTAATATCTAAATACTAGCTAATTACAGTAACCATCGACGCTGTTATATTTTATTTAAGTAACTATATGGGTGTCCGACCCCGAGGTGTCAGTTAACAATAGATTTCTTAGAATTTTAATTAATTTCTTAGAAATTTGCCTGGAGGGATTAATTATATCCTACTATACACAAAAACATCTTACGTTTAGTACTCTTCGGCCAATATGATCATACAATAATATAAAAGTATCACAACTTTTCATATCAACTTGTGCACTATAATATCTCCTGTGCATCTGGCTAGTCTCAGTGAGATTGGCCGCCATGCCGAAGTCGGTCAGAAAAAATTATATTAATAAATAGTTGTTTTCTTGTTATAAAATCTTATACCAAATTTCTAAAATCAATCACTTTCGCCGTATTCTCAGTTATTTATGCTTGTTGCCTTGTATGGGCTGGCACCGATTTCGAAAATATTTGATTAGGTATGTATTTAATAGGTAGGCTTTAATTACTTAGCCAAAGCACACCGACTTTGAAAATATTTGATTAGTTATGTATAGTAAATGAAAACTACCAATCAGTTATTTTTTACTTTTTAGTGCTTTTGTTTGAAGTCGGTTTTTATTTTTTTGTTAAAAAGTTTTTATTAGAATAGAAAGTTAGCAGTTTCTAAAGCTATAACTTATACAATTTGCCTTTAAGATGGGTTGATAGGCGTAGGGTTGATAGAGGGCGAAAGAAAATGTATATTTGCATAACGCTGAGCACACAAATTTGTTCAAAATTTTAAGATCACAAGGCATAGGCGAAAGAAATTGTGCTGTAAGTAAATTTTTTATTCAGTCTTGAAAGTCACAAAAAATAATAAATTTCTAGATTAGTTCAATATTTGAAGAAAACTTAAATTTATATTTTTGTAAGTTGTTATCACCCTTATTATAAGAAACTGCTAAGTTTTTAAATATAACTATTTAACAATACCTGACAATTAGGCAATGTCTATCAAAAATAATCCCATCAAAAACTTAAACTCAAGAGTCATTATACAATATTTATTAAAGAAATAAAGATATCTAATATTCACTATCCAATCTTATTATTGAACTAATTAAGTAACAATTTATCACGAAGTTGTTGGATAGATGCTTTCATAAACGAGAACAGTATAATTAAACCTTGGTTTTATGTCAAATCTCACGAATTGTTGATGGGATCTCATTTCTTTTTGTAAATAGTTCTCCTTTTTTTCTTTTCTGGTACTATTTCTTGTGCATATACCTAACTTAATTTAGCCTGCTATAAGATCGCCAAGATTTCAAACTCGTCGTATGCACGAAGTTATAGGGAGAGGGATCAAAAATGCCCAGGATGACTTCAAGAAAAGGATGGTACGGCAGTGCCTTTGTTTGCTCGACTTGGCGGGGGCACTGCTGTGATCCTAGATTTTGACTGGTATTCCTCTTCTATTGGTACCTATTGTTTTTCTGTAGATAATAAATAATAACAATTATGTGATCTTTAATATCTATATTTCATTTCCTGGTATAGATAAAATAAACACTTCCATATCACTAAGTACGCTATTCATTGTTTATAAACGAATTTTGTTCACTTTCCAAGACCGTTATATAGGACCCGGTGAAATTTTTTGTTCACTTGATTATTTATTTTTTTATATTAAACTAGCGACTCACCCTTGCTTCGCTCGGATTCGTCCCTACTTACATTTTAACGCTTAGTATAGATTTCTCAGAAATGAGATATTTTCCCGCAATAAAAAGTATCCTTTATGTTGATCCGGATAACCAGCTATCGTCATACCAAATTTTATCAAAATCTGTCCAGTGGTTTACAGTTGGTAACAGATTCGGCTTAGTTAGAATTTTATTACATGTATAGATAAAACAAGTTAAAAGATATAAATAAAAACATATCATATTGTTATATTCTATATATAATACTATTTCTGCTTAGCAAGTACTTTGGTTAAAACGTTCAGAATCTAGCGAGTATCTGTGAAGTCCATTTTCTTAACAAACGTTCTTGCCAACGTTTTCCTTTCTTAATTAGTTTTGAATTACGTGACGATTGCGCTGTTAATTTGCTAATTTTAGCACAAACCAATAAACAAAGGAATGTTTTCATTTCACAGGAATATTTTGTTGAAGATAGATATAAAAAAGAGATTATTTAAAACATTCCTTTTTATGGTTAAATTTATTAAAAATAATTAATTCAACTAGTATTGCGATTTTACTATAATTGTAGTATTATAATAAATTAAAAAATTGTATTGAAGTGACTTTAAACGTTGAATCATAATACGCCACTCCTATATGGTTTTTCGATTTTTTTATTCGTAAACAATTTATTGTAAAATACCAGCTTGTCTAAGTTCAGCTTTCATTTTTGAAACTTCTATCAATTTTCAAAGCAAATTTATTTTAATAAAACACATAGAAACAAAACAAGTAGAACCAATCATTCTTAAAAGAAGCTGAAAAAATTATACGAAGTCTTAAAACAGCACTTTGTCATCCTCATAGACTTTACTTTTACATTACATAATACTCATGAGACTGACACCTCATTCGTCAACATTTGTCATTGCTTGGTCTCTAAGCAACAATTAATGATCGACGAGGTGATATAGTATAGCCTAATGCAGTGTGAGAGGTTTCACGTCATTTTGAATAGGTACATAAAGTTACGATTAGAATTTTATAATCGAGAGTATTTTTATGATGTAACCAAATATAAATATGTTGGGACATTATAATGTCCTCCTGACCGAGTCCGGCCACGGCGGCCAATCTCATTGAGACTAGCCAACTGCGCAGGCGATATTATAGTGCACAAGTGTACGCGCAGACACAAGCGCACTCTCTATCCCTATCACTCTCATACTCCGGTAGGACGACACGAGATACGACCGGTGAGAGTTAAGGCACAGGACGGCTTTACGTGCTCTCTGAGGCACGGGGGTGAAACACCGCCAACTTCCCACCTCTGGGCTGTTACTGAGGCTAACTATACAGAAATACTCAATGACTAAACTTGGCTCGACCCGGGACTCGAACCCAGGACCTCCGGGTGTGCAGCCGTACATGCTAGCCACTACACCACCGAGGCAGTTAAAAAGATATATTGGAAAGATACTATAATATATAAAAGACTGAAAATTTAAAAACCCCAACATAATAACCTATTCATTAGGGCAATGAGTGAGTGAGTAATTCAATGAGCCTAAATATCTCTGTAGTATTTTCGTAAAGAGATGAGTATCTTGCATATTCCAGGTAACGCTGCAGCATCAGGCCAAGATTACCCTGACATAAATAAATTAAAATGAATCGAG
Source organism: Brenthis hecate (assembly GCA_951806755.1). NCBI lineage: Eukaryota > Metazoa > Arthropoda > Insecta > Lepidoptera > Nymphalidae > Brenthis > Brenthis hecate. The sequence goes on along the minus strand of OX638267.1, from coordinate 4,220,611 downwards.
GCAGTTGGGACATTAATACACAGCACCATCTAGTACCATAGTAAGCAACGAGGCTTGTGTTATGGAAACCATATAGTTGATACACCACACATATATATCATTAAATACATACATATTATAAATATAAACACCCATGACTAGAGTACAAACAATCGTGCTCATCACACGAATGAACGCCCCCAGTGGGACTAGAACCCGCGACCGCTGGCACAGCAAGTAGGGTCACTACAAACTGAGCCAAACGATGTGTCTATATTTATCTTGCTAATATGTAGCAATACAAATAAATGTACAGAACTTATTAAATTTCACTAGCGATTTGTATCATTTGCATCCTTAGGTATCTTTTCGCCATACATTTTAATAAACATAGCACTCGACGGTCATATAGCTTCCTATTAGTGAAGAGTGAGGTGTGAGAATTCAGTATTAGATGAGAGTATTTTTAGAGATTACCACCTACATTCAAACTTACAAACTTATTAACTGGTTATATACATACAAATTTATATACATACATACTTATATTCAAAAATTAAATCATTTTACCTGCCCGATTCTGTTTTTCAAATTATTAGAATATCAACGCCAAAATGCTAATTAACGTGGCGGAACGGCAGTAGGGAAATGAGCACTCAGAGCCGCCAGGAATCATGGACAGCTCCTATTAACTTTTATTATATACCATTTAAAAGTGTGTCATCCAAATTAGCTGGCTCTATTTGGAGAGGATCTTCGTTCAGATGACAGCCCTGTAAAGTTGAGGACCATTACTAATTGACCCTTACGCTAATTTATTTTGCTTTATTAAATTTTTGGATATACTAAATAATGAATTTTTGTTCTATTTAATGATATGATTTGTACAATTTTTGTCGGACTGATTTATTCTTCGAGGCAGTAAGTACTTTTTTTATGGTAATTCTTTAACATTTCGTTTGTTTAAATTCACTTTTATGAAATATATCAATTAAGAACAACTAGAAACCACAAATAAAACTAAAAAAGTTAATTTCAGTAATATCTGATAATGCTTGAGAATTTTTCTCTTTCTCTGACATAATCTCTCTGTTAAATAAGCTATTGCGATGAAGAAGATAATATTATATTTACATCATCAATAAAAAAAGTCGATTACATAACAAAAGAAAACAAATATTATGTACATAAAATAGTTCAGAAACATACATCGGACTATTATATATATATGTGAAAGTTTCCATCTGTTCAAACATGCACGCACGCACCGGTTAATAGTTTAGATATGAATCCATTTTAGCCAGATTCTAGCTTGTATTTTGAACTTGCAAAGTAAACAAAAAATCTAATCCACACTGCATACACATTTACATATACCCTACAGTATTGGCTTTTGGAAATCTAAATTGTTTCTAGCATTGTCTAAAAAATTATGTAATGGAAAGATCAGAGGTAAGTAAGTAGTAGAAAATAAAATCAACATATACTTTATTCAAGTAGACTTTTACAAAGCAGTTTTGAATCGTCAATTTTTTATTTGAAATTTAAATTAAATGTCAACATGTAAGTCCGTAAAGAACTGCTCGTAAGGCGGTAATACTAATAATACTTCATTTCATTCCGTCCTCTCTCGATTACCTTCTTTTATCTTGCCTTTGTACCTAATAGCAGTCTATATGTTACTCTAGGTCATAGTCTGTCTGAGTAACAACAATATACATACTCACACTTACAAATTTTTGCTTCATATTATTTGTCCAATTTATCTTTGGGAGTTTCTTGGTATTTTTATTTATTTATTTATTTATCATTGGGAAAGATATACAGTATAATTAATAAAATTTATTTAAACACTTCTAAACAAAAATCTCAAGCCAATAAAGTTTCCACTAAAACATAAACGAAGTAAACTTAAAATTAGGAGCAATTAATCGAACAGAAAGCAAGAATACTAAACATTAACATAATTTATGTTTTATTTAATAGGTTTTTAATTTTTTAATTCTTGTTTAATTATCTGTAACATATTTTATTAAATCCGAAAAATGATGATAGCACGTCATCCCTCTGACGGAACTTTGGTCAAAAATATGTAGTTGGTGTAAAAAATATAGAGGATAAAATTCCACTAACTATTCGATAAAACATTTTTCAATTAGATGAATAGTTCATGAGTTACAACATAGTTTATCTTATTTCAAAAAAAGCTTTAATGCATCTAGCGAAAGTTAAGGCGGTAAAAAGCTTAGACAATGATAAATTTGATTTCTTTTTTGATAATATTTTTACTAATGCAAGAAATAAAATAATAATATTTTTCCGATATACCAAATAGCCTAATTTATATGTGTCTACCAGAAATTTAATTCTTGTTTAATTTAATTCTTGTTTAATTATCTGTGACATATTTTATTAAATCCGAAAAATGATGATAGCACGTCATCCCTCTGACGGAACTTTGGTCAAAAATATGTAGTTGGTGTAAAAAATATAGAGGATAAAATTCCTCTAACTTTCCGATAAAACATTTTTCAATTAGATGAATAGTTCATGAGTTACAACATAGTTTATCTTATTTCAAAAAAAGCTTTAATGCATCTAGCGAAAGTTAAGGCGGTAACAAGCTTAGACAATGATAAATTTGATACCTATAGAAACGTTATCTTCAATAGTCTAATTATAGCAATTATATAATAAATATGAATATACAAGAGTGAACTTTGAATGTTTCGAGCAATGTTGTTTAATCTATTCTATACTAATATTATAAAAAGGAAGATGTTTGTTTGTTATTTGACGCGCTAATTAATCTCAGGAACTACTAATCCGATTTGAAAAATTCTTTTTGCATAGCCTGCTTATTGAAATTTAGTTTTATAATTTTTACATAACTTAATATAAGGAGGAGAAAATTTGACTTTATAAAAAAAAGATTTTTTTTTATATATTTATATTTTGAAGTCGAACTTTTTTTAGCTGTGGCTCGGTAGAAACGAAATAATGAGCTTATAAGGAATAAACAATCTTCAAAAGCTTGCGCTCTAACCGTTCAACTGTTAGAAAGGATATTTCACTGATAGGTTAGAGTAATTACACGGTCCGATCACCATGTCTGTTCATCTGTTGCGGCCATGTACGTGCTAGCTAATTAGTGTCTCGATGGACTTCCGTGTGATTTATTTAACGTTTATGCACCAAAACATTGGCTAAAAGTTTTTTTATTAGTGTAGATTTGTGTTTTTTTGGAATTTTTGCAACAATTAAATAAATAACATATGAAAATAATAGTGAATTAACCTCGCACGAGTGCGTCTCTACGTGTCTTTTGTATTTGCGAGTATAATAAAACATACAAGCAGCGCTAAGTTTTAACAAATTCGCTTACTAGCAGTAGCTTAAGTGTCCAGATCATAGTTTTCCTGTGTACATTAAAATCTATAAAGCCTTTTCAGCATAAAGGAATAACTCTTTTAATATATTTTATTATATAAACCATAGGATAACTCAGAAAAAGCCAGCATCAACTTTCATAACTTATAGGTATATCTTAAACTAGACATAGAGTTAAAAATCACAGATAGCACCCACTCATGTCAGCTCCCCGCCAACCAATGCCCCTTTTTTTGTTTTTCTCGTCTTTGTATTTTTATTTTGTATTCGTTTCTTATTTTTTTCAGTCTGCCCGTTCTCATCGTTTTTAACTGCCTGGTTTATAAAAGTATAATTATAATTAGTGCGTTCGCGTCGTCAGTGTGGCCAGTATAGTCAATTAATGACTGTTTTATGATACAGTAAAATATCGAAACCTTACAGTACCAAAATGATCAAAATATATTATATTAAAACTAGCGGACCCGACAGACGTTGTCTTGTCTACACGTCTTTAATTTGAAAATTTCAAACTTTTTGGACAAAATTGTGAATCTAAACCATTCCCAGATCCCCTTGAACACACACAAAAAATTTCATCAAAATCGGTCCAGTCGTTTGAGAGAAGTTCAGTGACATACACACTCACAGAAGAATTATATATATAAAGATATAAGAGTACTTAGACGTACAAGTTTCGTTCAGTGTTTTTTTTTTTGGAAAATCGTGTTATCAGAAAAAGATAAAAAAATCTGCGATTTTTTTCAGAAATAACACTAAATTAAAAAGTGAAACCTCGAAGATCAATTAGAGTCATTTCCGATATGCATGAAATAAATTTGTACATACAAATATAATATAAATATAAAATAATTGCTCATTTAATGTTATAATTTATAAGATCTATTACCATAATCCGAAACACAAAGAAACCTAAGGTTTATTATAATCGATCGATTCAAAATCATGGTTGTAATTTAATTTATATAAATGTTTGTTTCATACAATATATTCAATATAGATTCTATTGGAAAATACTTTCCAATGAACGATCTACATTTATCATATTTATGATAATCACATGTTTAAAATACGTGAAGTATAAAATGGCGATCCGGCTGCTATTTACACCTGAGCGGAGCCACGAGACTCCAGTAAGTAAGATAACGGAATAGGGTTGATAACAAAGATAATTTTATATATCTCATTTTAATCCAACTAATAATAATATAAGGAAAATAAAATATGTATACAGGATTACTATTGAATTTTTACTAATATTAATACAAAATCTAAAATAATTCTAGATTATAAATGTAAGTAATTATAAATTCAACGATATGTAAACGATATATGTAAAATTATTTTAATAAGTTTTTTTTCTGTTATTTAGGCACCAAACAGATATTTTATGGGTTTCAAGAGAGATTTATATGAGCTACATATCTTGATACGCCAAAACTAGCACTTTGTCACTGACTGACACAAAAATTCCGTAAAAGACGCATCTGAATAAAACAGTAGATTTCTAAATAATGTATATATATATGTGATAAAAACTATCTTTAACTATCTTTTGCCCTTCTCAGGGTCTCAAACTATCATTTTACCAAATTTCATCTAAATCGGCTTAGTAGTTTCGTAGCTTATTCGGTACAAACAAACAAACAAAACTTTCCTATTTATAATATTAGTAAGAAGTATAGATTACTATACTTCTATACTATAATATATAAACAATATTCATATAGTTACAGCCCTAACGACAAACGTCGTGTACACGGAAGATGTGCACAGCTGTTTCCTTAGTAATATTTCTGCAGTTTGCTGAACTCTACTCTTAAATCCTTGTTATAAGTGCCTTATCTTAAAATAAAATTCATTCCGATACATTTACATACATTTTAAATATACATTTAAAATGGGGTTATCATATAAAGAGATCATATTTATGAAAGAGGAAAATTGATGCAATATTATTTAAAATTTGTTCAGTTTTGATTCTGTGTAATTACATCGGCTGATTCCAACAAGGAACATGTAATATTGTTACAACATTCGGTCGAATACGACGTATACAATCACGCGATGTCCACATTACTCCAGAGAGATTTCGACAAGCTATCACTTTGTATCTGAAAATTTATCTTTTATTTGTTGATACATTATTATTGGAAATGCACAAATTATTCATTTTATCTATCTATATAATAAAATTCTGAGTCGAATCTGTACATTAAATATTCTGTAGAAAATCTTATTGAAATAGTCATTATTATCGATACAGAGGCCGAATCTATAGTTTTTTGAATTTTTGTCTGTCTGTCTGTGACCGCATCACGGAAAAACAAATAGACGGATTTCGATAAAATTTGGTATGGTCAGCGCTGGTTAATTGGGTCAACATAAAGAATATTTTTTACTGTGGGAAAATGTCTCATTTCTGAGAAGTCTATACTAAACGTTAAAACGAAACTAGGGACGAACCCGAGCGGAGCGAGAGTGAGTCGCTAGTAAAATAATACATATATGTACATGTATATTATCTAATACCAAGATATGAAACAGTGCATACTTTAGAGTAACAAAAGTAATAGATGTTCTCATTGTATATTCAGTTTGGAGCCTGAGGACCTTTGAAATGAAATTAAACTTTATTCAAATAGACTTATTACAAGCACTTTTGAATCGTCAATTTAATTGAAAGGGCGTCAGTGTGTAGTGTAGTCAGTCCGTGAAGAGTCTACCACCGGCTCGGAAAGCAGTTCTGCTGAAAAGAGCCGGCGAGTAACTCCACAGTTGCTTTTTTAAATATCAAGGATATAGATAGTCCGCATATGGGTCAATATATCTTAATTTCACACATTTCTATCAACAAGAAACTCTTGAACAGTGTAATACGCTTTGCTTAATAAAATATTTATAATTTTATCTTTAAATTATTGAAAAGGTAAATCTAGGACAGTTTGTGGAATCTTATTATATATGCGTATACTTTAGACCCATGACGGATTTATCTACCTTTTCGTGTCGAAATCTGGGCGTTACAAGTTTATTTCTATTCCTAGTGTTTATTGTGTGTCTAACACTCTTTTTTAAATAATTATCTAAATTTTTGCGAACAACTAATATATTAATAGTATATATTGTGACGAAACCGTAAGAATACATATATATATATATATATATATATATATATATATATACATCTCGCAGGGAATCACGAACTCTTACATCATGAACGATCCATACTGCTCTTTTTTTGAAGAATAAAACTTTCCATTTACCAACTTCTTAAATATTCTAAAACTAAATATATATATATATATATATATATATATATATATATATATATATATATATATATATATATTGTGGTTTTGGTTATAATCCATTAATAATTTAATCCACAACCATTTAGAAACTCTATATTTTTTCAATATCAAAAGTTGTTTAAATGTCACTAGGCTAAGTTCTTTATTCCTTTGATAGATACGATTTTAATGGTATTCTAATAGGATGGTAGAATATTTAGTCTGTATTTATGCAAACTATTTTATATACTGGAAAAAGAAAGGATTTCCAAAAAAAGAGCCAAATTTTTGTAAATTTGATAAAATAGGTATTTTACTAAAACTTTTTATTATTTTAAGTAAAAGAGTCCCAAAGGACAAAAGATAAAAAAATATTATTATTGTTAATTTTTTTTTTAATTTACTTATCATAAATTTAATCACATCATATTAAAATCCTCGGAAAAAAACAAAATTCTAAGGGAACGAGCAAAAACATATGAAAACATCAGATTAGGTTTGTGGATACTGAAGGAATTTAAATATAAACAACATTTTACTATTTTAGGAAAAAGGATCCCGTGGGACAAGACGTAAATATTGTATATCAAGTTACTTAATTAAATTAGAAATTTAAAGTCATGGGTAACATTTGCTATTATTAATTTCATATTTTATTTTATACAAATGCCAAGAAAAGGATAAGATTCTAGGGTACTGAAGGGAATTTGTATTATTAAATAAGCAATTCTTGTATATATTTCATATATCGTAGAAACGGCTCCAACGATTTGAATCAAATTTTGTATTTAGATAAGATTTTGCTTTGTCCCTACCCCTAAGATGACTCTTTAAATTGACTTTTTTATTTATGAACCGATTGAAATAAAAAAAATACTAAATATTAAGTAAAGCTTATCATTAACATTAGTGAAAACCGCACCCAAATCGGTTAAGTGGTTTCTGAGATTAGCGAGCACAAACGCACAGACAAACAAAATTTGAATACTTTCTTAGATTTACGCGAATATTTGACATTTTAAATAAAACTAAAAAATGGCACTAAAGTACCTTACAATATTTTTTTACGTTAAACATTTTTATAATTTTAATTTTATAATCGAATATGGAATATTATTTATTTAATTTTAGGTGTTATTATTATAATTATTACGATTTAAAAATATTTATTAGTAATCTATATTTAGTGTAGCCATTATTATATTTATAACCAATCTTAAAGAAAAAACAAAATATTAATTATATATTTAAGCCACATAATTGTTCTATGTGTAATTTAAAAAAGTTTTTCTTAAATATCTTTCATGTAAAGACAGCGATCAGTTACAATTTCTTTGTATGTATAGAATTACTAGATCCTCTCAATATTATCTTAAGTGTTTAAAATGTTCAATTTTAAACTTGTTTTACACTTTACTCTTACAAATACATGAGCATGTGGCTCGAGTTCCATTGCCCCGACACTCGATGAAAGGCTCCAGAGCAACTAAACAAGAAGTGGTTTGTATTACACCGGTAAAATTAAGTTTCTACATAGAATCACTTTACGTCTCAAACAATTTAAGTTTAACTTATTCTTACTTATATCTTAGACTATAAAAATATTTATTATAGCTACTTAAAAAAAAATAAGTTTTTAATCATCTATGCATATAATAAAATTCTGAATCGAATCTATACATTAAATATTATTGGGAAAATCTTATTGCAATAGTCATTATTATCGATACAGAGGTCGTATCTATAGTTTTTAGAATTTTTGTCTGCCTGTCTGTCTGAGAACGCATCACGAGAAAATCACTGGACAGATTTTTATGAAATTTGGTAGTATGATAACTGGTTATCCGAGTCAACATATAGGATACTCTTTACTGTAGGAAAATATTCCATTTCTGAGAAATCTATACTGACCGATAAAGCGTAACGTAGCTAGTTTTTACATAAATATTTACCACTATTTTACTAAAATTAATAAATCCGAGAGATTTTTTAAAGGTATAATTAAAAAAATATTTCCAAGGTCTTATTTTATTGGCAAGCTTAATCTTACAAATATAGGGAACAAAGATAATTAAAATTTATTAATTTTATGATATAGAAAACACTCGTTATTTTTAATTATTAAAAATTCATTGAATAAGTAACTTTTAAGCATTCCTGCCACAATTTCACGATGAGTTGACTTATACAAAAGTGTACATTTGCTATGTATTTAATCTAAATATATTTAAGTATATGATTAGTTATCTTTATTATAAATTAAAAAAAAGTTAAATTTAGAAAGATACTATGACCTTCATTAGTTTTACTATTTTATTTTTCTTAATTTATCCAATAATCATATGCATTTCCAGCGAATAATATAAAAATTTTCAAATATTTCTTTGTAACAATTATGTAATATGTAATTTAAAATACTTTGTAGACCTAGGGTACAATCATCACGGTCAGGCACATAGATTCAAGAATGCACAAGGAAAGTTCTACTGCGGGCATATCGCTCTGGCACTCGCTCGAGCACGCTACATACAGTCACGCGATGTCCACATTACGAAGCGAGATTTCGTTCAATCACTTTGAATTCGAGAATCTTTTTAAAAACTATAGTATTGATATTTATTATATTAACTTACCAACGACTCACCCTATTTTCGTTCGGGTTCGTCGTTTTAACGGATTTGGCCAGCGTGGAATTTGGCCTGATCCATCTGTCATATAGAAGGAAGGTCCGTATCCAGTAGTGGGAATTTAAAAAGTACTAAATACAATATTAATTTAACCTTACAAGCATGATACGTACAAATTGTTAGGGATTTCATATTATTATTGTTGCTTACAATACGCATAATATTTGGATTTCTCACTCATTACTAATGTTTGCTTAAATTACACAAATTGTACGTATCAATAATTTAAATACAAATCGTCATGCTCTATCTCGAATCTATTTTCTATTAATTTTATCGATAACATGCAACTGACAATAGTTAACAAATTGCAATGCAATAATTTCACGCCCATCAAAACAGATATGACTCGCATAATTGGATTTGCAAAAAAATAAAAAAAACGTGTGTGTGTCTACTTATGTACGCGCGTAAGAAGATATACTTCGTTGGCGTAACAGAAAAAAATAACTAAAGATTTCTACCCGTATGTCACATTTCTCAGATTTAAAAGGAATGCAGCTAACTTCATCATGTCGCTTTTTCGCTGTCTGTGGGCGCGCGCATCGTAAAAATTTTATCTCATATTTTTTTCCAAACGTGCCAAAAGTAGTATATAACTTTAAAAATAGTAACCTCGATATCACAGTATTATTATGCTGTTGGCGTCGGGACGTGACGACCCCACCGCCCGCTGGTGGGATAGTCTAGTGACAGAGATTATTCCACCAGTGCAATCAGTCAACCAAAAACTGTGGTAGTGCCATGCTAGTTACCTTCGGGTAGCAGCCGAATGGGCCGGCACGTCCCGTTAAATACCACACTCTCACAGAAGTCCGGCGTGAAGTGGCAGCTTTGCTGTCGCGTTTCGTTCGGTAAGTGAGAGTCCCGGGAGGCCCACTCCCCACCCCTCCCCCACACCACTAAATTTATGATAGTGCGAAATTTGGTCAGTCTACCCCAGGAGGGTACCACCAGCGCACATCGCGGTGGAGAATCCCTCTCTGAGCATCCATGTTCAGCTCGTTCACTACCTGAGCGTGGGTGCCCAGGCTGCCCTCCGAATTCTGGGGGGGGCAATTTTGCGCTCTCGTCTTCTGTTCGGGGCAATCGGAGCAGGCAACATAAGGCTACCCCTTTCACACTTGCTGTGGACTTCTGCAACATAAGGGGACTAAATTCCAACTTGAACGCCGTCCACTTCCACCTTGAGACGGCGAAGCCGGCCTTGCTCTTCCTTACCGAGACGCAGATATCGTCCCCGGCTGACACCTCTTTCCTCTCTTACCCGGGGTATAATCTGGAGCATTCCTTTGTACCGCGGGCTGGAGTGTGCGTGTACGTCAGAGAGGACATCTGCTCTCGTCGCCTCAGCAGCCTTGAAGGGCGGGACCTATCCATCCTCTGGCTACGTGTAGACTGCGACGACCATCCGCGAATCTACGCGTGCCTGTATAGGTCTCATAGCGGCAATGCCGAAACTGACCGACTCGTTGAGCACATGCAAATGGCTACAGATTCCGTGCTCCAGCAGATCCCATCCGCAGAGATCGTGATTCTCGGCGACTTTAACGCCCATCATACTGAATGGCTTAGATCACGTACCACCGATCATGCGGGGAGATCTGTTCACGATTTCGCATTGGCATATGATCTGACACAACTGGTTACCTCGCCAACGCGAATCCCTGATGTGGAAGATCATACACCTTCCCTGTTGGACCTTCTGTTAACCTCTCATCCGGACGGCTACCTGGTCTCCGTCGATCCTCCTCTTGGCTCGTCGGACCACTGTCTTGTCCGGAGTACAGTGCCAGTCACGCGCTCAACACGGCCTCGCTTTGCGGGCTGTCGCCGTGTATGGCATTACAGGTCAGCGGATTGGGACGGGATGCGGTCATTCTTTGCGTCCTACCCATGGGGGCAAATTTGCTTCTCGCCAGATGATCCAGACGTCGTTGCTGATTCTGTCACCGATGTGGTACTTCAGGGTATGGAACTATTTATTCCGTTCTCTGCAGTGCCCATCGGAGGCAAATCCCAGCCTTGGTTTGGTCACTCCTGCAAGACGGCATCTCGCCGAAAGCTGGAATGCTACCAAGCCTGGGCTGTCGCGTCGGCGTCTAGTGATGTAAATACCAGCGCCTTTAAAAAGGAGTATAACTTTGCCTCCAGGTCCTTCAAAAATAGTATTGCTAATGCGAAGTCGAAGCACATCGGCAGAATTGGCGAGAGATTGGGGCGTCTCCCTTCGGGAACACGTGCGTTTTGGTCTCTCTCCAAAGCTGTTTTAGGGAATTTCTGTAAGCCTTCTTTTCCACCTCTGCACACGGAGAATGACTCGCTGGCTCATACCGCGAAGGAGAAAGCCGAACTACTGGGCACTCTCTTCGCGTCCAATTCGACTCTAAATGACCAAGGAAACTCACCACCGATCATCCCACGGTGTAATACTACGATGCCGGAAGTTCAGTTCCGGCAAAGTGCAGTTCGCAAAGCACTTCTTTCCTTGGACATTCATAAGTCGAGTGGGCCCGATGGCATCCCTCCGATCGTGTTGAAGACATGTGCTCCGGAGTTGGCACCGGTCTTAACGCGTCTTTTCCGGTACTCCTATTCATCAGGCGTAGTCCCGAAATCCTGGAAGGCCGCTTTAGTGCACCCGATCCCAAAAAAGGGTAACCGCTCGGATCCGTCCAATTACAGGCCTATAGCCATTACCTCCTTGTTCTCTAAGATAATGGAGTCCATTATCAACTGCCAGCTCCTGCGGTACCTAGAAGAGCACCGGCTGATTAGCGACCGCCAGTACGGTTTCCGTCGAGGTCGCTCAGCCGGTGATCTTTTAATTTACCTGACACATAGATGGGCAGAAGCAGTTGAGACCAAGGGGGAGGCGCTTGCAGCCAGTCTGGACATAGCGAAGGCCTTTGATCGGGTATGGCACAAAGCGCTTCTTTCGAAGCTACCTTCCTATGGGCTCCCCGAGAAATTTTGCAACTGGATCACCAGCTTTTTGGCAGATCGGAGCATTAAGGTCGTTGTCGACGGTGCTTGCTCTGATCCTAAATATGTCAATGCTGGTGTTCCACAAGGCTGTGTACTGTCTCCTACTCTGTTCCTTCTGCATATCAATGACATGTTGCAAATCAGCAACATTCATTGCTATGCAGACGATAGCACTGTGGATGCGCTGTACACTGGCCGCGCTAATATTTCTCGGGAATACGTCGACGAGAGCCGGAACAAACTTGTGTCTGAAGTCGAATCTCTGTTAACCAAAGTCTCGGATTGGGGTCGACTAAACTTAGTCCAATTCAACCCCAAAAAGACACAAGTTTGCGCGTTAACCGCTAAAAAGTCGCCATTTATCGTAGCTCCTCAATTTGAGGACACTCCTCTATCTCCCACAGCCAGTATCGGAATACTTGGCGTCGACATCTCGAGCAACGTCCAGTTCCGTGGTCAATTGGAAGGTAAGGCCAAACTGGCCTCAAAGAAGCTTGGTGTGCTCAGCAAGGCGAGACAGTACTTCACGTCGCGTCAGCGTCTTATTCTTTATAAGGCGCAAATTCGGCCCCACATGGAGTACTGTTCTCATCTTTGGGCGGGAGCTCCCCAGTACCAGCTACTTCCATTTGACCGCATTCAACGTAGGGCGATTCGAGTTATCGACGATCAAGCTCTCTCCGATCGGCTTGATCCTTTAGCTCTGCGTAGAGATGTTGGATCACTCTGCATCTTCTACCGCATCTATCACGGGGAGTGTTCCGAGGAATTGTTCGGACTAATCCCGGCTGCTGAATTTCACCATCGGACATCGCGCCAAAATAGTAAATTCCATCCACACCACCTCGATGTCCAGCGTTCCACAACAGTACGATTTTTAAGGCACTTTCTGCCCCGCACAACCACTCTGTGGAACCAGCTATCGCCGGCGGTCTTTCCGAACCGCTACGACCTGGCCACCTTCAAGAAGAGAGCGTATTCCTTTCTTAAAGGCCGGCAACGCATCTGCAAGCCCTGCGGTGTTGCAGATGTCCATGGGCGGCGGTGATCACTTTCCATCAGGTGAGCCTCCTGCCCGTTTGCCCCCTTAGTCCCATAAAAAAAAAAAAAAAAAAAATTGTGAAAGTTGGTTTGTGTATGTAATATCCTAAAGGGCTTAGAGGAAATGTATAGACTATGATAATTTATATTAACCTGATAACAATAAGCTATTATTAGTAATAAAATTAGCCAAAAGTGACGCATCAAAGTGAAGCTAGAGTAATAAAGTGGTAATATATTATACTAATATTTCATATGTTATGCACAAGTGTTTAAAATAATGTCGTCAAATCTCATACGATCCCCGCCAAACCTTTAGATCGTTTAAAGATTCTAGGTAATTTTAAATAAAACTATCTATTCGGATTTTTTCGCGGTTTTATTTGATTTTTGGTTCCCGAAGTTTTGGATGCTTTACAGCAATCATAGTCACGGGAGAGACTAAGGTTTTAGACGTCTCAAAGGCATTATAAAGTTGTTATAAACAACCTACCCATAAAAAATATCAAATATTCGCGTAAATCTAGAAAGGATTTGAGGTAGGTACTTAATTAGCAAATGTAATTTTCTTGAGATCCTTCATGCGCCTCACGTACTCAGAAACTCTCTCAATGATAACTTTATAGATAAATATTTCGAACACAGAATGCAGCTAAATAGGAACACTGTTTTGTTAATTAACTTCAATAAAAACTTTCAGATTAAAACTTTAATCGCTACAAGAACTGCCGTTCCAAAATAAGTAGCGAAGTTGCGGTTTGATTTTAAATTTACATAATTGTACCACTACGTAGTCCAATTAAGGGAAAGTTTGTGGAATAACGTTCGCGGTGTACAGATAAGATTACTGCTTGTAAAATATTTTATGTTAGCCTTAAATTTGAGGTCGAGTATAGTAATAATACGTTTAATGAATGTCGGTCATTCACTGTAGTCGTTAGCAACATTCAGTTCAATCACATTGTACAGCAAGCACTATAGGGTTAGAAACTTATGACGTCTGTCCGGGATGGCGGGAAGTACTTTAGCGTCAGGCTGACGCCGGTTGCAAGCCAGATACAATTTCACGCTGTGCCAACTTGCAAAATTCGTCGCGAAATTCTAATTTCATACAAAATACTGGTTGATATGTTCAGGATCGACTTTCCAGTAACAGAAATTTCATCTTATATAGTTGATATAAATCAAGTTTTATGTTTAAACATGAAACAATACGAGCAAAAGAGTTTTAATTATTTTAAAACGTTAATTATAATTTTAGTTTTTAAAGTATTGCCCTGTCTTGTATTATTCCTGTCTAACTAATGGCTATTATATATAATAAATAAATAATGTCTATGCTGTATGAATGTTTTTAACTATCTATTTTAGACAAAGCGCGGCATGAGATACCGCCAATATCAATGGGCAATATGTAATCGGCAAAGTAAATGCAAACGGTGAAAGGTGTGTAAACTAGATGTTTCCATAACTTTAAAATCACTTTTATTTGAAAACTAGCGACTCACCCTTGCTTCGCTCGGGTTCGTCCCTAGCTTGCTTTCCCATAAAACTTTTCTATTTAATTGACATTATGATATGGCGCATTGTCTGTTCGAAGTTGTCAACTGCTGGCTGAAAAACTGAACGTCATTCTGTCACATTCACTCACTCACTTTTCATATCATGAGATTTAAATCTGATTTTAGTAAAATGATCTTTTTTTCTTTTAATTTTCTTCTATACAAAGCTTGTCCTGACAATAAAAAACACAAATAAATAATAATTATCTAATTTGGTGCAGTCGATCGGAAGTTATGCGCGTACATACATTTCGGTGATTCATTTTTATTTATATAGGGAATAGATATCATAGTTCGTCCCCTTGGAGGTATAGCCTATTTATTAAAAAATTATGTAAATTGGTTGAACTGGCCGATCATGTAACGTAAAAAAAACCCAATTGAGTATGTCCTCCTTTTCACAATCGCTCAATTCATTTAAAAAAAATCAGATATAGGTTTTTCAGATTAAATCTTCTCATTGCATATTCTTATTCTAAAATAAGTTCCAGTTTAATACCGACTTAAAAAAGGCAGCAATAGATTGACCCGGAACCCATAATAAGTGTTGATAGTTCAATAATCAGAAATCAATACAATTATACTCTACAGTCACTAAAGTTATAAGAATGGAAGGGGGTTCTTTAATAATGTATATTTTAAGTGAGCTATGATCTCATTCTTTTATCTCACTTTAAAAGTACTTAGAGACTTAAACCTTCTCAGTAAAGGGGCAAATTGAGAGAAATACCTAAAGGAAGGCGTTTTCTTAGTACAGTACTTGTTATTGCACGGTGCTTCTTATTATTTCCACTTTTTATCATATATTTTTTTGTATTAACAATGTTAGTAAAGTAAATAATATCTTTTAAATGGTTTAAATTAGGTAATTATGTTATTTTAATATATTTCATTTATTGTAGATAAATGTTTATAGAATAATTGGAGAGTAATAAAATTATCTCTTTGTTTATGGTTAATTATTTAGATCAATATCAAACTATTAACATTATTTGCCTTGCGTTAGTAATATTTTTTTCACAAACGCTTGTTAAATATGCTAAAGCCGGCGAACAAAAGTGGATAATCTGTTTGGTGTCCGACGAATTAAAGAAGCCGGTACAGCCCCTTGTAAGATCAAAGGCACTTCGCTTTACTAATTGATCTTTGAATTTTGATGGCGTACTTCTAAATTCAGCTTTAATTACCAATAAAGCAAAAATTTACCGTACCTATAAATATTTTTTCGTAAGAAGAATTTACTTATATTCTTATTATTTCTTTTGTAAGCTGCGCTTTTGCTCGACGGTAAAAAGCTTGAAAGCTAATTGATATAACAATAAGAAAACTTAAAATACCTCCAGTTTAATATCGAAACTATTCTTATAATATCAAATTGAGCTGATTATGAGAAAATACGAAAAGAAAAATTTAAAATTGATAAATTGTAGCCGTAATACACTGTGACTTTTTAATAGAAAATTTCTAAATATAAGAGGCATTGTCATCATCATCATGTTTGCTATTTTTCATATCCAAACACACACTTCAATGCTGATTTTCAACAACTATAATATAAATTTTATACGCTTTAAACCTTTAGAGAATTTTAAAATATTTCATGCCAACTTCTCTTATTTTATAAGATAAAAATACTTTTTGAGTAGATAAAGCTTTCTGAGCAAATAAAGGCGTATACATAATAGTTGTAAAAAAAAATCTATTATTTCTGCCTTGCTTTTGCATGTCCTCGCATGAAGCCTATGAAGCTCAGCAGATGCGGGTCTGTCCGGTAAGTGCCACATAATTATGTTATGATAAAGAATTACGTTAGTTAATCGAATGTTATCGCTACATTCTTATTGTGTTTTAAAAAACTTATTTTAATCTATACATATGATAAAATTGTAACTAAGCCGAATCTGTACATTAAATATTTTTTGGGAAATCTTATTGAAATAGACATTATTATCGATCCAGAGGCCGAATCTATAGTTTTTAGATTTTTTGTCTGTATGTCTGTTACCGCATCACGGCAAAACCACTGGAGGGATTTTAATGAAATTTGGTATGATTATACGGGTCAATATACAGGATACTTTTTACTGCGGGAAAATATCTCATTTCTGAGAAATCTATATTAAACGTTGAAACGTAAGTAGGGACGAACTCGAGCGGAGCGAAGGTGAGTCCCTAGTAGATAAATAAAATACAAGTGAGTATCAGTTGTTCGAAAGTAATCTGTGAAATTGACAAAATTCTTCCAAGATTTTTTCAACTTGAAAAATTATATGTTTCATATAAAATGAAAAACAGATTACTTTAATTTCATTAAAAAAAATGTCTTATTGTTTCATGGAAATACTATTTTTTTTATTTTTTGTAATATTTTTTTGCTCATCTGAATATTACAAAGCTTATATAAACTAGTCTCACTACTGTGAAGAATCAGAACTACTTTAGATTTCCATCAACCGAGAGAGCAAGCTGGCTTCAAAAGAAATTATAGCATAATTGATTACATTTTTGAGCGAGCGAGTGCTGCACTGGAAGCCGTGCGAGTGACGACCGGGGACATCGGAACCGCAATAGGCGTCACCTGGACTAGAATCGCGATGAGACGCAAGAAAAAAAATCTATATATATATATACATCAATAAGAAAAATGAATATAAATGTTAAATAAATAAAAAGTAAAAAATGTACTAAAATTTTACTGAATTTCAATTTTAGTTTGTTTTGGTTGTAAATATTTTTATCTTAGAATGAAATGCTTATTATTATTATTATGAGAATACACCCCTCTTGATATGCAATCTTTAAAAGTTATATAGGTGCGAGTATATTTAAAAATCGATGTGTTTATGTTCCCTATGGGCTCCAAAACGGTTAGGGTGATTTTGATGAAATTTTCTAGCAATCTTCAGATTAGCCCAGCGGATCTTGTGAAGTTTGGTAGCGATCGGAAGTTCCAACGGGCGAAGCCGCGGGTACTGCTAGTTTAGAATAAACCATCATCAAATACGTTTTAGTTGTAATATACGAATATATCATTTGAAGATATTTCTTGCCGTAGGCGGTGTAATATATCGTCGTTATACTTCCGCGATGATTTTGCTGAAGGAGCATTGGGTCAATAATTTGACAAAATCATATTATTATTCATATCCACTTCCATTCTAATATTATAAATGTGAAAGTGTGTTTGTTTGTTTGTTTGTCCTTCTTTCATGTCAAAACAGACTGACGGTTTGACGTGGTTTTTTTGTGTGGAGATATTTAGAGGCCAGGAGAGTGATATAGGTCACTTTTTACCGCAGGAGATTATCTTATCCCCACGGGAAAACACGTTTAATACAACCCTAAAAAATATTATCAGAATTACATGGTATTAATGCTCTTCAATAAAATTAAATAAACAGGCACGTGTTTTAGCACTTTTCAAAATTTATCCCATAAAAAGGTAAAATAGAGAATGAAAGTTTTTTATGAACTAGCCTACCTTTTTAGAGTTTTTTTTTTGTAGTTTTAGCGCGTTCTGCTAGTAACAAATAAATATCTATTAAAGAGATTATATAGTACCATCTACTCAACTGCCTCGGTGGTGTAGTGGCTAGCAAATACGGCTGCACACTCGGAGGTCCTGGGTTCGAGTCCCGGGTCGGGCCAGGTTTAGTTATTGAGTCTTTCTGTATAGTAAGTCTCAGTAACCGCCCGGAGTTAGGAAGTTGGCGGTGTTTCACCCCCGTGCCTCGGAGAGCACGTAAAGCCGTCGGTCCTGCGTCTTAACTCTCACTGGTCGTGTCGAGTAGTCGTCCCACCGGAGTATGAGAGTGACAGGAATAGAGAGTGCACTTGTGTCTGCGCGTACACTTGTGCACTATAATATCTCCTGCGCAGTTGGCTAGTCTCAATGAGATTGGCCGCCGTAGCCGGAATCGTCTAGGAGAACATCATCATCATAGTACCATCTATTAAATAAAAAATAAATAAGATAAAACCTTATTTCATTTTAATTTAATGAATATGGTTCAAATATCATAGATTTTATATTTTAGTATATTTCATCTTGCAAATTTTATTTAAATATTATACAATTTATACTTAGTGTCGTCTTATTTTCATGATCTTCGAAAAATATGTTTAGCCGTTTAAGCATGAAAAGTAATAGACAGATTGACAGAGTTACCTTTACATTAATAGTAGTACCTGGGCTACCAAGCTTTGTCCGGAGTTTTTGGCCTAAAGTACAATTTAAAAAAAAAAACTAAAAACTTGAATAAATATACAAAAGTAAAAACTTTGTATGCGACCGAGATTCGAACCTGGACACCTGTGATTGATGATCTTGCACCTTGGCCGCTTGACCATGATGCTTACACCAGCGCGTGCAAATGACCGACCATATTTTGCGTGAAATAATGCAAAAGAAAACTGCATGCAAACACAAAAACACGCGTTTTCTCAGACATAAGATTAATCTAGATCGATTTATCGCCCCCGAAACCACCCTATTCTGAATTTCATGAAAATCGTTGGAGCCGTTTCCGAGATTCAGATTATATATATATATATATATATATATATATATATATATATATATATATATATATATATATATATATATATAAAATTAAAAATATACGATAGGATATTATGGATTTGACAATTAAATTATTACGTGTTTCTACTCATATTTTGTTTGCTTATAATACTTGTACACCAAACACGTTTTAATTTAAGGCAAAACATAGACTTGTTTAAATTTTTAGACAGATTAGACAAATATTTGAGCCTGTCTGGGTCAGTTTAGCGTGAATTCCACTTACGAAATACGTAAATACTTGACCAGTAGATACGTAAGTGCCTACATAGTTTTATTAAAATTATATATATGATACAGTAGAGCGTCGATTATCCGAACTACTTGGGGGACGTGGGTGTTCGGAAAACCGGTATTTTCGGATAATCGATCGAATAGAAATCAATTGAAAAAAAATTTATTTGCATTTTTTTTAATACTTTTATTTAGGCTTGGCCCATAGGAAACAGCTATAAAATAAACTATAAAGCTTAGTATAACACTTACATTTTGTTTTATTTTGCTAGCTTTGACATTAAATAAGATATATCGCTTTAAAAAAAGTCGTTCCCGGACACTTTTTTTCAAATAACTCCTCAATTAACTAAGATATAGATCTAATATTTACTGGATCAATTACTATGAGTGTCCTCTACAATATAACATTGGTTACGGTATAGGTTCCTGTAGGGGGCACTTTCGCCATGGAAGTAAGCTAGACCCTTTACTTGGAAGTGACATACGAGTACAATAATTCGCGACAAGTGCGCGAGCACTGTAGCGCGGGAGGCGGGAGAGACACGCGCGGGTCGAGCGGGCGTATTAGTTCGGATAAGCGGTCGTTCGGTTGATCGACGTTCGGATAATCGACGCTCCACTGTATATACATATTTTGTTAGGTAAAATAATAAAATATTTACTTTGTTTTACTATACATATTATTCATAACATGAGTAGCAAAAGAAAAACAAATATATATCTCGAAAATACAATGTGCTATTTTGTGTTTTAGGTCTAATAATATTTTCGTTTTTTAGAATAATCTACGACCGTAACAGCTGAGATTATTTTAATTTGTAATAATATTCATACAAATATCAATATATATATATATATATATATATATATATATATATATATATATATATATATATATATTTATCGGGTTATTGTTTTTTCTGTCTTTACTCTAGAAAAGATTAGCGACCGGCAATCCAGCCGGGCATAAGGCCAAGGCGCTATACTATAACGAACCTGACCATACCAATGCTCGTTGTACTTTTCTGCCACAGTGGACCTTGAAAGCAACCCTATAGTTGTTGTGGTCTGCCTCGGCATGTTTGCCATCGGAGTGTCGTGGTTAAGTTCGTAATGATCCTGCGTTTCCCCATTAAGACGGGTTCCGTTGGGATTTAATGGGTAGTACTGGCTTTTGTAGCCGGTGAGTCTCACATAACCACCTGTATGTATGCAGGTGGTTTGCATAAATGCATTTTCATTTGCAAAGT
The DNA here is from genome assembly GCA_951806755.1 of Brenthis hecate. Taxonomy (NCBI): domain Eukaryota; kingdom Metazoa; phylum Arthropoda; class Insecta; order Lepidoptera; family Nymphalidae; genus Brenthis; species Brenthis hecate. The sequence continues at coordinate 4,199,602 of OX638267.1, read as the reverse complement.
AAAAAAAAGTTAATGATAATAATAGTAAAACCTTTTTATTTCCTATAAGCCTAATAATTTTTTTATAATTAAAACTAATGTTAGTATGTGAGTAATTTTAATGTTAGTAATAACTTTTAAATATTATTAATGCTTTTTTATAGGAACTCCTTTGGCCTCCTCCAATTCCATCCATTTTTCCCTAAAAGTTATTAGGACTTATTTTACTGATAGGTTAAAATTTGTTTCGATTGATTAAATTATCTCACAGCAACGTAAATACCGACCTTAAACCTGAGAAAAATTTAGCCAAGATTTCACATAAACTGTACATGCAAATTCAGTCAAAATTTGAATATGAGATGAAATTGCACGTTTTTAGTAGATATAACAAATAAAGTATTTTTAAGTCACAATATAGTATAGTCATAAAGTAATTGGAATTCCTGTGAGCTAGCGGCAATGCGACGTCGTTCTAAGAACAGTAATACGTTAGTACCGCGACTTGTTCCTAGTAGAGTATAATCTAACTGGATTTTTCCACTAATTATATATAAAAAATTGAATTATAACATTTAGATTTTGTGTGAATTACAATTTTCTTTTTGTTATTTTGTAGTTTTTTTTTAAGTAATTAAAGAAAATTATATTTCATCAGAGACAGAAAAGTAGAAACAGAGTTTAATTAATACATCTATGACTTCTTTATTTTTTCGATAAAGGATTATATATTTGTATATAAGTACTATTATTTACTTCATAATAATATATGTACTTAATAATAATATACAGGAATAGAGAGTGCACGTTGTGTCTGCGCGTACACTTGTGCACTATAATATCTCCTGCGCAGTTGGCTAGTCTCAATGAGATTGGCCGCCGTAGCCGGAATCGGCTAGGAGAACATCATAATTTACTTTGTAATGTAATAATATTTACTTCTTATAAAATATTTTATTATTGGTAGCACTGCATACTTGATAATAAAATAAATTGAAATAAATTTTATTTTCTTTAATTTATTGATATTTAAATTATTAAAAGTCGATGCCATAGAAATCATCATCGTACCCAATTGAGAAGCCGCAGATAAAAAATATCTAAAAATAAACAATCAAAATCTTAAATTTTTAAAAGGAATTTCGGATTTTTTATTAATAAAAATAACATAATCTAGCCCTTTTATCCATAGTAATATAAGCCCGAAAGCGTGTTTGTTTCTTCGTCCTTCTTTAACGTCGAAACAGATTGACGGATTAGCGTGACTTTTATGTAGAGATAGTTGGAGGGCTGAAGAGTGACATAGGCTACTTTTTTACCGCGGGAGATTATCTCATTTCCACGGGAAAACACATATCAACTCATGTTACACACACACACACACGCGCGCACACACACACACATATATATATATATATATATATATATATATATATATATATATATATATATATATATATTCCATATTAACCGTTAGAACGTACCTAGGGACGAACCCGCTGAGTCGCCAGTTATCTTATAAATAAGTCATAGCAGTAACTAATATTTTTATGACTAGTATAAAGCTAGTATTCTATTAAAGTTTAAGTGTCAATATCTAGTTAGTACAACTTAAATTCTGTGCAAGTGTTCACTTAAGGGGATTATTGCCGGTAGCTAAGTAGGAGTTATTTGCTAGGAAAACTCCAATTCCTTTAGATTGTTCTGTAACTTGCCACTTTCCGTATTATTTTTATATAAATTTTTAAAACAGGATTATTTATTTTAAGACGAAGTTACTTTTAAAGTTGATATATATTATTATATGCTAGCATTTTACATTTTCTTGAATAATCTATACATATAATTAAATGCTGAGTTTTCTGTACATTGAATATTTTTTTGAAAATTTTGTTGAAGTAGTCATTATTATCGCTACAGAGCAGAGGTTCAATCTACAGATTTAAGATTTTTGTCCGTTTGTCTATCTGGGAACGCATTACGAGAAAACCACTGGACAGATTTTAATGAAATTTGGTATGATGTTAGCTGGTTATCCGGGTCAATATATAGGATAGGACTTTTTACTGCGGGAAAATATCTCATCTCTGAAAAATCTATACTGACCGTTAAAACGTAACTAGAGACGAACCCGAGCGGAGCGAGGGTAAGTCGCTAGTAAAGCTATAAAAATCAAAAACAATTTTTCTAATCAGAACGATACTTTTAGATATAAGCGCGTTTAAACAAAAAAAAGAAGTTTGTCTCTTCTTCATCTTTATTATATCCAAGATATAGCATAGTAGGTATAGCTTTAATAAACTCAATTCAATTCAATTCTTATAATAAACTCAGTATATACGATTACCTTTGACCTTGACGGATATGTCAAATTCTAGACAGTTGTGTTTAGCCAAGTGTTGTCAAACTTAAACTGTATTTATAGATTTTTAACATCTATAATTACAGTACTCCATAAAATTAATATTTGAATTGTGTTATTTAATTTCAGATTAACATTATTATTATGATAGATGTAATTAACATAATTTTATAGCTTTGTCAAGAAGTTCCTTTATAACATACATATATTATATAGTTATTATATAAATTTATATATTATAGTATTAATAATTCTCATATTACTTGATTGCTGTAAGGAATGTGATATAATGATTGAAATCCATACAAATATTATATATGTGAAAGTGTGTTTGTTTGTTTATTTATTTGTTTGTCCTTGTTGCACGTCGAAACGGAGTGACGGATTGGCGTAATTTTTTGTGTGAATATAGTTGGAGGGCTGGAGAGTGACATAGGCTACCCACCCCGGGAGATTATCTAATTCCCACGGAAATATACAATCCAAAAAAATATTTATGTTTAGAATTACTTGAAATTTGGTATTAATTCTCTTCGATAAAATTAAATAAATATGTGTTTTAGCATTTTTCGAAATTCATCCTATAAGGGGGTGAAATGGGGGATGAAAGTTTGTATGAAACTATCTTTTTAGAGATTTTTTTGTTATTTTAGCGCCAGCGAAGCCGCGGGTTCTGCTAGTATTTAATAAATCACTAGCAAACATTAACATACTGAGTCAAACAAGTAAAGCACGTCATACCAAAGTGCAATTTTTTTGTGTTAAAATGCGCTGCAGTTGTAGAAAATCTATGAAGTCAGCCATCGTATTGTAAAGGTAGTTCAAACATCAAACGTTAATAATAATTATTACAATTTATTTATTTTGTACCTTTGAAACTATTCCTCAATTTTCAGTTACTTATCAAAGAAGACCACGAACAGACACTAATTGTTTATTTCAATCAAGTTTTGCTTTGTGGAACATTATACTTATATTATTACTGAGAAATCCACAGTTTTATAAAAAAAAATAGCAATACCCGCGGCTTTGCCCGCGGTCAATATTCCGATTGCTACCAAACTTCACAGGATAACCTGCTGGTCTAACTTAAAGATTGCCTGGAAATATCATCGCTAACGCTCCAGCCGTTTTGGAGTCCATAGGGAACACACAAACACACATCGATTTTTATATACTAACTATACGGCTATGGTTAGTTGAATTTTGTTAAAAATAATGTAAAATAACACCCGTATTTGTTTGTAACGCTAAAGTATTATGACTTAAATTTTCTTAATTCCAGTAGATATAAAAAATAAATATTAATTATTCAAATCATTCAAATCAATATCAAATGATATTTTTAAACTTAAACTCAAATTAATATACTACAGTATATCGAATATGTAAATAATATCGTAATTATAAAAACCTTAAGCTGCAGAAAAAATACACTTAAAATCAAAACTTGCCAAACCACATTTTCTATTACAAACTTTATTTACGTACATAGGTACTCTCTATTTTCATATTTTATATATTAAGTATGTATATGTATATATGTATGTATGTATAAGTAGTCTTTACATTAGGTATTATATATGTATAGTATTATATATTTTTATAAGTAATATAGGTATATATGTATGTATATATGTATGTATGTATGTATATGTGATTATTATAACCTTTATTTCTAGTATATATTTAGTATTTTTTTGCACTATATTGCCCGCTGACATCTTCTTCCACAACCAGGGGTTGACTGGAAGAGATCTCTTTTAGAGATAAGTCCACCTTTGTGAACTATGTTTACTGTGTTATTTTTTTTCTGTATCATATTTTAAGTGCAATAAAGAATATTCTAGGTACATATGTATGTACATAAATATACGATATGAATTAGATAAAGAGAACATTGTCAGTCTGACAAGCATTGTGGACTTGAAAAAAAAACTTTGTATTATAGGTTTTATTTTTCTAACTTAATTGTAGTTCAATCTCGTCCGTCAGTTAAAACTGCACGTTCAGCGTTGTTCATCTGAATGTGATTTAGGCACGCATTCCTATTTGCCAGAACGTTGCAACACGGGAAATTGGAAAATCAACGAAAAGCGAGTAGCAGTTTGATCTATTGCCATAATATTGAATGTTAGATTTAATACATGTCCACCGATATCTGCATTTAGTAGTTGCTACATATATATTTATTAGGCAAGCCAGTGCAACATATTATAATATGACATATTTAAAACATAAAATATTGAAAAAATATTACATTGTACTTCACAATTACAGACTAGCTCGACATGATATTAAAAAAGCATTATTCTTCAAAACAATTAAAAAGTAAAAAATAGTGCAACAGAAAAAAATTACAAAAAAAATCCTAATGACAACTACTCACGACAAAACGATTACACATAAAGACACTTAAAATAATAATAATCAATACTTTAAATTATTTAAAAAAAATATATAAAATACCTAAAAAAATGACAATGGCATATCATTTTTTTCTTTATTGCTACTTAGTGCGTTAGTATTTTTTCAATTTATTCTTAAATAACGTGGTAGAGTTTTTGAAAATATCTAATTTTCGTTACATTCAAAAGTAAGTTATAACTTTTAACGGCTCTGTTTAAAGGGGTAGCTGTGCCTAGGTCAGACTTTACCTTTCGTAATTTTTTTACTATATCGAGATTAGCTTAAATTATAATTTTTATTTATTGAGATATTTTAGAAAACACGCATATTATACTTAATTCGTTTATATTTTGAAGTTATATATCTCCAATAGTCGAGATGTTTTGTATTTTAAATATAATGGATTTTCCTAAGATGTGAATCAACAAAGTCGTAATTTTTTAATAGAAAAGCGAATTTTTATCTAAACATCGAATCGAAATCTTCTCTTAGTGATGCCACAGATCATATAATAATACCATACGTGATACCTTCTCTCAAGAAGGAATCTGAGAAATTTCAACTTAGTATTATGTACACTTTCTGAGATTTCGCAATTATTCTGGAAGTGAGTGCTATTTCGCTATTATATCATAATTTTATATTTTATAGATTGTAAACTAGTATAATAATTGCGGTAATATAAAATAGATTATTTTAGATTAAATTATACCTAATTACTTTACATAAAATCACATTATATAATAAAAGACAATTTATTCATTTAATATTTATTATCGTTTGTATGCATCAGTTTTAAATCAATTATCAAAAACAATGTTGTGGAATAATATATTAAAAACAATGTTGTAAATATAAAATTTAACTCTGCTAAAGGACAATGCAACCATAACCGGTGGCATTTTTTTTTGTCAGTAATGAAAGCTTCATAGTATAAAATAAATAAAATAAAGTCGCCTTCTCTGTCCCTATATCCCTATGTATGCTTAAATCTTTAAAACTACGCAACGGATTTTGATGCGGGTTGTGTGTGATAGAGTGATTCAAGAGGAAGGTTTTAGTATATAATCTGTTAAGTTTTTTTTATACATTGGTTTAAAATATAACGATATTTGTTGGAGGTGTCAAAAAAAATAAGACGCCTGGGAGCTCTCAACGAAAACGCTGCCTAAACCCTTTGAGATATAACAAAATAATGTATGGTGGAATTGTGTATCTTATATAGGTCTACAGAAAAGTCCGCGATGGCATATGTCTATCTCTTAATATACTATATCCTAATATACTATATCCATTTTAATTTAAAACGTACCTAGGGACGAACCCGAGCGAAGCGAGGGTGAGTCGCTAGTAGATCATAATTAGAACACTATGTAAGAAGTCTGTTAATGAAGAAAACCAGATATAAACGTTACATTTGTATATGATTTAGGAAGAATCTCAGTCACTTTTTATAAGCTGGTTGAGTACTATAAATTAAATAAATACTAATTTATTAAAAAAATAACGCCTGATAAAAATGAATAGCAATGACAATATCTCAGGTTTGTTATAGGATAGCGAGTTGGTTTCTTCTGAAATAGACTTTTTAAATAGTGTTCTAGTTATAATAAGAAATAAAAATGCCAAAAAGCTGCGTTACCCCTTCCAAAATTACTGCTCAAACTCATTCTTGGTCACAATACGTGACACTGGCAGAATGCCAGTCTGCTAATACAACTCCAAAAAAAAATTAAACTTTCAATATAAAGTAACGTAAAATTAAAAATTTGTATATATTTGTGCTAAGCTCTACCAAACTAATATATTAAATATAAATGTTGATCAACAAAAAGGAAAGCTATCTTTAATTCATAACGACATGTAGTAACATCAATCTCGATGGTACAGAAAAAGATTTGTTAGGATATCTCCGAAGATAAATGATGCGAACAATACTATTATTGGCGCCCTTTTATAAAAAATTAAATTTAATGTGCCCAAAAACATATTGATACATCCCTCAAGTCACATGGGAAAAGAAATTGTGAGGGGAAAATATGGGAATGGTTTTTTCAAGTCATGTTTGTGTTATTTTTCAATGATAATTTTTATAGCAATTTTTATAGATATTTTATAGATAAAGAGTTTAAATTAAGAAAGTATAAGGCATAATTATTAATATTTTTTAGTAAATTATCGTCTTTTTTTATTTTTTACCTTTTTCTCCTAATTTTCTAGTGAGAATCCTACTATGTCATATACAAAAAGAGTGTTATCATCAAAAATATAATAATTATTTTCAAAAACATTGCCATACTAATTAGTACTGTAACTAAATCAATAATAATTTTCAATTATAATATGATTTTTTTAACGACAAAGTAAAATAAAAAGACTATGCTAATAAAATTCTGCAATGAATGTAGTAAATGAAAATTGAATCTGTAATCTTTAAAAGGCGGATACCTACATCTATCTATACATATAATAAAATTCTGAGTCGAATCTGTATATTAAATATTTTTTGGAAAATCTTATTGAAATAGTCATTATTATTATCGACACAGATGCCGAATGTATAGTTTTTAGAAATTTTGTCTGTCTGTCTGTCTGTCGGTTACCGCATCACGGAAAAACCAATTGAGGGATTTTGATGAAATTTGGTATGGTGATAGCCGGTTATCCAGGTCAACATATAGAATCCTTTTTACCGCGGGAAAATACCTCACTTCTGAGAAAAAATGTAAAAACTGCAATGCAAGAGTATACTAATCTGTAAAACCTAAGAATTTGGTTTTCGATCATCTGAACGCGGGCGGAGCCGCGGGCAATGCTAGGTTATCATATATCTGTTATCTATAAAGTAAATATAAAATGTCTGAAAACTAAACGCTAGACAAAACTGTGGTCCAATGAGGGTTCGAACATTACTAATTTAAACATTATTCAGGATTTCAAGCCGTTCGCTTCAAATCGCAAGCTATTAATCTTGTATAAGCACCTAAACTATTAAAGGTTTTACTGGCTAAGCCTCAAACTAACAGATTAGACGGGAGCAACTGTTGATACTATCATCTTATTTACATGAACTTACGTAGGAACTTCAAAAACAAGTAGATTCCAAATTTATATGAACTACTAGTGACGTGCCTTCGCTTCGCTCGAGTACGCCTAAGTGCCTTTTGTAGTCATAAAATTATGTACATACAGTCACCACCATCTTTTAGCAAATTTTATTTCTAACACTATCGCATGTGTTACTTTAAGTCTGAGTCTCTGTTTACTAAGTTTCATTTAAATCCATTCAGCCATAACAAATATCAAGGGTCAAGCTGAAAACTAAGAAATATAGACCAACACTAACAAACTTATGCATTAAGTATAATAGTAGTTTGATTACATGGAAGATTTACTACCGTTCTACCAAGTTGATCTTCATAACATGACAGTATTCATAGCATTGGGTATACCTTTATTGTCATCCCATGCAATTCTTTATTGCGAAGGCATAGAGCAGCGTCAACAACTCAAGTACTTTTGTTACCTGTGGTAACACATAGGCTACTTTTATCCACCTAAGGAGGCATCCATGATTTTTTTTTATTTTTACATCTTATAAAGATTTTAAATGAAAATTTGTTTTCGGGGTTTTTTACGGATTTATTTTGATTTTGACGTTTCGTATATTTTATAGCAATCATGATCACGTAAGAGACTTAGGTTTTAGGTGTCTCAAAGGTATATAGTATAGCTGTTACAGATAATACCTTCCCATAAAATTACAAAATGTTTTCAAAAAATACAAAAGTAGCACCCAAAGTACCTTTGTAATATTTGTTAATTTTAATTTTAAACAATTTTTAAACTTAAACTTATACTTATAAAGATTTAAGGCGAATTCGTTTAAAGAGATACATAATGACAGCCACAAATCAAATTCAATATTTATATAGCGAAACAAGATTGGTAAAAATCGTTTAGGGATAGTGCAGATTAATTTTAGGCATAACAAAACAAATCGATGAGTTTTAAGCTAGAATAGCTAAAACTAAACAAAAAGTAATATATTACAAACTGAATAAAAAATCAGACTAAACTGACGTAGCAAAACAGATCTGTTGAAAAAATATAACAGTAAATACGCACTTTTATTTCTTATATTTATAATTTGCTAACAAGTTATTTAAGAATTATTAATATGGTAGTCAGATTCGCATGGAGAATTGCTCACATTAGGAAAAAAGAGATTTATAAATAATAATAAATAAATATGTTTGGACATTGACACACAGCACCATCTAGTTTCATGATAAGCTACGAGGCTTGTGTTATGGATACCAGATAGTTGATACACTTCACATATATAACTTTAAATACATACATATTATTAACATAAACATCCATGACTGGAGTACAAACATTCGTGATAATCATACAAATGAATGCCTCCAGCGGGACTCGAATCCGTATTTCAGTATAAGAGAGTAACAAACAGACGCACACACATACAAACTTTCGCATTTATAACAATAGTCGCATAGTAAATTTCATGAAACTTATGTTTCATTGATCTTATTTAATCGATTCCCCCAGACCCAGACCCCAGAAATCAAATTCAGTCATTTATAATAGTGGGTGAGAACGCTTTCTTTTATATGTACCAAATTTTGAAGCCCAATTAAGGAAGAAGTGTCTGACAAACAGACTCATAAGTGATAATATAAAGAATGAAAAGAAAGTGACAAAAATCTAAAGTTCAACAAAAAATTATAATAAAACATTAAAAAAATATTCTAAAAATGTTATAACTGACGAATGATTTTAGAAATATTTTTTGAAATAGTTTTTATTCATTTTACAAAAAATACTCTTGCTTTCACTGAAAACATACACGCTGCAAACATTTTACCTCGTCCAGCTATGCATCAATGAATTTATTCGGTTGTTTAGTAGATTCCGCGCCGAGGTTTCAATGCAACATTTGAAACAGAGTAAAAAAATATTTAGTTATATATTTATATTTTATGGAGAACTGGTTAAAGTAGAAAGAATAGAAGTATTGAAAAGTAAAAGGCGCTTGAATAATGTCATATTACAAGCGTGAATTTAGGTTTAGATGTACAGATTTAAAGACACATTTAATTTATGGCTCTTGTCATTTTGTTTTATATAATAACTAGCTTTGCCCGCGGCTCCTCCCGCGTTCAGATGACCAAAAACCAAATTCTTATATTATTAGTATACTCTTACATTGCAGTTTTTGTATTTTTTTTCAGAAATGAGATATTTTCCCGCAGTAAAAGGTATCCTATATGTTTTATTTTATTTTATTTATTTTATTTAGGTACAGAAACAGAAAACAAATTAAAAAAAATTACATCCTCGTATTAAAAACAAAAAATATCATATTAAATTTGTTCTCCAATTATTTCTGTACACAACATTCAAATAAAAACATATAATAATTATATAAACAAACTTAACCAAAAGGTGAATTAATACAGTATGAGTCTGTGCATTTAAAGTAACGAGTATATAAGAAATATTAAAAAATAAAAAGAAAATAATATTTACATTTCATGTGGAAAAAAAAAGACAAAGAAAAGAAAAAAAAAAGATAAAGGAGAAGAAACAGAGAGAAAACATATCTTTATTATTGAAAATGTAAAGTAAGAACTATAATTTATTTAATTTTTTCTTGAACGATAATAAACTATTATTAAAAATGTCGTATTCATCATTTAAATTATTGTATGTTGACCCGGATAACCAGTTTTTACCATAACAAATTTCATCAAAATCCCTCCAGTGGTTTTTCTGTGATCGATAATAATGTTTATATCAATAAGATTTTCCAAAAAATATTTAATGTACAGATTCGGCTCAGTTACCATTTTATTATATGTATAAATAATTCAGCCTTTTTTAACGTCCCACTGCTGGCTATGGGTCTCCTTACAATACAAAGGGGATCAAGCCATAGTTCACCACGCCTAGTGTATTGACGGGGTTCACATGTCTTCCGAAAGTAGTTAGATTTTCACTCACTTATATATTTATTTATTTCATAAGCACACTTTAATGTTAACTTTCTGTGTTAATGTTAATATACATATTTAACATTAACACACAAAATTTTAAGAAAATTGAAACGTAACACACACTGATATGCGTATATCAATAACAAGTGTACATAACATTCATCAACAAATTTATGTAAACTTAAAAACAAATACAATACAGACATGCAGGTGTACTCACAATGTTTTTTTTTTATTTATAGTTTGTGAGTGGTATCATGGTGGAAAATGGAAATGATTTACAAATGAAAATATCAGAAGTGCGAGATGATGTACCTATATGTAAGTGTAGTCAAACTAAAAGAAAATGTGACCAGCTTTTGGATTTATTGTTTTTTTAAACGACATATATACAAATGTGACCAGCCTTTAGATTTATTGTATTTTTAAACAACATTTATAATTTCAATCTAACTTTATATCAATGTTAATTTAAAATAAAGTTGAAATGTAAGTTTTATTTAAAATTTACATTTCAACTTTAATTAACATTAATTAAATAAATTATTACATATAACAATTAACAAAAATACAAAGTTTATTTAAAATTGAAATGTAAGATTCTATCTTTGATAAAAGATTGACAAAAGTTATTTCAAATACTACATATTATATTGGTGGAATTTTCTTAGAAAATTTGACAAAAATTGGATTTGAACAAAGTGGGAGAACGTATTATTGGAAAGATTATAAAATGGAAGGAATTTAGAAGTTATTCTAGTTTTTACCTCACTATTTGCCTTGAAAAAATATTCATTAAAAATTCTAATGACAATACTAATATAAGAAATGTGAAAGGAACTTAATCAGTCTTTTTTCACATTTTCATATTTTAATAACTTAACAGATTTAGATGAAACTAAACAAGAACATGAATTACATCATATCAAGTCCGCATTTTATGCGAGGATATATTAGAAGAATATATATTAATAATATTCTTCTAATATATATACTCATTAGAAGAATATACATAAGACTATTTTCAAAAATGCTCGCATAAAAATTTAAGCATGTTTAAAAAAAGGTTTTCTTTTTTTATTCATAAAACTATCTTTTCACGACAAATCAAACACTATTGTCGTAAAATCCATACAAGTAAATTATGTATTGACCTATTTTTTAAAGCCCAAAAACCTAGTGAATGAAGCAAACGAGGGACATTGTAAATGCTCTTTCATAAATACTGCTACTACTTTCCTTTGTACAAGGATTCTTGAACTTTATACAATGTAATTGGCACGCCTTTAAACCATTTATTACCACTTTTAGATATTTAATGAATGAATTTTGGCAAAAATATTATACTGTACAATATAAATGTATTATTGTGATGATGTTTTCCTGACCGATTCCGGCCACGGCGGCCAATCTCATTGAGACTAGCCAACTGCGCAGGAGATATTATAGTGCACAAGTGTACGCGCAGACACAAGTGCACTCTCTATTCCTGTCTCTCTCATACTCCGGTGGGACGACCACTCGACACGACCGGTGAGAGTTAAGGCGCAGGACCGACGGCTTTACGTGCTCTCCGAGGCACGGGGGTGAAACACCGCCAACTTCCCAACTCCGGGCTGTTACTGAGGCTTAATATACAGAAAGACTCAATAACATTATTGAGACATATATTATATACATACGTATTGACTTAACTTTGTTTCTTTGTTGGACAACGGATGACAATTTATTGAAACTAGTTTTTCTAGTGGTCCGAATTGGACCATAATCATTATCGTTATTTTTTACTAGCGACTCAAACTCGCTTTGCTCGGATTTGTCCCTGGGTACGTTTTAACTGTTAGTAATGAATAGATAGACTATATATTAGTACATACATAGGTATGATATACTCCCTTACTTGAGAAATGATTGATTTCCCATATAAACTTTTATCCTCCCCCCCCCTTCTCCCCCCCCCCACTTTTACCCTCTTAACAGATTATTTCCAAGATAAAAATAATTCCAAGGATTTTAGCTTATACATTACAAACAAACTCACTAACTTACAAGCTTTACCTCTTTACAACACTAATGTACACAAACAGAGGAGAAAAAATACTGAACTGTTTTGTCTTTTTCTATTTTTATATAGATACCAATAAATATAAAATTTTAACGAGCTATTGTTACACTTTGAACTTAACTGTAACACTGGCATAATTTTCATCTGTAAGCTATAGCTAATATTAAAATAATAACTAACTAAAAACCGACATTCAGGCACTAAAATGTAAAAAATAACTAAACGGAGGCTTTCATTTAGAATAGATACCTAATCAGATATTTTCGAAGTCGGTGCCAGCCGATGCAAAGCAAAACTATTTCGATACGTAAAATACATATTTACCTATTAGATATTCATATCTTAAAATATTGTAGCAAATACCTGGGAATAATACCCTTTGAAACAAAAAAAATCGAAATCGGTTCTGGCGTCTTCGAGTAATCAGTGAACATACATAAAAAAAAAGATTCCGACGAATTGAGAACCTCCACCTTTTTGGAAGTCGGTTAATAAAATATTACGTATATACATTATTTATCGCTACTAATATAATATTATAAACACGCAGAGTTTGTTTGTTTGTTCGTTTGTTCACGCAACACGCTAATCTCAGGAACTAGGTACTAATCCGATTTCGAAGAGTCTTTTTGCATAGATAGTCCGTTAATATATCATCATGCTACTACCCAAGGGAGTGGAATAGTAATCATAAATGTCAACAAATAGAGCAGATTTCCATACATTATTACTGATAGCATAAAGACAAAGACTTTTTTGTAGTTTTAGCGCGAGCGAATCCGCGGGTTCTGCTAGTGTATATATATTCACAATAGAGATTTTATCGTACTAATTTTGCTAAGGGCACCAGTATATGTATATAAAAACATTTTAATACTAAGCAAATCCATAGTTAATTGTTATCGTTCTCTAAATCGTTGCCTAATTACACACTAAAACGAACTAATATACATAAATAACCGTTAGCACAGGTTCAATATGATTCAAACGAAAATGCTAGATTTAGACCGTAAAAGATTTAAATACAGTTCATATGAATTATTAAAGTAGCTCAATTTTTTCATACATTATTTTAATTAACGCATGCGCATATTGATCGTATTATTATCTTTCCATTTTTCTTTTTTTACATTAACACAGCACCATCTAATTCCATGGCAAGCTACGAGACTTATGTTATGGATACCAGATATTTAATACACTACACACTACTAAAAATTCCATACCATTATTGGTAACTAAATAGTTAATTAACATAATAAGTATTACTAAGAAATAAAACTAAAAAAAACATTTACTGCAATAATGTTCTATAAATTATGATATTAAATTATCATATCATATATCATCAACGTAGCAAGATAACATCAATTTTAATCCAAATATTTTTTCGTAGTGTGCTTTTAGAATATCTCTGCAATATTTCAGTCTAATTTGAAGATTGAGACGTTTATTCGAGGGTTTCGGGTGTGTGTCATCCTACTAATACTATAAACGCGAAAATTTGTAAGAATGTATGTATGGATGTATGTTTGTTACTCTATTACGCAAAAACTACTGAATGGATTTTGATGAAACTTTACAATAATATAGCTCATACATCAAAATAATACATAGACTACTTTTTATCCCGGAAAAATGCACGGTTCCCGTAGGATAGATTTGTTTTTGTTTTTCTACAGGCGAACCTGAGCGAAGCGAGTCTGAGCCGCTAGTAGTATATATATATATATATATATATATATATATATATATATATATATGAAAAAGTTTATACTTTATCATAATAATATGTAAAGTAAGCGTAAGAAGTAAGCGCTAAATAGATATCTGCATTGTAATTAAAAATTCAGCTAGCTCCAGACAGAATCTGGAAAAGTACTTACGTAGGTTCATTTAGACCAGATCTTTTCTGTTTTTTTTTTTTAGAACCCTTATTATTTCACTCAGGCGTGGAATAAGTATAACGGATTTAGTAGAGCTATTCTAAGGATGGTCACTAGAAGCTACGTTTAAAAGGTTTAATATTAGTAAGCGTTATGTAAAATTGATAAAATTAGGCAATCGTAACTTACAATTTTGGTCTCACGTGAAAGGAAAATTTAAAGGTAATTCAAAATTTGTAGTTTCAATAACATTTCTCGTACAAATAATTGGTGGATATAATAAACTACGGTATATACGTATATATAATATACGGTACGATATATAGATACGTTTTAGTGGCGAGTGTGGATTTCCCCCAGGAACCATTTTTTTCGGCATAAAAAGTTACCTATATATGTTCTATTCCAAACTATCTATAATCTATCTCTATGCCAAATTTCATCAAGATCCGTTCAGCCGTTCTGGCGTAATAGAGTAACAAACATCCACTGATACAAACTTTCGCATTTATAATATTATGCATGATTCTTATCTATAAATCTAATAACAGAGATAAAAGTGTTAGTTATGTAAAATATAAACTATGCATTTTAGTATATAAAATTACATATTTATATAAATATCAATCTAGTCGATTCAGAGGACTTACAATCAATAGAGACGAGCACAGACTAACAGATGCCAGCTATAACAAGATAACCCTATAAAACTTCATTCTTATATTGAATTCGAATACATAACTCTAAAAATGATAATGATCAATAAAATATTAAATTTTAGCTGTAACTATGTATAAATTTTAAGCTAGCAATTTTTTATTATATTATTGTTAAAAATCTCAAACTTAAACATATTCTTATAATAAATTTTCCTTTTTTTATTCAATCTAAACCCCTACACACAATCGCTTTTATCCACCCACTTTCACTTCAACAAAAGTTATCAATTTATTTTTTGAATTTCAATCTTTACAATCCTAATCCCAGCGATGTTATACATATGAACATAAAAAAAAGACTAACAAGTTTAAGCCAACATTTATTATCTATCCATGTCATGATCTTAAATTATTAGGTGACCTACAAGTAAATGATTCGACACTCATAGCAATATTAAATATGGAATAAAAATATTCGTTATATTTTTTTTAAATATTATCAAAATACATTATTGTACATTTTTAAATATATCAATACAATAAATATATTGAAAACAAAACTAAAAAATTAATGATTAGTATAACAAAACTTACTTTATTTTTATATACAGCAGCTACTAATAATTATATTGCACAGAAAATAAGTTAATTTATTAGAATTTTAAATAATATAATATTGGAAAACATAAAAAAAGTATAGAATTATTTCTTAAATAAACCTAGGCACAATGCTTGTGTGTCTAAGACCTTCCATAAAGAATATCTAATGAGTTCAGACCCAAAAAGATCAAGTCAGCGGTTTGTTAATTAGTCAAATTTTAACCCTCCGCCTGCTACTCGAGTACAGCAAAACTCGCAGTCAGAATAATAGGCCACCAGTTAGACAGTTCATTATACCTCTATGACGTTATTTTTTTTTATTTACATTATGGCTTGATTTAGTTTGATATAAACATATTATAAAATCTTGAGTGCCCTGAAAAATTGTAACTAATCCGAATCTGTACATTTAATATTTTTTTTTGGAAATTTCATTGAAATAGACATTTTTATCGATACAGAAGCCGAATCTATAGTTTTTAGAATTTTTGTCTGTCTGTCTGTGTCCGCATCATGAAAAAACTACTGCAGGGATTTTGATTAAATCTGGTATAATAATAGCTGCTTATCTGGGTCGACATATAGAATACTTTTTACTGCGGGAAAGTATCTCATCTCTGAGAAATCTAAATTAAGCGTCAAAACGTAAGTAGCGACGAACCCGAGCGGAGTGAGTGTCAGTCGCTAGTATTTTATATTTTCATAAATATTTCAGAAAATCCTTTTATTTCAAAGTTAGAGACACTGAGATAAAACTTTTAAGCAAAATTGTAATTGAGTCAGTAAGTAAATGAATAAATTTAAGCTATTACTGAGTAAATTGTCATCTCATAAAACAGGTCATACATAAGCAGGCATTAATTTTATTCCGAGATAATATCGAATGCAAACACAATCAAACTTCGCAAACTCAAACGAGGGTGTCCTCGTAAACGAGTAATCGAGTATTCAATTGAGCAAGATCTCGATTATCCAGAAATTGAAATCGAATGCGGCGAGCGAATAGATACGGAATATACCTTTTTTTCATTCGACGCTCTACGATTCTTAGATTTCGTCTTGTCTTTGTCTATCGAATGCCTAATTTTCATTCGTGCAAGTGAACCTTATGAATATTAAATGCTAATAATATTTTAAGAATCGTTTTGTATTTATAAAATTATTATATAATTATGAAATTAGTACAGTTTGTTAATTAACGAACGGAAGTTCAGTAAAGTGAAAAATAAACTATTTTGTTTAAAATTTTATTAAGTTTTTAAATTTTCTGCTATTTCTACGCTTAGTGTTGCAGTTCAAAACTTTTTAACTGCTATGATTAAAAGAAGCTAGGTCTTGTGTAATTATTTCTTAACCAATACTTTACCCTTAATAGCAATACTAAGCAAGAGATTATTGGATGTAAAGCATACTTCATACTATATAGAAGTAGAAGTTGATCAAGGAAGGTATGGCTGGACCATATGAAAGAGGCTGTGTGTGAAAGATGTATACTAAGACGAGGGATAGAAAAGAGTAGAAGAAAGAATTATTATGATGTACCGACCCCAAGTAGAGAAGAATAAGGACACGCAGAAGAAGATTTCGGCCATAAAATTATATTTCATAGCCTATATAAATAGACAAAGATAAAACGGTTCATTATCTCTTTCTTCTCTGTTTATTAACCGATTTTCTTTTTTCTTTGTTTAGTAACTATTGACAAGCTTTGGTATTATCAATATTTTTGCAATATTAGTTTTCTTTTTTAATATAGTTGAGGAAAATCTATTCACACATGTTGTCCTCAAATTTCAATACTGTGACGGTAAATAAATCCTCAGTGTCAACATTCAAGTATCTGGGCCATTTGTTGATGGAGAATTTCAAAGATGACAGTGATATAAAACGGGAGCGTCGAGCCCTTGCTATGAAATGTAACATGACAGTACGCAATTTTTCTTGTTGTAACCAGACCGTTAAATCAATTCTGTTTAAAACATACTGTCAAAATTTACATACATGTTAACTGTGGTTCAACTTTACGAGACACGCGTACAGTTCCATCAGTGTTCAGTACAATGATTCTTACCGGACTTTGATGAATTTACCGCGGTTCTGTAGCGTATCTGATACGTTCACTTCAGCCAGTATACCAGTATTTTTGCGGTGGTCCATTCTAGAATTTCTGCATTCTGGAATCGACAACGTAATTCTAATAATGAGATTTCCGAGTAATGGGCGAGTACTTGAGTGTTGACTTACTTCGGCATTGGTTGACACAGCAGTACGATATAAATAAAAAGTAATCGACTTTAATATGCATTAAGTATATATTTTACCATAACTTTATTGTAAATTACGTTGTTGACATTTCGTATTGTTGATTAAGCCTGAAATAAAGACATTTATTATAATAACTAGCATTGTCCGCCGCTCCGTCCGCGTTCAGATGACCAAAAACCAAATTCTTAGGTTTTATTTAATAGTATACTCTTACATTGCAGTTTTTTGGTTTTTTTTCTCAGAAATGAGATATTTTCCCGCAGTAAAATGTACCCTATATGTTGACCAAAATCCCTCCAGTGGTTTTCTCGTGACGCGGTAACAGACAGACAGACAGACAAAAAATCTAAAAACTATAGATTCGGCCTCTGTATCGATAATAATAACTATTTCAATAAGATTTTCCAAAAAATATTTAATGTGCAGATTCGGCTTAGTTACAATTATATTATATATGTACCTATAGATAATTATTATTAATACGCTTACATAATAAATATTTTCTTAAGCAAAATTACTAGCTAAAACAACCTAACTTAAATTATTAGAACACGAAGTTATTTTAGTAGATAACATATTAAAAAATAAGAAAATATATGAAATTAATAATCTTTTAAGAAAACGTATTTATTCTATAATGGCTAACTTATCACTAAGTTATAACACTTATAACAAGGAAGAAGCAAATTGAAAGTGAAGATCTCGAACAATCGAAGTTACCAATTGTACGGAAACACGGCGCAGCTATATTGAAATTCGATAAAGGAACTTTTCCGATCGCTGCAATGTTTTCATTACGCTAGTTGATTTACATTTTGTTTTTAATAGATAGTTTTGTATCGTTTATTTTTGGCTTTTCTTACAAATATAATATATAAATTAGTATTTGCCGGTAGCTTTACTTTAAATTGGAATGCCTCTCTTTCATACTAAATTCTTTGATCTCTATATTATTTTTTGCTTAAATAATTTGTGAACCGATAATAATATCTATATATTTCAAAAAATATTATAGAGCAACTCATTGTACTAGTACTCTTGAAAGGAGTGGTGGTTTAGTGAGTATATTATTAATGGAAATAGCATATATGTACGTCTTTCTACATCTTAGACGACACGCTTGTGACCCTACTTGCTATACCAGAGGTCGTGGGTTCGAGTTCCGCTGGAGGCATTCATTTGTGTGATGAGCACGAATGTTTGTACTCCAATCATGGATGTTTATATTTATAATATGTAAGTATTTAAAGTTGTGTATGTGTAGTGTATCAAGTATCTAATATCCATAACACAAGCCTCGTAGCTTATTATGGGGCTAGATGACGCTTTGTGCTAATGTCCCAACATATTTATTTATTTATTTTTATAATCTAAAAAACCTGAATCGATAAGGATAAGTGCTATTACTACCAATATCAATTTAATATCTGATAAGAAAACTTATATTCTATAAGCTAAAGCTTCTCAAACTTAGAGGGCAGTTCTCAAAGTTAGTTACTAGTATTTTCATCAATTAGTAACAAAAACTTTTGTAGTCGTGGTTCATGATATTTTCTTACTGAATAATTACCTAGTGCCATGAATGAGTGTGACTCATGAGTGGGTTTCTGCTAGATTTTGCTGGTATAACTTACATATATTTTATTTTAATACACACATATGTATATATGAAAGGGTCTCCGTAAAATGTATATATTTCAACAACAGCATCAAGTAAAATGATCAAAAAGCTTCTATTATTACGTAAAAAAAAGAAATAACATCTGTATTAAAGGTTAAATGATTTAATAGAAGATTTCAGAATGACGTGATGGTCTCCAGGCTTTTTAATGTAAAAACAAACATTTTACACATTAAAAAATTTAAGAGAAGAATAAACATGATATAGGTACCTTTGACGTCAGGCTTTTGATCTAACAGTTATTTTGATGTTATAGAAGACTAGTAACTCGCCCTCGCATCGCTCGAGTTCGTTCCTATATAATAATATATATAGATATATAGTTGATATATAGTTGATATATATAGATATACATTGATGTATAGAAATCTGACCGATGGGTTGACATTTATGATTACTGCTCCGCTCGCTTGAGTAGTAGCATAATAATATATAGCCTATAGCCTTCCGTAATCAAAGAGCTATCTCATTCAAAATGATTTTTTCATATTGCGTTCAAACAAACAAAGAAACAAATAAATAAACAAAACAAACAACCAAACATACATACAAATATACAAATAAACAAACAAACAAACTAACTCTGCCTCTTTATAATTTCAGTATAGATTTTCGCTTTTAAATGTACAATGTACATAATATTTATAATATATATTTAGTAGCCCACAAAAACCTATCAACATATTTATTGTTTTACTTATAAAATATTATCGTCATACGATATAATGAGATCACTACACCAGGTACCCTCAGTCCCTCAGTTTTAGCTGATAAGAGAAATATTATTACTATTGCAGTCAAAATCTGCAGTCAACTAATACTATAAGACAAAAAGGATTATTTTATTTGTTTGTTTGAAAGTGCTAATCTCTTGAACATGCAGTCAGAATTGAAAAATTCTTTTCCCATTTTATAGCTTATTTTTTGAGTAAGATTATTATAGGTTATCTAACATCACGTTTACGAGCAGATATGTAAATATCATTTGTTACTGCCTCAAATTCTCAAGTAGAAGCCAATTAAGTAACACGTTGAAACCACAAGAAGTATGAATTCCATAGAATAGAAGCAGAATATTTAATTTCTATTACGTAAATGAACCATCTAAATATTATCATTATGATCAGCCTGCTTTCGTCCACTGCTGTACATGGGCTCTTGTATGGCACGCCATTGAACTCGATATACAGTTTTATGCATCTAAATATATAAACAATCAATAGAAATTTGCTTTTAAATTTATGTATTTAGCCCTATTTAACGTCCCACTTCTGGGCACGGGCCTTCCTACAATACAAGGAGAATCAGACTTTATAGTCCACCACGCTGGCCAAGTGCGGGTTAGCGGACTTCACATGTCTTTCGAAATCTTGTTAGGTCTTCTCAGACATGGAGGTTTCCTCACCATGTGTCCTTCACCATAAGACAAGTGTTTATCATGTTGGAAATGATTCACACATAAAAATATCAGTGGTACGAGATTGGAATTGAACCCGCTTCACTCGGTTTCCCAAGAAAGAGATAACACTGGGTTACCACTGCCTAACTGATTTTAATTTATGCTACCAATTAATTACTTTTATGCACTTTGAATACGTTACCTGAAGTTTATGTTTGGCGTACATCGCTCTTTGTTTAATAAGCAGGTACTAATTAAGTAAACTTCGTATTTTGTTTCAAAAATGGGAGCACAAACTGAAGTGTTCTTATGTTTTAATATTTTATATTTGACTTTATTATACTTAAAAATATTTTTAATATTTTATTTAATTTTCACAACAATCCATCCTAAAAGGGTTAATGAGGTGAAAATTTTGAACAATTTTTTTATACAACCAATTCTTTATATGTTTTCTTCTTACTAGCTTTCACCCATAGCTCTACTCAAGTCATAGGTTAATAAAAATAATGATAGCTTACTATCTCCATTCAATTTCACTAACAAAATATAGAGACTGTCTATCGCACTGTCACTTCCGTATTAACAAAATTAAAGACTTAAAATTATTATAATATCTTCTGGATTCAAAGAAATCTAATGGAACTTCTATCATAATTGTGAAAGTATTTACAAGTATATGTATGTTTAGGTATGTTCACACAAACGGCTGGACAGATTTAGATGAAATTTTGTATAAGTATAGTCTATGACCTGGAGTAACGTACAGATTATTATTGGTCGCTTAGGAATGCACCCGAGCAAAGCGAGGTTAAGTCTCTAGTATAAAATTAAATCATTAACATCATGATTAGTTATAAGCCAAACATAATTAAAATTTTCAATTAAACAGAATAAGAATATTAATTGTGGTAACCAAATTTATGCAAATAAAATGAGCCATTGCGCTTCGTTACACAGTATCAGGTCTTTGGAAAGGCCGTTAAAACTTGGACAGATCTTTAAATTGGTAACGTTTTTGATTCATTCAATTAAATAATGTTTGAAGTTGGGGAATATTTTATTAATCAGAAGGATATTGTGTATTGCGGAGCCGGTCAGTGATATTAAATTATAAAACCAATAAGGAATGTGCCTGCTTGTTCCCAACTCGTCTATAATTCAGCAAAATAAGCGTTGCATTGATGTTTATTACCTTTCTCCCTAAATGATAGTATTGGATCAATACTCTAAGGGAAAAACCGTGAGTCGTCGCTCGAAGAACGATAAAACAACTATGAAATAGTAAGAAGTCTACCTATTTATTTATGAGTTAATTATTTGTTTAGTATATATTATTGTCATAGGTTCAGTTACTAGATTTTAAGTCCCCATAATTCCTAAATTTTCTAATAATATATATTTTTTTTACTTGGCTGAAATATTTTTATATTGTATTTTTAAACACTTTTTTACTTTCTCTTGTAAGGCAAGTGAATAGAACAAAACAACTCAGTTCTCGCCTATGAGTGGATGATGGTTTCTATCCCTACCTTTCAGTGTAGCGGATAATGCAAATAAATGATTAGGTACATGTGAGATTTTAATAATAAATTGGCGGGTATTGTCAACAATGCCCAGATGCGTCCAGATGTAATGTGACACACACATACAAACATACATATATTCATACGTCCAATAATACTTTCTTAGATTTACGTGAATATTTGTTTGTTTACGTTAACATTTTAAATAAAACTATATTTTCGGATATTTTCGAGGATTTATTTTGATTTTTGATTCCTAACAACGAGCATTCGTTTTGCTTCACTTAAATATTTGCTAACTACTAACTATAATGATATTTCATGAAAACGGTCAAGTGCGAGTCGAACTTACACATTCCTGCCAAACAAGATAACTAATCTTTTTCACGTATTTTTTAGTATTAAAATAGGTTTTGTAAGAAATAATAATCCGTTTTACAATAGATAATATACTAAGCAAGTTTTTATTACCCGATTTACAAAAAAGCTAGGTTACAGCTTCCCATTAGACTGTGGAACCCTAAGAAGACTTTAGTTTCTATTTAGATTTCTTAGCAACGAGATGTACCCTGATTATGCTTGCTAGTAGATCAGAGCAATGACCCTCTTCATTAAGCTACTTAGAAGATACAACACTTTGAAGATGGACATGCTCCTGAATTTTTTATGTTCAGAGCCTGTTGGTGCTTGAATTTTTTAGCTTATTATGGTACCTTGTACGCCTATACATATATAGAACACTTTCCATTAATTTAAATTTATCTTTGTTATTACATTTTATTTAAATTAAATTTGCTGTATTTTAATAAACTTACATATAAGTGAATACTTAAATATAACTGAATAAGTCATGTTCCTCTGAAATAGTAGGAGTGCATTTCCTCGTTAAACTATATTACTGATTACTGAGTCTTGATTTCTTTTTTTACTTATTTTATTCAGTTCTACTGGGTATTGCTTCTCCAGCTCCAGTTTTGTGGACAAATTTTGTTTTGTACCTACGTAGTACCTACTTAGGATTTTTACTTACTATTATATACATAGATATATGAATATTTCACAAAGAAAACTCCTTTATACTTTGTCAAAATTATTAATTGAGACATCATTTTAAATATGATGACGAAAAATTACCAAAATTGTTTAAAAAAGTATTTTTATAATTTCGATCCCCATCCGACAATGAACGCTTAGATGACATTTTGTCCACACGCCTAGAGTAGCGCATAGACTACTGTGAGAAACCTACTTTGCACCCGAGCGAAGCAAAAGTCGCTAGTTTATACTAATATTATAAAGAAGCAGAGTTTGTTCATTTGTCTGTTTGAACGCGCTAATCTCAGGAACTACTTATCCGATTTGAAAAAATCTTTTTGCATTAGATAACCCGTTTATTAAGAAAGGCTATATATAGGCTTTTATTAAGAAAGAATATATATGGGATATTGTATATCATCATATGCTACTACCCAAGAACGTAACAATAATATAATATACATATAGTCTATCTATTCCATACTCACCGTTAAAACGTACCTAGAGATGAAGACGAGCGAAGCGATGGGGATTCGCTAGTATAAATCATTAATAGCTATTTAATCTTCTCTTTAACTTCATAGCAAATCTAATCAATTCTATGTCGCAAGAGCGATATCTCATCAGACATACTTTAATTTCTCAAACATATTAACCTGTAAGAGCTACCGTAAATATAGGTGGGACACAAATTGAATATGGATAATGTGGTTAAAATGTTAGTATACAATCATACTGCTGCGGTTTACAAAGCTATCGAAGAGACGCCGGTTAGCGAATCTCAATCACTATGAAAACAGATCTGGAGATGTCTTCCAGATCGCACTATTGTATTTACTTCGCACTTACCTTCAGTACGATTCCTTTGATTCCAGTTGGATTATTTCGGTGAATTTCCAATTGGTAATACTTATTTTATAGTTTTTATTCTGCATTTTATGTTGAGGATATCATATCAATGTACTTGATAAACTGGAAACTACGAGAACTAAGCAGAAAAAGTTTTAATAGACGCTTTATTTTGAAAAACAATCATGAATATCTTCAATCTATTCATTCAAACGTCGAAGATTATACATGAAAAAGTATTCGGATTTTACGTATTTTATTAATTTAAGTCATTCAAAAATTAAATAAAAATATCAGCATGTTAAAATGTAAAATTTCAATAACATAGTTTTGGAATTTGTACTATCAGTATTTTCCTAAAGACCTTAGCTATTATATTGAGAAGACAAAGGGGCTTCATTCAATAAGTTTCTATGGAATAAGAAAAAAAAATCTTACCAAGACAGCAGTTTTGAACAATAAAATTAAAAACTCGTTATATCGATGAATTTCTACTATCTTCGAGTTTTAAAATAAATATTTCATATAATTAATTTAAATATTTTTTTTTTTTTGGGTAAAAAGTTATTGTTACTTAAACAACAATGTTGTTATTCTATAGCTAATTGCTAATTTCTACCAGATCGTTGGACTTATTTTTTTTATCAATTGTTTGCTTTCACTATAGTTATAAATTAATAAAATAATAATCGTATTTAATATACTGACCGATTTCTACCAAGCGGCCAATCTTATTGAGACGCCATCGTGCAAGAGAATCATTAGAGTGCACAAGTGTGCGTCTGTGTGTCTGTCATTCTCATACACCCGGTAACTACAAAGAGGGAGTGAGTTACTAATATTTTTGCTAAAGCAAAACTCAATAACTGAACTGGGTCCGACTTGGGATGCGAACTCAGGACCTTCGGATCTCCGTGTGATTATTCAAATAGCTTTTACATGCAGTGAATCATCAATTTAAGAAAAAAGAACAAGCCGCCATAAAAAATGACATTTTACAATCGATATCGCTAATGGAAAAGTAATACTTTCTATGGGAATGGCATATTTTGACTATTTAACATAACGCTTAAATACCAATATGTCATTCCCATTACAAAATTTTTAGTTCTCTTAAAAATATTACTTTATCTAAGACCTCTTATTATTTGAGGAAGCTACCACAAACTTGAAATGCATTTGTATGCAGTAATGCAGTATGCTAGGAAGAGCTCAGGATATAGGTACTATTAATATTTTAAATTCTTCATAAAAACACTATATAATGTCTATTTAAAGTAAATGTGTAAATATTTTTATTATAGACAATTTATATCGAACTAGCATTGTCCGCGGCTCCGCTCGCGTTCAGATGACCCAAAACCAAATTCTTAGGTTTTACATTTTAGTATACTCTTACATTGCAGTTTTTGTATTTTTTCTCAAAAATGAGATATTTTCCCGCGGTATAAAGTATCCTATATGTTGACCCGAATAACCAGCTATCACCATACTAAATATCGTCAAAATCCCTTTAGTGGTTTTTCTGTGATGCGGTAACAATCAGACAGGCAGACAAAAATTCAAAAAAATGTAGATTCGGCCTCTGTATCGATAATAATGTTTATTTCAATGAGATTTTCCAAAAATATCTAATGTACGGATTCGGCTTAGTTACGATTTTATTATATGTATAGATAAGCTAATAGGTAGGTCATTGAAATTCAACAAAGCAGTACTTGTTAGTTTTCAGCTATCATTATACAATGTCGGGATTCGAGCAAGTGTATGACTAAACATTCATTTCACTTAAGAACATTCAACAGCCTAAAGCAGGATTAGTCTTGAGGGCCTTTTAAGAAATCAGCTAAAATAAAGACATTTCCAACAAATGTTACAGAATGGTGAATTTATTTGCATAATTCAACAAAGCTGAATCCTTTGTCCGCGGACCGCCGTTGAAATAATAAATTTACTCCATACTCTACACTCAGAATGTTCTATCTAAACGAAATTATGTAGCTTTTCCAAGCCAATTTTCTAATGGATTGCTATCACATATGAATCAATGTTATAATTTACATTTTCAACACGATCGGCGTTACATATATGAATGGGACTAACTACTTTGTCGACGGTCGTAGGTTCGATTTGTAAATAAAATACAAGTTATGGTGCATAGGAGTGTGTATGGCCGTCAAGAATGCAATTCATAATATCTGCGGAATACCTCCTTATTCTTGTTCTTATCCTTTGTTTGTGTAAACCAAATGTGTTTCACCATCATACTTTTTTACATTTTAATTATTTTGGGATACCCACATAACATTCCGAACACTCGCACTAATCGCTACTCGTCATCTTTTATAATGCGCGCAGCCAAGAAGTGGAATGCCCTGTCTGCGTCTGTTTTTCCGAGTGCGTATAACCTGAATCTATTTAAAGTGCGTGTTAACAGGCTTCTCCTAGGCAAACTCGCTAAATCGTAGACTTTATCTGTGCCTTCGAGCTAAGATGAAGGTCAAGAGTGAGCCCATTTCTAATAAAAAAAAATCATATGTACGTAGTACGAGTACAAGTGGGCATCTCTGTATTTATATGAATTATACTTTTCATACTAATTTGTGACAAGTTGTGACATGTTCTCATTTCATAAAGATCCTTCAGTTTATCACTATGACTTCGAAGTCCATGATTTTAATAAAATTTGAAGCTTTAAATAAAAAATACTCCATAGTTTCCGCTTACAATATAGAAGAATGTTGATCAAATTCATAAAAGCACTCCATTTTTTGTAACCATTTACGTCAATCTTTTATCATATTTAATATAAAAAGATAAAATCATGGCTTTGTATGTACGTCTATTTCGAAATCATTCGGTATTCCGATCATCTGCGACATCGCCGATTGCGAACACAATATGTGTAAATTTAGAGAACGTTTTCGACACATTATTACTTAAGGGATTTTCATCGAAATTGCCTTATTACCTTTTTGAGTTGGATTCTGAGCGCAGATTCGCCGGGATTTGTAGGATTTTTAAACGTGATGTATATTTTATGTAACGCTGTTCATAAATATCATATAAACTATCGAAACGTGTAATACTTTGTGATAAATTCTTATAAAATGTGATATGGTGATATTTTTTCACTAAATGAAAATGTTTATTTAAATATTATAATGATCGAAGGTTGAAATATTTACTTATTAAATATAACGATTTGTGAATCTTGTTTATAATAATTCAGCTTTCTTTAACTGCCCGATGCTAGGCATGAGTTTCTTTGCTGCCTATACGCTGGATCGCGGACGTCACATGTCTTTCGAAAAGTAATTACTAATTAGGTTCTATTGGACGTGTAGTTAGATTTCCCCAGGATGTTACCCTTCATCGTAAGTCAAATACTAATCATGTTGAAAAATTCGTGCATGAAAAAATTACAGGTGCTCGACCGTGAATTTGAACTCGCATCAGTTGCTTTTCCAAGCAAGCAAGCAACTCTTGTGTATGACTTCTTGTTAATACTACCTACTAGCAGCAACTTACTCTCGCTTCGCTCGGGTGCGTCCCTAGGTGTGTTTTAAAAAGATAAAAATAGTTATTGTGAGTGTACCTTAGGAGAAAAGTATGCTATCGTAGACTACTGTGACGTAGACCGATTACATACACTATTCTGTAAGCCTTTTAAGGAACACAATTTTCTAGTACATTGTTTTAATGTATCTCTTTCGCCAGCGCGAGCCATGTAAGCGTACGAAACTCGTATTTTTGACTAAATACTGCCATTGTTCAGTCATTTTGTACAAAATATTTAATAAATTGTATACAGAAACCTTCCTATTTTATCGCTCTTTCTATTATTGAAAACCGTAACAAAATTAATTGTGTGGTTTGAAACCACAAGTCGAAGTTAGCTGAGAAACAGAAAGAGGCAGAGAGCGTCTTTGTTTTATACTATATATACTGTATAGTTACATAAACATATATCATGATGATGATAACGAATTCGAATAGAATTAAATTTGCAATTTCCCATAAAAATGGGAGATTTTATCGTACTAAATTATTAAACATGTTAATTGTTATCCCTACTTATAATAGTTCTGTTTAATACATCACTGATATTTTTGTATGAAGGAAAAATCGGTTATTGTGTTTTCCCGTGGGAATGAAAGATTTTCCTGTAGTAAAAGGTATTCTAAATGTTGATCCGAGTAATAAATTATTAAACAAAATTTAGTCAAAATCCGTTTAGTACTTTTTACGAGAAAATCAAACAGATAAACAGACAAACAATTTGTTTGTCTGTCTATCTGTTAAAGAGATTTATTATTGTTCTATTTATTATTGACAAATTAAAGAGATTTATTATTATTTTTATAAATTTCAATAACTATGGTTTTAGGGTATATTAGATACTCAATACGTAACATTCATTGTTTTTAAAATAAATCTCATATATACAGATTTCACTTTGTTACTATTTTATCATATTATTATTATTATATGTATAGATGTTATTATATGTATAGGATAACAAAATATTTTGTAGATAACAATAAAATCACACGAAGGTACCTACATAGAGATTCACTAAAACCTTTGCTTAATTTCGGAAAGCGTTACAATTACACATTACGTCCTCGACTGCGCGCAAACATTGCCAGATCCGGTACAAAAACCCCAACTCGCCTAATTGAAAGACCAACTTCACCACTGCAAGAAACATAGAGTACGCTTTTCGTGTTAATTATGTTTGATTTTGTGAATTTTCCGTCATTTCAATAATTAAATATAACAAATAAATAAACACCAAGCGATTGTGACTTTGTATTTAATAAGGTTTCCAAGGAAAAAGACAAGCCTTAGTTTGATTTTAAAATATACTAGCGACTTACCCTCGGTTTGCTCGGTTTAACGAAGCGGACTTCAATATCTTGCTAATTAGTCAAATCACAGTTCTTAACTTTTATAATATATTTATAGCCCTATTGCCCTTCGTAAGGTATTCAGAGTACCTACTATATTATAAAGCGACTAGCGATACACCCTCGCTTCTCTCGGGTTCGTGCCTGGCTTGCTTCCCCATACAAACTGTCATCCCCATTTTCATCCCTTTAAGGGATGATTTCCGGGATAAAAAGTATGTGATAAAATGTCCTTTACAATGTCTCAAACTATCTTCTTACCAAATTTCATCTACTAAGCCAATTTATGGTTTAGTAGATCCAGAGATTACCCCCTACAACGTCACAAACTTACAAACTTTACCTCTTTATAATATTAATATAGATAAATAAAAAAATAAGGCCCGATCCATACTGTAGTGTCGATCACGGTTCTTTCTCGGTCCGATATCGGTCTGGTAAGGTATTTTTATAATAATTTACCAAACCGAGAACGGACTAAGATCGGCTTTATAGTGGTATAGGCCCTAATAGTCGCAACTATGCTTAGGCTAGCATATTAGCCAGTATGTGGACGTCATAACAGTTAAAATAAGAAAAAAATATTTCACAAAAAAAAGTTAAACGAAGAAAAATAAGAAGTTTGTTTGGCGCATTTTTCTTTGGAACAAAGTTTTAAGTTTCTCACTGTGTAGTTTCTTTAAACTTTGTTAAAACGAAAATAATTTTCTTTTCTGCATTTGACACTATTGAATGAATCGGGAAACTTTAACATGGAACATATATACATACATTATATTACTTAAATAAAATATGAATAAAAATTAAAATTGGTAGTCTATCTCGAAACATTTTATTACGCTAACAAGGTTTTTATATATTGTATGCAAATTAGCAATGAAGCTTTTGCCTCTGCCGTCTAGCCTTATGACCTTCGACGTTTTCATTTATACTACGAGATATAATAATTTTATAATATTAGCTTATTACCAAAGTAACTCGTAAATAAATTTATAACACAAAATTTTAAGAAAATTAAAATATTTTGCATATTTTATAACATATTATATATATATATATATATATATATATATATATTATATATATATATATATATATATATATATATATATATATATATATATATATATATATATATATATATAGGTAGGGTATGATACTGTTAAGGCGTGAAAAGGGCGGAAAATTTTATTTCTCGCTAAATTGTCAAATAAAGCTGACTTCCAGACACTAAAAAGTATTTAAAAACTTAAAAAAAATCGACTTCTAGATACAAGAAAGGAAAAAATACCTGAACTGCGGTTTACATTCACTATAGATACCTAATCAAATATTTTCGAAGTCTTAAGCTAAGAATAGCTTCCCTTCTGGCCTCACCATCAGATCAGCTCGAAGATACCAAATAACTGTACTATCATCAGAAGTACATACACTTAAAAAGTTCCAAGTCAATATGACATAGGTAAAAAGACCTTATTAGATCTGTTAATATACTTCTAACATCGATTTTCTTGATTTCCTCTAAAACGGTATACACTAAGAAATAATATATCTAAGAAAATTTTATGAGACCACCTTCGGGGCATACCTTAATAAAATACAGTTTAAAATAGCAAAAATCGGTCAAGCTGTTTCCGAGAAATCCATGAACATACATAAAAAATACATACATATTACATATGAAGATAAAACCTCCTCCTTTTTGGAAGTCGCTCAAAATAACTAACAAAGATAGGTCACGGCATGTCTCTAGTTACTTAAAAATCTATCAGTTTAATAAATTGAATTTGCAAAATAAATTCGCGGTTTTTAAATTAAAACAAAAAGGATTGTTTTATTATTTTTGCGGTTCGTTTTATTTGAATTATAGTCAAAATTCGTGCATCGATTTTTTTTACTTATAATTAATGAAAAAAAAAACGTATTGTACATCAATCAGTGACATTATTTCGACACGCTGTGATATAGGATGATATTATTGTAAAAATGTATCTTATATAATTAAAACTCAATTGCCAAATGTATGTAAGCGAACTATTTCAGAACGGCTGCACCTATTTCGCTAATTCTTTTTTTGTTGTATTTGTAATTGTCAAGACAAGGTTTGGGTGAAAGAAATATTTGAAAAATTATACGGAAAAGTGAGAAATTTGGGTCAAAAAGTAAAACAGTGAGTTGACTGTATATAATATTTAAAAAATTAACTGACAGTTTTGTCAAAATGTAGATAATAAATAAAAAAATATAAATAATATGTATCTATACTAATATTATAAAGAAGGTGAGTTTGTGAATATGTGAGGTTGTAAGGGGTAATCTTTGGATCTACTAAACCGATTTAGACGAAATTTGGTAAGAAGATGGTTTGAGACCCTGGGAAGGACAAAGGATACTTTCTATACCGTAAATTATCCCTTAAGAAGGTGAAAATGGGGATGAAAGTTTGTATTGGGAAGCAAGCTATGGACGAACCCGAGTGAAGCAAGGGTGAGTCGCTAGCATCGTATCGGCAATTCCAAGTCTTAAATTATACCATAACATAAAACTTAACTTATTACTTATAATCTAATAATATCTAGATTATCCAATTATATAGTATACCTATTTAAATTAAAGTTACTTAAAAATAATAGTTTAAGAAATAATCAAACAAAAAAACTAAAAAAGAATACTGATAAACATAGATCCGAAAATTTATAATTTTATTCGCCTTTTGGCTAAAATCGAAATAAATATATGACTAAAAAAACCTTGTAATTGTTAATCTCATGCCTTTATAACCAGTAGGTAAATGTATTCAAATATTCGCAGCACGTACCATCGCCTGGTGTATTGAACAAACTAAACAGCTGTAAGAATACCTCACTGGTTCGTAGGTAAATTGTTTCACTCGTTATTTATGTTTCCCTGCTTGTTAATACGTGAGTTGAATGGTGATAGCTTATGTTACTGTTTCAGATTTTCTATTACTAAACTTGAGGTTTCTTATATAAATATTTGTTTTTGGTAAATATACACGGGTATAATCGTTTTTATTTCATTTTTTTTAAATAATGATAAAATTTTATTAAATAAATATTCCTGAATATAAATTCTATTGTTTTACGGCTATTTTGTGTCACTGCGACCATTTCTGGTCTATTGTGATTTAAAAATTCTATCTCGTTATGTGAATTCGTCAAAAGAAATGTAAATAACGTTGTTTTAAAATCCATAATCGACGATAAATTGGTTCAATTTGAATAAAAATATAAAAATATTAAAAAAAAATCTACTGCAGAATCTCTGAAACTTTCAATGCAAAAAAATCTCTTTGCTTTTTAGGCTTTTAAATGAGGAAGGCTTTAGACGATCTACATAATTTTATACTACAGTTATTAGAAGTGGAACAATTCCACATAAATAAAAATCACGCATAAAGCCAACAACGAAACGAACGAAAGCGACAAACTTTAGTGAATAAGTTCTACTGACTCTAATCTCAGAGATGGACTAAGCAGGAGATATAGATATAGCAGGAGAGATATATGTATGACAACACGTATGGCTCAGTTTGTAGTGACCCTACTCGCTGTGCCAGCGGTCGCGGGTTTGAGTCCCGATGGAGGCATTCATTTGTGTGATGAGCATGAATGTTTGTACTCCAGTCATGGGTGTTTATATTTATAACTAGCGGCTCACCCTCGCTTCGCTCGGGTTCGTCCCTAGGTACGTTTTCACGCTTAGTATAGAATAGATAGACTATATACTGTTATATACATATATTATTTTTTTCTAACTTAAACTTGACGTATTGTTGTAGATATCCACCACTATTGAAAGTAATCCGAAGTAGTTGATTCCCATACAAAATAACCAGTTCTGAACTTTTCGATTTTCCAGCGGTCCTATTTTTTTTTATATTTAAACCGTCCCTAATATACCTCCAACACAACGAAAAAAGAATTATTCAAACCGGTTCAGCCGTTTTTGAGTTTTAGCGAGACTAACGAACAGCAGTAGATTTATATATATATATATATATATATATATATAAATCTACTATATATATATATATATATATATATATATGTGTGTGTGTATATTTAAAGTTATATATGTGTAGTGTATCAACTATCTGGTATCCATAACTCAAGCCTCGTAGCTTACACTGGAACTACATGGTGTTGTGTGTTAATGTCCCAACATATTTATTTATTATCGTGTAGCGCGTGTGTGTATAACAAGTGCACAAACTATTGCTTTCACTTTCAAAGTATAATGGAATGACAATTCGATACAATCGGATAACGTAGGTACTCTTCGATGCACGGAGGTACAATGCTCGCATAATTGACTATCCATTTTAGGGCTGCTACAAAGACAGAACAATTGACAGAATAATCCAGTGACAGCACTTGACTTAACCTGCGACTCGATTCTAGAATTTTTAATCAGGATTTGTAATCTAAGCTTTATAGTCTTATATCATAAACATTTTTATATAATGGTTGTATAATACATAACATACTAATATGTACATTTGAAATTTTAATATAAAATTAATAGTATTGCTATTTATGATCCTAGTCGAGTTGTTAAATGAGTTCTGTGCGGTGTCTTTCTTTTCTTAAATTTTGATTGGCAAGATTGTTTGGCCACATCAATGTCAGAAACTGAGAGAATTTCGGCCACGCACCAACATGTTGTACATTTTGCTAATATTACCACCTATATGTAGTTTTCACTCACGTTCACTAGACAATGTTTAAATTTTGTGACTTCTATCAATTTATTACTAAGATTGTACCGGATTGTACCACTTTTTTTAATCTGAAGCAAGTGATATAGGGTTCAAAAAATGTTCCCAGCAACGTCTATATATATTTTTTATTACATATTAACAGAGTAATACAGAGACCAATGCGGGCAAAGGTGGACTTATCTCTAGAAGAGATCTCTTCCAGCCAACCTATGGAAGTGTCTATTATAATATTTAGTCTGTTTAAAGTACCAATATATCCTATTAAAATCATTAGATTTTTTTTAAATATTAACTAGGTGATAACTTTGATCAGAGTAACGTAACTTACATCGAAACGACAAAAATGAAGTATTTGTTACAATAACACAGCAGCTCACTCTTGAAGTAACAAAGTTAATTACGAAATTCCTCGCCCTTCTTATAGAAAGCTGACTAATTTAATACAAAATTCCTGTTCGTAGCTCTATATATTTTATATGTAGTATATCGGTTAGATACAGATTTTCTTTTCATCGTGAAGCTTTTATTAGCTTTGAACGCTATTCGAAGCAGTCATGAACAATGACCGGCGCAATAGGTAAATGTACCTAGTAAAAACCGTCAGTCTAGAATATCTGAAAAACATGGGAACAAGTTGACGAAGTAAAAATTTTACGAAATCCGAGACATAGATACACACACACATATATATATATATATATATATATATATATATATATATATATATATATATATATATATATATATATATATATATATACATACATACATTTATATTATATACATTGTATTTACTGCGAGTCTTGCTACGTGTATATTCGCTTTTTACGTAGTCGGTTTTTTAATTATTATAATCTAATTTAATTGGTTAAGGCCTTTAGTAATTACGTGGGAACATAGGATCGGGAATAATAATGTCCTCCTTAACGTTTCCGGCCACGGCGGCCAATCTCACTGAGACTAGCCAGATGCGCAGGAGATATTATAGTGCACAAGTGTACGCGCAGACACAACGTGCACTCTCTATTCCTATTACTTTCAAAGTCCGATGGGACAATACTTCGACATGACCGATGAGAGTTAAGGGGCAGGACCGGCAGCTTTACGTGCTCCGAGGCAAGGGGGTGAGACACCGCTAACTTCCCAAATCCGGGCTGTTAGTGTATCTTAAAAGTTAAACTCAGTAATTAAACTTAGCCAGACCCGGGACTCGAACCCAGGACGTCCGGATCTACAGCCGTACATGCTAACCATTAGACAACCGAGGCAGTTCCGAGATTGGACAAAGATACATTTGAGCCACAAACTTCGCAGTGGGGTAAAAAAGTAAGCTACTCGTTAGTTACTTTACAAAAATATATTATATTTTATAAATAGTCGACTTATCCTCATATATTATGTGTCAGTCTCAGTGAGATTGGCGTGACAGAAAACGGTCAGAGGAACATTATTATTTCTTTAATATTTTCAACTTTCAGTATTTGATTTGTTATTTTTTTTTGGTGTTTATGCCGCTACATTAGGTAGGTACTTTTACAACCTTTTCCCCACTATCGTTAAAATTTCGATGCATTCCCACAAAAATGTTATCCTAGGTTTTTGGAAAAAATGTGATTTTTTGCATATTTTATAATATACAAATACTCACTTGCATTTTTTTAATATATACATTACTTTTTAAAAAAATGTTTTTTTTTTTTTAGCTTTCCCATACAATAAATGTTCAAAATATCTAAATCACTTTAATCTAACTTGATTAGATTAGTGAAGTGCAAAATCCAAAGTCATGAGAATATAGATTTTAATATTGTTTGAGTTTCAGTAAGCCCAAAATGCCAAAATGCTATGTAATAAAAACAATTATAAAACTAAGAAAAAAGGAAACGCCTAAAATATGTGGGACCAATTAAATAAAATATAAAAATATAGGGATTATCTATACATATAATCTATAGTTTTTAGAATTTTTGTCTGTCTGTTACCGCATCACAGAAAAACCACTGGAGGGATTTTAATGAAATTTTGTATGATGATAGCTGGTTATCCGGGTCAACATATAGGATACTTTTTACCGCAGGAAAATATCTCATTTCTGAGAAAAAAATACAAAAACTGCAATGTAAGAGTATACTAATATGTAAAACCTAAGAATTTGGTTTTTGGTAATCTGAACGCAGGCGGAGCCACGGGTAATGCTAGTTAATTTATAAATATATCAATAGCCAAAGACAAATCAGTTCAGTTCCTTTTTTCTTACGTTTGTCAACATGTTTTCTTTTTTTTTTTGTTTAATAGCTATTAATGAGCTTTAGTGATATCAATAAAAAAATGATCGTGGTTAAATTTTGAACACCAGTAATGATTAACAAGGTTATTTTAACAGGTTATTAAACAAAAACTGAAAAAATAAAATAAAAACCGACCTAAAAAAACAAAAAAAAAATAAAAAAATAACTAATTGGTAGTTTACATTTACTATAAATACCTATTCAGATAATTTCAAAGTCTGTGTGCTTTGATTTGTATCGGCTGGCACGGACTTATACAAATATACACTTTCAAACAAATTCGTCCAAATCGGTTAATAACTAACGGAGTTCTAAGGTAATAAACATAAAAAAATACAGCCGAACTGAGAACCTCCTCCTTTTTGAAGTCGGTTAAAAATATGATGCTCACGTGTAAATTCTCAAATTTATGAAGCGTGCATTCGGAGGAACTGTTGACGTAAAACTTAGCAATTAATTTTAAATACTTAAACACCCCTTTAGCGATACAACCAGGTAAAGGTAATATCTTTTTATAAAGTGAATAAAGGAATTTATAGTGAATAAATTGTAAGTCACTTTTTAATACATATGATACCATTTCAAGAAGCTCCTTAATAAGGCTCTTATTATCTCAGTATGCTTTAATTTTATTGTATATCTAAATATCCCATACGTATTTTTAAATAAAACTATCTTTTCGGATTATTTCGCGGATTTATTTTGATTTTTGGTTCCCGACGTTTCGAATGTTTTACAGCATCCATGGTCACGGGAGAGACTGAAGTGTTACATGTCTTGAAGGTATAGTTGTTACAGACAGCCTACCCACAATTAACAAAATGAAAATTGCACCAATTACATTACAATATTTTTTAACTTTAAACATTTTTATAATTTTAATTATAGTTGAATATCCCATACATATTTTTTAAATTTATAATAAATCTAATAAAACAGATTGTGATCCACATTATAGTGCCAAAGCAATGAGTGCTTTCACACTATCAGAACGAGACAAGTTCCAGCTAAGTCACACTCCAGCATCGTTTCTTATACAAAAATACTTTACCAAACCGATATCGGACCGATAACGGAGGTGGCACTATAGTGTAGATCAGACTATATTCTACACAAGTTTATTAGAAAGTAAATTGGGTTGGAAAAATATTGTGTCAAAACGTGTGGATAAGTCGGAATTAGGGTAGTTATTTGTAAACTTTTACTGACTACACAAACAATATTAGTACAGAAATCATAAGAAAATCAGACGGACGTTACTGACCAATTTTTGCGTAAATTCAGCTATAATGTACGTTTAATTACGTCTCTAACTACAAAATAATAAGAATTGTTAGCGTGCGTAACAGTAATTCACGCTTTCGACTTGGTAATTATTTTTGGTTCCTAATTTCATGACTTCCATGCTCACGGAAAGTGTACGAAGCCATTTAATTTCAGTGGTTAGCTTTTGTTTTGTACATTGTATAAGCATTTTAAGTGCCGATGGAAAGCTTTGATTAGTTTTTAGAATGAGTATTGTTTACTTTTATTTTTTTTATACATATACAGTGTTGTTTGATAAAAAAAATCTTGATTAATTAATAAAATCTCAGTCCCAAATTGATAAACCGTAAATATTTATTAAAAAAATTGAATAAATCGTTTAGTATAGATTTCTCAGACATGCGATATTTTGCCGCAGTGAAAAGTATCCTATATTATGTTGACCCGGATAACCAGCTATCATCATACCAAATTTCTTTAAAATCTGTCCAGTGGTTTTTCGTGATGCGGTAACAGACAGACAGACAGACAGACAGACAGACAGACAGACAGACAGACAGACAGACAAAAATTCTAAAAACTATAGATTCGGCCTCTGTATCGATAATAATGTGTATTTCAATAAGATTTTCCAAAAAATATTTAATGTACAGATTCGGCTTAGTTACAATTTTATTAATACGTATAGATTATATTACAATTAATTATATACCTCAATTTGGTGAATATTTTACGTTTATTTAACATTCTAAAAGCAAAATATATGTAACTTAATGAAATACACGGCTGCCAGAGAGCACAACCTTTAATTGATCAACCTAACAATTTTTATAACTAAATTCATTTTTATGGTTTAATCCACTAGATTTTTATTGTCAACAATATTTTTCGTGTTAGCCAATTAAATCTGGCTTTATATATTCTTGTTACATGGTACCCTCCAATTGATGTGTTATTTATGTATATATACGTAAATAAAAATCACTTGACTTTGTTTGCACTGCATTATAGAATAGTTAATATTTATTATAGTTCAAAAAATATTTAAAAAACACGCTTTTGATCGACAATTGTGTATAGAAATCAAATGAATCTTAATTCAAAGAATTAACTAGTCATTGAAGAATTCTGCTACTCACTTCCTCCATTATAAAATTAGCTTGATGTTATTAAATTATTGTATTGTGACCCGGATTTCGTATACAAAATTTAAAATATTTTTACACCATTTAAAATATTTTCTAATTGTTATATCCAATTACGAGAAGCGTTGTCTTCTATGATTTAATTACAAAGTAAGTTACATGAGAAAGTAATAAAAACATATCCATACTTAATATTATAAATCTGAAAGTATGTTTGTTTGTTTGTTTGTTTGTCCTTCTTTCACGTCGAAACGGAGTGACGGATTGGCTTGATTTTTTGTGTGGAGATAGTTGGAGGGCTGGAGAGTGACAGGCTACTTTTTAACGCCGGTTTTTTTTTATCTCATTAACACGGGAAAACACCTTATAATTAATTATTAATTTAAGATTAGAAATACTTGAGACTTGATATTAATGCTCTTCAATACAATTAATTTTTTTTTGTAGTTTTAGCGCGAGCGAAGCGGCGGGTTCTGCTAGTTAAAAATAAAGGTAAATCCCAGTAGATATAGAAAGTTATTATGAATATTATCTATGCTAATTTTATAATTTTGTCAATATATTTTTGAAGTTATACTTCTTTTCGCACGTTTGAAAAAAATTGAGAGTAGAAAAACTTTTACTCTACGATATGATACGCGCCCACACCGACAGCCAAAATGCGACATGATGAAGTTAGTTCAAAGCAACATGGTGAAGTTAGCTGCATAGGAATGCAAACAGAGAGTTGTGACATGCGGGATGATATCTTTATCTATTTTTCTTCTGTTACGCCAAAGAAGTATAACTTCTTACGTGCGTACATACTCGTAAGTACACACGTGCTTTTTATATATCTTTTCAACATTCTTCACTCGAAGATATCTTGGATTGTATCATAATAACGGACATAGAACCTTTTATCTCTACATCGCGTACCATTCAAAACATAGCACCCACTTAGCTTTTATTGATTTTTTATCCATCAATTTATCCTTTAAACTGAATAACGATACCGAGAAGCACAATAAGAATAAATGTAACACAAAGTACTTATTCTTAGAAGTACTTATTCTTAGAATCAAAATACTTTATCTAAAGCAATATCAGAATTCCTTTTAAACATTGAAGCATTTTAAAAAAAATAGAATTAGCTACCATATACATATGTAATGAAAGCTGTTTATAATACCGTCTTTATTGTGGTTTAAAAAAATTGTTTCAGACTTTAAACTTTAAGTTATAATTTCGCTTTTTAACTTATATAAATAGTTCCATTCATGTAATTGCCATATAGAATTCACCAGCTGTCATAATGGGATGCCCAGGGATCGCTTTTGCCCGCCTACTAAGCAGTGCCGAATTAAGCAAGCGCGGGGCTCGTAGCAAATTCTTTTGAAGAGCCCTTGATCTGCTATGGGTTTTTAAGTATAAAGTGGTAAAAAAAACAATTCAATACTCAATGCCTCAGGCCTCAATACGTTTATTTGCCATCTATAGATTACAATTTTGTGAGTGATTAATAGTACAGTAGATTTCTATAGGCTCTGTTAGGCTCTGACAAGTACAAAAAGCCAGAGATGAGAATTCCTGGCAATTTAGGATGAGTTTGATAAGAAACTAACAATTGAAAAGTGACGATACTGCAATTTTTTTTTAATAGATATTTCTAAATTCTAATACCTTTAAACGACCAATTTTTGTTTATTTATACCGGCGATCTCGCAAACGACTTTTCTCTCGATCTCGCAAACGAAATTTCAGCAAAATCGTTAGGATTTTGCTGAAATTTGGCATGTGGGTTTTTTTTCTATCAGTAAGATTAACTGTCAGTTTTATGAACAGCTAGTAAGTTTAACTGTGAGTTAGCATGACCGTCAGTTAGTTTAACTGTCAGCTTGTTTCACTGTCAGTTTGTTTAACTATCAGTAAGGATTCCGATTCGTCTATTAGTAGGAAAAGGTGTGACGTTTCACGCTGTGTGGCATTAAATAAATTCAATATACCACGTTTTAATACGTTTCACTCAAAAAATGACGCTCAGGCAGAGGTGAGCGTGTTTAAATATGCGGGGCCCCCTTATGCGCGGGGCCCGTAGCAATTGCTACTCTTGCTACGTGGTTAATCCGGCACTGCAACTAAGAATGCATGCTCGGATTTCTTAAGTACTTGGTGCTAATGAGGTCATTTGGATTTTTCAGATCATTGACGCAGATCCTAGTTAGACCCAACGAGTTACTGGGATTTGTCTAAGAAACAAATCCCGTTCATATTTACCGCGGTTAATCTCACTGAGACTAACATTAGTATTCAGCCCTTTTTCACGTTCCACTACGGGGCAGGGGCCTCCCTTTAATATGAAATGTTTCTAAACGCCATATATGAAGTTTAAATCAATTAATACACTTATATCAAAACCGATCCAGGTATGCTTTAACTTATTTTTCAAAG
Source organism: Brenthis hecate (assembly GCA_951806755.1). Lineage (NCBI taxonomy): Eukaryota > Metazoa > Arthropoda > Insecta > Lepidoptera > Nymphalidae > Brenthis > Brenthis hecate. Next base: position 4,158,078 of record OX638267.1, on the reverse strand, counting down.
TTATCTACTTCAAGATTCACTGCCGTGGCTCACAAAATTCAAACCTGTAAAGATAAAATATTTTTTTAAATATAGTTGTAGTATAAAACTGTAAAATTTTAATTTTTTATATAAAAAAAGTTTTTTTATCATAAAATTCGCTCTCAAAGCCATGGACACTAAAGCTTTTATTTTTCTCTTAATTTACATAACGAATTTTCGCGAACAAATAAACTGTGTCACTAATAGAGCCCAATCAAATCATTGACTGATTGTCGCGTGCAATGTTGCAATATTTTGTACAAACACTTGACGTATAAGTAAATATGCTATATAATATCATAAAATATGTCATTTTATGATATTCAAAGGCATATTGGCTTGAACACTATCTATTATTATAATTACTCATAATAATCATTTCGTTAATTAATTTATTTAACCTTCTATGTAAGGTGAATATGGGTGCAAGAATAAACTTGAAACTAGAAAACATTTAAAAACCATCTAAACGGTCTCCAAACCTATTATGATAAAAGTGATTGTAGGTTATTGAAGCATCTACGGTCGATTGAAAAATGAATTCTGAATATCAATAAGTATTGAAAAAGACACTGAGTAAACTAGAAGTAAAATATTACATGCACAATCCCTATTTGTTTCCTATATAACATATTACGAGTACTATATCTATCTATGTATACTATAATAAAACAGTAGAGGTCGAATGTCTGTACATAGCAAAAAAATGCTAAAAACCGAGTCAGGGGGATGTAAGAAGACAAATAGACCAAATCCAGATTTTTTTTCAATTTTTATGTTTCTCTGTCTGTTTGTCTGTTTGTCTATATGTACGGGCTAATCTCCGAATCTATTGGACCGATATAAATGAAATTTTGTATGGTGGTACCTCATATACCCAGGCAATATCTTAGATACTTTTTATCCCGGAAAATTAAATAGTTCCCATGGGATAGTTAAAAACCTATAATAACTTATACAGCTTAGTACACAAAAACTACTGATTGGATTTTAATAAAACTGTACAATAATATAGTTCATACATGACAATAACAAATCGGCTACTTTTCTTTTAAAACTAAACGGTTCCTGTGGGAACTAATAGATCTCTATTAGTGTTTTGTTTTTATATAATAAAATTGTAACTAGCTGAATCTGTACATTAAATATTTTTTGGAAAATCTTATTGAAATACACATTATTATCGATACAGAGGCCGAATCTATAGTTTTTAGAATTTTTGTCTGTCTGTCTGTCTGTCTGTCACAGAAAAGCCACTGGAGGGATTTTGATGAAATTTGGTATGGTGATAGCTGGTTATCCGGGTCAACATATAGGATACTTTTTACTGCAGGAAAATGGCTCATTCCTGAGAAATAATATAAAAACCGCATTGTAAGAGTATGCTAATATGTAAAACCTAAGAATTTGGTTTTTGGTCATCTGGACGCGGGCAGAGTCGCGGGCAATGCTAGTACCAAATATGACATTATATTGCATATTTGTGATTTAATATAATATATTAATTTCTTTATAAACATAGATTGCAACTGTACTAATGTAGTAAATAAACAGTATTGCAAAAATCGAACCCACACCATCCAGCAATGCCAGTGATTTTATTGATTTCACTTATTGATCAAATATAATCGTTATCGTAATAAATAAATAGAATCACACATAATTTCACCAAGTAAGCTATGCCATTGAATTCAGATGCACAAATTAAATGAGTTAGTATTATTGGCATGCAGTTTATACGTGGAACATCTGAGATCGCAAGATTCCAATGCATACTACAATGCCTCAGGCCCACTGACATGATATGCGTTCATTGCTGCAATGTTACTGTGTAATATGGAAGTAAAAGTACAGAAGTTTTTAGCTGATTCATATTATTTTACTAAAATAATATTATTTTTTGTATAAATAAATATATTTTTATAATTAAAAGGTGTAATTATAACTGTAAAGTTACTTTTATCTACAGTACTAAATGTACTTATAATATCTAAAAATATTTATATATTTTTAAACTATCTATAATATATGATTCTAAATTGTTTTCCCTTATTGAACCCAAATAGTAATTTTAACCTGATAAGACTGGTTGCCAGCACGTGGTAGAATCGCGTAAGCATTCAAATATAATTTATCTATGGTAGCCCTCATCGATAACAAAAACGATAAAAGCAATCGTCACTAAACCATATACCCCTTATACTCACCCAATATTTAGATTCCAAGTGCTTTTTAATAAATTTTTTACGCGCTGTTCACAATACCAAGGACCTACAACGGCCTATTCTTTAAGTAACCCACAAGGCATACCTTCCATATCTTATTAATATTTTCACATCACTACTAACTAATAGCTTTATAATATCCAAGAAAAGATACCTAGAACTAAATTCCAATTCAAGTTTATTCTACATATATAATTAAGCGCCATTATATTTGCATTACAGCCCCGCCATAGAATGAAATCTTCTATTTTCTCTGACACCGTTACTTCAAATACCATTTTCTCTATTACAATTACAATGCAGTCTTATTGTAGCAAATGCTAATAGCTTTACTTGCTGTTCTTTCAACATCTCATCATCATCTTTTATCGAAGTGATTAAAGTAGTTATTGATATTCATTAATCTTCTTCGGAAAATTGTATCAATTTTAATTCCAACGTATATTTGCTAAGCTTGTAGCTTTAGAAAAAGTTAAACTTAATTAAAGAAACGTACAATTAATAAAAACACTCCAAAAATATGACTACCGCAATTATTGGGAATATTTTTTTAAAGGAAATTGTTACAAATATTCTCACATGTTATTCCATTCCAATAATATCGTGGACATTTATTTGGTTATCGAAAATAACTGCATAGCTATTTTACTTATACGCTTACATAATATTATCGTAATATACGAAAATATGGAGTAAATAAAACTATGATAGCTATTGTTTTTTTAAGAGAATAATAATATGGAGTAGGGGAGATGAGGAGTGTTGTGACAAAGGAGAGTTGTGACATGGTTAAACCTTCTTCTTCATTTTTTTAGGCTTTTATTCGAACTTTTATTTTTGCAAAATTTTTCAGAAACTCAAGTATGAATTGAGCTATATTGAATTATAAGAATGTAATAGAACTCTTATATAGAGAATGTTTCTTTACTAAGTTAACTAACTACTAAGTTATATTGTTTTTGGTTTTCCTGACCGATTCCTGCCACGGCGCCCAATCTCATTGAGACTAGTCAACTGCGCAGGAGATATTATAGTGCACAAGTGTACGCGCAGATACAAGTGCACTCTCTATTCCTGTCACTCTCATACTCAGGTGGGACGACCACTCGATACGACCAGTGAGAGTTAAGGCGCAGGACCGACGGCTTTACGTGCTCTCCGAGGCACGGGGGTGAAACACTGCCAACTTCCCAAGTCCGGGATGTTACTGAGGCTTACTATACAGAAAGACTAAATAACTAAACATGGCCCGACCCGGGACTCGAACCCAGGACCTCCGGGTGTGCATCTATAGATGGTAGCTACTGCACCACCGAGGCAGTTAATTATTACTATTACTTACTAACTTCCGTTAGTTGAAGTAAAAATTGTCACAACCCTCCTTGGTCTCCCATTTAGAACTCCATATTATTATTCTTTTCCTATTAAGAACAACAGTTGTGACGAGATGTCTATATTTCAATTGATAAAGTGATTGCATTTCTATTTTATATCCTATTGGCTAGTTTATCTGTAGATATTTCTTTTTCCTGTTCCCAGGTTCGAGTTGAGAATTTTCCTAAAGGAGTTTATGGGGTTTTCTATCAAGAAAAATCTCAAAGCAGTCTGAAGTTGAAATGCTAATAATGAAAGTTATCAGCTATATATATATATATATATATATATATATATATATATATATATATATATATATATATATATATATATATATATATATATATCTTTCGGATCAAATTAGCTTACCTACCATGGGAATGCGTGAGTTAGAGAATGAAATGCCAATATGCTTGTGCATAGAAACTTGAAATCAATATACATATTTCCGTCATAAATGGCTTTACGTCCGTCTAATTCCCGTGACTAAAAATCGATCAAGAAAATATTATTATACTATATATAATTAATATATAGAAATAGTAAATCATGTAATAGGAAAGAAGCTAATAAAATGATAAAGGAAAGTATTGTATATCTTATATATTTAAACGAACAATTCTTGTATATTTATTTATGACGGCAATCTCCGAAACGGCTCTAACGATTTCACTGAAATTTGGTATGTGGGGGTTTTCGGTGGCAAAAAATCGATCTAGATTAGTTTTATGTCTGGGAAAACGTGTGTTTCCGAGTTTTCATGCGGTTTTCTTTCTAATGTATAAGCATCGTGGTCAAGCGGCCAAGGCGCAAGATTAACAATCACAGGTGTCCGGGTTCGAATGCCGGTCGGATCCAAAGTTTTTACTTTTTTATTTAGTATTCATTCAAGTTTTTAGTTTTTCTTACTAAAAGGAAAACTTTACCAAAAACTCCGAGCGAAGCTCAGTCGCCCAGGTATTTTTATTATGACTTAATAAAGATTTCGAAGTACGCACCAAAAATATTTTAAAACCTTATGATGCTATTTTTTTTAAATAAAATAAATTCGCGAATCAATCCGGGAACCAAAAATCAAAATAAATCCTCGAAAAAATCCGATAAGATAGTTTTATTTAAAATATCAAATATTCGCGTAAATCTAAGAAAGTATTATGTTAAATTTATTTTAAAAAAGTCCTTTTAAGGTAATAGCTCGTAATAGTTTAGTGTTAATATTTCATACTAGGTAGGATAACAAGTACCAAGGGCTGATTTCCTGTAGCCATCGTCTTGGGACCTATAAAAAGAGATTGCTTTTACTCGAACGACGTTTTATTGACTTATTAACATCGATATCAGATCGTAACACTTGATTCTTTGATCTTCGTCAACATTTTTCTACTCGTTATTTTGTAAGTGTATTAAAATTGGTTTCTGTGACACTGGAATAGGGCTTGAGTTTAAGATTTTAGGCTAAGTAAATTATAAGCGATGCTTAATACTTTCTGAGATTTACTTAAATATTTGATTTTTTTGACATTTCTCTCCCGTGACCATGATTGCTGTAAAACATTCCAAACGTTAGGAACCAAAAATCAAAATAAATACGCGAAAAATCCAAGAAGGTAGTTTTATTTAAATCATAAATGATGCTGTTGTTTCATCTACTTATCACAACGTGTATCTAATCTATCTAATATATTTAAACGAGCAATTCTTGTATATTTATTTATTTATTTATATCGGCTCTGACGATTTCGCTGTGTTGGTGTGTGGAGGTTTTCGGGAGCGAAAAATCGATCTAGATTAGTCTTATGTCTTTGAAAACGCGTGTTTTCAAGTTTTCATGCGATTTTCTTTCGCATTAATCCACGCAAAATATCTTCGCCAATTTTTAAAAAATTCGCACGCTCGGGTATAATGGTCAAGCGGCCATGGCGCAACATTGACATTCACAGGTGTCCGGGTTCGAATCCCAGTCAGATACACAGTTTTTATTGTTGTCTTTTTTGTATTTATTCAAGTTATTAGTTTCTTTTAATCTAAAGAATACTATGTAACAAAAAAGAACACCGGGTGAAGCTCGGTCGCCCAGGTACTAGTATTTATTTGAGTAAATATAACATGAATGCGTTATACCAAATTAATTATCATTAAAATCCTAATGGCGATAATTTATTGCATTGTATGGGGTGTAACAAATTGGTTTCAAGTATAACTTTTAAAGGGCGACATTAAACGTTTGTTAGAGTCATATTGACAATACCTTACCTTATACCTTGTTTCGAGTATGTTTAGGACGTAGCTTACGTTTGAAAAATTATCTTTGTGAAACAATCAGCCCCTTTGACTTCTTTCCGAAGGAAATGAATGCAAAAACATGAAGTTATGTCTTCACGTTATGCACTTTCAAAGAGAAATTCAATTGAAAAAACTTAAATCCATTCATTCCAACCTAAATTCTTCCATTCTAATAAAACGTAAAATTCTTTATGAAAAATTCAACACTGAAATAAAACAAAAATGATCCCTGTGACGTTGATAGTTGCTTTCCTTAAATAATAATTATAATTAAACCGTAACCCAAAAAAACCTTATATAGATTTTCAATTGAGAAATATTAGATTAGTAATTTATGTACTTTATATATTATTTTCGTCTTTCTTAGTAGTATCAACTTCATAATAATTTTAGTCGTTAATGAGATTGTTGAAGTAATAGTTTTTGAGTGACCGTATTTTCCTGGAAAGCTTAAACCTCCTTAGTTAGCTTTAAATCAAGACAAGTAGGAACTGTATAGTCTGAATTACTAAGAAAATATTTCAGTGTATACAGGCTTGAAAATTAAATTATTATTTTAAAAAATAACAGACGTTGATTTAACTCGGTCGTGTGCGTGCGTCCCTAGATGTCTTTTTTAAATGTTGGGAAATGCATTTACGCATACCACGGTAGTTATGTGGGAATCACCGACTAGAAAAGCCCGTAGTACCAACTATAACCCAACAAAACCCCTCCCGTCATAATGGGGCGTCGCAGGAACGCTTACGCACTCAACCACGACGTCTCGACGGCAGGTCTGCTGAAACAGACCACAGCAACCAAGGGGTTGCTCCCACAGTCCTCTCCACGGTCCACTCCTCTATTAGAAAAGTGCCAGGGGTAGGGAGGGGGGCTAGTCATATCCCTAGGTGTCTTGCCTAAATACGTGTTACTCCAGATATAAATAGTAATAAATATATTGGGACAATAACACACTGCACCATCTAATTCCATGGTAAGCTACGAGGCAAGTTTTATGGATGCCAGATAGTTGATACACACATATATAACTTTAAATACATACACATTATAAATATAAACACCCATGACCAGAGTACAATCATTCGTGCTCTCCACACAAATGAATGCCCCCAGCGGGACTCGAACCCGTAATCGCTGCCACAGCAAGTAGGGTCACTACAAACTGAGCCAAACGTGTCGTCAAATTTAATTTTCATACAAACATATCTAGATGTTTTACCGTGAATGAGTGTATATACACACATTTACATACAGACACTCGGTATATCGTTGTAGCAATATAATAAAACCTTTCGTTTGTCTTTCTTTCGCCGAGAATTGTAGAACATATTTGTGATGAAAATAGTTTAGGTTATACCTGAAGGACAATAGTTTTGCATATACTTATATGCCAGTGTACTATTTATTTACCTAATAGTTTTACTCTTGCAAGAATAAATATAACTAGGTTTGAATACAAACACTTGATCAGATCGCTAGTTACAGTTTAAGCTCCCACACTCTGCGGTTCCATATAAAGCAGGGACTACGATTATGTTGTGGCGGCGATCTAAATTGAACCACGTGCATCAGAAGCTGTGGGATGATGTCAGTATATTATAGCTATAATGCAACCACCATAATTTATTATATTTAGTTATATCTTAGTCTTAATACTTTTTTAGATTTATGCAATTTTTTTGCCCGATTTCACCAACGTCACCTAAGTTTAAGGGATCCCCTAAGCATGGTTAGGGGGCTGTTAGGGGACAGTTTCTGTTTCACCGACAGTTAGAGGTCACCTAAATGTTAAAAGGCCCCCTAAATTTAGGTGCCCGAAATATGGGCTTAAAGACGATGGTAAAACGAAATTTAATTTAGGGGCTAGTTTAGGGGAATTTTAAGCTAGGGATCCCATACGTAGGTGGTAGCTTATGGGTTGTTAGTTAAATTGGGCAAATTAACATTTTAAATAAAATAAACATAATATAGGTGCACACATAAATATAAAAAGAAGAACTAAGAACTAGGAACTAAATATAGTGATTACTTACAAATAAACACAGCATGCACAGAAATAACATATACGTGCACACAAATAAGTAGACGTAGTTTTAACTATGTATTTTTTTAGAAATTCTGGGCAAATTGTGTTAAAATTTACCTACTTTTTTAATTTAAACTGTAAAACATCCTGTTGAAACCCGTCCAACCGTTTCTGATGCACGATTAAACAAGCAAACTGATGAAAATCCATAAAGCTCTTAGTTTTACTTTTGTATTATTATGGTAACCAAATATGAGGATATTCTTTAAATAATTTTTTTAATCGACTCAATGTGGCTATGGATCTGTATCAATTTTATCGCATTATTGCATTTTTAATATATGCATTCATACTTGAACAAAAATATTCGCAGTCGGTGGTCAGTGATCAATTCTTGATGATAGCCTATAAAGGGTAAGTCGCTTACACATACCTTTATTGTATTGAATTGCATATAGGTATAATCTATATAAAAAAACAAAAGGAAATACTTAATGACTAAAAACAAGACTGTAAATGACTAAAAAGTTAACAAAATTCATTCAGTAGTTTTTGCGTGAAAGAGTAACAAACATCCATACATCTATACATCCAAATATCCATACAACCTCACAAACTTTCGTATTTATAATATTAGTATAGATGAATAAACCGACTTAAATTTTGATTCTGTGTACAATTCAGTAAACTATCGAATATCGAATATGATAAATGAAAAATCATTTTTTAAAATATTGGGTCTTCTGATATAAGGGAATGCAAATAACTCTAGGACTGTTATTTAATTGAGTGGATTTCAATAGCAATCGAAACAACACATAAACACATGCACCAGGAAATAAGACTGCCATCTAAACGCGATTTATGTCATTCGCCAAAATGTAAACTATAATAATAATTTCAGGAAATAATGTAGAACTGTTGCTATTTTGTTTTATGTGTATTTATGACGTGTTTTGTTCATATTTTTAATACTTTAAAAACTGGTAGCTTATAACAAGGAAATCTAAATTTTATTTTTAATTGTTATGATAGACAAAAATTGAGAAAAATATGGCCGACTAGAACTTTTATGTTATAATTATAGTTGATGTATAATACGAATTTTATTATAATGAACAATTTAAAAAAATAAAAAATAATAAACATAAAAATACAAAAATAAGAATTTATGCGAAGTAAAAAAAAAATTTAATAAGTATAATTACCTAACAAAAATGCTTAATTAGCTATTTTCGAGCAAGAAGTATGGAGCAGCCTTATAAGGAAACAACCCATACCCTTCGACACAGTAAGCACCAGCAACACCAAACAGTATACGCTACAGTACCCATTTATGATTTCAAATATGAAATATTGAAGTCACAAGCAAAGTGGGGAAAGAGGAAAATAGTTCAAAATTATTTAAAGAAACGACGTACATATGTCGAATATTTATTCCTAATTAAGTAAATCTCAAATAAGGAAAGCAAAATAAATGTATGTAAATATTATTTTTTTGGTCAGGAAAATATGCTGGTGGCCATTATTACAGTAGCATCTTCGTACTTTTTATATTCTGTGATCAACTTTGTCTCTCATAATTATATTATGAAAGAAAACTCCTTTGAGGTAGATACTGCACAATGTAATTAATATTAATATATAAAACATGTTAGTTCTTTTTCATTTTTGTATATTAAATGAAATAAAAATTCAATTCATACTAAATTTGGTTGCATTTTCATTAAATAGAAGTTGCACAAAATACTTTAATAACGCGTCAAAATTATATACATACATATATATATATATATATATATATATATATATATATATATATATATATATATATATATATATATATAAAGAATAGAAATATCTTGGTTTTTATTTAAATTAAGAAGAGAACAAAGAACAGATGATATGTATCCACTATTAGCTCGTATGTGACTTTGTCCTCGAAGTTTTACGTGCAGTCTTGTTGGAACTTTGAAAATTACTTCAAAACACAATTCATCTTTGCATTACTGTAATGTCTTGGACACTCAGAGAATATATAAATTTAAAGTTTGAAATAACCGTTGTTTGTTTTGCCTTATTTGTTAGTTTTTGCCTGCGACTCTGTTCAGTTAAGTGGAATGGGGATGAAAGGTAGCCTTAGTTGGTAATAAATATAAGGTTGCTATCGTTTCCCCTAAGTTTAGGGTGGGCGCCAAGCGTAGCATCTAATGGGCAACCCACCTCTGTGGGTGGTGTACCATGCGGGTTGCTTCTGGTACTTCCCTGATAGCAAAGTGGTCCGTGGGAGCGACCCCTTAGTCGTTGTAGTCTACTTGACAGGCAGCCGTTAGGACTTCGTAGTTGAGTGCGTAAGTGATCCTCCGGCGCCCCATTAAGACTGCGCAGGTTTCGTTGAATTTTAGTAGTATATAGTACTGGTTTTTTCAGCTTCTGAAACCAATACCTAAATGCATACAACGAATGCGATCCCACTTCCGGTACATCACTGAGTCCTACAGGTTGTCTCACCCAAAGACTATTAGACAATTTTCGATTTTTAATTTATAAAGTAAATAATTACTCGTTTCCATTCCACTTGCAAAGTGGTCTTCGTCGATATATAAGTAAGTTGTTGCTTTCTATAATAACAATGAAAATATGTGCAAAATTATATATTTTGTATAAAATTTAATAAATTGGCTGTCGTAAAACTAAACTCTAAGCCACTGTATTCTAGTATAGAATACGTACAAGGCTAGGCTTCTAAATAACTTTTCAATATTGAAAAACTATATAACGACATTTTAAGCTCTTGACTGAGGTTTCTTTAAAGGGCACACGAGCTTTATTATGAGGGTAACATCGTTAAATTATTTATTTATACGACCCAATTTTATACCTAGTAGTCGACAAAGTATTTAGGGGTTTTATCGAGACCGAATCAAGGGTCAACGCTTTACTGCATACCTACAATCGAAGAGTATTACACAAGAAATCACAGAAACTTGTATTTTTGAAGTTATACTTTTTTGGCACGTTTGGAAAAAATTATTGGAGTAAAATTTTACGATGCGCGCGCACAACGACGGCCAAAAAGCGACATGATGAAGTTAGTTGAAAGCGACATGATGAAGTTAGTTGAAAGCGACATGATGAAGTTAGCTGCATTCCTTTTACAAACAGAGAGTTGTGACATACGGGATGAAATCTTTAGCTATTTTTGTTCTGGTACGCCAAAGAAGTACCTATAACTTCTTACGTACGTACACACACACACGTTTTTTTTAAATATTCCTTAAGTTTTTATTTAATTAAAAAATAAAAATGATATTTGATTAAAAATAATTACTATTAAATATTATTAACATAGTTTTTGTATTTATTTCTATAAAAAGGAAATTATTTTAGAAATGCCTGGAAGACATACTCGTAGGTTAGGTACATACCGTTAAGACCTCTTATTGTGGCACATCTTTTTGTTAGAATTCTTTTATTCTATTTACAAAGAAATGGTATACAATAAACAAAATTTTACTTTTTATACTCGAATATTCAGAAAAATTAAATTCGAATTTATTATTCTTCTATTATTATCTCATTACATAACAAATAACTCTTGATTTATCAACTCTTGATCTATTAACTAGCATTGTGAATTGGTTAATTTATGTGTAACCACTCAGAATATCTCACTTTTACATCTTTCTGTCAGCAAAAACATAGTATTTTCATCTAAATTCAAGAAAGACTAAACCCCATTTAATTCGGTTTTCTTGTAAAATTATACTATTTTTTTTTTGTTAAAATTGTTAGTAAATGTAAAATATTTAATTCAAAATTGTACCGCTCCCTCACCTTTGCATAACGTCGTCCACTAATAAGCCATATAATGAGCCGAAACATTCAAACGTAAACTTATACATAATGTATAGATTACACAACCTTTACAAAGTAACTCAATATTTGTTTCTTTTTGGGGTTTCCTCGAAATAAAATCATTCTTAAATATCAAATAAAGAGGTACGGCCGAGTATAACTCTTGAAACATTTTCAGGCTTTTTATTTGCTCGAATTTATTGAATATTTCACAACTTTGTTTGTAACTTCTCTTAATAGGTACCTTGAAAATTTTATTCAAAACGAAATATGATGGCAATATAAATTATACTTTTAAACAACCATGATTGCATTCAGCCCTTTTTAACGTCCCACTGGTAGGCACGGTCCCGCCTTCAATACGAGGGGGATCAGGTCATAGTTCTACACGCTGGCCAAGTGCGGGTTGGTGGACTTCACATGCCTTTCGAAAACTTGCTAGGTTCTCTTAGACATGCAGGTTTTCTCAAGATGTTTTCCTTCACCATAAGGCAAGTGGTAATCATGTTAGAAATGATTCGCACATGAAAATATCAGAGGTGTGAGACCCGGGAATTGAGCCCGCTTCACTTGGTTTCACAAGCGAGCGCGCTACCACTGGGCTACCACTGCCAATTAACTCGTTATTTATTGTTAGTTTGAAGAAGATACGAGGGGTTCGATTACCGAAAGACGTATGAAGTTAGATGAAAAATTTAAAACAAAGTTTCAAACTATGAAAAACAACGCACTCAGAGACCAATGTAACGTGACGTAATGCCATTAGTATGCCAAAAGGAATAAATAAATAAATACGTTGGGGCATTATCACACAGAACCATCTAGTTCTATGGTAAGCTACAAGGCCTGTTTTATGGTTACACATATATAACTTTAAATACAAAACATCGTGCTTATCAACCAACAGAATGCCCCCAGTGGGACTCGAACCCGCGACCGCTGGTAAAGCAATTAGGGTCACTACAAACTGAGCCAAACGTGTCATGGAAAAATACTTTAAGTTTTATGTAAATAAAATATTCTAACAAAATAAAATAACATTTATATATTCAATATGAACATGTCAAAGCAAATTTCATTTAAGTTTCAAGCATAACGAGGTAAGAAGTTTTAGCCCTCTGGGAAACTCGTCCTGAGTTCTATGCCAATTAGTCTATGTGTTGGATACACTCTTTTCATGTAACTTATATAGAACAAAAAGTGTATCTACGTGACGCATCATAAGTTCAAAATTAAACCGAAGACGAAGACGGTCGAAGACGAATATAAGGATTTAACAAACGACTTACCCTCGCCTCGCTCGAGTGCGTCTTACGCTTAGAGAACAAATTTTTTTTTTATAACTAAGCCGAACATTAGATTATTTTGGAAAATCTTATTGAAATAAACATTATTATCGATACAGAGGCCGAATCTATAGTTTTTAGAATGTTTGTCTGTCTGTCTGTCTGTCTGTCTGACTGTTACCGCATCACAGAAAAACCACTGGAGGGATTATGATGAAATTTGGTATGGTGATAGCAGGTTATCCGGGTCAACATATAGGATACTTTTTACCGCGGGAAAACATCTCATTTCTGAGAAAAATACAAAAACTGCAATATAAGAGTATACAAAATACGTAAAACCTAAGAATTTGGTTCTTAGTCATCTGAACGCGGACGAAGCCGCGGGCTATGCTAGTAATAAATAAAATCCCTTATACTTCAAGCTGTCAATATTGATCAATATAAATACCGCTAAAAAAGTACGCTGAAAAATGTATGTAATAAGTAACTTCAAAAATAATTAGCTATTTTCAGCTAGCCCGTGGCCTGGCTTTAAAAATCTACGAGAGTAACAATTCCCGTATCAAGCCTGAAATATTTCAGTATAAAACATTGCCGACATCCATCTTTCCTAAAGCTTTCGACTAAAAAAATAAAAATTTTGATTTCGTATACTCAAAATATTCTAACATTACATATATTTTTTAATGTACTCGTATATGAGGCGTTTGTATGAAAGCGTAATAATAAATAGTCTTAGATATAATTATTTATTTATCTATACATGTAGATAAAATTAAAGTATCTATTTGTAATCTTAAAATAACATCTTTTTACTAAATACATATGAAAGTACATATATACGGTACTTATAAGAAAAAAAAGGTTTTTAAAAATTTCTAATCTCTGAAATGGACTAATTTTGATGGCACTATTATTGGGAAATAGCTGATACTATAAGGAGTGACGCAAGCTACTTTTATTCTAGAAAAAGAATCAAATTTATTTTAGAAAAAAAATTAAAACGCGTACAACCTAAAACTATTTAAGGTGCGTGTTAACAGGCTTCTCCTGGGCAAACTCGCTAGAAATAGATCATAGACCTTATCTATATGCCTTAGAGCTAAGATGAAGATCAAGAGTAAGCCCATTTTTAATTAAAAAAAAAATAAAACCCATGAAATCCACGTAGCTACTTAATTTAAGCTTACGTAATTTAAAAATATTATTAATTTAGATACTTATGCCTCTGTGAATAAACTCATATAAATTTATGCTATCTTTCACCTGAAGTTAAAGACGTTAGTTATATGCATGTAATAACTAAAATATGCAGTGGTAGCCCAGTGGTAGAATGCTCGCTTGGGAAACCGAGTGAAGCGGGTTCAAATCCCGAGTCAAGCACCTGTGATATTTTCATATGTGAATCATTTCCAACATAATTACCACTTGTCATACGGTGAAGGAAAACATCCTGAAAACGAATGCTCGGAAACCTGCATGTCTGAGAGAACCTAGCAAGTTTTCTAAATATATGTGAAGTCCGCCAACCCGCACTTGGCCAGCGTGGTGGACTGTGGCCTGATCCCCCTCGTATTGAAGGAAGGATGTTAAAAAGGGCTGAATACAAATAAAATATATTTTAATTAATTATTAATAGTTACATACATATATTTCAATAATAAGCTAATTACTCGTAGTGTTTATAATATAATCTACTTTTAAAATAATTAAAAAAAAAGTACAAGTATATACTTAATGTTGTACCTTGATCCGTCGCATCATTTAGATAACGATATAAAGAATTAAATTAAATATTTACTCGTCTGTTTACCGAGGGTCTTGTTTAGGTCTGGTGAAATCCATTAAAGCCATATTCGCACATTACCCGCGGACGCGAATGTAAAACGGAACATTTACCTGTAATATCGTTCTCACTGACCTCCTAATATAAAACAAAATCCCAAGTTTTTATAGCAAGTGAAATACGAGGGAAATCATGGCTTTTTACATTGTGTTCATATCGCTCGGTCGGGCAATTCCAACTTGATAATCCAGGGTTTGCTTAATGAGCCAGCAGTTATCCAACTGAATTAACCTGCAACTCACGTTTATTATGTCTTGATTTTTAACCCTTAAAAGCTTGTAGGATTAGCTCTTAATTATATTCAAATATACGGTTAGGTTCGTAAGCTTTCTTATTTAATTTACGTGTAAAATTCTTTTGTTATTCCATGACTACTACTAACTAGGTCGTAATGAATGATATAAAAATGCTCTTCGAAAATTCGCAGCACTTTATCTTACTATAAAATCTTTTTTAGTAGTTGCTAACTGTTCATAACTAGGTCGGAATCCTCTTAAGAGTTTGCGCATCGACCCTAAGGAAATAAATGAGTTCTTAAAGTTGCCTAACTTAACATAGCTAATTGATTGATAGTTCTCTGGAGATGCCGCTACATGCGCATCAGTCTATGTGCTTTGTATTAGTGGATATTTTCACTTTAATTGGCTTACGCATACGTCAGCTGTCAAATATTTTACCTGTTAGGGCCAAGTTGATTTTCTACCATTGCCATTGATAATACGTAACTAAATTGTAGAATTTTGGAATTTAACCATTTAAATTTAACACGTTATGAAAATATATATATATATATATATATATATATATATATATATATATATATATATATATATATATACTTTAACCGTCTTCATATCAATATTTACTAAAGCCTTATTATTATGAATGCATGAAGTATCAAAAATGATAAAACAGTTAACAGTAACTTTTTCTCTTCTGTTTGACAACCCATTTTAATTTTTTCTTTTTTTGTACCTATTGTCGAGCTTTAGTTTTATATGTTAATAACAATCAATAAAAGAATTTCAATCATTATTATGGCCGAGTTTCGATTACTAGGCGAACTCTTGTCTAATATTAATCTCGAAGAGTTTCTTTCGCCAGTTTTTCTCAGGTCTGAGGTTTCTTCTTTCCGAACTGGTAGTAGACTCTGACGTTCAGTAAAAAATGTAATATTTTAATGCTGAATAAAATATTTGGAATTTGAATCTATATTATTTGCTGAACCCGATCCTGAGCCTAGGAGCTAAAAATCAATTTATGCCAACATATTTATGAAACAAAAAATCAATTTATCATATGAATGATTGATAAGATGAGGATGGAATTATAGTATAACTAATAAAATTTTATTATTTTATGCGACGTTTCACTGTGATGCTAAAACAATAATTAATTTTTGCAGGTGACACGTGCATTTTGGCTGGCTTCCAAAATTACAAGACTGTTTAACTTACCTCTAGGTTCTAAATCAACGTTAAATACTGAACAAATATTTATGTTTATTATAATTTGCTTCTTTAAATAACATTTTCAAATACATGTTCACAATCTGTATTTTAAGTTTAATTTATTTATTTATTTATTCAAACAAAATCCACAGCTACATACAAAAAAAAAATGTAAGTACAAAAATAAAACCTTACATAAGCCAATTACGGATTTTCATTATTTAGGCAATATAGAAAGGTAGACTAAGTTTACATTTATTTAAGAAAAGGCAAAACAAAAAAAAAAAAAAAAATATTAAATCCTGAAGAAAAAATATTTTTTAAAACTGTGGTTATTTCTTTATGGTGGATTTTACTCTAATGAAATAAAATCAAAAAGTTGTTATGAATTAAAAGCGTTTCACAGGAAGATATGTTAGATAGATAAATAAAAATATACACTGAATGTAAAATACATTTTATAATATTGAAATATTTTACGATAGTATTGCTTTGGTCAACAAAATATGTAAGTATATGGTAAAATATATAAACTTTTCAACGGCAGTGATTTATCTTTTATTTAATTTTTTCGTACTCAAGGAGCGGCCAACTCAAGGAGATCGTATATAGCCATCTAACACATGTGCATTCTCTATTCCTTTCACTTTCAAAGTCTGATAGTCTGATACTTCGACACGGCCGGTAAGGCGCAGGACCGACACTTATTAGCTCTCCGAGGCACGGAAGTAAAACACTACTAACTTCCCAGCTCAGAGCTGCTATTGAGAATTTCACAGATAATACGTAAACGTGGCCTGACTCGAGACTCGAACCCAGTACCTACGGATCTGTGTACGTACCAGCCACTAGATCAACGTTTTTAAAATACTTTTGATATTTAATGTTATTACAATTATTTGTGATTCCAGTAGAAAAAAAATCTCAAATTCATTCTGGCTTTGTAAACGATCGCAGCCTTACTACCTACAAATGGTAATTTGAATTAAAATATTTTAGAATATAATAAGTTCTAAACACAACAAAAATGATGAGGAGGTGCGGCAGTTTCCGGGCAACTATTGCATAAACTAAAATGCAACGAAATATAGCCGGCATGCTGGGCAGCTTGCCACATGAAACCGAATTTCACTCTATTACTGCGTTTTAAGTTTATTTCGTATGAAGTGCATAAGTTTAACCGACTTTGAGAGTGCCAAAAAGAATTTCTATTTTATTCGATGTTCGGATTATGAAATATATTTTTAAAATGGCTTAGGGGTGTTTAAAAAGTAAAGATATGTCACTTACAGTGACAATATGAAGTTCAATTAGATTAGAATATTAGATATTAAGTTGGCACTATAGAGAACATCCCTAGATAGCGTTTTAAATTCATGGAAACTTCACTCTCTCCTTTTTTCAATTCCTAAGAAAGCTAAAACTCTGTTGCATTAAACTTTATCCTTACAAGTTCTTTTAAGAAATTTTATACGTACCTAACTTCTTATTATCATAGAAAGCCATAGAAAATATTTTTTCACATTTCATGATTATTCTATGAAATATTTAAATTAACTGGAATAAAAAAATATACGAAATTTAAAAAAATATTTTTTTTTTGTATATAAGTCGTAGGATGACTTGATAATTAGAGTTTTCGTGAAAACCCTGGGGATATTGCGAAACCACGGATAGTTAGATAATGGATAGGTAAGTTTTATTTTTTGATTGCGTGACAGTTCCGACGATAACGTAGGTTGAGAAGGCTAAGAAGAAAAGTCTTACTCAGAAGAACCCTTTCTTTCTTTTTAGGTTGAATAGGTTAGGTTAGAACAGTGACCACATCGCACGAGCCGAGAGAGCGAAGGGAGTTTTTACAAAAACCCTATCTTTTTCCAGTAAGATTGAGAAATGTTTTTGCTATTGTCTAATAATTATCCGTGTTTTCACAATATCCCTAGAGTTTTCGCGAAAATTCGAATAATCAAATCATCCTACGACATATGTACACTTTTAAAATTTAGAATTAATAAACTTTTACATTTTATATGTATATAAAAATAATGATCTAGTCGCTATACAAACTTGGGCCGAATCTTACGGACTTTTAGTTAACCCTAAAAAGTCTCAAGCCATAATTATTGGCAGCAGCAGACTTAGGTGTAAAATAGATTGGCAGTCAGTCCCTGGGATCATATACTCTGGGGTCCAAATACCTTACTGCGATAAAGTAAGGAACTTGGGTCTTATCTTAGATTGTCACATGACTTGGACACCTCATATCAATGAGGTTAGTAGGCGTATGTACTTCATTTTCCACTCTCTAAGGCGTCTCCAATACTTTCTCCCCTTCAAGACCAAAGTTATGCTTGCGCAATCTCTTCTACTGCCCATACTTGACTACGCCGATGTATGCTATTTGGATGTGACGGAGGAGCTTTTGAATAAATTAGAGCGTCTTCAAAATCTCGCCATACGCTTTATCTATGGTCTGCGCAGGTACGATCATGTTTCCGACTTTCGTGCTCGTCTTAAATGGCTCCCTATCCGCCTTCGCCGTGATATGCACATTCTTTCATTTCTGTTCAATATCCTTCATAACCTCAATTTTCCCTCTTACCTTCGTTCAAGGTTTAACTTTCTTCCTACTTCAACACGTTCTAGGCGGCCCTGCATCACATCGATGCTTGACATACCGAGAAGTAAAACCAAGTTTTTCCAAAACTCATTCTCGGTACACGCTGCAGTGTTATGGAACAGACTTCCCAAAGTCCTACAGGAGAGCCCTTCTAATGATGCATTCAAAGTCAATTTAAAGAAGCATCTTCTAGCTCATAATTGAAAAATATATATCTTTCTGTTTCGTAATAATATAAGTATGTTTAAGTATGTTTATGTATGTATGTATATGTATGTATATGTATGTATGTATATACTCGTAGTTTTGGTATTTATTTATTCTCTCTAATGTTTATGTATTGTTTATAAGTAATATTTGTATTTATGTATTTATGCTTATGTATATTATATATGGAAATATAGTGTGTACATATATGTGTATGTTTAAATATTGTATTCATTTTGTTTTACATATTATGCTTATTCTTATTTATTTTCTTTTTTTTTCTTTCCTTTGCACTTTCTCTTTCTGTCCCGCTACTTAACACTATTTCCCACATACATGGGTTGACTGGAAGAGATCTCTTATAGAGATAAGTCCACCTTTGTCCACATCATTTTCTATGTATTTTTTTTATTTATTTTTTAGTGCAATAAAGAATATTATATAAATAAGGCTGTAACAATAAAATATTAAATCAAAACACGCCTTTTATCTATCCTTTGCAAATAATATTAGTGAAGGGCTACTAATGAGTTTAATTGTTAAAGGTACTAATTAAGTTATATTTCTTTTCAACGTCACATCAAAGATTGGTTGTTCAAGCACAGAGTACTTAATTAGGCAACTCGTTCAGGCTGTTAGCTACTGCATGCGAAAATGTACCTAAACTTCAGAGCATAAAGAAACAATTACATTGGCTTTGAACAAAATAAGTGTGATAAAGAAGGGCCAACCAATGAATCGACTCTAAGACAAGTCAGCCAGCCAATAAACAAAGGCACTGACATTATTATGAGTGCTTATTTTAATGCTAGTATTATATTAATGTAGAAATAAATATTAAATAAAGGAATTGATATTCAATAATTATTATATATATTTTACTAATATGATAGTCTGTCTTCATACTCAATTTCAAAATTGATACGTTCTCAAACAGACAGACAGACAGAAATTCTAAAAACTATACATATGGCCTGTGTATCGATAATAATGACTTAGATTTCAATAAGATTTTCAAATAAATATTTAATGTATACGATTATTCGAGTATTCGAGTCAGTTAGAATTTTGTTATATGTATAGATTAATAAATTTACCTTTTAATTTTTTTTACATAATATGTGGGTTGGTTTTTTAACATAGGGTATACTGTATAGCTATATAGTATATGTATTCTGTCCTTTTTAACATCCCACTCACACTGCTGGGCCCCGGCCTCCCTTCAATACAAAGGGGATCAGGCCATAGTATACCAAGCATGCTGGCCATCTGCGGGTTAACGGACTTCACATGCACAAAAAAAACTATATTGTTATTCACTGTAATCTAATTGAGTTGCAATTAATCACCAAGCGAATTTTAAAATGAATTCTATTCTATCATATTTTTAAAACCCAACGAAAAACGCTGAAAAATATATAATACTAGCGACTCACCATCGCTTCGCTCGGGTTCGTCTCTAGCTTGATTCCCCATACAAACTTTCATCCCATTTTCACCCTCTTAAGGGATTATTTCCGGGATAAAAAGTATTCTATGTCCTTCCCAGGGTCTCAAACTATCTTCTTACCAAATTTTATATAAATCGGTTCAGTAGGTCCAGAGATTACCCCCTACATCGTCACAAACTCACAAACTTTACCTCTTTATAATATTATTAGTATCAGTATAGATTATTTCTTATTTAGGCTATTTTGTTACTAATTTACTTATTTTACTTATTAATTATGTAATATTTTTATTAAGTGCTCAATTACAATGAATCTTTGATATTGATCTACAAAAGCTGTTCATTGGAAGCAATTACTTTCTAACTTCCGCCTCCTTCGAGATACAGGAAAAAGCAATAAGACCTCATTATAGTTCTTGCTGCTGCGCGAACTAATAAGTAGTCATCTTTTATCTAAGATAATAATAATAAACTCATAGCTCTGGCAATTTAAAAAAATGTACATCTAGGATGAGTTTTTCTGGAAAACATGGACTTTGTATCTATCAGAAATCGAACTCGTTGCTTTTAAAAAAACACACTGTGTAGCTACGTATAATATAATATTTATACCCGATAATATCGAGATATAAATATTATATTCTACACATACTCGTAGTGCAATGCTACACTCGTCGTAGGTACCACAATCATTTAATTTTTTTTCCTTAAATTTTTTTTATCTAAAAGTCCTGATAAATATTTAAAAGTTCATATAAAAATTAATACATCTAAATCATTTATTTATAACAGGAATAATCAAGTTAGTAGTTCTACCCATAGGATATGTAAACAAATATTATCAATTAACATGAGTCTAGAAACAAATTGATTACAACATGGTTGACAAACTGATGGTGTAAAATGGATTCATCCAAATGCAATTACTATCCGTCTATGACCGTTTTATTACCTACAAGACACATTAGAAATCAAACTTTTGTAACTGCACTAGTCGATTCCAGCAACATTGTCTGACAGAGCTTTTAGACTTACAATACAGACTAAATATGTAACAGAGAAAACGTGACAATGAGATAAGAATACTCAATACCACGTAAATGATGACGGAGTAAGCGTAGCAGAAATCACGAGGCAATGGTGTAGCCCAGTGGTAATGCGCTTGCTTGGCAAAATAAGTGAAATAGATTCGAATCCCAGGTCTCGCATTGCTAATATAGTCTTATGGGAAAAGAAAACATCAACCTGCATGTCTGAGAAAAGCAGCCAGCCAAGCAAGTTTTTGAAAGACATGTGAAGTTCACCAACTCGCACTTGGCCATCGCGGCGGACTATGACCTTATCATATTAAAAGGAGGATTGTGCTCAGCATCGGGACGTTAAAAAGGGTTGAATATAATTTACAATTGTCGTATATTCTTCGCTTACAGGGATCGAACCCTGCACCTCTTTGGTAGTAGGCAAAGCCATTAAGACATATTTACATTAGTAGGAAAATGGTGTATTCATCATGTGAACAAACACGAGCATGATTAATAATGTATTCATTATAATCTGTATTTAACTAAGGATAGTAGAGTTGGCAAACCGCCTTTGGGACGTTTAAGTTTGTGTATTTTATAGCTAATTTACACTATTTCCCTTACAGAACAGACAGAGAGAATACACATAGTAATATCCTCTGTCTTCGATTAATTTAATGAAAATGAGATTCATTATATTGTCTTTGTTTTACAAATCGAAGCTAATAAAATGGAAAATGAAATAAAAAAATTCAAGTTGTCATTTTTTTTTGTTTACAGAATCTGCCCTCTCCACAATCAAATCTAATGGTCTTTTGTTCGGTTATACTGCGATAACTATTGAACCGATCGGAATAATACACATACCATAAGATACAGCGTGTTTCGGAGAAAGTTTTCATATATGATACGTTAGTGATTAATGTACTATGCAGGCGGAGCCGCAGGAAATCGCTAGTGATTGTATTTATTAATGACTTCAACATACATATAATACCTATATGTTTAGTAAAGTGTATAACAGGTGTTTTTTAGAATAAATAAAACAAAAACATAGTAATTATATAACTATTTTATTTCTTTACTAATCAGCGAAATGGTCCGCGCTTAACAAAAACCATTAAGAAACAAATATCAAAAACAAACAATAAAAGTTATTGTTATTTATGGCTTTACTATTATATATCAACGCCTGCTAAGAACAATATTGCAACTCAATATTGAGGTAATTTAAACACGAACATTTGACGTTTTAAATAAAACAATTTATTATTTTTAGTTTTATTTTAATTTTTAACATCCAACGTGTCGAATGCTATACAGCAGTCGTAGTCATGGGATAAACTAAGGTTATATAGTGATTACAGACGACGTACACCTACTAAGTTATTTTACCATCTTAAAATTACTTCTTTTAATTAGTGTTGCTATTGTTTAATAAATTAAATTAATTAATTGGGGTTGCTATTATAAAAATTTATTTACAATTTTAACATTAAAAATATAATTAATAAACTGATACAATAATAATGAGTTACTATTTTGTTCCTTGCAGTCGCTGAATTGTTATATGCTTTATATAAGAAAAGTTTCAATAAGTTATGCAAATGTTGACTAGACGTTGTTTACATCAAAAAGCTGGTTCACACTATGACGATAAAATGTAAAATATTTTTAGTAGAATACTCATCCTCCTACTGTTTTTATAAGAACTCATATGAAATATATTAAAAAAAACTAAAAGCACCCTAAAAATTCAAAGTATGTTATTTATGTCAGTTAAAATAATATAAAATGAATTTTTCGACATGATTACCACTTGTCGTATGGTGAAGGAAAACATCGTGAGGAAACCTGCATGTCTGAGAGAACCTAGCAAGTTTTATAAAGACATGTAAAGTCCGCCAACCCGCACTTGGCCAGCGTGGTGGATTATGGCCTCTCTCTCTCGTATTGAAGGGAGGCCTATGCCCAACAGTAGGAAGTCAAAAAGGGCTGAATACTAATATGGTTAGCTTTTGTGAAAAAGTAAAAAATCGCAATAGTATGAAATCAGCTTTACGGTTGAAATCTTAAGCTAGTGCCTTGTTAAAAGGTTTTTACAAAAACAATAACTTATTCTAGATCCATTTTGTCTTATTAAAAATCTCTCCTTTTTAGTTCAGACGTCATAGCGCAGAAGTGAGAAACTTCGGTTTGTATACAATTTTTTTTTACAATAAACACATTAAATTACACTTGCTATAACAACTAAATTAAAAAAAACGCGTGTGTGTACTTATGTACGCACGTAAGAAGTTATACTTCTTTGGCGTAACAGAACAAAAATAGCTAAAGATTTTATCCCGTATGTCACAACTTTCTGTTTGTAAAAGGAATGCAGTTAACTTCATCATGTCGCTTTCAGCTGTCGGCGTGCGCGCGCATAGTAAAAATTTTACTCTCGTATTTTTTCTAAACGTGAGAAAAGAAGTATAACTTCAAAAAATAGTTTTTTTAATACCTTTATACAATTAATTAAATTAAAAAAAAAGATTTAAACATAATATTTAAAAAAAAACATTATTACTGAAAAGCTTAGGATGACACTAGAAATATTATTAAAGCTAAAATTTAATATGTGTTTGGTTAATTTTCGTTTATAAATGCCGATACTTCGTTTACAACAAACAAAAGCTCGCCATAGAGGCCTTTGTTCTCGTAATTGAACGTCTGCGGAATGATTTATCTTGGACCTTAAGCACAAAAATACTACTTGCCTCTTTATTTACAAGCTTATTTACCTCAGTCTATACTTATTATTACCTATTTATATCATACTTTATGTAATTTACAATACAACGATATGTTTAAATTAGTCTCTATTCCATATTAAGTTACTCGCAAGCTAAATAGGCTTCTACTATGTTACAGTAACAAAATAATTTATTTATTTTTATATCTATTTTTTTTTATATTAAAGAAATTATTTTACAATTTCCATAATTTTTTTTATTTAACATTTTATTAACTCATAATTGGTTATTTTGAACTTTGTTTTAATTAGATGAGCTAAAGTTTATTTAAACAGGAAATAAATGCTATAATTCGAGGATGTGTTAACATTCTAGTTACATATTAGCAATATAATATGAAAATATAGACTAAAAAGAGAATTAAGGCTAATAAGACGTATATGAAATAATTTTTATTAATCTATTTTATCTTATTCAATGTTGTACTGATTTCTAACGAATTGCGACATTTATATAAATCAGAAAACAGTAGCTGTGTATAAGTAAGTTAATGTTAGTTTGTATGTACGGTAATAAATAATAATTAAAATTTATTACTAAATAATAATAACATTTTATGGTTAGCTTTAGCCCGCGCCGTCGCGTTGTCTGTATAAAAGTGGGCTATTATATGTCATTTCAGAATGTAAGCTATCTCCATCAAAAATTAACTCATAACACACTCATGTACGCACTCACAACCTTTCTCCTTAAAAATATTAATGACTAGCGACTCACCTGGCTTCGCTTGGTTCTAGTGGCGAATTCCTAGTCTTTATGTATACTAAATTTTATCCAAATCTGTCCAGCCATTTCAGTGTGGGGGAGAAACAAACAAATATACATACACATGTAAAGTTTCGCATTTATAATAGTAGTCCATTTACGCTGACCACTCGTGGTTAGATGAAAAAAACTGGAATAATGGATGAAAATAACTGCATATATATAATATACAGTGTACATAATATAAGCCTAAATCGGCACCATTTTCTTAGAGATAGAATTCATTTTGAAGAAATATTCTAAAGAAACTAATAACTTATAGTAATAATAAGCTTATTAGACAAATGTTTGATAACTTAACAAAGGAAATGTTTCATTTTTCCAGCGAGAAATCTCCATCTTATCCTCCGGTTATAAGTTTGTGGCTTGTTGCAAACTGCAGTGAAATCTGAGCCCACGCGTATTAGGCGTCACTTACCAAGACCACGGAACTTAGACAAGATTTCATTCTACAATAATTGACAAAATTTCAAATTAATGTATACTAGTAGTCAGACAGTGGTCGATATTACTTCATAATTATTTTTTTATTGACATCAATAAAGCTTTTCAAGCTAAACATTAAAAAGGAAAATTCGTTGACAAACAGGTGAAAAAAGTCCTTTTCTTTATTAAAATGTAAACTTTTTCCAAAAAAAATTTATTGACAACCCGAAAGCTCGTCAATAGCTATTAAATATAAAAAAGAAAGAAAATCGATCGAAAAAAAATTGAAAAGAAAAAGGTACTGAAGTATTTTCTATTTGTCTATTTTTAAGTAGATACGTAATTCGTCGAATCATTAAAATGCCATTCCCATATCCAATATATAAAATTCTCGTGTCACAGTGTTTGTAACAAAACTCCTCCGAAACGGCTTGACCGATTCTTATGATATTTTGTGTGTATATTCAGTAGGTCTGAGAATAGGACGTAAACTATTTTTCATACCCCTAAGTGATAAGGGTGGTCCAACGTAGGGATGTACCCGCGCGGAGCGAGGGTGAATTGCTAGTATTATATAAGATTTGTATGTTTCAACGATTGTCGAATAAAATTTTATTTAGGTCATACTCGCGATTGCCTATTCTGATATATTACGAATAAAGTTAAGTATGCCTGCTGGTGTCGAAGTGCGAGATTTGACAATACATACCGTTACTCTTTGTGGACTAGGGTAGCAGTCGCCTAGTGTGCGAGCGGAGTAAGAGTAATTTAATCTCTAAATGATATAAAAACACAATTAATATGTAGGTATTTTATAGAACATTTAACCTTTATTTACAATAAACTTAAATAATTAACCAAATAGAAAGGTTAAATTATAATTTGTTATTATTTAAGCTATAATTTAAAATAACTTCGGTAAAGCAAAAAATATTATTTTCCAAGGTATTAATATTAGCTTTAAAAATTAAAAAAATATTTACACACGAGTTTCAAAGGCTCATTAGCATATTAGATATAGTATTCACGTAAAAACTAAGTATAGATCTAATACAGACTGTTTTTGTTTTATAATACTGAAAATTGATAACAAGCTATAATTATAATATCTGAAGGCGATTCTTAGGATATTAAGTTTATTATGATAATTAGAAAAAATAACGATCGGTAACAAAAGCATTTCTTCAAGACTCCCTTGTTGTAGTCCTGTAATCTGAAATCTGAAATTATTTCTTAATTAGCCACTTTTGTATTGAATCTAAAACATTTTTCTCGCTGTTGTTATTTTATTAAAATTTTAAAAATGTATTTTCTTTTATGTTAAAAGAAAATTGCATTGTTATTTAATGAAAACAACCCTTTACAATTAGTATTCCTTATTTTATAAAGAATTTCATTGTTTCACTATAAAATATATTCATATATAAGCCACTAATGTACATAAATACATTAAATAATACTTTAGATTAACTGTGTGAGTTAAGATGTGAGAGTTTCATATCATTAGTTTACTATTGACTGACCTTGTGTACCAAATAGCGTAGTTTCAGAAGGTTTTCCCGCTACTATATTAAGCTTTTGGATAGCTGAAAAGAAAATTAAAATAAATATACTTCATATTTTGTTATAAATTATTATTTTTTCGCTTATATTAGATATTACTAGATTACACACCGTTTCTATTTTCCATCGGCGCTTGCATAGCTGTAAAAATATAATAATAATCACTCACTTAATTGAGCTTGTTTTTATAATATGTAAATATTAAAAATTAAAAAATTAACAAATATTACCAAAGTGATGATACATTATTTGCAAATGATTTCTATTTTAATTATTAACTTTTGAATTTGAATGCATACTTAAAATCTCATCTAATCTCAATGTGTCTCTCCAGCAAAGTAAAATCTACAAGAACTACCAAAAAGTTATTATATTATTTTATTTACTTTATTATATATTTATTATTATATTAGAAAAAATAGATAATAAATCGTAACTTTTCACTGTATTTTTGAATAAATTGACTTACGATATAATTTTATAGTGCCTTCAGTGTCTCCCAAGGAATTCTTCGAGACACACTTGTACGTGCCGTAGTCTGCGTTCGTTACTTTTCGTATAGGGAGACGCAGCTTAGAACGATATGAGCCAGCAACTTTTTGTGGTTCTAAACCGCTTCCTATCAAAACAAGATACATAATACATATATAAATGAACAGTACGATATTTAGTTCCTCTACTGGTCTCGGCTCTCCCTTCAATTCCCGCCTGATGATAGGGATCAGACCATAGTCCACCATACTGGCCAGGTGGGGCTTGACGGACTTCACATACATATCTTTCAAAAACTTGCTACCTTCTCTCAGACATGCAGGTTTCCTCGCGATGTTTTCCTTCGCCGTTAAACAAGTGGTAATCATATTGAAAATGATTTGCACATGAGAATATCAGAAGTACGAGGTGCGGGATTCGAACCCACTATAGTATAGTTAGATATTATGAACTTAAATATATTAAAACTGTAAGCTTTGTTGAAATGAAATACGATTAACATGACAATTAATTAATTATACTCCTAAAGACATAAAGCCTTGCATTCGTCTCATCAAAATTTTATTTAATATACTTATCAGAGAAAAACCTTTTCTGATTCAAACTGTGTCATTAAAATAATTGATTGCATTTCCATTCAGAGGCTTGATCGCATTAAGTTTTATATAAGCTTTCTCTTGTAAATTGTTTAATTGTTGTCATTAACATTAATAAGTGCAGTTTTTTTTTTTATTTTACTAAGAAACCAAAATAATTTTACTAAATGGTATAAGTATAAATATGTTGGGACATTAAGACACAGCACCATCTAGTTCCATGGTAAGCTACGAGGCTTGTGTTATGGATACCAGATAGTTGAGACACATATGAAACTTTAAATACATACAATATACATATTATAAATATAGACACTCATGACTGAAGTACAAACATTAATTACACAAATGAATGCCCTCAGCGAGACTCGAACCCGCAACCGCTGGCACAGCAAGTAGGGTCATTACTATTTGTGCCAAACGTGTCGTCAAAAATGAAATATAGATTTAATAAACCTTATTTTATCAATTCAAATAAAATGAGAAAATTAGAATCTAAAAATATTTTATAGTAACAACTTATTTAAGTGTCAAATCTAAATAATATAAAACCTGGGTTAGGTTTTATATAATTAAATCTGTATATTTTATAGGTGGCACGACCTTTTATGCTCACGTCAATCAATTAATGTTTCTAGTTAGGTGACCTAACATGCTTTGCCTTTGATTAGGACCAGAGGTCAGATGACAATCAAGCTGAATGAAAACTAGTGACCTGTTATATAGGTTAAATTAATAAACTTGAAGGTGCTAAGTAGAGTAGCTAATAGTAAAATGGAATTTATCACAGAATACTTCCGCTATGACTTAATAAGACAGTCAATGTAGGAGTATATAATGTACATTGTACATGGCAAAATATTTTGATTATGATGATGATGATGATGTTCTCCTAGCCGATTCCGGCCACGGCGGCCAATCTCATCGAGATTAGCCAACTGCGCAGGAGATATTATAGTGCACAAGTGTACGCGCAGACACAAGTGCACTCTCTGTTCCTGTCACTCTCATACTCCGGTGGGACGACTGCTCGACACGACCAGTGAGAGTTAAGGCGCAGGACCGACGGCTTTACGTGCTCTCCGAGGCACGGGGGTGAAACACCGCCAACTTCCCAACTCCGGGCTATTACTGAGACTTACTATACAGAAAGACTCAATAACTAAACCTGGCCCGACCCGATATATATATATATATATATATATATATATATATATATATATATATATATATATATATATATATATATATATATATATATATTAAGGTCTGTCCCCAGAAATTTTTTTAATAAATTAACATAAATTATAGAAATATTATTAATTATTCTAAAATTACATATGATGATAACGTGCTCACTTAATACACCACAGTGAAACGAATTCATAGCTGTAAAGCGTCGGTGAGATTTTTGTAGTTGCTCCAATGAGGGTGGCATGTTCAATGTATGAACAAACCCTCTTTAAAAATAGAGATAAAAAAGCGGAGCGAATTCAACCTCCGGGTGTCACTTTCTGATATTTTCATGTACAAATTATTTAGGTACAACGTGATTATCACTCACCGTACAATGAAGCTAAAAGCATCGGCGATAAAAAAGGCTGTATTTT
This sequence comes from Brenthis hecate, assembly GCA_951806755.1. Taxonomy (NCBI): domain Eukaryota; kingdom Metazoa; phylum Arthropoda; class Insecta; order Lepidoptera; family Nymphalidae; genus Brenthis; species Brenthis hecate. The sequence goes on along the minus strand of OX638267.1, from coordinate 4,128,156 downwards.
ATATTATTTACATATGAAAATAACAGCTTATTTGAAATGTTAGTTATTACCTATAACTTGGCCTTCTGAAATATTGATCATATTAATTCAACGAAAACATATCGAAGATTCGTGTTCCTTTCACATTTTATATCCAATAAATGAGTGATTCAATTAATTTTATACATATTATGTTATTTATTATAAAGTTTTAACATCAAAACATATAAAATTCTTATTGTATGCTTTTGAGCACATTTATAATAGCTTCATCCGTAACTACGTTTGTAAGAAAATCTTTGAAAGTAATTTTTTACCAACTTCTAACTGTCGTATTGAAATGAAACTTTGTATGTATATTTGGTTCAGATGACACTGTAATTTGGTATCTTGAAGCTGATATGATCATGAAACCACGAATGGATAGCACAATTCTTCAATGGTTTCTTTTAAACCTCTCGTGGTTGGGCTCATTTGGTTTGTTTTAACATTTCTGATACATTAAAGTTCGACAAAAGCTTGTTTTTTTAGTTTTTTAAAACTATTATTTAGACCTGAAAAATTTAAGACTTTAGAAATTTAAACTAGGTATTTATAAATCCTTACCTATAGGAACAATTTCATTATCTCTACTCCAGTAACTGACTGGCTTAGGATAGGCTTCAGTTTCACACTCCAGTACTAAATCTGAGCCAAGCGACGCGCCAACAAGCTGGTTCTTTATCACAATTACTGGTGGAACTGGCAAGGAGAGAAAAATGTTGATTAACCAATTATTTATCCATAAAGAATGACCTCTTGGCATTATACCAACCTGGAAAATGAAGGTCGTAAATTCAATTCTTACTGAGTCAATTTAACATTGTGTTATGTCACAAATTATTTGTTGAATTCAAAAAAATAATAATGGAATACTTTATTTTTTTCGATAGATAAGATCTAAGAATATGAAACTTTGCATATTAAATAGTACTTAATTTTGTAAGAATAATTGTGTGTGTTAATTTACACAGCAATGAAGTAACATTAGTATGAAATCAGATTTTTTATGCAACCATACTTTACTTTATATCCCGTCTTTATTTCCTGGAAAAAAAAATAATAATCTGACTGTAGAAAATGCAAGCTATTCAGTATTAAATTGCATCAAGAAAAAAATCGTGGTTCAGAAATACGATTGTGAAGACATAAAAACTAGACATTTCATGTTTAGGATTTATATAATGACTATTTAACTAAATTACTATCAAATTCACTTTACAATTTACTAATTTGTTTTTAGATATAGAAGAAAAGAAGAGAAAGGTTTTGTTTACTTCCGTATTTTTCTTGAAATTTTGATGGAAATTTTTTGAGGTAAAATCATCTTTAAGCTCATCTTTGAGCTAAAAATCGTATCATTTAAAAAAGATATTGTGTTACATAATCAAATAAAAATAGATACTTCTGAACTAACTAGCTTAGGAACGTCATTCGTATATATCTCGGAAACAAAATACATACATACATATATATATACATATATCTGTAATAGATCTTTATGTTCACGTAGTTTCTATTGCAATATAAGTAAACATAAATTAAAACATTCAAGTACACATTATATTCTAAAACTTCACGTGTAAAACGTACAATTATCTATACTTTTAGTAAAATTCTAACTGATTTGAATCTGTACATTAAATTTTTTTTTTGAAAATCTTATTGAAATAGTCATTATTATCAATACAGAGGCCGAACCTGTAGTTTTTAGAATTTTTGTTTGTTTGTCTGTCTGTCTGTCTGTCTGAGAACGCATCACGAGAAAACCACTGGACAGATTTTGATGAAATTTGGTATTATGATACCTGGTTATCCGGGTCAACATTTAGGATACTTTTTACTGTAGGAAAATATTTCATCTCTGAGAAATCTATACTACCTGTTAAAACGTACCAATGGACGAACCCGAGCGGAGCAAGCGTGAGTCGCTAGCATAAAGACAAGATCTCTGAAATTAATGCTATTTCATTTCATTCTGATTCTTTTGTTCTGCGGATGCTATTTCAATAAAAAATAATTCGGCGTAGGTACCTATATAGTTTTTAATTTAAAAATAAGATAAAAGCTAAAAACTATTAATTCTGCTAAGTAATTTAAGCTATTTCTTTTCGGGTTTGCGGTGTTTTCTTTCAAACCAAAACATTCAATTTTAGCATTAGACTTTGATAAATTAATAGAACGTCCGTCAGCAAAATTGTGCCTACCTAATTTGAATCCTATAATATGTAATATCAAAATCGATATTTCAATAAGCACAGTAAATGTTTTTTTTTATCTACACATATAATAAAATTCTAACTGAGTCGAATCTGTACATTAAATATTTTTTGGAAAATCTTATTGAAATACACATTATTATCGATGCAGAGGCCGAACCTATAGTTTCTAGAATTTTTGTCTGTCTGTCTGGGACCGAATCACAGAAATACCAGAGGGATTTTCAAGAAATTTGATATGGTAATAGCTGGTTATCCAGCTCAACATATAGGGAAAATCACTGCCATTATTTAACAACCATGGGATGCGCCATGAAATTATTATATGTACGTAAGAGTATACTAATATGTAAAACCTAAGAATTTGGTTTTTGGTCATCTGAACGTGGGCGGAGCCGCGGGCAATTCTAGTTATATAATAAGTAGGAATGTTTTTAAAAGGAAATATAAAATATGATCGCTTCCAATACTCACATTCAACTGTGATCATAATTCGTTTGCTGACAGTCGGCGGGACTCCATTCGACGCGATGCACAAATACGCACCTGCGTGCTGACGACTAACTCGACTTATGTTCAGTACCGGTCCTTCCAGTGAAGATACTGAAATATGTTCTTTATATTAAATCTCTATATCTACATTTAAGCTAATCGTTATCTATACATATATTAAAATTGTAACTAAGCCGAATCTGGTGTACCTAAATTAAATATTTTTCGGAAAATCTAATTGAAATAGACATTATTATCGATACAGAGTCCGAATCTATAGTTTTTAGAATTTTTGTCTGTCTGTCTGTTACCGCATCACGAGAAAACCACTGGACAGATTTTTTTGAAATTTGGTACGATGATATTTGGTTATCCGGGTCAACATATAGAATACTTTTTACCGCGGGAAAAGATACAAAAATTACAATGTAAGAGTACACTAATATGTAAAACTTAAGGATTTGGTTTTTGGTCATCTGAACTCGGGCGGAGCTGCGGGCAATACTAGTTTCATAATCTATAAGCTATGCTATTAAATAATTTACAAAACAAATACAGCTTATTCATTATGAAATTATATTTTTTATATTTACGATAAAAGTATTACATAAAAATATATTGTATAAAAATGAATGTGTGTATATACGTTCCCTATGGACTCCAAAACGGCTGGAGCGATTTTGATGAAATCAGACAACCTTTAGATTATCCCAGCGAGTGATCCTGTCAAGTTTGGTAGCGATCGGGAATTTGAACGCGGGCGAAGCCACGGGTACTGTTAGTCACTAATAAACATGTAAATATTTGTTTAGTTGCTATTAAAATGTATGAGTATATCTAATAATTAACATATGTTTCACTTACGATGATGTGTTATTATATGTAAGTTAAAGCCAGGGTTGATTATGCTATGGCTGCTTTACTTTCTATTTACAATTTTATAATTTCTAAGTTGTTATTTTAAAAAATAATCAAAATATTGAATTATTTAAGAGAAATAATGAAAAATTATAAACTATTTATATAAGTACTCTATAATTATTATTAGAAAGTATAGTATAAAAACAAAAATAGTATATAAAATTGAAATACAATAGTGACAGCCCTAATCATAGGCACAAGTAACAACTAAAAACCAAGGTATCTTTTCCCTACAAGCTTACCGCAATATTTGTAAGGCTTCTACATTCTTACCTTGTATGCCGTCAGAAATTGTAATGGGCTTAGAGTGTTCCCTTCGCCACGTGATCTGCGGATGTGGGGAGCCGGTGGCCGCACACGTCAGACTTATTGACGAACCTTCCCGTACGGTTTGATCGGCACTTGTACCGCGGTCTAGGATGTCCGGCGGTACTAGAAAAATGACGTATGTGAATGATTTGATTAATGATTTTTAATTTATATTGTACATAGGGTATAAAAATATTTACTATCACACTCTAGATATGGAGTTAATTCTTAAAATTTGTATGGGACCATTGAGGTATAAATTGAAAATATTGAATATAAAAAAATTCAATTGGCTATTTATTTCTTACTTAATATTATAATATACAAAAAAAACTAAATTCTCTCTTTTTGAACTCTCTAAAAACAATAAAGTGTTAAATCTCTTTTCGTTACAAAGAGTAAGAAAGTAAAGATTAGTACACAGTATTTATTTTTAGTTTCCTATAGCTTCAAAATTATCGAATGGGAAACTTCATCATACAATAATATTACTTAGATGATCATAATGTTATTCGTAGATCGAACATTGTTTGAACGGGGATAAAGTCAAAGCGTACCAGTTCTTAAGTTTAAAGTGCAAAATTTGCGATTTTAAATTCATGTTTTTTCAAAATATTTAATATAGGTACTATAATGGAAATTGTTAAATGTTAATCTATCTAATAAAAATATATACTGTACATATATATAATAAAATTGTAACTAAGCCGAATCTGTACAATAAATATTTTTTGGAAAATCTTATTGAAATAAACATTATTGTCGATACAGAGGCCGAATCTATAGTTTTTAGAATGTTTGTCTGTCTGTCTGTCTGTCTGTTACCGCATCACAGAAAAACCACTGAAGGGTTTTTGATGAAGTTTGGTATGGTGATAGCTGGTTATCCGGGTCAACATATAGGATACTTTTTACCGCGGGAAAATATTTTATTTCTGTGAAAAAATGTAGAAACTGCAATGTAAGAGTATACTAATATGTAAAACCTAAGAATTTGGTTTTCGGCGGGCAGAGCCACGGGCAAATACTAGTATGAAATATTTATGATGCGTTAATATTTAAATACTCTCAATTTAACTTTCAGAGACAACTGTCCCGCAGAAAACATTATTTGTCTCAATTTTAGATAGTAATATTTTTAATGAATATGAAAATGGGAAAAACATTTTTTCCGTTTTTTTTAATTTATTACGTTCCTAGTTCTCTCCGAAAAGTTAATTGAAATGAAACAGACTTGTGAATTGAGAATCATATTTACAATTTATTAAAAAAGTCTAATAATCAGTTCTGCAATAGATACTATCGCTAAACTAATGAAATTATTACGTTAATTATAAATATTAATTGAAACTTAGTTATGTGGTTCAAAAATATTTCTTTACATTAAGTTTTTACGCCATAAAAAATCAGGCTTTAAAATCCAATTCTAACGTATTTGGTTTGTTAAATCAAACAAAACAAGCCCAAGCTCAAAGTACTAACTACAACTGGAAGCCGTTGAAGAGTTCGAACTATCCACCTTCTGGCCTTACCATCAGATCAGGTCGACGATCCAAATTACTACAATATCAACGGCAATAGAAATACTTGTAAAATTTCAAGTCAATATGACAATTAGAAGTAGGTTAAATGTTTAAATTAGCTATTTTCCCACCTTTAGCGGTGGTATTTTTTTTTAAATTGAGAACCTCCTACTTTTTGAAGTCGGTTGAAAAGAATAATATTATCAAATCGAGTTAGTCCGATATATAAATCTACTTTCACTGATCTTGTAAACAATGTATTTAAACAATAAATAAATATGTTGGGACATTAACATACAACACTATCTAGTTCCATAGTAAGCTACCAGGCTTCTGTTATGGATACTAGCTAGTTGATACACTACACATATATAATTTTAAATACATACATATTATAAATATAAACACACATGACTGGAGTACACACATTCGTGCTCATCACACATATGAATGCTCCCGACCCCCAGCGAGATTCGAATCCGCGACCGCTTGCACAGCAAGTAGGAGCACTACAAACTAAGTCAAACGTGTCTTCAAAAACAATATTACTCATATGCTGATAAATATAAACACACTGCTTATTTTAAAATGCAATTGGAAGCCACTGTTCATAATAGGAATTTACAAACACTGTTTAAGATTTGCTCCAAGCCTTTATATACAAATTATACGAGTTATGTATAATTAATGAATCAAACTTGCTTAATATTCTTAGCATGTATACTATTATACTGTGAAGATAGAACGTCTCTGTCAATTACCTGTACAGATAAAGCTATCCTTATAACGTTACCGCATATTACATATTATATGTATGTACTAGCATTGCCCGCGGCTCCGCCCGCGTTCAGATGACCAAAAACCAAATTCTTAGGTTTTACATATTAGTATTCTCTTACATTGCAGTTTTTGTATTTTTCATCGAAAATTAGATATTTTTCCACGATAAAAAGTATCCTATATGTTGACCCGGATAACCAGCTATCAACATACCGAATTTTTTCAAAATCCGTCCAGTGGTTTTTCCGTGATGCGGTAACAGACAGACAGACAGACAGACGAAAATTCTAAAAACTATAGAATCGGCCTCTGTATCGATAATAATGTCTATTTCAATAAGATTTTCCAAAAAATATTTATTGTACAGATTCGGCTCAGTTACAATTTTATTATATGTATAGATATGTTATATACAGATGCTTTGCAACCGTTACACTCAAAGCTCAAAATAAATATCTATAAATTCTTCTTCTTGGTCTATTTTTCTGTTTATTATGGTTTTTTTTTTTTAGTTTTTACTTATTTTTGTTTTTGTTGGTAGATTATAATTTTACAGATATAATATCAAACAAAACACAGAAAAATAAAGTAAGCAATAATTTGATCTTTGTAGAATAGAAATTTTAAAAATTGTATAGAAATGACAAATTGAATACATTTAATAAAATAAACATAAATATAAATTAATATGTTCAGACATTAACACATAGTACCATCCAGTTCCATGGTAAGCTACGAGGCTTGAGTTATGGATACCAGATAGTTGATACACTGTAGATATATGACTTTAAATACATACATATTATAAATATAAACACCCATGACTGGAGTACAAACATTAGTGCTCATCACACAAATGAATGCCCCCAGCGGGACTCGAACCCGCGACCGCTGGCATGGCAAGTAGGGTCACTACAAACTGAGCCAAACGTGTCGTCGAAACATAACATGTCATATAATGATAATGATAATGATATTGGCATATCATAATAATATATAAAATCCCCCTGTCACGATGTTGGTCCGCGATGAACGCCAAAATCACTTATCCGATGTTAACGTAACTTTTTTTTAAATGTGAAATTTTTCCAAACTTTAAAGATAGTATAGTTTTATCCCGATTTTTTTTTTATTGGAAAAGTAACAATTTTCATATGTGTATGCACAACAACGCATGGTCGAGTCTGCTAGTACTTTTATAGATTTGAATTCTTCAATGATTATAGAATGACACCAAAGATTACCTTATTTCTTTGATTTTTTTTATTATTATTATTATTTCTGACTGTTGTGTATTATATAGATTATAATCCATTACAGATATATATATATATATATATATATATATATATATATATATATATATATATATATATATATATATATATTTCACAACAACTTTTTCGGTTTTTTTTTCGGTTTTATGCGACAATTATTCAACTTAATAAAACAAATATAATTAAACTTAGTAATAATATCAAAAAGAAGAGAAAAATATTTATAACAATTTTATTTCTTGGAGCTGTTAAAATAATTTATAAGTTTCTTTTTATTAATATAAAGCTTCGATAATCTTGATTTCATGAGCAACATAGGTTATTAGACACGGGCGTTAGTTAGCTTGTCTTGTTAAAATGAAAACGTGGCATTTGAAACTATCTAAACGTATCGATCTAAGTTCAGCAAATACTACGAGTACACATGTACGAATGTACATTTAACTCAAAGAAATGCGGTACCGATATTATACGTACATTTTATATTTATTACGTACATTTTCTTTAAAAAATATTATTAATATAAGAGCTATTTCTTTATTTAGTCCGATTAAAAAGTATTTTATAAGTAAAATTATTTGCATCCATGGCTTTTTTACTTATAATATATGTATATTTTGAATTGATTTATTAAGTGTAACTTAAAATAATAACTAACCATAGAAGACTTGTAATTTAGGAAACTAAAAAAACTTCTAAGAATACCTTGTGTTAGATTAAGAGAGCACAAAAGTGTGAATTTTCGTTTTTAATTTTAAATTATTGAGACACTTACCAACAATATCTAAGAAGCCGAGTTGACTCTTCATGGGATCCGTGTTGATCTGACACATATACCATCCTCTGTCCGTCTCCCGAAGTTCCCGGATGTGCAGAAACCAGGTCCTTTGGTCACTATGCGTGACACCCACGCGTCTGCTCCGAGATATTACGTGAGTGTGGATAGTTAGAATTGTCTGCGTATCCACTCTCAGCCAGGCGACCTGTTTTATATAAATAATTTATTAACGCCTTCACATTTTTTTTTCGTTAGTGAACACATAATTTTGTAAGCAGAAGAAAATAGATTGAGAAAAATATAGGACGGAATCGTTATAATCGTTCTTATAAAGTTAAATATTGTTTTAAAAACCTTTTATAGATATTAATAATATGAAAATTCATATTTTTGATGATATAAAAAGCTTTTACAAATACTCAACTGTTTGTAATAAAATTAAATAACTCAGTACTATCCTAAGTTCGGTGGAAAATTCGTAACGGAATATTCAGTCAGTAATTTTTCTTTACTTATCACAAGTGTTATAACACAAAGTTTTGCAATAATTAATATATGTTATAAACGCATTTATGTTGTTTGTTAATTTATACTTTATTAATACTTTTATTATTTTATTTCGATTTATTTAGATTTTTGGTTCCCAGCGTTTCGAATGTTTTACAGCAATCGTGATCACGACGAGATTGATTTCAATATGTTTTAATTAAATTCATCAACAAGAAAGTGTATTTTTACATTTAATTCTTTAATCGCTTAGAATTGCAATTTTAGAAATTTTAGTCTATGTAAGCTTCATTGCCTTTTAGCATTAACTACTGATAAAATAATTATAATATATGAAAGAGGAATACAATTAGAATGCTAATACTAATGTTATTGAAATAAGTTAGAACAAAATATCTTATCTTAGCACCATCATTTAAATAAAGAATAAATATGAGCGCAATATGATGTATCACTTGGGCAACGGAATATACATGGCTGGGATTTTTTAAGGTATGCGGAAATCCGTAGCACGCCCTCCTTCGCCATGATAAATGACTATATAAAACATTTTCATTAACATAAATTGCATACGCATAAAAATGAACAGCACTGTAATAAAGTCGGAGATCGCAGGTTCGATGCCCATACAGAGTAAGTATGTATGGCCTATAAATGTTTGTCCTATTTTTGCTTCAACCAGGTTTTTAAATGTGAGATATTTGAGCTCGTAGAGGTTTACTAGTTGATCATAGAAAGGTCGCGGCAGGTTTTATTTGAATTATATATTCTCACTTCGTTTTAAATATGTGAAGAAGATGCTGATTAAAAAAATAAGATGACTGTGAGTAATTTCTATACTATTCGCTGGATTTCTAAGATGAATCACCGTTAACTAAAACTCAGTATTTCAATGCTGTCAGAATGAATGCGAATTGCAAACGGGATGATGTTTCAACAAATTCATGACTTTTTACTGGTTTATAACGTTCTCGACATTTTATTTCATTGAAAAGTACTAAGTTGATCAAAATTCAAAATGAAAATCTTTAAAGTTACTTCATATTCACTCTATCACTTATAATCAATACAGAAAGTAGAAAAAAACGCTTACTATACTAGAGATCTATTAAAATCCAAAGTCATTTTTTTTTAATATACCAAAAATATACGAGTATGTTACATTTTAATCAGATATGGCATCTAACGCCTTAATATTAAAGTATATTTCATCTCTCTATAAACAAGTTTAGTTTCTCCAGAACTTGGTAAAAATCGATTATGAAATTTCTGCGATAAGCACAAGATCACGTACTGAAAAATTAACTTATAGCTACCACATACGAATTCAGAAATAGGAAAAATCTTTTCATCTATATAAAACAAAGTCGGTACACCATTTATAACTTATGAACGGCTGGACCGATTTTTATGATTTTTGATTTGTTGGATTTATCTTCACCCCGAATAGCAGAATAACTAATAAAACACCGGAAAAATTCATTAAAAAAATTAACATGGCTAACGCTGACTAATAACTATTTATATCTAATTAAAACGTATGGGACGCACCCAAGCAAAGCCGGGTAAGTCGCTAGTTTATATATTAACTTATCTAGTCAGAAAGTTATTTTTATAAAGACCTGTCAGATCGTTGTTCAGTAGCTGATCCTTTAAGTTGTTACTGTGACAACATGAAGTTTAAGTCTGTTTTCATATAATTTGTATTCTCTCCAACGTACTCGTTCAACATATTGTTTAAGCCTCGCTAGTGAATTTGAGATGCAAGTTAAGATGTTAAGAACAAGTGTGTACTTAAGATACTCTTATTGAGTGAACTTAAGCATAAAAAGCTAGTAAGACTACTTACTACATAATCGAATTATGAAAGGGTTTTGACAAACTTTGAACTTTACACTGACAAAGTAAAAATTACTTGTACCTCTGTTACCTGTCCTCGTGACAGTTTCTTAGAAAGGCTCATTAGCGTCTAGAATCCCAAAAAGAAACTACATTAACAAAGTGTGTGTAATCTTCATACACACATACATACATATGTATACACACCATTGATGGAGACATCAATTTATAATTTACCACTTAGAAAGCATCAGAATAGAAAGCTCAATCTATATAGATTGATTGGTTGAATCTACTGAATAATAACCATTTATTGTAATCTACTTGTATGATGTATAAAATGAAAACATGTTAATAAATAACTTTTTAACTAAAATTGTACACTTAATTTCAATTCACTTGTGTATTTTACCCTTTAGACAGTGTTTTTTTTTTAAATTTACCGATGCCTGACCTAATAATTAAATTGCTAACTTGATTATATGTATAGGTTATTTCATATAAATAAGATGCATTTTTGCATTTTTATATACATATTCATTAAAAAAAGAACATCCTCCTTTTTGAAAGTCAATTAAAAATCACAAATCACAATTGGCAAATATATCGCATTACATGCACAAAAAATCATACAAAAATTAAAAATATATCTCGATATGACATTCAGACAAACATATGACCGTTTCTCTATAGTTAACCACACAAAATGTATCTAAGCTTCATTATGATCCAAAAGTAAATCTTAGGTTTTCTATATACTTAGCACCTAATATAACTTAAAACACACTGTTGTATCAAACTGAATATAAATAGTGGGTGCAAAATCCACTAGAACTGGTACAAAATCAATGAATTCTACGGGAGAGCTAACAGGCGACATTAAAATTAAATTAAATCTGTGATATTATTAGAATACGAGCTTGGTTATTAGCTCGTGTACATATTTAATGTCTATTCTATGTATACTTGTCTGTAATTAAAGTTGAATGAAGAATGAAGTTACGTTCTGCGATTTTAAAATAGATACCTACTTCATATTTAGCACATTTAACTAATTGGATACTAATGTCTAGACTCTAGACCATATTAAACATAAATGTTTGTCAGTCTGTGTCTGGTTGTACCCAATAATCACTGGCTGAACTGTTTTAGAGAGAAGGGCATAAACTACCTTTTATCCTGGGAAAGAGAAATGTCTTTTTGGGATAGAGGATGAAAGTTTTATGATTAAGTTGCTAAGAAATCGAGTGGCTATCGTGGATAAGTGGCCAGTTGATAAATATTTATATAATATGTACTAGAAATATTCTGCAGCAGTAAAAATAGCCTGTCATTCTTAAGCCCTCCAAACTACTCCACACAAAAATCTGGTCAATCCGTCACTCTGTTTCGACGTAACAAAAGGACAAACAAACAAACACATTTTCACATTTATAATATTAAGTATGGAAGTATGGATATAATAAAGTTCGAAAAAATAGTTTTACTTAAGACATTGCTTAGTTAAAAACCAAAGATACGGTTGAATATACGGCCTCTAGAAACGCTCATGCACGTGTTACCCATCAAACAAAAGCAAATATTGATGGCAAGTTATAATACATAAAAAATTGCTATAAATTCCTATGTATATTTATGAAAGCAGATATAGTCAGTTTCTAATTATAACATTTCTAACTTATCTTGAATAGAACTTAGTATATACCTATTCTTTTTTTACACGCACATACGTATATACAATATCTATTGATTATTTTCTGTATTATATTATAACAAAGCATCCATTTAACATTCTACAAGTAAGCAATTGTTGGAAATGGGTTTAACAATAAATGCTAACAGTTTCCTGTGAATGCAGAGTAAACACCACCCACAATACCGTATCGGGCTACAATATGGCTAATAATGAGCACCTTGTATGAGGAGAGATTATGCACTGTGCACGCCAATACCGCCTCCCTGCCTAAAGGTGCTGTCACATTCTCTATAGGTCCACTGAAGCCTGGTTCATCTGGGAACAAACAAAATATAAATACATAACCGGTTAGTTGAAATTTAATGTAACATTTAGTATAGTTTTCTCAGAGATGAGACATTTTCCCGCAATAAAAAGTATCCTATATGTTGACCTCGGTAACCAGCTATCATGATACCAAATTTCATCAAAATCTGTCTAGAGGTTTTCACGTGATGCGGTCACAGAAAAATTCTAAAAACTATAGATTCGGCCTCCGTATCGATAAAAATTACTATTTCAATAAGGTTTTCCAAAAAAATATTTAATGTACAAATTTTACTCAGTTACAATTTTATTATATGTATAGATGATGAAATTTAATTTTGGGAAATTGTGAATTTATTTGTTAAAGAACAATGTCATGACGTGGTAGTCAAAAGAGTGTTAATGATGCCGATTTCGTAAATTGTGTACTTCTTTGAAATTCTAGCCCATTAATATATTATAATTGTAGATATTAATTAAATAAAATTATTAGAAGACAGAGTTCGGCCTTAACCAAATGCCAAGCCGCAAGCAGAAGCTATTAATTATAATATACGCGTAGGAGTATGTTAGTTATTTTAGTAAGATTACATCTCACAACATTAACTCACAACATTACTTTTTAAACTGTAAATGTGAAGTTAGTTTGGATCAAATTTTATAAATATGATATTAATGTTTATCAATAATAATTAATACATGTTATTTCTTTTTATATAGATACAATGTATTTTTGGAAAAATATTTTTATATGTTATATTATATTATTTTTGCTGTCTACACTATATATATATATATATATATATATATATATATATATATATATATATATATATATTTATATTTATATATAAATATAATTATATTATATATAAATAAATTAAATTAGAGGGACATGTTAAAGAATTTCAAAGAGTAAAATCGAGGATCAAGTAACCATCGGCTAAAATAAAAAAGTGGCTTAAAAACATCTACATAATTTTAAAGACCTATCAAAAAATATCCTTATTAACACTTAATTCCTTCAAGCCTCTGTTACTTGTATCAAGTGCCACTTATATTTTCTTAGCATTTCAAAAGTGTCGAAGTAAAATATCTGTGACATAGCGACAGACTGGTTTAAACAAATCTAATTAATTTAAAAATTCACTAAAAATGATATGACCCAGCAGAAATTACACAGATAACTCTGTACAGAAATGGATTTTCTGGAATTTTGCGGAAAGAACATAACCCGGTCTCGTGGGAAAGCGGCACTCTCAATACCATCCACTTAAACGTATTGCTTATAAGTTAGAAATAATAAACAATGAAGTAAAACAAATCAAAGTTAACGGTACAAGGTTACGTAAACCGAAAATTAATATACAAAATTAATTCAGACTGTAATAAAGCCAACAATTTGGAAACTACCTATACAAATATAGTATACAAATAAATAAAATTAAAACGTCTGTTAGTAATGTAAAACTAAATGGACTGTTTTACTAAATAGGAATAAAAATATATACGATACTTATACGAAAAAATCTTTTTTTTGTCTGTCTGTCTGTATGTCTGTTTGTTCAGGCTAATCTCTGAAACGGCTAAACTGATTTTGACGGGTCTTTCACTGGCAGGTTTACTTTATTTATTTAAAAAAAGAATTAGAGTTCCGCACATCAAAAATTAAAACCTATGAAATTGTAAAGAAAATCCGCTTACCTAGGGATGCACGTGAGCGAATAGCAATAATAATAATACACAATGATTAGGTTTGTAGAGTTCTGTGAATAATAACATAATTTAGTTTTAAATCTATGTGTATATTTTAAACTTTTGAAAGTAAAAGGTTGCATCGATTTTGTAATATTAACAACAATAAAAGTTTCTTAAACATGTTTTATCGGAATGTTATGAAGTTAAAGAGTGCATTAGTACTGTAATATTTGTTTTCAAGCCTCTCGAGAATAGCGCAGGAAAATGTGATATAAAATGTAACTTTACCTTATTGTTCTTTTAATAAAAATAAATATCTCATATCTTGTGTCTGGGACAAGATTACTCAAGGGTAGTTATGTCGATACATCGAGATAAAACCTTATAATATTCCTTCTTATTCTATACGATACATTGTTACTGATTTCATCTGGGTATTTATTAAATTAAAACCCGTCAATCTTTCTATTAATACACAAATTTTGATTGACGATTTGTAGAGCTTTGCATTGAAATTTTAAAATTATAAAGATATTTTCAATTATTTTTGTTTATCCTTTATCTACACTGAGTCGGGGCAATGGACTTGATTGACGTTGAGTATATTCATATGATTATTACATAGCTTACAGAGTGGCATGGGCTACTTTTTATGCCAGTAAATCCAATTACTCTCACGAGATTTTATTATTAGATATTTTGAAAAAGTATTAAATATTGGAAACGCAGTATCTTACAACAATTATAATTTTATAAAAAAATATAATAGATTTAAGATGAACATAAGAGTAACAAAAAACATACTAATAAATAGTGAACATATGATTTACTAATTCGATTTCGGAATCCGTTTTCCTTTGTGTACCCGAATGCACTCATGTCACACAATGTGTTTACAAGCAGCGTACCCTCACTTTGCTCAAGTGCGTACTTAGATGCCTAAGAGCAGCCTATTTCCCAAGTCATAGTTTATCTGACCAATTTCATCTCTATCCAAATTTATTAACCATTTCAACATGAAAAACATACATACATAGACTGATAAACACATTACCCTCCTTGGCTTCGCGCAGTCGGGTAAAAAAGGACAAACACACACATACAAGCTTTCGCACTTATAATATAGGTTATAGAATATAGATGTACGAAATCAATTTCTGGCATTCATTGCTGTAAATAAAAGCATTTAAATGAATTATATCAATATTTTATATACATACATATACATATATAGCAGGAAATCTATTCCTGACTAGCTCATTACGAGATTTCTGGGATTTTCCGACCTACTTTTTAGTAGACATGTTCTTTTACTGACTGTTAGAGATCCGCTAAGAACGGTTTTTAAGTAAAAATCGACTCCCAAGAGGAGTTACGCGGGTGGTATAAAAAACATTTTTAATATTCATAATTTTCACATAAAATTATTACAACATTTCAAAGCCATGGAAGTTTACATTTTACATTTTTTATGTTACATTTATTATTAAATTTATTTTTTATATATATAATTAATAGCTTGTACATATATTATCATATTATGTCCTTCATTTAACATCGATAGTAGCTCGAAAACATACATGGGTAACTCTACATACGAACTCATACAACAACAAAACTAACATGTAATTGTTTCTTTGTCACTCTTGCATTTTACTATTTTACAAAAAGGTATCTAATTATTTTTCGATAAACTCGCTCAACCAAAAATTATTGGTCGAGTTGAATTGACAATAAGTTGTGCTATTTTATGGAAAAAATATTACAGTTTAGGGAAAGTTTGTAATTTGCATAAAAAATATATTTAATTACTAGCAACTCACCCTCGCTTCGCTCGGTTTCGTCTCTAGCTTGATTCCCCATACAAATTTTCATCCCCATTTTCACCCCCTTAAAGGATGATTTCCGGGATAAAAAGTATCCTATGTCCTTCCCAGGGTCTCAAACTATCTTCTTACCAAATTTCATCTAAATCAGTTCAGTAGATCCAGAGATTACCCCCTACAACGTCACAAACTCACAGACTTTACCTTTTTATAATATTAGTATAGATTTTATAATATTAGTACATATATTATAATTATGAACCAATATTATATATTATTATAAAAGCTGTTTTTTTCCCAATTGATAATATATAAATAAATAATTTTAAGTGGAGTCTACTTATAAAATATACAACAATAATTATTATTCGCAAAATACACTGCCTAAATATACGTGTATATATTTACACCTCTCAATAATATGTTATATTAAAAAAAACTCAAATTCTTTAAACATTAAACAATTCCATATCTTTAACATTATTTACAGATTATAAGTTCTTTCCGGAAACAATGAATAGTCAGTTTTCTGATTAATATTTCTGATAAATATTTGACATAATATTGAAATAATCACTGTATTTTTACAGCTCTATTTAATTGACCAGTTAGTAAGAAATGGAAAGGCGACGCGTTATTGCCAAATACGGTTTAATGTTGAACCAAACCATGTTTTGATTAAATTAGTTGGGCACGCGACACACGAAACTGGATAAATAAATTTGGGTCATAAAATGTACACAATGACCTCTAGATAATCACCCCCAATATTATATAAACTGTTGAAATATGAACGCAGTCCTTATAAAGGATAGATCATACAATATATCGTGTATATATACATATATATATAGCTACCCTCCTTGTATATTTACATACTATTTTATTTATTAAGAATAAATCACTACAGCTGTCATCGTTATATTTTTACCTATTTTAGCTTAATCCTTTACTAGTTTTCATTATAAACAATAGTATACTTACTCCATAGTATTGTTATTTAGCCTCCTTAAGCGACAATCCATATTTTACACTCTAATACTGGAAATTTGAAAGCGTGTGAAATGAAGATATAGAATATAAGTGCTTACCACACGAGTGGACGCGAGACGTAAAAAAACTAGTCGTCTTTATGTACAAACATTTTAAAATCATTGATAATTCATTATCATAATTGCATGCAAGCATGTCCCGTATAATCAGAGTTCATGTCATATCGGCGAACAAAATTGATATACACAGACGGACAAAATCTTAATAAATATAAAATAATTGCCAAAATCGATAGTATTATATAATAGAATTTGCCACTTAAGTGCATCGATAAATCTGCTCAATGAACACATGGATTGAAAATACTGTGATCGCTGACATTGCTTTTAAACTAAAGCGGGCAAAATTAGCTGTTTGGTTTTTAACACTTTTATTAGGTTCACTTGTAACTTACTATGTAATCAAAACTTGGAAGTAGATTTTAACCTACTTCTTCTTAAGTGAAGCTAATAAAAGCGTATTAATTCGAAACTTTCAAGATCGTTTGATATCTTCAAGAGCTGACCAGCATTATTATAATAGAGCTAGCAGTGAAAGGTCGTTTTTTTACATTTTGGATTTATTTCGATCGTTTTGAGTCCCATTATCTGGTCAAGATTGTTTTTTTAAGTCTTAATGTATTAATATTGTATCCAACTCTTTTTAACGTCCCCCTGGGGGGGGTCCATTCAATATGAGGGGATCAGGCTATAGTCCACCACGCTGGCCAAGTGCGGGTTGACGGACTTCACATGTCTTTCGAAAACTTGCTATGTTCTCTAAGACATACATGTCATGTCTCGATGTTTTCCTTCACCGTAGGACAAGTGGTAATCATGTTAGAAATGATTCGCACATGAAAATATCAGAGGTGCGAGACCCGGAATTTGAACCCGCTTCACTCGGTTTCAGAAGCGAGCGCGTTACCACTGGGCTACCACTGCCTCAGTATGTATTAATATTATTATACTCATATTTTGATATAGACATTATAGTGAAATTCTATCTGTAAATATTCCCAAAATGTGTCAGTGAAACCATCCCATATTTTTTCTGAATCTAAAAAGAAAAACTTAGTTTTGTTATATTTTGGGTTATACAATATATGTACATATTTGTTTAGGAAACGTCGAAATCTGTTTTATTGAAAGACTTTTACAAGCACTTTTGAGTCGCATGTTTAACTTAAAAGGGTCAATGCTGGCCGTCGGGCTACCACAAGCTGGAAAGACAAATCTACTAATACATATTTAATAAATATCTTCTCGATTTTGTTTATTTGTATATTGATTTTACGATAAAATTTATGTATGTATATTAGTACAGAATTAAAGTACTTTAATATGTATATATATATATATATATATATATATATATATATATATATATATATATATATATATATATCTCTTAATACAGTTATATATATCTTATATATATATATATATATATCTTCATACAGTTAATTTAACAGTGCCAACGAAATGTGTCGATTGCCATATTGGCGTGGCAGTTGGACACTACCACGTGTACAATGCAATAATATTTGGCTTTACATAATACTTGAATTAAACAAAATATAAATAAAACAATAAGACATGATTACAGCAATCTATTAATTACAGCGTTATAATATATGTATCTATAAATATAATAAAACTGTAGAGGTCGAATGTCTGAACATAAAAAAAATGCTAAAAAGCGAGTCAGGGGGATGTAAGAAAAGAAATGGAATAAATCCAGATTTTTTTTTTTTAATTTAATGAAATTTTGCACGGTGGTACTTTATATCCCCGGTCAACATTTATTTTTCATCCCAGACATTTAAATAATTCACATGGGATAGTGAAAAACTATAGTAACTTATACAGCGTAGTATACAAAAACTACTGATTGGATTTTAATGAAACTTTACAATAATATAGTACAATTATCAGAATAACAAATAGGCTACTTTTATTATCTCGGAAATTTATCTCGGAAAAATGTACGTTTCCCGTGGGAAAGATTAGTTTTTGTTTGTCCAGAGACGAACCCGAGCGGAGCGAGGGTTACCCGCTAGTTAGAAAATATTGTTTCATAAAAACCAAAGAATCCTGCATCAAGCCATTTGTTACCAAACATTCCAGAACAGACTTCAATTAATCTAAAAGGTCTACTCAGTAGACGTAACAAACTACTGTAATGTTTTTTCGAGCACATTAGCCAGACTAATAGCCGCACTGACAGCGATGATTAGAAACGTTGTATTAAAATCACTACCCCTATTTGGATTATCGTGGCTAAATTTGACGCGCAGTCAATTAGCGGCGCGGCGTGGTCCGGGCCTCGCAATTTGTCAGTGACAGCTCCGGAAGTTTCATGAACCCTGCTTTTACAATAAACCATATTGCCATCAAGTTTCTTGCCAATAGTTTTTTTTTAAATTTGTATCACACTCTCAAATAGTTTTAAGCGATAATATAAAGTTGTTAATTGATATAGTACCTATATCTATATTTTATACATATAAATAAAATTGAAGTGTCTATCTGTAATTTTAAAATAACTATGTTTTCTCAAGTATACAGAGTTATTTATTTATATGATACCTAAAAAACCCTTTTTAAATTTTTTATCCGTCTGTCGTTCTGTCTGTTTGTCCAGGATAATCTTTGGAACGGCTTAACCGATTATAATGAAACTTTTACTGAAAGATATTAGAGTTTGTAGGACTATATATAGGGTATAATATATTCCGGAAATCTTCGGGATTCCTGCGCAAAAATCGAAAACCCTTAAAAATACGCAAAATTCGAATTCACGATTTCATGATAAAATCCTTTATAGCATACATCATATCTCGTAAGACACTCACAATAACTATTTTTAACCGAGCGAAGCGACGGTGAGTCGCTAGTATTAAAATATATTGTATAATGTATATTAACGTACTGTATAAAGTACATATATATATATATATATATATATATATATATATATATATATATATATATATATATATATATATATATATATATATTTGTATTAACAGCATAAAATAAGTTAGTTAACTTTAAAAAAGTCGAACCCTAATATTTCAGAGGCGAATTTAAACCAACAAATTAAAGAAAACCAGTAAGTGCAGCTCGCGTGAATGATTGCACTTGGTAAAAAGTTTGTGAAAAAATTTAAGAGGATAAATATTTTTCCTATTTTTATACTATTTGGCTTAAGTGACATTTATATAGGTTAGAGGTTCATTAATTTCGATAAACCAAAAAGCTTTTTCCAAGCTGAATCTTTTGCAATAAAAGTACAGATTTAACATTTTAGTTCAAAGGCATTTCGTAAACCAATATATTATTTGTTAAGCTAAAATATATACAATTAAAAAGGCTTTATTTAATGATATCATTAAGAAGCAGAACGAATAGAAGATTTCCAAAATAAATTAATAATTTCAATTATTATTTTCATTTTGTGTGGAATTCCATTATCTAGATGAATTTTACATGTAAATTATAGAGATATTTTTAAGCAATTTTTTTTATATATAAGAAAGCAAGTATTCAAGTTATAGAGAAAGAAAATACTTCTGATATGTGTTTGTTGTTGTATTTTAATTTTTACAAAATATAAGTACATATATGACACGTTTCATGCAATGTTGAACTAAAAATATAGTAATTTTTAATTTCAGTCTGTCAATGAGTTTCAAGCACACAATTAAAACTTGTGAAATAAATAGAAATACACTGCTATCAGCAGCTACTATTATGTACGAGTACAAGCCACTAAAATGTTATTGATTAGAAAGAGCCATAGGAAACTTTTATCCATACATCAACATCCCGTGGGATTCGAATAGTCTAAATATTTACAAGGGACGCTACTTTTTTTTTTTATGGGACTAAGGGGGCAAACGGGCAGGAGGCTCACCTGATGGAAAGTGATCACCGCCGCCCATGGACATCTGCAACACCGCAGGGCTTGCAGATGCGTTGCCGGCCTTTAAGAAAGGAATACGCTCTCTTCTTGAAGGTGGCCAGGTCGTAGTGGTTCGGAAAGACCGCCGGCGATAGCTGGTTCCACAGAGTGGTTGTGCGGGGCAGAAAGTGCCTTAAAAATCGCACTGTTGTGGAACGCTGGACATCGACTTTTTATAAAGTTACGGTTTCCTATGCATTATTATCAAAATGAATTAAACTTAGCTGGTTTTAGGTATTACTCCTGACACAATCTCGGTTACAATCTTTAGAAGTTAGTTATAATTGCAAATTGCTATTAACCTGTTTAATCAACTGGAATATCAATGCCGATAAGTTATTAATGTACTGATTAACAAAATACATATATTTTTATTACGGAAATATTTTACTAACTCCACTTTAATAACAGAAACTAGAATAAGCACTTCTGAATTATATTATTATGCATACTTTCTTTGAACAGTTCTCGTTGGACAAGTAAATACTAAATATTGCCTCAGTGGTCTAATGGCTAGCGTGTAAGGCTGCAGATCCGAATGCCCTGGGTTCGAGTCCCAGGTCGGGTCAAGTTTAGTTCTTAAATTTTTTAGTTAAAAATTCTCAGTAGCAGCTCGGAGTTTTAAAGTTGTCGGTGGTACCCCCGTGCATCGATGAGTACTTAAAACCGTCGGTCCAGTCTCTCAGAGTGTGACAGTGACAGGAGCAGAGATTGCACTTGTATCTGCGCGTACACTTGTGTACTAAAATATCCCCTTCTCAGTTGGCCAGTCTCAATGAGATTGGCAGCTTTAGCTAAAATCGACCAGGAGGTCATCATCATACTTATATACAAATATACTTTCTAATTTATACTATATTTTAGCCACGGCTGATATTATATTGATTATAATAAATGTAATGAACCTGTTTCTACTACGGCTTTATTTATTTATTATTTACCTTTACCAGGCTATTGACCAGTAGGTGGACACCACTTGAGATCTCTTCAGTATCATGGACCATTCGTAAAACGAAAGCGATGTAAAACTGACATTTTAGCTTGAAAATTCCCGGAATACAATTAGCAGCAGCTTTACTCCTTCTATATATCTTCTCGTGTCTTATTCCAAACGTAGATTTCTTAAATAATCTTTGTATGAACTCAATTGTGAGCCTCATTCACATTATTAATTAATAAGTTTAACTAATTTATTATAGTAAAAAGTAAAACAGAATATTAAACAATCATATTAAGTTAATATTTCAATATTTTTTTTATAATAATCTGTAAAAACGTACTGTACATAAGTGGCCTACTTAACACTATATTTTTTGCAGGCCAAGTAGCACAGCGAGAATCTCAAAAGTCATTAAAATATTACTCCTCTACATTTAAATATCGTTGGAAAACATATATTTTCATTCACGTTTACAGAATTTATTTCAAAAAAAAATTAGTTGAGTACTGGATGCTTGAACTTATTAGCTTTTATAAGTTATTAACATTAACGATGTCTAATTTTTGTTAAAATTAACAAAACATTTTGCATTTTAGATTTTTCAGTGTAAAAAATAGATACAAAGAAATGGATTCGTTACTTTATTATTTTCTTTGACAACTCTAATTTAATTTTAGATTCATTCGTTTTGGGTATTGTGTGCCCCTAATTTACTTAGTTTATTATGATCTTTTTATTTGAATAAAAAATCACTTTAATTTTTTCATTAATTCTTTCTTAAATTATTTTAATTTGAGTAATAATTGTGCTGATTCACAATCAAATATATCGAATGAAATATATCGTCCCGGGATCGTATATAAGGGTCCCCCTTGACTTTTCCCGTGATTATAAATGAAAATTATTTCAATATATATATATATATATATATATATATATATATATATATATATATATATATATATATATATATATATAATATATATATATATATATATATATATATATATATATATATATATATATATATATATATATATATATATATATATATATATATATAACGTAATATATATATGTACGCACATATGTCACTTTTGATATCAAACAGAAGTCTATTTCTGTTCAATATAATGTTTTACTAACCTAACTTTTTAACTAAAACTGTAAACAAAACAATAAAATCCAATAGAATTATATATGTAATTCAATCTTCATTGGATAAGTAAAATAATTCTTAAACTCTCCAGTAGTATAAACTATAATTTCATTAATGAATAACAAATATGTTGGGACATTAACACACAGCACTATCTAGTTACATAGTAAACTACGAGGCTTGTGTTATGGATACCAGGTAGTTGATACACTACACATATGTTAACTTTAAATACATACATATTATAAAAATGAACATTCATGACTGGAGTATAAACATTCGTGCTTATCACACAAGTGAACGCCCCCAGCGGGACTCGAACTCGCCACCGCTGGCACAGCAAGTAGGGTCACTACAAACTGAGCTAAAGGTGTTTTCAAATCTATACATATAATAAAATTCTGACTCGAATCTGTACATATTTTTTTTTAAATTTAATTGAAATAGTAATTATTATCGATACAGAGGCCGCATCTATAGTTTTTAGACTTTTTGTGTCACTTTTGTGTCTGTCTGTTACCGCATCACGGAAAAGCCACTGGAGGGATTTTGATACAATTTGGTATGAGGATAGCTGGTTATCCGGGTCAACATACCTATAGTATAGAAAGATATTTACTGCGGGAAAATATCTCATCTCTGAGAAATCTATACTAAACGTTAAAACGTAAGTAGGGACGAACCCGAGCGGAGCGAGGGTGAGTTGTTAGTTATGAATAATATCATCATATCAGCCGAAACAAAAAATGAAATTATATATTTTTCATAAAAACCTTACTTTTTATTAAATAAAATGTAACCTACATATGTTAATTTTGTCTAAGCCCTTCTCTCACTGAGTTATTATTTAGGCCTTTCTTTTAATGCATTTTAAAGCGTGCTTCGATAACTTATACTCTTTCTTTCCCGTCATAAATACTGAACTAATTCTGTGTAATAAATGAATGCAAACATTCAAAAGCAAAAACCTTTTCATTTTTTATTTGGGCTTTTCATTTATTATTATAAACTAGCAGCTCACCCTGGCTTCGCTCGGGTTCGCTTCTACAAAGAAAAAAACAAATCTATCCCTCGGGAACCGTATATTTTTCCGGGATAAAAAATAGCTTATGTGGTATTCCAGACTGTAATCTATTGTTATACCAAATTTCATCCAAATCCGTTCAGCCGTTTCGGCGTGAAAGAGTAACAAACATCCATACTCACAAACTTTCACATTTATAATATTATGTATAGATATTACCAATTAATATGGACTCAATGTACTATATACCATTTTTTTTCATATCTGTACATGTAATATGTTGTTTCTCAAGCATGAAATAATGTATCAACAGATTCAAATGAAAATTTACATAGAGGTCGATTAAACGTTGGAATGGAGCGAAAGATATGTATCTATCTATCTTTCTACCTATTCACGCTGTCTGCTTCGCTCAAGAAATATGAAATTATTTTTCTATTTTTGCAACAGATAAATAATTTTAAAGTTAGTTAAATTTTTTTAAGTTTTTAAATTTTACTTTTAGAGAGTAATATAAATGTTATTTGTATTTGGGAAAGTAATTGATATTATTGAGACTTATGTACATAATATTTTCATGTACATATTAAGCAGTAAATCAAATTATTTATTTTCTTAAATGTTACTCTAGGAACTATAGCTATTAATTGCATCAATAGTTTTTTGTGTAGATTAGGTATATTTATTACTAGCGGCTCTCTTCGCTTGGGTTCACCTCTAAAAAAAAACAAAAACAAATCCCACGGGAACCGTACCTTTTTTTTGGGACAAAAAGTAGCCTACCTGTTATTCTAATGGTGATAATGAATGTGCTTTATTACTGTAAAGTTTCTTTAAAATCCATTTAGTAGTTTTTGCGTGAAAGAGTAACAAACATCCATACCTACATCTATACATCCAGATATGCATACATCCTTACAAACTTACGCATTTATAATATTAGTAGGACTAGCATCTACATTACTCAATAATAGTATGCTATATAAAATGATGGCGCTTATGGGATATAGCAATATAGAATCTATTGTAATGTCTTGAAAGTTAGTGTACTTTTAGGAGAACTTCTATTTAACACTCTTTTCATTATATGGTGATTGGTGACACTAAGTCTTTAGTAATAAATTATCAGACTAATATTTTAAATGCCAAAGTTTGTATCTCTGTACGTGTTGGTGTTGGTGAGTGTTTGTTACTTTCTTTTTCTTCACGTTGAAAAAGCTGGATTTATTTGTATAAAATTTAGTACACAGACAGATTATGACTTAGGAGGAGAACAGGAAAAACCTAGACAAGCATTGTTTATCTACACATATAATAAAATTGTAACTGAGTCTAATCTGTAAATTAAATATTTTTTTGGAAAATCTAATTGAAATTGACATTATTATCGCTACAGAGTCCGAATTTATAGTTTTTAGAAATTTTGTCTGTCTGTCTGTCTATCTGTCTGTTACCGCATCACAGAAAAACCACTGGCGATTTTGATGAAATTTGGTATGGTGATAGCTGGTTATCCGGGTCAACATATAGGCTACTTTTCACTTTGGAAAAATGTCGCATTTATGAGTAAAAATACAAAAACTGCCATTGTAAGAGTATACTAATATGTAAAACCTAAGAATTTGGGTTTTAGTCATCTGAACGCGGGCGGAGCCGCGGGCAATGCTAGTATCGTCATAAATTAATTGATGTCGGGATACTTTGGAAATAAGTTAGGTATTACCAGCGATCACTATTTTATCATGTTTATTTATACAAGACATGTTATTATATAAACAAGGAATATAAACGATCCAAGCAAAAATCTTCGTATACCTAACCCCCTTATTTAATGGGCCAATAAAGAATCTCTTCGATGAATATTTCATATTAAATCCATACTAATATTAAAAATGTGAAAGTGTGTTTTTTTGTTTGTTTGTTTGTCTTTCTTTCACGTCGAAAGGGCTTGGTGGATTGGCATGATTTTTTGTGTGGAGACAGTTAGAGGACTGGAGAGTGACATAGGCTACTTTTTACCGCAGGAAATTATCTCTTTCCCACATGAAAACACGTTATAATACAATCCAAAAACATATTTATGCTCAGAAATACTTGAAACTTGGTATAAATTTTTTTGAATACAATTAATTAAATACGTGTATTAGCATTTTTGGAAATTCATCCCATAAGAGGGTAAAATAGCGGATGAAAATTTGTATGAAACCTACCATTTTAGAGTTATATTGTAGTTTTAGCGCGAGCGAAGCCGCGGGTTCTGCTAGTAATATATAATTGTTTCCATCTACAAATATTGAAGCTCATGAAGATTCCACAAACTTAGAACTTTCATAAAAATTTAAAATAACCTAAGATTTCTTTTCGCAATAAAAATCAAGCTCAACTTCGCTGACCTATTAAGTAATAATCAACTCATTTTAAATCAAATTTGATTCAACAGATTCTACACAAGAGTGGAATTTTTATAACATTCCTTTCACATTTTCTCGATCAATGGTGGTTTTGACAACACGTTTGGCTCAGTTTGTAGTGACCCTACTCGCTGTGCCAGCGGTCGCGAGTTTGAGTCCCGCTGGGGTTGTTTGTACTCCAATCATGGGTGTTTATATTTATAATATGTATGTATTTAAAGTTCAATATGTGTAGTGTATCAACTATCTGGTATCCATAACACAAGCCTCGTAGCTTACCATGGAACTAGATGGTACTGTGTGTTAATGTCCCAACATATTTTTTAAATTAGTAAAGGTTTAATTTTTCAGGATAAAAGTACATGTAAGTTTTTGTTTGTATAATCTTACCATACATAGTGCATACAATTTAATTAAAATCAATTTTAAATTTTGACGTAATTAGCGAATAAAGTAAGACATAATATATTTATTAGATAGAAAGAAAAAGGAAAAAAAAGATAACATTTTTAAAAAGGCTATATTGATATCTGTGAAAAAATATAAATAGACTGACTGGTAGATGTACAATTTCAATATCAACATTTTCAAGTATCCACTAAGAAAATATATGTAAATTTAAATAAATAAACTTTCAATTTATGTATAGTTCATGTAGACCAGCGCATCACGTGAAAACGTCATAAATTGTAGGCCAAATCCAGTATTTCAATTAATTCTTGAAATCATTCAATAAATATATCAAAATAATCAGTAAACGTATATTATTATAAATTAAAAATTTTAAGAACCCCTTACTTAAATTAATTGTCATTTAACGATTACACTGGCACGCGTGAAGCACTTAATCAAGTAATCATACGTCAAAATGCCTTACATCATTTTGCACTGCTGGACCGATATTGCCCAAACATAGATAAAAACCACCGCAAGGAAACTGGCTTTCAAATTAAAAAAACCGCATCGAAATTGGCCCATACGTTTGAGAGCTACGATGCCACAGACAGATACACACACACAGAGAGACATCAACGTCAAACTTATAACAACACTCTTTTTGCATCGGGGATTAAAAACAACGTATGAAAATCATATATGAATATGTATACTCCGATATACTTAAACAATAACAATAGTGTTGTTCGTAGGTAACTCAAATGCCAAACGAAGCCTTCAAACCCACGTGTTACTCGTATATTTCCCAAGTAGCATTATACATATACATTATAATTCGTATTACTTCTAGTAAAGTTTAGAAATCAAATAAAAATATTGGCGAACGCTCTTGAGACACTCGTGCATGTTTACTACACAAAGACAAAATGATACATTGAATATGTGTCGTTGATTATAATAAAACTCACCAGATATATTTTAGATTAATAATTTTTAGGAATTGTTTGGATCAATTTTTAAAATATTCTTAGTGAGAGAAATATATAAAATTTAAAATTTTATTATTAAACAATAAAATCTAACAACAACAAAATGAAATATTTTAAATACTACTCATATTTTCAATTCTTAAATGCCCAGTTATGCATGAAATATAACTATTAAATAACGCAATAAAAGTATAAGTTATAACGAACCCGGAAAACGTAACGTGCATGACTTATAAAGAAAACTCTATGTGTTATAATATTTTTATACGCTTGACATTGACCTTTCAACACAAAGCTAAAGTATTATCGGTTCAAAAACGCTAACATCACGAAATAAGTAACTTAACATATTTTTATTAATTATATATTTTAAATAAAGTCAGAAATACTTACGAATAGTTGCATAAATACTTCTTGCCAGAAGCCAATCCAGTAGGACTAATATTAAAATCATATTGTGAACTTTTATAAAATTTATATGAGTATTATTCATCTTTTAGTAAGTTTTTTTTTTTATATTTGTGTCAAAAACAAAACCATTAAAACATAACAGCCCCACATCGGGCGCCAAGATATAAAACCAAAACCAATCGTACGTACATAACATTTGATTTTAAACGCGACATTAAAATAATGACAACATAATTCTAATGTAAAAAAAAAACTAAAAAATAACACTTTTATAAAAACATTTTAAGGAACGAAACACATCGTTAGCCATCATTGGATAGCATTCAACACACGCGAAGTAGTGATTAAGAGGGCGGTAAACTTTTAATCTGTTTCTTCGAAGTCCGTGAAAAGTTTGGCTTGATTTCGGTTAGCGGAGCACACGACTGCTCGCCGTGGAGTCTCGCGGACTACTGAATGCCTAAGAATGGTGCAAGGGGTTGCACCGGCGCGGCGCCTCCCCTTTCGCAAAGCCACCACGGAATACGTAGAACAACTCAAAACCATCGTAGCCTTATAATTTTCTCTTATATCTTGGAATCGTTTAATGACAAAAGGACTTTCCACTATAACATGACGTGGATGTCTTTTTTCTACATTTTAAGTTTTTTTTTTTTATTAACTTTGACTATCACTTTTACTAATTACAATAACATGACTTTATTCATGTATTTTTATTAATATATCAACATTAATTTATCAATATATCAAATTAATTTATTTTATAATTTAATGGAAACGTAATTATTCTAAGTGTCTGTGAAAATTGAATAAAAAAACCTAATATAGTTAAAAAAGCTCGTTACTGATAAGCAATTGAAGCAAATATTCCTCGCTAAAAGTCAAGAAGCCGCGGAAATTGTCTATTATTTTAGCACAAAACGTATTGAATATAACGCTATTGAAAACTAGGGTAAAAGCGCCATTCTCTTTTCCTACTTAATGTTGAGTGTTTATTCTTCTTCAAATTGTACTTTTCATTGTACAATTTTTCACTGTACATGAATGCTAGATTGTTGAGACACGTTTTTAAAATGTCGCTCATATCAAATTTAATTATTTTACTGTCATCGTACTATAATTTACATACAAAATTCAATTCAGACCATTTTGAGCTTCTAAAATACGCCGTTCTAGAAAAAGTTTATTTTAAACTATAATCTATTTTAATTAACATGTTACAATTACACGTTCATGAATATATGGATCTCTTTTAGAAATACTTATGTATTTTTAAATGCACGTGAATGTATGTAAAAAGTATTAGAAAATTAGTTAAAATCGCACAAGTGCTAACTAAATAATTAAAATAATTTCAGATTTTTGGAAGCTGTTATCTGCTTTATTTCATTTTTTTTCTAATTTTTCACCCTATACTTCAAAAGTTAGGGAACACGGCGATTTGTTTAGTTGAAGCAAACGGAATAGCAATCTATTAATTAGCAATATTGGCTTAAAGACAGTCGTTTTGAAATATCTATCTCAATGTTTGTATGTTAAATACCTAGCTAAAGCTCCCATATGCATATTCAATAGTTTTTTCAGCCATATTTAATTCACATCTCATAATAACAACGACAAAAAAAACTATTCCATGGGAACTGTACATTTTACGGAACGAAAAGTAACCTATATGCTATTCTAGAGTATAATCTATCGCTGTGTTAAATTTCATCCAGATGCGTCCAGCCTTTCTGGCGTGAAATAGTAACAAACATACATCCATCCTCATAAACATTCACATTTATAATATTAGTATAGATTTTTAAAACACGTATGCAGTACAATCCCTATGAATAAAGTAGCCTTTATGTGCCCCAATTTTCTTCGTATCTAGAGACCATCTTCTAAAAATCAGATGTATAAAGAGCTAACGTACGGACAACCAGATGTCACGGAATTATGGGGTTTTATTTTTACCTTTCGTCGACGAAACTTTAAAAACGGGGGAATTGTTAAAAATATAAGTAAATTATCTTTGTACTAGCGACTCACCCTCGCTTCGCTCGGTTTTGTTCCTAGCTTGATTCCCCGTACAAACTTTCATCCATATGTAAACCCCCTTAAGGGATAATTTCGGAGATAAAAAGTATCTATGTCCTTCCCAGGGTCTCAAACTATCTTCTTACTAAAATATTTCGTTTAAATCGTTTCAGTAGATTCAGAGATTACCCCCTACAACGTTACAAACTCACAAACTTTACCTCTTTATAATATTAGTATAGATTAACTACACGATAGAACACACAAATATGTATATGTTCGTAAATAGGTAACAAATAAAGAAGTTAGAATGAATATACCTATTACATAATTTAAAAAACTATATTATTTACCGGTTCGTTGAAATCCGAGTACCGACTTGTCGACTAGCCGACGCCGTAACAATGTTTCTGCGAATTGTGGCCTCCTGCAATAAGTGGCTATAGAGGCGTAATTATTATTAACACAGCCAATACATTTCTTTTATAGAACACGTAATCCTATAATCGATTTTTTAAATAAAATATAATATAAATAACTAAAATAAATAATGATGTCATATTAAAAACAAAATATTTACTCATGCATAAGTCCAGTTTCTTAAGTACGTTAAGTAAAGCAGTTGAAGCCGTTGAAATGACAAAAGTCATTATAAATATTTCACAACCCAGTTAATGAAGTAACAAAAGATATGGAAATGATAATAATAATGTGAAATATCAACTTATAGCGATCACTATCAATTCTGTTATATGACAACCGTTTCTCATACCCTGTTAGTAGTAAAACTAAGGAAAGGATAACTGATAAGGCGACACCCGTACCAGCCTGCCTCAGCTACGACCAAACGCGCGTAAACTTAAAGATTAAAATATATGACGATTGCTTTACTGAAAAAGTGTTTAAAACTTCTCGATAAAAACAGGCAGAGCCTTAAAATTAATGACCCGTGCTTAATTTGTTTAACTAACTTTAACCAGATACTAAGATAACAGTACGCAGGAGTTTGGGTGAGGAAATTGTCGGAGCCTCACAATAATTATGCGAAACATCGAAAGCGTACGAGTCGAGTTTGTTTTGATAAAATTTTTGGCATAATATAGATATTTAAAATTATATAGAGTTTAATAATTAAATTATCTACATAGAGATAAGTTATTTTCCAACTAAAACGAAAAATACTTTAATATATTTAAAAGAATAAAGAATAGGCAGTGGTAGCCCAATGGTAACGCGCTCGCTTGGGAAACCGAGTGAAGCGGGTTCAAATCCCGGGTCTCGCACCTCTGATATTTTCATGTGCGGATCATTTATAACATGATTACCACTTGCCTTACGGTGAAGGAAAACATCGTGAGGAAACCTGCATGCCTTAGAGAACCTAGCAAGTTTTCGAAAGACATATGAAGTCTGCCAACCCGCACTTGGCCAGCGTGGTGGACTGTGACCTGATCCCCCTCGGACTGAAGGGAGGCCCGTGCCCAGCAGTGGGACGTTAAAAAGGGCTGAATACATTTAAAAGCATACATTGAAAAACAGACTATAATTTTGTTGCATCTTGTAATTAAACAACAAAGTACATATTTAACACCTCCAGGTAAATTTCTAAGAAATTAATTAAATTTCTAAGAAATTTATTGTTAACTGTAACGCCGGCGTGTCCGCGGTCCTGGAGGGATTAAGCCCGGGCAAACATTTATACATATCGTATTTAGTTAATACATATTCTGCAATCTGAATTGAATCTGTATGTTTTGTGTATATTTTGAAGGACCTCGGTATTTTTTTTATTGTCACAAATAAATATATCCTTCGATGGAAAGAAAAATACTTTAGTTATTTTCCATAATATGGTAGTTTCCAATGCATTGAAGAATAATCATAAAAATATATTGCCCCATCCGGAGTATTTTACATCTTTGTACTTTTAAATTCCAGCACGGACCAAAAATATTCTATTATAGCATGAGTTCCTAACCGCAATAGGTTGGTTATTGTACAATATTCAATTAAAATCAAATCTGCCTTAAAAAAAAATACCTTTTACGTGAACTAAAAAGGCACAAATGAGTACAGGCAGACATACACATGCTCCTGATATTAATGCTCATTTCAGTAAGGATATCACTGAGCAGTGATACTTATTATTATCGTTATGTACGATTTTCGAGTACGATTCCTTTGATATCTCTCATCTGTCACTAAAGATTTTTATTATAAGTTGTCAAGATTCTGCCGATATATATATATATATATATATATATATATATATATATATATATATATATATATATATATATATATATATATATATATCTCTGGGGATATGTGAAAAAAGTGTCATATTTTTTCTTACACCAAAACTTTTACATTGATTTTGGTACAAATTGGCACGATAATTGGTTGGTCATAATTTTAAAGGGTCCTCCGTGAAAGGAGAAGATATCTATACTTCTATACTAATATTATAAAGAGGTAAAGTTTGTGAGTTTGTGATATTGTTTGTGACGTTGTATGGGTTAATCTCCGGACCAATTTAGATCAAATTTGGTAAGAAGATAGTTTGAGACCCTAGGAAGGACATAGGGTACTTTTTATTCCGGAAATCATCCCTTAAGGGGGTGTAATGGGGATGTAAGTTTGTATAGAGAATTAAGCTAGGGGCGACCCCGAGCGAAGCGACGGTGAATCGCTAGTCTGTAATATAGAGATAATAGAGAGGTCATGTCAAATACAAAAAATCATAAATATCATGTCTGTCCATTGCATATTTTTTTAGAATTTAACCTACGTAGATACATATTTCACAAACTCATGGTGACATCTATTGGTGATTTTCTAAACAACACAATATAACATCCAATCATTATTAATTACTAAGTTTTTCATAAATTTCATTATTTATTTTGCATAAGTATTCAATATTACTTTCTGGCTTATTTTGTAACTAAGTAAATATAAAGTTTTGGTGCATTTTACTAAAAACAATGTTTTTTATATAAGGATTGAGACTTTTTTTGAGTGAAACTATCATATACGTTAACCCGAATAATCAGCTGATCCCATACCAAATTCCATCAAAATCTGTCTAACGGTTTTCACATGATACGCTCACAGACAGACACAAAACTTCAAAAAAATATTTATTCGGCCTGTGTATCGATGATAATGGCTATTATTATTTTTACAAAATAAAATTGCTTGTAATAAAAAAAGAGTGAATCGTCTATAACAGATTATAATTAAATAAAACTATCTTTTCGGATTTTTTCGCGGATTTATTTTGATTTCTAGATCCTGACATGTCGAATGATTACGAAATCATGGTCACGGGAGAGACTAAGGTCTTAGACGTCTCAAAGGTCATATACTTGTTAGAGACAGTACCTACCCGCAATTTCACAAAATGATTTCTAAACATTTTAAATTTTAATAATTAGTAAAAAATTCAATTAGAGAATTAATTTATTATATTTAATAGAATCAGTCAGAAATACACCAATCCATTCATTCAAATAATAGTTTTTAACCTGACATGAATTCTAGGCATAACGGATTAAAAACATACGAGCACGTCTATTAGTACTATCGTCAAAGGCACCGTTAATCT
The DNA here is from genome assembly GCA_951806755.1 of Brenthis hecate. NCBI lineage: Eukaryota > Metazoa > Arthropoda > Insecta > Lepidoptera > Nymphalidae > Brenthis > Brenthis hecate. The sequence continues at coordinate 4,094,004 of OX638267.1, read as the reverse complement.
TTTGGATGCAGTCCATATAAGTGAAGCCCTAAATTCGTACGTACGTACGTAAAAATATTGTTAGCTTATATACATATAAGATTATTATTAAATAATAAGTACATAGAACTCAAAATAAATTTAAAAGTGACCAAACCTTTCTTGACATTTATGTTGGTATTTTAATAATTTATGAGTAATAACTAAGTGTATACAATATACATATTTGTTTTGTATATATAATAAAGTATATTTGTAATTCTTTTTATTGACAATCAAGTTAAAAAATATATATTATAATTAAACAATATGCATCATAATAATAACAATCGCATATGCATAAATGCCATCAAGAACAACTGACTCAATTCCTGACTTAGATGTAATAATTTGTGACGATCTAGAGCGGCTGTCACAGATAGAGAAACGTTGGCACTAGCACGGTGCGCGAGCACTGCAACGTTTTCAAATCTGTCAGCCGTTATTAAACTGTCCAAATTAATGATATATGCATCTCGTTGAACTGATTTCGTATAGTATTTATATATTAGAACATATATTGATGAATGTAGGTCGAGCATTTGCATACATGTAATGTATTTTGATATTAAACTAAATTATAATTATACTAATTTGTGTATTTTTGCATATTTTAAATTACAGTTTTGAATTCATATGTTGTATGAATATTTTAACATAATTCCTTAATTTTAAGAGCGGTGTGATGTTGATGCGATATAATGACTGGCTGCGTGAATAGTGGGTTTGATTCTTGTGAGTGCTAAATTTTCCGAACGGGCTAAGAAAAGCGCAGCATTATCACTATGACTAGATAATTTCCGTACTCTCGAACTTATCTATGAAAAATTTGTAGACCAATTAATATTGAATTATTATTAAACTATCACACGTGCAACAGTAAATCCATTTTATACATACGCTTAGTACAGGTTTCTCAGAGATGAGATAGTTTCCCGTGATAAAAAGTATCCTATATGTTGACCCAGATAACCAGCTATTATCATACCTCATCAAAATCTGTCCAGTTTTCTCGTGATGCGTTCCCAAACAGACAGATATACACAGAACTTCTAAAAACTATAGATTCGGCCTCGTAATCGATAATAATGACTGTTTCAATATGATTTTCCAAAAAATATTTAATTTACAGATACCATTCAGAATTTAAGGAATTTTTAAGGAATTTATTTTTTGAAATTTCTGTACATATATAGCAAATACAATTATATGTATAGATTAACTACATACATATGTTTTTTGTGGTTCATATCTCTTGAGATAAGTAAATTGTAATTTAGGGACGAACCCGAGCGGAGCGAGGGTGAGTCGCTAGTCTTTTATAGAAATAAAAATGAATGATCATATCTTTGTCCTCTACATGTTCCTAAATAATTGTTCTGATTGTGATGAAACTCTGTTGGGTTATTTTGTATACGCCTGCGAAGGTTTCTGGCGAAATTTTTTTTTTCCTGATACATATATCTTTTACGCATTCCTAAACAAACCAAGCTTAGGGACTCACCCGAGCGAAGCGAGGGTAAATACTAAAAATGCTACTGTCAGCCTTGAACTGTTAAAATGAACTAATCATTGAACCTACCAACAAAGGTGCTTTTCGAAGTAAACAGTTCGCTGAGGTCTATTATTCGTAGTCTGTTTGTATACCACTATACTCATAGATACCCTTTCAATCACGGCGTTTGAGAAGCTCGGCCTTTGAATAATGACAATGCACATCAGATAGAGCATCGATAATATCTATACATATAATAAAACAGTAACATAGCGACATCAAAGAACTGAACCGATTTTAACTAAATTTTGTATAGATATAACTTATTTCTCCGGTCAACATTTAGGATATCTTTTATAACAGGAAAATCTTTCATTCCCACGGAAAAACACATTAACTGCTTTATCGAGTCGTTCTTAGAAATCTATTTAAAAAGTACCTAGGGACGCACCCGAGCGGTGCGAGGGTAAATCACTAGTCTAGTAATAAACTTGAAAATTTTTAAAATAATGACAGGTTAAATACAGAGAACATATAAAAATCTATAATGTGACAGGTATCAGCTATCTCCTTATTTCAAGAGTACCATAATTAAGTTTAATTAATATATAAATAACAAAAAAATAAAAACTGGCTTCAAACAAAAGCACTAAAAATTAAAAAATAACTGATTGGTAGTTTTCATTTACTACACATACCTAATCAAATATTTTCGAAGTCGGTGTGATTTGCTTTGAATCGGGTTTTGCTTTGAATTGGGTTTTATCTATACATATAATAAAATCGTAACTAAGCCGAATCTGTACATTGAATATTTTTTGGAAAATTTTATTGAAATAGACTTTATTATCGATAAAGAGGCCGAATCGTTATAAAACCGAAGTTTTTAGAATTTTTGTCTGTCTGTCTGTCTGTCTGTTACCGCATCACGGAAAAACCACTGGAGGGATTTTGATGAAATTTGGTATGGTGATAGCAGGTTATCCGGGTCAACATATAGGATACTTTTTACCGCGGGAAAATATCTCATATCTGAAAAAAAATATACAAAAACTGCAATGTAAGAGTATACTAATATGTAAAACCTAAGAATTAGGTTTTCTCATTTGAACGCGGGCGGAGCCGCGGGAAATGCTAGTGTATTTATGTAACTTTAAGAATCGAAGATAAGATTTTAATTGAAAGAATTTGAATTAAATTCACTTAAGTCGGACGTTGTAAAGCATCGCTCACTAGCAATTGATTTAAATTGAAAATAAACGAAGTTAATGTATGAATAAAATAACTCCACAGTCTACTCCACTACTATCCCACAACAAAGAACGTACTGCTGTTGTTTTTATCATTTCCAGTCATTTTTTTTAATTAAGTAAGAAAAAACCATTTAACAACGTACGCTATAGTTAAATGTAAACATAGATTTATTATATACAACCCGTAGCTTAGGAAAAGTTATTTATTTTTATGCAGTTCCATTGTTAGAAATGTACCGTAACCTATAATATATGTAACACCAACATGCAAGAATGAAGGCGTTTTATAAAATACAGTACTAACGACTTAACGTCAGTCGTATTCCCTAGGTACCTAATAGTCTTCGTATTCAGCCCTTTTTAACGTCCCACTGCTGGGCACGGGCCTTCCTTCAATACGAGACGTATCAGGCCATAGTCCACTACGCTAGCCAAGTGCGGGTTGGCGGACTGCACATGTCTTTCGAATACTTGCTAGGTTCTCCCAGACATGCAGGTTTCCTCACAATATTTTCCTTCGCCGTAAGACAAGTGGTAATCACGTTGGAAATGATTCGCATATAAAAATATCAGAGGTGCAAGACCCGGATTTGAAACCGCTTCACTCGGTTTCTCAAGAGCGCGCGTTATCACTGGGCTACCACTGCCTTATGTATTATTATAGGTTATTGTCTAATGCCTATCTATGTACTAAATTTTATCCAAATCTGTCCAGGTGTTTAAGCTTGAAGGAATAACAAACATACATACACATAAACAAACTTTCGTATTTATAATAGTAGTCATAAGAATCTCACACTCACTGCGTTCTAGCGCAGGTCTGAGGTCTACCTCACAGTCATTAGTTATCTTTCACCTGCCAAAGTAGATCTCACATAAAACAATTTTATTAGTTATTCTATTTTATATTATTTTTATATAATTTCATTTTATTATTGTTTTGTTATCTAGTTGTGTAGAATTTGAGGAGAGATAAAGCTTGTTCTTAATTTAAATATGAACAACTTTTTATTCTTATTTCTTTTTTTTATATATATCTACATTATACAATGTGTTTTTTTTATATTTGCAATCTTTAACCACGTGTTGTGAGAAATATATACAAAGCCAATAATAAATATAAAGAGAATTGTAATATAATTCTAGATTACTGATGTACTGTTGCTTCGCTTAGATGCAGAGATATTTTACACAATCGCTTATCAAGTGGCTGATATTATAAAGTATGGGGAACTTATAGAATTTTAATTGTATCTAAAAAATGGCCATATTAGCAACCACCCTAGAAGAGACGTGGATAAATACTTGTGCTAACATAAGTGGTCAGAAAGCATGTAAAATTCTAGTTTTACTAGCATTTCTGTATCTAGCTATACATATATCTGTGTACATATATATGTATGAATGTATATATTTAAACTACGTATTTTCCGTTTCACGTGTTAGTACACATCAACCTTGCTCTCCAGTTTAATGTACATCGTAATTTTACCTCGGTCGTGTTATCTAGTGAGAGGAGAAACAAATAAAAACACCACGAAAATAAACACAAAGCGAATTATTTACAAACAATCACCATATAACAAGTAAATTTTATATCTTACACGTTAAAATAATGTATACCGTCCTATAATTTTGTTTGACAAAAATGTTTTAATGAAGCTAAGTATACTCGTGAACGAAGAAAAGTATTACCGCTGTCAAATTTTAATGGGCAGATAAGTGCTCCTTAATATTATTCCACGTTGTCTCAATTCAAAGTTGTCCCAAGAATATTTTACTTTTATTCGGGGATATTTGCCCCTTTTCAACTTGAGTTAAGCAAATTTCCCCTAACAGACTTTACCGCGACTTCGGACGAGGATTTGTTGAGATCTACGAGGTTTTCGTTTTACCGCTTGTTTGTTTTATTTTTCTCGGTTATTAAATTCGTTTGATAGACAAGACAACGAGCGTAGGTTGTAGAAGTTGGTTTGAAGGAACTTTAAGAGTCAATTTGTTTAGGATTATTTTATTATTGTGACCTTCATTTAATTGGCTATTTAGAATCATATTACTATAATATAATTGCAAAAAATTGTATTTATTTATTTTTGTAGAAACAAACAGTAGTACATAAACATTAGAATAGAAAACTATAAGCAATATTAAACAAAAAAGGTAACAATTTCAGCAACTATAAAAAAACCGTGTTGATAAAAAAATGAAAAATTGTATCAAAGTGAATACTATGTAAGTAGGATACACAAAAAAACGATTGGATTATGTTATAAATATTTTTTTAAGTTCATAATAGAACAGTTCATGTGTCAATGTGTGTATGTCTGTTACTCCTTCATATCGAATCGGCTAAATGGAATTGGATGTACACAGTTAGATTACGATCTGGAGTAACACGTAGGTCACCGTTAGATAAATTGGGACGAACCCGAACAAAGCGAGGGTAAACCGCTAGCTTACAAAAACACTTGCTAATCAGCACATTCAAACAAAGTAGATAGTTCTTTAGTGACATAATGATTAAGCGATACCGCGCTCTTTAGTGGTCAGTTCCGTTAGACGTATCATGCCCTTGGACGGTCAATCAAAGGATAATATAAGACAATTAACTATATATTAACATATTATAATGAACTCGACTTATGTTCCTATGTCCCCTAGATGAGGCAGAGGGCGTCCACAGTGCATCGCCATCCCGTTCGATCTAGAAATATCCAAAAATGTAACACTACTGAGAATAACCGGAAAGAGTAAAATATTCTACTTTTAAAGTTAGCATTCTAAGTTAGACCTAACCCCTGTGATCTTTTATTTTCATGCAGACAGCACTCGCTATCATATGATGTAATGCGCTACCGATAGTGATAAGCTGGAGTCATCGTGTTCCACACATTAAAATCACGTTAGCGAAATGACCATTAGATTTTCAAATGTAGTTTTAATTGGATCAGATTTGTATGAAAATTATGAGTGTAATCTACAGTTAATTACTATTTAGAGGTCTCTCACATATTATGATCACTGAAATTGTACATCATTTGTAAATTTAAAATTAAAATTAATATATAAATAAATTTTCGTTTTAAGAAAAATTTTTGAAAACCGTGAACCAACTATGGCCGTTATAACCTAGAAAAAATAAACAGTGTTCTTGAGCCTATACAATTTATATTTAGAAGAATAAGCGGTGAAAAACATTTGAACTTCTACTATAGCTTTGGTTATAACAGTTTCGAATTTTAATCATAACATAACCTATTTATTTTAAAGTAACTTTATTATTACTACGGATACTTCGACACTGTCGTAGAACAAAATCGGATCTACAAAATAGCTACTTTACAGGAGAGCCGTTTAAAGTTTTGAAGTCACATTTTTTACCATAACTTTTCTCCTATTTAATTAATTGAAAAAAAATTTAGTAATAGCTTTTTGTCTTTTATTAAGAGTTACTATTAGATAACAATAATAACTTTTTATTTATAAAATAAAAAAAATGTGTTTGTATATTATAATCCGACGTTATATTACGTAACTTAGGACGTATGTTGTGACTTTCCGAAGTTGTTCGATGGAAAGTTGTACTACGTATATATACATGTCATGATGTTCTGTGGAATTACAAAAGGGATATTGATGTCGTATGTTATTCTAGATAAATTAAAAATTACGTAGGTTCTAAAAAAAACTTTTTATTGCTTATACACAAGGTATATCTATATAAGTAAAGAAATGAAAAATATTACCAATTATTTTTTTTTTATCCAAAATACAATTTGAAAATTGCACAAGCAAGGAATAAATCTAATTAAAAATTCTTGTTATTTGGTAGTTAAACTCTTAATACTAATTGTGCGACTCGTTTATGATCAGTCTCAATCGGTAACAAAATAAATCAGTCAAATCACAAAAATTCAAAATACTAAAAATCTAAAATTCTTTAATAAATATGAGATCTCAGAAATAATAACATTTTAAATATCTATATCAACAACAGATATGAGTAGGTCTTTAGCCATATATAATTATTAGATAAATATTAAATATAACTTAATGTATACTAGGAATATGATTGAGCAGGTACTTAATATTCACTTCACAATAAAAAATAAAATAAATATTTCAAAAACTAGTAATAACAAAAAATACTTCTCTTCAAAATTACACCCACATAAATATTTAGTTTTAAAATAATGTATTTTCATAAACAAAACTATCAAATGAAATGAAATATCTAATGACATTTCATTTTATTTAGATAGATTAATTTATTAATTAACAAAATAATGAAAAAATATCACTCATCATCAAATGGTAGGGATTTGAAATAAATCCTATATTCAGAAATGATTACACCGGTTTTGCACATCTAACAAGATCATTATATTTATCTTTCGATATTTTATACAAGCTGTTAGAAATAGGTTTTAAATCAGGTAGAGCTGATGATGAGTTTCTGGTTCTAGATCCAATGACCAGACATATTATAACCACTTTCATTGAGATCATATGTATAATATTATAATTAAGTGGGATCTTTTTTTTGACATGGACTTCCTTTATCTGATTCCATAGAATACAATATCTCTATATTGACTTTCAATTGAAGCCCTCTTAACATATTTTGTAGGATTAAAACATTCTTTTTATAATAGAAACATTACACCCAATACTACGATTACCGTCCAAGTATAGCTTGATCGATATCTTCCTAACGTACAGTGTCGACTTGATAGCATTAGCGCCCACTACACATTTAGAATGCTTATGATTTATTCAAAATTTACCTCAACGCTTGTAAGTTTTGGAAAACACCTACTCAGAATACTAAACATCTCAGTTATACTAAAATCTATATATACATACATATATAGACGATAAAGTGGGTTTTCTGGTTTTTACTGAAGTTAAATACTTCTTTTGACAGGTTTGAATAAAATTATGAGAGTAAAATTTTTATGATGAGCGCGCACACCGACAGCGAAAAAGCGACATGATGAAGTTAGCTGAAAGCGACATGATGAAGTTAGCTGCATTCCTTTTACAAACAGAATTGTGACATACGGGATGAAATCTTTTGCTATTTTTGTTCTGTTACGCCAAAGATGTATAACTAACTTCTTACGTGCGTACATAAGTACACACATACACAAACTTTCTTTTTTAGTGTTGACTATAACTGTTTCAAATTTCAATTACAGAAAATACCTTATCCATTTAATATTTTTTAGTACTATTATTTAAAAGCACTAATCCTACACGTTTAGAAAATTATACAGTCTATTAGTACCTTACGCGCGCTTCGCTCGCGTGCGTGTGCGTTCCATGGCTTGAACAGTTTAAAAACGCATAGAAAACAACATATAAAGATTTTTTTCTTTTTTTTGTGAGCCCAACCTTCGCGAGCCTACAAAAAACAACTCGCTAAACTTTCATCACGATCGAATGACTGTTTCAAACACGCATAGAGTACAAATATACAAAAAAAAATTATTTTTACATACATATTATGTATATAGATCCAAGATTTACATCAGTACTTTTAAGATGAAAAGCTCTACAAGTTATTTCTTTTAGAAAAAATCAAAATAATTTTGCACAGCTTAATAGATTTTCAATGTAGTTGTATGTTGGTTCTGAAAACATTTCAGCAGCACATCGCGTTGCTTGCGTGACTAATGATTATTACTTGTATTTCTCATTGTTTTTCAATTGTTGACCGCAGCACGACACTATCAGCGTGGTTAACGGCTCAACTGGCCAATTATATCGTAAAGGAAATTATAAATCCTTACTAAATAGCTATACGTCTTAAATTTGATGGTTTATTTAAAAGATTTTAAGCAATTCAATTTAAATTTGCTTGTAAAGTTATTTATAGTTTCATTACATGTCATAATTTTTTTGTTTACACAAACAATTTTAAATAAAACCATTTTTTGACGGTCATCGTCTGTAATATCTATAAATTTTGATTTTGTCATGTCATGACAAAAACCTCGCACTCCCCTGTGGCCTTAATTGCTATAAAACATTAAAACTTAGCAAAAATTACTTAAGCAAAAATATTGCGAAAAATCCAAGAATTTTATATATTTAAAAACTCAAATATTTGTGTTAATCTAAGAAAGCATCTTTTAGTCTGTCACTAAACTAAAATAATTTTTAAGTTGAACAAAAAAAATTACAAAGAAAAAAATTTTTTTCATGATCTAACGTTGTAATAAAAAAATGCAGATTTTTTCAAACCTTACATGCTAACATAACCTTATTTACCTCTTATTTCATTCCAATGCAGCTGCGTGAGTAAAAGATTATATGAGTATTGTACTCAGTTAGAGTGAAGTTGCGTTGGCTTTATTAATTTTCAAACAAAGGTACCCGCCCGAGGGACGTACATTGCGCAGCTCAAAGATAGACACTGCTAGTTAGCTTCGTAATCTGAATACTGTATGTTTGGCTTTCAACACTGTTCTGAGGTTTTCATAACCCAATTTTGATAGAATTTTTTACGTATATTCTTGGCATAATTAATATTATTAGCAAAAACCTTTTATTGCACCAGACATTTATTATTTCACTATAAAAATGGATAGCTTTATTTAACAATTTGTTGTCCTAAATTATTATTAAACATAAATTTCATATACATATATTATATATGTGTTTTAGTTGTATTATAACATTTCTTTTTGATACTCCACTCGTTAAGTATGAAAGAAAAAAGTTTTCAAGACAAAAACTCTCGCGTTATCAAGACGAATCTAACGACGTATGCATCATTAAAATCAGTTAAGCCGTTAAGTAATTACAAGGGAACTTAGAATTGGATCGTTACATACATACGGGCCCAACAGATTAATCGTCTTAGTCGGATAAAAATCAATGTAAATTTTAACGTTTTAATTATTTGTTAGATTATACACAAAAAATATAACATTCATAAAAATATGCCGACTAACTTTTATGACTACTTAGGCATATCAAGGGTGGATTCTTAATAATTTAATACTATATAATTAATTTAATATCTTAAAAGAATAAAACTTTGACATAGACAGAAACAGCATGTTTGTTATGTACTATCCAAACGAACTATACATGTACCAATTAATTTCACACTGAATCAAATCCGAGCTACGAAAATGCCGATATGAAAGTGCTTACTGTATTGCGGACGAATTCCAGGAAAAGGGATCGTAGGTGAGGCTGACGTCACGGGATGCAGAGATAAAGCCGTCCGTTGGGGGCTATTTGAACTTTGAATTATGGCACCGCGGTATGCAATTTTCATTTTGCAGTATTCAGAATTAGAACTAATAGAGTGTTATGGAGGAAAATTTTTGTATAGAATTGTGTGTTTGGAAAATTTTTCGTATTTTATTTTTAGGAATCCGTAAATCATAAAATTATCCCCTTAACCTTACTCGCGTATTTTTGTGTCACAGTCTATTTTCTCAGAAATGAGTAAATAAAACTATTTGAAATGTGGTAGATATAGAGAGAATATAACGAAAACATTAAAAGCCATTAAAATCCCATAATGAATAGATCGCCCGTTCACGTGAGCTTGGATCGGACTTGATCATTTTTTTTTCTCTAATTTCCTTTCATTTCCTGTTAACAAAAAGAAAATTTATTAATGACTATATTATAAACAAACAAACATTTAAATATGGAGATCATGAGTTTAATTACCATCCAAAAAAAATGGATTTGTTTTTACGGAAATTCTTCTATACTTTTATTCTAAAGTTTTCTTCCTGTCAACGTTTTTGACATACTCGTAGTATCATCTTAATACGATAGGTATAACGTGAGACGACGTGAGGTTATTTGAGATTTATTAATATGGCCAAGCACCAGTTAAAGCAGTGATAATCAGTTAAAATGTGTACAAAAGGGCTTAGACAAGTTCGAATAAGTGATGAAATTTATATTTTGGTCAAATAGTTGATGTATTGTATCGGACCATATTTTATGTATCCGTCACATAGTCACCATAATTAATAAATTTTCGTAGTTTAAATTACGTCCCCCATATATACCCAATATATAAAAGCCAAGAGCCATAAAAGCCATCCACGAGAGCCACGAAAAGCTATCCAGGAAAACTTCTTTTATTTCTTCAATGCTTTCAATTTTCTTCGTGCATACTCATCGGGGAGTTCTCTTTTGACGTAGCGTTGAGTATCTGGCGCACTTGGTTTTTTATGCCTAATCTCGACTTAGCCTTACCTTAATTTTAGCTTTCTTTCACAAAAAGTTGCTAAATGTTCTTAAATACTTTGTTAAACTACAATTAAGTGTTTTTTTTTTATTTTGTGTCTTTACTAAGAGTTTTATTCCGTTTTTATATCATTACTATAGTAAATGCGACAATTCGTATATGTGTGTGTATGTTTGTTACACCTTTACTGTTTAACGGATTTGGATTATACTTAGTACACAGAGAGACCTGAAGTAACATATTGGCTATTGTTAGTAATATTTGCCAATTATATTATCAACAGGCACCTAGGGACACATCCGAACGAAGCCAGGGTAAATCACTTGTTAATATTAAAAGTGGTTTTATATCTTTTTCTATCTCTTATAATCTATAGTATTATATATAGTGTTTATATTCTCACTTATCGAAAGGATCTCTTAGCTTCAGAAACCTCGACGACACGTTTGGCTCAGTTTGTAGTGACCCTACTTGCTGTGTGTCGCGGGATGTGATGTACACGAATGTTTGTACTCCAGTCCTGGGTGTTGTGTTAGGTAGTGGTTATTTATAATATGTATGTGTATATATATATAAAGTTATATATGTGTAGTGTATCAACTATCTATCCATAACCCATGAACAAATTAATCGTTCATGCCATAACCTTACCATGGAACTAAATGGTGCTGTGTGTTAACTATTAATACCCCAACATATTTATTTATTGCTTTATTTTACTTAATATTACACATAAATTAATATCAATTAAAATAAAGAACGAAGAATTATTAAAATATTAATTATTTAATTATTTCTGTACATGCTGTTTATTTGTAAGTAATCACTGCATTTAGTTCCTACTTTTTAATTCTATTTTTGATATTTGTGTGTATTATTGCAATTGATTGTAAATAAACCTATTAAATAAATAAAAGATATATTAGTAAGATATTTACTAAATCTGGTTGTTTGCAGATATTGAAATATTTACTCAAAGCCATTGTTTCACACAGTGGAACAATCAGATACGTTAACAGTGATGGTCGCATTTGATCAGTCCGGCTTCTGTCTAACGACAAACACATCAGACCGAAAACATCAATTATTATAGTATACTAGTATTGCCCGCGGCTCTACCCGTGTTCAGATGACCAAAAACCAAATTCTTAGATTTTACATATTAGTATACTCTTACATTGCAGTTTTTGTATTTTTTCTCAAAAATGAGTTATTTCCCGCGGTAAAAAGTATCCTATATGTTGACCCGGATAACCAGCTATCACCATACCAAATTTCATCAAAATCTCTGCAATGGTTTTTGTGTGATGCGGTACCAGACAGACAGACAGACAAAAATTCTAAAAACTATAGCTTCGGCCTCTGTATCGATAATAATATTTATTTCAATAAGATTTTCCAAAAAATATTATTCCAGATAATATTACTTACAATTTTATTATATGTATAGACTACGAACTAGCACTAAATTATCTAACTCATATATCTACTACTTAGTGAATTGAAACTTAAATATTTCACTTCAATAATTCCAATATAAAGACTAATATTTTTGCGATATTTTGTCAAGACATCTAGTTCAAAGTATAAATTCAGCGACAGATAGATTGTTAGAAGTCACTTATATAAAATCTATAGAATAAGTTTTTCTGAATTACCAATTATTTATGGGATACAAAAGGCACTTTTAGATCTTACATATTTATGATACTCAACTTTTAACAACAAATCTTTTTGTTTTCATAAAGTTAAAAATATATAACTTGTAATTAAAATAAGGTTTTTTGGCAATCTCTCCCGTGACCATGATTGCTGTAAGGCATTTGAATAGATAGTTCATCATAATACTTTCTTAGATTTACGCGAATATTTGACATTTTAAATAAAACTATCTTTTCGGATTTTTCGCGGATCGCGGGAGAGACTCTTCCGTGACCATGATTGTTGTAAAGCATTCGAAACGTCGGGAACCAAAAATCATAATAAATCCGCGAAATAACCCGAAAAGATAGTTTTATTTAGATAGTTTTATTTAAAATGTCAAATATTCGCGCAAATCTAAGAAAGTATTATAAAAATAAGGTTTTAACTATTAACCAAAATTATTATTATTTTTAACTACATGCGTAGTTTTTACAATACATTTTTTTGCCTACATAATTATTAAATGACTAGCATTGCCCGCGGCTCCGCCTGCGTTCAGATGACCAAAAACCAAATTCTTAAGTTTTACAGATATCAGAAATGAGATATTTTCCCGCGGTAAAAAGTATCATATATGTTAACCCGGATAACCAGCTATCACCATAGCAAATTTCATCGAAATCCCTCCAGTAGTTTTTCTGTGATGCGGTAACAGACAGACAGACAAAAATTCTAAAAACTATAGATTCGGCCTCTGTATCGATAATAATGTTTATTTCAATAAGATTTTCCAAAAAATATTGAATGTACAGATTCGGCTTAGTTATTTTTTTATTATATGTATAGATTAAGTAAACGCTTGGCAGACGACTTCGTTTTCTATTTGCTGTTGAACCAAATATATGTACATCATAATGTTTTAAAAAAAGAAAACGGTACGTACAACTTTTAGTTAGGTACACTACAAAACTAACAATGTTAACAGAAATTTACTGTTCTATTACTAGAATTATTGTCTAAGTTTGAAGACATCAGAACTAACATACGCTCTAAGATTACACTACCTATTGTCTTCCTTCCATGACCTACCCAGATTAATTAGATAGAGACTGACTGAAAATATCATTTTGTGGTATTACTTGCTTAGAATCTCAGATATTTTTTAATAAAAGCATTTGATATAGAAACGGAATCTTTGAAGATAGTGACTTTCGGTCTCTAGGTATTTTACAAATTATTTTTAACCGACTTCAACATGAAGAAGGTTCTCAATTCAACTGTATTTTTTTGTATGTTTGTTATGTGATTATTCCGCCAATTATTGAATTGAATTGATTTTGATGATTCTTTTTTTGTTTGGTAGGTCATACTGTAGAGGTATCATATAAATTTTATCAAAATTGATTCAGTGCTTTTTTCTCTAAATCTATTAAACGGAAATTGATAAAGAAATAGAGTATAGCGTAAGGTGACCCAAAGTCGGACGAACAGCGTAAATAAAAACATATCATCCTATATCAATTTACTCAGTACCTTTTGACGTAAAAATCGAGCTTGAGTTCACTTGTTATTAATCAAAATCAGTCTAGTGTTTTCTTCATTAATAATAATAATTGAACAGTACACATGTTCTTTACTCGCACATTATGGACAAAAGCCAACTTTGGAATTTACAACATTATGGAAGTTGTAAGCTTTCGTCAAAAAATCTGTTCTCAGGGAGATACCGTGTACACAGATTGTAACAAATACCTGAACAGCCTACAAAACTTTTACGATAAACAGCAACTTAATCCACAACTCCTGAATAGAACAAGGCTACATGAAGCACTAGATCAGGGATATCAGCCAAAAGTGGATACTTTGCTGGACTTTATATACGGTTTATGAAAATCATTTTGTATAATAGTTTAAAATAGAGCAAAAAAAAACTTATAAATTTAAAACAGGTTTTATGCTATTGCGATTCAAAAGATAAAACCTCTTTTAGAGGTCGTATAGTTGGAGTGGTGGATAAACACCGTAGGGAGGCCTACATATATTTACAGAAGAAAGCCTAAAAAAATACAGGACATAGGTTAATTATAAATAATTTTTATTAGTATATAATAACAATTTTCTTTGAACAGTTATTGAATTCCCATCGAGGTAAAGTTTCAAAATGTAACAACCACTCCAATATCAGGAGATTCGGAAAGAGTAAGTAATGGCCTCAACAATTTCGTACCGCCAATAAAACCTCACTTTCACTTTATTTATTCGCGGTAAAGTGAGCAATATTCGATATTGCCCTTGGATATATATGCTTTGAGATGATATTTTGGTTAGATTTATTTTCATTTTATACAAAAATATACGGCTAAAGTTAAAAAATATGAAGGTGAGTAGTAGATATTATTATATTTTAACCTAGACTTTTGCTATTCGTCCGTTAATCGGATGAATAAAAAATATATTATTTGCCCCACTACTATCACTTTGTACGAATATCTACCAGTTTTTTGTTTTCTAATGTAAAATAAGTGATTTTTAGGCACAGGCGTTTCTATATACAAAAAAAATATAACCTCAAACTACCGAGCTGAAAACTTATTATTTTAGATCCAAACGATTTTTAAGTTCAAGAGTTCTCTGGAACAGTAAAAATACGTTGAAGGTAAATAAGTAGAAAACACATACCTTACGTTTATTATGTTTCTACTGATTTACCTTCTACTTATTTATACTGCTATACATTAAAGTCTTACACTCTTTGCTGTATCAATTAAAAACTGAACTGCGATCAAAAGCCAGTTATACAAAATCAAAATACCGCATGATAATAAAAAAAAAATTAAATATGAAATTATAATCAATTTGTAACATAAAATAAATGTAGTGTAACAAAGAGTAGTGTGCAAATGCGTTAATCGAGCGCTGACCGCTATCGCATGACGTAGTGCGCCACCGATAGTGATAAGCCGGAGTCATCGCGTTCCTCACATTAAAATCACGTTAGCAGGAAATGGCTATTACATTTATTTTAGGTGTGAGTCTTAATCATAGGTTTTATAACTTTACATATAAATGGTTCTAATGTAAGCTCTTAGCTAACAAATGCACATTTTTGTTATTTCCTAATGCATGATATCCATCTTGTTTTATGACCGACTTCAAAGAAAGACTATTAGATGCGATAATTTGTTTCATTCATCGATTTTTCGGGGAAGGCTTGATTTAATTAGTTTAAATTGTACCTATTAAATCATATCCCGAAGAAGTTTCATATAATTTTTATACATACCATACCGTTTTCAAGAAAATCAGAAAATATCATTATAAATTTAGTAAATAAACTTCATTTAATTTTAATTGCCACGTTGACTTGAAATGTTGACAGCGAGTGTACATTCCGATGACAGAACAATAATTTGGTATCATAGAGAGAGGTCTGATCTGACGATGGAACCATTAGGTAAATAGTGAAGCTCTTCATAGGCAACAAACCAACCCTTTAGATTTGTGCTTATTTGGTTTGTTTTAGCAAGCTAATACAGCTGGCATAGAAGATCTAATATTTAGTTAGTTTCGTCGTTGCGTAATTCGTGTAACAATTATAAAATCTGAATTACATAAACATTTTGTAATATTTTTTTTACTATAAAAATATTAGCTGATGTGAATCGATAAGCAATTAACTTATATCTTATATCTTTAAACGAGCAATTCTTGTATATATATATACTAAATTTCATGAAAATCGTTGGAGCCGTTTCCAAGATTCAAATTATATATATATATATATATATATATATATATATATATATATATATATATATATATATATATATGTTAGAGAATAATTAATAAAAAAGAATACTTGTGTTGCCATGTTTGATATTTTATACACGATTCTGAGGGTAGTTGAATGACGGTACATACAATAGCGTTTGACAGCTAATAATTTATGACGTGAGTCAGTAGTGCGAGTGAACTCACTTTATTGTGAACACTCGACTGTGCCGCACGAGCACACTGACCATGGCGGACGAGAATCGCGATAACGTAATATCAAATCCATCGGCATCCTTAACAGCAGCGGTGGGATCCGCCTGTGATTCTCATCATGGGTCTCCCATCCTCGGAGGGACTCAGGGCCGACCGTATTTCCGTGATACCTACAATGGAAAAGACACTGAGGTTCCCCAACCGCCAACTCATCAACCGTTAACCTCAAATACCAATATGTGGGCCGAATTCTTCCAAACGATGTTAAACAACTTTAAACATAAAGAAGCTCAACCATCTACATCCCGAGTGAAGAAATTGAAGCCCACTGAGATCTTCCTTCCGCCGTACGATCCTGACGAGAGCGAGTTTACTGCCCAACAATGGTGTGAAGAAATCGATAATCATAGAAGACAGAATACCTGGACGGATTATGAAACAAAGAATGCTGCCTTCATTAATCTACGCGGGCGAGCTAAGAAGTGGGCATCACAATCTTATCAAGTGTGCAAGACCTGGGACGATGTCAAGGAGCGTCTCTCTCTCGACAGTTCGCGTCAACGAAGAGGTTCTACGACCTGTTCCGGGACATGGTGGAGTTCACGAGCGAGAAGGCTGCTACCTACATCGAGTACTCTACTCACAAGCTAGCTATGATCGACCGCCTTGAGACGGGATGGAGTGAAGCAAACAAAATCGAGGTACTTATATACGGTATAAATGATGTTCAGGTACGTTCAGATTTATTAAAAAATACACCTTTAGATTTTGTTGCACTTGACAGGCATTTGTGTACCTACCCTCGCGTTAAGAATTTAAAACGATCTTTTGAGTCGCGGGTAGATACGAGTAATAAATCTATGAATTCTAACGATCGCGTATGCTATAATTGTGGTAAATATGGTCATTTGAAGCGTAACTGTAACACTAACAAAATAAATCAAAATCCGATTAAAGATAATAACAATTTGCCAAAAATACCTCAGTCAATGTCAGATAAAATCATTCGCTGTAATCATTGTAATAAAATAGGCCATAGTGATCGTACATGTTTTATTAAACAAAAAGAGGATAAAACTAAAGGTTCTAAAATTGATTCAGATTGCACGAAATCCGTTAATGTTTGTTCTTCCTCCGATATATCATTAATTAAAATAAAAATTAACGATTATTTGTTTCATGCTTTAGTTGATAGTGGGTCTGAGTGTTCATTATTACGTGAAAACAAAGCTCGTCATTTGATAGGAACACGTGAATTTGTCTTTACGAAATTAACCGGTATAGGCTCGCAACCGTCATATTCTTTTACCAAGCTAACTGTTTTTATTAATTTGTGCGATATTCACGTTGAAACAAGTTTCGTCATTGTAGACTCTGACACTATTCCGTACGACGTCATATTAGGTCGTGATATCTTTAAAATACCCGGTCTAGAATTAATTATGAACAGTGAGGGGGTTCGCCTATCTCGTAAATGTAATGTAGCCGTCTGTTCTGTCATTGAATCGAATAATGAAAATAAAATAGATACTGATTTAAGTGATTCTATATATATAAAGCAATTAAACTCGATTATTGAAAAAATTAGAAGTAGCTTTGTTACCGGTAACGCTAATACTACGGTTAAAACGGGCGAAATGGTAATTAAACTTAAAAATCCTGATAAGATAGTACAACGACATCCATATCGGTTGGCAACGTCAGAGCGCACTGCAATGAGAGAAATTATAGGGGATCTCGAATCAAAAGGTATTATTAGAGAAAGCTCATCCCCTTTTTCGAGTCCGGCTTTGCTCGTGAAAAAGAAGGACGGCTCAGACCGCCTTTGCATTGACTATAGGGAACTTAATTCGAACACTATACGCGATAATTATCCCCTTCCACTTATAGAAGAACAAATAGATTCGTTAGGTCAAGCTAGGTTCTATACTTCTCTCGATATGGCCTCTGGGTTTTATCAGATACCTATGTCTGCTGCAACTAATTCCATAGAAAAAACGGCTTTTATAACCCCTGACGGTGTATGGGAATTTCTAAAAATGCCCTTTGGCCTGTGCAATGCACCGTCTGTATACCAAAGAGCCATAAATAAAGCTTTAGGTAGTCTCAAAGATAAAATAGCCTTGGTCTACATGGACGATGTATTGATAGCATCCTTAACGATTGAAGAGTCCTTTAAAAATTTAGAATCTGTTTTACAAGCGTTGACGGCCGCCGGTTTTTCGTTAAACTGGAAAAAATGTAAATTTTTGAAAAACTCCATTGAGTATCTAGGGTACGTTGTCTGTAATGGTACTATTAAACCTAATCCAAAAAAGATTGATGCTCTTGTCAATGCACCGCTTCCTAGGAATATAAAAGAATTACGCCAATTTAACGGACTCGCGGGGTACTTTAGAAAATTTATCCCTAACTTTTCATCAATAATGACCCCATTGTATCACTTGACTAGAAAAGATTGTAAATGGGAATGGACCGACAGACATACCGCAGCACATAAGTCAATCATTGAATACCTTACTTCTGCACCTGTACTTACAATATTTGATCCTAGTAGGGATATCGAGCTTCACACCGACGCCAGCTCGATCGGCTATGGCGCGATACTGTTTCAGAAGTACGATACACAACTTAGAGTCGTAGGATACTATAGTCAAAGGACTACCGAGGTAGAATCTAGATACCATAGTTACGAATTGGAAACCTTGGCTGTTTTTAGAGCTTTTAAACATTTTCGTCACTATCTTCTAGGTAGAAATTTTAAAGTAGTCACTGATTGTAATAGTCTTAAAGCATCTCGACATAAGCGGGATTTATCGACACGCGTACATAGGTGGTGGGCATTCATGCAATCTTTTGATTTCGAGATTGAATACCGTAAGGGTGAAAGAATACCCCATGTCGATTATCTTAGTAGGAATCCGCCTAGTATTAAAGAGGTAAATGTTGTACGAATTAATAATGACTGGCTTGTATCCGAGCAATATTTAGACCCTGACATTCGTAAAATAATAGAATCGATCGAAAACGATGCCATTGACCCTAACTTAAAGTCTTCTTACACAATAAAGAATAATGTATTGCATAAAAATTTTCAAGTTGATAAAAAATCATTTTGTCGTGCTATTGTCCCTAAAAATTTTCGTTGGCAGATTATACATAGATTTCACGAAGATCTTAAGCACTTAGGGTGGGAAAAAACCCTAACTAAATTGCGAGAACACTTCTGGTTTCCTAATATGACTTCATGTGTACGAACATTTGTAGACAGATGCCTAACTTGTAAAATTAATAAAGTGCCTAGTGGTAAAAAACAATCAGAATTACACCCAATAGAAAAGATTGCCGAACCTTTTCACACTATACATGTTGATACGACGGGAATATAACGGGTAGTCGCGAAGCTAAAGAATACGTTATAGTAATAGTAGACTCTTTTACAAAAATTGTTATTTAACCGCTGTCAAAGATTTGACATCTAGAGCAGCATGTAATGCACTTAAATCTTTTGTTTCACTATTTGGTTCGCCTAAGCGAATTATATCTGATCAGGGTACGTCGTTTACTGGAAAAGAGTTTCAAGATTTATGTGAAGAATGGTCGATCGAGTTCCATGAGATAGCTAGTGGCACTAGTCGTGCCAACGGGCAAGTGGAACGTTTTATGACCGTTATTACTAATTGTTTCACTATAGCTGAAAATTCGGAACGTAAATCTTGGAAATCTGTTTTAGGTGAAATACAACTTGCAATAAATTGTACGGTATCTAAAAGCACTGGTATGAGTCCTCTTCAAATGTTAATAGGTTATAACAAAAGCCCTCCACGCATAAACTCATTAATTCAAGAATATGATAAGTTAGATCTGTTAGAGATAAGAAGTAATGCAAAAAGCAGGATGGACGAACAGGCGTTAATAAATAAAAAGCGTTTCGATCAAAATAAATCTAAAATTCAAGCTTTTAATGTTGGAGATTTAGTTCTTGTCGAGAAAAATCCACGAATAATTAAAAAACTAAGTGCTAAATTTTCGAATCCGTGTAAAGTCATAGAAGTGTGTGCTAATGATAGGTATAAAGTTGAGCCATTGGTAGGCGGGCGGGTTCAGTATGTTTGTCATGAAAAGCTACGTAAATATCCCGCTTGCCTCCCTGAAGTATCTGACGAACTAGATTGAAGTGTTACTTACATGAAAAATAAGTTTATTGTTTAAATGAAATTAATATCATAATTAATATCATAATTAATAAAATAACTAAAACTATTTATTGTGTGAAATATTTGTTAGTATGTTTAACTTTAAGCCGCTTATTATTTATTTATTGTATCATGAATTAGTTACAATTGTACTTTGTTTTGTTTCTTAAATTTATTTATAATTAATGCAATAATATTGTTCGTAAAATATTTTTGTTAAATTTTAAGTTATAATTTATAAGGAAATGTTACCATTGAAATCCGCGTTGATTCCATTATGTTAAATTGATATATTTTAGTTATGAGGTAAGAAATTAATGTAGTGTTGTATACTTAGTTATATTTTGATACTTAATTTTTCAAGTTTATAATCAATATAGTGTTTTTAAGTAAATCAAGTTATATGAGTTTATGTTCATAAAACGTTGGAAGGCTATAACGCTTCACGTTAACGTTTTAATGCGTTGGAACGCTGTAACGCTTCGCGCAGGGTTTTGAGAGCGTTGGAATGCTGTAACGCTTCACGCTAATGTTTTGCGAGCGTTGGAATGCTGTAACGCTTCACGCTAATGTTTTGAGAGCGTTGGAATGCTGTAACGCTTCACGCTAATGTTTTAAGAGCGTTGGAAGACCGTGACGCTTCACGCTGAGGTTCTGAAGGCGTTGGAATGCTGTGACGCTTCACGCTAAAGTTTCGAGGGCGTTAGAAGGCTGGAACGCTTCACGCTGGTGGTAATCGAGAGATATTCGAGGCCTATAGTTTTTGATAAGATTTTAAACAGTGATATAACATTTTGAGTCTCTCGTTATTGGTTCATTAAAATAATAATTATGGAGCCGCGAGAGCGCGCCTCCTGTCAGTATGGCCGTGTTAGAGAATAATTAATAAAAAAGAATACTTGTGTTGCCATGTTTGATATTTTATACACGATTCTGAGGGTAGTTGAATGACGGTACATACAATAGCGTTTGACAGCTAATAATTTATGACGTGAGTCAGTAGTGCAAGTGAACTCACTTTATTGTGAACACTCGACTGTGCCGCACGAGCACACTAACCATGGCGGACGAGAATCGCGATAACGTAATATCAAATCCATCGGCATCCTTAACATATATATCATGAAATTTAGTATACAGGCGCTTTCGGGGGCGATAAATCGATCTAGATTTGTCTTATGTCTAAGAAAACGCGTGTCTTCGAATTTTCAAGTTTTTAGTTTTTTTTAAGAAGAAAATTGTAGTTCTGACCAAAAACTCCGTACGTACTTATTAATTATTTTAAACCTATGCAAATTCAAAATATTAAAAGATCTTTTATTATTAATTATTTATCATTTTATTTGAAACCTACGCAAATTCAAGGTATTAAAAAGTAAGAAATACATGAATGAAGTTTTCTATTTACTATTTAGTAAATTAATTATTTTTTAAGATCGTTGTTAACCAACGAAAGGAAAATCTAATTAGATGGCTGTAATTAAAGTTGATGTCTTGTATTTATAACATATATCAACTATTGAACGTATACTAAAACACTGATTTATTTGAAGTCATTTAAATTATAATAATTATTTGATTTGCACCAGTCAAAGCGAGCTTTTAGAAAGCGTCTGGAAGCCACCTGAAAACTAAGAAAAGTCGATGCGTTTTCTAACAAGAATATGTTCAAAAAAAAAGAAAAAAAAGACCTTTTGCATATAAAATTCATTAAAATTATATAAGATTTACAATATGAAGCAAAAATTCAACATTCACTTTAAGTTTTTAAATACAAGTCGGTTCAGTCGCGTGACAAATGACTGTTACTTGTAATTCTAGTTGTTACTCAGTTGTTGACCGCACCACGGCATTGACTGCACTCAAACTTAACTGACCGGAGCGAGAATCTGCATTGTTGAAATCGTCAATCTTTCAGCTTAACAAACCAATATTTATCACGTTTTTTATATTTTAAATAAATAATAGTTTATTACATTTTACATAGCATAACAACAAAATTATTGTATTCCAGTTCCGAAAAAAGTTATTACTTTTATAAGAGCAATTGCTGAGTTTCTTATAGCAGAGCGCTCATCCCAGCAAAACTGCCCTCTTAGCTAGTGATAGCATATCCTCGCGTACTTATACAACTGACGTTTAATTTTAATGTTAAATCTATACATATAATAAAATTGCAACTAAGCCGAAACTGTACATTAAATATTTTTTGGAAAATCTTATTGAAATAAACATTGATGTTCTCCTGACCGATTCCGGCCACGGCGGCCAATCTCATTGAGACTAGCCAACTGCGCAGGAGATATTATAGTGCACAAGTGTACGCGCAGACACAAGTGCACTCTCTATTCCTGTCACTCTCATACTCCGGTGGGACGACTGCTCGACACGACCAGTGAGAGTTAAGGCGCAGGACCGACGGCTTTACGTGCTCTCCGAGGCACGGGGGTGAAACACCGCCAACTTCCCAACTCCGGGCTGTTACTGAGGCTTAATATACAGAAAGACTCAATAACTAAACTTTGCCCGACCCGGGACTCGAACCCAGGACCTCCGGGTGTGCAGTACATGCTAGCCACTACACCACCGAGGCAGTTAGTTAGGCAGTTTAGAAATAAACATTATTATCGATACAGAGGCCGAATCTATAGTTTTTATAATTTTTGTCTGTTTGTCTGTTACCGCATCACAGAAAAACCACTGAAGGGATTTCGATGAATTTGTTATGATGATAGGTGGTTAACCGTGTCAACATATAAGATACTTTTTACCGCGGGAAAATATCTCATTTCTGAGAAAAAATACAAAAACTGCATTGTATGAGTATACTAATATGTAAAACCTAAGAATTTAGTTTTTGGTTATCTCAACGCGAGCGAAGCCGCGGGCAATGCTAGTTTATCCTAAAATGCTTGAAGTAATCTAGAATTAAATGAAATAAATTTTGATAACTTTGAACACTATACTTTAAACAATTTATTATCAGTATACTTTTTTTTGTTACTGTATATCCAACGAAACGAAAAATTACCCCCTGTTTCGCACAGTAAGGACAATCAACAAACATAATCACATATATTTCAATGCAATTTACATGCAGAATCTCTGTTTTCTCAATTAGACTTACACGTATTACAAGTACTTTTGAATCGTCAATTTAATGAAAGCGTCAGTGTAGTCAGTCCGTGAGGAAGCTACCACCGGCTCGGAAAGCAATTCTGCTGAGAATTTTCTGTTTTTTGTTACTAAAAGCTTTACGCTTAATTAAAGTATGAAATCCACAGCCTTAAACATTGGCGATACACACGACACATAAGTTGACTTGAAACAAAACTCTTTATTTACATATGTATAATACTAGAAAAAAGAACAAGTTAATCACTGTGCAAGTTGAACAAACAAAGTGGCCGATAGCAAAGCAAATACCGCTTAGCTTCATTGTCTGCAAGCGGTGTATGCGTACTGCTAGATACGGCCGTTCCAATCATGGCATTTGATCAACTCAGCCTTTACCTAATGACAACGCACATTGTATTGGACACAATCAATTATTACAGCGATTAAAAACTAAATAATCAAGATAATAATAATTATATCAAGAAAATATGATTATAACTTAGATATAACTAAGAAAATTATAAATCCCAAAATATATATAAAAAATATTTAATGTCTACATATATAAAAAATATTTAATGTCTACATATTAGGTATATTACGTGTATTAAGCTAGAAGATGATTTTAATTTTTGTTTTGAATAGTCATACTTCTACTAATTAACTTTAATTTACTATTCATTTAATTTGTTTTATGCTTTTAATAACAGTATTCAAAGAAACAAGACATGTCAAAAGTTCTTAATACTCTGAAGTTCTAAGAAATGAGTAACATTTTATTCACGCTCAAAATATTTTATATAGGCTAATACAATTATATATTTTTTAATAATTTTATAACGCAACTAAGTACCTACTTCTTAAGATTGTATTAGACATGAAAAACTCTAAATATTAGTCCACTTTTAACGCTGGAACCCCAAAAAATATATTTTATACAAATAAATCAACTTTGCTGGATGTGACGTTTTATAAGTTGGGATTTTTTCACGACTTCTGAAGCTTAAGCTTTGTGTTGGACCTCACAACCTATTGTAGAGTTGACACAATGAATCTTGTTTAGTTCTTATTCTTTATATATGCATTTGCAGACTCGAGCTTTTCCTCAACAACTTTCATGTAGTTTCAAAAATTTCAAATTATTCACTAAAATATAATATGAACCATATTTCAAGATATTCAAAAATTTCATTTACATCTTTTGATATTGAGCTTTTCCTTTTCTCCTAAGCACTCACTTTAAAGAAATAACTACAAAAGTCACTTTTTATACTAAGTTTATTTATAAATTCCGAAAATGACAAGGATGATTAGGACATACGATAGCTTGCAAAAGGGCATTAACAAACATAGCTAAAACCAACAACGGTCTTAAGATGTCGGAAGACGGGGTGAAATGAATTGATCGCCTACAACATGATTGAGGGTTGGAATCTTATCCCCTAGACGCGGGATGTAAGTAAAGCACATTAGTTTTTCCTTATTAACTTAGTTTTCGTTATATATATATATATATATATATATATATATATATATATATATATATATATATATAATTTATGTTATATCCCGATTATTTTCATATTAGTCACCTTCCTCAATAAATAAGCTATAAAATGCAAAAAGACTTTTTCAAATCTGGGAGGTTGCTCCAGAGATTAGCACGCTTAATAATCAAAAACTAGACCACATTCCACCATTAACAGATTTTATGACTTCATCTTAGTGGTCAACAAATATATCTATACATATAATAAAATTCTAGCTGAGTCGAATCTGTACATTAAATATTTTTTGGGAAATCTTATTGAAATAGACATTATTATCGATACAAAGGCCGAATCTATAGTTTTTAGAATTTTTGTCTGTCTGTCTGTTATCGCATCACTGAAAAACCACTGAAGGGATTTTGATGAAATTGGGATAAATACTTTTTAATGCGGAAAAAGTCTCCTTTCTGAGAAAAAATACAAAAACTGCTATTTAAGAGTATACTAATATGTAAAACCTAAGAATTTGGTTTTTGGTCATCTGAATCTGAACGCGGGCGGAGCCGCGGGTAATGCTAGTTATATTTAAAGGCTCGATGATTTAAAGTTACAGTGGTTAAAATTTTGGATTTTTTTCGTCCTTTCACTTTTTCATCATCGTTGCTTATTACTTTAACCAAGCATAAGGACATTACTCATAGTAACTACTAGTTAAAATTGTCAATACTTTGACCGTCTGATGTCAAATTTTAAATAGTATCACTAAAAATCGTAGTGTTAAATGTGTTGTAAATGAAATATGTCAAAATTATAAATTATTTTACTGTTCTAACAATAGAACAAAGAATATGATAATTTTGCAAGCTGTTCACTTTCAGCCTCAAATCTCATTCAAAACTGGTTCTAAACCAACACTTTGCTTAATGAGCCAACATTATGTGAAGAATAATTTTTAATAAATGAATTTGTTAAACATATTTTAATTACTACGATAAACATTTATCATAATAATTTGTTTATCTTAATAGGCAGTGAGAGGTAGCACAGTGGTAACGCGCTCGTTTGGGAAACCCAGCGTAACGGGGTCAAATCCCGGATCTTGCACCTCTGATATTTTCATGTGCAAATCATTTCCAACACGATTACAACTTGTCTTACAGTGAAGGAAAACATCGTGAGGAAACCTGGATGTCTGAGAAAACCTAGCAGGAAATCGAAAGATAAGTGAAGTCCTCACATTCACATCGGGCCAGCGTGGTGGACTATGACCAAGCTAGCACAACAACAAACAAACAAGCTAATCACAGATACAGCAAGGAGTAAATCTTTTTGTTAATCATACACATTGGTCTAAATTTGCCTAAGTTAAAACTACAATAGGTACTGCTACATTACTTATATTTCCACATATTATCTTACCTAGTTGACTGATCTATTTATTTTGAGCCAGTCAACCTATGGTAGGTTAGTATTTATGCTACTTAGTAAGTTCTTACAATACACATATTATATTACCAAACCGGAATAACAAATAGCCCACGTCTCCATGGAAATATTATATTAATGCGTTGCTTTATTATTGAATGAAGGAAGGACCAACGCACATTCACATTTATAATATTAGTACTTAAAGATGTTACTTGATTACTATGTATTTATATATATATCTTATATATATATATATATATATATATATATATATATATATATATATATATATATATATATATATATATATAATATATATATATATAAGATATATATATAAATACATGGTATATAACATTTTATTATTTCTTCCACAACTAATTACTTATTTAATTACAACGCTAGTGGATTAAATTCGGTCAGTTTGTGAGTCATTAAACGTAGAGGAAGTAAAAATACGTCGTAGCAGCGCAAATTACCCACTTTATGTACACTTGAAACTGTTGAATCTTTAAGCTTTCTCTCTCAACACGCGTCGTAATTTATCCTCTTAAAATATGTACCTGTTACTTAATTTTAATATATTCTAGTTAAATAGAAAATAGAATTTTGTTTTGTTTTAAGTTCAATTTTATTTGTTACTCGCTTCGCTCGGGTCCGTCCCTAGGTACGTTTTAACGGAGACGGAAATAGTTTTTTTTTTTTATTTTTTCGATTAGTCTATACTATAATATGCATGTATTATACATATAAACCTTTCTCTTGAATCACTCTATCTATTAAAAAAACCGCATCAAAATCCGTTGCGTAGTTTTTAAAGATCTAAGCATACATAGGGACAGAAGACAGCGGGAAGAGACTTTGTTTATAAAACTATGTAGTGATTTCAATGTACATTAAATGTTATAAATTAGTAAAATATACAAATTGTATGATGGGCATAACGTAAAAATTTGTAAGTCGTCTTTCCGATCGGTTTCTGGAAACCAGGTCGAAAGACTTTATGTTTTTTCTAATTTCAATTATTTATGAGTACAAATAGATCTGTTCCACGGGTATCGTTCATTTTTCCGGGATAAAAAGTAACCTGTTGTTTGACCGAAATATAAGCATCACCATGCCAAATTTTACTAAATTAGGTGCATAAGTTGTTGTGTACTAAGCTGTATATGTTACTATAGTTTTTAACTATCCCACGGGAATGCTTTAATTTTTCGGGATGAAAAGAATCTAAAATGTTGACCGGGGATATAAAGTACCACTAAGCAAAATTTCATTTAAATCGGTCCAACAGTTTCGGAGATTAGCTCGAACAAACAGACAAACATACAAACAGACAGAGAAACAAAAAAAAATTAAAAAAATCTGGACTTGTTCTATTTTTTTCTTACATCCCCCTGACTCGGTTTTTAGCATTATTTTCTATGTACAGACTTTCGACCTCTACAGTTTTATTATTTGTATAGATGACGTTATTAAAATATAAACTTAGTTTTAGCGATAACTTTGTTTACTGTTTATCAACCATAGTATTTTAGTAATGTCAATATTGTCATTTACTAGTTTATTTAATTCAAGCAACGATTCCGATGGGATCTACGGTCTACTGGCAATACAAGCAAATGTTAAATATCAATGCCCACATTTCTAACTTTAAAAAACTTCAGTGCAAATTACGTAATCAAATTAAATCCTTTAAGGGTTGAATTTTCATTAATCTTCACTTAGTACTACTGCTGTTGGCACATTTCATTCGTTGTGTAAGGAACACCTGTATAAAGTTTCATATTTCTAGAGCCAGTGATTTAACCTGTGCCTTGTATGACAGTCAGTAAAGATTTATTATTCAACAAAATATTCGAATATCTATTATAAGTTTTTTTTAATATTTTTATAAATAAATATATTGGGACATTAACACAAAGCACCACCTAGTCCCATAGTAAGCTACGAGACCTGTGTTATGGATACCAGATAGTTGATACAATACACATAATAACTTAATAACTTTTAAATAGATACATATTATAACTTTTATATTATAACTTTTAAATAGATACATATTATAAATATAAACACACATGACTGAAGTACAAACGTTAGTGCTCATCACACAAATGAATGCCCCCAGCGGGGCTCGAACCCGCGACCACTACAAACTGAGCCAAACATTTTGTCAAATTTTATAATATAATGTTTCTTTTATTACATATTATTTATTACTTTATTTTAAAATTTTTTAACGAATTTCGGCTATACCGCTAATAAGTAATCGTGCAGACTTAAAAAAAAATGAATATTTTCATGTACAGTAATGTGTGTTTCAACGTAGTGAGTTAGACTCGTGCAAAAATTGAAGGCCTTGTGCTGTGTACAAAAGGTTCCTAAAGTTGCTTCATAAAACTAACAATATTGCTAGCAGTAACAAGACAGAAGCGTTTCTCTTGAGCCCATATTCGCTGCGCCATTGTCTCGCTCGGTAGACTTCAGGGGCTTCAATGCGCTATCTGTGGGAATATCCACACTTTATTTTAACTAAACCAAAAAATAATTACTTAAAAAAAATCTCACATATAATAAAGAAAGCGTAAGAAATTCAAAAAAAAACATAACTTGCTTTTACAGCTTCAGCCATTTTTCCAAGTGTAATATCTAAAAAAATCTACCCTATTATATTATCATTGCGAGCGTGTTTAAATTAAAAAAAATACAAGTTACATATACATCACCTACATTATCAAAAACATCAAAATACTTGACATACTTCATAATTCTTATTAGCGAAAGTTTCAAAATGTTATAATAACCTTGAAACTTGTTCATAGAGACCAAAAAGTTTTACTTCAACACATGTGTGGAGTCCCTCAGACGTCACAACCTATTGTTTAGTTTTCTTCACCTACAAAGACGGATTTCATACAAAGCCTTCGCTCCCCCCGACACTTGTTTATTTTTGTTTGTTACATACAAATGTAGGTTTTGAGTGAGCCACGCGAGGGCACGCGAAACACCGCTCGTTTGAGAATTGGAGTATGAATACTCAATTTTTTACGTTAGTTATGTTTATATGCCACCGCTTTGATATTTTTAACTGTGAAGCCATTATTATAGAATAAAAGACGTGAATTTTATTGCATTATTAGAAACATACTTTCGCTTCGCTTAGGTGCGTCCCTAGATGCCTCCTGCGGATTGATAAAAAACATTGAGTTTTCTTTACATATAATACTAGAAACTTAACCTCTCGTCGCTCGAATGCCAAACAGTAGCTTTTGTAATACTTCAGGTCACTGCAGGTGCTTATATTCTCCCCCCCAACGTGCGTTCACCTTGTCGTGGTGGGGGGGCTCAGTAGTGCCCGGCAACCCAACCGGGCGCGAAGCCAAGAAACGCACAGGGAGGTGGCCCACTTCGGTGGGCGGTGGGAGGTGGCCCTCTTCGGAGGGCGGTGTACCATGCGGGTTGCTCCTGGTACTTCTCTGATAGCAGAGTGGACTGTGGAGCAACCCCGTGGTTGTTGTGGTCTGCTTAGGCAGATCTGCCGTCGGGGCGTCGTAGTTGAATGCGTAAGCGATCCTGCGACGCCCCATTAAGACGGGGGAAGGTTTTGTTGGGTTTTAGTGGGTAGTACTGGCTTTGCCGGTGAGTCCCACACCTCGTGCGTAAATGCATTTCCCAACATTAAAAAAAAAAAAAAAAAAAAAAGGTGCTTATATTCTCCCCGATATGTGTTCATATCGACGTGGTGGGAAGACTCATTAGCGTCCGACAATCCGAGTGTGAAACCAAGAGAGAAGAGACACACTGGGAGGCGGCCCACCTCGATGGGCGGTGTACAAGCGGCTTGCTTCTGGTACTTCTCTGATAACAGAGTGAACCGTGGGAGAAACCTTGGCTATTGTGATCTACTTTGGCAGGCAGCCGGAGTAGGTTACGTAAAGTTTTAGAGGGTTGTACTGGATTGTCTAGCTTGTAAATCCCACATAACCTGTATGCATATAGGTGAAATGCCTAAATGCATTTTCCAACGTTAAAAAAAGCCATAGCCTCTATGTATAATTCTAAATCCGTCCCCAAAACTAGCTATTTCAGCAAGAAGGTACTCCTACATATTACAAGCATAAACTACGACCATAAACATATTACACATTTTCACATATATAATAGTAGGGTCATATTTTAAGATAACAAGCTCTATTTAAAATCTTCATTTACCTTTGCAAGATTGTTGTTTGCCAAGTTGTGTTGAGTCAGAAATACAATAACATATACAATTTTATAATAACTGCAGTACTAAATTAAATGTATGTTGATTTTCAGACAGAAATATGTAGTTCAAATAATATTCATTTCAAGAGAGGCGGTCTGAATTTTGCGTTTCGAAAAAATTTGTTACTACTGTTGGTGAAAAAAGTACAAATACTACCCAGATAACCTTCTGGATAGTATTTGTACTCTTTCTATTTGAAGTTACTTTCGTTTCGAAATAATGAACAAATAGTGATAATACATATTTTGTATAACGTAATAGTAAAATACTTAAGGTAACAAGTTCGATTCTTGCAAAAGTACCCAAAAGTATTTCAGCTCTTACACTACTAAAACAGTACGTTCTTTCTGGTTTATAGTATAGTAGATATATAAATGTACATATGTATATAGGGGATAAAACCTGGATAAGCTAAATCGATTTCAAAAATCCTTTCACTGACAAAAGGCTAGACTATCTCTAAATTACATTTTCATTTTTGTGTTTTACTTAAGTTTATATTTTGCTTTTTACGTTAAAATAATAAAAGTTATTGGAGGTATAGTAAATTTGTTTAAAGCATATAAATTAAACTAAAAATGTTGCATGAACTGTTAGTGGACCAGCTTTTTCTACAAAATACTGGGCAATTGTTTCAGATAAATAAGATGTAAATCAGATTACGAAACAGAACAAAAGAGTGGTAATTTGCATAATGCTGTTCACCTTCATCCATTCGACTCGGTACTGGCCAGAAGCCAAAC
Source organism: Brenthis hecate (assembly GCA_951806755.1). NCBI lineage: Eukaryota > Metazoa > Arthropoda > Insecta > Lepidoptera > Nymphalidae > Brenthis > Brenthis hecate. Next base: position 4,062,133 of record OX638267.1, on the reverse strand, counting down.
CTCCGCTTAGCAAGATACGCTTTACACGCTTACCTTAATCGTTTCATTGAAAAATTTACGTTATTTTATCCTAAAAATGGTACTTGTATAAATTAATTATATCCATGCATATAATGGAATTGTAATGGAGTCAAAGTTGTACATATTTTTTTAGTTACAATATAAAAATGTGGATATGGTTTCTATTTTTATTTAAAAATAAAAGCCATATCCACAAAAACAATACTTGCAGAACTTTTATACATCTCTCTGTTTAATCACTCATCATTCAGTAAAAGCTGATAGCAACCGGAGATTTAGAATGGGATTTTTGATAAGCAGTTATTTTTAAAATTAAAAACGTAGTTCTATTTTAACTTGTCAAGTACAAGCTTTAACCTGGAGATAAAACGAAGTCAAACTTTCTCGCTTCCCCTTCTATCTCAGAAGTCAAATAGCTACCTAATCGAAATTACATCGCTCTAAGCAAATTTTCAATGTATTGTTATACAAATTAGTACAGAGTATAACTGTAAAGCAAAGAACAAACAAATAAACAACATACAAAGAAAACCAAACCTTCTAATATTAAAGACTTTATATTTCAAAAACCAAAATTAACTTTCAACCACACAAATGATAACCAGGAACAACTAAAAACAACACAGCAAGATACAGTCTCATCTTCATCCCCCAGTACGGCCGGTCACTGTGGGGGAGTTCGACCGTAACCCTCCAAAGAAAAACAGACATACAATGAATAAAGGTATACATATCTTCACCAGAAAAACTTCTAGAATTCAAAGCGCATTTCCTACAACAAATCAAAAGAACACAAAGATAAAATTATAAACTTTATAGGCATATCAGAAACAAATTATTTATTGAAAACAGAATTTGAAAAGAAACCCTTTGCAATCATACAAGCATAATCTCCAACGGAGACCTCTAGCAGGACTTGGAGGAGGCTTTTACCCGAGAGGAGTCTATACATGAAACCTAATAGGAAAATCACAAAAGACATTTACTAAATAAATACATTTAATTATGAACTTAAATACCTAATTTATAACTATTGTCAGAATTAATATATGAAAAGAAATTTTATTTATATTTATTATTGTGAAATGTTTAGTATTTACTCAATTGGATTTTTTAATTTATGGTTATTGTTTATTTGTTAATGATAATTTATATATGATCAATTAATTAATTACTCATAAGTTAACAACAAGTTGAATGTAACTAAATAGGTTATCACAACATACAATATCATGTCAAATAATATTAAAGATTTTTAAAATAATTTAATTGCAGATTACAAAATTATTAGTTAAAAAATTATAAGTTAATAAAAGTCAGTAACCAAAAATTGAAGTTAATTTAAATATAATGTAATAAGTTATAAATATGACCTGTTAAAATACAATGTTAAAAATTATAAGTAAGCATGCATAGAATAAATAAAGCTTTATTATTATATTTTTTATAAGTTAAGCCATATTTATTCCTTATAAAGCTTTTATTTATAAATAATATGTAGGTTTTCATATCTCATGGCAATTCGTCATATTTTTGGGCCAGAGTTGTTAAAGATTTTTATCACTATAAGCACTTATACGAGCGTAAGTTTTGAAGCAACAAGCGGCTGTTTGGAAACTCTTACGTAGCTAGCAAGCTTTTGTTTTATTTTACTGATAGTAACTTTCTAATTTATATTTTTTTAGAAGATATTTCTAAAGTTAAATATTATTTAGTAAAATATTACTATTTTCTACAACCATGTCACAAAATATCACGTGTGATTTTTCCGATATACTTCACTTACGTTTTACATAGAGAAATGAAACTTGTAAACACTTGGGCATACTCGTAGCAATAGCATTCTCTAGATTTTTCCGTATGTTTTCTGTACATACATTGGCTTAAAACTGTACCGAAAATTGAAGTGCACATTAGCTTATTTCGTACGTGCTTACTTTGATTTACTTATTTTGCTGGTTTACCAATACTTTCCCATGAAAATTCACTTTCATATTCATTCCACCAACCCCTTTTTTCAAATTGTAATAATTTTCTTCTTTTTTAAATAGCCAGTCAAATCAATTTTCTTGATAATGGCTTTAAAACTTTCAAATAGTCGTCTTCGAAATATTATGTAACTTGGTAAAATGGTAACGTGTAGGCTAACATTTGCTTCGAAATTTCGACAAACATATGGGTTTTTATAAACAGAAAGATTTAATGCTATTAATTTTATTGTAACTTGTTACGAGAGATACACATGCGTATTAGAGTACGAGAAATAGTTTCATGTATACAGGTGAAACCGCGGAACAAAGGTTAATGTCACATCAGAAACACTGCATTAAACTTTGCTTATAACTAAAAACGAAAAGGCAGACCATAGTCGTTGTAATCATTACTTTTAATATTAATCTTCAATTCAATTCAATTTTCTTGCTAATTAATGGCTTCAAAGCGTGTCAGTTGAGCACAGATACCTTCCCCAATGTCACGTAGATTAGAGAAGTCACGAAAGGAAAATTAATCTTAATAATAACGTTCTATTTTCGCAATTTTTACCTATAGCCCGAGAGTGCGTGACGAATTTTGGGAAGGTCCTTTTGGCAAGTTGAAATTGTGAAAAAATATAATTTCGTGAATTGGCGAGTCCAGTCCCGCGAGTCTGGTATAGCTTTAGCGGTTATTTCGCTATTGCGCAGTATACAACATTTGCAAAAAAAATATCCAAAAAAACATATTTTTGGCAACTTGATTTTTGTTTAATCCTTTAATTTAGCTTTCATATAATTCAAAAAAAAGAACCCCAGACGTTTTTGTCGGTTATAAAGTATTGCCAGACCTCTCCAAAGACTCTCCAAAGACATAAAGGGTTTCGTACCATTATCTATAAAAATAGCAAAAAAATCACGTTTGTTGTATGGGAACCCCCTTAAATATTTATTTTATTCTAAAGCTATACCAGATTCGCGGGACTGGACTCGCCAATTCACGAAATTATATGTTTTCACAATTTCAACTTGCCAAAAGGACCTTCCCAAAATTCGTCACGAGCTCTCGGATTACTAAAATAAAATAGAAAATATAACTGTCACTCACAATAATTCCCGTCACAAGATTTTGTCGAAAAGGATTTGCCGAAGTATTTATCTCCGGGGAATCAATAGACATGAAGTCGGTTGGAAGTTGGATCAGACAATTGGATGAAACATGTCCTCTAGTATATATTATATTCTATTCAATTACTATTTCAGTCTGGTTTGTCAAATAATAGTTTTACTATCGCTTATACATAACTTGCCACTTTTCCAACTTTAATATTTTTATTTTATTTTGACACTTTTTTTGATTAAATTACTTTGATCTTTGTTTTAGATATTTTTTATATCAATTTATTTTTTCCCAAAACAATTTTAAAAAGTAAACTTTTTTATAGATAAAATTCTTATTTCGAATAAATATTCTTCCACAGAGCTTCAGTTATCCCGATACCAAAATTTCAATAAAATGATTTTATTAGTTTATCCGATTAAGCTAAGTAGAGAGAGGTTCTTTATAATAATAATAGTTTTTTACCTTGACTTTGTAAAACTATTTTCATATGACCGTTAAGTAAATAAAAAATATTCCATCCCTCAAAAGCTATACAGATGCAAAGTTAATGAGAAATATTGGTGATTTATTTTATTAATACTTTCTACGTATCGTATTATTAATATAAAACAAGCTATTCAATATACTATTTTAATAATAGAACAAAATGTGACTAAAACTTGTTACGAAGAATTCCAACTTTCATAGTAAAATGTATATTATTAATACACATGTATGTATACATTGTTGCCCATATACTAGTGTTTTCCTTTCGCTGGATCAAAGAACAAACTGGATGTAACGACCGTGAACACTCTCATGCATACACTGCAGAGTTGAAGTGCATTGCATAATATTTCGAAGATAGTTTCGCTCCACTTCTGTTTGGTTTCCGATAAACGTATATGAATGAAATAGGAACGTGTTGATCCGTTAAATGTAAATGCTACTTTCGTTTGTTTTCAACAATTTGCCGAGGTGTAAGATAAACTTGGGAGACGCTTCTAATATTTTTTTAAAGATTATAATATGTTAGGTTATCTATTATACCTAGTAATATATATATCTTATATATAAAATTTCCATGTCACAATGTTTGTTACCGTACTCCTCCGAAACGGCTTTATCGATTTTTACCAAATTTTATATGCGTATTCAGTAGGTCTGAGAATCGGCCACTATCTATTTTTCATACCCCTAAGTAATAAGGATAAGGGTGGTCCACCCAGACCCCACTCCAGGGACGAACCCGAGCGGAGCGAGGGTGAGTCGCTAGTATATATATATATTACTAAAGATGCACATACAAACTAAAAAATAATCTATATCATGAGACTCAATTCAATTGAATTCTTTTGTTTAGTGGCTTCTAACAGTTATGAGACTCATTAAAATAAACCATATGACATGAAACTTAAGAGAATTATTAGTAGTTCCTGTCTACCCCCAATCATCATCATCTCCCTGCCTATTTCCCAATCACTTGATGTCGGCGCAGTACATCTTCCGTACTGCTGATAGGATTTGGCAAAAGTTTTAAGACCGCCTGCCTGACATCAACCCTCCTTGGAAATGCTATTGTTTATCGCGGATGTTTTTTAATATGCACATTCGATATCGTTTTCTTTTAAAACATTTTTTTATGATATTACTCAAAGTTTTAATGTAATTTTCTGATATATTTAGAAATTTTGAATGCACAATAAATTTTGTTTTGACTTGTCTACCCTCATTGTATAAAAATAAATATATAGACATACCCACGTTTTGTTTTTAGTAAAAAATCATATTTTCTTTGTTTGTTGTGTGAGGAATTCCACTTATTTACTACCCGTGAACATAAAGACTAGGATTCAATAGCGTCGTCTCTATTTACTTCGCACTTGCAAATTAAATGGCCGTCTTTCCGTATAAAAGCCGCGAGTGATCATAAAATATAACGATGGCCTTATTAAAAAATATAATTAAATTTTATAAAATAAAGCTTCTACTTGAATTTATTCTTAAAACGATACAAAATGTTCTCAAATAACATCTCAAGGTAGAATAATTTTTCTTTTAATAAAATAATTTAAAATCTTCAAAGATAACTTTATGTGCAAATATAACATCAAATATATAATTACAAAAATAAATTCAAACCTCTTTATCAGTATATGTTGATAACACATACAAAGATCCGCCATTTCTAATATCATTCTTTATTAACACCAGTTACATTCAACTTTTTGGGTTTTTTTTACAGAAGAACAGAGAGAATCTATACTAATATTATAAAGAGGCAGAGTTTGTTTGTTTGTTTGAACGCGCTAATCTCAGGAACTACAAATCTGATTTGATTTTTTTTTGCATTAGATAGCCTGTTTATTAAGCTTATATATCATCATGCTACTACCCAAGGGAGTGGACTTATATTTTACGAATTTTGTCTTGAAATACATGTAAAGCAGTGGAATTCTAGCAAGAAGGTGAGGGGGTAAGGCAGCGACGAGGCGGCACGCCACATTCCGCCGTGGAATGCACAGATAAGCTCGCCGGTCATTTGAATTATGACACCGCGATAGTTACTGGCTACTTTTCCAATGTTCAAATTGATCGGAATTTTAATATATAATTATATTATAAGGAAAATATATTTAAATTAATTATTTTTATGATAAAATCGATATTTTTAGAATTCCGTAGTATAAAAGGGAAAAAGGAATCCTTATAAGATCACTTCGTTGTCCGTATGTCTATCTGTATGTCTATCAAAACCCTTTTTCTCAGGAACGCGTGGAGGTATTCAGTTGAATTATTTAATTAATAGGTATCTGCAATCCCTTAGAGCTATGAAAAAATGATCAAAATTTATAGAGTACTTCCCGTAAACCTAGAATCATGTAATTTGACAAGGAGCAATGTCTTGTAGAACAATTCAAGGAAACATCCGAAAATCCCTATATTGTAGTTAAATCACATTTTTTTGTGATTATAAAATGTTTTATAAAATTTTAATGTTTCATGCTTGTCCCATTTTTTTGTTATTTGGTTATTTAGTAGGGTTCTTTTTTTACGTTGGGACATTAACACACAGTACCATCTAGTCCCATGGTAAGCTACGAGGCTTATCTTATGGATACCAGATAGTTGATACACTACACATATATAACTTTAAATACATACATATTATAAATATAAACCCATGACTGGAGTACAAACATTCGTCGTCACACAAATTAATGCCCCCAGCGGGACTCAAACCCGCGACCGCCGGCACAGAAAGTAGGGCCACTACAAACTGAGCCAAACGTGTCGTCAAATTTTATGGGTTAATTAAGTCATTTAACCACAGCACAAGGTCCTGGATTATTAAAAATGAATAATAAAGCCACGCTATGTTTGATCAAATATCTTAAAAATCAATGACTATTTTTTATATAGTAAATAAATATTTTTTGATCGTCAATCTTATATCATATATTATTATTTACTTAAAATATAAAATATGTTACTGGAAATTATATTATGTACTAGCATTGCCCGCGGCTCCGCCCGCGTTCAGAAGATCAAAAACCAAATTCTTATATTATTAGTATACTCTTACATTGCAGTTTTTGTATTTTTTCTCAAAAATGAGATATTTTCCCGTGGTAAAATGTCTCACTATACCAAATTTCATCAAAATCCCTCCAGTGGTTTTTCCGTAATGCGGTAACAGACAGACAGAGAGACAGACAGATAGACAAAAATTGTAAAAACTATAGATTCGGCCTCTGTATCGATTATAATGTCTATTTCAATAAGATTTTCCAAAAAATGTTTCATGTACAGAATCGGCTCTGTTAGAATTTTATTATATGTATAGATAAACATTTTTTAGGATAAAGCTAAATTTAAACTGACAAAGCAGACGTTGTAACCTGTAAGTACACGTTTTCCTATGAAACAAAGCTAATATCATATGCGCATATTTCAAGTTTTATACTGTTATTATTTATTACTCTTACATTACTAAATAATTCATAGGATACTTTTAACAGATTTATGGGCTCTAGGAAGCGTATGAGAGATAACCAGAACATTTTTCTTAGTACATAAATTAAAACTCATATACAAGTAAAATCTACTTCAATTATAGAAACTCGCTAAATTACCTCTTTCAACGTAGCCTGGAAACGGAACCCGTTGTACTTATGCCAGTTTTTTACAGTTTCGTTTTAAACATTAAATAATTATACCTGTAAAATATACATTATGCATATATGGAAAGAACATTTATTGTGGATAATATATTAAAACTAGGAACAAAAGCCTTTTGAAAAAAAATTGAAAACTGTTCAAGGTACAACAGACCCGATGTGCCTTGGACCGTATAAATTGTACCTTAGACATATAAGAGTCAATTTTTGATAAACACTTGCAGATGCAACTATAGTTTTACTTTTTATTTGTTCTAATGGCTTATAAATAAATATAAACGATAAATGGCTGATCATATCAACATAACAACAATATGGATTCTTTAGAATCAGGCGCAATTAATGCTTTTCTTCTATACTTTATCTAATTTTTCTTTTCTTTATTCTTATGTTTTTCATGTTAGGCTCAATTGATTGATGACCGAGGTACAGTACATATACGAGTACAATGTACATTGTACATACATGTTGTATATTTGACGACACGTTTGGCTCAGTTTGTCAGTTTGTAGTGACCCTACTTGCTATGCCAGTGGTCGCGGGTTGAGTCCCCCTGGGGACTTTTTCATTTTTGTGATGAGCACGAATATTTGTACTCCAGTCATGGCTGTATATATTTATAATATGTATTTATTTAAATTTGTATAATATGTGTATTGTATCAAGCTTACCATGTAACTAAATGGTGTTGTGTGTTAATGTCGCAACATATTTATTTATTTTATTTATTTACCTTAAGCAGTCTCCAATTACACATAAACGTCCTTTAAATTTAAAATATATGCATACTCATATGTTATAATATGTTACAATGATATAAATATTCACAACCAAAAGTTGATTTATTAAAGCCATATAAAAAATATTCCAACAATTCAAAGGGTAGAATTTTTCATAAATTCTGTTTATTGGGAGCGGGACGTAATAAGACAGCGCTTTACGGAGGGAGCGATTCACGGCCAATCTACACTTGTTCCTCGGGTATGGTAACATTCATGCAGTTACCGGCTGAATTGGCCGCTTCCGAGACTTCGACTGATCCCGCCCAGATTTGTAACACTGGAAGTGTCTTGATTTATTATATAAAATACTAGTTTTTGACTATAGCAACATAACATAAATTCCACCCTGGAATCAGGCAGATCCTAAGATACAATGTATTTTCTTATAAATTTTATAAGCGTATATAATATAAGCGTAAAGATGGAACAGACAGACACATTAATAATATTAAGTATATTATAATTCATTATAGAGATAAATAATCATTATAAATTATACTTAATCATTTTTGGGGTCATTAGTTAAAAATTTAACAGTTTAAAAAAAACAGTTGTATAAATTGAATCTCGTGATGCGGTCACAAACAGACAGACAGAGAAAAATTCTAAAAACTATAGATTCGGCCTCTGTATCAATAATAATAACTATTTCAATAAGATTTTCCAATAAATGTTTAATGTACAGATTCGATTGAGTTAGAACTTTATTACTCGTAAATGTATAGATTTGTATTCATTTTTAAAAGTTTCCGTAACTTTCCAAAACTAACTTTCTCTTCCATACAAACTATGCGCATGTACACGTGCTACTCTCTTGAAATATTTTACGATCCTTGTAACATAAGCCTGTGGAAGAAGGACTGAACTGGTATGTACTCGTCCCTATCCGGTGATTTGTACATGTTTATATCTGCTACGGATCGACGGTCAGACGTTTGAAAATATTACATTTCTAGATAAATAAAGCAAAGTTATTTCTTTATATTTATGAGTAGATTAGAAATAAAAACAATCTCTTTAATTAAGAGTACCTCAGTATGTTTTGTAATTGTATTAAATATAGGATATATTTAACTTACATAACCGATTTATGGTGATTGTGGATAATCACACGAAAAGTAATCTGTTTACGCATTAGAAAATAAAGTGCAGACAGGTTTTTACAAACACAAGTTATTTAAGTTTGTATATAGTGTATATTTCCTCGCGTGCATAGTCCAATGGGACGACAAGCGACACGACTGGAAACATAAGCGTAACGCCAACGACTTTACGTTGTTTTGAAGCAGGAGGGTAACTTATAACTTCGAGATATTAATGAGAATTTCTGTGGCAGAAAAACTCCTTTTGCCTAACTCAAGTCGGGTAACTGTAGATATAAAACTTTAATATTTGATTAAAATAATCAATTTATGTAACATTGCATAGTATGTACTTATATACGAGATAGATTCCTGAACATGTATTAACCATCACGCAATTCCCTCCTGGTTAAAATAGAGGGTAGCATTACATATCGATTAGAATAATGAACATCAAAACGTTATCAATCTTTTTATATATAGCCAAACTGAATATTATCAAAAAAGGGTGTTACAAAATTAAAGAAACCGTATATACCACAACACAAACAAAAGCTGGTTTATTTAAACCAGATAAATAGCAGTTTTAAGGGTTTCATTGTTGAATGTAAGGTACCCTAACCATAAAACAGATAATTACATAAACTATTATAGTTTAAACTATGTTGTCTTGAAATAAGACATCTTTCGTAGAATAGACGTGCTTTTTCTTAGCCAAGTGCAATTTTCTTTTTCAGAATTTTCTTACCTGAAATTCTAACTATGTTGCCGCCTTCAACAGTGTAACTCGAAATAATACCAATACATCTTGAATGACCTAAATAACGACTTAAGAAGTAAAAGCTTTCACCAGTTTGTGTTTATTTAGTTGTAAAAACAGCAAGTCCAAATCTAATCCGATGTAATGCTTTCATTTTTTCATCCATATTGTAGAAGTAAGTTTTGTATCCGCTTGGACTAATCCGCTTTTCAATGGAATAGCAATATGTAGCAAAAAGCTATTTTACTATAACGAATATAAAGTATGAAGTAGTAGCTTAAATATTTGATAGAAGGGGTATTTGTAAAGTAGATGTTTCGCAGAGCTCGGGCTACTTCCACTCGTATGCACTTTGAATCGATATTAGCAAGAAAGTTTGCCAATTCGGCGTACAGCTGGCTAAACTTGCGTGCACCATCAAGCTGAAATACTTTACGAGGCCAAGGGTTTGGATATTCACTGCACTTCTAAATAGCGGACTCGGTTTAAATTTACTTAAATATATTTATTTATTATGTATATCTTTGTGAAGGAAAAATAAAATAATGCGGTTTTATATCAAATTTTCGTACATATTAAGTGATGCATAATGAGGTTTCATAGATGACGTTATTAATATTTTATGACGTTTTATTTTATTAAGTGTAAAATATATTTTGCTACAATATTGAACAAATATTTAAAAAAAAGGCAATGGAAAACATTTATTCAGAAAAAAAATATGTTTAGGTACACTTATACTTTTTATTTATTTTGCATTGATAAATTAAAATTATATTTGATGTATATTTTTTTAATCTGTTTTTTTTGGACTGACTAAATTTTTTGAAACGGCTTAAACGGCTGTGCTAAAATTTCACCCTTCGCCACTGGTGACTATGGAAACAAGGTAAAGTCGGTGATATAGGTAGTCTTGTATGCACCAGCTCTCACATATAAGTGAATATCTCGCGCAAGAGCTAATTCAGCTTGATTATTAAAATATAATGAACTAAATGCTTTTTTTCACTAACTGATAAACTATTGGCCTAGTCGAGTTAGTCTAGTCTATTTAATCTAGTTTACCTTTAGCGATATTGGCCTGGAAAAGATATAATTCTATAATCGTTGAAGAAGAAAATTTTCTAAAATTTTATTGAGATCACTTGAATTCCTTGACCTGCCTTAAATACCTTTTTGAACTTAGCAGAAAATTACGTAGGCAAAACAGTGATTTCCAGTCTCTCTTTGAATGAAACATTTTGGGTAAATAGCCCTCAACAGATAACTTAAACAAATATCTGTCTCGAGAAGTCATAAAATATTTTATATGCTTATTTTCAAAATGAAAACATTCCTGTTTGGCTCCCCCTGTTTGACATTTAGCTTGTCATAAAATATAAATAGCAAGATACTGCAATTTACTAGGTGTTACGGGTATTATATATACTTAGATAACTTTTATACTTTACAAGTATAAAACGACACAATTTGAAATACGTACGTATGTATGTGTGTACGTGTTCTAAAAACGTGTGCGAGTGCCACTTAAGAGAGACCTCTTAAACAACCGGTCACTTTATTCTAAAACATAAACTTTTGTAACGGACAAAATTAATCCCAACAGAACAGGACAACACTGAAAATTCAGTCATAAAACGACTTCTTCGCTATTAAAGTAATTGGTTCGATAAGACACGAGAAAAGTTTCTATTTGACAAGGGACCGGGCTCTATGAGTAACGTGGAATCTTGGGAAATGAAAAAAGGAAAATGGATTTACTCAGCCTTTATTTGCAAATAATAGACGTCTCGGTTGCTCCTTGTCTGGGGATGAGTACGGTAACACTGTTTAAAAATTTGGCTTTATTTTAAATATAAGAAATAATGATAATTAATAAAAATCTTTATAAAATTGAAAGAAAATCTTCGTAGAACTGCTATTCCTGTCAACGTTTTTTTTTAAATATAGATAAGGGTTTTCATCTGTCCTAGTTAAGTAAATCAATACAACATCAACACAGATTATAGTCAACAGTCCACCACAAGTTTTTTTTATAATTAATAACAAGCTGAACTTCACGAGTAGCTTCATTTTGACGAAACGCCTAACTTCTCTTTCTACGAAAATCCTACCATTTTATTGTAGGACAATGTGACCTGAATTTTTTATAATAAATACTATGAAAATCAGCCGGTTATTAAAAAAAATATGGTGTTATTATATTAACAAGTTCGGTTTGATCCAAACCATCTGTTTTGTAGGACATTTTTTTATGTTGGATTATCTCACTCTATAGTAATAAATTTTAGACAATCACCATTTCACCATGTTCTGTATCAATCCATAATTGTACCTTTCACTATCAAATTTTCGTAGAAAAAAAATTTGGACGTCTCGTCAAAATGAAGTTACTCGAGAAGTTTTAGCTGTTATTAATCATTTAAAAAAACTCGTGATGGACTATTAATTGAAGTCAACTTCTTTGCTTTTGCTAGATTAACCCTTACTTTAGATCTTATAAAGTGCTATTCCATTCGTTCTTTATTTTTTTTAATGTAAAAATTGATTTAGTAGCAGAGAACGTACTGAAGTAGTTATTTTGGAAGTAGATACATAGAGTAGAAGTAAAACCTAAATAAAGTTACTAAACTATTTAATTGAACCTTATGAAAGTTAGAATCACATTTAACTTTGCATAGTCTATAAAGTTTTAATTACAATTTTTTCCCCTTTAAAATTAAAATATTTTTAGAATATATTTAAAAACATTGGTTTTTTTTTTTAGTTTAAACATACTTCCCGAAGACAAATACTATGACCAATACGTTGTTAAGTAAATCTGATTCCTTTTAACGTTAGAGATCTCGATAATCTTATACTAATAGATTTCTATAATCGATATGGCTAGTAGAAAACTAAAAAGTATAAGAATGACATAATTCAACGCTATACCTAACGCTGCTTTGCGCTAATGCTATATCATTTCCTTACATTATTATATTTTCTACTGTTAAATTGTAGAATCGTCAGCTTGTTTAAATATATTAAATATATTTCAATTATAATACATAGTTATTAGTATTTGATATTTATATTTATAATATGTATGTATTTAAAGTTATATATGTGTAGTGTATCAACTATCTGGTATCCATAACACAAGCCTCGTAGCTTACCATGGATCTAGATGATGCTGTGTGGTAATGTCTCAACATATTTATTTATTTATAAGTTTAAATTAAACAATTTTATTAATATTAATATGAGTTAAATTTAATAAAATTAAATAAAACGCAAAAATAGCTATATAAAATATTATTTCGCGTTTTAAAACTCATTAAGACAAAATTTATTACCCATTTCTAGAATGGTTATACCTTAATAAAACAAGTTTTATAAGTATCGTAGCAATTCACAGATTCCCTTTCCTAGTGGCATTTTGTTTTATTCGACTGCTCGTTACCGGCAGCGGCCGCGCGTGAAGTTACGACCGCGATGGGACCTATGCACACCCTAAATTCATAGCATTTATCGCCCGTTCTTACCAAAAAAGCATAATCAGCCCGTCTACTCAACCCTAAGGGCTTCTTTAAGAAAACGTGTATAAGACACCAGTGGCGAAGGGTCCATATAAGACGCCTTACCTTAAAACGTATTTTGCTATAATTTTACATACATTTAATTTTTTTATTTATAAATATTCTTTTGGAAATATATATAATAATAGCTTTATTTCTTTTTGCATTAATACGTATATAAAAATTGTATATCAATGTTTTTTTGTGTTTTTTTTTTGCAACGGCTTACCTGTGCTAAAATTTCACCCATCGCCACTGTAAGACACCGGTCTCATTTAAATAACTGCAAAGGTTAGTTTTTTAAAATGTGTGTTAGAAGTTGAAAGTTCGAAAACCACTCAAAACAAGCATTTAAATTTTCTATAATTATTTAACGCAGGCTGGGGTTTCTTTCTGTGTGTTTTCCATAAATATCACGACACCCCGCATATCATATCCTAGAAGGCATTGAACATGTAGTATTATTTATTTATAGTGTTATTTCTTTAAGTCCACTTTACAAGTGACGGTACTCTAAAGCGAAATTAAAAAAACATCATTATTACTTAGACAAAGGCCGAATCTATAATTTTTATGAATTTTTGTATGTATGTCTGTCTGGAAACGCATCAGAAGAAAACCACTGAACAGATTTTGATGAAATTTGGTATGATGATAGCTGATTATTCGGGTCAACAAATAGAATACTTTTTACTGCGGGAATATCTCATATCTGATAAATCTACACTAAACGTTAAAACGTTAGTACCAGTATAAGTTGACACTATAATTAAATTTCCTGTAAGAAAACAATATTAACATACACTTTTCATATTTTAACAGTACTATCTGTTTTTGTTACTTTTAACATGTCTCACATTTTAACAAGAATATTCTTTGTTAATCTATTTAACCTCTTCTAAGGGAATACCGGAAAAGAAACCCCGTTTATTTAACCGACAGTTAAAGATTAGGGGTGTAACCCAGCGCAATAAAGGAATGTAGGCGTATCGTAAACATTAAACGCTTTACAACTTCTTATGGACACGATGCGAAGTTGCAATGTTGAGAAAGCTTAGTTAAAGAACAATATTACCTTCCAAAAGCTTAATCAGATAAAATATATATTACAAAATATTAAATATAAGTTTTTTTTAAATTAAGTCGGTTAAGTAACGACTAAATTTAAAAAAAAATATGTATAAATTATCGACTTAACCACGCTTCTCTCAGGTGCGTCCCTAGATGACAATAGCTTATGTGCTGTTCCAGGTCATTTCTTATCTGTGTACTAAATTTTATCGAAATCCGTCCAGTTGTTTGAGCGTGAAAGTCCGATTATATAAAAGAAAATTACACGCCTTTATAGTTATAAAAAAAATCAATAGTTCTAATAATCAATCATATATTTCTGTAATAACTGCCTCGGTGGTGTAGTGGCTAGCATGTACGGCTGCACACCCGGAGGTCCTGGGTTCGAGTCCCGGGTCGGGCCAAGTATAGTTATTGAGTCTTTCTGTATAGTAAGTCTCAGTAACAGCCCGGAGTTGGGAAGTTGGCGGTGTTTCACCACCGTGCCTCGGAGAGCACGTAAAGCCGTCGGTCCTGCGCCTTAACTCTCACTGGTCGTGTCGAATGGTCGTCCCACCAGAGCATGAGAGTGACAGGAATAGAGGGTGCACGTTGTGTTTGCGCGTATACTTGTACACTATAATATCTCCTGCGCAATTGGCTAGTCTCAATGAGATTGGCCGCCGTAGCCGGAATCGGTCAAGAGACCATCATTTCTGTAATATCTCCATACAAAAATAAACGAAGCTAAATTATAATTCAGTACGGTCATAAAAATAACTACCACACTGTCAGTAACATAATATTATCTCGTTCCCAGTGCAAAAGAAAGAATAGCATGCGTGCTGGGTGCACTCCAATGCAAACAAGCGAGAATGGTCGGCCTCGCGTGCCTCACTCGAAACCTACAATTGCATGTAACAAACAAACACTAGTGTCGAAACGAGCGGCTTTGTGTGAAATCCGCCTTGACAGGTGAAGAAAAGTAAACAAAAGCATATGAGGTCCAACGTCTCGTACCCCTGAAGTCTCCTAAACGAGACAATAGCAGAATGTACTCTTGCACGGCTCGAGAGTAAGCTCGCAACTTGTTACCGCCGCTAATATTTGTTAGTTTTATATAGGAACATAAGTAACCTTTTGTGCCAACTTTTAGAGTACACAACACAAAGCCTTCAATTTTTGCAAGCTATGTATAATACGCTTCGTTGCAAAAGTTGAATGTGAACGTCACTTACTTATATTCACTAGTAAAATATAAAAGAATCTATTTTGTATGATAGGTACATAACATGTAGTTTAGTTATACATAATAAATAAATTAAATGAAAAATATAGGCTGTTGTTATCCGTACTTAAAATAAGGACGAATAAAAAATATTTATTTGTCCTTTATAAAATACTAGCGACTCAGCCTCGCTTCGCTCGGGTTCGTCCCTAGCTTGCTTCCCAATACGAACTTTCATCACTATTTTCACCCCTTTAAGGGATGATATTCAGGATAAAAAGTATCCTATGTCCTTCTCAGGGTCTCAAACTATCCTCTTACCAAATTTCATCTAAATCGATTCAGTAGATCCAGAGATTACCCCTTACAACGTCACAAACTCAGAAACTTTATCTCTTCATAATATTAGTATAGATATAAATTATAAGCAAGAACGAATAGACTAATAAATAAGTAGAATAAGTAGCTCGGCTTAGTGCGGTAGGTTAAGGTTATTTTTTTCGTCATATTTTAAAGGGTGAATAGACACTCCGAAAAATATATAATATTTTATTTATAGCGTTTAAAAAATAATTTAAAAATTTTTATCAGAAATTTCCTATTAATAAAATCATTTCATATTCAGTTAATAATAGTAACATTAGATCTAGTATAATACATATATGAAGTATGTTATTAACTTCCATATTGCTAACTTTGACCAAATTAATATAAAAAGTGTTTCTAATTTACAAACTAACTAAAATAAAAAAATATAATATATATATATATATATATATATATATATATATATACACATACATATATTCACAGCATATAGTACACATACGTGAGTGCACTACATTTCGTTGAACATTAGAATATTATAGATCTTCACATCTGCAGATCTTAGAAGATTTAGAGATGTGAATATAATTGCTTTAGGTAATTGTAGTAGTTAAATACGAAATACGTATCTTAATTTAAATGCATTTAAGTAGGATGTTACTTAGTTATGTTTATTATAACTTAATTATCTGTAGATTGTTATTGTCAATGTAATAATAATAAAATGCTCTAAGCTGTGAAGAGAAAGTAAAATTAATGTCGCCAATAATTATAATATTAATAAAATAACAACTTAAACTAAAAGCTATTCTTTACTAAAAAAACACTAAAAATGCCTTTTAACATTAGAATTTTAAAGTTGTGTCAAAGATAAGGATTTAAGTCAATTAATTATAATTTGATATAGAATATCAAAGAAAGAACTATTTTAAAAAGAAATAAAAATAAAATTATTGAAGTTATACTTCTTTTGGCGCGTTAGGGAAAAAACGATGGAAGGGGATTCTTTACAATGCGACAGATTTAGACTACAGTATGAAGTTAGTCGTTTTTGGCCAAAGCGTGAAGTTGGTTGTTAAATCTCCTTTTAGTATAGTGTGAAGTGATGTCTATATCCAAGATATTTATTCCGTTATTTCTATATATACAACAAGTATTTTATGTGCTTAAAAATAAATATTATTACTAGCTTTTATTTAGTTTCAACTGCCCCGGTGTCTGCCTGTAGTCAAATCTTGCAAGTTAAATTTGACCCAATTCCCAGAGTCCAATTCAGCTGAAATTTGGCACACACGTTTGCTTCTCGTGACTCCACAGTAATCTAAATGCAGCCATTTTTAATCAAATACGAAGGACGTTATAAAATGGCGATTTGTCTTTTCCATAGTTACCCTTATGATATGGGCATCCAATGAAAGGGTTTGCTGAGAAGAAAACGAATAAAATAAAAAGTAAAAAAAAAGAAAACAGAATTCATATATAATAAATTAAAAAAAAACAAAGGACAAGCTTTTACTTTAATGCTCTAAAAAAACAAAAAAGTAAAACTTCTTGCGGGCATTTGTAAGTACTAATGTACTTACTACATATTTTTCATTCGTTTTAATTTTAACTTTTTAAGTAGATACAATAATAATATCAAAATAACAGATTTTGAGTCTGCACTATACATTATAGTTATAACTGCAAGAATATAATGGAAAATGCAACTTTTATCAAAAAAGCTAAGAAACGTCTAAAGTTCAGCTCAAAGGAGTATTTCAAAATTTTGTTATTATATTTTTAATACTAATATATATAATATAAAACATAGTTCTCTATCAAAGTACACATTTAATTTAAAAATCTAAAGGCCTTTTACTTTAAACCTATGCAAAAAATATTATTTGTATTTATAATATTTGCTTGTGCCGATAGCCTCATTGGCTAACATGGCTAATCAAGATAGCAAGCAAGAGGATCCTGTTTTAGGATTCGAGTCTCGGGCCGAGCCTAAATAATTACTTATTTTTCTGTCACCAAAAATTTTGTAGCAGCAGAGTTGGATAGTTGGAGGTATTTACACTCCCGTGCCTCGGCAAGAAAGTTAGGTTATCAATCTGCGACTCTTCACTCACCGGGCATGTTGACTTACCCGCTGGAACGTGTCAGTGTAAGGTATAGAGAGTGCATTTGTCTGCGCACACACTTTTAGCTTTTGTATGGTTAAACATAATGTATTAAATATTTTACTAAAACATTGGTTTTAAACACACAAAAACTAAAATCATTTGCCCGGTACATTTATTATAAATAAAAGAAGAGCTATTTGGACTAAAAATAAACTACAGATTTCATTATAAATTAATATCTTATTAAAAATATACATGAATATTTCGTACTAATTATATAAAATAGCGTATGATAAAGTCACCTTAAGATTGATATATTTTATTTATTTCGTAATGCAAAAACCCACTTGAAAATTTTTAATAGCCTGTGACCTACAGATAACCTGTAAAATACGAACGTAGATATCGTATTTATATGTTCCCGTTTAGTATGCGATCAACTCATTCCATAGTTCATTGTATGTGCGAAACAAAGTTACAGTTACAAATCGTATTTGACCAGCATTTAACCGCCCCATATAAATTATAAATATTTATAAACTAAAAGGTACGTGAATTTATATATGCTATAATTTAAATCATTTTTATTTTGCTTATAATATTATTTATATTAGTATGCTAATTGAAAATAAATATATATTATTTATTATCTAGAAAAATATTACAAATTGATGGATATCTATCTGTTTGTATAGTTTATGTTCCTTTTACTCAATACAATGAATACAATGATGACGCTTTGTCTGTTCTTCTTCTTGTATCGATGGTCGTTATAGCTTCGTCAGTGGCGTCCTTATACTCCTATAAGTTACAGGTAAGAGGCCAATCAGGGCTAGTAAATGCCTCATCGTTTGTGCGCAGCCCCAAATGTGCATTCCAGGCCTCTCTCCATAAATCCCAACCTTGACAAGTTTTTTTTTAAACTTTGGCCAACCTAAGTCCGAAGTCTGCTAAAAGAAAGCAAAGTATGTCCGGGCATGAAATTCTCTAACGGTGGGATGAATGAAGTAGGCAAAGTAGCATAAATATATTATCTTGCATCGTGCCTGTGACTGTTCATTACTAATTAGTAGTGTCCGACCGAAGGTCTCTTTTTGGCCGAAGCCGAAGCCGAAGCCGATTAATCGGCTATCGCCACAACCTTCGGCCGAAGCCGAAGCCGAAGCCGAAGGTTTATATTCTCTCAGCACTCAGTAATTAATTTTATATCAATACCTCAAATAACCTCAATATTGAAGGTTTATATTGACTGTCTCATATAGAAGTTGATGATATATCATAGAGATGGTTGGTTTAGAGATAAATAAAAGTTTGTGATTTTGTTATTTACCTACTGGTAAAAAATTATCATTTCTTTATTATGTAATTCACAAATTACAATTAGACCAATCAGTCTTTGTTTTACTCGACTAGACCAAAACTAGACTAATAAATAAAATAAACAAACACTAACTTCTTAGTAAATAATTAAATGTTGGTCAATTAAATGCACAGTTTAGAAAATATTAGAAATTTCAAAATAAATGTAACAATAACAATAGAACTAATGAGGTAATGACTGTTTTGCAAACAACAAGTTATAAGAATAATATAATATTCTATTTTACTAAGCATATTTGTACTTAACCTTCTCTCTCAAAAACACTCGTTTAAATACACGTACGAACTTGTTTTGATACATGCAATGTAATATTTTGACAGTGACTCCCCGCCGCCTCATGACTTTCGTAACAGTTCGTTCAATCTCGACGGTCGCTCGGACCTTCGGCGAAACCTTCGGCTTCGGCCGGGTTTTGGGCCGAAGCCGAATGTTTCGCCGAAGGTGGATTTTTTGGCCGAAGGTGGCCGAAGCCGAAGCCGAAGGACACTACTAATTAGTAAAAACGCTTCATAAAGCTTATTCGACTTTAAATGGTAAAAGGTGTCCCATTGACGAGTGCTGATGGGATATTTGGTTGAAGGTAACTTAGCTTGGTATAGAGTGTCAAGGGAGCTTGTTCGTCAGCTTGCACATGGTACTCCATGCCTTTTTACTGTTGTGAGTCACATGCTAGTCACTATTTGATTTATCTATCACGTCTACTCGGGGAGCCTTTCTTTCATTAACCCTTTGCTGTAGTACGCATCCACTTCAAAATTTCTGTCACATTAATTGGCACGCGAATTATATATGGCTGTCATACCCAAATACACACACATATATATATATATATATATATATATATATATATATATATATATATATATAAACTAGAGATTCACCCTTGCTCCTCTCGGGTTCGTCCCTACTTACACTTTAACATTTAGTATAGATTTCTCAGATATGAAATATTTTTCCACAGTAAAAAGTATCGTATAAGTAGCCCCGGGCCCACCAGCTATCGTCATACCATATTTTATCAAATTCCTCCAGTGGTCTTTCCGTGATGCGGTCACAGACACAAACAGGCAAAAATTCTAAAAACTATAGATTCGGCCTCTGTATCGATGTTAATGACTATTTCAATAATATTTTCCAAAAAATATTTAATGTACAGATTCGACTCAGTTAGAATTTTATTGTATGTATCATTTACTATGTAAATAGTAATTGCCAATTTCTTCCTAAAACAACTAAATTTAACGACTAAAGAATAACTTTTTTACAATGCGTGTTCGCGTATGCTTTTCAACCCTGAACAAAAAGTTACCTACTTTAGACGTCGAGTGCCCTTATGCATATTTATTAATGAACAAAATGCTAAATGATAATAAAATCTAAAATACATTATGTATGTGTATATATTTATCTTTTGTAAAGCTTGTTATTAAAAAGTAAGATCCTTAATATTTTATTATTATTATTATTATTATATATTAATAGATTTTAAACTTTTTTTAGCTATAACAACAATGGCAAAATTATTGATGTGTCTCGCAATACTGGCTTGTGCGGCTATGGTACAGTCAAGACCATCAAGGTAATTGGTCTTATAATTTTATTACTATTTTATTTATTATTTCATTTATGTTTTATTGTTTTAAATAAAAAGCGATCTATAATAAGACTTAGAGACTCAGATTTTTTCGCGGCTTTGTTTTGATTTTTGGTTCCCGACGCGACGTTTCGAATGCTTTATAGCAATCATGGTCACGGCAGAGTATCTCATGCATATATGACATATTATGACATAATATATTATATAGGTATAATATATTATATAGGTAATTTTTTTTTTGTTTCAGCGAACTAGAAAATGTTGCGTGTGTAGGATGTACTCCGCTAGAGGTAATCTATTTATATTTTCAATCATTTTATTCGTAATAAATATGCAATGATGTAGTGTATCCTTATTAAAATATGTTTACGCTTACTTAAATCGATGAAATTATTTAGTCTGCTCCCTGAGATAGATACAAATATACATATTGTGATGTTTATTTCTTATGCGGTTTAATAATTAATATTATTCGATACATATATGCCATTTTACTTTAAAAAGAGGCAGATTAAATGAAATTAGAAGTAAGACTATGAAAGAAAAGTAAAATAATACAATACATTTTTTAACATCGCAATAAATACATCAACTATCTATAACAAGATTTTTTTAATTTCGTGATTGTTAATGAACTAGAATATGAAAAGATTGCCATAATCTTAACAATGCATAGATAATAAATAACTAATAAGAAAATAAATAAACATATTTTATTACAGATTGTACCTCGAGCGAAACGGGGTGCGGAACATATTATTGGTGCAGTTACTGGACTAGTGGGCAATATATTAGTAAGTAATCTTAAACTAAAAAATTCTTAGTATTGACTTAGTTATGAATGCTAAGTATATATATTAATATAAGCCGCTTCAAAAAAATGTTGACTCCTACACGAAAAACATATGTACATCATAATTTTTACTAACCTAACCTACCCACAAAAACGAGCCTCACTCTGGCTTAGATAATATATAAATATAGCTTTCTACAAAACTATTAATGCGAAAGCAATTATTATTAGTTCATTGGTTTAGTGGTCGGCCCGCCTTTGATTATAGCATCAGATTGAAGTGATTTTTACATTGAGATACTTTTCAGGCCTGGAAAGTAAATCTGACTTTGTAATCATGCTTGTACCTTTTATCACACATATAATAAAATTGTAACTAAGCCGAATCTGTAAATTAAATATATTTGGAAAATCTTATTGAAATAGATATTATTATCGATACAGATGGCGAATCTATAGTTTTTTTTTGAATTTTTGTCTGTCTGTCGGTCTGACTGTCTGTCTGTGACCGCATTCCGGAAAAACCACTGAAGGGATTTTGATAAAATTTGGAATGATGATAACTGGTTATTTTTTTTTTTTTAACGTTGGGAAATGCATTTACGCACGACGTGTGGGACTCACCGGCGTAATACAGCCAGTACTACCCACTAAAACCCAACAAAACCTTCCCCCGTCCTAATGGGGCGTCGCAGGATCGCTTACGCATTCAACTACGACGGCCCGACGGCAGGTCTACCGAAGCAGACCACCAAAACCATGGGGTTGCTCCAAGATCCACTCTGCTATCAGAGAAGTACCAGGAGCAACCCGCATGGTACACCGCCCCCCGAAGAGGGCCACCTCCCACCGCCCACCGAAGTGGGCAACCTCCCTGTGCGTTTCTTAGCTTCGCGCCCGGTTGGGTTGCCGGGCACAACTGAGCCCCCCCCCACCACGACAAGGTGAACGCACGTTGGGGGAGATAACTGGTTATCCGGGTCAACATATAGGATACTTTTTACTGCGGGAAAATTTCTCATCTCTGAGAAATCTATACTAAACGTAAAACGTAAGTAGGGACAAACCCGAGCGGAGAGATTTTAGGTACTTTTTTACTGTTTTTGTAGTATCACTAAATTTTAGTAGTAAATACACAATTACAAAAACATCTTTTATACAAAGAACTTTATTTTAAGTTTAACGATATTTTATTTTCAGCACGAAAATTGGTCACACATTGAACGAATACGTGCTATGAGTGAGAGGAAACCAAACATTTTCGTTGGAGACGGACATGATAATTATAATAGAGTGACGATTCATAGAAGACCTTGATGGTTATTATTATTAAAATTATTTTTTTAGTATGTAAAAATTAAAATACCATAAATATTGTATTTTTTTGTTTTATTTATGTTAATTTTATCTCATTATCATAGTTCAATTACAATTTATTTCATTTAATTTATAGTCAATAGTTAAATGGACTTAGATCAAATATTGAAGATTTTCATTATTTAAAAATACTATTTTATAAATTTTGATACATTTTTGATATCTCAATACTATATTTGCATATACCTATATACATTTTCGAAATTTAAATTGTAAGAAATGAGTCAAAAATACGGAAGACTTAACTTTATAATTGAAAAATAATATTATTATTGTTCTTTTTTGTTTTTTTTTTTTTTAATATTTTCTTTTTGTTGTAATATTTATTTGGCTTTTTTGTTAATATATTCATTGTTAATAAATCGTTGATATATTTGTGTTTTTGAAATAGTCTAAAGAAACAATCTAACTTAGGTACAAATATAATACTTTCTTAGATTTACTACTTATTTATTCACAAAATAACAAAAATGAATCCAATAATTGAAAAATGGCACCAAAGTGCCCTACAATATTTGTTAAATTTATTTTTAAAACTTTTTTATAATTTTAATTACTTTAATAATTGAATATAGAATGTTATTTATTTTATTTTAGCTGTTATTATTATAATTATTCGACTTTTTACAGAAAACTTTATTAATTAGTAATCTATGTTTAGTGTTGTCATTCTTATATTTATAATATATCTATACATATATGTAATAAAATTGTAACTAAGCCGAATCTGTACATTAAATATTTTTTGGAAAATCTTATTGAAATAAACATTATTATCGATACAGAGGCCGAATCTATAGTTTTTAGAATTTTTGTCTGTCTGTCTGTCTGTTACCGCATCACAGAAAAACCACTGGAGGGATTTTGATGAAATTCGGTATGATGAGATCTGGTTATCCGGGTCAACATATAGGATACTTTTTACCGCGGGAAAATATCTCATTTCTGAGAAAAAATACAAAAACTGCAATGTAAGAGTATACTAATATGTAAAACCTAAGAATTTGGTTTTTAGTCATCTGAACGCGGGCGGAGCCGCGGGCAATGCTAGTAGAAAAATAAAATATTAATTATTCAAGCCACATTACTGTTCTGTGTGTAATTTTAAAAAAAGTATATTAATAAAGAATAATAATTTTAATTTATTTTGCTATTATTTAATTAAAAACAAAATATTATGCAAGACTATTACTATATTAGACCCATCGGAATCCGTTTATTTTTAAGGGAAAAATATATATTAAAAACCTGATGCTTTATGATTTTAAAATGTTAGCAGGTATATAAGCAATAGAAATTCGTAAAATGCCCCCGATGCCCTGCTACCCCCGATAAATGCGGGGGGAACGCAAAGCGTTGAAAAATAGATTGGGAAACAGCAATCGTGGTCACGGCGAGACCGAAAATCCGAAAAGATAGTTTTATTTCAAAAGTATCTCATGCATATATGACATATTATGACATATATAGATAAATATATTATATTTTTTTGTTTCAGTGAAATAGAAATTGTTCCGTGTGTAGGATGTAATCCGCTAGAGGTAATCTATTTATATTTTCAATATTTTTATTCGAAATAAATATGCATTGATAATTATCGTAGATACTATCTTCTTCTTCTTCTCCCTGCCCATTTCCCAATAACTTGGGGTCGGCGCAGTACATCTTCTGTACTGCTGATAGGATTTGGCAAAAGTTTTACGACCGGCCGCCTGCCTGACGTCAACCCTTCTTGGGAATGCTATTGTCTCTCTTTGTCTGAATTGTGTCGCGGAAGTCCTGTACATATTATGCACTTTCAATTTTGTTGTCTTTCAAACATTTTTTGTACTATTACTTAAATTTTTAATGTTATTTTCGGATATATTTTCAAATAAATTTTGATTACACAATAAAGTTTGTTTTGACGTTATTTATCATAGATAGTATGTCCTTATTAAATGCTTACGATTAGTTAAACCGATGAAATCATTTAGTCTGCTCCCTGAGATAGATACAAATATGTATATTGTGATGTTTATTTTGGTTACGGTTTAATAATTAATATTAGTCGATATATATTGGCCATTTTACTTTAAAAAGTGGCACATTAAATGAAATTAAAGGTAAGACGATGAAAGAAAAGTAAAATAAGACTATAATTTTAACGTCGCAATAAATACTACAACTACCTATAACAAGATTTTTTTTAATTTTGTGAATGTGAATGGATTAGAAATTTAAGAGATTGCTATAATCTTAACAATGAATAGATAATAAATAACGAATAAAAAAATAAATAAACACCTTTTATTACAGACTGCAGCCCGAGCGAAACGGGGTCCGAAACATTCGAATATTATAGCTACAGTTAATGAACTAGTGAGAAATATTTTGGTAAATAATCTTAAGCAAAAAAGCTCTTTGTACTTAGTTATGAATGCTAAGTCTATATATTACTATAATATTATTTTTAACAAACCAACTTCAAAAAAATGTTGACTCCTGAAAGAAAAACATTATATGTAAATATTTTAAGTACTAACAAAAACTAACCTCACTCTGGCTTAGATAATATATAAATATCGCTTTTTACAAAACTATTAATGCGAAAGCTATTATTATTAGTTTATTGGTTCAGTGGTCGGCCCGCCTTTGTTCATAGCATCTGATTAAAGTGATTTTTACACAGATAGTTTTCAGACCTGGAGAGTAAATGCTACTTTGTAATCTGTACATACCTGTACCTTTTATTAATATTATATATTTCACTTTTTTTACTATTTTAGTAGTTACTAAATTTTTGCAGTAAATACACAATTACAAAAATATTTTTTGTACTTTTTTTTCTCTATATGGCTAAGAACTGCGTTATTTTTTAAGAACTTTATTTTAGTTTAATGATATTTTATTTTCAGGACGAATATAGGTCACCCATTGAAGGAATACACGGTATACATAATAATGTATTCACCCGTCATTTATCGACCAACTGCTATCCATGAACTTCCCATCAATACAAGGGGGAATAGGCCTAGTCCACCATGCTGGTCAAGTGCGAGCTGGCGGATATGCGGATTAATACCCGAAATATTTTCATTGGAAACGAACACGATAATTATAATCGAGTGACGGTTCATTCAAACCCGAATGATGCTTATTTAATTATTAAAATTATTCTTTAAGTATGTAAAAATTAAAATACCATAAATATTTTATTTTTTATGTTTTATTTATGCCGATTTTATTACCATAGTACTTTCTTAAATTTACGTGAATACATACATATGAATTTAGAAATTATCCAAGTTCAATATAATTTATTTCATTTACTTTATTGTCAAAAGTTAAGTTACTTAAAAAAATTTGGACTTTCATTATTATAAGCATTGTTTACATTTTGATTCTGAGGTCTATTATTTTTGATATCTCGAATAAGTACTATATAACATCGAATCGATTCCATTATAAATGAATATGATATTAAATATATTTATAAATATTTCATATTTATTATATAAAATATTATATAAAATAGCGTTTGATAAAGTTACCTTTGATTGATAGATTGATTTGTTTTATTTATTTCGTAATGCAAAAACCCACTTGAAAATTTTTAATAGCCTGTGACCTACAGATAACCTGTAAAATACGAACGTAGATATCGTATTTATATGTTCCCGTTTAGTATACGATCAACTCATTCCATAGTTCATTGTATGTGCGAAACAAAGTTACAGTTACAAATCGTATTTGACAAGCATTTAACCGCCGCATATAAATTATAAATATTTATAAACTAAAAGGTAGGTGAATTTATATATGTTATAATTTAAATCATTTTTATTTTGCTTTTAATATTATTTATATTAGTATGTGTGTTAATTAAAAAAAAACATAATATTTATTATAGATTTGATTAATTAAATATTAAAAACGATCTATCACAAGCTTGAAGGTCTAATTGTAGCAAGACTTAATTAATAGGATAGAAACCACCTTGCTTCGAGATTAGTACAGTCGGTTCAGCAGCAGTCTCTCGAAAAGTTTATACATGTGGCATAGTAGATATTGGTCGATAGTTCTTTGAATCATTTGCTGCCTTGCCTGGTTTCAGAATAGCTATGATGCTAGGTTTTCTCCAGAGCCTGAAGTAGCTTTCAGACAGTTGTTACAAAATTGCCGCAACCACGACACGATTAGGCCTTTAGTTTAGGGACTCGGTCGGGTTTGTTTCCCATTGAGAAGTGCTGATGGGATATTTGGCTGACGGTAACTTAGCTTGGTAGAGAGGGTCGAGGGGGCTCGTTCGTCAGCTCGCGCAAGTTATTTCATGCCTTTTTACTGTTGTGAGAACATTAATTGGCACGCAAATCATATCGGCTGTCATTAACAAATGTACATACTCGTATATATTTTAATTTATTAAAACATTTACTCCGTATATAGTAACTTTACCAATTTCTTCATAAAACAATTAAATTACATGACTAAAGCATAACTTCTTAACGGTGAGTGTTTGTGTATGTTTTTAAAGCCTGAACAAAAAGTTACCTACTTTAGACGTCGAGTGTCAAAAAGCATTTATTAATAACGCTGTTTCAGCAATACACGAATAGTGAACCAAATGCCGCGATCTAAATGATAATAATCTAAAATATATTATGTATGTGTATATATTTTTCTTTTGTAAAGCTTGTTATTTAGAAGTAAGATTCTTAATATTTTATTATTATAATATATAAATTAATAGATTTTAAACTTTTTTAGCTATAATGACAATGGCAAAATTATTGATGTGTCTCGCAATACTGGCTGTTGCGGCTATGGTAGAGTCAAGACCATCAAGGTAATTGGTCTTATAATTTTATTATTATTTTATTTATTATGTAATATTTTTTAATGATTTAAATAAAAACCGATCTATAATAAGACTTAGAGATACTTTTTTAACAAAACTATAATTCAGATTTTTTCGCGGTTTTATTTTGATTTTTGGTTCCCGACGCGATGTTTCGAATACTTTACAGCAATCATGGTCACAAGAGAGACTCATCGCGAAAAAATTCGAAAAGATAGTTTTATTTATAAAGTATCTCATGGATATATGACATATTATGACATAATATGTACTCGTAGATGAATATTTTTTTTTTTGTTTCAGCGAACTAGAAAAAGTTCCGTGTGTAGGATGTACTCCGCTAGAGGTAATCTATTTATATTTTCAATATTTTTATTCTAAATAAATCATCAGCGATTTTCGTATATAGATAGTATGTCTTTATTGATTGTTTACAATTACTCAAACCGATGAAATTATTTTATCTGCTCCCTAAGATAGATAGATACAAATATGTATATTGTAATGTTTATTTCGTATGCGGTTTAATAATTAATATTATTCGATACATATATGCCATTTTACTTTAAAAGAGGCAGATTAAATGAAATTAAAGGTAAGACAATGAAAGAAAAGTAAAATAAGACAATACATTTTATAACGTCGTAATAGATACTACAACTACCTATAAAATAAGATTTTTTTAATTTCGTGAATTCAATGAACTAGAAATCACACAGATTGCTATAATCTCAAAAATGCATAGATAATAAATAACTTATAAGAAAATAAATAAACATATTTTACTACAGATTGTAGCGCGAGTGAAACGTGGAGCGGAAGATATTATTGGTGCAGTTACTGGACTTGTGGGCAATATATTAGTAAGTAATCTTAAACCAAAAAGCTCTTAGTATTGACTTACTCGTAGTTATAAATGCTAAATTATGTATTAATATATCAATTTTAATTAACCGACTTCAAAAAAAATCTTGACTTCTGAAAGGACAACATTTGTACATATTTTTAGTAGTCTCAAAAACGAGCCTCACTCTGGCTTAGATAATATATAAATATAGCTTTCTACAAAACTATTAATGCGAAAGCAATTATTATTAGTTCATTGGTTTAGTGGTCGGCCCGCCTTTGATTATAGCATCAGATTGAAGTGATTTTTAAAGTGAGATACTCGTAGTCGCGGTATTGTTTATGTATAACATTACCGTATCGTAGTTCTTGTAGTTCTTAGACCTGGAAAGTAAATGCGAATTTGTAATCTTTACATACATACCTGTACCTTTTATTAATATATATATTTTATTGTTTTTACTATTTTAGTAGTATCACTAAATTTTATTAGTAAATACACAATTACAAAAACATTTTTTATACTGAGAACTTTATTTTATTTTCAGCACGAAAATTGGTCACACATTGAACGAATACGTGCTATGCGTGAGGGTAAACGAAATATTTTCGTTGGGGACGGACATCATAATGAAAATCGAGTGACAATTCATTCAAACCCGGATGATGCTTATTATTATTAAAATTATTATTTAAGTATGTAAAAATTAAAATACCATAAATATTATATTTTTTTTGGTTTTATTTATGCCGATTTCATCTCATTATCATAGTTCAATAATTTATTACATTTTCTTTATTGTCAAAAGTTAAGTTGACTTTAAACAAATACTGAGGATTTCCATTATTTTTAACACCTCCAGGTAAATTTCTAAGAAATTAATTAAAATTCTAAGAAATCTATTGTTAACTGACACGCCGGCGTGTCCGCAGTTGTGGAGGGATTAAGTACTATTTTTGTAAATTTTGATGCAAAGGCTTAAAGTTTCCATTTTTGAAATCTAAATAATATAAGTAAGATATACAAAATATTTTTTTAAGAAAACTATGATAGATTCTTGTATAAAAATAACTTAAATTTTTAAAATTAACCTTTAATCTACTGTGCATCCATTAAATATTGATGATAAAAAAGAAAAGAATCCTTTTTCATTGAAAGTCTAATATCTTAGGAAAAAAGTCGATGTAAAGAGTTTAGTAAATTTTTTTTTTTATTTTTTATGATTTTTTAACAAAACTATGACTAAATTTTGTTAAAAGTGGTGTCGTAAGTCACCTTAAATCAAACCAAAAGAATAATACTCAAAAATCGAAAGTTTTGATTATGTTAACACAAATTAGAACTTGCGCGTGTAAACACAGTGCGCGTTATGTCAGAGTAATGTAATTATTTCATGGGTTTGATGGATTTAAAGTTTATTTTCTTCTTTTTAGAACATTTATATACAAGCTTGTTTTTAAAATATTTTTTACTATTCATTTATTTTTTATTTCATTTTCACAAACAAATCCCTACACTTCATGTTCAGTTTATAATAATAAGATTAGATGTAACGTTATATACTCGTATAAAGTAAATAAATAAATATGTTAGGACATTAACACACAGTATGTATTTGTTGTATTAATATAAACTTTTTTCTTAATTTTGACAATCTATACTAAAAAATTTTTTATTACAAATGGGCTTACACTTGACTATTCATGTAAGCTCGAAAGCATAGATATAAGGTCTACGATATAGCGAGATAAGATATTTATTACAAAGATGAAGAGTTTTTTTGTTTGGTTCAGGAACTACTAATCAGATTTGAAAAGTTCTTTTTGTATTAGATAGCCAGTTAACTGAGGCTATAGGCTTTATATCATCCCGGAAAAATGTACGGTTCCCGTGGGATAGATTTGTTTTTGTCTAGAGACGAACCCAAAGCGAAGCGAGGGTGAGTCGCTAATATTAATATTAAAAAAGAATTTATAATTTAAAATGAAAAAAAATAGATACATACACATATACACTCGTAGCATATATGTACATTGTACAATAAACATACATAATATATGTGAGTGCACGGCACTCGGTTAAATATTGGAATATTATGGACTTTCTACATCTTGAGATCTTAGAAGATTCAGAGATCTGATTATATTTGCTTTAGTTAATTATAATAGTTAAATATGAACTACGTTTCTTAATTTCAATGCATTTAATTAGGATGCTTCTAGTTATGTTTAATATAACTTAATTATCTGTAGATTGTTATAGTCAATTTAATAATAATAAAATGACTTAAGTTGTGTAGATAAAGTAAAAATAATGGCGCCAATAATTATAATATTTATACAATAACAACTTAATTCAACTTAAACTAAAGTCTATTTTTTACTGACAAATCACAAAAAAATGTCTTAGTATAAAAAATTAAAAATAAAGAAGTCATTCCAAACATAAGGATTTAATTCAATTAATTGTTGAATATAGAATATCAAAGAAAGAACTATTTCAAATAGAAATAAATATAAAATTATTAAACTTATACTTCTTTTGGCGCGTTAGGAAAAAGAATTATAGGCGTGATTTTTTTACGATGCGGCAGATTTAGACTACACCATGAAGTTAGTCGTTATTGGCTACAGCATTAAGTTAGTCGTTAAATATCTTTAGTATAGTGTGAAGTGATGTCTGTATTCAAGATATTTATTCCGGTGTTTCTATATACATAACGCGTGTTTTATGTTTAAAAATAAATATTATTACAAAACTTTCATTTACTTTCACCTGTCCCGGAAAACTTTCATTTACTTTCAACTTTCATTTACTTTCACCTGTCCCGGTGTCTGTCTGTAGTCAAATCTTACAAGTTCAATTTGACCCAATTCCCAAGGTCTAATTGAGCTGAAATTCGGCACATACGTTTGGTTCTCGTGACTGCACGATTACCTAAATGCCGCCATTTTTAATCCAATAACTGACGTAACAAAATGGCGATTTATCATTTCCATAGTGACCCTTATGATATGGACATCAAATAAAGGGGCTTGAGGAGCGAAACATATTAAGTAAAGTAACATCAGTGTAAATCTAATATGGCGGACTGCCAAAGATGTCGGACTTTGTTTTTTTTATGCAACTCCATGGTATAGATATCAAATGAAAGGTTTCGCTGATAAGCATACGAATAAAAAAAATTAAAAAAAACTAGAATTAATATAAACAGTAAATTAAAAAGAAAAGCAAAAACTTTTTAACAAAAAAATAAAAACCGACTTCAAACAAAAGCACTAAAAAGTGAAAAATAACTGATTGGTAGTTTTCATTTACTATACATACCTAATCAAATATTTTCGAAGTCGGTGTGCTTTGGCTAAGTAATTAAAGCCTACCTATTAAATACATACCTAATCAAATATTTTTGAAATCGGTCCCAGCCCATACAAAGCAACGTAGGTTAGTAGGTTAAGTAGGTTAAATTCATCATTAGTTGTTTTTCCACCCTTAAGGGTGGTATTTTTTTTGAAATTTAAATGGGACCAATCTGGAAGTATACCCTTTCAAACAAAACAAAAATTTTCAAAATCGGTTAATAAATGACGGAGTTCTGAGGTAACAAACATAAAAAAAAAACATACAGTCTAATTGAGAACCTCCTCCTTTTTGAAGTCGGTTGAAAAAACAAGTTTAAATGCTCTAAAAAACAAAGAAGTATAACTTCTTACGTGCATACGTAAGTATACACACACACACTTTGTTTTTATTGATATAGTATGCACTTACTACATTTTTTCATTTAATACTTTCTTAGATTTACGTGCATTTTTGACATTTTAAATAAAACTATCTTTTCGGATCATTTCGCGGATTTATTTTGATTTTGGTCATGGGATTTGATTGGGACCATGATTGCTGTAAAGCATTCGAAATGTCAGTAACCAAAAATCAAAATAAAGCCGCAAAATAATCCGAAAAGATAGTTTTATTTAAAAAAAGTCAATTGTTTTAATTTTAACTTTTAATTAATTACAAAAATAATATCAAAATAACAGATTTCTTTAAAGTCTGATGATATATTTAAACTGCAAAAATATAATGGAAAATGCGACTTTTACCAAAAAAACTAAGAAACGGCTATAGTTCAGCTCCTGTTTTCTATAACAAAGGAGTATTTCAAAATTTTGTTTTTATATTTTTAATATATCCAGAACATACATAGGTTTTTATCAAAGTACACATTTAATTTAAAAATCTAAAGGCTTATTATTATAAACCTACACTAAAAATACTGTGTTTGTATTTATATTATTTGTGTCGATAGCCTCATTGATCTAGTAGCTAATATGGCTAATCAAGCTAGCAAGCAAGAGGATCTACTTGTTTTAGAATTCGAGTCTCGGGCCGAACCCAAATAATTACTGGATTTTTCTGTCACCAAAAACTTAGTAGCAACTAGCAGCCCGAAGTTGGATAGTTGGAAGTATTTACACTCCCGTGCCTCGGAAAGAAAGTTAAGCTATCAATCTGCGCCTTTTTACTCATCGGGCATGTTGACTTGTCGATCCACTGGAATGTGACAATTAAAGGAATAGAGAGTGCATTTGTCTACGCACACACTTTTGGCTTTTGCAATGTTTTTAGAAAACATTGGTTTTACACACCTGCAAATTAAAATATTTTACCCGATACATTTATTATAATTAAAGAAATGATTATTATAAAAAAAAATCGCAGAAAGACTATTTGGCCAAAAAAATATTATATTAAAAATATATTTAATATTTCATATTAATTATATAAAATAGTGTTTGATAAAGTTACCTTAAGATTGATTTTCTTATTTCTACCCATTCGGGAAATTTTAATAGCCTGTGACCTACAGATAATCTGTAAAATACGAACGTAGATATCGCAATTACATATTAGATATTCCAGTTTATTATACGAATAACTCCTTCCATAGTCTATCATACGTGTGAAACAAAGTTACAAATGGTTTAACCAGTATTTAATCGCCCCATATAAATTACAAATATTTGAAAACTAAAAGGTAGGTGAATTTATGTATATTATAATCAAATTTTTATTTTGCTTATAATATTATATATATATATGTATACATATTTGTAGTACTCACAAAACTAGCCTCACTCTGGCTTAGATATAATATATAAATATTACTTCTTACAAACTCTTAATGCGAAAGCTATTATCGTTAGTTTATTGGTTCAGTGGTCGGTCCGCCTTTAATCATAGCATTAGATTGATGTGATTTTTACATAGATATAGTTTTCACGCCTGGAGAGTAAATGCGTCTTTGTAATCTGTACATACCTGTACCTTTTATTAATATATACTTTACGTTTTTTTACTATTTTCATAGTATCACTAAATTTATTGGTAAATACACAATTACTAAAATATTTTTTATAATAAGAACTTTATTTTAAGTTTAACGATATTTTATTTTCAGCACGAAAATTGGTCACACATTGAACGAATTCTTGCTATGCGTGAGAGCAAACGAAACATTTTCGTTGGAGACGGAGACAATAACTATAATCAAGTAACGATTCATAAAAATCCAAAAGATGGTTATCATTATTAAAATTATTCTTTAAATATGTAAAAATTGAAATAACATAAATATTATATTTCTTATGATTTATTTATGCCGATTTTATCTCATTATCATAGTTCAATAATTAATATCATTTATTTTTTTATTTTATTTATTTATTTAAGTACCAGAAAAAATAAACAAAAGTGAAAACAAATACCATGTGTACAAAGGATGACTTATCTCTTTAAGAGAACTCTACTAGCGTGAGAAAATATAAAAATAATAATGAGGTGCGGTGTAGGTACAAACTACAAATATCAATTATAATATAAATATATAAGTACACATACATATACATACATACATACATACATACATACATACATACATACATACATACATACATACATACATACATACATATATACATACATACATACACATTTACTTTATAGTCAAAAGTAAAGTTGACTTAAAAGCTCGCAAATAAAGAACCGCATGAATTGAGTGAAGCACACCAACAAACACGCATCGAGTGCAGCGTTATATTACTCAACCGTCACAATAACGACTGGATTTTAAATCATATCGTTACTTGTGATGAAAATTGGATCCTGTACGATAATCGGAAACGCTAATCACAATGGTTGAACCCAGGAGAACTGGCCATATCCTTTCCCAAACGAAAGTTGACTCAGAAAAAGGTACTGGTAAATGTCTGGTAGCCCAGTGCTGGTGTCGTCCACTACAGCTTCCTAAGACCTGGCCAGACGATTACGGTTGACCTGTATCAATAATTACAAGCCATGATGGAAAAGCTAGCTATGACCTTGCTCCAACAGATTACC
Source organism: Brenthis hecate (assembly GCA_951806755.1). Lineage (NCBI taxonomy): Eukaryota > Metazoa > Arthropoda > Insecta > Lepidoptera > Nymphalidae > Brenthis > Brenthis hecate. The sequence continues at coordinate 4,026,722 of OX638267.1, read as the reverse complement.
ACTTTATCCGGAATTTGGAGAATTACTTGCAAGGAAAAAAATCAATGGTGAAAGTGAATGGGTAACAATAATACTTAACTTGATTGATTTAATTTCATAATATTTTTTTTTCGTTTTTCTCTTTTCATATAAAACGCCAATTTCATATATATATATATATATATATATATATATATATATATATATATATATATATATATATATATATGAATATTTTATACTATTTACATTAAAAAAAACCTTTTGATAAAGTGCCTTAAGATTGCTTTATTTTGTTTATTTCATAATACAAAAATACCTATTTGAGAAATTTTAATAACTTGTGACCTACAGATAATGTGTAAAATACGAAGATATCGTATTTATGTACTCCCGTTTAGTATACTATGATCTCATTCCATAATTTATCATATGTGTGAAACAAAGTCACTACAAATCGTATTTAACCAGTGTATAATTACCCCGTATAAATTATAGATATCTGTAAACTAAAAGGTAGGTGAATTTGACATAAACTGTTATAATCTAAACCATTTTTATTTTGCTTGTAATATTATTTATATTATTATGTTAATTAAAATTAAAAATTAAAATTAACTTGTCTGTCTGTTCTGTTTCTAAGGTTTGTTCTATCTGTAAAGTTTGCGTTTCTTTTACTCAATACAATGTATTATACAATGATGAAGCTTTTCTGTCGTTCTTCTTGTATCGATGATCGTTATAGCTTTATCAGTGGCGTCCACAATTTGCAGGTAACAGGGCAATCAGGGCATACTAGTAAGTGCATCGTCATATATCAGTCTTTTCTGAAGCTATTCAAAAATAACAATGCCAAAAATATTGATGTGTCTCACAATACTGGCTGTTGCGGCTATGGTAGAGTCAAGACCATCAAGGTAATAATTGGGCTTACAATTTTATCTTCTATAGATGTAAAAAAATACACATACTTTTAATTTAACATTTTTCATTGATTTAAATAAAAATAGAAACGCTGTTATTTTAGTTCTAATAATATTGAAATAAAATAAAAGTATCATGAAATAATACTTTCTTTGATTTACGCGAATATTTGACAATTGAAATAAAAGTAAAATAAAATTTTCTGATTTTTTTCGCGAATTCATTTTAATTTTTGGTTCCCTACGTTTCGAATGCTTTACAGCAATCATCATGGTCATGAAAGACTCTTCGCAAATAAATCGAAAAGATAGTTTTATTTAAAAAGTGTCTCCTGGACATATATACATTGTACTAACCATATGTTATAATATAATGATAAATATTTTTTTTTTGTTTCAGCGATATAGAAAATGTTCCGTGTGTAGGATGTAATCCGCCAGAGGTAATCTAATTATATTTTCAATCATTAATATATATCCTAATTAAATGTTTACGCTTACTTAAACTGATAAAATTATTTTTTCTTGTGTATATATACTGTCTTGTATAATATATATATATATATATATATATTATATATATATATATATATATATGCTAAGTAAAAATAGTACAACACGATTTTTTTTCAATTTCGTTATAAACTGTAGCAATCTTTTGTTGCATAGATAATAAATAACTAATAATACAAAAATAAACACAATTACAGAATATAACCCGAAAGAAACGGTGTTTGGGAGATATTATTGATGCAATTGGAGGACTAGTGGACAATATATTAGGGGTAAGTAATAAGTTCTTAGAACTAACTTAGCATTCATAACTAGTTATGAATGCTAAGTATATATATTATTATTATTATATTATTTTTAATGTTATAATGAGATATTTATTATCACTTTAATATACATATTTTTAGTACGTACTTCTTTTACTTCCGGTTGATACTAATTAGTCACAGAAAAAGAATTCTTGTACTTAAAAAAAAATGAAAATTTTACTTCATTAAAATGAGCCTGAAGCAAATTTGTGGTGACAGACCCCCCTCCCCCCCCCCCCCCCCTGGGTCGTGTTTATTAATACGAATTTCGAATTATATTTCGCTTGGAAAAAGAATGAGGGGTCCACCACATAGGTCGGGATCTTATACTAAAAGTGATTTTTACATAGAGATAGTTTTAGGCCTGGACAGTAAATGCGACTTTATAATCTGTCTGTACCTTTGATTTAAAATATATTTTATTTTTCTTTACTAAGTAGTATCACTAAATTTAGTAGTAAATACACAATTACAAAAATATTTTTTATACTAAGAGCTTTATTTTAAGTTCAACGATATTTTATTTTCAGGGCGGATATCGGTCAAGTGAACGAATACCGTATAATAATAATCGAATTATTTACATTGGAAACGGACATCATAATTATAATCAAGTGACAATTATTTCAAGCCCGGGTGATGTTTATTATTATTAAAACTATTTTTCAAATATGTAAAAATTAAAATACCATAAGTATTATATTGTTTCGTTTTATTTATGCAAATTTTATCTGACTATCATAGTTCAATAATTTATTTCATTTAATTAGTAAAAAGTTAGTTCACTTAAACAATTTTGGATTTTCATTATTATAAGTATTATTATTTTTATTCAAACCTTTAAAGTTTATCAACATTTTTGATATATGAAGCCTACAATGTATGTACATTTTCAAAATCTGATTTTTTTTTTTGAAAGAAATGAATCAAAAGCGGAAAGAGTTAACTTTATAATTATTGAAAAATAATATTGTATTCTTAACGTTATTGAATTTTTCTTTTTTTTTTTTTGTTTGCTTAATTGTTGTTTTATTTTTGCTTGTTGTTACCTACTTGTAAATAAAATAAAAATCAGTATACAAATAAAAAGAAGATTAATAATGATAAAGTATTAGCGGTCCCCCGATGCGGCGACGCTTACCATCAAAACATTGATAGGTAGGTTTAATGAATTTAAAAGGCTAAAAATAGAGAATTTTTTTTTTTAAATACTTGAAATTGAATTTTCTACATTTGATTTTGAATTGTATCTATGAATATTATTTTTTTAATTGTTTTTGCCTGCAACTCCAAACAACAACAACTCGTGGTAATGAGGTCCATAATAACACTAACTCATGCTCCACATGTATATGATGTGAATTAAATTGAATGATAAAAACATTGATTCAAAATAGAAGGAGCCCAATTCCTAACAAATATCTTTTCAAAAAGTGGTCTCCTAAATGACGTTAATTCAAACCAAAAGAATAAAACCCAAAAATTGTAAGTTCTGATTGTGTTAATACAAATTCGAACGTAGACATACAAATACAATTTTTGTTAAGACACGTTTTTAAATTTGTCTTCCAAAAAACAATCGCTTTCGGGAGTCAGGCAGAATAAAAGTCGTTGTTATATTTATTTTAATTAAATGCAATTTGATAATTTTTCCGTAAAAAAATCTATTGATTATCAGAAGGTATATGTGTATTAAACTTATTGTAATGAATTTAAACATTAAATATTACAGTATTATTTTAAGGTAAATGGAACTCAATATAACGCATTTATTCCTTCCAAATAAAAATTAAGTAATGAATTATTCGTTATTATATGAAATCTGTTTAATTGTTTACTTAAACATATTTAAATAAATGAAATTACTGACGTTTAAAAAACGCGAGACTGCTTGTATATAAAAATTGGTGTGTATCTACAATTATTATCTATAGGTTATCAGAGTTACTTTAATATAAAAAAAAAACTAAGTTTTCATAATATTTATCATAAATATTATAAAATAATTATAAATTATAAATTATAATTATAAATTCATTTGCAAAAGTTTTCGTTCACTATTTTCGGTGATAACTGACAAGAGAAATGACAATTCTTTATGAAGATGTGTTGTCATTGACTAGTGACGTATTTCCTTTTCTAAATCATGCACTTAAAAAAATATAAAAATAATTAAAAAAAAATTATAATTTTTTTGTCAATCATATCGAGCCCTTTTATTAATTAATATTACATGAAAAACATATTATTAACTTACCAATTTGTTAAACTTTTAAAATAAATAAATAAAAATGGCTCACCTAACGCCATATTACTTTTATGGTGCAATAAAAGAAAAATAGTTATTTTTATATTAGAATTTACTAGTAAAAGGCACAAATCATAATAATCAGCAGTTCAAGAGAAGACGTAAGAGAATATGATCATTCTAGATTTTTGATTATTTTACAAAACACAAAAACGTTATAAAAGATGTGGAAATGGATACAGAGCTTCTACATTTACATACAACTAGCGACTCACCCTCGCTTCGCTCAGGTTCATTCCTAGTGGAAAAAAAACAAATCTATCCCACCGGAATAGAATATTTTTTCGGGATAAAAATTAAGTTATAGGCTATTCCAGACTATAATCTATCTCTGTGCCCAATTTCATCCAGATCTGTTCAGCCGTTCTAGCGTGAAAGAGTAACAAACATCCATACATACTCATAAACTTTCACATTTAAATATAATATTAATAATACGGATAAACAACAGCCCTCGCTTTGCTCAGACCTCAATGGAACATTGAAACCCTTTAATTATACGTAAGATAGTTTTTTTTGGGAAATAAACATAGTATTTGATATCCGAAGCAATGTCACATTCAAACAGTGTGTTATTCATTAAAAGAAACCCAACCTATAAATCATGCCATCAGTGGAAAAATGGTCTAAATTGAAATATTAAAATTATTTGAAAAAGCTTAACAATAATAATGTGAGCTTAACACTTTCATATAAACTCACACTATAATTTTACGATATGACTATATAGATTTAGGATTAATATAAGCCTAAGTTCGTTGGTACATGAAATTTAATATATATGCAAATAACATACGATTTTCTAATGTGGGTTTACAGATAGCTATAAAAAGTCTTTAAAATTATTATAATATTAGAATATAAGCATTTATTAAATCTAGTATTTGTATCATAAAAGAGTGGTATTTTTTTAGATACCTCTTTGCTCAACGCGACCAAAACTCATATTATGACACATAATTATAAAGTTGCTTGTTCTGATTGATTCATCAAAGCTGACCAGTGGACCTGAGGGGCTGAACTTTCGACAGTGTATTCCAATAATGGCAGAAGTAACCACTAAAAAAGACTATTAGAATTTCATCTCTAAAGAGAACAAATACACTGGAAAAATAAAAAGTAAGCCGGACATGTCAGAGATAGATTATCTATACATATAATAAAATTCTAACCAAGCCGAATCTGTACGTGGAATATTTTTTTAAAAATCTTATTGAAATAAACATTATTATCGATACAGAGGCCGAATCTATAGTTTTTAGAATTTTTATCTGTCTGTCTGTTACCGCATCACTGAAATACCACTGAAGGGATTTTGATGAAATTTGGTATGGTGGTAGCTGGTTATCCGGGTCAACATATAGGATACTTTTTACCGCGGGAAAATATCTCATTTCTGAGAAAAAATATAAAAACTGCAATGTAAGAGTATACTTATATATATATATATATATATATATATATATATATATATATATATATATATATATATATATATATATATATTCCTTAGTCTGAGTCACGCATTTATAATATAAGCAAGAATTAAATATAATAACTGAATATTATGAACAAAATAATCATATTTCAGTCTTATTAATATTCTTTGCATAATATTACAAAAGTTTTGTTATCTATCGTTTACCAACAAGCTCCAACTCAGAAGTGAGTCGTTATACAGTTGTTAAAACTTTGAGAGGCCTCTAGTAGTACTCGTGTACCGACTAGGTTAGACTAGACTTAATCGAACATTTGCCAATCTCGTTTAGAAAACTCCATATTATGTTAGGAAATAATATGAATTTCAATAATCCTATAAAATATACTATCAATTCATATGGGGGTGAATGAGTTCATATTAATTGGATACTATCGAATGGAGTATCTTACTACTAATAGAAAAGAGAGAATTACTTTTGACTAAAAATCTTACACCGATTTCAAAATATTAACTATGCCCGTCTTTTGCACCCGCTGGCGCAGTCGGGTTTTGTTTTTAATTTTTTCTATATAAGTGTATTTTCTGAAAAAACACAACTTTTCTATCTTTTTTGAAAAATTTGCCCTGGTGTTTATACATATAATAAACATATAACCACAGATCATATAATACTAGTATATGTATAACTAAAAACCCAGATGACGTTATCGTAAAGGTAAACGTAGTATTTTATGTTTTATTTTAATTTAATTGGTCTTATCGTGTTGTATGACAGTAATAACATGATAATAAATGAGGGGAATTCACACAGTCAAAAGATTATCGATAAATAATAACCGCATTGTTGTTGTAGATATACATAATAATATAAAAGGGTCACTGACCCTCATACATCATTTTAAAGTAATACTTATTTTGGTATTTTCTCCATTAATTGAATGTGTATTTTTTATTTCTTCGAACTTTAACGGATTTAATTTTTATACTATATTAGCATATTGGTTTAATCGACGTAACGACCACACGAGCAGAGCCGCTGGCAATGAATAGTATAAAGTATATTTTTACAATTATAATTTATGTTTCAATTATATACCTAATTATCAGATAGTATTTCTAATTAGTATAATTGTATATAATAACAACTATGTACATACATATGCTGTGATTAAAAATCTGATGTTTATCTTAATTTTTAAAACTACAATTTTATATGAGGACTCGAGCTAGTGTAATATCGTACGAAAAAGCAAAACTGGTCTAAATGAAATACCCACAAAATGAATATTAAACAAAACAGAGGCTTTGCTCTAAAAATTTTCCTCTGTGATTAAAAATATAACATTATTCCTAAAAGGAATATACAATCATGTTTTAACGGGGCCTTAGCTTAATTATTTTGAGCATAAACCCTCAAAGATTTGGCCGTTATGGCTTTATAATTCTATGTTAACTGTGGCCTATTGTCACGCCACAATTGCCATATTATATAAACAAGACTTACTCCTGGTATAGTTCTCAACGTTTAACGTATTGGATGAAAAATTTATTATTCCTATATTTTCATTTAAATAGAAACCAGCAATAGTGCTAAACAAAGCAAAAACATTTTTTTAAATATCTATAAAAAATACAAAGAATACCAAAACAAAAAAAAAACTTTTTAATAATTGTTCCTTCGATAACTTAACTCTACAATATAGTTCGCGGTTTCAAGTGCCACAAAAAAAAATCTTAATTAGACCATAAAATTTTTGTTACAATTTTAGTGAAGATAAAATATTTAGGTATTTTTGTACATAGTTATATCAGTATGTTTTATACTTTTAATAGACGATCCTGCTGTTACGTAATAGCGTGACATAAATCTGATTTAAATTAACGACGCTATAAGTTATCAAATAGTTAACAATTGGAAAATTATTTGTATCAAACATGCAATTGTTTATACTATTCTGATTAAAACACAATAATATCTCAAAACAGCTGGAGACCCTCTAAAGTATGAAACTAAGAAAAAAATTAAAGAGTGCGTATGTCATCATGTTCACGCGCAAGAAGTGAAACTTCTGTAGATTATAATGGTACTTTTTATGAAATTCAATTTATGTTTTAAATAATTAGGATATAGGAGATACTAAAAAAATATAATACAGCGATGCAAATTTTTTGATGAAAAAAATTATACTTATACTGTACAAAAAAATATTTTAAGTAAATATTCATTTGATATGTTTTCTTCGCTCATTTAAAAATAATTGAAAGAAGTATTCTTTTATAAATATCTATTTTTATTCAATTTATTCTTTGAAATATCCATATAATGGTTTAAATAATTTTTAATTAAGTATTTATTCACATCCGTAACAACCGTTTCCATTACAAAAATTGTAACGCCAATTCTTTTTTCCCCTCTCATGGCGCGCCTAAAGAAATTTCTTCACTTCAAAAATATAAAAGCAAAATATATTTTTAAATATTTTGTTAAAAATAAATATCTGATAAAATTTTTATTCACAAAGTATGTCTATGGGAAATGGCTAACGAATGCAATCTCGTCCAGGTGTATCCAAGTCAAACACGCGTAAAAAGTTCAAACACTTGTACCGCGTATGTTCATATTCCTTCGGCGTAAATTACGCAGCTCACCCTCATTATCGCAGGGGATGACACAGGGGTCCGGCATACAACTTTGTACCTAAGAACGGTTCGCATTATCCCTTCATATGCAATCGTACTATTATACTCTTAAACAAGCCATATAGGTTCTCTTTATTTACAACTTCACCTAAAGGACTTGCAATAAAGCCTATGTTCATTCCCATAATTTAATTTATGCCTTTCCCGGATTTCATCGAATTTTATTCTTTAGATTTAAGCGTGAGAAGAAAACAAAGATGTTGTTTATCATATACAATATCTAAACTGACTATAATTAAATTAAATAGTATTTCTATTCTAAATAGTTCAGCAGACGTGTTTAAAGTTTCATTTCAACAGTAATACTCCTCATATGACACAAAGTCAATTAAGAAAATCAAATAAGCAAGTAAAAATTTACTTCAGACGCTTAAATTACAAACACAAATCCTTTAATTTCTTAAATTAAATTAAACATAGTTCGTTGTTATTTTAAATAACAACGTAATATTAGAAGTTAACAATAAGATTTTAAAATATGTGTTAATTTTAAAGACTTGCGTAAATTACTTGTACGAAACTCGTCATTACCGCGCCCGCTCTGCCGTGGATGACACAAGGGTCCCAGTCGCGGTCTGCACTAAATGAGTGCTTAATACCTAAGTAGGGTCGGCTCTCCCCTTTTACATGCGACTTCATTCTACTGTTTCACTTTGCACGATCGCTTAACAATTCTTTAAATTCTTTCAGGCATTGATTTATTATCAATGAATATTAATTAAAACTAGAGGGTTACTCTCGCTTCGCTTGCAGATGCGTCCTTAGAAAAGTCATTTTTTCCGAATTTATTCACAAATATTACCATACTGGTATATTATTTTTACAAAATGTCCATAAATTGTAGCTTATAACCTTTCTAGACAATCTTTTTGTATTGGTGTAACCGTTTCAAAATCCATACAGTAGTTTCTTAGATTAACCCGAATAAACACAAACTCCGTACGACAGGGGACTTCGATTTATAATAGATATTTTCTGACAAATAATAAGTAACATTATTATGAAATGAAATATATTCATTACTGTGAAATGTTTGGAAAAATTTAAAACATATAAATTATTAACGACCATAAATTTTGTCTCTATTCAAAATGATATCTTAAATCTGACACAACAACAGCTAACATTACCTTACGATGAATACGCGCTGCCATAACATCCAATATGAACCATATATTATGTTAATTATTTATATTGGTCATATAAAGCTTTTATTGCCCGAATGCAACTGATACACAGTTTAGTTAAAGACATTTGGAAAAGCAAGATAATATTTGATCTCTATGTTTACAGCGCAACGGTAATGAATCACGAATCGGAAGTGACACAACCTGTAACGCCCGTTTAGACAATGAGTCATTGCGTTTTCATGGGTAATACGACTTTGTCCAAGAAGACCCACATAAACACCTGCATTGGCGGAAATATTTACTAACCATAATAGATGTTAATATCGTGACTTACAAAAAATATCAAAAATAACTGTGTTATTATGAAAAAATATTCCACTCAAACTGAAAACAGATCTTCGACCTCAGTTACTCTCGGTTAGTTTACCGTTATTAACTATAACTAACCCAATAAGTATTTGATTAATAAGTACACTAAAAAATCCACTCGCACAGCCTCAATAGTACATATGTTGGTACATTTAACCGGGTGAGGCTTGAAATATTTAGGATCGTTCAACGCTTTATAATATCGACTGCAAAGTTTGGAACACTTCTATTACGTTGGAGTATATTCTAACTTACTGGTTTATTGCTTTCGGTGGTATTATTTCAGTGAATTCAGAATATATTTCTCGCGTTCGCGGGTAAAAGTAATCCCTGAGGCTCTTATTTGGTACTTAGTTCAAACATCCCGTGGATAGTAAATATCTTTAGAACGTATTTGTTCGGACTAATAGGATGTATCATTCTGCTTCTCATATTTCAAAACTCTACATATTAATAGTATAGTTTTATGTTACTACTGGAGACAAACCTGTATTCAATATAACTATTCTTCGCCCAGTGGTCGAAATTCGACTGTAAACATTAGTGAAAATTTGGGGAAAACGTATGTATATGAATAGAATTTACTTATCTATATAAAAAAAATGTTTCCAAATATTTTTGTATTGGTAACACTGAAGTTCATCAATAGCCAACAAATAAATAATAAAACGGTTGATAGAGGAGAAAAAATTACTGAACTGTTTTGTCTTTATCTATTTATATAATATAGTAATATACTGCCTCGGTGGTGTAGTGGCTAGCATTCACGGCTGCACACTCGGAGGTCCTGGGTTCGAGTCCCGGGTCGGGCCAATTTTAGTTATTGAGTCTTTCTGTATAGTAAGTCTCAGTATCAGCCCGGAGTTGGGAAGTTGGCGGTGTTTCACCCCCGTGCCTCGGAGAGCACGTAAAGCCGTCGGTCCTGCGCCTTAACTCTCACTGATCGTGTCGAGTAGTCGTCCCACCGGAATATGAGAGTGACAGGAATAGAAAGTACACTTGTGCCTGCGCGTACACTTGTGCACTATAATATCTCCTGCGCAGTTGGCTACTCTCAATGAGATTGGCCGCCGTGGCCGGAATCGGCCAGGAGAACATCATCATATAATATAGAGAGAAAGAACTAAATATTGTGGGCTTACTTTAATGGATCGATTAGAATTTTTTTTAAGCTTTATGTCAAAAATCTCAATAGCAACCCTGAGTTTAAAAGTTAGTGGTGTTACAATAATGAACTTTTAACAGCATACATTATTTATTTCACTCTTCAACTGTGGTAACTTTTCATCTGTGATATAAAATATGAATAAATTTTAAATAAATACTTATATAAAATACAAAAATATAATATTTTTCTCGTTTCAGTTTTGCCACAACGAATTTAAATTTATGAGTATATTCACATATAAATATTAACAATTTGTTCGTATTCTAATATCTTTAATACGACAGAAGTTTCATAAAAACTTAACTTTATTCGTATGTCATAAATCGTAAAAATAGGTACGCTGTTTACGACACGGTCTCGGAATTGACATAAAGACCTCGAGCGATATTAGATGAAGGTATTATTAAATTATATTATGTTTCACTGTCACGCACATGTAGTTTGGGTGATATTTGTCGCAGTTAACTTCTTGAATAGAAAATATAAAAAATATTTACATCTATTTCTTATAATGAGGACCATTAAGCTAAAAAAGCAATTGTATAAGAGTTTTTTGTATGTTTGTATTTTTTTGTTATTGAGTATTTGTAATTTATAAATTCCTATCCATATATTTTCATGATATCTTGAAGAGTCGTTAAGCAAACGTTTATGAATGTTTTGAGATAGGATCTTCAGTACGCCAATATCTATATATATATAGCAATAATAATTTTCTTTTCTAAATCTACATCATATTAAATTATTAATAACCTCAGCAAATCTCACTAAGACTAGCCATGTATATAAGATGTTATGTTAGTGTACCTTCTACTCTTTACACTCTCAAAGTCCGGTGAGACGACAATTCTCAACTCCGAGCTGCTACTGTGAATTTACTTATAACAAACCAAATAACTATAATGCCAAAAGCCCAACATGGATCTGAACCCAACATCCGATCTGCAGCCGTACATGCTACGTCACTAGACCAACGAAAATTTAGATTAAGGACTTTAAATATAGAAAGAAGAATTACATTTACCATGCTTAATTGTCGATCACCTACGTTTCTAACAATTAACAAAGTATATTTTACAAATTCAACTATATCACTGGAATAGTGAATTAAATTAAATTTTTAAAAGTATCAAAGAACGGACGCAATGTTCGGATTACAATACAAAAAATACAAAGGAGCGTGCATAACGAACTCACTTGTGTTGTGTTCAAAGCGGTATGTATTGTGTAGAAAATATTGCGAATAAAGCTGTACCACGTGACAATGCGTCAGACACGGTTTACACTAAAAATATTAATTAGCATGTAGTTTTTATGTAACGAACGCGTCAAGTCTGCTTTTTTTAACCCCCGAAGCAAAAAGAGGGGTGTTATAAGTTTGACGTCGATGTCTGTCTGTCTGTCTGTCTGTCTGTCTGTCTGTGTGTGTATGTGTGTGTGTGTGTGTGTGTGTGTGTCTGTGGCGTCGTAGCTTTCAAACGGATGAACCGATTTCGATGCGGCTTTTTTTTTATTTGAAAGCCAGTTTCCTTGCGATGATTCTTTGCTATGTTTCGTTAATATCGGTCCAGAAGTGTAAGAGTATCAGCTCTTTTCCAAAATGATGTAAGGCATTTTGGCGTATGATAATTCGATTAAGTGCTACAAGCGTGCCAGTGTAATCGTTAAATGACAATTTGCGCAAGGGTTTTTTTTTTAATTTTAATTATTATTAAAATATTCGTATGAATCCTTTAACTTATTTTTTTATAATGTATGTTTAGCCCTATTTAACGCCTCACTGCTGAGCACGGGCCTCCCTTCAATACGAGGGGTAGCAGGCCATAGTCCACCATGCTGGCCAAGTGCGGGTTGGCGGACTTCACATGTCTTTCGAGAACTTAACAATCAACTTAATAAATAGTTTATAGTTAAATAGAGAATAAACTTAAAAATCGATAATGTATAATTCTTTATAAAAAGTTCAAATAGTTATTTTTACAATACCAATCTATATCTATACCTACTAATATTACAAATGTGAAAGTTTGTGAGTATGGATGTATATTTGTTATTTATTCACGCCAGAAGGACTGAACGGATCTGGATGAAATTTGACACAGAGATAGATTATAGTCTGGAATAACACATAGGCTACTTTTTATCCCGGATGGGGTGCACGAAAGGAGCCTTTTCGAGCGACAACCTATACGTCAGGCGCACCCTGGGCAATCAGAAATTTACTAACGCTGATTGGCTAATCCTTTCACCACGATGGCATTCTTGCCATCAATACGAGAAGAAGAAGAAGATCCTGAAAAATATACGGTTCCCGAGGGATAGATTTGTTTTTGTTTTTTTTTTAGAGGCCAACCCGACCGAAGCGAGGGCTAAGCGCTAGTGAATAATATGTACGAATAGAGCGAGCGAAAGGATTCAAGTTACATATTATTATGATTACAAAACGATTTTCTACACTACAATATTATAAAGAGTTAAAGTTTGTGAGATTGTGAGTTTGTGAGCTTATACTTTGTGACGTTGTAGGGGGTAATCTCTGGATTTAATGAACCGATTTAGATGAAATTTGCTAACAAGATAGTTTGAGATCCTGGGAAGGACATAGAAATACTTTTTATTCCGGAAATCATCCCTTAAAGGGGTGAAAATGGGAATCAAAGTTTGTATGGGGAATCAAGCTAGAGACGAACCCGAGCAAAGCGAGGGTGAGTCGCTAGTCATTAATAAACAACGCAAATAATATTCAAAAAAAATGGAACTTGAGCTATCGTCAATAATACAAATTAGAAGCTGAAGCGTTAATTGATACATTTCAAGATATTTCCATAATTGAACAACTTTATTAGCTTCGTTATTAATTCTCCCCTAAACTAATCGGTATTTATTCATTGAACAAACTATGATTTATTTATTACTTGATAGTATGATGACAATGGCTATGCTTAAATTGCTATATAACAAGCTATTTCAAATACTATATGTACATATAATATATATTCCAAAAATAATAAATCCATCTTAAAATAGTTCTATTGAGAAATGGCCAAATCGAAGTGATATTTGAGACTGCAACTGCGAAGATCGGTGATAAGCGACCAATTTGAGGAGGCGCCACGACGGGGTACGGAAGTCGTTATTACAGTAGACGGTGCGATGAAGCAAATTGCGCCCGAACACGCCATCTGAACGTGACAGCGCTGTCGAACATATTCCTTATTTGAAACGTCTCGGCTGACATTCAAACTGTATACCTATTATGAATATTGAGCCACAAATAACATACGAATGCCTTTGATTTTACTATCGTACGAGATTGCTTTAAAGCTGGAACGAGTGCCTGTTACTTGACAGTTTCTCTCGGGTAATTTCTTTGAAGTCATGTTAGGATTGCGTTTTCATTTGGAAAAAATGCCGAACATTATAACCTGAAAGCTTCAAAGGACTTAATCAAGGTTTGAACTGGTTATAATTACGTGTATATATATATATATATATATATATATATATATATATATATATATATATATATATATTTTAGAAATAGCGTCAGAACTTTAATATTTTTATGATGGATCAAATAAAAGTTTTTACCTTTATATAGTATTCATGTACTATTTTAGGCATATAGTATAATAAGACTCTTAAGTAAAACCATGTGTAGTAGGTTCAAATCTAGGAAAAAAACTCTGATATTTTTATATTTCATTTTCAATATAATTACCATTTCCTAATGCGGTAAAAGAAATCCTCGTGAGTAAACCTTCATATCTAAAAGAACCTTAGTAATTTTCGAAAGACCTATAACGTCGATCAACCCACATTTGATAAGCGTGGTGGATTACGACCTGATCTTATAAATTTCTTCTTCTATTTCTTATAAATGTTCCTTAAGATTCCCCATTCTTATTTCAACACTACAATTTTATAACTAGCTCTTGTATTAAGTAATAATTTAGTTTATTGTTACTAATATTCACCTTTCAAATAAACAAAAACAAAATCAAAATCAGTTCATCCGTTCGGTAGCTACGATGCCACAGACAAACACACACACAGACACGTCAAACTTATAACACCCCGTCGTTTTTGCGTCGGGAGTTAAAAACAAATCACCTAAAATCAAATTAAGCTATTAATACACACATTTACCAGAAATAAATATTATTTAATAAGATTTTATTAAACTCTACCGAGTTTTTGTAATACTTATTAGGTTTAACATTAAGTACTTTTAACAAAGTAAAGTAGCACCAACCTTATTAGATTAATTATGTCTCATAAAAGCTAACCAAATTAATAATTATAACAAATTGCTCGATTTTTATTTGATTTCAAAGAAATGTATAAAGAAATTCAATTGGAAATCATACATTTTAATTAGACGGGCGACCTCCGGTTTTAGTGATAAGGTAATTTGAGCGATAAGTGTATAAGAGGCCAGTTAGGCTGGAGTTTGCGCGTTTATTTCTTATAATAACATATTATGAAAAGGCCGGAGGTGGAACACGATCGCTGCGTACCTTCGTTGGATGTAAATAAAAGTCACCCACGTAGCGGCGTAGCGGCACGAAATATTGAAGCGACTTTTTATTATAATGATGCCTAAAAGAAGTTTTATCGTAATATATATTTCTTATTACATATGATAAGATATCAATTGAAACAAATTTATAGACTACTTCATTTTATTCTCGTTTTATCATTTATTTAATCGCAAGAATTTACCCGTGACTACGGTCTAGTTTATTTATTTACTAGCGATTCACCCTCGCTTCGCTCGGATCCGTCCCTAGGTTGATTCCCCATACAAATGACGAAATGATTTCCGGGATAAAAAGTATCCTATGTCCTTCCCAGGGTCTTAAACATATTTTTTTACCAAATTTTATTTAAATCGGTTCAGTAGATCCAGAGATTATCCCCTACAACGTCACAAAGTCACAATTCACAAAATTTACCTGTTTATAATATTAGTATAGATAATTACTCCGTTATGCGGGTAGTGTGACCTAATGTTAAATTAACTAAAACCTACCTCAATAAATGTTACTAATATTATAAATGCGAAAGTTTAGATTTTTAGATGGACGTTTGTAACTAAATCACGCCAAAGCGGCTGAACGGATCTGGATGAAATTTGGCACAAAGATAGATTATAGTCTGGATTTTTTATCCATAATAAGTATTTTTATTTCGAAAATTGTACGGTTCTTGTGGGAAAGATTTGTTTTTGCTATTTTAGAAGCGAATTCGAACGAAGCGAGGGTGAGCCGCTAGTAAGTTATAACATGCTAAAAGTATTTTTAAAGCAGATTGATAGATCCAGATATAAGCGCGTCCCAATAAAATGTACAAGCAATTCCTACTACTTTATAATATAAATATCTTAAGTTAATATATTATTATTATTATTTAATACAATTAAGAACATTTACGTATACAGAATCAGCATTAAAATCTATACATTATCCCAAATTATGGTTATGAAACAATGACACGTTAATAGAAAATCTATATCTCTATTGTAATGCCTACTGCGCAAATATTTAATCTTAATCTTGTTAATTTACACTAGGGAGTATGTTATGAACTCAGAAACTTATTTAAAAAAACAACAAATTCTAGTATTCAAAAATGGAAACCTTATAGAATAGATGCTAAAATCATTCACATGTTTCCCTTTTCATTGTAAATCTTGTTAGAATTCAAAGGTTTCTAGTAAACGCGAAATACAGCTACATAAATGTAGTATTAAGATTTGCAATAAAATGGCAACACACTTCAGAAAATCTTAAAAGGACCAACAATACATATAAAGTTTAAAAATTAATTTTCTCAAAAATATATAATTTTTGAGAAAATTAATTTGTTTATTTGTTACCTTTTAAACAACTTCATTTTGTTAACATTACAAAAAAAAATATTTAAGGGATAAGTGTATATTTGAGGGCTATGAGACCAGTTAGTTTGGACTTTGCAAAAATAAAGAAATATTATTGCAATGAAACTTTGTAATAACGTAAATATATGCGCAGTTTTAACTATTTTGTCGGATTTATTTATTTGAGAATTCTACATCGATTCCAATCGCAGTAGTACCGACCTAGTACCTCAAACCTGTCGACGGTAATGCTTGGGGATAGTGATGATTCAAGAATCAAGTACATTCTAGTGAGTGCATGATATTTATATATGAAATGATTAGAAAAAATAATTGAATGCTTACATTTATACTCCGTTAAACACCGGAGGCCGATGTTTCCATACCTGTAGTAGACAAAAACTCTTATAGTCCACGCCATCATCTACAAAATTCTTCGCTGACATTTATCAGATAATTAGTAATTCAAAGTAGAAAGCAAAGAAAGGATAGATTACAACCGTATTTCCACACTATATTTTACATCTTAAAGTAACTCTGTCACGCTTACATTTTCTAGTATAAACCACTGAACAAATTGCGATGAAATTTGACAAGACCGTAAATCGCATCATGAGGACGGACATAAATTACGTTATATCCTCACTATTTTTGCCATGCGAGCGGAACCGAAGATTAAACTAGGCAACAAGTTAACCCATATGAGAATAAGACTCACCTGTGAGTCGTCCTAAGCTTTATACACGTAATAAATCTAAGGCAGTGTTACATTTTATTCCAACGTGTTCAAAAGAAAATTAAAATAATGTTATTCTTGCCAAATAAATATTGTAGTCCCGAACTATTAAGTTATTGACACCTGATGGTCCGATACCCTACTCATTTGTCAAATCAGCAGAAATATATGCGTGAGAACTCACAGAGTGATGGGTCGGCCTGGATTGAATTACTTGCGCGATACTGACGAGGGTTTGCTTGGGCTCTGAGAATTGAACACTATCCAGATCGGCCCGTGATTAAGCGTTTATGTATACGTTTAATAACAGCTTTTGTTAGGAGTAAATCTCTTTTTATATTTTATGTACATACATTATAGTGAAGTGTACGTATTCAACCCTGTTTAACGTCCCACTGCTTTGCTCGGGCCTCAATTCAGGATGTCGATCAGGCCATAGCCCGGGATTGACATGTCTTTCGAAAACTTGCTAATATCTCTCATACCTTTCTCGCGATGTTTTCCGTCGCCGTAAGACAAGTAGTAATCATGTTGGAAATGATTCGCATGTGACAATATCAGAGATTCGAGGTCTGGCGATTTGAACTGGATGCACTTAGTTTCTCAAGCAAGCACATTACCAACCACTGTCTGTATATAGTGAAGATTACTTGCATAATTATTATTTTGATATTTCTAATATTGGTTGTTTTCGTTTACCAATAATAACAACCACAATAATATAAATCGTAATATTTTACTCAGAAAATAAGCTTTATCTGATACTAAATTGGTTCATGTTATTTAGGCTGTGCTGAGTGTAATATATTGTATGTATTAATAATATTCATAGTATATCGAAACTTATTTGCTGAACGTAGCAAAATATTTCTTTATACCTACATATGATATTTGTCTTCAAAAGCGAAATGCGATGTGAATTGTGTTTTTTAACGAAAATGGTAATATTTAACTATTGGATTAGTTTCGTTATCAACGGAAATGTAATCATCAAAACAAAATGCCTTAAGAAAAAGAAGAAGTGTAAGATTATGAACTTTGATATGACTGACTAACCGACAAAAAATAGTTTAGAAAGAATACGAGTATATAAGATGATAGAGATTTCAGATTCTCTCGGAGCCAAAAATTCTCAATAACTTTCACAAAGAAAATGAGTAAAATCATTAAAATATTCCTTTAGTAAGTCATC
The DNA here is from genome assembly GCA_951806755.1 of Brenthis hecate. NCBI lineage: Eukaryota > Metazoa > Arthropoda > Insecta > Lepidoptera > Nymphalidae > Brenthis > Brenthis hecate. Next base: position 4,008,074 of record OX638267.1, on the reverse strand, counting down.
AATTTATTTGGCAACAGTAACCATTCGAACAACACCAGAAACTTCAACGAATGCATTTACTGTGAATTCAAAATGACATTTTACTTAAAAGAAATAGTTATTTAAAAACAGATTTTAGATAAACTAAATATTATAAGTATATTAATACAATAGGCATTACTTTTACTGAGTTTGAGGAGTTACATTGTAACAATTATAAGCAAACTATAATAGCATAATAACCCACGGCATCGCTCGCGCTAAAACTACAAAAAAAAACTCTAAAAGATTAGATTTCATAAAAACTTTTATTTAACGCCCTTATGGGATGAATTTCGAAAAATGCTAAAACACGTATTTATTTTATTGTATTAAGAGAGCATTATTATCCAGTTTTAAGTAAATCTTTGCATAAATATTTTTTTGAATTGTATTATAACGTGTTTTCCCGTGAGGATGAGATGATCTACCGCGGTAAAAAGTAGCCTATATGACTCGATCCCTCCAACTCCCTCCACACAAAAATCACACCAATCCGTCAATCTATTTCGACGTAAAAGAAGGACAGACAAACAAACAAACAAACAAACAAACAAACAAACAAACAAACAAACAAACAAATAAACAAACAAACAAACAAACAAACAAACAAACAAACAAAACAAACAAACAAAACAAACAAACAAACAAACAAACAAACAAACAAACAAACAAACAAACAAACAAACAAACAAACAAACAAACAAACAAACAAACAAACAAACAAACAAACAAACAAACAAACAAACAAACAAACAAACAAACAAACAAACAAACAAACAAACAAACAAACAAAAAACAAACAAACAAACAAACAAACAAACAAACAAAACAAACAAACAAACAAACAAACAAACAAACAAACAAACAAACAAACAAACAAACAAACAAACAAACAACAAACAAACAAACAAACAAACAAACAAACAAACAAACAAACAAACAAACAAACAAACAAACAAACAAACAAACAAACAAACAAACAAACAAACAAACAAACAAACAAACAAACAAACAAACAAACAAACAAACAAACAAACAAACAAACAAACAAAAAACACACTTTACAAATATTAAGTATGGATTGCATGTGAAGTTTACCTTTAAGTAATTGTTACAAGAATAACAAAAATTGTGTACTGTTTATATAAATTATGTAAACAGTTGTTGGTGAACCAAAATAAAATTAATTATTGTTTTATTGCCTAAATAACGTGATTGAGTGAGTTAACTTGCCCAAACACTTTCAAATTCAATTTACAAAGAACAAAGGTCAAGAAGACCTTGTAAAGTAGCCTCAATGTCATGATTTATTTGGCTTTCCCAATATTTATGGAAATTGAGCGTAAAGGCATCGAAGTTCGGAACGCAACCTCGTTGATGCGAAAACAAATTAATTGCTATCGGTTACGTCCAAGTATCGTAATTGCTTTGTTTACACCAGGGATTCATGAAGTAAGAAAAATTAATTGATGTCGATTTATTATAACAATCACTTATTTGATTTCTTGTTAATATACATAAGTTTAGCTATAGCAATTTCTTTTGAGAGTCAATTAATATTGCTTGTATTAATTGCCCCTCGAAAGATATATATTCTAGTACCTGAGCGACCGAGACTTGCTCGACGTTTTTTGGAAAAGATATAAAAATCGCATTTGTTCAAAAAAAACCCTATAGATAAACTTAAAAATCAAAACCTTATCTAGATACAAAATTTGATCCAAATCGTTAGAGCCGTTTCCGAGATTTATGAAATAATATTACATATATACAACAATCGCTCGTTTCATATAATAAGATAGGAAACAGCCGTGTTAACATAAAAGGGTTGCCCCGACCGGTAAAGTATCTACCGAATATTCTCTCCCTGAATATCGACGTAAAGTAGCAGTTTTCGTACCGTTTTGTCCACTGAACTAGAAAGCCGGAGGCTCACGGTGGTAACGCACGAGTGGTGCCCCTAGCCGCTAAGGCCTAGCGTACTTTCAGGTGTATATAGGCTGCGGTTACTTCCTAACTATAGTTAGGCACACTTGTTTATAGTTCAAAAATAATATATGAAGCTTAAAATACATATTTACATATATTTCTTGTTAAAATTGTGTATAAACAGTAAACTTCCAAATTAATTCATGCTGCATGTTTTTTTTTTATTTAAATACTAACGGCTCACTCTCGCTTAACTCGGGATCGCCTTTAGGAAAACAAGAACAAACCTATCCCACGGAAACCGTACATTTTTCGGGATAAAAAGTAGCCTATGTGTTATTTCAGACTATAATCTATCTCTGTGCCAAATTTCATCCAGATCCATTTAGCCGTTTTGGCGTGAAAGAGTAACAACATCCATACTCACAAACTTTAACATTTATAATATTAATATTAATACGAATATTATATTAATGTAATTCACTTGTAGATCTAAATAAATAAATAAAACATTACATTTTACTATCCATTCTCGCTAGCCGTAGCTACATTATGAAAAAACAAACTCGTTCATAATCCAAATCAAACAAGTCCTTTCATAATGTTGCAACGTTTTGGTATTAGTAACTTACACATTTAATTATTCATAACAGAATTTACATTGAGATAACATAACTAATCATCTTATACAATATACTAGGGCTTTACTCTCACTTCGCTCGGATGCATCCCTAAGCTCGACTGGTTTAGGGAGGCATAAAAGACAAAAGTCAAAGAGATTTTTTTTGTACTCGGTACTTTTGTAGGTGTATATAGAATATATAATATCCACCAGAGTTTCATCACAATCGGAACAACACGAATATTTATTATTATTTATACCTACATATAAAAGATAATATTTGCGTGTACCAGATTCTAACGTCGCGTCTCATCTCATTTGCATTTGGAATAACTAAGCCTCGATATTCAATACAATTAATAGGCTCGGATATACAAATTCAAATTGAGCTTATTCTTAACGTAATGCTTTTTCAAAAATTCTATATCCTAAGCATTCACAAGATATTTTTATTATATATAATTATATTGTATTATTAAGCTTTTTAACAATTTTATTTGGTTTGAAAATTTACGAATAATAAATCTTACGGTTAGAATTAAAACATTGAATTTATAAAATGAGATGACATAGAACAAAAATATTATACTATGTAAAATAACTAAGTCCGCAAGGTGCATTGTGGAATCGTGAGCTCTGGTAGTATGTACATACATTGAGTTTGTAAAGAACGAGTATAATACGTACCATACGAACAATGTGAAAGAATAATTTAACACGTTTTCTCTTTACACCGCAAGTAACCTGAAAAGTCAATATTTTTAAATAAAATTAAGCCAAACTCTACCTTTTAGAAAATAAATCTTAGATAAACTATATATTATTTATCTATAGCTTATGAAAAATAACTCATTTATTCCACAGCATAATGTTAATATATGAAGAAACATAATAGTAACAGAAAAATAATATTTCAGAAAATAACTTATCATCAAAGTAACAATTTCAGAAGGACGCTCAAGATTACGTGATAAATAGAAAGCAGGCTGCTATTTAAATATGTCTACGATAAAATAATCTAATTAATATTAACTTACAAAATTATACACCAATTTCTTAGGAGAGGAGTTTCTTTTTAGGGCTCCGTACCGAAGGGTGCCAACGAACAACGGAACCCTACTACTAAGCCTCCGCTGTCTGTCTGTCCGTCTGTCAGAGGGCTGTATCTCATGAACGGTTATAGGCAGAGAGCTGAAATTTTCACAAAGTATGTAATTCTATCGCCGGTATAGCAAAAAATAATAAAAATAAATAGAAATAAAATACAAGAAACATTTTTTTAACGTTCGTAAGCGATCATCGCAGTAATACACCACATACATACATAGAGTAAAAGTAATAATAATAGAAATTACATGTTCGATGGTACGGAACCCTTACTGTACGAATTCGACTCGCACTTAACCGATTTTTTTATATATTTTTATGTGACGACCCTGAAGTATACGTATACTATGTAACTTATTCATGAAAAAAATATTACAAAAATCAAACACAGATTAAATAAAAACTGTTTTGGTGGACTTGGTTAAAAATATAAAGGCAATTAAAATGAAATAAAAATCAGTATACGCGGACTAATTAAACATACATAGATTCCATTATGTATATTAGCGATTGCTTACCTACGCAAATCACTCGTTGAATATGCAACATCTAGTTTAGGAGCTCAAGCATGTGCTTAGACTATTAATTTTCTACGTCCCGATTTAAAATAAATCCGTCATATCCTCCCGATCACAAGCTTCGCAATCCCATTTGATCCTTGACGCTTACGTTATATGTATATAGTCCTAAACAAATATTCACAACCTTTTAATAATACTACTATTATCTTTAAAGTAAAAACTTAAAATGTCTCCTTTTATAGTTAATATTAGTCCCGCTGAGTTTCTTTCGCCGGTTCTTCTCAGGTCTGAGGCTTCTTCTTTCCGAACTGATAGTAGACTCATGATGTTCAGTAAAAATCTGTAATAATGTTTGCTGAATAAAATATTTTGAATTGAATTGAATTAAATATCTGTTAGCAGAGTCAAATGTTAGGTTAAGCGTTAAGTGAAATAATATTAAAATAAGTTTACAATCGCAAAAAGTTTTTAATGATATAACTAATTAACTGTATATATATTTCTACGTTTTCTTCAAATTTGAAAAAAATAACAAGGAGGTGTATCCTCCCAACACCATCAACAGATAATGTCAATGGCCGTCAATATTTGAGATGTCAACTGAATTAGTAAAGTTTCAAATTGATACGAAAAATTATAATTAAGTTAAAATAAACTTTCTAGATTTATGTATACACTTAGTTCATTAATTTGTTAACTTTTGATAGCTACAAGTGAATTTAATAAAAAGGTGTTTCAACATTAGCATTAAGTAGATTTTTTAAATAAGCATGAAATAAATATTGTATTGTAATCAGCCCTTCTTAACGTCCCACTGCTGGGCACGGGCCTCCCTTCAATACGAGGGGGATCAGGCCATAGTCCACCACGCTGGCCAAGTGCGAGTTGGCAGCCTTCACATGTCTTTCGAAAACTTGCTAGGTTCTCTCAGACACGCAGGTTTTCTCACGATGTTTTTCCTTCACCGTAAGACAAGTGGTAATCATGTAAGAAAGAACATAAATAAAGTTTTGCAACGTCTAAAATGTTGAAACAAATATTGCGTTTTAAGTTTTAAATCAAATTGCGCTGATAAATTTTATACACAAAGACAAAACGACCACCTAATTGTTAGAATATTCCTCTTATCTCAAGTGCGGGTTCCGATGCGGGTGAGTCTTTGAGAATTTTAAAAGCTTCCTTTTAAATTTTATATTCACTAATAGTTTTCATGATTGCATAACCTATTCAAATGTGAAAAAGCTTTTTATGTTCAATTTGGTGAGAATTGTCCTGGTTGTTTTTTAATAATGTTCAATTCTACTGACAGCTGTCTGTGTCTGTTGGCGTATCCTTATTTTTGTTTCTAGCATTTTTGTTTGTATTTATTTACTATATATATAAGCTAATATGGAAACGAACCAAATATACTAAATTTAGAACTTACTAACACCAGAAATGTATAGCTTAAATTTGATTTCAACCGTCTATATCGAACTAATTCTTTTTTTCTGCCGTACATTCATATTTTGAATACAGAAAATTAGTTTTATTTTGGGGAACAGTTAATACAAAAAAGAAATATCGCACTATATTATCAATTTTGTCATTTTGATATCTCCGTATAAAGTGAAAGTATAATATTATACATTATCAGCCAGCTCTCTGTTAGTGAACCCAAATAGAGAGATACATAAGAAAATGTGGTAGCAGCCTCAACTTAAAGAAGATATCTATACATATAATAAAATTGCAACTAAGTCGATTTTGTACATTAAATATTTTTTGGAAAATCTTATTGAAATAGACATTATTATCGATACAGAGGACGAATGTATAGATTTTAGAATTTTTGTCTGTCTGTCTGTCTGTCTGTTACCGCATCATGGAAAAAATACTGGAGGGATTTTGATAAAATTTGGCATGATGATAGCTGGTTATCCGGGTCAACACATAGGATAATTTTTACTACGGGAAAATATCTCATCTCTGAGAAATCAATACTAAACGTTAAAACGTACGTCCCTACTTACGTTCGTCCCTACGAACCCGAGCAAAGCGAGGGTGAATTGCTAGTTTTAAATAAAACTATTTTTTTTCATCCCCTATTTAATCCCTTTAGCGTATACATTTTTAAAAACATTTCCTTAATATTTTATTTTTTTATATAAGAAAGCCTTGTGCAAAGTTTCATGCCTCTAATGAGTGGTTAAGGCTAAATGAGTAAATTTAAGATTTTGTTATATAAATAGATAAATTTTACGCGTTTTAGATATAACATACGAAAAATTAAAATAGTATCATGTTACTATAACACATAAATGTGTATGTATGTTTTTTTGTATGTTTGTTAGTTTAAAGAACTAACAAACGTACAAAAAAACATACACTCAAACTGCCTGAATTTGAATAAAATTTTGTATAAAGATAAAGAATGCAGTGGTAGCCCAGTGGTGACGCGCTCGCATGGGTAACCGAGTGAAGCGGGTTCAAATCCCGGGTCTCGCACCTCTGATATTTTCATGTGCGAATCATTTTCAACATGATTACCACTTGCCTTACGGTGAAGGAAAACATCGTGAAAAAAACCTGCATGTCTGAGAGAACCTAGCAAGTTTTCGAAAGACATGTGATGTCTGCCAACCCGCACTTGGCCAGCGCGGTGGACTATGGCCTGATCCCCCTCATATTGAAGGGAGGCCCGTGCTCAACAGTGGGACGTTAAGGGCTGAATACAATACATAAAGATAAACCTGTAAAATTTAGTCACCCAGGGACGAACCCGAGTGAAGTGAGGGTGAGCCGCTAGTTATATATAATTGCTAAATTTACTTATATCTCCTTAATGATTAGTTACGCTATTACCATAGCACGTTTAAACTTAACGATTTAAGACTGACAGTTCCAAATGATCTAATTAGGTGATATGTTCTCAAACTCACAATAACTAATGTCTGGACAGAGCTCGTCAATGGCCCGTGATAGATAATTAATCACATGTTTAGTTTGAGTCTTTAATAGATAGTTGACTGTCCACCGTTATATAAAGAAGTACGTATATTTAAAATATTAGATAAAAAAAGCCTCTGAAAAATTTTTGTCTTTTAAAATAAACTTTTATTAGTATCTTAACAAATACGAGTATATATTTATTTAGTATCTTATTAGTATTATTAAGTATTATATCTTATACTTATTTAGTATCGTGGCATTACGTAGCGAACAGTTTTGAATGTGTTAAAGATTCATTAAATATCTTTTGGAAAGAAATTACTTTATAGGATTAAAATAAATAGAGTATTCATGAAACTTAGTATTAATGCTCTTCAATATAATTAAATACCTATTTTAGCATATTTCGAAATTCATCCCATAAGGGGGTAAATTAAGGAATGAAAGTTTGTATGGAACCTACCTTGAGTAGTTTAGACCTTGAACTGTACCTTAGAGTTTTTATTTGTAGTTTTAGCGCGAGCGGAGCTGCAGATTCTGCTAGTATATTTACCATTTTAATATACATTGTCCTTTGACTAAGCCTCCGACATCTGTCAGTTTGCTCGTCCGTCTGTCATGACCCTTCACCAAGGGTTAAAGATCTCAATCTGAGATTGAAATATAAACAATTTGACGCGTATTAGAGTTTAGTGCTCTTTGAAAATTTATACATTATAGGAATAGAACAAGCCAATTTATTTTATAAAAACGATACTTTAATATTACCATTTGTAGCATCTAATAATCTATCTCAAGTAGTAGTAATTTGATAGAAACTACATATAAGTTATGTCAAATTCCTATTACTAATAAGAAAAACCACGTTATTGGGATCCGTAGTACACAATATTAATAAACAAGTAATTTCTATCAAATACCACTGACATATACTCGTATTAATACCAAGGAAGAGTGTTTTTTAAATCTTTATTTATTAGCCTAATATCCCGATCTATGTGGTGGACCCCTCGTTCTTTTTCCAGACGAAATATATTTTTTAAACCATAAAACATATTATCAAACATGACCCAGACGGGTTGTCACCAAAACTTTGCTTCGGGCTATTTTTTACTAAAAAAAACCTCTAGTCTGGATATGTTTTCGTATGACAACCCTATATCGTAAAATTTGTTATAAAATTATCAACATTTTAATACTTGATTCAATTTTTGAGAAGCCTTCTACTTTCAATTGATACTAATTTATCATTGAAAAAGAGTTCCTGTACTTTAAAAAAATACATTTTTTTATTAAAAATAGTCTGGAGCAAATGTTTGGTGACAAGGAGTCCACCACATAGATCGGGATATCCTACTATAATAACTATAATTTTCAAAAGCTAAAAAATATGCTTTAATTAAAATTCATGGGACTCGACAAAACAGCTTGGACGGGTGGGGTTTACTAGCTGCCACTGAAGAGTTCCACTATTTGGCTCCATCATCAGATCAGCTCCAAGATACCAAATTATAGTATTGCCATCCGAACTACATATACATATGTACATACAAAGCTTCATTTCGATACAACAATTAAAGGAAAGTTAAAATTGACTGCCAAGTTTTGATTAACTTGTTAACAATTCACAAGTGAAGCTAATAAAAGCGTGTTAAAAATAATCTACTTATACCAATATCTAAGCTTTTAATCTTTACATTTTTTTATTAAATATACTTGTTTAATCTGTGATTAAATATGTATACAAAATGACAAATATTTTTATGTTATCCAAATTCACTATATATTTACTGGGAAAATATGTCGGTATATACAATATTTTATTATATAATTCTTAATTACGGCACGCTCTCAATTTGCTATCTGTAACGTGAAAAAGTAGGATAGAAACGTACTCATATTGCTTTAATAATACGAGTGCGGCTTATGAGAATTTTCGGTGTAGAAACAAAATTAATATCCACCAACTACAACTCCAAGTTGATTCATCTCCATGAACATACAAGTACAAAGTGCACTTGTAGAACTGTTTTACATAAAACTTGTTTGTGGGTAGTACGTTCAATCCAGTTCAGTAAGCTTTTTAATATAACACGACTAGCGACTTACCTCCACCCTCACTCGGGTGCCAAACAATAACCTATGTGTTGTACCTGGTCTTAATCTATATTTCGACGAAAATTCATCAGATTCTGCCAGCCATTTCAGCGTGAAGAAGTACAAATATACACATATATACAAACATACAAACTTTCTTATTTATAACACCTCCAGGTAAATTTCTAAGAAATTAATTAAATTTCTAAGTAATCTATTGTTAATTGTAACGCCGGCATGTCCGCGGTCGTGGAGGGATTAATAGTATCTAATAGCTAAATCCGCAAACATGCTATAGGTGTACTAGCATTGCCCGCGGCTCTGCCCGCGTTCAGATGACAAAAAACCAAGTTCTTAGGTTTTATATATTAGTATACTCTTACATTGCAGTATTTGTATTATTTCTCAGAAATGAGACATTTTCCCGCGGTAAAAAGTATCCTATATGTTGGCTCGGATAACCAGCTATCACCATACCACATCAAAATCCCTCCAGTAGTTTTTCTGTGATGCGGTAACAGACAGACAGACAAAAATTCTAAAAACTATAGATTCGGCCTCTGTATCCATAATAATGTTTATTTCAATAAGATTTTTCAAAAAATATTTAATGTACTGATTCGGCTTAGTTACAATTTTATTATATATATAGATGAAGTATAATCGCGTATTCAGCTGTCGTGTTACATAAAGATTCTTACAGAATAATTACAAATCTCCAGATTATCATATGAAAAGTAGTCATTTTATAACCTGTGCTCGTTAATTGAAGAATTAACCGATAAACTCGGCCCTATGCTAATTGTCCTCGGAAATTGATTGCAATTGCGCTACAGCTTTGAGAATATAAAGCACTTTATCCAATTGTTGCTGAAATATTTACAGCGAAATATCATTTTCGATTCTCGTTGTCATGATATGAATTACTGTTTATTCTACTGGAAAGGCTCGGTGTTGTGAATTTGGTATGTTTGTACGTCTTCTTTATCTAAAGTAAACAGAAATGGACTAACAGAGAGTCACATGAAAAATCAATAAATCGTCTGCGTTTAGATTGGAATGTTATAAAAAGTGGTTTTAAATAAAAGATTTTAAGATCTGCTAGAAAATATTATATGAAATAATATTTCCGAGATTTGGTTAAAATTTTAAGCTTTTTTAATTTTCCATACTGCATTTGCTAATGTACCTTTCGGTTGCAGTTAAGAGCTTCACTACAAGTTATTTCTGCGTATTAATAGTAAGATTTTTTTCTATATGAAATCTATCTTTGTATTGCTTGTTTAATTTACATTATAACTAGCGGAAAACAAAAACAAAGTCCCACGGGAACCGAAAATATTTTCCGAGACAAAAAGTAGCCTATATGCTATTCCAGACTAGAATCTCTCTCTGTGCCAAATTTCATCCAGATCCGTTTAGTCGTTCTGCCGTGATTGAGTAAGAAACGTCTATCCAAACATCTAAACTTTCACATTTATAATATTAGTAAGAAGAAAGATATATTATAATCATATTATTCCTAAATAAGTCTAAAGTAAACTATATAGTGTTTCATATATCTATACATTTATTAAGCAAATAATTCATTAATTAAATAATTGACTTTATAAATAATAGTTGGTTATTTGCGATCCTCGTTGATCGTGTTTGTATTTTATAAACGCTCCATTTAATTTTAGTAAAATTTTATTGTTACAATTGCTATATTTACATATTATATATAGTCTATACATATAATAAAATTCTAACTGAGTCGAATCTGTACATTAAATATTTTTTGGAAAATCTTATTGAATTAGTCATTATCATTGATACAGACGCAGAATCTTTAGTTTTTAGAATTTTTGTCTGTCTGTCTCATTTTGTCTGTCTGTGAATGCATCACGAGAAAACCATTCGACAGATTTTGATGAATTTTGCTTTTATGATAGCTCGTTATCTGGGTCAACATATAGGATACTTTTTACTGCAGGAAAATATATTACCTCTGAGAGATTTATACTAAACGTTAAAACGTAATTAGGGACGAATCCGAGTATGTATTTTATTTTCTCATAGTATAATGTAACTTACTCATGTGCTGTAAGCCATGGGTTCAATTGACAAACGTGATTGTCTTACATTAATTCCAAATCAACCAAAATGTTTCTTAGTTAGGTGTAAGGAAGAGTTAGTAAGTGGTTACAAAGTGGAACTGAGAACTCCAGGGGGTAAAAACATCTATTCTCTAGTCTGGCTTACTCTGGCTTGCCTTCATTAGCAGTCAGTTCAGTGAAGCGCTAAGTGAGCAAAAATCGTTTCGAAATGCTCAATCCACCGGAAAAACTACACACAAAATTCAAAATCTCGCGATAGCCATGACATCCTTAACCGACCACGCCAATATATATCGCCCGAGGTACTAAGCCATTTTATGGCAGCCCATCTAGAGGAAGGCAAGGCCGTCTTCATAAGTTTCAATGTTGAGCTGTCACCTGATGCGTCACATCAAACAAACTTTACTCTTTTAAAGGGGCTCTACGTGTGGGACCCATGTCTCCACGCAAGTCTTCCAAAGGGCCAGGCTCATTTGAGTCCGTGAAATCCAAAGAAATCGTACAAAATAATAATAATATTTCAACCCTTTTTAATGTTCCACAGAACGCATGAGGTAGCATGAATGTATTTAAATGTTATAAATTATTAATCCCTCAACGACCGTGGATACGCCGGCGTTACTGTTAATAATAGATTTCTTAGAAATTAAACTAATTTCTTAGAAATTTACCTGGAGGTTATATCCTTCTATTAGAACAACTTAAATGTAATGTACGAGTATAAAGTACTGATTTGTTTTAAAGTTATGAGGCACGTTGCCAGATATATTTCGTTGTCTGTTCCTACCATTTTCTTGAAGCCCAAATTTTTCAGATTATTGTTATTTTTTTAATGTTTTTATAAGTTTTACTTGAAAAAATTGTTTTTAAAACCTTATAGTATGTAAAATTGGGATACTATAATATTATTATAATTTAATATTATCAACCTGATCTGACAAAGGCATAATGAAATTCTTCCTTATTGATTAAAGAATATGTTCCCTAATAGTTAAAAATATTTTAAGTCTTCAATTCACTCATAAGTACAAACATATTTTTTTTAATTTACTGCATTTGACTAATCTGCATACACTTTAAATATATTAAGAAAGTGAACAATATGTTAGAATTCCTCGATTTTATACGATAATGATGTACCTACTAACGCGCGAAAACCCATAACTCACTGAGATAAAATCAGCAGGTGTGTGGTGTGGTCTCGTAGGATCGGAAGTTGACGCTTAAGCTATATTACTAGGAATTTTCGTCGATTCTAAAAACTCTTATATATTTTTATTAGTTTTTCCTGTACCTACGTTGAAAAGATGTACTAATTATATGTAAATATTCTGATATTTATCATAATATTAATCATTATAATACTTATCCTCGCTTCTCTCGGGTTCGTGTTTTGGTGGCATTAAACTTAACTAAATTGGCGTCACCCCATTCGGACACCTCCTTCAGAGTCAAGTCAATGCGATTCACCAAGGCCTCTCTTTGCTCAAGGATCTCAGAAGCACTGGCTTTAGAACTGGACAAGTATCTATCCGTAACAGTGCTGTCATCAGCGTACCCAAAGATACCGGGTTTTAGAAGATCGTTGATGTGCAGCAGGAAGAGTGTTGCGGACAGAACAGATCCCTGAGGAACACCGGCATTGACAGCCATTAGGTCAGATGAGCAGCCGTCAACGACCACCCTAAATGACCTCTCACTCAAAAAATCAGATATCCAGCTACAAAAGCCAGCGGATATCCCATATGCCGGAAGCTTGCTGAGAAGACTGCCATGCCAGACCCGGTCAAAAGCCTTCGAAATATCGAGAGACACGGCGAGTGCCTCACTGTGTTTTTCAATGGCTTCACCCCAAGTATGTGTGGCATACACTAGAAGATCCCCAGTAGACCGGTTTTTCCGAAAGCCGTACTGGTGGTCGGACAGGAGATCATTTTCTTCTAAGTATGTTAGGAGCTTGTTATTGACCACACGTTCCATACTTTTACAAAGGATGGACGTGATCGCAATTGGTCTATAATTGGCCGGGTCAGCACGACACCCCTTTTTCGGTACTGGCTGCACATTTGCAACTTTCCACGACTTCGGGACTTGAGCAGTTGCAAGAGAGAGGCGAAACAAACGCGGTCCCTAGGTACGTTTTAACGGTTAGTAGGGAATAGATAGACTATATATTAGTATACTTGTATATATATACATAATATACATAAGTATGATAAGTTTTATATCCTAGTATAGTCTTATATGATCTGTACTTACCTACTTCAAAAATGATTGATTCTCCATACAAACTTTCATCCCCATAAAAGATGATTTCCGGAACAAGAACTATCCTTTGTCCTTCCCAGGGTCTCAAACTATCTTCATACTAAATTTTATTTAAATTGGTTCAGCAGATTTTTAGTATATAGATAACAAACAAACATACAAAAAATCTTTTTTTCTCTCTTTATAATATTAGTATAGATAAATAAAGTACTTGGGTGAACCAGCACAGTTCATTAATTAACTTTTTTATTAAATAAGCATCTATACATTATTAAAATATCTCACTGGAATATAAACTATCATCATCTACTTACCTAGATGGCTCTATCATCTCTTGTCATTCCTCTTCACATGCAATCATTCTGTTATTGAAGGGCTTAGTTCGTAATATAGGTTTCATTGCGAATAGACCCCCAGTATTACGATAGCAGGAAACTCATTTACTACTTAATGACGATTATACGTGTTAGAATATACAAACATATATTCGCATTTATTTAACGACTCTTAGGATTGTCTTTCAATTATAAGAAAACTAGCAGAACCCGCGGCTTCGCTCTCGCTAAAACTACAAAAAAAATCTCTAAAAAGGTAGTTTCATACAAACTTTCATCCCCTATTTTACCTTCTTATAGGATGAATTTTGAAAAATGCTAAATGCTTAATTTTATTGAAGAGTATATATACCAAGTTTCAAGTAATTCTGATATTAAATATTTTTTTGGATTGTATTATAACGTGTCTCCCGTGGGAATTAAGTAATCTCCCGCGATAAAAGTAGCCTATGTCACTCTCTAGCTCTCCAACTATCTACACACAATAAAAACTTTTTAACAAAAAAATAAAAACCGACTTCAAACAAAAGCACTAAAAAGTAAAAAAATAACTGATTGGTAGTTTTCATTTACTATACATACCTAATCAAATATATTCGAAGTCGGTGTGCTTTGGCTAAGTAATTAAAGCCTACCTATTAAATACATGCCTAATTAAAATATTTTCGAAATCGGTGCAGGCCATACAAAGCAAAGCATCTATTTTTTTTTTTTAAATTTAAATGGGACCAATCTGGAAGTATACACTTTCAAACAACACAAAAATTGTCCAAATCGGTTAATAAATGACGGAGTTCTGAGGTAACAAACATAAAAAAAAAAAAAAAAAACATACAGTCGAATTGAGAACCTCCTCCTTTTTGAAGTCGGTTGAAAAATCACGCCAATCCAGCAAGCCGTGAAAGACGGCAGACGTGAAAGAAAGTCAAAAGAAACAAACAAACAAACAAACAAACAAACAAACAAACAAAAAAACAAACAAACAAACAAACAAACAAACAAACAAACAAACAAACAAACAAACAAACAAACAAACAAACAAACAAACAAACAAACAAACAAACAAACAAACAAACAAACAAACAAACAAACAAACAAACAAACAAACAAACAAACAAACAAACAAAACAAACAAACAAACAAACAAACAAACAAACAAACAAACAAACAAACAAACAAACAAACAAACAAACAAACAAACAAACAAACAAACAAACAAACAAACAAACAAACAAACAAACAAACAAACAAACAAACAAACAAACAAACAAACAAACAAACAAACAAACAAACAAACAAACAAACAAACAAACAAACAAACAAACAAACAAACACACTTCACACTTCCACATTAATAATATTAGTACGGATGTTATAAACAAAATTTTAATATGACAAATGATAATTGGAAATCAGCATTTAATGCGACTTAAATAATTTCATATAAAAAAATAGTTATTATAAGTTTGTTTAGACATATACATGAATGAATACATACACCCGCTACCACTATCACTGCCGTCCTAAGGACACTTAAGTCTAATAATAGAAAAAATAATATAAAATATGTATTTTTATAGAATACACCCCTAACTATTACTATACAATTCATGTCCACGAGGAATGGTGGCAGGAATGCTCGCTGCATTCCCCCACTGAACCGCAATGCAATCTTTAGACGAAAATATAGCGAGGTCGTCTGATTCAGCCACGAAAAATATGAGAGGTCTTATAACATTATTAAAAAATTTTCCACACTACGACTGGTTTGTTTTTAAGTTGCCAAAAATAATCCGTTGAGAACCAAGCGTAGAGCTACATTATAACATATTACGTATATGAGTATATATTAACAAGATGAACAAGTATTATGTAATATATCAGAAAAAAATACTAAAATATTAATTCTACGTTCACTCTAGTTTTAAAACTTGAACATAGCTGTACAAAACTTTTTTTTTATTTATCGATATGTACCACTTGGTTATATATATTAATATAAGTTTTGAATATAAATTAATATTTTTTAATATGTGGATATTTAAATATTAAATATATAATTATACTCTGTTTCTTCACATATATAGAATGGTACACTAGCATGGTCGCTGTTTACGGTTAAGTTTGACACAACTTAATGCAAGCGTCATACAAGTATCTTGAAATTTTGTTTCCAGTTAACAGAAACCTTCTGGTTCTGTAAGGCATTACTTTTATTTACTATTGTATTTCCTGACATGCAAATTATATTGTTTCGGTTGTTTGTGTAAGCTTTAACTTTTTGTGTAAATAACATCAGAGCGACTCATCTGCAACCTCCAGTTAGCGTATTTGTTTATTTAGGAAAAAAGGAAACCAAGCGAAATACTCGATTGTAAGCGGAGTCGTTACTGACAAAAGTTTGGCGTGGAACTCAATATTGACTCGTGTAACACACCCCACGGGATACGGATGTAGCTAAGTTACAGCCTTCTGTAGCGATTTTGAATGTTAGTATAGTCATCATTTAATATGAAAACCTATCATAACTGAGGAATATAAGATTTATACTATAGGACATCTGATGAAAATACGGCATCTTATCATGTTGCAATTAAAGTGGTACTTTTATCGTTATTATATAAAGTTATTATTATATACTACCGGCTCACCCCCGCTTCGCTCGGGTCCGTCGCTGGGTACGTTAGCTATATAAATTTTAATATATTTTTGCGTCAATTTTTCATTTTTTCTCTTTATTAAAACCTTCCGTGGACCTTAAGGAACATACGAAAAAAAATTTAGCCGAATTGGTCCAGCCATTCTTGAGTTATGCGCTTACCAACATTCATTTTTATTTATATAGATAGAGGGTATAGAAGATTCCTACTACACTCACCTCACCTTATGTGACTTTTTGCAACAGCGTTTATGAAAAGTATTAAAATCTTCATACCATAAGTGCTTACGAATCTGTTCAATGGTTTATGCCTTATAACTAACATCGTTTCTTAATAAATATCAAAATAATTTTTCCATAAAAAATATATAAAAGTTACTTATCCTGACTGATTAATCGACGCCCAGATAAAATTGTTATACGTGAAAGATTAAAAATTTGACGCCCAATTTAATAACTTAGGTAACCGCCAAGAAAGGAAGTTTTGAAATTCAACCCTTAAAAGGGTTAAAAGCCGGATGAAACGTTATATACTCCGTCATCACCTCTTCCAATCTATACATATAATAAAATTTTAAGTCGAATCTGTACATTAAATATTTTTTGGGATCTAATTAAAATAGACATTATTATCGATACAGAGCCCGAATCTAAAGTTTTTAGAATTTTTGTCTGTCTGTCTGTTACTGCATCACGAGAAAACCACTGGACAGATTTTGATGAAATTTGGAATGATGATAGCTGGTTATCCGGGTCAAAATACAGAATACTTTTTACCGCGGGAAAATATCTCATTTCTGAGAAAAAATACAAAAACACAAAACCTGCATTGTAAGAGTATACTAATATGCAAAACCTAAGAATTTGGTTTTTGGTCATCTGAACGCGGGCGGAGCTGCGGGCAATGCTAGTTATAAAATAAGTTTCTATTTGATGAGTATCTTTTAAATTTATAGTAGTCTATCTACTGTCTGTGCACGTCATGCAGAAATCTCTGTTTGGCTTTAAATCTAAGGAACTTTTGCTTTCTTTTTATTTCTTTGTTTTTGATTACTAAATAAATGTAACGATAGCTGCGAAAAACTTTCACCGTAATTGATTCAGGAACATTATAAAAATGCATATACCAGTCCAATATACTTGTACCTCAGGTCTTATTTTATCTGGGGATTGTGATTCTAACATAAAGTCTCGAGTCTCGAGTCTAATTCGCATACCGAGGGCTCCGTAGCATAAAACTAAAGTTATGGTTTTAAATACTAAATTAAATTTGCTATGGTTTAATACACTAATATGTTATGTTAAGAGGAAAATCAAATACGTAATTTTTAT
Source organism: Brenthis hecate (assembly GCA_951806755.1). Taxonomy (NCBI): domain Eukaryota; kingdom Metazoa; phylum Arthropoda; class Insecta; order Lepidoptera; family Nymphalidae; genus Brenthis; species Brenthis hecate. The sequence continues at coordinate 3,990,153 of OX638267.1, read as the reverse complement.
GGACGGTATAAACACGCTTATATATTTTCATACTACAAGAAATAAAGTTATATCCCATATATCTAAGACTGCTCAACGTATATTCTTCAAAATAATTTTCAATTGAAGTATTTTGCAAACTCTATTATCTCATTTTTTTAGAATTTTCTACCCCATATTTCAAAAGTTAGATGGGGAATTGCAACTATTATTAGCTTGAACAAAAATGTTATTCTCACCTCTCAGCTATAATATATGATGTGCCATCACTAATTTTTTAGTAATTTTACTACTGAACTAGCGACTCACCCTCGCTACGCTCGGGTTCGTCCCTAGGTATTTTTTAATTTTTTGGAGCGGAACCCTAATTCTTTTTCTAAAATAAAAGTAACCTATGTTACTCCCTATAACATCAGCTACCTTTCAATGAAAGTCCTATCAAAATCAGTCCAGCCATTTCAGAGATTATCCGGAACAAACAGACGGACAGACAAAAAAAAAATTAAAAAAATGTGTTTTTCTTATAAGTACCGTATATAATTTTATATGTATTTACTAAAACGCTGTTATTTTGACATTACAAACAGACACTTCAATTTTATTTATCCGTATAGATGATTTAGCCAGTTACATAAGGCATCTGTCCATAAAATCTAAGTAATGACAGACGGACAGACAAACATGGCGAAATTATAAGGGTTGTATTTTAAAGATCTAGCTACGGAACCCTAAACAATACTTGCTTACGGTTGTAAACTGAAACTAATATAATACAAAGTAGATTATTATAAATGAAACTCAAATGAAAAAGCAACCTATAATATTTTTATCAATTTTACCCAAATTATTTATAAAGTTATATATAAGTATGTTAGAATTAAATATAACATATTTTTAGTACGATCATCGTGTCACAATTTCCGAGTTTCGACGTCGTTCTATATGAAACTTTTGAGGAATAATTTTCTTCCTTTGACAATACTTATACTCGTAGCAGCGTAGCAACGTACTCGTAGCACTCGATATTCAATACCTTTTAGTTAGCTCAGTGACTTTCTTTTTTCTTAATTATATCAAAGGGTTTCTAGACATAGTCAACGTCAAACAGCAAAAAATGACTGTTATCATAAATATATCATCGAGTTACATTTGAGCTACGTTTTAATGTGATTAAAAAGTATATTTGAAAAAAGCTTTCATTTGCATATAAACTAGTCGTGGGGTCGATAATAGCTCAATCTAATACAATTATATTCTTTATCCGCTGTGGCCATAGACGGTATATGCGTTTGAGATAAGAGGTATTTGTGTGTGTGTCTGTTCACATTTTTCTCTGAAACGACTAGGCCGATTTTGAAATGGTTTTAATGTTTTTTTTCTTTGTATAAGTCTCATTTCTGAGCATGTTCTTAGCTAAGTTCTATAATGTTACAGACCGCCAGGGGGCGCTACATTCAAGACAAAAATCGTTTTATAGAATACTTAACGACTTACCCTCGCTTCGCTGCGGTTCGTCTCTAGCTTACTATCCAATACGAAATTTCATCCCCATTTTCACCCCCTTAAGGGAAAATTTCCGGGATAAAAAATATCCTATGTCCTTTCCAGAGTCTCAAACTATTTTCTTACCAAATTTCATCTAAATCGGTTCAGTAGATCCAGAGCTTACCCCCTACAACGTCACAAACTCACAAACTTTACCTCTTTATCGTGCGTAACCTGTGTTGTAGATTTCACATTCATTAACAATAAAGCTATTAGCACATACTACTTAATATGCACAGTTTTTTATTTGAAGTCTTTTTCATGTCACCATCTTTTTTTAAATTTTTAATTTATGTTTTATTTTACAATTACTCGATAGACAGACAGACGGTTTTACGAGTGTAGCAAGTTAAATAAAAACTTAGAAAAAAGTCTTTACATAAGTGATCTATCAAGTTTCATTTTAATTTGAAGTATGCTATGTTTATGTTTACAATGTAAAAATATTTTTTATTCTATTATAACAGCCCATCCATTTCACTGCCCTGTTGTCGTTCCATTTCCACTGTATGCAAATATTGCATGAAATTTTCGGCAACTTTTTTCATTTCTATAGATATCCATTTTGTATATATTATTTGTATATATGTTTTGGGAATACTTTCTACACTTAGGAGTACATGTGAATCCACTGCAGTAAAACTGAGTGATTAAAATTATGGCTATTCTGTTTATCCATTAGACTGTCTTAGGTATCTAGAATTATATCTTTTAAACGGTTTTAGGATAAAATGTTCAAATTATAAGTGGTTTAATGTTCATGATGAATAACTAATAAGTAGTAAAAAACACACAATTAAAAATCTTCATACAAGAAACGTGTCTTCTAAAGCTCTTTGTTTTTGGTAAAATCGCGCGCCACCTATTTATTCTACGTAGATAAAGGTATGTGGAATATGATTTAGAGAGCACAATAACTCACCCAATCAATTCCATTATAATTGGATTGAGTTGGATAAGTGATATAGGAATGCATAGGCTATAAACACATAGAGAAATAAACAAAACATTATTTTAGTCGTATAGAGCAAATATGTAACAACTATTTACGTCTGAGGTACGTCACAGGTTTAATTTTTAACGGGTAATTATAACTATATAAATAAAAATGTAAATGTTCGTTTGTACAAAACTGTAAATCTATGAAAACTATTCACCGATTGTTTAAATTGACATATACAAGTGTATCAACATGTTATAATTAGTAGTAGTTGAAGCTACTTCACATCTAATTATACAATATATATACAGTATACACTATACACTATTTGACAAATTGCCATGAAATATGGTATAAATGGGTATAATATGAGAATAATGGCAGAGGCTATTTGAAAATAATTGTGCACATTAGCACATGATGTTTTAATATAGACAAGAAAAATTAGTAAGATTACAACAAAACTAGGTGAAAATAGTATTTGAGGAGTAAAAGAAGTGTATTTTCATCTGTCTCTCCCGTGTCCATGGTTGCTGTAAAGCATTCGAAACGTCGGGAACCAAAAATCCAAATAAATACGCGAAAAAATCCAAAAAGATAATTTTATTTAAAATATTTTCATGTTTTTTAATGAACTCTCTATTACTTAATCTAAATAAATAGTGGTTTATGTACGTATAAAATAAAATAAGTGTACGTACCCCAAAACTAATTCGTGTTAGAAAATGTTTGTGAGGCTTCACTGGGATAAATCCATGCGCAATATTTAAACGGCCTTTCTGCTACCAAAGACGGGCTTTCACCCAACCGAGAAAATACAAAGCTCTGCATTTACTATTTCCTAAAAGGATATAAAACAATTTTTGGGTTTTCTATTATTAAGACGCGGACTATGGGAATGAAACTAACCATATATAAAATTTCATTTGCTTAAAGTATAAGTAAAATTTGCTTGCATATTTTTTTATATTTATTTATTTATCGGGAAAAAATATAATATTTTTACTGTTCTATTTCTCTATTTTAAATTTATTATTCTAATCATCTTATTAATTTGAAGAATGAAATGGTGTACAAATAAATAAATCCCTGTCGAAATTAAAATATTTCAACATCACAAACAAATCTACACAAAAGCAAAAACAGTTAAAAAAAACAACTTTTATGTATGTACCTAAATCTATACTTATAATAAAATTCTGAGTCGAATGTGTACATTAAATATTTTTTTGGAAATCTTATTAAAATAGTCATTATTATCTATAGAGAGTCTGAAACTATAGCTTTTACAATTTTGTTTGTCTAAAAACGCATCACGAGAATACCACTAGACGGATTTTGATGAAATTCGGTATGATGATAGCTGGTTATCCTGGTCAACATATAGGGTCACTCATCACTTTTTACTGTGGGAAAATGTCTCATCTCTGAGAAATCTATACTAACATTAAAACGTAGTAATAAATAAGTAGGTATTATTTTCGTACAGTAAATTCCAAAAGAAAATTTTTATTCCTTTAAATTATTATCTACTTTATAAAATAATAATTTGGATCGTTCTTTTATTAATTTTAATAATTATCAGCGTCGAATAAAAAAAAGTCAAATTTTGCTAGTTAGATGCAAAAGCAAGTAACCTTTTCTACAACAAGCAGTGATTTACAGTCAAATGAAGTGCTATAAATTAAGTCATATTTTCATACAATGGTTACTACGAATCACAATTAAATTTATTAACGTAAATTATTAGTCATGAAAAGTTATTACCTTAAGAATCGTGCTGCTAAACACAACTAAAATGAGGTTTGATTTATTTTTTATTTTTTTCTATATTCTTTTAATAGCTTGGCAATGGCATGAACAATTAACTAAGTTATTGAATGATATCAACATATCATATATGCACATATATGTATAAGTCACTACCGTTAGCATTAGAATCACTAACTCCTTTAGGTATACGTTTAAAACTTATCGTGTACGTACTAGTGATCCACCCAGAATTAAACGACAGGCGGCTCTGCGCGTCTTTTACGAAAATAATATTAAGCTTTTCGAACGTTCCACGGAAAAAAACTTGATAAACTTGAATATAAAGTCGATTCATTGCTCCCTTGCTGCGTAAAAAAGGTAATAAATATTAGTACAGTTAGTTTAATAGCTGATATATTTTATATCTGAACCTCAATTATAAACATTTAGCTATTAAAAACTAGCGACTTATGACTTCAACAGTAGCCTATCTTACTAATATTATAAATGTGAAAGTTTAGATCTCTGAATGTTTGTTGCTGAATCACGCCAGAATGGCTGTACGAATCTGGATGATCTTTGGCACAGAGATAGATTGTAGTCTGGAATAGCACATAGGCTACTTTTATCCCGGATAATGTACGGTTCCCGTGGGATAGATTTGTTTTTGTGAGTGAGTGAGCCGCTAGTACTGTATACATTACTCTAGATTATAGTTTATCTGTTACTACTGAATATCATGCAAATCCGTCCAATCGTTTCCACCTGAAGGATTAACAAACAAACACACATTTATAATAGTAATGTGATTATATACATGATTTTAAGCTTCGTCCTTTTGAATGTTAAAATAAATAATATTCAAAAAAATCCTTTATGACTTTTCTTTTGATATGAAATGTACCACGATCAATCGGACACGTATATTGGACACCGGTGCGGCGTACAGGGAAAGACGTGCAATAAACTCGCTACGTGATATCTGATTTAGACCATTTTGTCTCTTTCGTAAAAGGAATGCGGTAATTGATAGTGTCCATCCACCAAGGCTTGAAACGTTCTTGTAATATCTATATTTGTATACCTATATTCGTGTACCTATCTATACTTACAGGGTATCCATAGAGGTATTACCTAGTCTTTCGGAAGTCAAAGACTAAATTTTTAATTCTTCTGAGGAATTTCATATCATCTCAAGCTAGTCAAAAACTACCATCTGGAATAAAATTATTTAGCCCTGAGGACAGTGAACATAGAAATTTAATCAATTATTAAATGTTTTTTATTATTTCATTATCTATACATATAATAAAATTGTAACCAAGCCGAATCTGTACATTAAACATTTTTTGGAAAATCTTTTTGAAATAAACATTATTATCGATACAGAGTCCGAATCTATAGTTTTTAGAATTTTTGCCTGTCTGTTACCGCATCACGAGTAAACTAAGGACAGATTTTGATGAAATTTGGTATGGTGATAGCTGGTTATCCGGATCAGCATATAGGATTTTTCACCGCGGAAAAATGTCTCATTTCTGAGAAAAAATACAAAAACTGCAATGTAAGAGTATACTAATATGTTAAACCTAAGAATTTGGTTTTTGGTAATCAGAACGCGGGCGGAGCCGCAGGCAATGCTAGTTTCATATACAATATATGTATGTACGAGTATATTACTTGTCTCAAACATTGAAAAAGCCTGGAGGCGATCACATCATTCCCAAAGTGTGTTTTATAAAACATTTTTTTTATTGTTTTATTGTTGCCTTTTATAAACAACCGCTCTTTTATACTTTTTAAAATTTAATTCATTCTCCAATTTTATCTACATGTTGCTATTCAGCCTACAGTTGCTCAATAAGTCCTTTTATATCTATGCGTTACATCAAACGGATTTTTTTACACAATGCGGTTGTATGTTTTTGTGTGCATATCATTGTTATTTAACCCTTGTCGCCAATTGTGATACAATTTTCATAATTTATATAAGTTTATATATATCATAATTTATATAGGTTGGTCAAAATATTTAAGTACCTTAAGTGATTTTAAGGTGTTCCTCTTTAAAAATAATTATTGAATGACTGAATGAGACGTGACAGATACAAAGATTCACCGTGGCTTAGATATCTACCGCTTAACTAAGGTTAGCTTTCAAGTCATATAGGTATACATTAAATAGCAGAGTAGACGTTGGAGTAAGCCCATGGTCGTTGTGGTCTGCCTGGGCAGGCGTACCGTCAGTGCATTGCGATTAAGTACGTGAGCGATCCTATGGAGCCCCATTAAGACGGGGGAGGTTCCGTTGGGTTTAGTGGGTAGTTCTGGCTTTTCTAGCCAGTTAGTCCAACATTACCACCCGTATGTATGCAGGTGGTATGCATAAATGTATTTCCTAGCGTTAAAAAAGGTGACATAATAATTACATATATACGTACCAGTTACCACACACGTTTATATTTAATTTGATATATGATGAAACTCTTTTATCTTTTTGTAGTACCGTATTTCTGCGGCTGTATATTATTGTTTATGGCAATTGTTTTAAAACACACGAAAAATGACAAAACAAATGGGATTTTCCCAGTAATTATAATTAATTGAAAACTCATTGAAATTAAACCCATTCACTTTCATGTAAAGATGTATAAAATATAAAAAGCTGTTCTTTTTTCCCATTTTTTTTTAAATATAAACCTTAAAATATCTATCAATATAAAGCACGATAAAAAATGCTTTAAAACAGTGAATTACAAGCACTAAGTATGTTTTTAGATAAAATCCGGATGTAATCCCCTTATACAAATTACCATCTAAACCTGACCACGACTCTAACCCCAATGTATGCTTTACTACTTACTTCCTTTTCAATGAACTTTAGCTTACAAGGCAAGTACCTTAAAGTATTTATTTGTTTGTACATGTTTGGGAAGTATGAAAAAGTTCACCTGTAGGACTTTCAGACTAAGTTATATTGAAATCGATTTATACCAACTATGTTCGGTAAGCTTGTTTTGAAAATTTTATATATCTTTTTAGTTTTATACGATTGTCTTATTAAAAATAATTGTAAATAAAATTAATCAATATTTCATAGTAGCTACATTACATTAACGTACTATGCTTATTTTCACTAAACCAAAACCCAAATAAGAGTTAAAAAATTAACGTTTCTAAGATGACTCGTACTTGTTGATTGAGGATTCAGATGATATAAACATAGGGTTCTTTATTTCAAAAACAAGTATAGGGTAAATGAAAAAAACAAGAATAGCATGTCCAATTTTAATGGACTTCCACTTGTTAAGGTAATTATGTCACGTTTACCCATTTTTACCATAATATTTTGCGAATGCAATAGCAGAAGATAAATAGTAATCGAACCCACAATATCTGTAAGTGGACTCTACCAAAAAGACCGTCAACCAGTTAACGTAAAGCAAAACGATGGAAACATATTAAAAAAACATATAAAAAATCTTCACGTCACCTCTATTTGTCCTATAAAACAAGCCTATTTATATAGAACAAATTAAAAGCAACAATAGACAACAATACAACAGAGTTAGGGCGCATCATTTATAAAATGAACACGAATGGTACCATAAAGTGGAATCATGAAAGTTTACAGCCTGCTTTAGCTTAGGGCGAAACCATTCAATCGTGACGTAAAAAATTTACGATCACGCGTCAAGAGAAACACCGATGAGGCAATAAACAGTCCCCCAATGCTTAAGTACTTGTTAAGTTCGTTAGCAATCACAATGCTGTGCCAATAACATTACGTTTTTACATTTGATTTTGGCAAAATGAAAGAATATTTGTAATACTCAAAATTCAATTATAATTGTTTAAATAAAACTGTCTTCTCCTATTTTATCGCGGATTCTGATCATTACATATATAATTATTAAAAACAATATCTACCCACAAAATTACATAATGACTTCAAAAAATACAAAAATGGCACTAAAATATCATAGAATATTTGTTAATTACTTTTTTTATGATTTCCGTAAGTTCTAAGAAAGTGTTATTCAATTAAAACAGATTCAAACACGGAATAATTCTCAACATGATTCGGAGTTTGAACCTGAATATAATAAACATACCACGAAAATAGTTACTTTTCACTTACAATATGATGAAGGAAAATATCGTGAGGGGAACTGCTTATTGGAGAGAACTAGCTTTCGGACTATTGAAGTCTGTCAACCAATAATTGACCAGCGTGGTATATAACTTAAGCCCTTCACGTTGAGGCCCCTTACTGTTGCCCAGCACTAGAACGTTAAAAACAGCTGAATTATTTTAAAAATGTGACTACTGCATGGTGATGTTGTTTCGATCCTTTCACTAGGCCATTCCTAGTTATATTGATAATATCTTTCTGATTGATTTTGGCCACAGCGGCCAATCTCACTGAGACTAGCCAACTGCGCAGGAGATACATATTATAAAGCACAAGTTGCGAGGACATACAAATACCGGTGAGAATTAAGGCAGGACCGACGACTTGGCCTGACCCGGGACTCGAACTCAGGATTTCCGGCCGTATACGCCACTAGACCACCGAACTAGACGTAGGCATAGGATACTATGCATTCAGGTGAAAAGAATTGTGTCATTTAAAAATGAACGACTGAAATCCGTCTCTCTAATCAGTGAATGTTATTTATTACATTATAATTTTATACTATATGTTGTCCTAAGCCATCTACACACATGAAATGAGTCTGTATAAAATTACACCAACGATATTTATTAAGCATCTAAGGTAAAGGCTTGAGCTGGAACGTACTTAAATAAAAATACTACGATAATCAGCTCTTAAGGAATATATAATGCTCCTAAATCAAAAAGGTAAGTATTGTCTTTGTTTATTTAGCATAAAATATATCATCTTGCTATGAACACAAAACATATTTCAATCCTATACATTAAATTGAATATGAGATACAGAAATATATTATATTGTAATATAAACAGTATGATTTGTGCCTTATTTTAAATTTACAACTAAACCGTACCTGTATGTAAAAATACACTAAAGAAAAATAGTTTTTGGACCAAAACTCGTTTAAAAACGGATATTGCGTTCGAGAGCGTTCCAGTTAGATCGATGTAACTTATACTATGAGTCGGATGCTTGTTATATTGCATATATGTTATGGCATCATACAGTGTAACATATCTTATTATTAACGATTTGTAAGGACAATGTGAATGACAAAAGTTTAAATTGAATTCAAATTTTTTTTCTCAAGGAGTAGATTCAAAAGTCTAATTGAATAAAGTTTAATTTCATTTCATTTTATTATTTATATTACTATATACACACTTTAATCAATTATTATCAATTATCTATACATATAATAAAATTATGAGTCGAATCTGTACATATTTTTTGAAAATCTTATTGAAATAATTCTTATTATCGACACAGTGGCCGAATCTACAGTTTTGAGAATTTTGTCTGTCTGTCTACCTATCTGGGAAGGCATCACGAGAAAACCACTGAACATATTTTAGATGAAATTTGGTATGATGATAGCTGGTTATCCGAAGCAAGGGTGAGTCTCTAGTATGTATGTATATAATATTTGTATTAACACCCTTATTTTTTTCTTTTCATTTTATAATCATTGTTTAATACAACATAACAATTATTATACAAATTACGAGTACATATAGCTCGTGATTTTTTTCATTTTTATCAGGATATGTTGATTATAGTGTTAATGATTTTTATATATGTACGTATACAAATATAAACTAATACTTTACTATGTGTACATCAGTCAATTTCATTTCAAAACGTTAATTATCTACAGATTCACAATCGTTCAGTCGTCGAATTTAAATCGGCAAATAAGCTAATTTCTGGCTGGTTTCCGACGAAAATGGCGTAATATTTTAAATTTGGAATTTAGAATTCAGAAATGTTTCTTTACATGATTACAGAGGTTCCTGATTTGACGAAGCTATGTACATATGTATGTATGTTCGTCTGTTCCAGCATAACTTCTAAGCTACTTATCATAATTTGGCAAATGTCAGAAGTGTCTTGAACATCCGCTGGTTGTAAGCTATTTGACGTTACACTAAATTCAATAAGGCACAATCTAGAGGACTGAATCTGAATTAAAACATAAATACTTTTAGATTGCGATTTTATTTGTAGACGGTATTTAGTTTTCAAACTAATATCGTTTTATTGTTTAAAGTTATTTAAATAACACATTATTTTTAAATTATACATGCATGTTTTACTGCACACAGCTAACATTTTATATGATAGATAGATTGCCTTAAAGGAAGAAAAAATACGCTACTGTTAATATAAAACTGATCGATGAACGTTCCTGAAACCACAGCTAATATATTTATCCACTATAAACCTCCTAACAGAATTTTAAAGGGACTCGCCAGAGCCGTCAATTTTTTCATTACATACGAGCGAGCGGGGCCGCATGGGCGCATTATTAATTACTCTGCCCCTTCTTTAATAATTCACTTGACTGGATCATCCACAATTGCCGCGGTCCTAATACCCACTTAATTCTTCGTTATATCGTTTAAGTAACCGCTTTAAAAATTTTATATATCAGATCATCGTTTTCGTTAAAGGATTTTGTATTTTTTTTTTACCGACTTAGATATTACTAATTTGGATGTTTGTTTGTTAAGTACAAACAAATATATGTCACGCGATATCTATTAATGAATAGTTTAAAGGGTGATGCGGGATGCCGTATTCATTTCAAGAAAATATTATTTTGTTATTTAAATAACTGCCCGCTTTATAACGCTAACTTTATCAAAGTGATAGATAAAAGAAAGCTATGTGTTATTAAAATATAAACATGTAGCATGTGAGATGTTATCTATACTAATATTATAAAGAGGAAAGAATTTTTTTGTTTGTTTATTTGTACCGAATAAGCTCCGAAACTATTGAACCGATTTAGATAAATTTTGGTAAGAAGATAATTTGAGACCCTGGAAGGGACATAGGATTTTTATCCCGGAAATCATCCCTTAACGGGGTGAAAATGGGGATGAAAGTTTGTATAGGGAAGAAATCGCTAGGGGAGGATAAATAGCAAATACTATTATTAAAGGAAAGTTCTATGAAATTCAATAAAAATGATATCTTCTTTCGTGTCAAAGCTCACACATTTTACGTTCGCTACGATTTCAATAATATATTGTAAAGTTTTGAAAGGGATACTATAATTTTTTTTGAGGCTAATGAAATTTTGTAAAAAGAGGAAGAATAAAGAAGTTTGTAAAAGAGTCTTTTTATGTCGCAATATGAGATTTAAATAAAAGGTAGGAAATAGGAGGTAGTTTGAATATACTTTTATGTTTCTACTTGAATATACCTTTCGATCCAAACTCCAAAATGTTCGCTTATTTTTTCTACATAAATAACTCTTTGTCATTTTAAGTACGCAACGTATTTGTATTATAATTATTAAAATAAAGAAAAAATAGTTCTATCAATATTTTTGAAACCAATGAATGAAATTAAAATATGTTATGGAGCGATGATTTTGTACGAATGAAAAGAAAATTTAAATGCAGAATTTTATCATTTGAACGTAGCTTAAAATGCTAACGTAGGGTTTTCTCAAAGAGTAAAATATACTTTTCCATTGCACTTGGCATTCTACTGATATTACCTAATTGATCGACTTCAAAAAAAAGGAAGAGATTCTTGGTTTCGTTTTTTTTCTGCTCACGTTACGATATATTTTCTGTAATTGTGAACCCATTACTTAACATTACCTTACATTTTTATTTTCATAATTATGATTTTTTTTATAAATATGTTAAAAAAAGCTTATACCTCTGCGGGTCGACATCAAGAAATAACTTACGCAGAATATAATAATTAACTTTTTAGATCTCACCGTGCCAGCATAGCGTTGCTGACACGAGGACTCTGGCCTATGAGAGTATTGTCGTGGTTTTATGATAAAATCTGGTTAAATTTATCTGTATTCAGCCCTTTTTTAACGTCCCACTGCTGGGCATGGGCCTCCCTTCAATACGAGGGAGATCAGGCTATAGTCCACCACGCTGGCCAAGTGCGGGTTGGCGGACTTCACACGTCCTTCGAAAACTTGCTAGGTTTCCTCACAATGTTTTCCTTCACAGTAAGGCAAGTGGTAATCATGTTAGAAATGATTGGCACATGAAAATATCAGATGTGCGAGACCCGATATTTAAGCCCGCTTCACTCGGTTTCCCAAGCAAACGCGTTACCACTAGGCTACCACTGCCTTAATGCATGCAATTAATAAAGTTAATATTGAATTAAAGATATCTACAATATTTTGAGAAAGTTGTAGAATCTTCTTTAAATTATATGCGTAGTTGCCTATTTATTGCTATTTTAAGATAACTTATATACCTGAGATACCTACGGAAAATTTTAGCCCAACAAAAAGTATTTCATAGAGAAGTGGAGAAGGGGCTAGGAGGTTCTGGCCTATACTTTTTTGCATTTTCTGAGAAAATTTACTATAGTAATGTATTTTTTTACACCATCAGAAAGTAGAGATTTCAACGAACAAAAAACCCGCCGACTTTTTTAAGAAAGTAGATATTTTGATGCGATACGTAAAATTTTTTATTTTTGTAAAAGATAAAAATAAAAAACAAAAAACTTGGTTATTAGAATTTTTCACATAAATTTTGAGGTTATGTGAAAAGAGTGTAAATACAAAAGTTGTAGATCTTTTTATTATCTACAACTTTGCCATTTAACTTTTTTCCATTTTCAAAGGCTTCATCCCTGGTCTATCACTCGGTTTCCCAAACGAGCGCGTTCCCACTGGGGTACCACTGCCATGAGGGAAGCCAGTTGCGAAGCTGGTCTAAGGCGCACCCGTTCAGATGAAACATTAAGATGCAAATCTATGTTTATTCACACAAGTAATACTCGAAAGTAGTTTAGCACTAAGCAAAGTAAGGTTGGGTCACTATCAAGTTACATCTTAGTAAAAATGAATAAAGCAACTTCGTTAATTAAATCGAAGGAATACAAATAAAAAATAGATAAACTGATATATAAGTATAATGAATCATTTAAATTTTTGTATGATTTATTGTGTTTTCCGATGGGTATGAGAGATATTCCGGTAGTGAAAGGTATCCTAAATTAAAAGTTGGCCCGAGAAATAAGTTCATTAGTAATCACTACACAAAAAGATAAAATCCCTTTAGTACTTTCTGCGAAATGCATACAAATATACAGACAAACAAAAATTTCAACTTCAAAGTTACAACTTGGTATCAATCTGTTAGTCGTCCATTACATCCATCGCATTTCATATACGAGATAGCGAAAATATTAAAAATAAGAATTTTATCAAAAAAGACAAACAAAAATTTTATCAAAAAAAGTTTTCATACAACTAAAAGTTTACTGAAATAATTTCATGCATTAAAAATCATTGCGTTTCACAATATACTGTTACTGTATTGTTAATTAATGTTTTAAATAATTACTACTTTAAGGTCTTCTTTATAATATTGTAGGTCGTAAACCTAAAGCGATGTGTATTCAAAGCCCGGGTCTAACAAGTAACAAATCTGCTATTTCCATATGCGAATCATTTTCAAATTTCAACATGATTACCACTTGCCTAACAGTGAAGTAAAAAAATCGTGAGGTGAGTGACCAGCTTTTTTGAGAGACTAATCGTAAAAAAATAAAAACATATGATGGCTTTACTGTAATCGAGCGTGCGTTCCTTGTCTTAAAAACTAATGATAGATTTTGTTTTGCCAGTTTTCTCAGGGTTGAGGGGGTTTCTTTCCTTTCTAGTTTTTAACATTGTATCCCTCACTAATTACATACAAAATATAACACAAATGTATTGGGTGGTACGGAACATTCGGTAGGCGAATCTAACCCACACTTGTTCGATCTTATTTAACTATTCATCGATTTTCAGTGAAATAACTCTTAAATTCGAATTTATAAGCTACTAACAGAATTTCAAAATAACTAGCTTGATCCGACATTTTTTATTACATGTAAGCTAAAGCGGGTAGTAGATGAAAGCGCGTTATTAATTACCTTCTGCCCCATTTTTAATATTTCATTTGACTGAATCGTCCACTCGCCCTAGCTCTCCTGCTCTCATTGGTTTCTAAGTTTAGGCAATGGCCTACATATTTTGATGGACTAGTATTAGGTTTTTAAAATAGTGGATTACTGTTTTATTTATTACTTTTTTGACTGAATTCATTCAGGTGATGTTTTGTTTATTTTATTATATTGGGCTCTACATTATGTATGCAGATTTTTATAATAAGGTCTGGAATTGAAGTTTTAGTAAAAAAAGCTGAATTTTTCGTTCTAATAATCTGTAGTGGATTTTTTTGTATCTTTTCAGTTTTTGAATTGTTTTGTAATCACAATTTTGATGTTATATCTAATTTGGGTCTTTACAGTTTAATTTTTTTTTTCTAAAAAAATACTTTTTATTTCTTTTGTCGTATATTACGAAGTAGTACTAGTACGGGTATATTTTAGGAAGTAAAACGACTCGTAGCATCAAACATCGAAGGAAATTATTTGCAAGCTTAAACTTTTGCTGTTAGATGTTTTGGTTAAGACTGCTGCATGTGAGCCTGCACTGGTATCAAACATTAATAGTCGGTCTGTCTCGAGCACGAGACTGAGGTAAATAAAGTTTAGTTTCACATACTTCTTACTCTAAATTTACCAACTGCTGTAAGTACTAAGACAATCATGAATTTTTATAGATTTTATTGAATTTTCCTATACATGTGACAAAAATACTTTTTTTAATCACAATCTTTACTTTTGCTTACGTTTCTTTTATATTTTATCTCTGTCCATCTCTCTTTTAGATGAGACATAAGATAGTAAAGTTATAATACATATAACCATTTATTTGAATTATTCGTATGAAGCATTTAATAGCGAATCCAAGCGCTCCGTTGAATCCGGGACCTTTCACGCAACAAAAGGTAGTAACTCATTTTTCAGTATTAAAATATTCATAAAGTACTTTTAAATATTGCAAAATTTAAAAATACCAAATATGGGCAGATTTTTCATTTATTATTTATATAATTATATATTCTTAATTGATATTATTAAGAAATAAGCAAAATTATAAATAAAATTCTCCAAAATCAATCAAAAAAATATTATATTTGATTGCGTTCATTAATTGAATACTACAGTAGTGATTATTATTATTATTGTGTTGGGTGTGGTGCCGAGGTCGGCCCTAGCTGCGTCGACCAGTTTTGGTCCATTGTTACAGTAGTGATAGTACTGATCGAAACAAAAGGAGATCTCAATCTTGCTAGGAAAAGACATTTTTTCGAAATACGACGTGGATATTGAATGTCGAATTTCAATTCAGCGGAACCATCTATACAGTACAATGTAATCTTATAATTTATTGGATCTTTTTAGAAATAGATTATTATTACACTATTATAAATATAAAAGGATATCTGTAAGCCTATTAGCTATCCTTAGCCCAACCGCTAAACGCATTATTGTAAAAATTAGTAAATAGCTTATTTCTCTAAGTGGCAAATAAGAACAGGGTCTGTAAGAAAATTGTTTTTAATACCTTTTAATAGACCTAAAAAATAAGCTTCATTTTAAAAATCTTATATTGTTAACTCATAGAAAAACCCGTCTGGAATAACAATTATAATACGATTAGGCGGAACAAAAATTTATTGAATTTGAAATATTACTCACAAGAAAACTAAATATCTCTTAAAACTAATACAACTACTTTTTCCATTCATTTAAGTTTAATGCTAAAAGCTGTTTTTGGTTTTAAAGTTCTAAAACACTCTGGGAACTTGAAACTTGTAAGCGATCACATGCATTGCAATTCGTCTTCTTCGTGACCGCTGCCCACTTCCGAAACTAAACACATTACAATAAGAAATAGTACTAAATTAAATTATATAAAGTATACATTTTATATTGAGTATGTATATGTATATATGTATGTATGTATAAGTAGTCTTTACATTAGGTATTATATATGTATAGTATTATATATTTTTATAAGTAATATAGGTATATATGTATGTATATATGTATGTATGTATGTATATGTGATTATTATAACCTTTATTTCTAGTATATATTTAGTATATTTTTTTTCACTATATTGCCCGCTGACATCTTCTTCCACAACCAGGGGTTGACTGGAAGAGATCTCTTTTAGAGATAAGTCCACCTTTGTGAACTATGTTTACTTTGTTATTTTTTTCTGTATCATATTTTAAGTGCAATAAAGAATAAAGATACCATAAACATTTAAAAAATTTGTTCAGACAAGTTCAAAATTGTAGTTCTATATTATAATATTGAATATTATCTTTTTGGAAACTCATATTAGGGTTCGTCCCTAAAAGTACATGACACCAATCTATACCAATATTATAAATAGGTAAATTTTGTGAGTTTGTGACGTTGTAGGGGGTAATCTCTGGATCTACTGAACCAATTTAGATGAAATTTGGTAAGAAGATAGTTTGAGACCCTGGAAAGGACATAGAATACTTTTTATTTCGGAAACCATCCCTTAAGGGGGTGAAAATGGAATCAAAGTTTGTATGGGGAATCAAGCTAGGGACGAACCCGAGCGAAACAAGGGTGAATCGCTAGTTAACATATGTGCACAATTTTTATAACAACTTTAACACTTTCTTAGATTTACGCGAATACTTGACATTTTAAATAAAACTATCTTTTCGGATTTTTTCACGAATTTATTTTCTATTATCCTAAACTTGGGAACCAAAAATCAAAATAAATTCGCGAAAAAATCCGAAAAGATAGTTTTATTTAAAACTTTAACACTTTTAATACCTTCACTATAAACACAATAAAATAACTCGAATTTGCTTCTAATCTACACAAAACTTCGAACACTTTTATTCGTTTTTCTGTGCCACAAGTTCAATTCATTACAGTCGATTAAAAGCATGCTTTTAAAATAGTGTAAACATAATTATTTTGTGTTAGTTTTATTATTTAATTAAATATATTTTTTACCTTAAATATGAAACAATTATATGTCTAACTTTCTTTTGTAGTTTTTATGCACATTAAAAGAAGCTTCATTTTATTCGAAGTTAAAAACTCTTTCTTAATTAATAAAAGTAAAATAAATAGTAATTAGTGGTACTGAACTATAGTATATAGAATATATAATATATAGAACTGGGATATAACTACATCTACATCTCAACAAATAAACTGCTAATTCTCTACAAACAATTAGAGAAATAACTTAACCGCTTAAAGACAACAATATGAATATTGAAATATTTATAACTCTAAAAGATGAGACGTCTACAAATATTTTGTTATTGTAGTGTAATCCGGTGAACGCTCGCCAAGCAAATAGTCGTGTTGAGATCGATTTAATAAGTCAATAAACTGGCGTCAATTGGAGCAATCTCTTTTTACGACTCCCTCGACAACGCTATCAGACATTCTAAGTTACACATTTCATGAATCTACTAGAATAATAAATATTGTACAATATATTTTGCTACATAAAAAGCTGCCAACAATATTTCAAACTAACCTTGCTCGCTATTTCAATTTTGTTTAGCCCAAGATATCAGACATCAATGACAACGTCCGTCCATCCATAATAAAGGTCCTTTCTTCGAAAGTTCTCTGATAACTAAACCAGCCAACAAAAAGTTTACGTGACGCTTGACGAGTTTTAATGGGAATGAAAGTTTTGATTTAGAAAATACAGATATTAATTTACAGCGGCTTAAGCTTTCTGTAGGTTTATGATGAATATGGGTTTTGGATCAAAGAAAACGTAGACCACATTGGTCTGGCAGTTTCAAACTAAACTAAATTTCCCACATAGCCACACAAAACTATATTATATATTGGCTTTTATATGATAGAAAATAATTTAATAGAACAAAAAATAAACTTCTAAAAATATTGTTCATAGTCTACTATTTAATATCATAGACATGCACTGGATACAATTTCAAAATAGGAGCCAACAAAAAATAGCAAATTCATAACCGACTGAAACTACCGGCAAAGCGGGAGATCGCGTGAATTATTTCCCGATGCCCTGAGGGGGACACATTTTTACTGCCTTCCTGTATACCACGCTCAGGGCATTAGCTATTTCGTAACGGTAAAGATCAGAAATGACGTCATAACACTGTAGTTTCTGCTAACTACGTACACAATTCTTAAAAGCTAAAATTATATTTGGAGGCATATGTTTGTAGGGTTGCCTTTCTTTAACAAAAAAACAGATATGGAACGGAGAATAACAAATTTTTAATGCATAGATTAGGTTTGCAGGTCAATATAAGCTACTTTTAATGTAAACCACATGGTTCAATAGTATATTTTAGCCACTTAAAAGCGCATAAAGTGGAATAAGGATCGAAACGAAGTGAGGTTGACTTGCAAGTTCATAGTATGGAAAAGTTCTGTAAAGTGTCAGAAATTCATACCTAATGTAAATATTAATCACTTGTTCATGGAGTAGCTTTACGTTTTGCCTTACGAAGAATATAGACAAAATGAAACCTTAATTCGCTGTATAAGTTGCCAATACACACATATTAATGTGTAACGTTATAATAATATTTGTATTCTAATAATTAGCGTTAACTTAGTGGTTTAAGAATCGCTCAAGTGCGAGTTATATTCGCATAGTTAAATATATTTGAAGGCAGGTCTGAGGCCTGTTATTTGAAAAAAAATCATGAAAATTGGTCCAAACGTAACTTACACCAGAATACGCCAGAAGCTAGTACTTTCCATTCTCTATTTAATTTTTACAAGGATTTAATGCGTACATAAACAGCAAAATCATGCTATTATTTTTGACTTTGACATTTTTTTTGCCAACTCCGTCTATATAATAAAAAGTCAAGGTTAAGTAATCGATTATCCAACGGTAATATACCAAATTAAATACTTTTTTATGAAATCTTTTGCCAACCGATAAGCGTATAACACCAATTCAAAAAAAATACCTCATATCTGACAAAAGGGCTGAAATAAAAGAAAAGTAAAATAGCCGATTGTTCTTTTTTTAAATTGTCTTTAACTATACTAATATTAATAAGATGGTTTTTTTTAATTGAAATAGCATGGATATATCTTTTACTACCATACGCCCTTACAGTAAACTAAAAGTAAATTTAGAAATTATACATAGCATTTGTTATTCAGTTTAGAACACTTTTATCTGGACAAAAGAACGAACCCACAAAGTCCAAAATGGAAAACCCGCCTTACACATCCATTAGACATTCTTTCACATTTTCTAGAAAATTCTCTTTATAAAGTCTTGCAGTAAATTGCATAGTATTAAAATGTGCTCGTTAAAATAAAGAGGCCACTACGAAAGAATTCCGCAAAAGACAATTTTCTTTCAACAACGTTTTTTGTATATTAATGAAAGGAACTTTTATTAGTAATAACTTACTGAAGCTCTCGATTTGTTTTGGCTAAATAGACATATTTCTATTACTTGGTCTTCTCAACAACTTCTAATCTATATGAGTAGTTGAACTGCGAATTCTTTTTAACGAAGTATAAAATGAATAAAATAATTTAATATTATCATAACATTTTTTCGTTTTTATTAGATTAAAGTCACATATTAACAATTCAGCAAATGCTTTCCAGGGTTTTCGGAAGAACTTTACATTTCTTATCCAGTACTGTTACAAACTGTTTATCTTTTATTAGTAATGTCCATTATATTCTTTTAATACTTCACAATATTTTGTAAAAACTTCTAATATTTCCACATACAACTATAATACATCTATGATTCTATAAATCGCAAAGGGAGAGAGGTGAAAACAATTTTACGTAGATAAATCCATAGCTTTTACCGACTAATCGCTAAATCACTGGAACGAAAGACAAATAGTGCTAATCGCGCATTTAAATTCAAACATCATGTATTTGTATTAAAGTAAGTAATGTTTGTAATATGCAAATAAATAGCCAAGTTTATGAAATAATATTATGTATAAAATATTATTCAAAAATATTTTTGTACATTAATAAAGCTTATGCAAATATTGTATTTTTTATTTTTATATTGTTATATAATATATCCACTTGTTAATGTCCTAACATATTTATTTATTTTACAATTAGACATTTAAAGTAAAATAAGATTTGCATACAAGTAATCCTATTCTTAAGAAACCTATATTTAAAACTACGCTATAAATATTTAAATATATAATAAAACAAAAGACATGAAAGGTAATATGCTAATTGAATTTAGCCCTTTTCGAGTTTTAAGCAGAGTCAAAGAAAAGGGCTTGTAACAGCCTCTCGGGGTAAGAGGGCGAGCACATCCTTTGATCCTTCGTGCAGTCTCGGCGACTAATGATCCAGGCAGTCATTTCAAATATCACTTGGCTACACTTGTAAACAAATGGCTGAAGTAGTCTGCGATTGTCGAATTAACGTCTCAAATATAATTATCTTTCAAAGATTAACTTTATAATGTACATTACCGCTTCCGCTAATCACATTAATTTCTTCAATAACTCACGGGAACTACTCGTATTACCGTATAAAAAGTGTCGGGATGGATCGAGATGATAAGTAGCCTATATGACTCTCCGTCATATACGCATCTGTGAACAAAAAATCATTACTCTCTTTGTGTCGTTGCTGTGTTAAAGAAGAGCAAAGCAAAAATTACGCTTTCAAAACAACATTTTAAAAGTAAACATTAGATACTGTGTATGGGTTAGCGCGTTTGCTTTCGTTATTTTCGTTTAAAGAGTTTAAATATTTCATGTAATACATCGTCAACTTACTGAAAAATAAAGCTCTTTAGAATGGAAGTGCAAAATTTTCAAATTTCCAACATTATGTACGCTGTAAGCGTGTAAATGATATCATAAAAACTCCCTCATTAAATGGGACTAGTTCATGTTCATACTTTGTAGTGAACCGCCGGGTTTAACTTTATGATACTTAAAATTTGACCAAAAACAAAATAGCTAATTCGTTATTATGTTGAAATTTTTCTCTAGTAGGTACCTAATAAAAATATCCATAACATTAAAAAGAATTAGGAAAATATAAAAAATCATTCCAAATGATCTAACATATTACTATCCTCGACAACTATAGTTATCCTCAATAGAAAAGCTAAAAACATAAATGTACCTTTTGATCTGCTATCAGTTCTAACTTTTCTAAAAATCTCGATCAAAATCAGGAAGTCGAAAGAGGACAGAGACTTTTTTGCGTTATTAACATCCCGGCATTTTTTTCAAACGTGCTGCTCACAATTAATTTGATGTAAATAAATAAAAATGTCAAAAACTTGTTGCATCGCTACTTTGAAAAAAAAATGGCTGCGGGTGAATAACAAATTCGAAATTTGAAAAAATACGTATATTCATTATCTCATGCCCGCCGGTTGCGGGATTGTTTATAAATTATTAAGTTAAAATACAATTGCAAATTAAAATATAATCATACCTATGATAAACGATAATCCTCTTTTATTTCTTCCTTTACCATAGCTTTTTTAAACCACATGTCAGAAACATAAAATATACGACGGCACTATAAAAGATAAAAGAATTTCAATATATGTACATAGAATCAAATATAAAATATGTACATTTTTTTTGCGTAGATTACAATTTCACAGACCCAGAGTAGGTAAGCAACTAATTTGGCGATTTTTAAAATATGATCAGAGTTGGCAGCTATTAGATTATATACCTACTTTTACTAGATCAAACTACTACTACTAAGTACTACGTACTAAGGTACTAAAAATTTTAATATATTCAATAAGGTACCAATGTTAAATTTAGTCTCATGACGTCTCCACATGTATGTACATCAACTGTCGATTGTTTTTCTTCGCTAGATGTAGAAGTTATAACCAGTGGTTCTCCATTCGATTCCATTTCATTCCATTCTCCGTTCTCCATTACAATACTATTTGTCAACATTGCCCGGAATTATTTTGTTTCAGGTATTTCAATATCAATCAGAAACTGAGTTTTACGGTCCTGTGGAAAATAGGTAACTAGGTTTATGTGGGCAATCGGCAGTCGCCATTACCAACCACCGTTAGAGTTTCCTGCTTAAAATTGCCTAGACGAACGCGTCAGTGGGCTTTGTTGCTTAAATTTTGAATGGTATTGCATAACAGGTGTTAATTAGGTATAGCTGGATTCCGTTCGAGTTAGTGAGCGGTCACTATTATTTTCTTTGTTTCAAGAATGGCTCCTTCTATTAAGCTGTAAGTTACTGTAACATCCATAAGTCGATCTGCAATCTTTACCTACTTGGTATTCTAAAAACCCTGACGTTTATCCAGACAATTTAAGTATCCAAAGACAACCGTCTTATCCAGATGGTGTGCACACATTTATCACGAAAGTTGGGGCCAGCTGAAAGCTCAAGGGTCAATTAATTATTTTAGATGCTTTCCATACATAGTTCTATTGATCAGTTTGGATTTTATTTTGAATCTAAACTAATTCGCACTTAGCCAGAATGGTGGAATATAATAACCTGTTCTTCCTTTTTTTTTTAACGTTGGGAAATGCATTTACGCACGAGGTGTGGGACTCACCGGCCAAGCCAGTACTACCCACTAAAACCCAACAAAACCTTGCCCCGTCTTAATGGGGCGTCGCAGGATCGCTTACGGATTCAACTACGACGCCCCGACGGCAGGTCTGCCGAAGCAGACCACATCAACCACGGGGGCTCCAAGGTCCACTCTGCTATCAGAGAAGTACCAGGAGCAACCCGCATGGTACACCGCCCTCCGAAGAGGGCCACCTCCCACCGCCCACCGAAGTGGGCCACCTCCCTGTGCGTTTCTTGGCTTCGCGCCCGGCTGTATTGCCGGGCACTACTGAGCCCCCCCCCCCCACCACGATAAGGTGAACGCACGTTGGGGGGGAACCTGTTCCTCCTACCTCATGTAGTACAACCTCTAGTATTAAAATCAGTCCTTAGCCCAGCAATAGGATGTTAATAAGGGCTTAATATGTATAAATAACCTATATAAACCGTGATAATATTAGCAAATGCGAAGCTTCCATGTTCAAGATTCCAGAGGAGCAAACTATATTTTTGAGGTGTTGGGATACAAAGGTAAACAAATTCTTCGCCTTTGAACAAAAATTATGAAGACTCTTATTTATAAATGAGTAGTCAGTGTATTGCTAGACGGATGTCCCGATTCGGCACTTTTTTAATATAATATCTTACGTTACATCGACGGTCGGGGTCACAAATCCATATACAATTGCAGTGTTGGATATATAATATATATATATATATATATATATATATATATATATATATATATATATATATATATATATATATATATATATATATATATATATATATATATATAGAATTAATTATTACAGTTGTACTTTTGTACTATGTTTATCATCTTTATATCGATTATTGAATACCATAATATATAGAGTTTTAATCACACTATATAAAATTAAATGTTTTGTGGTGTATAATTGCTTTCAATTTTATAATACTACTAGCAGAACGCAAGGCTACGCCCGCGTTCAATCTACAAAAAAACCCTTTGGCTTTATGTTATACAGCTGTTATATGTATTTATATAATATACATAATATTGTTCATACAAAGATATTAAAATCGCAATTAAAAAATGGGGGGTAGTGGTAGGAAGGTGAAAATACTTTACGACCTATTCTCATGTCTACCAAATATACAAAAAAAAACATTAAAATCGGTCGAACCGTTTCGGAAGAGTGCGACTACACACACTATGATGTGTAATTGAAACACTAGATTTTTATATATTAGATAATCATGCTCGTATTATAAAGTTTATATCATCTTTTATACATTTTTTTATATGAGATAACCCTATGTTTTTCCTATTTTCACAAATAATTTTAATCAAATCATTATTAAGATCATGAAAAAGACCATAAACAGAATACAAATGCTAAGAATATTCATAGTACTTGTAAAGTCCATTTCTATATTCACGCCTTAAGCTTAACCCAAAACATAATGAGAAAAACAATTTCGAATTTAACTCCGACTACAATTTGCTCCAAAATGTCATTTACCGGAAAACAGTAATAGGGAGAAGGATCGTTAATATTTCCATAAGCCAAACATTTTTTTGTTTAGTTAGTTAAATTCTTTCGTGTTCCTACTGCCAATAATGCTATTTCAAGAAATAATAAGCCGGTATTACATTAGGGGACTCATTTGGACTTTCTCATTTCGCATAATATTAGGTTGACGAGGTATATTTGGTCACGCTACGTCGGATTTTCCACTTCAGCGATTACTATCAGAATGTTTGATTATATTCTGAATATAACTAGATTATTTTATTACCATTTTTTTTTAATATAACGGCTTAGTCTATTTTGCAGGTCTTATTATATTGTTGTTTCGTTTTTCAGTCACTAGCGACCATATTTAGCTACTTAAGTAGAAAAAAATTAGAGGCCTTATAGGATGACTTGAATGTCTGTTCATTCGATAACCACTCTGTCATACCGTTTATCAAGTGGCTTTATGTGATATCCATACTAATTTTTTTTTATATTATAAATGTGAAAGTGTGTTTGTTTTTTTGTTTAAAATAGCTTGGCGGATTGGCGTGATTTTTTGTGTGGAGATAGTTGGAGGACTTGAGAGTGACATAGGTTACTTTTTACCGCGGGAGATTATCTCTTTCCTACGGGAACACACGTTATAATACAATCCAAAAAAATATTTATGATCAGAATTGCTTAAAACTTGCTCCTCAATACAATTAATTAAATACATGTTTTAGCACTTTTCGAAATTCATCCCATAAGGGTGTAAAATAGCGGATGAAAGATTGTATGAAACCTACAATTTTAGAGTTCTTTTTTGTAGTTTTAGCGCGAGCAAAACCGCAGCTTTTGCTAGTAAGTAATATATAAAGAAGAGATAATAATGTAAATGTACAAAAATTATAACTAACATATATAAAAAAACTACTCAATTACTTCAAAGATAATTAAATAAGTTTTAATGTAAGCTAATTCGTTTCAACTCGATTTCCAATAGTCAAATTAAATAAACAATTTCTAACTCATGTAACACTTGAAGCGTATCTAATCAATTATTCTCACGTGGGGCAGAAACAAAGCAATCGATTAAATATTTAGCGTAAAACAAATGAGGACAGTTTAAGCCCTCGCCCCTAAATAGAGAGAGAGTACGTAAACTGCCGTAATAATTCGTTTAACGCCTGAACATAGTTAATGACCCCGTGAAATGTTAACAACTAAGCCTCAGAAGCAAAGGAATGCCGCCATGTCCCCACTAAATACCCAAAAGTTGTAAACATTTACAGTATAATATACCTAAATATATACAAAGATCTAGTTCTTTTATAAAGTTATTTAAGAGTTTGAATGGACCGGAGTAAAATGTATTTTGCATGTCAGTCTCCGGCCAATAAACTATGTTTATTTCGTGTTAGAAAGCCCTAAATGTCTAATTCGACCACGGCGGCTTATCTTACTGAAGACTAAATGAGAAGAGAAATTTGCTCACAGAATATGAGAGTAAAACATATATATATAAAAGGATAAAGACTGCACTTGTGCATTATAATATGTTGTGCTAGCAGTTGGCTTATCACAGTAACATTTGCTGTTGTAACCGAAATCATCTAAGAGTACATAATTTTTTTAGAAGTCTATATCAATATCAACAAACCGATTACCACACTTTCGTTTCTTACAAGTAAAGACTTGAAATTAAGAATAGCTTTTATCCAAGTAAGTGTATACCTAAGTAAAATTTTCACTATCAAAAGAAAATGAAAAATTTTAGGTGATTGAGTAAACATCAATAACAAAACCACCTCCGCCGATGTATACAAACGATACTTATAAAGATTCCTTCTTTATAAACATAATGAAATCCAATTATATCCGATTCGCCCTAAAGTACGACTTTAACAAAAGCAGAACACTCTGTTTTGTAAAATGTGGGTGCGAATTTTTAATATTAATCGTCGTTTTTTCGTATTTATTTCCCAGGTTACAGCTTGTTAACTTTGTAAAAGGCCGCGGGGGAAATATGCTTTCTTGCAATGAATTTGTTTCTTGACCAGCCATGCGAGAGCTTTTCATACGCCATAAAGAGACATTTTAAAAACTCCGAGTACTGCTCAAACTCAAATGCAAGTAGAAACACCTAAAAAGGATTACAAAATGAAATGTTCATTTCGTTATACCGTGACCCACTAAACCGGGTTTTATGCCAGTAAAACTTGTCTCTTGATTCAGACACTTTGTAAATCTACGCGAATATTAGTTTAAAAGTGTTTGTTGTTTTATTAACTGAGCCAATTTAGCTTGATGTTTCTCATAGTGAGAAATTAAAAGTTTAAGTCCAAAAACCTATTTGGTACACATCTTTAAATAAAAGGTGTCTATAAAATACATGATAATGTTGGGTTAAAAATATTGAAGTGAAAAATGAATACCATGTTATATGAATATTTAATTTGAAAACAAAAATAGATTTGTTAAAAAGTTTAACGAACACTGAAATAGAACTCTTCATCATTTATAGCCATGTTCCATCCCTAGTGGGCATCATATTCATAAACAAGTGCAGCGAAAGTTTGGCAGGAAAGTTTTTCTGTATTTATAGCACCAAGGGGCAAGCACTGGCCACTATCAATATGCGACTTTTGGCAAACGAACCCGGTGCAAAATCGCGTTATCACGTTTATGAATTGTTACTAAGAACAATGATTAGAATACGCCAATTACCTATAGTTGGAAGTTCTCTTCTCACTTGAACTGTTTATTACTACTGCTTCAACGGTAGTTTCTTTGTATATTAGTAGAGCAGTAGCTGTTAAACATGTATGTACATGACCCCTGCTTTATATTGGAGAACAAATAAGGGTGAGTTCAAACTATAATACTTATATTAGATCGACTTAAAAAAAAAAATTATTGTTGATAATTAAAATTGAAAAAGGCAGAAATATAATTTGCTTTATAAAACCGCAGAGGCTTACATAAAAAGAAAAGAAATAAATATAAATTACAAAAAAAGTTAACTCAAAAACAATATTTTAGTGACTTTATGGCGAATAGTTTAATCAAGAAGTTCGGAATAAAATTCTGAGAAGTTATTTTTTTTCTGCAAAAAAAAATCGCAGAATATTTTCCAAAAACTATTTTTCGCAGATATTGAATTTCTCAACAAGACTATCTGTACTCTGTACCTAGATAATTTAGTGACGCCCTATGTAAGTGACAACTTGTTGTTGCAGCACGCATTTCGACAGTTTTTTTTTTTTTTTATTTGGGAAACATACAGTACAAATTGATACAAATTAAAAAACAAAACTTAAAACATAAATCATTGACCAATAAAGTTTCCACAATTAAATATTACATATTTATTATTATTATACATATATTACCTACGCCTTCAACCCTCTATAAAAAATATTCTGCGTACTTCAAACACTCGTGGAAATTTCCATAGCTATCAGTTAAACAATTTAGAAGTTCATGTACTGCAGCGCCGTCTTGTGGCGGGTTACAGTAAAAGGGATTGCATAGTACAACCTTCTCCTCGTAAAAACACTTTATAAAAATTTCAAAGCAACTATCGGGGAAAAATTGCAGGAGATTTGCTGTAATAAAATAATAAGAATTATATTAATAATTCATTCATTCATTTGAAGTTCCACTGCTGAGCACGAGCCTCCTCCTTACAGACCTGCTGGTCAAGTTGCAGACACATGTTTTCACATGTCGTGTTTTTGTTTTCGAAAACTAGTTTTTCTTAGACATGCTGGTTTCCTCAGGATAATTTTCCTTCACAAGTCGTAATCATGTTGAAAATAATTCACACATGAAAAATCCAGATGTACGAGATCCGGGGCTTAATCCCGCTTCACTGGGCTACCGCAGCCTTTGTATGTAAATTTAAAGGAAAGAAGTCGCTCCTAAGGCTGCAATAATTGCTTTTTTACCTATTTTAAGATTTTAAACCTTTTTATCTATTAAGTAGTATCATACGTAAACTTTTCAAATAATAATAATTTGAATCCTGTCATAATTCTTTTATTATATGTTTTAGGATTAGGTACACAAAAACTAAAAAAAGTAGCAGGGTTAAAAATTAAAATATTTAACAATTTAGTGAGGTAAAATCTCTCATTTTCAGGGGGAAATACAAAATGCAAAAAGTTATTTGTCTGTTTCACCGCCTACGTCTTTTAAACTACGCAATAATTTTTGATATGGTTTTAACGTATAGAAAGCGCGATAAATAAGGGTTAGTTTTGTCAAAAAAATAGTTTTCGTATCTACGTTTACATAGCTAACGTTAGCTAAACATTAACACCTCCAGGTAAATTTCTAAGAAATTAATTAAAATTCTAAGACATCTATTGTTAACTGACACGCCGGCGTGTCAGTTATCGTGGAGGAATTAAGAGATACATCAAAACAATGTACCTACTACAGGATTGTAGGTCCTAAAAGGGTCTACAGTCCACGATAGCATGTCTATTTTCTGAGATAAACTCGCATTAACTATTTTCATCTATATATAACGTATGTATATATAACGCAGATTCACACACACAGACATATTAAAACGACGATAAATCGCTAGTATTCAATAATAAGCAAAATCCACATCGGTGGTTTATTATAGACAGATTTTCTAGCCTGATATGCCGATAGGATGATAACGTTAAAAGTTTAAATAACCCCATTAAACAAGAACTTCTTTACTGCTGCACGTAAAGCAAACACATAAAAAGTTTCTCACGCTAGCAGTCTGGTACTGCAGCGTACACACGGCCACGTCTAAGAACCAGGCATAACAGCCGTTCTAACTACACTCAACATAAAAGCTATAATGCGACATAATATGTTCCTCGAATGGTCAAACCCTACTTTTACGACTGATTTTTCACCGCAACGTTCGTGAGTATGGAAATAAAACAGTATCAGACCATTCTAATAGCTATTATAATTATTCGTAAATAACTCCTTATACCATACCTACTTTCTTAATTACATATGTAAATTTCTGTTCAGTTAACATAAATCGAATAGAAACTTTAACAATAGTAGGGGTCGTCCGTTATTGCAGAACTAGCGACTCACCCTCGCTTCGCTCGGGTTCGTCCCTGGCTTGCTTCCCAATACAAACATTCATTCCTATTTTCACCCCCTTAAGGAATGATTTCCGGGATAAAAATTATCCTATGTCTGTATATCCTTCCCAGGGTCTCAAATTATCTTCTTACCAAATTTCATCTAAATCGGATCCAGAGATTACCCCCTACAACGTTACAAACTCACAATCTCACAAACTTTACCTCTTTATAATATTAGCATAGATAGTAAGACTATTCAATACCTACTATTGGGTAAAATACCAACAAACATTTTTGTATAAGACTTCATCTACTAAAAATTAAATTGCGAAGTTCTTATTTAAACTCATATTCTATTTTACATTTATAAATGAAAACGTAATAAAAAGAAAATAACAAATAAAACCAAACTAATACAATAAATAAATAATTTTTGACCAATTATGCTTAAGAGTTGAAGAAATGGACGAACAAAGATAAAAATATAGGGGATAACCACTTTAATGCCACTAGCTGCTTTTATATCTAGTACTCCGTAGACGTGAATCAGATTTGAGTGTTTAGAGATTCACTCGGGTGTTAAGGAAATGCAGTCAGCCCTCCAAAGCCCTAACGAGCTAAAAATTGTCGAAAACCCATAAATTTTAGAAGTACGTCCTTGTATACGAGATTTTTTTTTATTGAATTTAAAATGGCCTGCGTTTTCCTTTATTAAAGGATTAAGGAACGCAACCAATGCCTCACAAATAAAATCGCGTATTTTTGTTAGGAAAATAAGTGACATATTTATAAACATTTCTATTGTTTTACTTACTATAAATGGACTATACTTTTATAAGGTTATGCAAAAATTCGTATAGAGCGATTCGTATCGAGATAATTGCTAAGAATGTTCGGAACACTATTAGGTGTAAATGAAATGTAAAAAGTCCCCATCGATCCCACACTTGTAAAAAAAATTATTCAAGGTCAAAAGTTCGCAAATATAACCCATATTTTTTGCATTTTGCGTGTTTTAGCCAAACGGTAAGTTTTATGATAAAAATAGATCAGACAAAAATTGTAGATTATGCAACTATCTATAATAATTTTTCTCCTAAACGTATTTAATAAATTTAATTTAATCTAATTTTTCTCCTTCTTAGAAAATGCAATTAATACAGTTAATATTTAATAAGACATATAATTCAATATTTTGAGAAAGTTGCGTAGATGTAGTATGCGTAGATGTCTATTTATTGCTATTTTAAGATAACTTTGAGTGATCTACGGAAAATTTTAACGCATCGAAAGGCATTTCTTAGAGAAGTGGGGAAGGGGCTAGGAGAGTCTGGTCTGGTCTATACTTTTTACATTTTCTGAGAAAAATGAGACCATAGTAATGTATTTTTTTTACACCATCATAAAGTAGAGATTTCAACGAACAAAAAGCCGACTTTTTTAAAAAAGCAGATAGTTTGAACTCTATCAACATTTTAGAGTAATTAAATTAAAAAAAATATGAACAAAACACCTTTATAAAAAATAATAGGATATGAGAACTTTTTAAAACTACATATATTAATAACCTATATAGGTTATGAAATATAGTGAATGGCCTTTTGTTAACCTTAGAGGCCTAAGTAATGACTAAGCGTTCTTTTAAAAATGATTCGAGTCAGATCAATGGTCCGCATCATTACGAAAATCCCAGATCTTGGATGTGTCTATTAGGGATCTAATAGTGATCAATCTTTGTAAGAATACGTTAAAAGTAGTAATTTTAGTAGCAGTTCATTTTTAGTAATAGATTTATATTATTGAATACATTGAATCAAATTGTTTTTACGTTTGGAAGGTTTTAAAAATTTTAAATTACATAGATAATACATAAAAATATGTACGTAAAAGACTGGGTTACAAATATCCAACGATTATAGAATAACACTTATTTTGTAACCCAGTTGTAAGATCCTCTCGCACCTGTACGAATTTTGTATGACTTTCTATGCAGATGTACAAGTATCTAGTCAGTATACTAAGCACGTGATAATTTTTATAACGGCAATACTTTCCGTATAGTTCAATTATAACTTTATTTGAACTACATATAATTTAGTTTTAAAATATTTATCGATAGCCTGCCCAAGATCGAATAAAAAATAGAAAATAACTCATTTTACGCAGGCGGCGCTGCGAGCAGAAACTAAAAATAACTTTTGAAGTTTTACGGGTAAATATAAACCATTCCCATTTTAAAGCAATATGAGATAACCTTTAATAATTCAAAATAGAGAAAATATTGTTCAAAAGAATAAGGTAAATACCTACATACATCGTACTCGTAGTGTAGTTAAAAGTTCAAAGACGAACTAAAATAAGCAAGGCCAAAAAGTCTTTTATTATTCAATGTATTTTTCAGTGTAATAATATTACAAAAGACATTAACTCCTTTATTGCCCGGGCAACCACTCCGGCACTGATTACCACATCCATACTAATATTATAAATGTGAAAGTGTGTTTGTTTGTTTGTCCTCCTTTCACGTCGAAACAGAATGACGGATTGGCGTAATTTTTTGTGTGAAGATAGTTGGAGGGCTGGAGAGTGACATAGGCTACTTTTAACCGCAAGAGATTATCTCATATCCACGGGAAAACACGTTATTATACAATCCAAAAAAAAAAATTATTATCAGAATTACTTGAAACTTGGTATTAACGCTCTTCAATACAATTAAATAAACACGTGTTTTAGCATTTATCGAAATTCATCCCATAAGAAGAGAGAAGTAAAATATGGGATGAAAGTTAGTATGAAACCTACTAATTTTTCGAGTTTTTTTTTTTGTAATTTTATTCGGTTTTGCTAGTATTTCATAAGGTTAAGTATTTAGTACAATATCTATAGTACAATTATAATAAAACAGTAACTTAGCGAAATTTGTACATGAATTATTTTTTAACTAGCGGCTCACCCTCGCTTCGCTCGGGTTCCCCTCTAAAAAGACACTAATAAAGATCTATTAGTACCCACGGGAACCGTTCATTTTTCCGGGATGAAAACCTGTTGTTTGATCGGCAATATAAGGTATTAGTGGAGCGCCGTAAGGCATAAAAATGGTAAAATCTCGGAACCCAGGGCCAGTCAATGAATCTGTATAACAAGTGTTTGATTGTATTATTAAAACCTCAAATAAAAATGTTAAAAAAAAAAATTGGCCGATCTCGATTACAACAATTTTTATAAACAATTTACTGAAAAATGAAAGGCGCAAGGGGGAAAAAATGTTTACAGTAAAGATCTTAATTTTATATGTAATAAATTATGTTTGCAGAGTAAATTCAATGTTAATTTATTAGATTTTCGCAAAAAAATGATTTACAAAAGATAATTTAACTTTAACTATATCGATTATTGTTCATTATTGTCGTCGTCGTCGTCGATTTCGTTGATGTAGATTGTAGGTAAAGGATTAGTACAGCTATCACCATTGCATTCTAAGCAAGCTGCAGTGCAGTTTAATCCACTTTTCCTGCACCCACAAGATGCTCCACATCCTGTTTTGCATGCGCAAAAAATAATTTTTAGTAAAGATTCTGGAGCTGGTCGCTGCGTCATTGTTTGCGGTATCAATATTCCGCGTTCACTTTTCCAACCCCATTCTTCTGGTAATATTTCTTTTCCGAACCATGTTTGAACTTGTAAATATACTCTTTTGAAGTGTTCAAAAGCGGCATCTGCAGTAGGTGGTAAAGACGGCAGTTTAACGCAGGTATTTTTAGCAGTTGCTTTCAAAAAAGAGTTATATCTCAATGCATTAAGATCTTTCATTTTTTGGGGGGCATTATATAAAGCAAGAGTGCATGTAACACCAGCCTTAAAAATTTCATCGATGTCTTTGCATTCATTTTTAAAAACTGTCGCAGCATTTTGCAAGTCCGTTCGTTTTTCGAAATTTTTTGCAAACACGTTTTTGCCACGTTGAAAAAAAGCTGACGTCGTGTCACATCCAGTGAATGCATGTAAGAACAGAATATGCTCTTTACACTTTGGTAATATTTTTTCTAAACTCTTAGAAGAGTACGCTCTTTGCAGTATTTGGCCTTTGGATGGTTTTCGAAAATAAATTTCTCGGTCTGGTGGTGAGAGCGCAGTCAATAAAACTAAAACATCTACATCCTCGGACACTACAGCAATGTTTTCAGATTGCAGATTAACAGCAGTTTCAATTATTAGTCTGTCGGCATCAGTTTCTGCTTGGCAAGAAAATATTTTATTTTCTGTGAGTGTTTCTCGTAGCATATCTATAAGTCTACTCTTATTTTTGGCATTCGATAAAAATTTTTCCTGCGCTATTTTTAGTGGCATGGTTTTATCAAATATTATGTCATTACATGCGTTTTTTTTACAGCGACGCGTTCGTTCCATTGATTTTGTGCAGCTCTTCTTGTAACCATCAAATACGACATAAATGTTGTTTCCATAATTATTATGTAGATATCTGACATAATGTTGACAAATTGTACCGAAATTTTCATCTAATTGCCACTTGCAACGATGTAATAACATCCCTCCATCAATGACGTAGGAAAATTTTCGTACATCGTTCACATCCACTGACACTTCTGGGAATATGTCATAAAATGTAGATTTTGTTGTTTTTCGTATTTCACCATTTTCAAAGAGAGCAAGAGGATAAGGAGCTAATTCATAAGTCAAGTAGTTTTTTAGTTCTTCATCAGATTTTTTTAATACGCATATACGCTGAAATAATAATAGCGGATCAATTGGAATAATATCATCATCCACTTTGATTTTGCTAGTGGATGCCAACAAAGGAATGATCTTGTCTTTCCTTGATAACTTAACTTCTTTGAAATTTATTCCATTAATTTTCTTCATTATTTTTAGACCTTGCTCAAAAGCTGCGTAGCAATTCACGTTTTCTTGCCCAGTTATTCCAGTTGCAATAGACATAATGACACCAACATCAGGGAATGGAGGATGTTGAATAAAATATTCTTCCAATTTTTTCACGTCAATGTCGTCCCTTTTGATTCGTGCATCGGTTGAATCAGCATGTTGATAACTTTTTTTAAAAGATATATTACAAAATTCCTCTATGCCTTCTATTATATCTTTTGTAAAAATAACACCTTTTATCCATTTATAGACAATACTTTTCGTTACACCACGTTTAAAAGGTCCGCCTTCAACACTCATAGATTTCATTAATGTTTGTTCTATGGTTTGATCCGTGGAAATTCCAGAAAAAAATACATCGGAACGTCTAGCAGTGAAATAACCCTCTGTGAAATTTTGAAACTCTTCTGGGTCCATTTGGATAGATAATTCCTGCATGTCTTGCAAGTACAGTTGCGCGGACTTTGCATACGGAAAATGTCCTGATGCATGGAAGTATGGGATCATCCTCTCAATAGTTTGTAAATGCAGATTCCAATCACCCATACGCTCAGCTGCAATAAAATCTTTTAGCACTGATACCATTCGAAAATAGCTGATCCATAATCTGGACGTTTGATTTTTACTCTCTATATCATGTAATTTTTTTTCAAAAATTTCATTTAAACTTTGAAATCCAATATTTTCCGTTATTTCCGTGTAATTGAACATTTCAAAAATATTAGCATTCGTCTCATCAGCAATTAAAGTTTGGAATTCCGAATTATTTTTTAATAGATCATCGAAAATTAATCTAGATAAAGTTAGCTGCAGGAGTATATGTGCACGTACCGCTCTAGCATATGCACGTCCAGACATGATATGATCGATTGAATTTTCGGCATAAACCGTCGAGAGGGCTTCTTTGATTCCACTTCCAGCCATTATATAACCAATAGATCCCATATAGGACATTAGCGTATGAAAAGAGCCCAATCGGACAACAGTAAGCATCTCATCTGATAAACATATAGCTGAAGTTATATCGCGCGATTTTATATACAAAGGTTGATCAAATGTTACGATACATGTCTTCATATTTAATGATTTTGCATTGTCTACTGATGTTTTTATCGCCGTATACAAAGTGTTATAATCACTTGGAGATGCATAAATGAATGGTAAGAATATTATTGACGAAGTATCAAAATCATGTGTACTTGTTAACAAATTCATGAATCCGTTCCATCCCGGGAAGTCATTATTGGTTTTGAATTTTAAATACATCCAGAGAATGTTCAATTTTGAAGAAACTGTGGGGGTTAAATTGGGCTCTTGCTCCGAAATTTTGATTTGAAGTTTTTTCAATCCTTCACCAGCAGAAGCTGGATATATTTGAAGGGGTATATGAGCTTGATCAGAAATAGTTGTCTCTGTTGGAATCTTATCTAAACGTTTAATTGGTTCCCTGGTTTCTATTCGATCGCTCGGAGTTACAATTTCGATCGAACCCAAATTATGAAAAGTATCTTTGCCGTCTAGTGTGTTGACGTTAAAATCTGCGTTATCGTGCACAAATTGTACAAAAGTACCTGCTTTTATTTCCACAGGACTTGTGAATGTTGCAGAAGCTTCATAAATTATTGCTTCTTTGTATGATCCGCAAAAGCCTAAAGCGTTACATATTTCTATTATTTTTTTGGAGCCAAATTTTCTATGAAGAGTAACAGCTAAAGCCACATGCAGTGATGATATAAATGAACGAGGCCTTACTGCAGATATTATCGCATGAGCTATTGAGGCGCATTTCGTTTGATAATGATTTATAAACTCTGGTTTACCTCTTTTGTCATTTAAAATTATTTCTGATAAAAAAAATGATAGAGATTTTGGTATTGTCTCATGAACATGGTTAAACATTTTATCACTAGCCGGATACATTTTATTATCATAAACCTGCGTCCGAATGTGTCGTCGTAAAATTTCACCAGCAGCCTTCAAAATACGATATTCTTCTTCTTCATCATCTTTTGACCTCTGACTGTACCAGTTATCGGACAATATTTCATATTGTTGTTTTTTAAAACATATGATTGTATTAGATCCAAATTTACTGGAGAATACAATATTATCCTCATAATGGTTCATTAACCTCATTTTTATCGTTTTATCATCAGGAATATGATCAATTGTCACAATACTTTTTAATTCTGCCAGTGAAAACTGGCAGTCATCATTTTCTTCAATATATTTGAAAATCTGCTCCATTGCTGCATCTACTTGTATTGTGACTGGATGAATTTTTTTATCCCTCTGGGTCTGTTTTACGGTAGTTTTAAAACGCATATAACAATCCGCGTGATACTTAGCGTCCTGAGCTACTAGATCTAACACACCTACAATTCTTTTATGGATATTGCGACAATATTCGCTTTTCTCTTCGCTTATCAAATTTAAAATAGTTTGCTTGAACTCAGAAGTAGTTACGTAGCTGATTTGCTGTCTTACCGATTTGGACTTTCTTCTTTCCTTCATTTCATCCGCTTCTTTTTCACATAAAAAGCACTTATTTTTCCAATCAAAATCAATAGAAGTAGCCATTCGCAGTTTTTTTTTAGGTGGAGAGCATGTTGATGTGGTGTTCTTTTTTTTTAAATAAGCATTAATACATCCTTTATTGATATATTTTTGTCTGCATACTGAATGCACGTAGACAAATTCGCAAGTATTTAAATACTGAGAAATTCCATCCCCTCTTTCCACAGAAGCAGCTTTCAGTGTTGGTATTCCTCTAGTGACTTTTATAATATCTCTTAGCTCAGAGCTTAATTCAGAGCTACATCCAAGTTTGTCACAAATGAGGCAATCATTATTTATATTATTACTATTCGATGGTTCACCCATTTTGATACGAGGCTGTAACAACAAATATTACTAATATCAATAACTAACCTTTATATCACAATTAATTAAAATTTCAGATGTAAGGATTGGAAATTTCTTTTTTTTTTTAAACAAAAATGTGAAAAAATCTAAATTTTCACTTATTTTCCGATTAATTAAATTATTATTTCTGCATAAATAAAATACATAAAAATAAATCAACTGTTTGTGTAAGCACTATCTTATAGGAAATTTCATGCAGATTCCAAATATATATTAAATTTCACCATTACATTCTAACTTTTAAGATCGATCTATTATAAAATATACTATTGAATATTCACAGTTGTTTTCAAAACCATGTAATATAAATAATAAACAAATACTTACTATTTATGCCACTATTTTCAAAGTTTGTAATACTCAGTAATTAACTTTTATCACACTCACTGCACAATAATATATTTATTTTTTAATTATTTTAAATTATTTTTGTTTCGGAGCAAACAACAACTACGTATCAAGCCTTGCAAGTTGCCACGTGTACTATTCTGTTAGGGCCCGCGTTAACAACACCCAACAGCTGCTGTTGCCCCCTCTATTCCCCTCCCCACCCTTCATCGTTATACCTGCAGTCCCTTGAGACCCAAGATGAAGTTTGTAATAGTTTTTCTTTTTAAAATCTAATTTTACACTAATATAACTTAAGGAAAACTCCAAAAAATTAATAATTATTTATAATAATTATTAAAAAATTAAGATCGCACAAAATATTTTTTTTAACATTTTTCTATATGCTATTAAAAACACATTGCCAAAGTTTATAAAAAGATTTATTGACTGGCCCTGGATTCCGAGGTATAAACCTTACGGCGCTCCACTATATCAGAATATTAAATTTTACTAAATTAGGTGCATAAGTTGTTGTGTACTAAGCTGTATAAGATACTACAGTTTTTTAAACATCCCACGGGAACCCTTTAATTTTGTGGGATAAAAAGTATGTAAGATGTTGACCGGGGATATAAGATACAACCATGCAAAATTTCATTTAAATCGGTCCAATAGATTCGGAGATTAGCCCGTACAAACAGACAGACAAACAGACAGAGAAACAAAAAATTTGAAAAAAATCTGGATTTATTCTATTTGTCTTCTTACAACCCCTTGACTCGGTTTTTAGCATTTTTTTGCTATGTACAGACATTCGACCTCTATTGTTTTATTATAGTATAGAAAACTGTAAGGACTGTAAAGTATTGTGTACGGAATATAGTTAATTAAAATGTTTGTGTTTTGTCTGTTTTTGTGTTCACGTTTCACGCAAAAAGTACCTACTAAACCGATTTTAACTAAATTTTGTGTAGTGAAAATCTTTCATTCCCACGGGAAAACACAATAACTGGTTCTGTCGAGTCATTCTTAGAAATTTACAGGTCTAACGCTGGCTAAGCCTTAAGAGATAGGTACATCAAAACAATGCACTTGTACTAAAAAACTGTAGGTCTTAATGAGGCCTACAGAAAAATCTGCAATATAATAAATCTTTCTCCTAAAGTACACTCGCTGTAACTATTCATATTATCTATTTAAAACGTACCTATCAGGTCATATCAGAGCGAAACGAGGGTAAGTCACTCGTAAATGGATTGTAGAAGGCGAGGTAGGTACCTACTATGTAAAAATACATGATGGTCGAGGACGGAGGACGTAAGAGATACTGGGTAAGAGAAAATCAAAAGCTTGTGCTTCATTTATGTAAAAACCAAGCTTTTGAC
This sequence comes from Brenthis hecate, assembly GCA_951806755.1. Classification (NCBI taxonomy): domain Eukaryota; kingdom Metazoa; phylum Arthropoda; class Insecta; order Lepidoptera; family Nymphalidae; genus Brenthis; species Brenthis hecate. Next base: position 3,951,145 of record OX638267.1, on the reverse strand, counting down.
GAAGGAGAAGCAACAAATGCTTGAAGGGATTGCCCTTCAATTTACAAGAAACTTTGATGAACGCCTCAAAACCGCTCTATCAATATCAAAAACACTGATATATCAGGAGTCCAACGAGCAGACTACAGAGAGCAAAAGTAAAATATCTAAAAACGCAAGAAAAAGCAAAGCACCCTATGACAATATTAGACGTAATAACAAATATAGAACACATAATAAACACAAATCAACTTGAATCCCTGAACGACCGCGGACACGCCTGCGTTACAGTTAACAATAGATTTCTGAAATTTAATTATTTTTTTAGAAATTTACCTGGACGTGTTAAAAACTTTTATTAATTTGCAATACAAACAAAATTACACTTCCATGAAAAACAAGAAAGAAAACAGTATTTTCTTCTACAGACCCCCAAGCACTGGCGAAACAATGATAATGAAATCATTAGCACACATGGACTATATAATTACGCAATACTAACAGGACTACAACCTACCTAACATTCAACTTTGCAAATCTAGTATTTAGAAAAGCATGTTTCATGGAAAAATTATGGACAACAAGTACAACCAATGGAAATTATTCGCAGGGAGAGAAATAATGAATACAGAAGTAAAATACAAAAAACAATTACTCGTAGGAAATTGTATACTTACTATTATTATATTGTATACAGCAAGTATAATGCCCTCTGACCGATTCAGGCACAGCGGCCAATCTCATTGAGACTAACCGACAGAGTGAGTGACAGGAATAGAGAGTGCGCGCAGACACAAGTGCACTCTCTTATTCCTGTCACTCTCATACTCCGGTGGGACTATTCGACACGACCGGTGAATTAAGGCGCAGGACCGGCGGCTTCACGTGCTCTCCGAGGCACGGGAGTCAAACACCGCCAACTTCCCAACTCCGGGCTGTTACTGAGGCTTACTATACAGAAAGATTCAATAACTAAACTTGGCCCAACCCGTGACTCGAACCCAGGACCTCCGGGTGTGCAGCCGTACATGCTAGCTACAACACTACCGAGGCAGTTCGAAGTAAAGCAAGTAGAATACAGCAAGTAACTATTAAGAGAAGTAGATTACTTGTGATTAGATCACAAATACAAATACTTAATTACCATTTTAGGTCTTCATTGTAATTAAAACATAATAGTAACATTGATTTGCTATTAGATACATAAAAATGATTACAAATTATTTTTTTGTAAAACTTATGGCAACAAAAGTAATTCCTCTTTTTCATAAACTGTTTAAAAATGGGGTAATTTTAAAGTAAAATCAATAAAGTTCTAGTACTTTATTTTAATATAATATACTATATCTTAAGTTTTTTACAATCATTTTAATTACATAGTTAAGTAAAATGCTCAAGTTTCACCACAACTCTAAAAACAAATCTTTTAAAAAATCATTTTATATTGAAAGCATTAAAAATTGACACTCTAGTATTATACAAAAAAAATAGAATCCCTATTATCACATTCACACTTTGTAATATTTTAAACAAAATCTCAAATAGTGGTTGTTTTGGAAATAAAGAAATGTGACGGTAAAATTTAAAAAATAAATATATTTCATTGTAGAGAGAACTTCATTTATTAAGAAATACATCTGCAAGTCCATAACCCATAGCAGAGTGCCTCCATCTTTTCAGATCATTAAGTTTCACTCTCTATGCACTAGCACATAGATTGCCAAACATCCCAATACGGCAAACTGCAATCAATAACAGAGTTGAAATATATTCTTTATTACACATAAAAATTAAAATATACTGCATTAAGAGTAAATTGAGGGCAAAGGTATACTTTACTATATAGAAATCACTTCCAGTCAACCTATGAGACTTAGAAAGATTGACACTTAGCGGAGGAATAAAGTGCAAGATAATAAGAAAATAATTAAAAAAGAGTTACAGTATATATAAAAATAAGAAATTACATATAGTCATAATACAAACATATAATTAAATAAAATACATAAATATTACTTATGATTGATACATATATTCAATTTATAATGTATTCAGCCCTTTTTAACATCCCACTGCTGGGCGCGGGCCTCCCTTCAGTACGAGGGGGATCAGGCCATAGTCCACCACGCTGGCCAAGTGCGGTTGGCGGACTTCACATATCTTTCGAAAACTTGCTAGGTTCTCTCAGACATGCAGGTTTCCTCACGATGTTTTCCTTCACCGTAAGGCAAGTGGTAATCATGTTAGAAAATGATTCGCACATGAAAATATCAGAGGTGCGAGTACCCGGGATTTGAACCCGCTTCCCTCGGTTTCCCAAGCGAGCGCGTTATCACTGGGCTACCACTGCCTGTCTGACTTAACCACCACTTAATGATCTGCCCAATTTATAATAAATAAATAATAATATTATATAACATAAAAAAAATCATGTACATCTGTTCTATTCATTTGATCAAGATAACTAAATTTCAAGAAGGTTCAGGACTAATAACAAACATGTTCCCAGAAGCACAGGTCTCATCACACTTCAGACTTTTCAATATAAGCTACTACTAAGTATTTTGTGACAGAAAGCCCAATAATTATTTTGCTCCCTTCCAGGATTCGAGCCCAAGACCTCATTATTTACCCAATAATGCACTCAATACAACAAATATTAGGCAGCATACATATCATATCACATAAAACTCTGATATTTATGTACTCATTTTTATGTGATGTTGGTATAATAAGTGTATGTAATATGTATGATGAAATTTCTTAACAGCTTGATAACAACAGAAATTTATATTATAAATATTATTTTACTTCTTACGTAATTAATACCTAATATAAATAAGATTTTTAAACCCATAAGAAAATAAGCAGAAAATATACAGTATCAAAAATACTCAATTGTAACATATTCAATTTAAATTATAAATTTGAATATCAATATTTTTCCAAAATTAAGAAGAATAATTATAGTTTTAGATAAAATATTAAAAATAATTATACCTTAAATTTAGGATATTCATTCATATAAATTGTGACCATTCCAACATATGGCAGGAATCCTCTAGTACGACCAACAACATCTTTTTTAGTTAGCCAAAGCTGGCCTTGTGCATATAAGCCTCGATCATCCACACTGTTATTATCACCTTTTGTAAGAAACTTTACAGTTCCATTATTTCTGTAAAATAGTTAATTTTCATATTTAATAAAATGATTTATACATAACATACAATTTTTAAATATATATAAATAAGTGGCTCTATATCTTATTACACAGAAAGAATTATTGTACTACATAATGCAATACTGTCATTTGATATTCGATTCAAGTCAAATATGTAAACATAGAATAGCTAATATAATTTCCTAATTAGACTTTGGTTTTCTTGAATTGCTTTCAAGAAAATCAAAGACTACTACTACACAAAAAGAATGATTACTATAAAATGAACACTTCCAAGTATAATAAATCATATATACATAATTTGTGCAAGAAATGTTTTGTTTCAGACACTTACTTTTCATGAAGCTTTAGGACTCTGTGAACAATGGGAATGTCTCGGCCTTCAACTTTGAAAACTACAATCTCACCAACACGTACGGGTTCATCAGGGTAGTTTGTTAAAAATAAAAGATCGCCTCTATGAAAAGCGGGTTCCATACTTCCAGAGAGCACCACTACAATGGGGCTTTCGCTTCCCGTTACAACCATTAAACCTTTCCATATCATCAAAGCTGACGATACTATCATACCAAAACTAAGTACTTGGTAAATAAACTGGAAATTCAATAAAAATCACCAAATAACAACCGGTACTATGTTCACGTCATCTTATTTCAACAATAATCAATGAAAGTTACCTGTCTCTTGTTCATGCGTTTTACATCGTCAAATAAACTGTCTAACATTTTCGTTTCTTTTAATTTAAAATAAGTTTAAAGGATTATTAATTGTACGTTTTAGTTAACCTTAGCCTGAAAGAAAGCTAAATTTTAGATACGACAGCTCGACAGCACCACGTCAGATCAAAACTTCAAAACAACCATGCCACCATAGACTATAAAATACTAAGTTTTACTTCAACGTAATAAAATTCATTCAACATTGCAAAAAAATTCATACTATGAGTACAATACACTGTTCCCAAAAATACCAATAGCTAGATTTCATTAAATTACTAAAATAGCATAAAAAATAATAAATATCAATGTTTTAATTTTTAACCCTTAAATTACATTCTTATTTATTACATAACACTATATAGTATTTAATATTTATTTAGTCTTATGTATAATCCTCCTTTTCCATGTTTCTTTTTTATATTTAAAAGGAATTATTTCCTAAATAAATAGTTTTATCAACCCATATAGTTTTATTAACGTTTTGATAATGCATACATATAAAAATTGTTACTTCGAAATTACATTCAGACATTTTCAATTTAATTCTATTATAAAAGTAATATAATATAGGGATTTATGTATGATCAGCTTTCTCCCTCGATTATACTTAAGGTCAAGTTAGTAAAGTAATGAATACTAATCTTCAACTCGAAAATGAAAGTTCCATTATTCTTAATCTTTTCTTCTTCCATATCCCAAAAAAAAATCTTACGTCATCCTTGCCTGATTTTTCTCACAATTATATAATATTCATCAATTTCAATTCCATATTATTATTATTGATATAATTAAAAGTTTTAAAACACTACCCACGTAGTGAACAAGGTACAAATAGCCGGATCAAATCATAAAAAAATATAATCGATAAATTATAATGTTATTAGATCTGCTCCCGCTGCGCTTAATCGTGCCTCTAAATATCTTTTTCAACAGGCTAATAATAATCACTTGATTCTGAATAGGAACTAATTATATTATTTCGAAAAAAAAAACATTTATATAGTATCCCACATGCAAAAAAAACACATTGATTTGATTTGACGACACGTTTGGCGTACTTTGTAGTGACCCTACTTGCTGTGCCAACGGTCGCGGGTTTGAGTTCCGGTGGAGGCATTCATTTATGTGATGAGCACAAATGTTTATACTCCAGTCATAGGTATTTATAACATGTATGTATTTAAAGTTATGTATGTGTAGTGTATCAACTATCTGGTATCCATAACACAAACCTCGTAGCTTACCATGATGCTTTATGTTAATGTCCCAACATATGTATTTATATTGATCCAAGTTTTGTTGATGAATGAGAGAAAAATAGTAGGGATTGAGTTTTGGGTAAAATTACAATTCAAACATAGCTTATAATAATATATTAAGCCTTATTTTTAAATTACAGTAAGAGAAGCAAACTAATCATATTGGAGATTTCAAGCCATGACAAAAATTCTAGCAATTATAAAATTATTGTTTATTTATTATTATCGTCCCATCTCTATGTCCAAATTCTCTGAAAATTTCAATTTTATTGTAAGAGTATTAGGTGTTGTTGCATCAGCTACAAGTATATCAGCTCCATTATACAATCCTAATTCAGTTATCTTCTTCTTCAAATTATCTCTTGTTTTTTCCTCAATACTCTTGATGGATGACATATACAAAGTTTTATTGCGACCATTGATAATTGTTGTTATGCCTGAGAAAAACAAAGAGACAAGTACATAATACCACAAGTAGTTCTATGAACAATAGACCTCGCGAACACAAACTTTTTTCCAACAATTAATATACCACTAAAGTTACTCTTTCCTTTTTTTACTACATTTTGCTCATCACGTCGAAGATCCTCATCAGATCTTCACCAAATTTTTATAGTTTAATAGTTTTTTTTAAGTGGTCTCCACTTAAAGTTTCTACCTTTCAAATACAAAAAGAACCATCGAAATCGGATATCATAAGGCAGAGATATCCAGTAATCCCCTTTTTGGAGGAAGTACAGAATGACAAAAAGAAACTATAAATTCGTAAAACCTATATATCAAGTTTCGTCTAGATCAGTTGTAAAATATGACCTGTATAATTGGAGTACCAACAAACTAACAGAGGAAAACAATTTTACCAGACTCGAAGCAGACCCTTCGCTTGCTCGGTCAATTAGAAATACAAAATAATATTCTTCTTTAATAAGGATGCACTTTTCAAAACAGTGATAGTAATTTGTTAAGAATTCATAAAACTGAGAATTTATGCTAAGAAAACCAAAAGAGAAAGACATGTGGAAGTATAATATGTATAGAATAATTTTTGTATATAATGCAGCAAAAAGTATATTAGCAAGAACTTTATAAGGCAATACAAATATATAATACACTTTATAACAAAAAAAATGTTAACCTGGACTTTTCATTAAATATCCTTTATCCTCACATAGTTTATCATATATGGCTTGTAATGTAGCATCGGGTTCTATTGCCATGATCCTAGTAGTATTACTGCAGGCTACACAATCTGGTTGTTTTTCAGCATTAAATGTATAAGTGTATACTCCATCAGACATATTTAGAACCATGTAGTTGTTCATGTTCGTACAACATGAGGTAGCTAGTTTGAATACCTATTGAAAAATATAAAAAAGCACTATTTTTATGGAAATTGAGATAATATTATAGAGACATTATTATACTGTTAAATATACAGTACTAGCAGACCCCGCGGCTTCGCTTGCGCTAAAACTATAAAAAAATCTCTAAAAAGGTCATACAAACTTTCATTCCCTATTTTACCCCCTTATAGGATGAATTTCAAAAAATGCTAAAACACCTATTTATTTATTTTTATTGAAGAAAATTAATACCAAGTTTCAAGTAATTCTGATCATAAATATTTTTTTTATTTTTTTATTATAACATGTTTACCCATGGGAATGAGATGATATCCCACGATAAAAAGTAGCCTATGTGATATGTCACTCTCCAGCCCTCAAACTATCTGCTCACCAAAAACCACAAAAGAAGGACAAACAAACATATTATCACATTTATAATATTAGTATGGATATTAAATAAAAATTAAAATTACAATTTATCAAAATAAATTATAATCAGTTTTACCTCAGTAGCACAAACTGCAGCAATTGCAGCATTAGTACTGGCTACAGCAGGTATAATATTCTTTAATACACCCTGTGTCAATCTGTATGTAACAGATGTTATGCCATATTTCATAGCTCTCTCTTGTGCTTTTTCATAAACCCATGCCACATGTTGAGGATCATCTCCGTCAAGAATAGTAGAACTACCCCATGGGTTTTCTTTACTCCATTGGAGAACTTTGACATATTCTATACAGTGTTCTGGCAATCTAAAACATTTTAATGATTTATAAAATTTTATTTGAAATAAATAAACATAATTTAAGATTTATAAAATTTACAATAAAAACTGATCTAAATTGATTAAAAAAATGTGACAAATTTAAACATTATTTTTTTCAATAAGCTTTGATAACTTTTAAATATATCTGAAATACCTTGGAGTATTGGCTATTGTACACAAGGGGAAAGTTTTTTGTGGAGGATACAAATCAAGTGTGCATTCAATGCAAGCACTCATTCCAGGAAGTATTACCCTGGCATTCCCCTTAAATCCTTCAGTGCCGCCATCAACTAGTGGAATAACACTACTTTGATCTAAACTTCCTATAAGAATAACATAAGTTATTAATATTTTTCACTATAATATAATACTGTATCAAAACTTTTTTGAGTCTCTTTAATATTTTTTAAAATATTTATGATTCACACCAGACAAAAACACAATTACAAAATAGGCTTTCGTTTATGTTACACTCAAATTTCTTTATAAAATATGATTAGCAGTTAGCCAACAATAATGAAACACTTACTATCATCATTATACTGCAGTAATGACATTAGCATGCCATTTAACCAACGTCTTGCCACTATTGAATCAAGTCCACATACTACAATGTGGAACTGTCGATAAAATCCATCATCTAAATCTTGAATTGCACAATGATGAGCTATTGCTTCACATCCAGGTACTCTTTAAAGTATTAAAAATAAGATTGAGTAAATATACATGAGGATATTAAAGAATTTAGAATATTTAAATACCTTTTATTAACAAATTCCACTGCACATTTAGCTTTGGATAATCCTATATCATTCTTACGAAATAAAAATTGTCTGTTAAGGTTTGAAAGTTCTATAGTGTCCATGTCTACTATATGTATTTTTTTAAATCCCATTAACGCTAAATCCTTAAGAAGCTCGCAACCAAGACCACCAGCACCCACGATTAATACTTTACAGGAATTCATTATAAAATCCAAAATTTCAGGTGATGGCTCAAAATCAGGATGACAGAAAGGGCCAGACCTTTCTAAAAGTTTTCTTATGTTATGCCATCGTCTTTGTTGATAATCCAAAGTTTGAGCTTCTCCTTCTGCCATTGCTAAAAATATTTATAAAGTATTTTAAAGAAACTGCTAAGTAAGATTAGTTCGCAAATTTCAGATCACTGTAGCTATTCAATCTAAGTAATGCAATGCAACCTACTATATTGGACGTTTTAGAAAAATAAGTTATATTGTTAAAAATGAAATCAATTGAAGTTAAACTCCAATTTGAATATAAATAAATGCCGACAAAATAATCGCCACTAATTGTCATTCAGATTTCAGGTTTATTTGACCAATTGTCAATTTAATAAATGTCATTGAATAGACGTTTAACGAAAATGACATCCAACGTCCAACCATAGATCCCAATATTGACATTTAAAATAAAAGAATATTTTTTAAAAAGAATATAGAATAAAATGTTATTTATAAAATAAATGCAAAGAAAAAAATGTACTAATTAATAAAATAGAAAACTTTACTCAAAAATCATAGCTAAAAGTTCCTTTAATTATATACAAATATAAGCACATACCACTTTGTTAGTAGATAGCTGGCTAGCTAGTATTGTTAGTATGTATTCATTTGTTAAAAATGGCGTGATGGTGGTACATTTGTCGAAACATAAGGATTTTCAAGTTCATAGATTTCAAGATTTTCTGGTAAGTGAGAACATTTAAATACTTGATTAGTTTTCTCCGTTACGTACCATGATTGACTAATATGTTTTTCTGAGATGAGAATCAACATTATCGTGGATATTTGAGGGAGAGACTGACAGACTTCGAACATCTTGGTATATACCTCGTGATGTAAAAGCATGCTTGAAATACAATTGCAAAGTTGCCTTTTTAATTTAGAATTGAGATATTATTGAAATAGCGTTGAGATGTATCAGTTTAACGTGTATGGTTAGATAACACATATATAAGTACTAAATAGTATAGTCTTATATACCTATCACATATTAGTCGGTCGGTGTTATTCAAAACTGTGCCAATTTGAGAACGTAATTATTTTAGGTAACAAATGCGTTTATTAACGTTATTTGAATAATAGCAAACAGAACTTATGAATGAACCTATGAATATTTTAATTACGTAAATATTTTTTAGGTGTCAGAATGGCTGGTAATAAAATGAACACAAAGAAAAAGGAGGACAAAAGTAAATTAAACAGAGGTACTGGCCAAGCTGTTGAAGAAAATGATGATATAGACTTTTCTTTGCTGAGAAAGCCCATATTAACTAGTATAACAGGCTTTGCACAAGCAAGAAAAATTTTTGATCAAGCCACTGAAGAAGTAATTAAAACATATTTTAAAATATGTGAAGATTTATTATATAAAAATGCTAATTATATTATAAAAATATTTGTTTACATTTTCAGCTTAAAAGCTTACTGACAAATGAATGTGATATATTATATGAATGTAAGGTTTGCAGAAACATATTTAGAAGCTTAGCAAATTTTATATCTCATAAACGTGTATATTGCAAGGAGAGCTTTAATTCCTCAATACATGGCCATTTTATTAAGGAAACTTGTACAGTAAGTAATGATTGATTTATTTTATAACAAAATTTTACAAAAATGCCAAAATGTACATTATAAATAATATTGATAATAATTTTATAGATCCAGGACTTATTAAAAATTAGAAAGTTAGAAGAGAGTTATCAGGAGTCTCTAGCTGAAAATAATAGCTTAAAATCTATGGATGAAGATGAGAATGATGAACGAATACCAATGTCTAAGGATTTGACTGAAATCTTAGAACAAATAGTAAAATCTAAAGGAGTTAAAGATAAACAAATCCAAGATCAACAATTGTCATTCCAGAAAATACCGAAGAGCTCTGTTGCTGTTTTTCAAAATATTGACACTAGGAATTCAAGCACTGACAATATGAGAACTCAAGTAAGAAACAAACTTCATATAAATATTAATAGCAGTTTAGAATTAAATTACTTGACTATTTACAATTATTACTACGCTATATGTAATTGTTTATTTATTTCTATTTCAGATAAAGGAATTAGATGAGATTTTATCTCAAGAAAAAGCAGTTTTACAAAGCGACGGTACATTTAAAGTGCAAAGTAATGTGTCTACCGACAATGTTATACAGATAAGTGATGATGATGAAAATGAAGATACAGATGGACTCAAATGTAAAATATGTAAGTTTTACATAATATACTATTTTTGTTAAGTTATTTTGACTAATTTTATCTTAAGTAATTATTTGTTCATAAAGAAGTTGTATCGACAAATCTCAGAAATTTGTAACAAAATTGTAATTCTTTCAAAAATAAGTGAAGACAAATAATTTGAATAATGTGAATGAGAATTTATTTCATAATGTAGGTAGGTATATTGAAAATAAAAGTCCTTTAAAAAATGAAAAAAAATTAAATTCAGAAAGTGTGCTCTTTTTATATTATACAAACATAGACAAACAAATATTGGTAAATTGTCAAAGAGAAAATTATATCGGTATAGAATTGCCGACCTCTATTAAGTATGTGGCCCTGCCTCCCACGTCGCTATTTATAATTATACTCAGCTACCTAACTTTCGGGTGTACGCAGAACAACTCGACAAAGTTACAAATATATAAAGAAACATTTTTGTTTATAAAGGCGATTACATAATTTCCAGGCGACCTTCAATTTTCAACTCTCAAGACGCTTAAGTTCCATATGAAATATAAACATGTGGAGAGTCGTCTCGTCTACCCGTGTCCGGACTGCGTCGACATCTTTTCCACTTCTTGGAGCGTTTATCGGCATCTGTTCAAAGTGCATAGGTAAGAATATTTTACAGATTTTAAAAAAAGAATAGTGTTTTGTGTGCTTGTTACGCAAAATTCGACAGTTATGTACAGAATTGCATTATCTTTTTATAGAATAATTATTTAATATTTTAATGTAAATGTTATTCTCTTTCATTCAATTATCATAAAATAACGTTATTTTCTTAAATTTTTTTTTACACAATATTTACGCCAACGCTTATTTCTAACTAGCGACTCGCTTGCTCGGGTGCGTCCCGTGGTAAGCGGATTTTCCTCACAGTTTCATGGGTTTTCATATTTTGTGCGGAGCCCTAATTCTTTTTCTAAAATAAAAGTAGCCTGAATTACTTCTTATAACATCAGCTATCTGCCAGTGAAAGTCCCGTCAAAATCGGACCAGCCGTTTCGGAGATTAACCGGAACAAATAGACAATTTTTTTAAAAATTGATTTTATCTTAAGTACCGTATATTCTTTCATATGCATCTAGTAAAAATCTATTGCTTTTACATTACAAACAGACACTACAATTTTATTTATTTATATAGATTAAAGTTCTGTTTGTGTTTGTTCGTGCTAATTTCAAAATTACTCTTCCCGTATATATGTAAAGTATAGTATAGTACGTCGTGTATATATATATACGTATATATATATATATATATATATATATATATATATATATATATATATATATATATATATATATATAAAACACTAGGTTGATTCCCCATACAAACTTTCATCCCCATTTTGATCTATTTAAGGGACGATTTCCGGAATAAAAAATATTCTATGTCCTTTCCAGGGTCTCAAACTATCTTCTTATCAAATTTCATCTAAATCGGTTCAGTCGTTTTTCAGTTTATTTGTTATAAACATACTAAAATACAAATCTTTCCCCTTTATAATATTAGTGTAGATTTATTGCGGTGTAGGGAGCTCCATTCTTGATGGTGAGATATTAAGAAACACACTTTCACTTATAATAATTTTGTACTATTTTATTGTGCAATAAAGTGTTATAACTTATAATATACTCGTATATATTTTTTCTGTACGTGTGTATGTCACTGAACTCCTCCTAAACGGTTGGACCGATTTTGATGATATTTTTGTGTGTGTGTTTGAGAAGTTCCCTGAATGGTTTAGATACACAACTGAACCCGGTATAGGTGGCGCTGAAGTCGGGTTCTAGGATTTTTTATTTTTATATACACACGTAATTAAGATTTATTTATATATTTGGACAGGGCAATGTCCGTCGGGTCCGTTAATATAATATTAATAATATGACAAGATTATTAAATTTTGATTTTACTTTAATTACAGAAAAACCGCAGCACAGATCAGACGACTGCGCGAGTCGATTCAAGCGAAAGCATTCCGTATGGACAACCCGCCGGCTTTCTACGAGAAACGGAAGACAGTGCCTAAAGCTGTCCCGCCGCAGAAGATCACTGAAGAAGAACGACTCGATCAAGAGAACCAGGTTTGTGTTGGCAAAATTATAGAATAATATATAATTATTATTATTATGATTTAGCTACTTGCTTGTATGACAAACCGGATGACCATATTATAGTATATGATACTGAGTTAATGTAGCTTATTATTATTAGTATCTATAAGATTTTTAAATTCCAATCAGCAGCTCTGGACATTACCTCTAATAATGGTACCTTTTTTATCCGGATGTACGGAGAAAATGAGGGTAATGATTTTTGATTGTAGGTATGTCTATGTCATTAGCACGCTCTGACTTGGCAATGTGATTGAATTAATGATATAAAGAAGTAGATTCGTCTTATTTGTGGGTGTGGTGTACGATAAAAAAGTGAATGAATTACGCTTATTTTCTCCTGGAGGTACTCGTTAATTCTCTATCCCTTTTACTCTTGTTTCCGTTTGACCTTTTAGGTAAATATTTCATATACAGCTGCAAACCTTGAAGTTTTGGGTTCGGTTTTGGTTCGGTCGGGTTCTGGGCAAAAAATTATCCAGAGATACGTCTTACGACTATGCATACCCTATTTTTTGTTTTCGTAATAATTTAACTACAGAATTGTCTAACGATTTACATGACCCGTGACCCATGACCTACAGCTATGTAGTTCCAATAACGTTCTAGTAAAATGTCTTTAACATACGGACAGACGGACATGCCGAAATTATAAGGATTAAATTTTAGCCATTTCGCTACGGAACTCTAATAAACAGTATAGTCTTTGTCTACCACGCACGGCTAGAAATGTCTAACCTATAATAAAACATCATTATGTATCCCCGAGGCTTAAAACTGCCTCGGTTGTATAATGGCTAGTAAATACGGCGGCACATCGAGAGGTCCTGGGTTCGTGTTCTGGGTCAGGCCAGGTTTAGTTATTGAGTCTTTCTGTTTAGTAAGTCTCAGTTACAGCCCAGAGTTGGGAAGTTGGCGGTGTTTGACCCCCGTGCCTCGGAGAGCACGTAAAGCTGTCGGTCCTGCGCCTTAACTTTCACCACTGCACTATAATATCTCCTGCGCAGATGGCTTGTCTGTATTAGACTGGCCGCCGTGGCCAAAAATTAGTCAGGAGGTCAATATTATTATTATCCCCCAGGCGTGGCTGGAGGAGCTGGACGGCGAGGGCGAGGGCCGGCGCTGCGTGTGCGGGCGCACGTTCGAGCGCCGCGCCGCGCTGGCCGCGCACGCGCACACCTGCGCGCGCCGCCACCGCCGCCGCATCGGCATACAGATACGCAAGGACTACCACAAGGAGCAGGCCAACCCCTACCTGTGCGCGAGTGGACGAGGTGAGTCACTGTTCTGGTAGTTATTTTTATTAGGATCTCTGACATTAGTACACAAAAAAACTTACACTAATACATTAACAAAACTTAACCTATATGCGCTCAAAATTATAGGAGAACACAACATGCTTCACATTTTATAAAAGTAGGGGATGTGTATGGTATAATAGTAGGGGAGCCCAAGAGGGGATCTTTGCAGTTACTCAAGCGCGGCAGATTAACATAAGGATTAAGGGGGGATACCTTGCACTCTGTTGAGTACCTCCACCATAATATAAGGAAAAAATCAACATAAACTTTATAGTTAATTTTTGGCTCTTCGGCTTGTGCAATTTGGCAGATTATTGAATTGCACACTTTTCAGGATGTAATTAGCCCACCATATATTAATCTGACGGTTTCAAGTATTTCAACTTTATCAAAATATTTTTTAAATATTTTGATCGGCTGCCTTATATAGAGGACTTATCACTTATATTATGGTGGAGGTACTCAAGAGAGTGCAAGGTATCCCCCCTTATGTTAATATGCCGCGCTTGTATAACTGCAAAAATCCCCTTTTGGGCTCCCCTACTATAATGCCTTCCCTACCGATTTCGCCGTGGCCGTATTACGGCGTCGTACCTCCGTTTCTTAGAAACCAAGAGTGCAAAAAGTTCTATTTCATATTTACGATAAATGTATGTTAAATAATACTAAATTTTGTATTCGATATTATAAATTCTAAATTGTAAAAATTTTGTCATCTGCGTATGACATATTATTAACAAGTGCACTCTCTATTCATGTTACATTAATACTCTGTTGGGACGATTACCTGACACGACCAGTGAGTGTTAAGGCAAAGGACTGACTACTTCACGTGCTCCCTAAGGCACGGGGTGAAACAACTCCAACTTCAGGCTATTACTGAGACTAAACAGAAAGACTCAATAACTAAAGTTGGCCCGACCGGGGACTCGAACACAGGACCTCCGGATATGCAGTCGTACATGCTAGCTACTACGCCACCGAGGCAGTTATGATATACATACATATGTGATGAACACTTATTTGGTGTTTCAATTCCTCTAAAGTGCACTGCTTTAGCTCTGAAAACGTAATTAATTTGATTGACTGAAAAATTTGATTTTTAGTTTCTTTTCTCTATCCTGTGGATATTGTTTTTTTTTTTTGCATATCAACTGTTGAAATTCGATATAATGATTTACTCATTCGAAGATGACTTATGGATTCAAAATGAGATAGTATATTTCAAATATCACAGTTATCTTAAATAAATTACAAATCCCTAATTCTTTAAGAGACCTGCTTTCTATTGTTTATGATATATATTTTTTACAGATACCAAGATAGTTCCAACAGTTACTGAAGAAATACAACCAGTAAATAAAACCAATGACAAAGTTACTAATGAAAGAAGTGAAGGAAACACTTTAGACGAAGCTGAAATGACCGTAATTGAAATTGCAAAAGAGCAAGCTGTAGAGAAGGATATAGTTTCCGAAATAAGTACAGTAGAAAAGCCATTTTTCTTTGACAGCATGCTTATGAATAAGCTGCCCTTCGCCCAACAAGCTGAAAAGAGTAATTTAAATGCTTTCAAACAGAAATTACTACCAGATATCGAAAAACACCAGTTAATGTGCAAGAAATGTAACACTAAATATAAAGAAATGAATGAACTATTAAATCACATGGCTGCACATTACAAATGGCTTCGATACGCGTGTAAATTGTGCAATTTCAAACATTTCAACTTTGAGAAACTTCCAGAACACGTGAAAGTTGTACATAAATTGAAAGGTGATACCGATTTCTACTACAGTACGGTTAAAGCAGTTGATGGTACTGAAGCTTTGGAATTGGCCGATACTACAGATGAGACAAATGAAAGGCAAGAAGTTAGTCCGGATTCGAGACGACCAAGTAGATGTTCAAGTGACTCGAGTCGATTGTCTGATGACAGTTCCTCCAGTAGTATAAGAATAGAAGGTTCGAGGAAACGTAAAGTTAATAAATACAGAAATAATGCGAAAAAGAAAAAGGAGACTTATGTTGCAGGTTTGTACGAAATAGAAATTTTAGTTTAATATGATAAACATTTGGTGATTTGCTAAAGATGCGTTTTTTGTAGATAATAACACTGATTTCAAAATCACTTTCATAGTTTTTAGTCCTTAATTAAGAGTAATTTTTTTTTCCTATAATTTATATGAGACCACCTTAACTTATTTATGTTATAAATTATTTCTAAAAATATTCATTAACTAAAGAAAGAATCATGAAAATCGGTTCATAATTGTCGAAAATATCGCGTAACATGTATGTTACAGTCATTCTCGAATTCAGTATCTCTTTTTAAAGTCGGTCAAAAATATTAAGGGAAGCAAGTTTGTATATAGAATTTAAAAATATTGGGGATTTATAACTATCTGTAAAGGCAAATAACTTTTTACAGTTTCTCAATTTCGTTTCCCAATTTCGATGATTCTTTTTTTATTGGATAGGTTTTACCTCAAAGTTGGCCCCATTTAAATTAAAAAAAAAACAACCTCTATGATAAGTGTTGGAAATAGGAGATGATTGATTTTTCATCTACTGAATTTTTTATCGTGAGAGATAGCTAGAATTTTATATTCTTACAAGAATGTTTCGAGATTCTGATGGCAAAAGCTATCTTATCTGGATTATGAACTAGTGACTCACCCTCGCTCGGGTTCGTCCATAGGTACATTTTAATTTTTTTAGCGGAACCCTAATTCTTTTACTGAAATAAAAGTAGCCTAAGTTACTCCTTATAACATCAACTCCCTGCCAGTGAAAGTCACGTCAATTTATCTGTATAGATAAATATTTTCAGGCATAAATGCAAATATTTCATATGTAAATCTTAATTTCCAGATGATGTTGAGATTAATAAAGAGGAGGAAGTTAAAAAAGAAAAAGATGTTATGGTTATAGAAAACGATTCGTCGTCAAATTCTAAAGTGTTTGAAGAGAACTCGTCCGATTTCGACGAAGTTGATGAGAAAATATCAAAGCGTCAAAGTATTGAAAAGACCTCAGTTGCATCTCGTCGCCCTGTTCGTAAAAAAACTAAACCTAAAAATGAAGATTTTGAATACGATCTATCTAATTTGTTAAAAATGGAGGCGCAGGGGTATCGAGGTTCTCAAACTGCCGTGACTAAATCCCATTACTATAGAAGAAAATCTCCACAAGAAATAATACAAAATTATGAAATGATCAATAGAGATTGTTGTGGAGCTCTAGTTACTTTGTCCTGGAAATCTGCAGGAAAATCTCAGTGTCACATGAAAACTATTGGCGTATTTGGTGCCGCTACAAAAGAATCACGAATATCAAATATTTTCGCGAGACCAATGGTACCTAAAGTGACAAAAACGGACAAAATATCTCCGAAAAAAGATGAGAAAGAAATTAAGGAAAATAGCCCTAGTCCCGTAAAAGTAACAGAATTGCCGAATTCACCTAGTCCACAAAAAAATGAACCTCAAATTGAAAAGCAAGAAGAATCAGAACAAAAATCTTCTGAAACGTCTGAATTAGAAGTTCCAAAAGATGTTGAAGATACGCCCGTTAATGATATTAAAAGTGAAATAATCGTAAATGAGTCCAATAAAGAAATAGATGAAATCAAAAACGTAGAAATTGAAAAAAGAAATTCATTGGAAACGCCCAAACCCAATATAAATGTACCACTAGTTCCTATAAAATTCCGCAGACAGAGCTTAGAAGTTATCAAAAATCCCCTGATAAAGAAAAACATTAAAGACTTTACAAAAGCCGGCATGAAAACAAAAATATTAGTCATTAAACCTATTAACAGAAGTGCTGATGGGACAAATTCTCGTAATGCACCACTTAAATTTCAAACAATAAAACTGAAAGATCCCACTAAAACTACTTCCAGTGAAGAGAAGAAAGACCAAGTTGTTGTTGTTAAAGTACCTAAAGTGGAATGTGCTATAAGTAAACCAGTACCTAATAATTCTTTAAATGTAATATCACCGGCCATTTCTGAAGCCGAAAATTCTGTTATTGAAAATGAAGTTATTACAGATACGCCACCCAATGAAGTTGACAATGTTGTACCTGAAAAAACAAATGATAACTCTCCTGAACATGCATTATTTGTTGCTGAGTCAAGTACAGAAGTCGATGAAGCTACTGTTGATTCACATAAAACTGAAAACCTAGAAGGTTGCTAAATAGTATTATTTTTTTGTTTAAAGGAAACATTAAATATAAATGTGTACAGTTATTATTTTAAGTCTAGCTAGAAAATAAATAAAGCTGCCATGCCCTAAATTTTATTTTTGTCCTATCCCCTAATTACAGTTTTTATTGATATCATTGAAATATAATCTATATCTGTATACCAAATTTCATCCAAATCCGTCCAGCCGTTTTAGGTCTTATACCTTAGATATAATTTCAGGTAACATTTGATATGTATGGGTCAAGGGATATTCATGGTCATGGTATTTTGAATACTTATATAGAAATATATTTTTTTTGATAGTTTTTTATGAGTTCCTGTATCATTCGTCCAATTATAATGAAACTTTGATAAATTATGACAACTACCATAATAATAAATATAACAAGAACAATAATCATAATCCCTCCACGACCGCAGACACGCCAGCGTTACAGTTAACAATAGATTTCTTAGAAATTTAATTAATTTCATAGAAATTTACCTGGAGGTGTTAAACTTTAAAGGTTGCCTTGACTGGATATGTCTGGACATATACATATATCATTAACATAACTACATTAAGTCGTGGGAGAAAAGTAAATAATATATATTTTAAATCATAGCCAATGAAAAAACTGATTCATTATATTTTTCATGCATGCATAAATATTAAAAAAAATATGATTAAATACTTTTTAATACTTACATTTTTATTCCAAATTCGTATATTTTGATGTGTGCATAACAATATAATATAGCAATAACAAATTGTTCTGTGCTCAAGTAGCACACTTAAAAGCCACATAGGTAATAAGAATTGAATTGAAGTTATATTTTTATAACTCGAATTGAAAGTGTTACATAAGAATTTTACCTATTTTTAGGTTTTTTGTATTTTAATCGGTACACTTGGATTGTAAATTCATATTGCAACCTAGTGTAATAATATGTGTCATAATTAATCAAAGTTTAGAATATGAAGCAATTTTGGTTACATAATTTAACTTAAAAAATTGAAACTTTTACATAATTGTGGATTATTTTGTGGAGAATTAAAATGTCCAATTCAGGTATAACTAAATTTATTATGATATAAGATTACATTTTCATTCACCCACGTTGTATTCTGATGATTATTATGCATTCTTGGCCAAAGTTTCAGCTTTAGCAACAACCTCTTCAATAGGTCCAACCATGTAGAATGCAACTTCAGGTAAGTGATCATACTCTCCTTGAAGGATTTTGGAGAATCCTTTGATTGTTTCCTCAAGAGGCACAAGTTTTCCAGCATGGCCAGTAAACACTTCGGCTACCTGGAAGGGCTGGGAAAGGAACCTTTGGATTTTACGTGCACGAGCTACTGTCAGCTTATCTTCTTCAGACAATTCATCCATACCCAAGATAGCAATGATGTCCTGCAGAGATTTGTAATCCTGCAGAATCTTTTGTACACCACGGGCAACATTGTAGTGCTCTGCTCCAATAATGTTGGGGTCCATGATACGAGAGGTGGAGTCAAGAGGGTCCACTGCAGGGTAGATACCTAATTCAGCAATAGCACGAGATAACACAGTGGTGGCGTCCAAGTGAGCAAAGGTGGTAGCAGGGGCAGGATCTGTCAAGTCATCAGCTGGCACATAGATGGCCTGTACAGAGGTAATAGAACCCTTCTTGGTGGTAGTGATACGCTCCTGCATAGTACCCATGTCAGTGGCCAAAGTAGGTTGGTAACCTACAGCAGAGGGGATACGACCCAGCAAAGCAGACACCTCAGAACCAGCCTGAGTGAAACGGAAAATGTTGTCAATGAAGAGCAGCACATCTTGACCTTCCTGGTCACGGAAGTACTCGGCGACGGTTAATCCAGTCAAAGCGACACGGGCACGCGCGCCGGGAGGCTCGTTCATCTGACCGTACACAAGTGCTACCTTGGATGTCTTGTCCGTGAGGGAAATGACACCAGACTCGATCATCTCGTGGTACAAATCGTTACCTTCACGGGTACGCTCTCCTACGCCGGCGAACACGGAGTAACCACCGTGGGCTTTGGCGACATTGTTAATAAGTTCCATGATAAGTACGGTCTTACCGACACCGGCACCGCCGAAGAGACCGATCTTACCTCCCTTGGCGTAGGGCGCAAGCAGATCTACGACCTTAATGCCGGTGACAAGGATCTCCTGCTGCACAGACATGTCGACGAACTCGGGTGCATCAGCGTGGATTGAGGCAGTCTTGTCAGTCGGGATGGGGCCGCGCTCGTCGATTGGCTCTCCAATGACGTTCATGATACGGCCCAGAGTCTCGACACCAACTGGGATACGGATGGGAGATCCGGAGTCGAGGACGGGCTGTCCGCGGACGAGACCTTCGGTACCGTCCATAGCGATGGTACGTACGGTGTTCTCACCCAAGTGCTGCGCCACTTCCAGGACGAGCCTGGGGGAGCGATTCTGTACTTCGAGGGCATTTAGAATTGGTGGTAGATTGTCCTCAAACTGTACGTCGACGACGGCACCGATAACTGCAACCACCTTACCTTGCCCTTTTCCAGCGGCTTTGGCAGCATAGTCTCTCCTTTGAGCAGAGACTGCTGTAATTTTGCCACATTCTGCTAAAGCTTTTTCGGCAACTGATTTTGCGGCTAAAAAACCGCCACCAACCCTACCTATTGCCCCAAACATTTTAAAATGATTTTGTCGGGCGAAGTGTTTAAGGGTGATCGCAAAGTAAAATTATGTAACCTATAAAATTATCTGGTCTTAGGGCGACCGTCAACGACGTGAAAATACACCACAGATAACAACTTTTAAATGCAAAAATCAATACCTTCAAAAATTAAAGTACAAAGCTGTACTGGTAACACCTACAAAATAGAAGATTCGAATTTACTTTAAACACAGCAATCAGGATGGGTTTTGAAGACTTATGGGAATAAAATAGAACATAAAAACTTAAGCATATATAAAAGAAATAGTTTACCATATAGGAATTCACTTTGAAAATCACATCTCGGTAGGGAAACTCGAGCTCAATGGCTTTTCACTAAAAGAGACCTTGTTTCATCGGTTGACAAAAACGGGACGATAATGATGAGGGTATTTAATTAAAATATATGCTCAATAAGCAGATATTTTAATTAGTTTTTAATTTTAATCTTTCAATTTTTGTTATCAAGGTTTAAAATGTTTTTAGTAGATAAATAAGTATATATCATAAGCTGGGATCAAAATCATAAGTTAAATAAGCAAATTCTTTGTTTTAAATATGTGTCGTCGTTTTTTCTTTCCGAGTTACTTAATTATTCCACTATGCCATACATATGTGGACATTTCCAAGTATACACCTTTAAGTGGATTTTTAGTAATACAACGCGTCTGTCTGTCTGTCTGACTGGCAGTCACTGACTCAGTGACTGCAATAAACTAGTGAATAGTGATTCATCAATGTCGGGAAAAAATCATGTCCGTCAGTTTTACTGGCTTGCACCGTGAAAACGAACGCCAATAAAGTTATATAATAACAATGTATTACGAGTTTATAAATCTTTAAAAATATCAATTAAACTTTAGCTAATAGCTATGCTATATATACGGCACCCAAGGACGCACCCGAGCGAAGCGAGTGTTCGTCACTAGTTCTCAATAAAATAAAAAGAAAGAAGTGAAAAACTATTAATATAATTATCTATTTGACAAAGTAATCATTATAATATAATATGTAAACATTTAATACGTTAGCTAAATATATGTAGCGTAAAATGAAATCTATCAATGTTTTTAAGCTCCATTTTAAGAGTTTAGCAAATTTAAAACTTAACACCATTAACTATGGTGGAGACTTAAAGAATATCAAAACGTTGTGTCAGTCTCACAACTATTTCGAGCTTTGACTTTTGAGTTTTGACATTTCAACATTTAAAAGATAAATAAAAATAGAAATTTCAAATTGCATTCGCATTGTTAAAATAATATATGCCTTTTCTTTAATTTTGAATGAATATGTTTTCTTGTTAATATTACATTCTTTAAACTAATTGTTTTTATGATTATTTTTTGTCCTGAACAAATTTTGAAAATGAATAGAGGTAGGATTATATCACGTGTAAGTACATTGATATAAAAAGATAATCATTAAAATACAATAATAAAAGTGTTTTAATAATAAAGAGAGTAATTAATTTTTAGATATTATGGCGACAAGGACTATATAATAGAATTGATTATGCAAGACCCTGTGCTCTCAGTCCATGTACGAAATCATTGAATATACGAGAACAAGGTACCATAGCTCTTAAAGAAAGTTATATTAAGAAATTTATGAAAGCTGTAGGATGGATGGACCAAGAAAGAACGGTAATTATTGTTATTTTATAACCTCACTTTTCACCTCGTACTCTTGACTTGATGTGTGATTAAAATGTGTGCGGGTTATTTACGATCTAAGCGAAAATTTAAATAATTATTTATAAAACAGTGATTTCGACTTCAAAAGGTGATGACTGCATGGACCTGAGTAAATGTACAATGAATAAGATTCCACTAACTGTTCTAGATTTACCTTTTTAACAATTTAAAGATAACTAGCATTGCCCGCGGCTCCACCCGTGTTCAGGTGACCAAGAACCAAATTCTAAGGTTTTAGATATTATACTCTTACATTGCAGTTTTTGTATTTTTCTCAGAAATGAGACATTTTCCCATGGTAAAAATAATCCAATATGTTGACCCGGATAACCAGCTATACCCATACCAAATTTCATCAAAATCCCTCCAAAGGATTTCCTGTGATGCGGTAACAGACAGGCAAAAAATTCTAAAAACTATAGATTCATCCTCTGTATCGATAATAATGTTTATTTCAATAAGATTTCCAAAAAATGTTTAATGTATAGATTTGGCTTGGTAACATTTTATTATATGTATAGAAATCAAAAATATTTTATTGAACAAAGTGTATTACTCTGTTCAAAACGTTCTTGTTGCAAATGTGTGGTTTTAAGAAATACATATAGGCTCATATGTGGGCTGCCTATAATGTTATAAATACAAATAAATATGTTGGGGACATTAACACACAGCGCCATCTAGTTCCATGGTAAGCTACGAGGCTTGTTATGGATACCAGATAGTTGATACACTACACATATATAACTTTTAAATACATACATATTATATGTATTTAAAAGTTATATATATATATATATATATATATATATATATATATATATATATATATATATATATATATAAACACCCATGACTGGGGTGCAAACATTCGTGCTCATCATACATGAATACACCCGGGACTCGAACCCGTGACCACTGGCACTGCAAGTAGGGTCACTACAAACTGAGCCAAACGTGTCATTGAGTTGTTATGTTAATAAAATAAATAAAATGTAACTTCGACATTTAAAAGAGTAACTATTGTTTCTTGCCGGCTCTTCTCAGCAGAACTGCTTTCCAAGCTGGTGGTAGTTTCCTTACAGACTGACTATACACTGATGCTCTTTAAATTAATTGATAATTCAAAAGTTCTTATATTAAGTCTATTTGAACAAAGTTTCATTTCATTTAATATAGTTCAGTGTGATCTAATTACGGTAATTATAAATAGCTATATTATTATCATTTTAGCGATTAAAGCTAACAGGATATTTTCTCTATGAATGTGTGCCTGATAGAGTAGCATACAATGAATGGTTTGAAGACCTGGAGCTGCCTGATACATTTGCCTCCTGGTTTATTATTACCGAGCTACATGTATGGCTTCTACTGGTAAGATATATGGCAGAAGATGTTACCCCTTCTACAAGTGAGAAAAGCAAATATGTAACAGGCGATGGGCACTTTGTAAGGAATTGCATCATAGAAGCTTTATGGGCAGATGTTGCAAACAGAATTAAGTTTTTGGAGGTACTATATTTGATATTTTCATATTAAGTTATAAATATGTTTGTAGAATACTTAGGATTCTTCCTAAATAAGTAACCTCATACTTATTATAAAATTATTATTAATTGCAATTGTTTTTAAATTTAGTTTTCATCAGAAAACAATTACATTTTTAAATTTATACTTCTTTTGGCACATTTAGAAAAAATTATAAGAGTAAAGTTTTTACGATGCGCGCGTGCACCGACAGCCGAAAAGCGACATGATGTAGTTAGCTGCATTCCTTTTACAAACAGAGAGTTGTGACTTATGGGATGAAAACTTTAGCTATTTTTGTTCTGATAAGCCAAAGAAGTATAACTTCTTATGTGCATACATAAGTCACATTTTTATCTCAATTTCTTATTGAATATTGATCATAGAAATCATAACTATTTCTAGGGAGCAAATCCAGCTATAGCTAGGAAGCAAGTAACAGAACTCTCGGAACAATTTCAAGCGGCATTAGTTGGTTATGACGAAGGTTTAGTAGAAGACAAAGTGTTAGCTGCAGCAATATGGAGAAGGTTCTATTCACTTTCTGAAGACACAAAAGTAGATCATATTGCAAAAATTGTCAATTTTATAAGACATCAGGTAATTTACCTCTTTTATGATTTTAAAAACAGTTTTTCTAGTATTAGAAAGAGTAATACATGAATGGTAGTGGAAGTCTTTTAGGAGATTTAGTGGAAGTGGGAATATTGTGGAAATGTAAAATACATTATACATATACATTAAGTATGTACCATGATCAAGCTTATAACATGATTTTATTATTATTCAATTTTACAACTCAAATAAATATATATAAATTCATGTAATTATTTTCTTCATTTTATTCAATAATATTTTTTTAATGTTTTTCTATAACTAAAATAAATACATGCAACATTTTCCTTATATTTTGATATGAAATGAAACAATATATATTGCAACACTAACTGAACTGTTTAATATATTAAATATTTTATTACATTGGCATGATATTTTATTAATTTCTTTTTGTTTCAGCTGTCTGAATTGGATAAAATACCAAGTGAAAACTTAAGGTGGAAGCCTCAAATTAATTGGCTGAGTATACTTAAGCATTGACATAAATTAGTTTTGAATTAAGAATAAATATTGTTGAAGATTATAAATTAAGTAAATCTTTGTTAAAGGTTATATTTTATTTATTTATATACCACAAAAAATACGTATAAAAATAAAAAAATGGTTGATTATAATTAATATATTGTGTACAAAGAATGACTTATCTCTTTAAGATGTCTTCAAGAAATCGTTGTGTAAGAAAAAAAAAAATAAAAGGTACAAACAACAAACATCAATATAAATCAGTATATACATACATTTTTTCAGTTTATGAAATTTTTTATTAATTTCTTCTGTTCTATATATCCATACAAAATTTATTGGAACACTGTTAATTATAATTTATAAACTTAGCTAAATTGCATAGTGTGCTTGACTATATAATCGACGAAGTTCTTCACATTTCTCCTGTTGCCACAAAACTGTTACAACTGCTTTGCACAGATTATTAATTTTACAATATCTGTCACAAGTCGGCCATCTTACATCGCTGAGTTTGGAATAAAATGCGGCGTATAGGTCTAAGGAAAATAAGTCGTCTGTAACCATTCTGTGCACTAAAGAGTCCATTGTGACTGCTGAAAGGTCATTGATCTTATAATTACTCTTCATATTGTAAAGTTGGAACCAATGTGGTCGTCTATATGGTGTTAGGTTCGCTTCAGTCAAATTATATGCGTAGTTGATAATGTTTAACGGCTCCTGTAACAATTTTTTTTGCTTTAGTTTCTTATATGTATGTATTAGCTACGCGATTGAAGCCATTTTTAGATCAAAGTAATTTAATAAAATAATAACAAGCCGTCGTCGTCTTCGTAGAGCGTGACTCACTTTGTTGTAAAGTTTACTAATCAGAAACACAATGAAACAAATGCTCTAATAATTCAAGAAAGTATTATTACACAAGAATTGTTATTTTTCATTTGTAGGATATATATACTTTCAAAGTTACTTGCTATTCAATATTTTTAAATATCTATTGCAAATAAAAGTTATTTATGTCAGAGAAAGATAGCATACAATTTTCAGTACCTGTTGACACTAATTGTTATGACGCCATATGTTACCATGGTAACACATAAACAAACCAATCACAAAAATGTGTCCAATGTCCATACTACGCCAATTTAAAAGATCTAAATCTAGATGTATCAATATAAATCATTTTTTGAATTACTCTCAAGTCCTTTCTTATATTTACGCGAATGTTTGGCATTTTAAATAAAACTATCTTTTCGTATTTTTTCGCGGTTTTATTTTGAGTTTGAATCTGTCCCGTTACTGCTGTAAAGCCTCAGACCAATAAAAAAGTATAGACAGAGCATTGCGCACAAAAAGTGATGCAAGTAATATGAAGACGATTCAGCCTTATGAAGACGGCCGCTCGGTAGTCGGCCGCGAGCGAGTGAGAGCGCGTGACGTGCTTTTGGTAAAATAATAATTGCGAAACTAAGCCGTCCTGTGTCATAAACTGTTGCAAAAACAATTCATGTTTTCGAAAAGTCTTCTGGGATAACTTTTCACAAGTAACTGATTTTCTGTATAATTTAAACAAAATCGCAAAAATATTTAACATAATTCTCCGAACACGAATTCTTGACGCCATTGTGTCAATGTTGCAAGTTAAGAACATTATGTTTTCCCAAAAGTAAGGGAAGTTGTGATTTTTGTACACGTTACAACTTTTTTTTTTAAATCTTATTATTGTATTTTAGTTTTCGAGTATATTAGGTATATTATTAAACGTCAAAACCGTGATTTCGATCTAGAATCAATATTTGACACTCCCAAAAGAAATAAACTCAGACAACAAGCTAGAAAGTATAAATTACGTTATCAAATTCATGCACGCAAAATCAAAACACTTAATCAGAAGGTTAAAGGCCTTAAAAAGAAAAACGCGTCAAATTAGTTATAATTATTCTAATATATGTAAGTTTTGTGTGTACCTATTGTTAAATTATTAATTATTTTTATTTAAGAATTAATGACTCGTTAAACTTATTTACCTTTCATTTCATGTAACCAAGGCAAATAAAAAACTATACTACCTATAATAAAACTTTTCATCAAAGTATATCTCTCGCACTTGGGAGTCGTAAGCACAACGCTTGCAACATTTTTCTCTAGCACACATGCGCAAATCTACGCTATCTTACACAGAGTTACGCACACAAAGCCAAAACTTTGCATCACTTATTTCGTCGCGTTTGTTTACAACGGCTCCGTCTATACTTTTTTATTGGTCTGAGTGTAAAGCATTCAAAATGTCGGAAACCAAAAATCAAAATAAATCCGCGAAAAATCCGAAAAGATAGTTTTATTTAAATTTCTTTCAAATCATATACACTACACTTACACTCCATAGAATAATTATTTATTAGAAATGCTTACAAAAGTCGAGCTGTCGAAAGTAGCAATTTTATAATTTAGATTATAAAATGTGTATGCCGTGGCGCTGCCGGCCCCCCACGCCATGTTGATAGGTGACCCGTCCTCCAAGCTGTAGAAGATCTTGAACTGATCGGAATGCGTGTGACCATTGAATTCCGCTTTGATTGTCGAGGAGAATCTGTAATTGTTCGCTTGTTTGTTAGATTTTGTTTAAATGTAACAGCTACTTTTTAAGAGTATATCTGTGAGTTTGTTAGGTTATAGGGGGTAATGTTTGGATCTACTGAACCGATTTAGATGAAATTGGACAAGAAGATAGTTTGGGACCCTGGGAAGGCCATAGGATGCTTTTATTCCGGAAATCAGCCCTTAAAGGGGTGAAAATGGGCATGAAAGTTTGTATTGGCGCAAGCCTGGGACGAACCCGAGCGAAGCGAGGGTGAGTCGCTAGTACATAATAAAATAAGGATACATATGTGAACATATAATAATATTCTAACTAAGCCGAATCTGTTCATTAAATATATCGATATAATCGATACAGATGCCGACTCTATAGTTTTTAGAATTTTTGTCTCTGTGACCGCATCACGGAAAAACCACTGGATAGATTTTGATAAAATTTGGTATGATGATAGCTGGTTATCAGAGTCAACATATAGGATACTTTTTACTGTTGGAAAATATATCATCTCTAAGCTAAACTTAAAAATACGAGTTTACCTATTAACAATCCTGTTATATTCTCTTGTCCATGTGTAAGTGAAGTCATGGACGCCCGGCGGTATGTGAGACAGAATGTGGACACTTTCGCCGGCTATTTCTGCTTTGTACAGCTCTTGTACAAGCCAGTCTAAATGTCTTTTAGTGTCCAATGGATCGTAGACGAGCCACCTGAATTTAATCAAATATTTTGCCAATGTGTTTTTGTTACTGTTTAAAGTTAAATATTAATGCTACACATATTTTATTTATATGTACACATATTATAAAGAGGAAAGATTTGTTTGTATTCAGCCCTTTTTAACGTCCCACTGCTGGGCACGGGCCTCCCTTCAATATGAGGGGGATCAGGCCATAGTCCACCACGCTGGCCAAGTGCGGGTTGGCGGACTTCACATGTCTTTCGAAAACTTGCTAAGTTCTCTAAGACATGCAGGTTTCCTCACGATGTTTTCCTTCACCGTTAAGACAAGTGGTAATCATGTTGGAAATGATTCGCACATGGAAATATCAGAAGTGCGAGACCCGGGATTTGAACTCGCTTCACTTGGTTTCCCAAGCGAGCGCGTTACCACTGGGCTACCACTGCCTTCGCTTGTTTGATTTGTTTGTTTGTATTGAATAGGTTCTGAAATTACTAAACCGATTTAAATGAAATTTGGTAAGAAGATAGTTTGAGACCCTGGGAAGGACAAAGGATAGTTTTTATCCCGGAATCATCCCTTAAGTGGGTGAAAATGGGGATGAAAAGTTTATACAGGGAATCAAACTAGGGAAGAAACCGAGCGCAGCGAGGGTGAGTCGCTAATATATAGGTATAATAATAAATAACTTACCAATTATATCTGTAAGCAATGTTACTGTTGATGGATATAACTCGCAGGCCTGGTCGGACAAGCATCGAGAACCCACCATGCTCGCGCACGGTCGCCTTCGCTTCTTCAGTCAAATAGTAGCCCCATTTATTGGCAAGAGACTCGTATAACCATGTAGTATTTAACTTTTCACCTTTGACCGAACTTGGTGCGAATCTAGGAAAGAAAATTTCATAATTTTATTTATCCGTTTTAAACATAATATTATATAACATATGTTATATATTTATATGAATTAGTGGAGTATTTTAATTATTTAAGTGTTTGTCACTGCGACGCAGGTCCATTCCATTCCTCGTGTGGGATAAAATGGCATGCAAGTATTTGCCATTCATCATACTTAAGTTAAAGAGCAATGGTAGCAAGTGGTAACGCGCTCACTTGGGAAAACGTGTGAAGCGAGTTCAAATCCCGGGTCTCACACCCCAGTTATTTTATGTGCGAATCATATCCAACATGATTACCACTTGTCTTACGGTGAAGGAAAATATTGTGAGGAAAATCGCATGTCTGAGAGAGCCTAGCAAGTTTTCGAAAGACATGTAAAGTCCGCCCGCACTTGGCCAGCGTGGTGGACTATGGCCTGATCTCTCTCGTACTGAAGGGAGGCCCGCGCCCAGCAGTGGGACTTTAATATGGGCTGAATACGATACTTAAGTTTGTTTAGATGTGATTAGCATTAAGCTTTATAAAACTAATATATATAAAGATATAATATTTTATTTTTCTATATACCAATATCTAGTGGCAGTATACAGTTCTATGTACTTTGTGATTAGTGAGTTTTAATTAGATACTGTATCCTTTGTCAATACTTAGATCTATAGTTATATAACCAAACAGTAATAGTAAAAGATTTTCATACAGATAGGAAGATCTTAAGCAGACTTACTGGTTGGTGGGTTGTGACTCATGGTTACCAATTGAAGGCAAAATAAGGATATTATCACCAAATTCTCTCCTCATTTTACTAATAATGTACAAATTAATGTCATTGATCATCTCATACGTCGTTTCCCACACGTGATGGTCGATGCTATCTCCCATGTAATACACAATGTCTATATCCTGCAATTTAGAAATATTGAAATATTTTCATGGAAAACTTTTAATATAATACAATATACTTAATTATTTCTTAATAATGAAAAACCACGCATAGCGTTATTTTTTTAACTGTGCTATTGGTAGTAGTTTTGGACGTATTTGTGTACTCACGAAAAATATGTAACTTTTATAGGCCACTTGAAATATTGATTTACCGACAGACAGACAAACAAAAAATAGTTCAACAACAAAATCTAATATAGAAAGTATCGATTATGATTTCTCTGCATTCTTACAAAGCATGAATGAATAAAAATTTTTTTTATAAACAATATAAATCAAAACTTTCTTTCAAAATATACATATTCCATACTTAATATTATAAATGTGAAAATGTGTTTGTTTATCCTTCTTTCACGTCGAAACGGAGTGACGGATTGGCGTGATTTTTTTGTGTGGAGATAGTTGGAGGGCTGGAGAGAATTATAGACTTTTACCGAGGGAAATTATCTCATTCTCATGGGAAAAAACCTTATAATACAATCCACAACAATCATCATCATCATTGATATACATATGTAACCTATGTATATCATATATATGTATATATTAAATATATAGTTTATCTATTCCATTACCATGCCGTACCTAGGGACGAAAAACGTACTGAGTGATTCGCTAAATTATTATGTATAATCTTACCTTGTGCATTGAAGCAACTCTCTCAATTACATCGTCATATGCCCAAATAGGAGTGTCGCAATTTCTAAAGTCACCCCAATAACCGGCTGGTTCTGAGCTCCTTTGAGACAATTCTATTGCATCCAAATCATAATTTTCTTCCATTGACCCATCTTCAAAGAATGTCCTTGCATAGACCATGTCGTTTTTCGTTCGGGGAGTTTGGCCTAATCTACAGCATGTTGGTTCGTTACAGTCGGCCACCCCATTTGGTTCATAGTAGGGGTCGATATGAGCGTCAGTAATAAGAGCTACTGTTAGTGGTTTCTCATTATACTTTTTAATCTGTAATTGATTAAAACATTTTGTTATATGAAAAAAGAGAGAGAAAGGGTTAAGTAAATATGATGTTTGTCTGTTAGTTTCTAACGTATGTACCTACCTATCCCAATAGCGTTCATATGAACGCCGCCAAATCTTTCTAACATCCACGTAGAAAATATGGATAATTGGTCTACTACTTTCATTGCATAGTGTATAGTGTATACCCATATACGTACATATGTGCAAATTACACTTGAGTGAAAACAGGCCGAATCATTAGTTACAATCCTTTTAAAATAACATAGAACTTTTTGTATTTGAAAATAAGTCTTAAATATGTCAATTCCATGTTCAATTCGAGAAAAGACCACATAATAATGAGTCTTCAGTTCTGCAGTATTAATTAGACGGGTATCTACCTGACTATATTTTACGAAAAATATCAAGAACTTACCTATTATAATTATATTTAATAAAACTAGCGACCTACCCTCGCTTCGCTCGGGTTCGGCCCAACTTACGTTTTAACGTTCAGTATTGATTTCTCACAGATGAGATATTTTCCCGCTGTAAAAAGTATCCTATATGTTGACCCGGATAACCAGCTATCATCCTACCAAATTTCATCAAAATCCCTCCAGTGGTTTTTCCGTGATGCGGTAACAGACAGACAGATAAAAATTCTAAAAACTATAGATTCGGTCTCTGTATCGATAATAATGTCTATTTCAATAAGATTTTCCAAAAAATATTTAATGTACAAATTCGGCTTAGTTACAATTTTATTATATGTATAGATAATAATATCGCATTGGAACTACTTACTAGCGGCAGTGCATTGACTCGCTCGGGCAGATCGATTGTCCATTCAAATCTAGGATCATCGTATGGACAATTGTTAGGGTCGCCCACAGTTTGAAAGATTAAACCACAAAACGTACGTGGGGCTGCTTCTGGGGTTGTCCGTATAATATGAGTTAGAATTGGCTGTTAAAAAAATACGTATAATAGCCATTATAAGCTTATCGTTATCAATTTGTAAGTAAATATATCTAAATGTAGATTGCTTTACTGATAATATTGAGAGAAGATTACAGGTAGGTACTATAGGTATTTATTATTTCTAAATATATAATATGTACATATGTGTGTTTATTACTTCTTTACGCTGATTCTTTTTCTTCTACTTCTTCGATTAATTTGACAGAAATTCAGAATTCCGGACTAACGCAAAGGCAAATTTTTATCATGGTATCTACCATGCGAGCGAAGCTGCGGGCAAAAATAAGTGTTATATAGGTTCAACTTACCACGTTCAATGGCACAACCCCCGTGCAAGTCGGGGGACTAACGATTGAAAGGGATATGCAAAGATTTACTACAGCCTCATTTAACCTGTCATCTGACACTCCCTGATTGACGAGGGTGAAAAAGGCGGAAAACGCACTCTGGCAAACGATACAATTGATGCTCTGAAAAAATTTAATAAATTTATTAGTTTTAGGCGCATAATTTATTTCTCAAAATAAATTAACTAAGGCAGTGGTAGCCCAGCGGTAACGCGCTCGCTTGGGAAACCGAATGAAGCGAGTTCAAATCCCGGGTTACGCACCTCTGATATTTTCATGTGCGAATCATTTCCAACATGATTACCACTTTTGTTACGGTAAAAGAAAACATCGTGAGGGAACCTGCATGTCTGAGAGAACCTAGCAAGTTTTTAAAAGACATGTGAAGTCCGACAACCTGTACTTGGCCAGTGTGGTGGACTATGGCCTGATCCTTTTCGTATTAAAGGGAGGCCCCAGCCCAGCAGTGTGATGTTAAAAAAAGGGCTGAATACAAATGAATTAGTAGCTTCCGCGGGACGATTATCAATTTGCTTATAATGGTAATTACCTTCTTGTAATTAATCACTTACTATCACTTTAATTCTGTCAGTAAAAATATAATATCAGGTAAATAGATTTTATAAGGAGATATAAGATTATTATCAACTAAAGGCTCTCATCTAAAGATCACTCAGAACCTACATATATCCATACTCAAGCTTATCAGCTAATTGAGTGAAGGGCTAAGAAAATGTTGCAAACCTCAAGGACCTAGTTAGGTACAAAATATTGCAATTGAAACAATACGTAAACAATTGATACAAGTTAGTGAACTCTTTAAATTAATAGATAAATTCTTGCATTTAAGCTTTATAGAGCTTCATTAGGCTATATCGTACCTACATATCGTCCATGAACTTCTGATACCACCTAATTAACATTTTTGCGCAAAACTTTGTTTTAATGCCATCATGTAGCAACAGGCACATTTACTATTTTATACATACATACATACATACATACATATATATATATATATATATATATATATATATATATACACATAGCAGTGCCCGCGCCTTTGCTCACGCTAAAACTACCCCTTTATGAGATGAATGTCCAAAATACAAAAACACATTTTGGGTTGTTCTTTAACGTGTTTTCCCATGGGAATGAGATAACCTCCCGCGGTAAAAAGTAGCCTATGTCACTCTACAGCCCTCCAACTATCTCCACACAAAAAGTCACGCTAATCCGTCATTCTGTTTCGACGTGAAAGATGGACAAACAAACAAAGACACTTTCACATAATATTAGTATGGAAATATATTATTTTATACTGCATTTAATTATGATATTATAAAAAGACGTAAATACCAAATAACTACTTATTTGTTTCACCACAATTCTCCACGAATTAAATTTAAATTCATTTTAGGTTTCTTCAGTAAAATTTGTTACTAAGTAGATAGTCAGAAGTTCACGGACGAAATTCCCTACTAATCAAAATTGCGAATGTGTTTATTGATTTACGAATAGGTATCCTACATTTATTCTACTTTAAGAACATTATCTTCATTTATCTTCCTCTACAAACAACACACAAAAATTACTTAAATTATTAGGTAGCAATTAGCAATTAAAAAAAAATAAAGATGTAAGATGAACCTATTAAAAAACAAATTGGCTTGTATTATTGTCTTAAATTTGTAATATTATTTTTAGGGTTCCGTACCCGAAGGGTGCCAACGGAACCCTATTACTATGCCTCCGCTGTCCGTCTGTCAGAGGTATGTATCTCGTTAATCGTAATAGGTAGAGTTGAAATTTTTATTATAATTAAGTAATAAAAAACCTAGATGGAGAATTAAAAAGGAATCGATTATGGTACGGAACCCTTCGTGTGCGAGTCCGACTCACACTTGACCGATTTTTAATGACCGCAAAAGAAATTTTAACTATAAAAATGATAAATCTTACTGTTCGGCTACTAGCTTGGTTCAGTCGCCCATACGCCTTTGACCCTGGCTTGTATATTTCAAACACATCTCTGAGTGTATTTATATCATTTTCTGAGGCTTCATTCTTACCAGCTCTATAGAATAGTTCTTCTAGTTCATCTAAAAACACAAAAATATTGAACAAAGTTGTTTCATTTTTAGAAAAAAGTACCTACCTATCTGACGAAAACGTATTATTTTAGGTTTTCTTAACGAAAAGGCAAAAATTAAGTTTATTTTATAGCTCTCAATAAGCAAAACCGAATTATTGGTAATCAATTCCCTAAATACATAAGCGGTATTTTCTGTTGCGCTATGAGATTATCCTTACGTCACTTAACAATAGTTGTTTGAATCCTATTCAAGTTTGGCCCTATACTTTCAAATCCATGGGCTTTTTTATCATCCACTTAAAAAAAGAGATTGTAAGTGGATCTTATCTCATCTAGCATTTATGTTAATATATAAATCAAATTTTAAACGGTTCTAAGTCATCTCAGTATTTATT
Source organism: Brenthis hecate (assembly GCA_951806755.1). Taxonomy (NCBI): domain Eukaryota; kingdom Metazoa; phylum Arthropoda; class Insecta; order Lepidoptera; family Nymphalidae; genus Brenthis; species Brenthis hecate. The sequence continues at coordinate 3,916,107 of OX638267.1, read as the reverse complement.
CAATCAAAAATTTGATAAATAATAATAGATTTTAAATATATTTAAAAAAAATATTATTTATGCCATATGTTTATAATTTACTAGCAGAACCCGCGGCTTTGCTCGCGCTAAAACTACAAAAAAACTCTAAAAAGGTAGGTTTCATATAAACTTTCATTCCCAGTTTTACCCCCTTATGGGATGAATTCGGAAAATGCCAAAACACGTATATATTTAATTGTTTTGAACAGCATTAATACCAAGTTTCAAGTAATTCTGATCATAAATATTTTTTGTGTTGTATTATAACGTGTTTCCCGTGGGAATTAGAAAATCTCCCGCGGTAAAAATCATGCCAATCCGTCACTCTGTTTCGACGTGAAAAAAGGACAAACAAACACACTTTCACATTTATAATATTAGTATGAATATTCCTTTTAAATTACATCGCCTACTTATTAGAATGAATATACTTATTAATTGGTATGGATAAAAAAACTTCAAAATATCTTACCTGGAGATATAAACTGTGTTGCAACAGTAGAACCCAGTAACAAAAATATAATAAACACTTTCATTTCGACAGTTTGATGTCTCAATGAACGATAAGGGTTTTGCAGGCTTTATATAAGTACACACGTGCGAAGTTATTTACAAAAAACCTATATCACGTTTGTCTCACGCATTGTGTGCTGTATACGGATACGGCACTACTGGCCATGTTAGTACGAACTGTTGTTTATCTGTACCTAATCCATGATCGATCATATTATCTTAAATATAAACTATTCATTATTATAATCAAAATATATATCACTAGCAACACAACCTTACTTTGCTCGCGTGCGTCCTTGGATATGTTTTAAATTTTAATATTTTTTGAGCAGAATCCTAGTTATTTTTTCTAAAATGAAAGTAACCTAAATTACTCCTTATAACATAAGCTATCTGCCAGTGAAAATCCCATCAAAATCAATCCAGTCGTTTCGGAGATTAGCGGGAACAAACGGACAGAGACAAAAATTTAAAAAATTGTGGTTTTCTTATAAGTACTGTATAAAGTTACATATGTATTTAACAAAAAAAAAACTATTATTGAGACATTACAAAAAGAAATTTCAATTTTATTTATCTGTATAGGTAACGCCTTATAAAAAGGAATAGCAAGCACAATATCTCCTGATCGTTTCGGTTTAACTAATTGGTTTCTTCTTATATAGACTTCTAGTTATAAGTTTTATTACTGGCGAAAGAAAAAAAATATAATGCCTAAAAGGTTCAAATCCCTTTATAGAAACAGGTCGCTTAGACTTCATTATACTGACTGTAAATAAAGGCAATGCAATTTTAACTTAACGCTCTTACCTTAAAGTACATTTTCGCATGCAGCGGCCGACAGCATAAAGAATGGAGCAATTAAAGTGACACCTTCCGAAGATTTTGTACGAAACGATTCATCTATTACGAAATAACTATTACAATGTAATCTTTGGTCCTTTTAAAAATTACAACCTTTTTTTGCAAAGAAATTAGGTGCGAAGTATGCTATTTAATTATCATAATTGATTTTCCACTGTTTTGAATATTAATTATTAAAGTCATTTTAATTGAATTTTAAAACACCACGCGATAGCGTAAACAAACTCACCGAATCTAATTTACATAGTCATGAAAGAACAAATCGAAGAAATATTTCAAATAAAAAACCTTTAAAGCATATATAAATAAAGTATATATTTAACAAAGTTAAAAAAAACCAATAAGCTTATTGATTATAAGTTTTATATATCTGTTTAAACTTCTGTCATATCAACATCTTCAATGACCAAATCGTCTAACATTTCGGCCAAAGTAATTCTTGGCAGAGACGGGTCTATTTCATCAGTGTCTATGGGTATTTTGTTTTCGTCCTTGAAAATATTGATGTTCTGCCTTAGAGCTGGGTCCTCTTCTAAATCGTCCAAGAAGTCGTTGTAATCGCTATAAACAAGGAATAATAAATTAGTTAAAACGTTTTATTGGACAATATACATGAGTTTGCGTGTATGTGTGCGTGCGTGTATGTGTGCGTGCGTGTATGTGTGCGTGTATTTGTGCATGTGTGTTACTCGTTCACGTTTAAACGGGTGGACGAACTTGGATGAAAAGTACACAAATAAACTATAACCTGGAGTAAAAACACGTACAGTCCACAACACGTATAATGAATATTAAAAATATAGGCTATTTTTACGTATACGATTTAAACAAAATTTGGAATGGCAATAAAATCTTATATTCTGAACTATTTAATTTCTAGACTGCTCTTCTCAGCAGAACTGCCATCCAAGCCAGTGGTAGTTTATATGGACTTACTTATTGTGATTTAATTTAAATTGTAAAATGTAGACATTGACGATTCAAAAGTACTTGTAAAAATGTATTTAAATAGAGGGAATTTTGATTTGATTTGAAGCTGTAGGTAAAAGTTGTACTAGATGATCTTTTAAACAATCTCAATGACATAAGTAAAATTTTAAACATGGACATAATGTTACTTTCGCATATATATATATATATATATATATATATATATATATATATATATATATATATATATATATATATATATATAATATTACACATATATAATATAAAATAATCATATACGTACAAACAAATCTTACGTTTATATTGTGTTAATATAATAAGGAACGCTTCTAATAGATTAGGTGAATAAAGAATACTAGATATTATCTTTTAAGTTCGATAAGTCCACTGTAATTAATCACAAACAAATAAATTTCTTCAAACTTCAATTAAATATCCCTATAATGTACTCCATAGCTACATTGCCTTATAAACGTGTGTACCTATTGTTAATTATTTTTTATTTTAACCATTAAAAAGAAACTATGTTTCCAACACTGATTTTAACACTCGTTTATCGATTTAAAAATTAAATATTTCACCTGTTATTGTATACTCCCATATAGTCTTATATACTGTTAAATAGACTGTAGATAAAAATAGTTCAGTAGTTCACAAAATAAATGTATAGCCCACTAGCATCCCTAGGTTGATTCCCCATACAAACTTTCATACCCATTTTCACGCCCTTACGGGATGATTTCCGCGATAAAAAGTATCCTATGTCCTTCCCAGGGTCTCAAACTATCTTCTTATGAAATTTCATCTAAATCGGTTCAGTAGATCCAGAGATTACCCCCTACAACGTCACAAACCTCACCTCTTTAGAATAGTATAGATTTCATATGCAACCACAACGTGACGTCACATACACGAAATGTCGGCGATTATATAGAAGATAATTTTTAAATACGATATAATAATAATAGATCAAATCTATTGTATAGGTAATAAGACAATAATTGGCTTTCATTACAAATAAATCTTATCTTATAAAAATAATTGACAGATTTGCACTGATTACAATGGTATCATATAATTTGTAAAAAACCCAAACTCATTTTAAATAAAACTATCCTTTCGGATTTTTTTGCGAATTTATTTTGATTTTTGGTTCCCGACGTTTCGAATGCTTTACAGCAATCATGGTCACGGGAGAGACTGAGGTGTTAGATGTCTCTAAGGTATTATATAGTTGTTACAGACAGCCTACCCACAAATAAAAAAAGGAATTCAAAAAATTGAAAAATGGCATAAAAGTGCCTTACATTATTTTTTAAATTTAAACATTTTTATAATTATAATTAATTTATATTTTTTTATAATTTAAGTTCAATTGTTCTCATGTATTAAAAGTAAATATTATAATTGTTGTCAAGTATTCGCGTAAATCTAAGGAAAGTATTATGGAAACCCAAACTGAATTTAAATTTAAAATGAATAACGATTTTAAATATAATTTATATATTACTTTGCATTGGTTTGTTATGTTAATCATTGCATATGTTATCATTTTACAATCATTAAAAAGACGTTTTTTGTATGGACATTGGGCAGTGGTTATTCCATGTAAATTTAAACCGGTACATAGCCGGTTCAAAATATATAAATAAATATGGGACATAACACACAGCACCTTAGTTCCATGGTAAGCTACGAGGCCTGTGTTATGGACACCAGATAGTTGATACACTACACATATAAAACTTTAAATACATACATATTATAAATATAAACAACCATGACTGGAGTACAAACATTCATGCTCATCACACAAATGAATACCCCCAGCGGGATACAACCCCTAACTACTTTGATCGAACAGATGGATAGCTTAAGCTAAGTCATAGTTCCATATTGAATCTTTTGTTACAGAACCCTAAAAACTTGTTTTAAAAAAGAAAAGGAACATAAATTAATATGAAAAAATATTTTTTTTAAAAACAAGCTTTTATATCATATAAATTGTGTAATATAATAATCAGGTTTGATTTAATTTAGTTTATGTTCTATTTTTTAGGTATTCATCCGTATTTTTTCAGCAAACCCTTTCATTTGGTATCTATATCATGCAGGTACATAAAAAACATAGTTCGCCATGTTGAATTTAGAATGACGTCACTTATCTAACCATGCATTTTCATCTAAACTAAACGTGTATGCAAAATTTCAGCTCAATCGATTGAGAAAAACTGCTTTAAAATTCAATAGGAAGATTTGACCTAATCAAACATACATACAAGCATTGCAAGTTAAATAAAAACTTGTAAAAACTTACTCATCAGTAGTAGAATTGAACTGTACGACGTCTTCATTCATGTGTCGTAGTTTCCATCCTCTAGCACGCCTTCTAGCTGCCTTCTCTCCATAGAACTTCTTCACCAAATACACATCAGGTACAACACTGCGGTCTAATTTGTCCAAATTCACGTCATTCACGTTGGATTCCGCCAAATTGTATCTACAATAAACCAAATTTATATTTTTTGGTTAAAAATTTTAAATAGACTGCTGTAACATTTTATGCTAATATATATATATATATATATATATATATATATATATATATATATATATATATATATATATATATATATATATATATATATAGCTGATGTTATAAGGAGTAACATAGGCTACTTTTATTTTAGAATTTTTTCAGAATTAAAAACCACCAAATAGTGAACATAATCGTACCTAGAACGCACCCTAATAATTTCTAGTAATTAAATATATCAAGGTCTTGTATAAATTATATTTACTTACCCTAAAACACTGTCCCCGGGTTTCAATATGTGGCCTAAATGAGTTTTAGTGTGAACAGGATTGCTGTCCAAGCCTAGCTCGCTCGCTTTCACAACCCACACGTCAGCTAGAACGTGCTTGTTCGAGACCATACCTTGACCAGGGAATGTTTTCTTTTCCTGTAGTACAATAAATAAAATATAGACATAAAATGGAATTAACTAAGTTGACATAATTATTTACTAATTAAAAAGGTGCACATACTTTAACATTGCTTTACATATCGTTTTCTTAGATCAATAATATTAATTATAAATCTAAGAAAATTAATAATTTTCGAATATTTGACATTTTAAATGAAACAATCTTTTCGGATTTTTTGTCTGTAACAACTATATAATGCCTTCGAGACATCTAAAACCGTAGTCTCTCCCGTGTACCATGATTGCTGTAAAGCATTCGAAACGTTGGGAACCAAAAATCAAAATATCCGCAAAAAAGTCCGTAAAAATAGTTTCATTAAAAATTGCTTTATATGTCATGTCACATGGTGACTTTTTAACGCACCGTAAACATGCGTAGTTTAGTCAGCGCTGATAAAATGACATATGCACACCGGTTTTATTAGCTCACCGACGAACGTATTATATACATATATATAAAGTTCGCATAGAAAAATATCACAATACACTTTTGTTATTCAAACAGTAGCTCCAGGACAAAAAAATACATAAGAGAAATATATAAAATTGTATACATACATGTTCTTTCAATATATCAATATCCATAACAATGTATTCAACAAGCTGCTTTGGATTGCATATGGCGTTGAATGGATAACGCCAATACTGAGTTGAAGATAAGTCACAAACTGAAAAGAAAATTAACATTAATAAGTAAAAAAGTTCTTCATTCAAATTGAAACATTTATTTACATTTTTTGACATAGTGGAGAGACATTTTAGAGTTTATGGGTATATCAAAATTAATATTACAAAGCACACCAATATTGAAAATTTTATATCCAACAAAAAGTTAATACATACACAAAGCAACTATACTTTGTCTCAAAGATAATAAATTAAAAAAAAAAATGTGAATATAGTTATTGTCTTATAGCATTTTCAGTGATATTTGATTAGAAATTATTTCATCACTATCCCCTAGAGGGCTAAATATATAATAATAAACAGTTTTGTACCTTGTCCTGTGTACGCATCAATCAAATGTATAGCACTTGTTACTCTCTGCACTAAGCAAATAGGAGATATCGACCCAAGATTTTGAGTCAATTTCTTCGGCAAGCAAACAATACTGTCTTTTGACAATGGCACTATTTCCACACTAAAGGTAAACTTGTAATTGTAAATATTGCTGTGTATGTCGTGCGATATAAGTTTTTTGGAATGCTGGCACTTAATTGGTAAAACTGATTGTATAAAATCAACCATTTTTCTTGCATGACTTTCTGTGGCATAGAAGAAGTCCAAACCATCTGCAAACAAAATAAACATATATATAAACATTATAACACATATATAAAAATTGTTAGAAAAATATGGTAACATTTCTTTTTTTATATTTCTTGAGAAATAATTGTCTCACCCTTGCTTCACTTGGGTTCATCCCTAGGTTGATTCCCATACAAACTTTCATTCCCATTTTCACCCCCATAAGGGATGATTTCCAGAATAAAAACTATCCTCTGTCCTTTCCAGTCTCAAATTATTGTCTTACCAAATTTTATCTAAATCTATCCAGTAGTAGTTTCGGAGATTATTCAGTACAAACAAACAAACAAATCTGTCCTCTTTATAATATTACTATATTATCATAAACTATTGTAGATCAAAATTAAAGATATTCTTGTATTTGTCATTAATTTAATCAATAATTATTATTTCAAAAAATAATCATACCATGCTTAGGCTTGATCCCAAGTGTGTTAGCATGTGCTTTATGTTTCAATATCAACTGTTCCAAATAGTAAAAGGTCTTTCTGTTATTTGCTCTTTGCCTAACTTGCACTAGTGCACGCCAATAGTCCTGCGCTTCCGAGCGATGGCACGCATCACACATTTGATGCTGAATAACATATTCAACTAAGAATGACTGCTGAAGTACCGCTCCTCCCATAACTTCCCCTTGTACTGTTAGAGAAACCTGTAAAAGTATTTTCATTCTGTTTATATATGTGTAAAAATGTGTAGAAAAATTCATGGACAGCCACCCACTGTGCTTCCTAGTGAAGTAAAAAAAAAGGCCTAGTGTCTAGCTTTTGTTTATCTATACATATAATCTACACAAGTAAATAAAATTGAATTGTCTGTTTGTAATGTCTAAATAACAGCTTTTAACTAAAGAAACTTTTTAAAATAAACTTTTAACTTAATGCATATGATGGTAGTATTTAATATAGTACTTATAAAAAAACAACAATTTTTGAATTTTTTGATGTTTGTTCTGGCTAATCTCCGAAGCTTGACCGATTGTGACAGGACCTTCACTGGCAGATAGCTGATGTTATAAAGAGTAATTTTCAGAAAGTAACTTATATATCTAATTTTATTTTGGAAAAAGAATCAAGGCACAAAAAAATTGAACCTCATTAAATTGTGAATTTAATCTGTATACCTAGGCATGCACACGAGAAAATTGGGTTAAGTCACTAGTTAATTATAAAATGTATAAATTATATAACATTTTAATAGTGGAAATCTCCTTTTTATGCTATAGCTAACATTAGTTTAGTTTATGGATGGACACAGCCTGCAAAACAAAATTGAACATACAGCACAGGGGGTTTCTAGGTTCTCTATTAGAAATGTCAGTCAGTCAGTCAGTGGTTTTTGGATTTGTCACTAAGTTTGAATTTAAAAAAAAAAGGACTGCAAGTGTTAATGTTTTGAAGTGTCAATTAAAAATAAAGTAGTTAAAAATAAATAGTATAATATTGTTGTAACATAAGCCCTTCGGAACATTCATCTCTTTCATTTCCCTGAAACAACTATTATTTATCTACACTTCTCTAAACTTCCACTATTCAAAAATATGACCCACTTTTCTTAACATCTAATCATCAGCCCTGTACCCCATTCATTAGTTGATATTAAGTGTATAACTTACATGAATTATATGTCTTTAATAACACTTAATAAACTTAAGCCAAAATTAAAAAATGATAAGTGACTATTACACAGAGTAATACTTACTTTAATTCTTTTAGAATGTGGCTCTGTCCAATCAAATACAGCATTAACCAGCTTCACTCTATTAAGAGCTTTGAGCCGTTTTAGACATAAAGCAAGTAATTCACGTGATTCTAGTGCACACACCAACCATTCATTTGGAGGTTGTAAGTATCTAAAACACATTAATATATCAATAAAATTGATAATTCTTAAATTCTTTCTATATCTTCTAATCTTAGTTTTCTAAAGAAAGGGAGTAAATAAATAATTAAATATTCTAATAAATTAACTATCTCTTCTACATTACTAACTCTATTTGAGATTGATAATAATCATTAAATAAAAAGAATAAATGATTTAGAATAAATTGTGTATAATTATTTAATATTTATTGAATACTGATTTCTACATTATTGTTTACTATTAATGCATAAAATCCAACATAATATTTATTTCATTTACATAACAATATTATAATATTCGAAATCTTTCTCTCTTTAGAGAACTAAAGGTTCTAATAATGATATTCATGTAAGTAGGTACCATAAAATATATTTAAACACTTCAATCAACTTTTCATGTGACAGTTACTTATAAGTAAATTAGTAAAAATATTTTATATAGGTTATATACCTTTCACAACCCCGACAAAAGAATAAAGTTACTTGTTTTGGGATACCATCAGTGATATCCACATGAGTTCTTAAACAAGCAATGCACATATTAGAAGGATTTGGTTCTATAGGCACTGCACATTGACAACATAATCTGAAAACAATAAAACATAATGTATTCCAGTTAAAACAAATTAAATAGTTTCGCAGCAATCATGTAAATATGTATTCCCAAGGAGGGTTGATGTCGGGCAGGCGGCCGGTCGTAAAACTTTTGCCAAATCCTATCAGCAGTACGAAAGGTGTACTGCGCCGACCCTAAATAACTCGAAATTGGGCAAGGAGATGACGATATTAACTTATAGTATAATCATGTAAAATCTCTTCAGTTTTAATCTTAAATTAACCTAACCTTTAGGATGATTTTATATATCATGCAATACAAATTAATACTTACATTCGAGCATCACTTGGATTTAGGTCACTTTCTGGTGATATATACTCCATTATTATGAATTTAATATTCTAAATATAATAAAGGATTCAAATTTAAATTCTTTTTTAAAAAGAAGGAAAGATTTTATGTCAACATTCAACGTGTTTAACATGGATGACAATTGACAATTAAAGGCACAGACCATTAAAAGTGCTTAGCTCAACCATAGACATAAATTATAGTCCTTGGCTCATGCCAATGGATGACGAATAAAACTATATAGTCTATTAATTATTTCTCATCCATGCTATTTCTTTAAATATAGAAATGCTACTCCAAAGATATAAATCTCTATTACTCTTTATGCTCAACAGTAGATAAGTGTCGTTCGCGATTGATAAACCGTTTTCTCCCTCAAGATGTCACGATTACTATGATCCTCAGTATATTGTGATTTTTGAAGCTCTATACAGTGGATGGGATTTATTTCATTTTATTTATTAAATTTTAAATAGAATGATTTTTTGCCAAGTGCTAAATTGTGCAAAGCCAGGATGCAAACAAAATGGATATAATTTCTTCCCAAAAGACAAAAACTGAAGAAATTGTGGAGTAAAGCAATGAGACCACCGAAATTGGCAACATCACAATCATAACATTTAAGGCTATGTGGAAACCATTTTACAGAAAGTGATTTTAAAACTCTTAAATCCTCTACAGGTGAATTTTTATTTTTATTTTTTATACATTTTTACATATTAATTACAGAGTTTCATACAAACTTTCATCCCCCATTTTACCCCCTTATGGAATTGAATTTCGAAAAATGCTAAACACGTATGTATTTATTTAATTATTGTATTGACGAGCATTAATACCACAAACTATGTAGAGATGCTACGCATATTTATACCAAGTGTCAATTCTGATTATAGATAATTCTTTGCCCATATAAACTTTATTACCCACTTTCACCCCTTTAAGGGACGAGTTTCAAAAAAATCAAATAAATATATTTATTGTTTTTAATCATAAAACCAACACCACCTTTTGCGTGCCATATAATCATTAATCCCCTATTTTACTCACTTAGAGGATGAAATTCGAAAAATCCTTTCTTATCAGATGCCTACATCATATAAGGAAGACGTTCTCCAAATTTCACGTTTCTACGACCAGTGGTTTAGGCTGTGTGTTAATCCATCAGTCAGTCAGGATACCACAGGATGCACCTCTCCTTCTCAATTCTTCCTTCAAGTGGATTAACTTCCAGGTACAATACATTACACAGGTAAGATGGGAAGTGGGAACACAATAAAAGCAAAAAAAACAGGTAAAAAAGAGATACATATCATAATAAATTGCTTAACTTCAGACTGAATGTAAATAGGTCATACTTATAGCGCCCTCCTTTCAACAAATCTTCCCCATTCGTTGTGGCTGGCACCCACAGACTAAATAGAGACTTTTGTCTTTTATAATTTTTAGAACAACAGACACAAATCTATCCCACGGTTCCCGTGGGTGATAGATTTGTGTCTGTTGATCTAGAACATTTATTACGGGATAAAAAGTAGCCTATGTGCTATTCCAGACTATAATCTACCTTAATGCCAAATTTCATCCAGATCTGATCCGCCGTTCTGGTATGAAAGAGTAACGAGTATCCATCTTCTTCTCACTCACAAACTTTCATATTTATAATATTAGTACTGATTATTCGTCTATAGTAAAGACTGGTCACATTATAGGATAAATGACAAAAGTAGTTACTCACACAATTAAACTTTTGGCTATTAATATTGTCCTGGTCAACCTTATGAAACCTTAGAATAACTACAATAAAGAGAAAAAAAACACAAAACTTCACCTCATCAAGAGTCATGAATGATAAATGGTTCAGCCTGTTAGGCCTTACCACAAAATATATAGAGATGGCCTCCCTACGGCGTACCGACTTACAACGACAGTGCTGGAATCATATTAAAACTTACACATCATTAAATCTATACATCTATACAGATAAATAAAATTGAAGTGTCTGTTTGTAATGTGAAATTACCAGCGTTTTACTAAATGCATATGAAATTTTGTACGGTACTTATAAGAAAAACACAATTTTTGTTTGCCTGTATGCCTTTTTGTTCCACATAATTTCTGAAACGGCTGGACTGATTTTGACGGGACTTTCACTGGAAGATAGCTGATGTTATAAGGAGTAAAATAGGCTACTTTTATGTTAGAAAAAGAATTAGGATTCCGCTCAAAAAAAATAAAACGTACGTACGAAGGTGAGTCGCTAGTTATAAAATAAAGAGCCGTACCGCGTCTGTCTGTCTGTTTGATCGCGATAAACTCAAACTACCGAAAGGATTTTCATGCAGTTTTCACCAATTGACAGAGTGAGTTATGAGGGAGGCTTATGTATATAATTAATTAAGATTTTGTGTAAATTGGCTGAAATATGATGATGACTATGTGGAATATGTCGGAAACAATTATGCCGACTGGGAGCTTTATTAGCGTCCTCCGCGTAAACCAATAGAGTTATATGAGAACAATGATACTACGGAATTATTCCTCTCAAAAAGACATATTAAACTACAGCAACGTTACTTACCTAGGGACGCACCCGAGCGAAGCAAGGGCTAGTCACTAGTATTATATAAAATTGCAACTCGTTTCAAGTTGTTAGAACAAACAATTATTGAAAATGATGCATGAATTCTGAATACAACATTTTTACCCGACTGCAAGGAAAGGGGCTTTCGCGCCTATGTTTGTATGTTGTAATATTTTTTATTCAATCATATCTTCCAAACCACTAGATGGATTTCTTTAATTAAGGATTCATTAGATTCCTCTCATTATTCAAGGGTTCTTAGACAGGTAAAATAAATAATAAATAAATATGGGAGCTGCTAGATTCCATAAGGTGAAAAAGAAAAAAATGAAAATCGACGAAGTATGTCAAGTTGGGTATCGTTGAATAGGTATTTAAAAATCATTTTTAGGTTTCTGTCATCATTTTTGATTTTAAATAACAGTTTAGGATATATAATGATTTAAAGTTAGTTAACAACCATTCTCGCCAATTTTCCTACTTAAAATACTTAAAAAGCTGTAAATAAAAAAATATATTATAAAAATAAAAAACTCGACTGCTTAAAACTAACTGAAAAGATGAAAACAAGTCCACGAAGGTATATAATATTATGCAGTCGGAGACATACATACGAGTATGTACATCTCGCGGCAAGGATGAAACGTGTATGTCTGCGACTGTCTCATACTCATTTAATTTCTTTGCTTAAATATGTAAAAATAACTTAAAGGGGAGTAATACACAATAACCACCACTAGAACTAAACTTACATATTATTACTAAAAGTGCTACGTACAGTAATTTATTTTCTTCTTTATACGTAATATAACAAGCAAAAATGTTTCTAGTTTTTTTTATATATACATATATTATACCTAAATATTATTATTTATCATATTTATAAATTACCATGCACTGTTTAACTATAGACACTATCTGATCGTGAAAAACGGAACTGGAAACATGAAATAAAAAAATACTTTTACACTATGGTCATTATTCCTCTTACGTAAACTTCGACAAGCACCGATTTTTTGAAAGAAGAATTTTCGAACACTGTACATTCCCACGAGCACTTTTGAAAATCGAACATGTTTTCTACCGTTGGTAGAGCTGGTCTTTTGGCCACGAGGGCGGTAGTCAACAATTCCTTGGCTGAGAAGACACCTTTGGTTGCCGGAGCTCTAGTGAACAGACGTGATTATGCTGCTAAAGCCGCTGGAAAAGGGCAAGGTAAGGTGGTTGCAGTTATCGGTGCTGTCGTAGACGTACAATTTGAGGATAATCTTCCTCCTATCCTAAATGCCCTCGAAGTACAGAACCGCTCCCCCAGGCTCGTCCTGGAAGTGGCGCAGCACTTGGGTGAGAACACCGTACGTACCATCGCTATGGACGGTACCGAAGGTCTCGTCCGCGGACAGCCCGTCCTCGACTCCGGGTCTCCCATCCGTATCCCAGTCGGTGTCGAGACTCTGGGCCGTATCATGAACGTCATCGGAGAGCCAATCGACGAGCGCGGTCCCATCCCGACCGACAAGACTGCCTCTATCCACGCTGATGCGCCCGAGTTCGTTGACATGTCTGTGCAGCAGGAGATCCTTGTCACCGGCATTAAGGTCGTAGATCTGCTTGCGCCCTACGCCAAGGGAGGAAAGATCGGTCTCTTCGGCGGTGCCGGTGTCGGTAAGACCGTACTTATCATGGAACTTATTAACAATGTCGCCAAAGCCCACGGTGGTTACTCCGTGTTCGCCGGCGTAGGAGAGCGTACCCGTGAAGGTAACGATTTGTACCACGAGATGATAGAGTCTGGTGTCATTTCCCTTACGGACAAGACATCCAAGGTAGCGCTTGTATACGGTCAGATGAACGAGCCTCCCGGCGCGCGTGCCCGTGTCGCTTTGACTGGATTGACCGTCGCCGAATACTTCCGTGACCAGGAAGGTCAAGATGTGCTGCTCTTCATTGACAATATTTTCCGTTTCACTCAGGCTGGCTCTGAGGTGTCTGCTTTGCTGGGTCGTATCCCCTCTGCTGTAGGTTACCAACCTACTTTGGCCACTGACATGGGTACTATGCAGGAGCGTATCACTACCACCAAGAAGGGTTCTATTACTTCTGTACAGGCCATCTATGTGCCAGCTGATGACTTGACAGATCCTGCCCCTGCTACCACCTTTGCTCACTTGGACGCCACCACTGTGTTATCTCGTGCTATTGCTGAATTAGGTATCTACCCTGCAGTGGACCCTCTTGATTCCACCTCCCGTATCATGGACCCCAACATTATTGGAGCAGAGCACTACAATGTTGCTCGTGGTGTACAAAAGATTCTGCAGGATTACAAGTCTCTGCAAGACATCATTGCCATCTTAGGTATGGATGAATTATCTGAAGAAGATAAGCTGACAGTAGCTCGTGCACGTAAAATCCAAAGGTTCCTTTCCCAGCCCTTCCAGGTAGCCGAAGTATTTACTGGCCATGCTGGAAAACTTGTACCTCTTGAGGAAACTATCAAGGGATTCTCTAAAATTTTACAAGGAGAATATGATCATCTACCTGAGGTTGCATTCTACATGGTTGGACCCATTGAAGAAGTTGTAGCTAAAGCTGAAACTTTAGCCAAGAATGCCTAAATTTGATTGAACTACTATTAGTTGTAATAGCCATTCAAACAAACTCCAGTAATTTATTGTTATATAAATTGTTATGTCTTAGAACCCAAATCAGAGCTGTAAAAATCATACAGTAAATATAAAATGCAGTAAAAATTTACCATTTATCTAGTATTTTATTTTCATTTAAAATAAATATTTTTTATCCACACTATCACTTAATGTAATGGATTTTTAATTACTATTTATTGTACCAGAATAAGTTTATTTTTTATTTCAATTTTACAAGTATTAGGCTATGTAGTGTATAAAAATAAATTGCATTCTAATATTCTATCCTCAAACATTACATAATTATTTACTACTAAATAACAAGGATACAAGCATGATGAGTGCCACTATCCTATTTTCATTTTTTGTATATCGTTTGTTATTCAAGTGACAGGATTATAAATATATTAATTAATAATAGGTATATTTAATAATATTGCAAAATTATATTGTACCCAAGAGGAATCCGCAGTCAAGCTATTAGTAAATATATCATTTATTTATTATTATTGATTTCACGATATGGTTCCTAATTTCATAGGTTTTAATTTTTTCTAATTCTTTTTCTTTAATAAAAGTAGCCTAAGTTACTCCCTATAACATCAACAATCTACCAGTGAAGTCCCACCAAAATCGGTCCAGGATTTCGAATATTAACTGGAACAGACAAATTTTAAATATGTTTATTTTCTTAAAGTTAAAATAATTAAAAAATTATGGTTTTAAAATCATCCCCCGATATGGCTATAGGATAAGCAGGACCGCTCTTAGTCATCTGGGCGCCCCGGGCGAGTCATGCCTTTGGCGCCCTTTTAGGTATACTTATTTCATTACAATTAAAAAAAGAACGTGTATGTAGAATTATTTAGTGGGAGATACGATAAAACGTTGAGTCTAGTTTTCCTTTAGATCGATAAAAATAAGTATTCAAATTAAATGGTTAATTGAGCTGGCGCGCGCGGCGCCCTGTATAACCTGGCGTCCCGTTTTTATATATCTATTATCCATCAGTTGTGATTAGGGCATTTACAATATTAAGGAGACTACAGACTAAGCTTCGCTTCAGGAGACTAACATTAGCTTATTTATTACTCCACGTTATAGATCGTGTACTAAGTTTCATCAAAATCCATCCAGTTATTTAAGCGTGAAGGAGTCTCGTACAAATTTTTGAATTGTTAATGGTAGTCTAATAATAAATATATCCCATTATTATCAAAATTCAAAAGTACGAAAGTTTAGATGGATGGATGTTTCTTACTCTTTCACGCCAGAACGGCTGAACGGATCTGGATGAAATTTGGCAGTGATACAGTTTGGTTTGGAATAGCTAGGCTACTTTTTATCCCGGAGAAATGTACGATCCTCGTGGGATAAATTTGGTTTTGTTTTTCTTGTTGCTTAAATTAATAATGCATGTAGATACATTAATTAAACACTATTAATGAGAAATATGTACTTAAAGGGATCAAAAGATTTATCATAAAAAGTAAAACGTTATTATGTAATACCACAGATCATAAAATACTATACTAGTAGTAATACTTACTTACTTTGCCATTTTTACTCTTAGCATCTGAGCGGCCAAGAAATTGGGAGCTATTTGAAAAATAGTGGGCATCTCTTAAACTGGCTATTTCAGGCAAGTTATCAGATTGTACTTTTTCAAAACAGTCATCCATATCGTCGTAGACGACTCGTTTGGCTCAGTTTGTAGTGAGCCTACTTGCTGTGCCAGCGTTCGCAGGTTCGAGTACGCCGTGGCATTCATTTGTGTGATGAGCACGAATGTTTGTTCCAGTCATGGATGTTCATATTTATAATATGTACTTATTTAAAGTTATGTATATGTAGTGTATCAATTATATGGTATCCATAAAAAAAGCCTCGTAGCTTACCATGGAACTAGATAGTGCTGTGTTAATGTCCTAACATATTTGTTTATATCTAATACTAGCACTACCCGCGGCTCCGCCTGCGTTCAGATAACCAAATTCTTAGGTTTTACAGATTAGTATACTCTTACATTGCTGTTTTAGCATTTTTCTCAGAAATGAGATATTTTCCCGCAGTAAAATGTATCCTATATGTTGATCCGGATAACCAGCTATCACCATACTAAAATTTATCAAAATCCCTTCAGTAGTTTATCTGTGATGCATAACAGACAGACAGACAAAAATTCTAAAAACTATAGATTCAGCTTCTGTATCGATACTGTTTATTTCAATAAGATTTTCCAAAAAATATTTAATATACAGATTCGGCTTAGTTACAATTTTATTATATATATGGATTATACTTATAACACTGATTCACGTAAAAACTTAACGTTATTGTGGTCGAACATAGGGAACATCCAACAGCAAAGCAATTAATGAGTATACGATGAGAACGTAGTTGTAAAATGACGTCACGCGAGCAAGCGCGCTCGCGCGAAATATTTGACTGGGAGGGAAACTAAAATTGTCGTATCTTCTATACTACTTACTTGATTTTAATAAAACAAAAACAGGTGTATTGTACTGTCATTAAGTCTCGAGTCATTTAACAGCCTCAGGAACATTCTTCAGTAGATGCAATCACCAAGTAAAAACAATAAAGGGTTACAAAAAAAAAGATTTAAATAGTTTTTCTTATTGTTTATTTAACAAAGGTCTATCGTTTGCCTCCAACACGTGGTGCTGCCTTTTGGCTTACTTTAGCAGCTTTAGCTTTGGGCGGCGCCTTTGCTTTGGGAGGAGCGGTGGTAGCCTTCTTTGCAGCCTTGGTAGACTTCTTTTGCTCCTTGGCAGCCCTAGAATAGTAATTATTTAAATGAATATATAATCATGATTAAAATATATTGGGATAATTTTTGCATTTCTAGATTTTAGCTTTATTATAAAATCTAATATAAATTCCATATTACAGTGTAACAAAACTCCTCCGAAACGGCTTGGCCGATTCTTATGAAATTTTGCGTGTATATTCAGTAGGTCTAAGAATAGGACGTAAACTATTTTCACACCCCTAAGTGATAAGGGTAGTCCACCCCAAAAAAAAAATTTTTATATTTCAGATGACATTTTTTATTTTATTTTTTTATGATTTGGCATTAAAAATATATACAAACCTACTATTCGCTAGTAATAGTATAAAAATAAAAAAGTCGTAAAAACTTTAAAAGAAAATACGAATTAAATATAAAATAATGGGTTCTTAAATCAAAAATCCATTATGTTATAATTTTAGTGATGATTAAGTAAGCCTTTAGATAGCTAGATATAAAGGGAATATTATAACTTCTATGGCATTCTTGAGATATTTTTTTGCAACTACATATATGGATTATTTGCAGTCTGTATAACTGAATAAAATAAAAATAAAAGAAAATATCAGGGCTAATACACTTTCACATTTCAGAAATCTTAACCATAAAAAAATGATGTACAATCATTAAAAAATGAGCTAAATTGCACAATTGAGACAATGTGTTGTTATTATTTCCAAATTAATTTACATGGAGAAGACATGAGAGATTGGTATTACATATATTTAAATAACAGTTCTCATAGTCTTCAAATGATCATTTCCTCATCATGAAACTGTGACACCTTAGAGGATATTGCTAATGTTTTTTGTTTATTCATGGGTCTTCTATACCCACTAGTTTTAAATTATTTTCCTTTTGAAAGAATTGAGGCAAGTGGGTCATTTCAGCTCCCATAAAAAATATTTCAACATTTTTATGAACTGTTCACCTCCATAGAAATAGTCCTTATAATTTGTGTTGTTTTTGTAATTTTTTACTGTATATTATTGTACAAAAAAAAATAACAAAATACACAGAAAAAGATAACATCAATATTAAAAAATGTGTTTTACAGATAATACAAAAAAAAAGTTAAATTTCTCCTCATAATATCATGATTGATATAAATAAGCATTAATCTTAAAACTATTAATTTCAACTGAATTGGAATAATTTAACAAATTTACAATCTGTATCTGTATCATTATTTTTTATTTATTTAATTCTAATTGTGGATGAATTTACTAATTAAGTAAAATGAAATAATTGAAGTTTGTTTTTACTCAGTAATTATAAAATTAAAAAGTTAATGTTATATGTATTTTGTTAAAAACTATTATTTTAAAGCATAAAACGTCACTATTACTAACATAAGCAGGGCCGTGCCTGACGAGCGTTCATTGCGTGCACCGCACGCAGGCGGCCGAAATTAAGAGGCGGCCAAATCGTTACAAGTTGTTTACTGGGCAAAAATACAATCGGTTTGTTTTCATTAAGATACGAAGTAAAAACAGTTTCTCTAATCTAATCTATCTAAAAAGAGTTTCTCAGAAATAAGAAATGTATAAAAACTGATTAGGTCGTTGTAGTATTTATATACCTAGTCATGCAGCGAATCCGAATTTTTTCGAACATTGCACGAGCGACGAGCCGAAATAGTTTTTTCAATTGACCGGCGTCGCGTAAGCGGTCTTATTCGTCTTATTAGTCGTATTAGTCTATAGACTAGCGAGGATAAATCGTTATTTGTGTCCTGTGTGTGATCCGATATTATTAAAGTCTTTAATTTAAGGATTTTAAATTATCGTTAGGATTTTAAATTATCGTATTCCTATGTTCTTTATGTTTGATAATTTTGTCTGTGATTATAATACCAATACCATAATTACTTTTTTTCATGTTATTATTAAAGTAAGTAAATTAATTCTATTTTGTATACCTCCCAAATTGCAAGTCAGCCCAGATCTGCCATTGGCCACTGAGCTTTGTTATCCTAATATGTTAGTATAGATTTAAGGGTTATTCCTTGTTCTTTATGTTTGATAATTTTGTCTGTGATTATAAAACCAATACCATAATTTTTTTCATGTTATTATTTTTGTTTAAATTTTAAATAAAAAAATGTTTATTTTGTGCATTTTTTTTTCTTAAATTTCATCCAAACATATAAATCTCATAAAACCGGTTTTGGGAACAAAACCAATATTTTTTTTCGTTCTCGATTTCGGTTAACCAAAAACTGATTTTTTTCCCGGTTTGATGCCCTGTGTATAATAATAAACATTAAAAATTAAAGTAGTTTTTTTTAATGTTATCCTGGGGGCGGCCATACAGACTGGCACGCAGGCGGCCATATACCCAGGCACGGCCCTGAACATAAGTAATCATGTTTCTGGCTTGCAACTTATATTATTTAACTCACTTGATAGCTTGCTCTCTTTGAGCTTTCCTGACTTCAGGTTTCATGTTCCTCTTGGCCATGATGTCACTGAGTGAAGCTCCAACAATGGCACGCTGGAACTTTTGTGTCCTTCTGGTGCGTTTTTTAGCCTGTTCTTCTTCTTGGCCTTTCTTAAACTTGCGCCTGTACAGTATTTTTTATGTTTCTTAGAATGTTGATATGCAATAATAAGTATAACATGTAACAAACAATTTAGTAACACCCAATTAAGCATAATAACTGTAAATAATAATACCTGTAAAGCACAGTCCATGTCACCTTACGAGGATTTCTCCTCATCAAATGTGCAGCCTCACATTTTGAATTTAAGAATGTGAAGGTCTGAAAATTATATTGTTTTATATTTAGCTGTTCAAATAATATGTGCATATTTGGTTATTATTAACAAAAGATAAGATAATTACTTGTGTACTTGCCATAGTACTTTAAGTAATACTTTATAGTAAAAAGTTGTCGTCAAAAATTATAACCTATTTGTCAAAACAATCATGACAAAATAATCATATTATATGTTAAAGGAATCATTATTGATCCATAAATATGTAGCACTCTTACAGAAACTGATGAACACTAATACAACACCTATTATTTACCTTGCCATCCACCTTAACCATGGTTTTGCCATGGCCGGGGTATATCTTGTAACCACTGTAAGCACAAAGTCCGATCCTGCAAATAAAACACTAAAAATAAAATCAGAACACTTCACATTTATCTCCATATAAATTCACGAAAAAATAAGATATGATTTAAAAGATTTATTAAAATACAAATTTGCAATATAAACGTACTTCATTTTGACTTCTGCTAGAAAAGAAAGAGAACTTGACACTTGACAGTTGTGACTTGTGAGTTGACGACGTAGTGATGCGCGACCATGAATGACTCCAGTCGAACTATTCGACTTTATAAATAAATCGACTCATTCGAATGAATAAATGTACTATTGCTAAGTAGGTATTAGTTGTATTAGTAATACGTTTTCTTCGACTGACAACTTGTATGTATGTTTTACGCACGGCCCTCCACCGAATTCCACCTTACAGGTAAAGAGAAGCAAGTAAACTTTTACTAACTATTAAGTAACAGTAATAAGTTTTTTTTTAGAAGTTTAATTATGTAATTCGACTGAGGCCCTGACAGAAGCGCGCTCTAACAGATTATTCGGCGTTGAGTGGCGGCAAATGATCCATTGACGGTTGACCATTCATTCGTATTTCATTTCAAACTGGCGACTGAGCTGCCGTCACGACCAATTTAGTTCATTCGCCGTTAGTAATTAGTAATAAATATTGTATTATTAATCAGTATATTACTAATATTCAAATCGAATGTGTAAATTAGTAGTTAGTAGATGATTCGAATCGTCGCGTCGGATCATTACATTACATAATATGAATTTATCCACGGAATTGAAATATCTTCCATGAATTTATCGGTCGAACCTACCAAAGCGATTTGCAAAGGGCACTTGCTCATCGCCAAATGCCAATAGTACCTAGTACCATAGACGTAGAGAAGTCCATGCCTAGTAGTTATGTACGAATGATTAGTTTTTCACATTCGCGAATGCGAATATTCATCATAATATTCACAAAGCAAATGCGAATGTAAATGTTGACTTTGAAATAAAGCGCGCGCAAAATGTTAAACAGATAGGTTTGACAAATTGACATTTTGTGTCGGCTATATTTAAACTGCAGATAACCAAGCCATCAGCCGATACAGGTTAAATGAACGAAGTTAGTTATACAAAGTTCACTCGAAAAGATTTCTTGTGGTTTGATATTATAAGAAAAAAATATAAATCTCATCAGTTGTATTTTCATACCATATCCATTCCATCTCATATATAATTTCCTTTTTGTTTGTTTAATACATTTGTCAAATAATCGCATCGTTTCTGGCGATTACAAATGCGAATAGCAGAAAATATTGCGAATATTCGTTATATTATTAATGACAATACTTGTACCTACCGACTCAATATGCCTTTTTTTTTTTGTTGACGCTGGGGAAACCCATCATGGGGACCCTACCGGCCGTCAATGGGTAGGGTACTGTGAGACTCCTACTCACTAAAACCCACAGCGGAACCCGTCGCCGCAGTGCAATGGGGTGTGCAGGATCGCTTGCGCATTCACTACAACACCCCTGCGGACAGCCCGTACCCCGCGGGCCTGCCTCGCCTAAACCGGGATGCCCTCGATTCACAGAGCATCCCGACCGCCCCGATGACGTGCAGGGGAGTCAACGAGAGACCCCCCCGCAGTAGCTCCTCTAGGGTGGCGGGAGAAGATGCGCATACCGGCGCCTCCTCTCCCCCAGACCGACTCAATATGCCTAATCTAATGATATAATAAAACATCATTGTCGATAAATCGATTTTATGTCATTGGTTCACATCCATTATAAGAAAAGCTAAGAATGTACAAATATTATTTTCATCAATTCAACTCAAATCAATACAACTATCAATAAAAGCTTTAATGTTTAATGAACAAAGTATATCCATACAAATAGGTACACAGAATATTCAAAACAAAACTGTGATTTTATATTGCAGTAGACATAAATAACTAATAAAAGTAGTAGGGGACTTTTTAGTAGGGATTGGCAATTGAAAAAAATGAGTAGAGTATCGGTAAATGTCAAGTAAAAAAAAAATATCGATATTTATACCCCATGGCGTGGTTACTGGTTACCTAAAAGTATTGTCAAAATATTCAAGAGTCAAAAAATTAATACATCTGGGAGTTTTATTTCTTCAACAGTTTATATAATATGCAGACCCAAATTGTATTACAATACTATTTATGGCAAGTATGGTTAGTCACCCTAGTCACATACACCAAAGAAACCATCCATAGACATTTTTTTAAGGGTGCATTCGAGACGAATCAAACTGACTGAGTTCATAGGGACTACACTCGAAAAATACACGCAACGCTTATGCTGTCGCGTAAATGAAAAATGACATGATTTTGCCCGAAAAAATGTACATTTTAATCACCAGTTGGCTTGACAGTTAACAGCTCGGTCTATATACAGCTTGACTCGTTTTTTAAATCTCGGTGATCGTGATGTGATTAGAGCAGTCCGCGGTCGAATACTTGCAACGTACATTTATGTATGTGCTGAGCTCTTAAAAAAATCGAATTTGACTCAGAAATAATTATCGAACATCGATATTTTAAGATTTAAAATGTCGATGATATACTTCGATTATTTTTTGAAAAAATAAAGATATTTTGACATATCGATATTTTGGGCGCATCCTTACTTTGTAGGGTCTGTGGCCTTAATTTTTTAAATTGCAGGGTATAAAAATAAGTTAACACTCAATAACAAAAATTGCGATGATTTGTTCAGATTTTTTAGAATTCCAGGTTTGTGTTACTAATTATTGTTATTGTAGCTCTAGCTGCGTGTTTGGAAGATAATTATTTGTTTTTAATTATAAATTCTTTACTGACATAACCTTAAAAATGAAACAATGACTTACTTTAAAAGTTACACAGACTTTTATAATTGTTTTAGCTTTAAATGTATACACCTTTAGGGGTGAAGTTTATTCTTTAAATTTATATAATCAACAATAAAAATTAAAAAAATATAACATTTCCTTGACATTTAGTTAACCAATTTTTTTTTAAAGTAGGTTTTAAAAACACTCAATAAAATTGTTTTATAATTGGCGAAGGAATAATGTAACGTACGCTTTGAAAGTAGGAGCTATTCAACTGACTCTAATTTTGAAGTTGGTCTACATTTCATTAAAATTTAAAACTAAGTTTTATTTCAGGATGTGTTAAAAAAGATGAGAGTATTAGATGATAAAATAGTTTACGCATTAAATACATCTTTGCCCACTGAATCATTTCAAAATAAAGTAGATCCATCCTTGGTTTGTCAAGATTTGTATAACCAGCTACAAAAAGGGCATGGCGAAAGAGAAAATATCATTAAAAACTGTATAGTATCAACTGCTGAAGGTGTTAAAAAATTAATGGTTGCTAAAGAACGTTCTCCATATGATGTAGATGTCCTTATGAATTTAAAAACTGAACAACGAAAGGTATACTTATTTTTGAAATTGATTAACTTTGTCATTGTAATATAAATACTCACAAAATTAATTAACATAATATAACAATCTATTTTATATTAAAAAAAAAATTATTTTAAAATACTGCTACTATGTTGATGTTTTTTTATACTAAGACTTAAATTATTACAGTTTAATAAAGAAATTATTTTTTACAGTTGCGTTTATTACAAACAGAACTCAGTGTGGAGGAAGTGATCAAGGAAAAAACTACAAAGTTATTCACAGAAAAATGTAGAAGTTATTATAAGCCGAATAATTTATGAAGACTGATAAATATGCATTTGAATATTGAAACGTTTCTGTACATAAATATATAAATAGTTAGTTGCGTTTTTTTTGTTTAAATTTAATATTCCTTGTCACTTCATTTTATATACATAATAATTAATATGTATAAATAATGAAGCAGTTTGAATCTTTGGTAAATTCCAAACAAAAAAACATCAGTTTGTATCATTATACTCCCAGAGTAATAAACTTTTTTTTTTTAAATCACCTATAAAAATTTAACTATAGAGAAAAATTTCTGATTATTTGGTATTTTTGAAAGTAATGGGTAGCGGTTTAAATATTATTTGGGTCACTTGCCTTATGAAGAAAGTAAGATACATGGAAATCTGCAAGCCTGAGAACACAACTAGTTTTTGAGACTTCAAGCTCACCAATCCAGTTGCCCAGCATGGTGGTGTTTGGCCTGATAACCATCACATTAAAGGGAGCAGTGGGACAATGAAAGGGCTGAATTGTTATTATATAAGTACATAACCATGTATTTTTATATTTGGTTAATAAATACAGATCCATGAGATAATTGAGACATCACTTTAATTAGAAGGGAGGTTATAGGATAAGTTAAAATTTATATATAGTTTAAATAAATTACCAATTTAAATTAGATTTAAATAGTATGCAGATGAGTGCTTTGAAATGGATACTTTTTTTCAAGTAAAGAATCAAATTCTAAATTTGCTGGCTTCTTTTAATTCTTTCAATAGATGCAGTAGGAAAAATGAAAAATGTAATCGAGATGATTCATATGTAATTTTTTATACCATCTTTTTAAATAAATCCATTTAAATCTAAGAAAGGAATATGTGAACCATCTTTTTAGTTCCCTTTATATGCTACTGCATTAATCATTATGCAATTATATTTAATGGATTTTTTATTTTTGTAAATTATTTGTTTTTGTAATATTAGAAATGAAATAAAACAATTATTTTAAAGCTTTTATAATAGCATTGTATTTATACTTAAAAAGATAAATATATCACATTAACAGTAAACTATATCTAATCTGTGTTGTAATAAATTTCTTTGTAGTAACATATTTCCTTATATGGTTATTATACTTTACTTGCCTCTGTTTCTTTCTTCTTGTAATCTTCTTCATATTTTTTGTGCCAATCTAGGTTCATCTGGTGAACAGATTCACCTCTCTTTACGGCAGCTTTGCCCATAAATATAGCTCCTATACTGCCAAGGGCAGTAAGTACCATTAAAATATTAGCAAGTTTAATCCTAGCTTCACTTCGAGACCTGTCGATTAATTCAGGCCTAAAAATAAGATAATAATAATATAGCTATAGTTGTACAATAAAATTAGTATGCAACTTTTAATAAAATTCAAATTAATATAATTTTATAGTTATGTTACATAGGGTCCTGTCAAAAGTAGTTTTAAAAAAAATAAAAAAAAACCAAATGATCATCGATCAAAAAATACTAGATACACAATCGGCGACAAAAAATGAACTCAGAGCGCTTATTTGAACATTTGCGCGCGCTTTTAATTTAGTAGCATTTGGTAGCATTCAAAGCTCCGACGGTAAACATGCCTCGGTGCTCGTTCAAAAATTGCAAAAATCACACATCTATGACGCTAAAACTGATGCGAGTTTCATATTTTCAAGGTCAATATTATCATTAAATAATTGTAAATACTGATACTTTGTCAAAAAATCATCGTAAAAACAGTTTTTAAGTATTTTTTAAATTAAGTCATAATAATTCATTCGCATTCATTTCCTGTCACAGCGAGGTTGAGGCGAGGGGAAGTGGCGGTGGCGACGCGCGGCGAGAATCGGTCGTAACTTTTTTTTGTGAAAACAACTTTAAGGTTCTGCCTTGCTATTAAGGTTCAATTTACATTGTTGTATATTTATTTTAATTAGAATAATTACTTAAACACAATAATTCATGACAGTTTTATGAGAACTTATGCATGGGATTGTGTATCTAGTTCTAGTACTTTTTTGATCAGAACAGATTCGGTATTAGAATCTTTGGTTGGATGCTAGTATCAATACATGATAATAAAATATGAAAACATCAGTAAAATACTGAATAAATTATTGATATATTATTTCAATAACTTTAAGTTAGATTTTATATTAAAGTAGTGCAATATCTATTATTACATGAGATTTGATTAATAGAATACTACTATTTCTAAAATAGCCAAAAGATACATACGATATATATGCAGGAATTTCAGCTTTGTTTTTATATTTTTTCGTCCAAACCAAGATAAACTTCTGAAATTCGTTCGGTTTATATCTTGGAGATATCGTACTGCTCGTAGATTTCTTGGAACCACTTGGTGATGTGCACATATATCTTCTTAATGACCTTACAGGTGTTCTAAATAAAAATATTTTTTCCATAATCCCGTTTTACATCCACGTACTTCGTTAACCTTGAAAACTGAAGAAAATATGTCATATACTACCTTTACTATACCATTTAGAAGTCTAAAAATATATGGAATTATTACAACCTTTACACCTACCTTCGATTACTTTTAGAACTGTCATACTGACATAAGGCCTAGTCTTTACATACAAAATCGAATAGTAATAAAATATCTTAGCGTCCGTCGCTATAATATTATTACATACATATATACGAACAACGTTTCTTTTAGTTTATTTTGGCCTATAATTAATAACATTCAAGTGTTATAATATTAATCAATTTATTAGTGTTTTATGTACTTATAAACTGGTGTATTTTTTATTTCCCCATAATATTATATGAATTTGAAAATGAAAATAATTACTTTTATTTAAAGAAGAAAGCTTTTTATATTAACATTATGATTGTAGTTGTATAAATAAGTGTAAAAAATATTTCAGAAATTATTCAATATAAAAAGTAACAATCTAAGTGAGCTAGGTTATTTTATTGAATTTAAAAGCAATAAGCTCGTTAATATAGTTTTTTGTACTAAGCAAGACTCACTGTGTGTTCTAAGATTAAAAAAAGTGTAAACCAGAATCTATTGCAAATACTGCATTTTGACTATTAAAAAGTAATTTACGTTCTATGACGTGATCTTCAATAAATTGAATTGAATTAGAATAGAATTTTTTAAGTAATAGATGGTGGATTGATTGTTCATTATTTTGTGTATTTATATAGCCTACTTCAGTAAGTATTTGTATTATTTTCAGTATTAAAGTTAAATCATTTGATATAAAAATCGACGTCATTATTGGTATAAATGTGAGCAATATGTATTTTTGATTGTAATAAATTGTATATGTTTTACTGTATCTTTCATTGTTTAAGATATTTGCCTTGAAATTGGAAATTTATTTTCGAATACTGCATTCTTAGTCGTATTGTTTTTTATTTTTTTGGCCTTAGCAGATTATCCTTGATTTTGCAAGTTGATTATAGTTGACATTTGTGCAATTTGTTTCCTTTTGTGCTTAAACTTTTCATGAAGTTATCAAATTTTATTAGGTTGATATAAAATTCAGTAACTTTATAAAACAATTATTGTTATAAGAATAAAAATTGGTATAATAATTTATTTTAAACTTACATTCTATAAATATCTATAAAAATATTTTGTGCTTCAATTGCTACAAGCTCAATGATACCATAATGTGTCATTTATTTATTTATGAATTTTATCATAATTTTTCTTTATTTTTATATTTACTTTCATACTGCATAATATGAATTGTATAATTTAAATGTAAACATGTATAAACATTTTAATTGTGTAAAAAATATAGTGAATTTATTTAAAAATACTTAGATATGAATTGTTAATCTATAATATAAAATGAATCACTTAATGTGTTGCTATGGGCAAATCTCGAGAGCAGCTGAACCGATTACGCTAATTCTTTTTTAAAGAATATTCCTTGAAGTATGAGAATGGTTCTTTTGGAGAGAAAAATTTGAAAAATTGTCTGAAAAAGTATAAAAACAACTTTCTTTTCTATACTGTCATATAAAAAATTCATAGTAATACTTAAAAGTCAATTTGAACTTTAATACCATACCATAAAGTGTTAGTGGAGAGCTTCCGGGAAGGCAAAAGAATTGAGTGACGTTAGTATCAATAAATATTAACATCAATAATTGTCAATATTTATACAATGATAACATTACTCAAAAACAAATCTATACAGATAAATTGAAGTGTCTATTTGAAATGTTAAAATAACAGCTTTTTACTATATGCATGATATACCAAAACAACATTTTTTACAATTTTTGTCTCTCTGTGTGTTCCGGCTAATCTCTGAAATGGCTTAACCGATTTTGACGGGACTTTCACTGGCAGATAGCCGATGTAATAAGGAGTAACTTAGGTTACTTTTTTTTTAGAAAAAAAATAGGGTCCCATGAAAAAAATTAAAACCAATGAAAAGTTCAATAATATCCGATTTAAATAGGGAAGTTCTATACATACCACCATAAATAATTAAAATACCTTTTGTGGATTATATTTCTAGATAAAAATGTTTAAAAATGTACTTTGAAATTTTCAGGTGTGTGTAGTTATATCAATTAATATCGCAATAAAACCAAATCCTATATATATATATATAATATATATATATATATATATATATATATATATATATATATATATATATATATATATATACATATATACATATATAGATTAAAATGGTGTTTTGTTCTGTAAGGTATCAGATTCCTCTTTGATGCCCTTGGTATTTTGATTAGGTTCCAGATATTGTTTGCTATCAGAAAGTAATTTGTTTGCTATTTAACCTTGGCGTTAAAAAGTTGAAGTCCTCCAATGTTGGAATAAAAATTTCGCAATATACTACAATTCAATTTTGTTCGTTTGTTTGTTCGGTTTTCTATTTTACGTACATATATAGGGGCGTCGTGAAACGGGTACATCAACACATACATATGTACATCTGCAACAATTTGATGTTTCTGAATCGAACTAAGTACATTTCACCATCACATACCAGTATACACCCATCACATCGGATAAGATATAATTTTTCGTCAAAATGCGCTTCCTTGAGAAGGCGGAAAGTTGAAGCTATTAAGCCTAGTTCGCATTAAGCCAGTATTTTAGTCTAGTAGCGAGTAATTTAGTAGCTAAATTACTCGCTACTCACCAAAAATCGTTCGCACTTTGGTCGAGTACAGTTTACAAGTGAGTGGTGTTTTGCAAGATGAATTAAATAAATACATAAATATGCTTTTGAAATAAAGTAATGAAAAGTAACCTGATGTTTTTAATTTTCATTTTAATTTCTTTTTCGCCAAATCCAGGTATATTCATTATTTTTTCCAAATCTAAGTATGCGGAATGTTTCATATGCTTGTTTTTATAATGCAAGGACCTAATATTCCACAAGCATTCGTGTTCAACATATTTCGAAATAAATTTAAAAGTAATTTCTTCGCTCCAGCGAAACGACATTATGGCGGCAACTAATGAACTCGACTAATTCGACAGGTTCGTACTTGTTTAGCCGGTGAACCAGTGAGCTCGGACGCGTGGTGGGGGCTGCTACTCGCCCAAAAAAATAGAATAAAATGGATTGACTCGACTAAATTACTTACTAAACTAATCGACTAAATTTTTAGTGTTCAGACACGTTTAGTTACTAAATTACTCGCTACTAGACTCAAATACTAGCTTAATGCGAACTAGGCTTTAGGGAGACGATTTAAAACAACGTGTCCCAACAGTATCTTACATAAATATCTACTAATATTATTCAATAAGTATAGTTACCATTTTTTTTAATATGAGTGTAGTTATCCGGTAGATTTTGGTGCTGTGTTTTTGCGAATAACAAGTTTTACTGGAGGTATATATAGGTCTTTGATTACCGATTCTCTTCCCTCATTTAGGTTTGCTGACTGCTGTCACTCGATGACAATACCTTGTATTAGTATTTATTTTATGTTGTTTCAGCTTAGATTAATTTTTTTACCGTAAAAAACTGCTAGTGGAGCTTTTTTATCTAGGTACCAGAATAGTAGGCTTAAGCGATACGCAGCTAACGTTAACGGTCGTTTCGTTACATCTGTTTTCACTCTTTTAATTTTTGAAAGAGAGAAAGCTGAAATGATTTTTTTTTAATTGAATTATCATCGCCGGACATATTGTTTGTGTGACTCATATAATATGGGTAACTATTTACTAACTAGGTACATAAAACTTTAAGAGTTTTTAATCTGTAAAAAAGTTCAAAAGAGTTAAATCGAACTTATTACTTATTATATGTGAATGTGTATTTATGTGTGTATGTTTGTTACTCCTTCACGCTGAAACGGACGAACTTGACGGATTTATATGAAATTTAATACGCAGACTATAACTTGAAGAAGCATATAGGTACAGTAAGGCACCTTAGGACTCACCCGAGTAAAGTTAGCATGGATAACTTACTAATCTTAAAATATTTTTTGTTTATATAGATGTCTGGAGGTCACAAGCATCGTTATAAGAATGCAGGGCTCAGTGCAGACGAGTTACGTCGTCGGCGAGAAGAGGAGGGCGTTCAACTACGAAAACAAAAAAGGGAACAACAACTTTTTAAAAGAAGAAACGTCAATTTGCCCGCGCCCAATGCCCCTGACATAGCACTTCAGGTAACAAAAGTTTTTATGAAAATCTTTATCTTGAAATTTATTCTAGAACCAGAAAGGAAAATTACCTTTATAATATTTTTTAAATTGCTTGACGTTAATATAATAGTTATAGAAGTTTTTTTTTTTCAATAGCAAATGCCCAAAGGCACTCCTAGTTGCCACGAAACTAAAGGATTGAATTGAATTAATAGCAAGTAACAACTTAGGTAGAGAGAACATATTCACAGAAATCTTTATTTTCAATCCACTAATTTGATGCTATAATTCAAGTATACTGTAAACTTAAAAAAATAAACATCATACTACTTAGGAACTGAGTAATTCTAAATAAAGTACGTGATTGGAGCCATGAACAAAAACTAGTGATTTTGATATATACATAAGTACAGTGTACTAGCGTTTGTCCGCGGCTGCGCCCGCGTTGTTTTGTTTATTTATTTGCGTATATGAAGAACAAGCAAACTTTTCAGCTTTATAGATATAATATTTATTTGGTACAGTTGTTTATTATGAAGGTATTTGTTACAGGAGGACATCACAGTCTCGTCATCAGATGACATCACGCCGGCGATGGTGGCCGCTCTCTTAGGCGATAACCCACAAGAACAAGTTTCAGCCACACAGAAGTTTAGAAAACTTTTAAGTCGGGAACCCAATCCACCTATTGAAGAAGTGATACGGACTGGCATAGTTCCTAAATTTGTTGAATTTCTTACCAATAGTGCTAATCCTACGTTACAGGTATGAATCATATTCACAGGTAAAAGCACATGAAAAAAAATGTCTTTTTGTGTTAGTGTGTCAGTGCTTTAATCTTATATCTTTAAACAAGCAATTCTTGTATATATTTATTATATATAATCTGAATCTCGGAAACGGCTCCAACAATTTTCACGAAATTTTGCATACGGGGGGTTTCGGGGGCGATAAATCGATCTAGATTAGTTTTATGTCTGAGAAAACGCGTGTTTTCGAGTTTTCATGCAGTATTATTTTGCATTATTCCACGCTAAATATGGTCGGTAATTTGCACGCTTGGGGATAAGCATCGTGGTCAAGTGGCCAAGGCGTAAAATCCAAGTTAGGATCTCGGTCGCATACATAGTTTTTACTTTTTTTTTTATATTTATTCAAGTTTTTAGTTAAAAAAAAAAGAAAATTGTACTTCAGTCCAAAAACTCCGAGCGGAGCTCGGTAGCTCAGGTATTAATGATAATTATAGTAATAATTTTTATATTTGTAATTCTGAACATTGTGAACGTTAAGAAGAACTAGGAAGTTCGGAATAAGTGTAAATCTGAAGAAAATATTAATTAGGTACTTATATTCAATTGATTAATATCAATATTTTTATGTTTTTCGGGGACTCTAACCAAATCAGTGAGGTACCAAACTAGCCACCAACTCTTCAAGAAATGTTAATTTTGGATTTATTTCAATCATTTATTTAAAACTATTTGAGCTGTTTCCTCAATAGACTTAATGCTATATTGTCCTTATAAATTAAAATGATTTAAGTTGATACTATATCATACAGCATCTTACTAAATGGTCACTCTCGCAACTTGACATATCCAAACTAGACATTTTCAATTCTCAATTTCAATTAAATTTGCTTACAAAATCCTCAATAACAATCATAATAAACCGAGCAATTAATTGCTTGATTCCTAGGCGATGGACCCTACCACAGAAGGGTAAATATCCTACTGTATTCTAAACTTTCTGTGAGTAGATGTCCAAAAATATATATTCGTAAATACATCTATCTAGTAACTACAAAATACAAATACAAATGCCTTTATTGCTGATATAAACTACAATTATTTCTTATATTATTTAAACAACACATCAGTAATCGCATCAGCGTGTCCTGTTAACACATAGGCCTCCTCCAGCCTCTTCCAATGATATCTATCTCTGGCCACCCTGAGCCAGTGATCCAGCTACCATACTGATATCATCTGATCATCTTTTGAGCTTTCTTCAATGTTTTTTGTTTTTGGTATTGAACCTAGGGGTCTATTGCGTCGTCTTCTTTGTCCATTTCTCCCTCTTTGTTGTTTCTCTCATGTGACCTGCCCACCTCCATTTTAGATGTTTAGTTTTCAATACGACATAGGATGCTTCCATGCTTCGCTATTTAGTAACTACCCTCTTTCATATGGATTGTTCATATCGCCAGTTCGAAGCGGCGTGGGCGTTAACGAACATAGCGTCAGGGTCGTCAGAACAGACTCGGGTGGTGGTAGAGAGCGGGGCGGTGCCGGTGCTGGTGGCGCTGGCGGGGTCGGGCAGTAGTGACGACGTGCGCGAGCAGGCGGTGTGGGCGCTGGGCAACGTGGCCGGCGACTCGGCCAGGTGTAGGGACGCGGTGCTCGCCGCTGGTCTGCTGCCGCCCTTGTTGGAGTGAGTTGGATATGTATATATAATTTTTTTTTGAGCGGATGTTATATATATAAAATACATATTTTTAGCTTATTTAAAGGTGTTTCAGCTTATTTAAATGTTATTTCGGTCAGATATTTGCTTAATGTTTCAATGTCAAAAAATCTGGTGGGTTAATACTTATGAGCGGTAGTGTGTATGTGTATATATATAATAAATATATTTAGTTTAATTTTATTATAATATCCACATGGTAATTTTTATTTTTTTATTTTCAGTATTTTAAATAAATATTCAAGACTATCCATGACAAGAAACGCCGTGTGGACACTCTCAAATCTCTGTAGAGGCAAAAACCCTCCTACGAACTTCGAAGCTGTAGCACCAGGTAAATAATGTTAGATTTTATCTATATCGATAATCTAATCTGATTATGGTGAAACTATGCTGATTGTAGGTAGTATTGTCGAGAGTTTCTGACTTAGTCCTATTTTTATTTACTCATTGATACTTCAATTGATTTCTGTTAAATTATTGATCATGAGTTTGATTGTATTCATTCCTTTTTAATGTCCCACCACTGGGCATGGGTCTCCCTTCAATACGAGGGGATCAGACCATAGTCCACCACGCTGGCCAAGTGCGGGTTGGCAGACTTCACATGTCTCTCGAAAACTTGTTAGGTTCTCTCAGACATGCAGGTTTCCTCACGATGTTTTCCTTCACCGTAACACAAGTGGTAATAATGTTAGAAATGATTCACACATAAAAATATCAGATGTGTGAGACCCGGGATTTGAACTCGCTTCACTCGGTTTCTAAAAGCGAGCACGTTGCCACTGAGATACCACTGCCTTTAGTTTAGTTTGATTATTGATATATAAATAATACTAAATTAGCGTTCCGCTTCTGCTTAGTATTATTAAAGAGACCAAACGATGGACACACAGTTATAGTATATTATTATCATTTACATATAATAAAATTGTAACTAAGCCGAATCTGTACATTAAATATTTTTTTGGAAAATTTTATTGATATAAATATTATTATCGTTACAGAGGCCGAATCTATAGTTTTTTGAATTTTTGTCTGTCTGTTTGTTAGTGCATCACAGAAAAACCACTGGAGGGATTTTGATGAAACTTGGTATGGTGATAGCTGGTTATCCGGGTCAACATATAGGGTACTTTTTACTGCAGGAAAACGTCTCATTTCTGAGAAAAAATACAAAAACTGTAATGTAAGAGTATACTAATATGTAAAACCTAAGAATTTGGTTTTTGGTCATCTGAACGCGGGCGGAGCCGCGGGCAATGCTAGTATTTCTATAACATTGAAGTAGCCTGGAGGCGATCACTTCATTCCCAAGGCGTGCCATCTTCTATAAAATCATTATTTGTATATAGCTTTTAGCACACAAACGTTCTTTAACAATTCTTTTGAATTTGGCGATAGAAGCTTTTTGAACATTTTCTGGGAACCTTTTGTATAAGCATATATACATTGTCCATAAAAAGATGTACCGACTCATATTTATTTACTTCCATGCCCCCAGGTATCCCGGTGCTGGCGCGCCTGCTGCACCACACGGACGCGGACGTGCTGAGCGACGCGTGCTGGGCGCTCTCCTACCTGTCGGACGGGCCCAACGAGAAGATACAGGCCGTCATCGACGCGGGCGTGTGTCGGCGGCTCGTCGAGCTGCTCATGTGAGTGTGCACGCGTGTTTTGTATATATATTTACGTATGTATATATTTGAACATGTATGAACATGTACGTGTGTGGTGAATTGCTAAATTAGATATTTTCCATAACAGCTAGCTGTATTACAAAACGGCTAGCCATTTTACATAACACCTAGCTTTTTTACAAAACGGCTTTGTTACATAAAATAGCTGAACGATGTTTAGCCTTTTTCTTATATTTACTTAACTTTAATACACAAAATTGCATGAATGTTTTGTATTTATCAACGCAGCGGATCAATCATTAGAGGTTGTAGATTTTAGTACTTTTTTTATTGATTGCTTAGGTGACGTTTTTTTTATTTCGAAACCAGAACCTCTACTATCAAAAACTAGTAGCGCAGTGGTAATCCAGCTAAACACTGTTTAGCTGTATTATATAATGGTGCTGTTTTGTAAAAAAAAACGAATGGTTTTGTATAACAGTTGATTTGGCAATCTCTCTGCGACATACATATTGTTTACAATGCGTAAATGTTAATTAACTGGTTATAATGGGGGGGGGGGGGGGGGGGGGGGGGGGGGGTGAA
This sequence comes from Brenthis hecate, assembly GCA_951806755.1. Classification (NCBI taxonomy): domain Eukaryota; kingdom Metazoa; phylum Arthropoda; class Insecta; order Lepidoptera; family Nymphalidae; genus Brenthis; species Brenthis hecate. Next base: position 3,880,532 of record OX638267.1, on the reverse strand, counting down.
ATTTATTTTTGCTCTTGCTGGTAATGGAGTGGAAACGGATGGGATAAATTTCAACTACCATAACAAAATTAAAAATAATTAGATAAATTAAAGGGGAAAGATATTTTGATGAGTAAACGAAGCTCGATGAAAAGGGGCTGCTAATAATCAAAGTTATATGAAAATCAAAAGTAGCTCATTTACCTTGTCCGTTTCATTGTTCATTTTAAGATTATATTCAAATGTTATCAATAAATGATTCAATATATCCTACGCCACACCGAGGCGCGCCTAAACTCTTAATACGGTCGTCTTAACAGCGAAAATATAGTATTTTCACTAGCGAATCGTGTTTTATTTAGTTGAGACCCCCATCACACCTGGAGCCTTGGTACTCAAAACAAATCTAAATTTCATGTTTTATGTTTTCCAAAAACCAACTGTCTTATCACATTTTACTCTCCTAGTATAAAATTTATTTATTTTAAGTTATAAAATGTTGAAATTTCTTATATATTATTCGAAGTCCCCTAGAAAGGGTCATCCAATAATTACGTAAGGACAGTTTTGGCCATTTTAGACCCCTCTACCCCTATGTAAGAGTACATAAGATTTCTCGTACTCCCCCTCCCCTTCTTACGTAAGATTTTATCTGGTTTTAGACAAGGATCAATTGCACTAAACCCATAATTTGACGTAAATCTTAGATTTTTACTTTTGAAACTTTACATTTAAAAAGAGAATAGATCTCAGAGATGTTTGTCCCAACGCTTAGCTTTCAAATGTCCATCATTCTGTTAGAAATAGTACATTTCGACTTATAAAATATTACGTGAGAATGGCTTTTACCCCCTCTTCCTCCCGAGATAAGGGCATGTAGAGATTTCGAGAACCCCTCCTCCCCCACAGGAGCCTCACGTGATCAATGAATGGCGCCTAACGTATGCGTGCGCGTGTGTGTGTTGTCTGTGTGCAGGCACACGAAGTACAACCTGGTGTCGGCGGCGCTGCGCGCGGTGGGCAACATCGTGACGGGCAACGACGCGCAGACGCAGGCGGTGCTGAACTGCGCGCCGCTGCCGGCGCTGCACGCGCTGCTGCGCTCGCCCACCGAGGCGCTGCGCAAGGAGGCCTGCTGGACGCTCTCCAACATCACCGCCGGCAACGCGGCGCAGATACAGGTATTGACGGATAGACAGACGGGCGACGTTGGGAAATGGTTTTTTTTTATATCAATCTTTTTTTGGTTTCGGTCATCCTGGTCACGGTAGAGTGATCTCTGTGGCGTTTGATTAGATTTTTTTTTTAAACTAGCAAAGGTGAAACCGAGCGAAGCGAAGGTGACTCACCTTCGCTTCGCTCGGTGGGAAAGAGATAATTTCCCGCGTTAAAAAGTAGCCTATGTCACTCTCTAGCCCTCCCAACTATCTCCACACAAAAAATCACGCCAATCTGCCAAGCCGTTTTGACGTAAAAGAAAAAAAAATAAACAAACAAACACACTTTCACATTCATAATATTAGTATGGATTGCTATATCTAAACAGGTATTTCCTGTCTTCAATTAAAGTTATTATGATTTCTAACTGTTTACTGTTACACATTTTTAACAGAATAAAAAATACCCTATAGCTCTCGGTAGTAATGTAGCTTTCGATTAGATAAAGAATTTTTAAAATTAGATCAGCAGTTTCAGAGATTACTACATACAAAAATATTTTACCTATTTATAATATTAATGTACAAATGAAATCATAATAAAACAAAAAAAAAATTTCGACGAAACTTGCCATTTTTCTTTGTAAGGAAATGTAATAATTTAAAATATTTTGAACTGAATTAAAATGGAATTAAGTTATTTTATTGTTTGTACCATTGCTGTTCGGTATAAAGTAAAAAGAAAAAAAAATGTAAATAAATAATTTTATTTTACCTATTTTTTATTTCACCATTATTGATTTTGTTATGTTTATTCACTTTCAGGCTGTGATAGATGCAAACATCTTCCCGGCTTTAATAGATATATTAAGAAATGCTGAATTCAAAACAAGAAAAGAAGCTGCGTGGGCGATAACGAACGCCACAAGTGGTGGATCACATGCCCAAATTAGGTAATAATACTTTTAAATACAGCAAAAAATAATACAACGATGTACATAACATTTTATTTATCTATACTTATAATAAAATTGTAACTAAGTCGAATCTGTACATTAAATATTTTTTGCAAAATCTTATTGAAAGAGACATTATTATTGATACAGAGTCCGAATCTATAGTTTTTAGAATTTCTATCTGTCTGTTACCGCATCACGAGAAAACCACTAGACAGATTTTGATGAAATTTGGTATGATGATAGCTGGTTATCCGGGTCAACGTATAGGATACTTTTTACCGCGGGAAAATATCTCATTTCTGAGAAAAAAATACAAAAATTGCATTATAAGAGTATATTAATATGTAAAATCTAAGAATTTGGTTTTTGGTCATCAGAACGCGGGCGGAGCCGCGAGCAATGCTAGTTAGATATAAATCTAGTATATAGAATCGGTAATTTTAAAGCGTAGAAATTTGTATATATTTTAAGGCAGTGGTAGCCCAGTGGTAGTACGCTCGCTTGGGAAACCTAGTGAAGTGGGTTCAAATCCTGGGTCTCGCATATCTGATATTTGCAATTCCCAACATGATTTTCCACTTGTTTTACGGTGAAGGAAAACATCGTGAGCATGTATGTTATATGTCTGAGAGAACCTAGCAAGTTTTCGAAAGATATGCTCAGCCTGCCCGCACTTGGCCAGCGCGGTGAACTATGGCTTGATCCCCGTCGTATTGAAAGGAGTTCCGTGCCCAGTAGTGGGGTGTTAAAAAGAGCTGAATATATTTAGACGACACGTTTGGCGCAGTAAGTGACCCTACTTGCTGTGCCAGCGGTCGCGGGGTTCGAGTCCCGCTGCGGGCATTCATCCGTGTCATGAGCACGAATGTTTGTACTCCAGTCATGGGTGTTTATATATTTTATAGTATGTATGTGTTTAAACTTATATATGTGTAGTGTATCAACTATCTGGTATCCATAACATAAGCTACGAGAGTTTAAAATGGAACTAGACGGTGTTGTGTGTTAATGTCCCAACATGTTTATTTATTTATAATACATACGTATATTTTTATGTTTCATCTCCCCAGCTACCTAGTAGAGCAAGGCTGTATACCACCACTATGTGATTTGCTGACTCTCACCGATACAAAGACAGTGCAAGTGGCTCTCAACGGCTTAGACAATATATTAAAGGCAGGCCAGCAAGCAGACCAACGGGACAACCCCTATGCTGTGCTCATCGAAGAGTGCTTTGGTATGTTATAGTTGTATCTCAGACTAAGGAATAATATTGACAGTGTCATTAAACTAAACATAAACTTAATGTTTTATAATAGTATACAAATGGCAATTTGTGTACCGAGTGATAAGTAATCTGTAGTCAGTAGTATAACCTTGATTGCTGTAAAGCATTCGAAACGTTCGGGAACCAAAAATCAAATTAAATCTGCGAAAATATTTTATTTTAAAATGTCAAATATTCGCGTAAATATAAGAAAGTATTAACGTATTAGAGGAGTAGTATAATAAAAATAGTTAAGGGTAAACAGGTTCAATTTAAAAAAAACAATAGTTAATATTATACCATTTCTCTTTTAAAGGGGAGAAAAATAATGCTTAAAAAATACAAAAAAAGTAGTATTATTTTTAGTATTTATATTTTCATTATAAAGCGCTATAAAATCTTTAAAAATAGTTTCTTTAATTAAATCCAATAAAGCGTTATTGGTAAGAGTATACGTATGACTAGCGACTTACCTTCGCTCCGCTCGGGTGCGTCAATATATTAAATATTATTTTTTTATTTAGAAAAAGCACTAACAACATACATATTAAAACATTTATATAGATTTAGAAGACAATAATAATTAATCATATATGTATGTCTTTACATGTGTACATAACATTCACTGTAATTACATAATCAAAAGTATAAAATTATAATTAATCCCTAATATATAATTAATAAATATAATTCAAATACAATAAAAATGATTCATAATTAGTCTACACCTGTCAGCTATAATAATTTAAATAATGTTAAAAAAAGTCAATATAAATAGTTATTGCAAGTACCTTAGGAAATAAGGGAGTCTGCCCACTACACCGTCTCATACCACGACCATGCTAGGACCGTGTCAGGTAAAAAAATATTCTTTGTATTGAAAAGTATAAGACTCTGCCCACCAGACTGTTCCGTCACCGAGCGGCGGGCGGCGCTAGCGTGAGTATACGCAGCACTAATACCGTTATATACGGGACGGGTATGATCAGGGCTGCCAGGTCGTATAATGGATGAAAATTGTAAAATATGGTTATTTTATGTATATTTCATTTTAAGTTTGCGTATTTTTATTGATTTTTTTTTATTGGCCACAGACTATTTCTCAACAGTTTTGTTAATTTGTATAATAAGATTTAATTTGGTATAATTTGAGTGACAGTTGGGTATAAAATAAGTTGCATCTACTCTCAGCCCTGGGTATGATACGGTGTTGATACGGTTTAGTGGGCATAGTAGTCCGTGCCATGCTCGTTTCCGTGCCTGATACGTTCATAGCACGGTCATGGTATGAGATGATGTAGTGGTCAGAACCTATAGACTCATACTTGATATTGCGGACTTTTCTATAGGCCTTTTGAAGGTAAATCTTGTTGAAACTAATATGTTTAACCAGTTTTGCCATGTAATAATAAATATTTCTAAAGATGACTTTAACCAGTTATTATGTTTTTCCGTGGAAACGAAAGATTTTTCTGCGTGAAATGCACACAGACTTACAGGCAAAAAATTTAATAACTGTTGTTTTTTTCTCTATATTCTATACACAATATGTTACAGTCATTGTATTTAAAAAATAATTCATATACAAATTTCGCTAATTTGCTATTTTATTATATGTATAGATTACTAGCGATTCACTCTCGTTTCGCTCGAGTTTGTCCCTAGGTACGTTTTAACGGTTAGTATGATGTGTATATCTCGCGGGAACCGTATATTTTTCCGGGATAAAAAGTAACTTATGTACTATTTCAAACTAATCTGATAACTGTGCCTTTCATCTAGATCCGTTCAGCCGTTCTGGCTTGATTGAGTAACAAACAAATTTTATGGTTGGGTTCAAAGTCAGGTAATGATTAGATTACGACTTTAATATTGGAAGCGCGTTTATTGAATAGCAACATTTTAACCTAAGTAATCGAAAATCTTATAAAGTATCATAATATAAGGCTCGGCGCACACTACATCGGCTTCCATCCATCCAAACTTTGGCATTTATAATACATATTTATGGAACTATTGTATATACATTTACAGGTGTGGACAAAATCGAGTTCCTCCAGTCGCACGAGAACATGGACATATACCAGAAGTCGTTTGAGATAATAGAGAATTACTTCGGGTCTGAGGGCGAGGACGGGCGCGTGGCGCCGGACGCGGCCGCCACGCACTTCGCCTTCAACGCCGACCACTCCGTGCCTATGGGCGGCTACCAGTTCTGACGTGCGGGATGCTTCTTTTGTGCAGTGAGTTTAATAATATTAATTATAATTTTTATCTATTTAAAGAAACGATTCAAAACATTGACATGTATTATATATGTGTATGTAATACATAGATAGACAGACATGTGTGTATAAAATTTCATCCAAATCCGTCCAGTCGTTTTAGCGTGAAGGAAACTGATATAACCTTAACAAAAAAATGGGTGCGTGTAATCTTTACGTTCGGTTGAAGTAAAACTTCTTTGGCAAATATCGCAATTAAAACAATCAATAATAAAATAAGGCATGTTAGGCATATTACAATCATATATTCATAGAATATCATATACGGAAAGAATATAGTATTATATATTTGTCAGACAATAACAACGGTTACCATGGCAACATGACAAATGTATTCTATCTCATTCTATCGCTGGCTTAATCTTATATATTTATGTTTGACTTTTTTTCGTGTCGCATAAATCCGTTTCATCGAGTTTCAGATCACAACAATTCTAAAGAAGTTTCACTTCAACTAGTTCAGACTTACCATGCGCCCCTAAATGTACTAAGCTAAATGTGCTAAGTTTTAGCTAATTTTCTTATTAACAGTACTCTGTATTACTCCAGGTTATAGTGTATCTGTGTACTAAATTTCATATAAATCTGTCGGGCCTTTGCAGCGTGAAAAAAAACACAAAAACACACTCACAAACTTACTCATTTATAACAGTAGTGTGATTTAAATATTTTTTTTGAATAAAAATTGTTTCTTTTTTTTTATGTTTGGTTATTTTAATTTGATCAGATATAATAGATCGAATCACTTTTATAAATCATTCCATAGTGTAATTTGATCAAATTCAAATTAAACAAATAAATTTTTTTAGAATTATTAATTTAATTTCCAGATGCCTATCAAGACCGCGGTCTCTGCGGCGCTCGTGAACTAACTTACTCCAGAGTAAATATATATTTGCACGTATTATGCTGTAGATTAGATCATTATATTATTTATATCGCAAATTATATAAAAAAATAATCTCGCCTCTATTATTTTCGCTATTGTAGATAACGGCATAACTAGCTCATTTGTTTCATTGTAAAAAATGTTTATTGGCCTCCATGTCACTGATGAATCCGGACCCTTCATGTTGTTATGTGATAAAACGACAATTCATTATAATGAATTAAATTGATACCGACACGAAATTGACTGGTGTTTCATTTTTTTTTAATATCTTCATTTAATTAGTAATAGACCGAAGATTCGGTTTCGATTTCGACCGAAAGTGAGGTCGAAGCCGAATGTTCGGTTTAGGCTTCAAATACTGTTTCGGTTGAACACTACTTATTTCTTCATTTCTGAGTAGTTGAGGTTTAATGTTATTAACTATTTGGAGTCATCATGGCGAGAATGGTCAAAACAATCTTTTTTGAAAATTTTAATTGTTAGAATTTTATTATTAATATGATCTGTTTAATGTATAATTTTTTACTCATTTCATATTTGCTTAACTATTAATGTAATAAAAGTTTGTCCATTTTTTAATCAACTTGTTGAAAACCTCATATCAGTATTTGAAAGTATGTACATACATACATATAATACATAATATGTTTATTTTATTGCTACGTCAGATTTGTATAACAAAAGCGCACCAGACCTGCATAAGGCTCGTATAATTCGTTCATTTATTACACTATACATTTTCTCAAAGTATAAAAGTGATATGATATTATCATTGAATATCTTAACCCTATTAATATGGTTTTTGAAATATTATTTATATGGGACCACTTTTATATTTTACATATAAAACATTAAGAAAAACAACTTTCTTAGTTTTACGCGAATATTTGACATTTTAAATAAAACTATGGTTTCGGATTTTTTCGCAGATTTATTTTGAACTTTGGGAACCAAAAATAAATCCGCGAAAAAATGCGAAAAGATAGTTTTATTTAAGAAATACACTTATAATACAATAAAATTAGTTTAAATAACATATTTATTGAAAAAAAAAGACATGAAAATTGACTGACAATTAGCGAACAAATGGTGTAACATAGAAACAAAAAAAAACTTGTCATCAGAGAAAACAAGAACCAAGAACAGAGTCATCTAGTATCTTTTTTCAGTATGAGACACATCACAGACGTTTTGTCGTGCCTATTTTTTTGTTCAGTTTGAGATTTTCTTTTTAATTGTATAAGCAATTATAATGTTGCTTTTTTGTCAAAATATAGTTTTTTAAGAAATCCATCTATTTAGGCCACAGATAATGTAATTTTATAGTACAGATATCTCATCCTATACATAGAAGGATGCCTAATATGATGCCTAATTCGGCAAATTTTTATTTGCTTAATTAGATTACAGATGGCGCTGATCCTTAAAATTATGAACTATTTTATAAATATTTCTATTGAAATACGTCATATGAAGTACAGCTAAATTTACATTTAATAAAACTTGTGACATTTAAACTCATTATCTAATAAATAAATAAGAATAAACAAATGATTTTTAAATAATCAATAAAATTACAAGAATAAGATTCCAGAACGCTCTATCAATCATTTCCATTACTTTAAGATTACATATCGAAATAAAAACATACCTTTTTGGATCAACTTTTATTATAACACATCAATATAACGCCATCTATTGATATTTATTTGACCTAATTTATCTTTCCTGACGAGATCCCATGACACTAACACACTCGTGCTTCGCCCAACTATAATGTGACACCTTTAAAGAGTTCCACTACCAGCTCCTGGCTCCGTCGTCAGATCAGCTCCGAGATATCATATTATAGTATCATCCGAACTTCATAACATTAGAGATGCCGCTAATTATCGTCGCAACGAAGTTATTTCGACATTAAAGTTTGTTTATTTTTAAGTCTATAGTTTTTTTTGTTAAATAAAAGTTTATTTAAGACAATTATTCGCCAAATGTCGAATAATACAGGCTATTATTCGGTATTATATATGATACGATGAATAACAAAAAAAATATCGAGTAATGTCGAATACCGAATAAAAGCGTGTATTCGCGGCACCTCTAATATACATAAGTTTCATTTTGATAAGACAATAATTAGAAGAACGTTTAAAATTGACTTCCAAGATTTGTTATATTGTTAACTACAAGAGAAGTAAAAAAAAACAACAAATTGAGAACGTTCGGTCAAATACGGACCTAATTTTTAATAGATGTTGTAGCTAATTTCAAATAAAACGACTTTTTATAGTTTCGTTATTTATTTTCAATATGAAAACATTAATTTATTATATTAATATTGTAATAACTGATTAAAAAGTTTGCTATAGATATTATTGACAAGTTTCATGAATAGAATTTGAAAACAAATATGTATCTATATGTCGCAGGTAAACTGAAAAAAAAAACCGCGAAATTATAACTACCCGGAGTTTTGTCAATCGTTTCCTTCTCTTACAATATCACGGGGGAATGTTAGGTATATTATAATTTTACTAGTGAAATTATAATTTTACGGTTTTTACTATTTCCCTGCGACATATACATATAATATTTACAATAACAATCTTTTATACTTATAACAAATTGCATGCGTTTATAAGTTATTTAAAATATAATCTCTGTAATAATGTAATAGATTGATTAACTAATCAATATAATTTATATAACATCGACAGTTATTTCTATTTGATACATTCAAACATAACAATCAAAAAATTCATGCATTATCTTAGTCAATTTGTTTTGAAAGGCACTTATTCTTATGTATATAGGATTAAGATTAACAATCTTCCCAGAGGTTCATTTGTTTCCAAGTTTACCAAAGTATAGTTAATTGACGCCTCATTGGGGGCTATCATGTAGGTCGCTCCTTCCTTTAAACTACTTATCTGATAGCAGAGTGGACCGTGGGAACACCCCATGGTTGTTGTGGTCTGCTTCGGCAGACTTGTCGTCGGGGGAGGTCCTGTTGGGTTCTAATACAAATTACAGCTCACTTAACATGTACCTACGGCTTTATATCGCTAATACAGTAATAATAATTAAAATGTATGTAACTGGTATTACGTTTTTTTTTAAAGTGGGTGTGCAATTCACATGGTAGAAGTGAAACTTCAGAGAAGTAACCTACGAGAGAGTGATATGAATATAGAGTATCAGGAGTAGGATAATTATAAGGTTTATTTTTTTTATAATATATTTACCAATTCTAAAAGTTATTTTACATTTTATTTGACAAATATACATTACATACTATTTAGTAGTTGATTTTATTATTTTTCACTTCCTATGTAATGTATTCTATCTCATTCTCTCGCCGGCTTAATCCTATATATTTATGTGTGTTGTCTCTTTCTAGTGTCGTTCGAGTTTCAAATTACAACGATTCTTAAGAAGTTTCACTTCAAAAAATCAAATTATTTTAAGACTTAAGTAAAGCAATGTAATCAGACTGTTATATGTGAAAGTTTTTATGTTTGTTGCTCCTTCACACTGCGACGACAGGACGAATTTTGATGGCTTTTAATACATTGGGACTGAGCTGGAGTAACACAGGCTACTGTTAGGCAGACAAGGACACACCCGAGCGAAGTAAGGGTAAGTCACTAGGATATAATATTTTAAGCAACATCGTTATGTTCTAAGGGACTGTACTGGTAGGTGGGTATAGCACTATAAACTACGATATTTCGCGTCAATAAAGATGGCGCTATTTATACTAGCAATCAGTAAATTATAGGATTTAATGACAAAGTCAGTTTTATCTTATTACATTTTGACGAATTTGATAAAACACGGAACTTTTATAGGTAAATTTTCCCCTTTATTTAATTTAGGAAAAAATGTGGTATATTATATTTTTTCTATAAATTAAAATATTTATTTATATATAAAAAACACTTTTAGCTCTAAAAATTCGGTTTTGTCAATTAACTGTAAAATTAGATTTTTAGTTGCTTTGAAATTAGCAAATAGTACAAAATGTATGAGGGATCTCATAAAAAGTATGTCAATTGATTGCTGCTGTCAAAATCCAATTGTATATTATGTTACGAGTATTATCTGTATCTTATCAATATTCTTTCGAATCTGTACTTCGAACTTAAAATAATTGTAGTTTTTATTATTTACTTAAACTTTTAATAAAATACATAATTTTTAAAAACAATGTTTAAAAGCATCATTTATAAAGTGACGTCATCACAATTACATATATCTTTAATCTATATAAGAAAAGGCCGTGTATCATTCATGAAGTGTTTTGGTATAAAATATAAATAATCTATCGGTAAATTCAACATTCATAATAAAATAATAAAAAAAAATTGAAAACAAACAAAAATCAATAAATAAAATATGCAAAATTAACATTTATGAACAAACAAAAATAAGTAAATTTTAAGTTATATACAAAATTAATCTTTACAATTTAATCTTTAACTTATTCTTGTCAGTTAGTACTTATCGTGAGTCATCCATATGTTGTAGTGAAACGTATATTGACATCAAAATGCATGCAATTTCAGATCAATTCGCAATATTCAAGGAAAATGAGTCATAAATGAGAGATATAATTTTATATTGCTTTCGAAAATAATAATTACATTTTAATAAATATTCCAAGCCAATATTCTTTGATAATATATACAGATAAATAAAATTAATGTGTCTGTTTGTAATGTAATAATAAACAGCTTTTTACTAAGTGCATATGAAACTATATAAGGTACTAATAAGAAAAAGACAATTTTTAAAATTTTTGTCTGTCGTTCTGTTTGTTCCGGTTAATCTCCGAAACGGCTGGACCGATTTTGACGTGACTTTCACTGGCAGATAGCGGAAGTTATAAGGAGTCATAGTCTTAGGATACTTTTATTTTAGAAAAAGAATCAGGGTTCCGCGCAAAAAAATTAAAACCCATGAAATTGTGAACAAAATTCGCGTACCGAGGGACACATTCGAGCGAAGCGAGGTTACAAATAATTTTAATGTGATGATTAACTTTTAATCATTAGTTAGTTACCTGGAGGCCATTATTGAGTACGGTGTGTCCTTAACATTTAAAACGTGACGCCTATTTCATTGAAATAAACTAACGTCCTAAGAAACATATGTTCTTTGTGTAATTTTTCCCAAAATAGCATTCTTTCATAGAAAGGATTTCGCCCTTTAGTCAGTTCTGAACCGATGCTTAGATAATTCAATCTGTTCTCATTTACAACTGGTTCCCATTTTATTTGCAATAGTGCATCGTCTTCATCGGGGGTTGGGTCACTGAAAAAACACATTTTCTTTCTTTAATAATATAAGTACTTTATATTATCCCATATAGCCCAGTGGTAATTAGCTTTCTTGGGAAACTGCCCAAACTATTCAAATCCCGGGCCGCGTACATTGGATATTTTCATGTGCGAATAATTTACAACATGATTACTACTTGTCTTATGGTGAAGGAAAACATCGTGAGGAAACCTGCATGTCTGAGAGGACCTAGCAAGTTTTCTAAAGACGTATGTAGTCCGCAAACCCACACTTGGCCTGATCCCCCTCGTATTGAAGAGATGTCCATGCCTAGCAGAGGGACGTTAAAAAGGGCTGAATACATATAAATAAACATTACATTCTTATTTTATTCGATAAGTAAAGAAATAATTACCTATATCTAATGCTCTTAACGTTTTCTTGTGGAAGGTTAACAATTCTCAAACTATTTGTTAGTTTGCTTATTTAGTTTATCTTATCAGTCGAAGAACTTCAGCTATAATAACGTTAACGACTTACTCACCCATACTTAGCAAAATTCGTCCACATTTTGATAACTCTATTTCTCGTTGTTACTGAGTCTCGACTTCCTTCGCAAAACGCTGCGTTTGGCATTTTGAAGCGGAATAAAAATGAAAGTTCCGCCGAATGCCCTATAGAGTTGAGGAAGTCTAACTGTTTCGGTACAAACCACTCTCCTGCATAATTTACTATGTAATAATATATTGGATATTCCGGTGCTACGATACTGTGTGAACGGACTGTCTTATTTACATAGTACAAAAAATAGTAGTCGCTGAGCAGTTGCAAATATTGCGTTCTTGTATGCTCATTTAAATTGTCTGCACCTCTAAAGTAAAAACTTTTAAGTTGATGCCCAATTTTTTTAGACAAAGTCTCATCTAGGGCTAACGATTTAGGAACTAATAAAGATACGTCCTTATTATACTTGTCGAAATCAGCGTAAAAATCGTTCTTTATGTATTGAAGTACAGATGCTTCGATGTTATTGCTACCAATTATAATGGGCACTTTATTAAAATTACCAGATTTTATTATCATCGCGGGATTCCTACTAAGGAACACAGGTTGCCCTTCAAACTCTGATTCAACGCACGGTTTAAACATAGCATCAAATGTTTCTCCTTCTGCGTCTTTACAAGAACTGCGTAACAATTCCGCGTATTTTTCCATAATGACTAGTGCTGGCATACTTTTTAATTCTTCTATAATTTCTAATTTGTCTTTTTTAGTTATACCCAAATGTTTCGCTAGTTCGATGGTACATTGTGTTGGATTTTTTGCTAATGACCATCTATTTAGAGCGGTCGAGCTTTGCATGATAGCCTTATGGAATAACCCCGTGGCCATAGGAGATAGCATCATAAAATGGACCGTGGAGGCCCCCGTGCTACTACCAAATAGCGTTACATTCCCAGGGTCCCCACCAAATTTATTTATATTTTTCTGTACCCACTCCAAGGCCATAATTATGTCTTTTAACCCACTATTGCCTGGTGCGATGATATCGTTTATCGAAAGAAACCCCATAGGACCCAATCTAGAGCCGCATCTTACGAAAACTATATCCTGAGCGTTAATAAGCGTTGGATCGCAAATATTATCTATATAGTAACAGTAGTTACAATTTCCTATCCAGAACATGACTGGCATTAGGTTATTGGGTTTTATATTTGGACTTGATACTTCAATATATAAGCAGTCCTCTGATCCTGTGGCCTCATCATTGAAATTCATGCTGAGAGGTAAAGGCGCCTCTTGGGTGCAATCGAGTATGTCCGTCCATGGCTTTGTTAGAGTAGGTGGCTACAACAATAATATAAACAAATGTTTATTATCTAATAAATGGAGTATTAATTATAATACTTGTGACAAAATTTGTTTATTATTTATAATTTTTTAGATAATAATATGTACATTATTAGGACCCTAGTAACACAACCTTGCTTTTCCCTCCATAGTTAAGTAAAAGCAGGTCGAGTGTAGGTATTTGTGTCACAATGAAATGAAATAAACATTATTCAATTAGACTATATTATACTTATTACAAGTGCTTTTGAATGCATGTAATCTTTATTTCTAGATGAATTTAAAATGTTATTACTAAAAAATAATCATATAAATTGGATTAGTACTCGCACAATAGATACATTAATAGATTGAATAGTGGTGAGCTAATATATCAAGCTAATCAACATGATTTTTCAGAACTGTTTTAGTAATTCACAAAACTGCATCATAAATTAAAAATATTGAATAAGATGCCTGCTGCAAAGATATATGAATAGATATATAAATAAGATAAATCAACACTAACTGCACAAGAATTATGTAAAATTTGAAAAAATAAATATTGTTTGGATAGGCGTTTGGATGAGAATACCATAATATTTTTCTTAACTTTTTCACCATTGAATCATAGATGGTGAATTGACAGAGAAAGCCACCAGGATTCATCATATTTTGGGTTTAACTTCTGCATGGGAGGCTAGGTGAGAGATGTGCATATCTTAATTTTCGCTAGAAAGTTTGTGAGTAACTTTTTTTTTGCATTTAGTCCTAAGCTGTTTAGTTCCAAATTTCAATTAAATATGCCAATGTAGGCAAGTCATACATAGGCACAAATGACAGTTATGATTATAATTTTATGACTACTTAATCAATTATAATATTAATCAATATTAATGCTTATTTACATCAAAGTTCATGAAAGTAAAAATTAAAAGCATTTTTTTTCAAATTTGTATTCATAAAATCTCTAAATTATATTTATAATAAGTAGAAATGTGTTAAGATTATTTCAAGTTAATTTTCAATTGTACTTATCCCCTTGCCGTAAATACTAGCCGTATTTAGTCCTTAAGTAAATAATTAAACTATTATCTAGTGTTATATAAGGCATTAGTATACACTATACATTTAAATATTAAAAACAATATGTTAAAATTAGGTTTATTTACCATAAATCGCAGATTACCAAGTGGAGGCATTGCATATGGAATTCTTTTGAATTTGTAATATGTGCCTTCTTCTGACTTATCAATATATCCACATATTGGCCCATGATTTGTTTCTACAATGCATTTATTATCTTCCATTGGGGTTTTCAACACTGGTACAGTTGTTTGCTAGAGGTAAGATGTTAAAATATTTACCTTTTAAAATATGTATTACTTGTTTTATTTATATTGTATCAATCTATTTAAAAAAGTCTTTTATAAATATGTATACATAATATATGTACCTATGTTCATTTTATAAAGTACTAATTAAGTTTTTAACACATTACATTGATCAAGATAGGTTCTTTGTGCAGCAAAATTAAAAAAATATATATGAATATTACCTATCTATACATTAAAATTTTAAGGATGATGTTTGTCTACCAACATTTTCAAAATTTGATATTTTATGTTATGAATCCAAGCAAGATTTGGCACAAATTTAGTATATGGGACGTGGCCCCTGGAGAAGTGGGTGGTATTTTGGATATGATAGGGAGTTCAAATTTATAAAAAATTATTTGAGGAAACGAAGGAGTCAAAAGTTATGGAGACTTAAAGTAAGAACATTTCCATACAATTTAATACTTAAATAAGCCATTACAAAAGATAAACATACCTATAACTAATAATAAATATCGATACTAATGGCTTCAAAGCGTGCCATATTAGAATGTTATCACTGTTTTTTGTTAAGTATAATTAAGATTAACTATAAACTTGACAATGACAATTTTAATATCAACACTATTCAAGGTTACCTTCAGTCGAAGGAACTGTTCAACTGTTTACTGTAGTAATAGTATTCTAATTTCTAATACAAAGACTTTATTTTAATATCATTTTGCCTATAAATATATTTGCTATCTTTTTGACACTAGACTAAGATTTGCTATCGTTTTGACATTTTTGACTTAAATATCTTTAATACCTCGTCTGTCGATCGACCTTTTAAAGGTCGATGTCAAAAAGACCCCTGTCTGTCAAGCGACCTTTTAAAGGTCGATTGGTCCCGATGTCATTTAATGTGTGATTTCTCACATTTAAACTATATTTATTTTTATCTAACTTTTGTAACGTGTAAAGGAAAATACAAGCAATAATATCATACTACATTTCAAAAAAGTAATAACTCCAATAACATAATTTTTTGTAATTTGTGCAGACAATTTATTTAAATTTTGGCGGTCTTCGAACTCAATACTTGTGAGTAAAAAATTAATAAAATAGTGTAAAATTATTAGTATAAGGATTGGAATATGATGGAAGGGTAAGTAATTAACAGTTTGTATTTCATAGGATGTGTATTGAATAAAGATTTTATACAGAAATTGTTATATTTGTCAAACATCGTAAGCATTCACGCGCGCTAAGTCCTTATATTTTCACTTTTTCTGAATAAAAAATACACTAGCGAAAGCATTATATTTTTATTAACAAGATTTAAATTTATAACTAAATAACTACTTAACTAAATTACTACGAATTTGTAAATTTTCTATTGGATTTTAAGTAATTATTAATATAATAACACGTAACCCAAATTCGAGCCGCCATTTTTGACGGCTGTTGGATAGTATGGGGAAGGCTTTTTTAATATTGATTAGAATATTCAGATTGATGTTTTTTTAGCATTATTTGAAATTTAGTATTTTATAAAATTATTTTAACTGTTTTCCTACAAAAATAAAAATTGTTTTTTTTTTAAACAGAACGATTTTTATTTTACAGATATAATTTCAACTTACAGATTACTTTGAAACATTATAAAAATAAACCTAACTGCATAAAAGCTAACTAAAAAGATGAGAACAAGTTGACGAAGGAATAAAGTATTATGCAGTTGGTGACATACATATGTACATCTCGCGACAAGAATGAAACGTATTTTTTTATTTACAGCTTTTAATTTTATTAGACATTTGAAGTTATAATAGGTCTTTTGAAATTGCCGTTCTACAATACTTACTGGCCATTGGAAACGTAATTTATGAATGGCAGGCAATAAATTCTATATTCAAATGTATTTTATTTTAAAAGTATGGAGTTCTATTTTTGAATTCAGTCGTTTGTTTATTAATTAGTGTTTTGTTTTCACTACATTTGTTTGTTTTTCATCAATATGAACGCAATAAAAATACGAGTAATTATGAAATACGAGTTCCATCGCGGTAGCAATCCCGCACAAACGGCTCGCAATATTAATGACGTGTACGGAGTGCCGAGTGAACACTACAAACGAACGCACGACTCGTTATTGGTCTGAACGCTTCCAACATCGAAATTCTGATCTTAAAAAATCAACCCCGTGGTCGCCCGAAAACTAAAATCAGTAACGACGCATTAAAGACGATAGTGGAAGCTGACGATACTCAATCTGTGGATGAGATAGCAGCAGCTTTTAACGTTAGCATCAAAACAATATTGGTACATTTGCATCAAATTGCATCAATAGCATGGGTGCATATTTTGATTAATAGAAATGAAAAATATTTATAAAAAAAAATACTTTAACTTTCTGTATATTAAACGACAATTTCATAGGTATAACCTAATATTTAGCAATTTCTTATCCCAAATTACCTCTAACATGTAAGTTGTGTTCTTTTAAATTTTTTTGTGATCACCAAAAATATTTATTTTGAGACCCCATTCGATTGATTTGGAAGATTTTTTTACAGAGACACAAATTGGCGCCTGATATCCGCCATTTTAATTTTCAACTATTTTTAATTTTTAACTATAATGCGAGTATCGTAGGCTATATATAGCTTATAGCACTCGCGTAAATACGACACTAACGACATATGAATCATCAAAATCGGCCCACGCGCTTGGTTTCTAGAGTGCCACAAAGGAAAAACATACCTATGTACATACATACATACATAGACTGATAAACACATTACCCTCCTTTGCGTCGTGTTGTCGGGTAAAAAATATGTTTATTTGCATCTCTTACACTAGTATCATGTTGCATTTTATGTTTATTGTCTGCACCAAAATTGCTTAAAACATGCCTTATTAGATTACAATATTATGATCGGTGGGGTGAACAAGAAAGACCAATTTTAGGCAATGTAGAGCGGAAGCAAACAAGGGTGTAGTATAAAAAACTCTATAAAAACTTAAAAAAAAATATAAACCGACTTCCAGGCTCTAAAATGTAAAAAATAACTAAACGGAGGTTTTCATTTAGAATAGATAC
The DNA here is from genome assembly GCA_951806755.1 of Brenthis hecate. NCBI lineage: Eukaryota > Metazoa > Arthropoda > Insecta > Lepidoptera > Nymphalidae > Brenthis > Brenthis hecate. The sequence goes on along the minus strand of OX638267.1, from coordinate 3,862,458 downwards.
CTAATCAGATATTTTCGAAGTCGATGCCAGCCGACAATATTGAAAGATATAAATATCTAATAAGTAAATATATGTTTTACGTATCGAAATATATTAGATGTGATTTGCATCGGCTGGCACCGACTTCAAAAATATCTGATTTATATATTATACCACGCCTTTGTTCGTTTCGACGACGTGACTGAACATCGAAGACGTGCTGAACTTTATATGGGAGGAGGTTAGTATAGCTACGTATGTATCTTTACTTAGTGATAATTAGTATTTGTTGCTTTTAGGGTAGATGCTTATCTTTTTTTTTTCAATTAAAAAAAAATTTGTATAAAAGCTTCTACCTGCCAGCAATATTCATTAAAAAGTGTCCTTTACTTAACAAAAGGCATCCAAAATTTTCAAGTTCAGATTTAAAACATCTGTGAGTACTAATTACAAAATTTTTATAATCTACTATAATTTTGTTTACTACTATAACTACGGAGTCCATTAAATACTCAATACAGTAACTGGCACAATACTTCAATCTTATAAAATTTAAATTAAAAATTTAAAAGTAACCCCGACATGTAATTCGCCATTTTGTGGCGGCGGCCATCTTGGATTTGAAATTTATCGTAGTGTGTATTATACTAGTCAACCCTAATTCATTTGATACCCATATTGAGGGAGTTGTGAAATAATATGTAATCCGCTATTTTGTGGCAGCAGCCATCTTGGACCGATTTTCATCAAACATAGCTAGAACACTTCCGAATAATTCACCTTTCTAAGAAAAAACAAAAACAAAATCGGATCATCTCTTCCGGAGCTACTATGCCACAGAAAGACAGACACACACACACAGCACGTCAAACTTATAACTCCCCGTCGTTTTTGCGTCGGAGGATAAAAACAGTTGAAAAAAAATAATTCCTGTCCAAATTAATATTTGAAGTTGTTTTATTTTTTATTGATGTTTTTATTATCATTTTATTTCCATAACATAATCTGTTCAGATGTGATGGAATTGGTCGTATCCATACTTTTTTAGCTGTCCCTTGTAATTCTTATAGTGAAATTATTAGTTTTCAGAATTGATTTCTGAAATATTCTAATAAGGCAACATGTCTTTTTATTATATTTTTCTAATTTTAAATATCACTAAATTGTAAGATGTTCATATATTTTAATGAAAATTTAAACAGAATTTGCTCTGCGATCCAAAGTTTGAGGTGACGTTTTAGTACTTATTTTAAAGTGTTTGGTTTATTGTTTAATTCTCGTAAACTAAATAGTTATAAGAACTCAAACTATGTCAGTATAACGTATGTGGACTAAACTATAATATAAATGATTATCCTAAATCTCTTGATCTTCAATGCTCTCAGAATTAAAGTATAAAAACCTCTTTTTTATCCAGCGCTAAGTCGCTATGATTGAGACATGTTATTGTAAAAGCTTGTGGTGTAAAAAAAATGTACAGTGAGTTGTGTTGTTTTAATCAATTAATATAAAATATTGTATCAATTATTAAATTAAATTATAACTTTTTAAAATAATAGTTTTATTTTGTAATAATTCCTGTTTTCATACTATATACTGCTAAAAAATCACTTTCAGTCATTTCAACTTAGAATTAACTATATATTATTAAATACAATTGAACTCATTTATATATATATTCTTAGTTTATTTTAAAACGATTCTAACGACATAAGCTTTATATATAGCTTATATATAAAAATTTTAAGAAATATTGTTATTTTAATGATGCGTACATATTTCGCGCAGGTCCTCGGAAAGTAGCCGACAGATGCGCCATATTCTTGTAAAATGACAGCGACAGTTGAGGGGTTAATCTTACTAGTTACAAGTTAGGTACAGTTCTACATTGAAAGGCTATAGTGATTGCTGCATAGGCCACAATCTATAGATTATCGATAATATAGAAAGTTAGCTCGGCAATAACGAGAATATCGATATTATCGATACTATTGATAGCATAAAATGACTATAGCATCGACATTTCATATATTATACAATATTATTTTTGTCCCTGAAGAGTTTACTACTAATACTATCGATAGTTAAGGACAATTGATAGTAACATATTGTGTTACTGTATTACACTAAACAATAATTTTACTCAATATGTAACTATTGATAAGTTACAGAATGAAATAACTTTAAAAACAAAATATTTTCTCAATGTGCGTGAACAATATTATTTTAGCCTTTTTTATTATATTGCTATCCAATTTTCGATTAATAAACAACTGTCAATGGTGTCCATTGTATCGATTTTATGGATAATAAACTACGAGTTGATAGTTTCGTAAGATCCATTTATTTGGTTGGTCAATTTAATTGTGTTATTCAGGGGGAGATTCTCGCCATACGTATGATCTATTTACATTAAGTTTGAGGTTATAATGCTTTATTTATTATTAGCACTGTCCGCCGCTGCGCCCGCGTTCAGATGACCAAAAACCAAACTCTTGGGTTTTACATATGAGTATACTCCTACAATGCAGTTTTTGTTTTTTTTCTCAGAAATGAGATGTGTTCCCGCGATAAAAAGTATCGTATATGTTGACCCGGATAACCAGCTATCATTATACCAAATTCCATCAAAATCCCTCCAGTGGTTTTTCCGTGATGCGGTAACAGACACACAGACAGACAGACAAAAATTCTAAAAACTATCGATTCGGCCTCTGTATCGATAATAATGTCTATTTCAGTAAGATTTTCCAAAAAATATTTAATGTACAGATTCGGCTTAGTTACAATTTTATTATATGTATAGATGATATCTCTTTTGTACCTGGTTTTTGCCTCTATTGTGTTGGCATCTTACCTATGAAATGCATTGTACCTAGAAGTTAGACTAGCTGAAGGAAGAATTGATATGGTGGTCTTGACTGGTGATGGATAAACACACTGCCTAAACTGCTGGTCGTAGAAATGTAAAATTTGGACTTCTTCAGTTTTTGTCTTTTGGAAATAAATGATATCCATTTTCTTTGCACCCTGGCACTGCCCAATTTGTTATTTTAATTAAATAAAAAAAAAAACAACTACGCTACAGAGCTTTCAAATATACTCAGGGCTATAGTGATCGCGACATCTGGCGGGAGAAAAAGGCAAAAGTTTTCCCTATTACTATACAATCCATTGATTAATAGATTTAAAAAAATCTAAAAACAAATTCGTTATAAAGTTCGCCGAAAAATTTTAATTTTATGATTGAATTGATATTTTCTAAGTCATTATTTTTTTAATATCAACTAAATTAAGTTTAAAATGTACTTATAGAGTACCTACTATTTATCCATATTAATGTTATAAAAAATTAAAGAATGACTTTACCGTTTAAAGGTTTTGGGTTTAATTCGATTATATATTGTGATTAGATACATGGACTTGGGTACCTACTACATTAAAGCTATAGCTTAAACCTAGTATAGTGTTATGTGATCTGTGGTTTAAAGTAAAAAGGCAATGAAGATATAATATTTATGAATTTATTGACCACGATGAATTTATTGAACCAATTTTAGTTAAGTTTTTTTCTAGAGTTATCTTTTCGTCATTCTACGACCTATGATTTTTGATAGATGATAGACTTATACGCACTCAGTCCTATATTGTTATATTTTATACACAGACATAGGTTGTATTGTCTGTGATTTTATATAATTACAAAATTGTAGTTTATAGAACGTATTTGTTCCCATAAATCATAATAATATTTATTATCTTACTTTTTCTATTTACCTTTTGAGGAGTAGATACACACCTAGTGTATGAGAACTGTTTACCTAATTATTTAATACTAGCGACTCACCCTCGCTTCGCTCGGGTTCGTCCCCGGCTTGCTTCCCAATAGAAACTTTCAACACCATTTTCACCTCCTTAAGGAATGATTTCCGGGATAAAAAGTATCCCATGTCTTTCCCAGGGTCTCAAACTATCTTCTTACTAAATTTCATCTAAATCGGTTCAGTAGATCCAGAAATTATCCCCTACAACGTCACAAACTTACAAACTTTACCTCTATAATATTAGTATGGATTGTAAGGATTTGCCGCAATATGTATGTTATATTCTACTAAAAATTGTACTTTATACTTATCTAATGCTCCAAAATATATACATACTTTTATTTAAAGATAGATAGACAGGTAGACAGACGGATGGATTATTTAGGTTTGGTAATAGGGTTAAATTCGGACCCTTTGGGTACGGAAGCTCTAAAAATGGAGTAGCACACTTGTGTCGGTATTTAACAAATCTATTTACCTTACAATAATAATAAGATTCAGGTTTATCCGAGATAGCGTTTAGGAATGGCCACTAAGCGTATTTTGCGCTTACAAAACCCGGTCTGGTATAAAACAAACATTTGGAGAAAATTATGGCCACTATTATACAGTATTGTCGACCTGCACTCCATTTAATGTTGCGACGCTCGTTGAGCGCCTTTGTAATAAGGTTACAAATGATGCTCTCATCCCAATTCGCTACATATGCTGGGTAATAAAGGTAATCTCGGAAAATTGTTAAACCTTGTTGGACCTTCACTGATTTAGTTTATAGCACTTCTTAAATTAATTAGAGTTTAAAGTAAAATTTTATTTGTCAAATATATTTTTAAAATTTCAGTTAAAAAAAGCGTATGCTGTTGGGCTGTCACATGGCCATCGTTATATTTATTAGTGCGCATTAAGTAAAAATATGTATTTTTGGGAAGTTGCGATTCTATATAAAAAAAAGCAGGACAAGTAGTTATTCTTAGCAGTCAGAACTCAGAAGTCCTTAGAAAGTGGTTTTTTAAAAGATATATATATATATATATATATAATATATATATATATATATATATATATATATATATCCAATATGCATTTGTTTTAAAGTTATAATTACTTAAACCTTTACAGCAGAAATAAATCTTCGCTTAAACTAAATATAATTGATAGAATAGGTTCAATGAGCCACATTTTCGAATCCTATTTTTTTATCTGCGCGGGTAGTATCTACATACTCTGCAGACATTTCAACTGACGACTTATTACGGTACAAAAGATACAGCCTTTCAAAACGGTGGCTTAGTAATAGGCCCCCGACCCTTTAGCAAGAAACCTTACAAAGAAGAACTGATTCGTGAAGTATTTAAGGTTCCGAACATCGATACTTAAGTAATTTATTATACTGGTTCACTAATTTACTAGTTAGGTATTACATATTACACACACACACACACACACACACACACACACACACACACACACACACACACACACACACACACACACACACACGCGCACGTGCGTGCGTGCGTACGTGCGTGCAATATAAATATGCACTTATAATAAATACATTTAAATAGCACTTTTAAGTCGTGAAGTTTTTCAATTTTTGACACAATTTTATTAAAACAAATAACAAAGAAAAGTACAGAATAATTTGAGCACTGGCTTGAAATGTAGTTCTAAAAAGGCTACGTGAAGGAGTTCCTCTTTTTAAATATACGTTTACATTATGTAGTACTAGCAGAGCCCGCGGTTTGTCTCGCACTAAAACTATAAAAAAGCTCTAAAAAAGTAGGTTCCATACAAACTTTCATCCCTTATTTTACCCTCTTATAGGATGAATTCCGAAAAATGCTAAAATACGTAATTATTTAATTTTAATGAAGAGCATTAATACCAAGTTTCAAGTAATTCTGATCATAAATATTTTTTTGAGTTGTATTAAAACGTGTTTTTCCGTGGGTATTACATAATCTCCCGCGGTAAAAAGTAGTCTATGTCACTCTCAAGCCTTACATCTCCACACAAAAAATCACGCCAATCCGTCACTCCGTTACGACGTGAACGAAAGACAAACAAACAGACACACTTTCACATTTATAATATTAATATATGGAAGTGTGGATAAGGATATTCATAATTCAATGCTATCTGTCATGTGTAGGGCTAAACAATGTTATTTGCACACATTTTATCTTCTAAATTACTGAATACTATGAGTAACTAGATAAAATAATGAGTACTTACGCGGCTTCGCTCACTTACAAACTTTCACAATTATAATATTATAGTGATGTTCTTGTTAATTTAACAATAACTTGATTAGGTCGTTATACCAAGCAATATTATATGAGTGTATATAAACCATAATAATAAAACAAAAATATAAATAAATATCGGTATATTTATGTCGGCGATATATTTTTCTATCACAAGTCATGTTGAATATTCCATTTCCTATACGTAAATAGGTAATTTATAAATTTGTTTGATCGACTTCTCGATCATATAGTTGCTTCATCAGTTCTGAATCAATTGCCGATTCGTCACAGAATTTAATTTTATTCACCATGCTATTTTGCAATGCAGTTAAATCTTTTGTTAGCATGTTTTTAAACATAGGATGCGCTATCATGTTCGCAAAGAATTTACGGTTCGACGTAAACTGCGGTGCGGAACCCACAGTAGTTTTTGAAAATTCGTTGATATAATTTTGAAGATTATCAACAATAAACCTAGAAGTTAATTGAAATTTGATGTAATTATATACAAGTTTACGCTTATGCAAAAGTACACGCACACGCACACACAGAATCACACAAACAATAAAGCAGTACACAAACTATACTCTCAATACAATTCAAAAATTCAAAATTGTACCGCCGTGGTTTCATGATATATGTACCTATTTATAGAATTTATTTTAGCCTTAGCCACGATAATGTTTTATTATACACTAGCAGAACCCGCGGCTTCGCTCGCGTTACAACTACAAAAAAATCTCTAAAAAGGTAGTTTCATACAAACTTTCATCTCCTATTTTATGCCCTGATGGGATGAATTTTGAAAAATGCTAAAACACGTATTTTTTCAATTTTATTGAAGGGCATTAATACCAAGTTTCAAGTAATTCTGATCATAAATATTTTTTGGACTGCATTATAACATGTTATCCCGTGGGAATTAGATAATCTCCCGCGGTAAAAAGTAGCCTATGTCACTCTCCAGACCTCCAACTATCTCCACACAAAAAATCACGCCCATCTGTCACTCCGTTTCGACGTGAAAGAAGGACAAACAAAAAAACAAACACACTTTCACATTTATATTATTAGTATGGATTACTGTGCTTTAGCCTTCTCGTTAGGACTTTTTTTATTTTAAACCCAAAAACCCAAAACCCCTACTATCAAAAATAAATATATCATTTTGAATGTGAGCAAGGAAAAAATATTAATATGTCAATAAGTGACCTGTGACTGTTTCACAATTTAACGGCTTTTATTATGTAGTGAAATTGTCAAAATTTCATTGATTCATAATATCACTGAATGTGCTTAGGAAAATTATAATATACCTAAAAATTTCCCGTGATACTGTAAGAAAAAGAGACGATTGAAAAAACTCTGGGTAGGTACCTATAATTTCACTAGTGAAATGATAAAATAACGGATCTTACAATTTCCCTGCGACATATACACTACCTAGGCCTATTTAGTGTCAGTATAGTATTAAACAACTAGAACGACATAAATTTTGTTCTCATTCCAATCAAATGCGACTCGTTGAAATAGACGTTTGACGTTAAACCAACGGCGGTGTTCCCAGACACAGCCCCATCCGATTTTTTGTTATAAATTTTAATTAATTTAAAATATTAAATGTGAGAGCTTTAAACTAGGCGATAATAATTAGGTTTTATTCTTCTTACCGTTTGTTAGGCATTGATGTTTGAAAACATTCGTTGAAGAAAAAAATTATGAGTGAGAATGTTTCCTGCGCTATTTCAGTACCTTCGATTGCTCTGTAGACCTCAAAATAATATTTTAATTTTTAATTTATTTTAGATTATAGTAATATTTCATATGTCAAATTCTTACTTTTTTTCCTCTTCATTGCAAATCACTGTAGAAAACAGTAGAAGTATGTATACAGTAGGAATATAAAACATTCTTAACATAAAATACAGCACTTGTTTACGTTCGACATAAAAGTTATAGCTTTTGCGACGACATCAAAAAAGAAATATAATTTTATTACATTTCAAATATTTGGTATTTTATCAAAAATATTTTAATGCCTAAGTCTAAGATATAGAAATAATGACAATTCGGGAAATTATATAAGTAAATTAACATAATAAACTTCTTCTCCTTCGTCCCGTAACTGGTTAGGATCGCGATCACTTATGATATTCTTCCAGTTTGATCGATTAAGCGATGCTTGGCCTGCGTCATGAAGAGTTGCGCCCACTGTCTTCATAATCGACGACACGTTAGCAAACTCAGCCAGAGTTTGTTGTGATCCCACTTGCTGTGTCAGTGCTCGCGGGTTCGCGCCCCGCTGGGGGCATTCATTTGTGTGATGAGCACTAATGTTTCTACTCCAGTCATGGGTATTTATATTTATAATATGTATGTATATGAAAGTTATATTTGTGTAGTTATCAACTATCTGGTATCCATAACACAAGCCTCGTAGCTTACCATGGTATTAGATGGTGCTGTGCTTCCCTGTGCGAGTTTACCGTCAATTTGGCCTAATATCACTTTTTGTACACTATGATCGAATAATGTGTTAAAGGAATCTTAGGGCCTTGTTTTGATAAAAAGTGGTTTGACAAGAATGTTCGGCAAGAATGGAATCGTTGGTAGGTATTTGTTAGCGGCCTACACCTAACATAATAAAGATAAGTTGATTTATGTTAAAATCGTAGTAATTCCGTATTTAAAATTATTATTATTAAAGCTTGACTCCGTCTTTTTATTATCCATAAGCATTAAACATGATAAGTACACATTATATGTAGCAGGTTCATAGAGCCCTAGGGTACTAGGTACGGTAGGGTAAGGCTACGGTAAGGTAAGTGATAGCAGAGTGGACCGTGGGAACAATCCCTTAGTTGTGTGGTCTGCTTCGGTAGACCTGCTGTCGGGGCGTCTTGGTGGAGTGCGTAAGTTATCCTGCGACGTCTCATTAAGACGGGGGATGTTCTATTTGGTTTTAGTGGGTAGTATCGACTTTTCTACCCGGTGAGTCCCATATCATCACCTGTATAAATGCAGGTGGTATGCGTAAATGCACTTCCCAACATTATAAAAATAAAGGTTCTTAGAGCGGAGAGCTCAATATGCACAGCGGAGAACTCACAGTTACGTTTTTAATTTAAGCTATTATCTAAACAGTAAATGTTACTACATCCATTCAATTATTTGTTCTGTGACTCTTTAATCTTTCCTTTTTTCCTTTCAAGCATTAAGTGTCAGCTTTGAACTTATTGGAATCCATATATTTAATTAAATAATTTCAAAGCAGATGTACATAAGTGCAGTAAATCATTTGTCCACAAGAAAATTTTACTTATTACCTCATTGTGATAAAAATAGAACTAATTTGTTAGATTTTATAAAAGAAAGGAATGTCATTGAGTGTCATCAGATTGTACGATCGGGAAATCTTGAGGGAGCGATAACTTTAGAAAATCATTTCTCAAGTGACTTTCAATTTAGTTTGCGATTTGTATCGGAAAATTTAATTTTCGTTAGCTGTATTTATGACGTTTGATATAAGATTATAACAAAAAGTGAAATATGTTGCAGCCTGAAGTCTCTAAATAATGTTATTGAGATTAGCATTGTTAGTTTTGAATGCGTAAAACATTGTAAATTTCAGTTAAATCGATTTTTTTCATATCTACTTACTACATTGATATACAAAAACTCAAGACACTCAATTAACGTCTCAAAAGTGTCCTCAAAAAAAGTGCACTATTCGAAATTGAATTGCGCTTTTTTCAAATCTCTTTTGTTCATTGCTATTCGGATGACAAAATTAAAATGCATGTTGTTTCATTTAAAAAAGGACTTTATGTTGTGAGCGTAAGTTCGAATTTGTTATTTGTGTATAGACAATTAGAACTTTCAATTTTTGAATTTTATTCTTTGGTTTGACTTAATGACAAGTGCCACTTTTTGAAAAGATATTTGGTAGGAAATGCTTATCTGTTTTTGTATATCAATGACTTACTATTATAATTTCAAATATTTTTCAATATATTGCATGGCTCTTAGTCTTTATGATAACAATAAATAATCGAATATAATGAAAATAGTCTTTATTAAAAAATTCCAAGCTTCAAATAGGTACCATAAAACTTCACTGTCGAATGACATTTGAAATAAATTTCCGCTTGCTACGTTCGAGTTTCAAGCGTTCAATTGGAACATTGCCTTGATAATAATAATTAATAATAGCGACTCGTTTCCTTCGCTCTTCTAAAATATTACCATTTATCATTGCATAGTTACTTCGCAAACAACATTTTTTTAACTTTATAATTTGTTAATTTATAATTTCATATATTATGTTTTCTCTATGTTCAAATAAAAATAAAATTTTATTTATTGGAGGTTTCTGCACATTACACAGAAAGACGTCACGTAGATTGTTTTGTGACAGCAAAATAAAGATACACTATTGCTACAATATATCAAATCATTTAAATTAAGATTTGTCAAATGAAATGAAAGAATATTCATAATTATAATAATTATAGTCATTAATATCTATAATATGTAGGCAGTATTTTATATGTAACTCTAAACCTTGATTATATTACAATATTTCTCATACCTTATCGTATTTCTAGAATATTTTTTCATTGGCATTAAAAATTATAGTATCTGACCATTTAATAATAAGGTTATTGCCACATACCGGCATTTCATCATGTAGACAGCCTAAAATGCCTGAACGGCCACGGTCGTCGATATTAATTAGTAGGCCTTTATCTGTCACAGCCTAGAAGCACGATTCCGATCTGCCAATCGCACTTGGCCGTCCTGTCGGTTTGGTAATTACTCAGTCGAGGTCTTATATTCTCTACGGTATAACCGAATATATTATATTATAGATATATACTATTTATTTACCATCATTGTTTATGTTAATATAACGTAGTGCATTCTAATCATAGTTTAAATGAGACATGTTACATTGCTAATTTTTTTAAGCCACAAGTGCAAGTTATTAATAGATACAAGTTATTCTTTTTTTTAAATACATTATAGCCTATTAAAAAAAAGAAATATGAAAACCAATTTAATAATAGCGAAGATATCGCGAAGGTAAGCACTAAGCAGCCAAAAAATTTTTATGTATAAAGATATACGTATAGTTAGTATATATTACATATTATGATAGTACCATAATACATATAGTTTTAATTAAATATTTTGTATTTCGTGAAGGGTTCGCGTATTGACAAAAGTTGTCCAATATTCTCGTGTAAGCGCTCAAATTATAATTTTCAGAAAGCAATAGTTCAAAGATGAGTTTAATGAGTACCTGTCAAAAGTTTTAGTTGAGGAATTCTTGTTTATGCTTTCACACATGTATACTACTTTATTAATTTGTTTTTGGTATACATAATATTCATTTATAAGGTAGGCACCTTCCTAGACATTTATTTAGTACATATATTTAGTTAGTATATATATTTAGTACAATATGTAGAATGCAATAAACAGTCTAATCACTTTCATGTGTTTCCTCTGCTTGAGTCTATAATTCCTGCTGATAAAAAAATTAAATTGGGTTATCTTACTCTTTTTCAGTATTCTATTAGACCCTAACCCTTCTTATTTTTGTAATTTAACGATACTAAGGCCCTAATAATCATTTAAAATTCGGACTAGAGTAACAGACTATTTTTAACACAACTTTTTTTGTGTTATGAGATGTAACCTACATTTTATCTTTTTATTTCCTCAATTACTTTCATTTGTTGCCCTATTAAAAAGATAATGTCTTATATCTTATACAGTTGAATGACTTATATCTTTTCAGTTACAATTATTATTGTTTTTTGCACTTAAAAAAATTAGAGTTGTATCACAGCTTACAATATCTTTTGATAAAATAGTCATATTAAAAATATTTTCTCAAATCAATAAAATAAAAAAAAAAACTGAACAGTGTAAACTCTGCTTAATATTTAAACCTGTGTAAAGAATTGTTTATACGCTATGCAAAGAGGTTTTATATCTATCAATATAACGTCATTTGCTCCCCTCAAGTGAAGACGCCCCGTTGATTGGAATATTAGCTGTTTGATAACAAATTCGGCAGCGGGGCTGAACGCCGGTAATGAATGTTCTGCCTTCTTCCGAAAATTTCTTCTATTGCCTTTCAATAACAGCATTACAGGCAATAAGATGTCCCCTTCCTATTTTCTGGAAAATAAATTAAAAATTCTTCATTTGAATATGCCTATTATGAATTTGGATTAATGGTATGGCGTACTATATTTACCTGATCTTCTATCTTTTTTTATCTATATACATAATATAATAAAATTGTAACTTAGGCGAATCTGTACATTACATGTTTTTTGGAAAATCTTATTAAAATAAACATTATTATGGATACAGAGGCCGAATCTATAGTTTTTAGAATTTCTGTCTGTCTGTTACCGCATCACAGAAAAACCACTGGAGGGATTTTGATGAATTTTGTATGGTGATAGCTGGTTATCCGGTTCAGCATATAGGATACTTTTTACAGCGGGAAAATGTCTCATTTCTGAGAAAAAATACAAAAACTTCATTGTAAGAGTATACTAATATGTAAAACCTAAGAATTTGGTTTTTGGTCATCTGAATGCGGGCGGAGCCGCGGGCAATGCTAGTCTATACATATAATAAAATTGTAACTAAGTCGAATCTGTACATTAAATATTTTTTGGAAAATCTAATTGAAATAGTCAATATTATCGATACAGGGTCCGAATCTATAGTTTTTAGATTTTTTATCTGTCTGTTTGTCTGTCTGTCTGTTACCGCATAGCGAGAAAACCACTGGACAAATTTTGATGAAATTTGGTATGATGGTAGCTGGTTATCCGGGTCAACATATAGGATACTTTTTACCGCGTGAAAATATCTCATTTCTGAGAAAAGATACAAAAACTGCATTGTAAGAGTATACTAATACGTAAAACCTAAGAATTTAGATTTTGGTCATCTAAACGCGGGCGGAGCCGCGGGCAATGCTAGTACATAAATAAAATTGAATGCTCAGATTTTTGACCTCTATGCGTTCCTTAAATCGATTGTGATGAAACCATGTTGGGTTTTTGGTTCCTGGTCTAAAAAGAAGATTTTTTCCTAAAACATTTAAGCTTAGGGATGCACTTAAGCGAAGCGAGGGTCGCTAGTATAAAAATATAATATCTAGGTAATTTTGTTCATATTATTAGTTCCACGAATAAATTGATTTTTAAGAAAAAAAAAGTTATAGATATAAAAGTATTCAATACTATAATTAATTTCTGAACATTTTGAATTTTTTTACAAATTCAATAATATCAGTATTACCTTTGTAAAAAGACCATAGAATTATATTAATTTAAAATATATAAGGGATAGATGGAAGGGAAGATAGAAAAAAAATATCCCATTAATATTATAAATGCGGAAGTTTGGATGGATGGATGTTTGTTATTCAATCACGCCAGAACGGCTGAACGGATCTGGATGAAATTTGGCACAGAGATAAGATTATAGTCTGGAATATTTTATCCCGGTAAAATGCACAGTTGCCGTTGAATAGATTTGTTTTGTTTTTCATAGAGAAAGGGATCGACTATCTATTTCATACTAACCGTTAAAACGTACCAAGGGACGAACCCGAACGAAGCGTGTGTGAGTCGCTAGTAATATTATAAATGCCTCAACTCCATAACAGAAGTTGGTTATTTTATTAATATTGTAAGTACGTGCTAAAAATTAAAGCCGGTATAACGTTCGAAATAATAGGAAGTTAGGGTTTTATATAGCAAATTGAATATTATTACTGCTATTAGATTCTGTTATATTAACCTACTGCGGGTTATTGTTATGGTTATGACGTTAAAGTGTCACGATCGAAGATTCTGAAAATTATTTATCAAAAGGAAATGTACTTTTATTTGATTTACATTGCATCATAAATCAACGAGGTACACAGTAGCATTGTAATATGAGGTATAAATACAAAATTGGGGTCAAAGTAATCTTGATTTTGAATGGCTTAGTAACAACTTTATAAGTTTCTACGAGTATATTATAATGTCAACAATATAACCTGTAAATTACAGCATGTTGTAAACATAGTATCATTGTACCTATACTTTCTCCTCGAGTAATTACTTAATCAAGATAATTACTAAAAATATTTGCTTTGCCTTCTTATTATTCGTACTGCTTAGAAATTGTAAGTCAAGTTAATTTTAAATAATGTCTATAATATAATCAAAATCAGTTTAAATTTTAAATTTCTATACGAACTTAGTGTTTGACGGTCATGAGTCAACTATTCGGGATAAAGATTTTAAAATAAAGTATTTCTAATATGTAGATAAAGAAAAATTATAATTTACATATTTTCTGGGACCTACTCATAAAACGCCTTAAAACTTACTGTTAAGTTTCTATACAAAATATTAACAATCTTTCAATAGTACAATATTTCCTCAATAAATATAATGTGCTAAAAAGAACCCCAAATATTGACTCGGGTATTTAATAATAATTTCAGCAATTTACGTTCATGCGCAAACAAAACTGTTGTTGATGTTTTTTGTTGTTGACGTTTTTATTTTATTATATGGATCAAGGGAAAATAGCTTATTTTATATGGTAAAAATAAGATAATAATATTCTGAATATATAAATAATACATTTATCTTAACACTTTTTCGAAGTATACATAATTATTACGTAATATTGTGGTATGCAGTACATGACTCTATAACTGCGATTTTATTTAAATTTATTTAAGTTAAGAAAATGGCAGATATAGAGTTAACATTATAACAAATGTGTACAATATACAGGTAGGTACTTTTTTATATTTTTGAAATCATTGTGTAATTTTGTGGGTAGGCGTAACAACTATATAATCTAACACCTTTTGAGTGATTGTTGTAAAGCATTCGAAACGTCGGGAATCAAAAATCAAAATAAATCCTCGAAAAAAAAAAACGAAAAGATATTTTAAATGTCAAATATTTGCGTAAATCTAAGAAAGTATTATGCCAATTTAAGCTAAAAGATTCAATCATAAATTTTGGTTATTCAATTCGATCAAATTACACTTTATTTATTAGTAAGCTAGTGTAAAAATATAGCAACATTTTATAGTCTGTTAGAGCTCCTGAGATCGTGGCGGTTATAAAATATCTATTGGATTACCGGGTTTTAATTTCAATCTCAAATCCCAAGTCTACTAATAAAAGCCAAAATGTTTGTTTATTATTTAAGAGGAGCAGGAAGTAAATATTGCGAATATAATATTAGTATAAAATTATAAGCCTTAATTATAATGTAGGTAGTGTATAAAATAACTACCATCGGTATCGGATCGTAAGAGTTGGGTCTGGCATACAGATGCCGGGTCCTCGAATATTGCATTCTTTGTGAAACCCATATTACTTGTATGATAAAATAATCTCTTTTACTTATAATTTATTTTTTGTATCGAGAGAGTCGAGATTTTGTGTTTATCTTTACTAATTGCGAAAGGGTCTTTGTTGCTTAGTCGTCTTATACAGGATTAGAATAACAGATCGAAGTAATTTTTGCATATAGGTGACTGATGTAAGCTACTTTTCATTTTATTTACTTATGTAATAAATAAGAGATACTGTTTTGAACAACAATAATTCGTTTGTAACATTTTCATTTTGATTTCATAAAAACGTTGGATTCTTCTACAATGCAAGAGAAATTCTATATAATAGTATTCCTTGTGAAAAGTTTCCTAGTATTCCTTAAGATATAAGTGGCAACAGTAGCACAGTGGTAGGTATCGCGCTCGCTTGGGAAATCGAGTGAAGGTGATTCAAATCCCGGGTCTCGCACGTCTGATATTTTAACTAACTTCCTCGGTGGTGTAGTGGCTAGCATGTACGGCTGCACACTCGGAGGTCCTGGGTTCGAGTCCCGGGTCGGGCCAAGTTTAGTTATTGAGTCTTTCTGTATAGTAAGTCTCAGTAACAGCCCGGAGTTGGGAAGTTGGCGGTGTTTTCCCCCGTGCCGGAATCAGCTAGGAAAACATCATCATCATCATCATTTTCATGTGCGAATCGCTTCCAACAAGATTACCACTTGCCTTACAGTTAAGGAAAATATAGTGAGGAAATCTGCATGTCTAAGAGAACTTAGGCAAGTTTTTGATAGACATCTTAAGTGCGCCAACCCCCACTTGGCCAGCATGGTGGACTATGGCCTGATCCCCAGACCTGGGCCCAGTAGCGGGATGTTTAAAAAAAGGGTTGAATTCATTCCTTAAGAAGCATAAGGTAGGTATTCTAGAATACCTTACTAAGAGAGTTTTCAAGTCTATTTATCATTTTTTGCTAATTAGACTATTTGTAATATAATGAGAGTTACAACCACCAGGCATTTTCATTTGTGTTGGTATCGAATCCCAGACTTTAGGAAAAAACGTGCTAACAGGCACCCCATTTCTCCAATAAGCTATTCCTTATAGTTAGCATATATCATTAGACTATAAATATAAATAAAGAATTCCAAAAAACCACAATATCCACGATATTATGTAAAAATGATATTGTTTGACTAAATATATAAATCTTATTACCTAATGAACTCATATTTGATGTTTCTGTACTTATACCATATTTTTTGTTTTGTATTAAGTTGTTCACGATGTAAATAATATTCAACTACCTACTGGTAATTATTTCTCATTAAGTGAATGTAATT
Source organism: Brenthis hecate (assembly GCA_951806755.1). Taxonomy (NCBI): domain Eukaryota; kingdom Metazoa; phylum Arthropoda; class Insecta; order Lepidoptera; family Nymphalidae; genus Brenthis; species Brenthis hecate. The sequence goes on along the minus strand of OX638267.1, from coordinate 3,845,675 downwards.
ATTTTGAGAAATAAAGTTAAATAAGTAAGTTCTTGGAAATAAAACGTTGAGCAAAATATTTGACAGCATTTTCATTATTATAGCACATCATCAAAATTACGTAGGATTCTAAATATCTTAGATGTATATTTTTATCCTTCCTTCTTCAATGTACACTTCATTCTTAGTGTCACTAAAGGCGATGCTGCGGATGGGCGGGTAGAAATTAAAATATCTGCAGAACTCCGCAATGAAATTTGAGCTCTTGCCAAATCTTGTTAAAAATATCCGTCGTAAATTCTCCACAAGCCTTCAAGAAAATTCTATTATATAGAACAAGTAAATATTGATTTATGGCATGAAATATGTGAAACACGATAGCTGTTTCGTTTGTGATTCTAGTATAATATATGACTTTATATCACCAGTTCATTTAGTGAAAATGTGCAATGTCTTAGGTTATTTCTAGTAGTTACATTTATGTGTGTTTTATTAGAAGGATTCGTAATAGAAAGAATTACTTATAAATTATTATTTTTTATCCGTCTCTAGGTACTTTATGTAAGCAATAAGTATACCACGACTTGATAATATGTAAAAACTAAAAAGTACTCTTTATCAAATCAATCCCACGATGCGTTATTGCCCAAAAGGACAAACGTTAAAAAACAAATCATTCTACATTCATTTATTTAGAAGGTATTACTATTTTAATCAATGGATTTTTGTAGAACATCACAAATTGTTGCATAAATTAAGAAACTCGAATGAGGTAAACATAAAAGTACAGGGTTAAGAAAATTCCTTTCGAATATTCTCGTCCCTCTGTAATTTAATTTAAGGAGAACCGCGTTTGTTGGAGTTTGGAGCCGTTGTTTTGATTTAAGGAAATTAATTAGTGTAACTGCCGAGCACACTCGCGCTGAATAGCCTTAAGGTGTAATTTTCTTAATAGAAATTATCTATATCCAAAATTGCTAAATTAAATAATTACTGTTATATCTAGCTGTATTTTGAACGGTTTGTATGAAGCTGAGAGCGTCTAGTATTTGCATGGTACAGACGTTGGACACTGATATTTAATAATAAATTATATTATACTATCTCTCCGACTCTGGTGAGATATCAAAAATCTTATACTTCTTAAAAAAAAAGCTTTGCATTGCAGTCAGTTGGCATTTAAACATTTCTTTTATATTTTTTGTTCTCTTTCCTACAGCGGGAGTTGTGATTAAAAATAGCGAACAAAATACATAAGCAAAATGAACGAAGATTGATTTGTACTTGAGTAAAAGAAAACGTGAAAAGAAGAAGAAAGTAGTTGAATAAAATTTATAAGAAGAAAAGTCCAATCTTCGTAAGAGATTTTGTTTTCTTTGCATTTATTATATATGTAGAAAAAAAGCGAGTGATAGTCGATAGGTCAGACAGACCTATTCATACATTAACCGTATAAGTTACATGTCCTGTTTAAGTTACATAGCAACGCATAGACTAAACCGCTAGATTAACAGAGGTAAAATATTTACAGTGTAGGTATTTCTATACCAATAACCACAAAAATATTTTTGCAACATCAGTTAGGTACGAGTATATATTAAGTACCCCACTAAGGATGGCAACGATTAATGGGAAATAATTTGTTTTGTTCTTTGATATAATAAATTATAAAATAAATGTAAATGCAAGTATTTGGAAAGTAGCAACTGATTAGAAGTACATGCTTAAAAAGGAATAGGTCGATAGTTTATCATATAACACTTATATAACACTGTCTAAAAAATTCTTCATAAAGCCCAGTACTTTCAGAGTGCTGTCAGAGTGTAGCTAGATGGATTACTTACTACGCAATCACGTCTGTTAGCAGTAATTTTAAACAATGCTCTATATTGTAAGAATGTACCTCATTTCATCCTCCAGTGTATTAAATAAGATATTCTGGAAACTATTTAAGAGATATGGTTACTTAACTAGCGATCTGCTCTGCCTTTCTCCAGGTGAATATATTGACACAACTACAACTTTTACTATATTATATACTAGCGTCTCACCCTCGCTTCACTCAAGTTCGTACCTAGCTTGCTTCCCAATACAAACTTTCATCCCCATTTTCACCTCCTTCGGGGATAATTTCCGGGATAAAAAGTATCCTTTGTCCTTCCCAGGGTCTTAAAGTATCTTCTCACCAAATTTTATACAACCTCACAAACTTTACCTCTTTATAATATTAGTATAGATTACTGAATATTATTCAATACTTTTCGAGCCCCATTAATCGTGCGATGATAGTACTATGTAAAAAAAATCTCTTTTGCGCTCACAAAACAATAGTAATATATCACAAATAGACAAAACAAATAGTAGAAGGAACGTCGTTACATTTTTATATACCTATAGGTACCATTCCTAGTTTTAAGAGTCGAAAGGGAAGTACTTAAGGTGCCCGTCAATTACGAATTCGTTCAACAGCTGCGCTCTAATAAAGAATTTTGTTCGCTCTAGCTTTAAATGAAGAGACGAATCCGCAGATGTGCCATCTTCACTCGCGTCATCTTTACCTATTTTCAGTTCGTATTTGAATAATATATGAGATGAATGTTTTAATATATACATAATGTAAAACAGATGAAAACTGGAATTAATATTGTGTGTATTTACGTAACACACTTTAATATTATTTCAAGAAACTAAACACTTCAAAGATTAATTAACTGAATGTAATAGTTAAACATTGTTTTACATATTACTGGTAATTCATCCATCATCTCAAACTAATACCTCTTTATTATTTTAATAGTATTTCTGAAAACAATAATATAATATGAAAACGTAGAAGCTATAAGTATGGATGACGTCGACTTATAAGCGGTAGTCACAAGATTGTGATTACAATCATCTCACTGCTAGCGACACTTTTATTTTAATTTATTTATTTGGATCCACTAGTGATAATTACATTAAAACATTTTTAAATTAACGACACAATTTAACTTAATCCTAAATGCATTACCTTTTAAAGTGCATACAGCATGCATTAATTTAATTTACAATTTTAAATTTCAATAAATTAAAATATAAATAAAATTACAATAGCATATAAATTATTGTAATTAAAAAAAAACACACACACACACACACACACACACACACACGCACACGCACACGCACACGCACACGCACACGCACACGCACACGCACACGCACACGCACACGCACACGCACACGCACACGCACACGCACACGCACACGCACACGCACACGCACACGCACACGCACACGCACACGCACACGCACACGCACACGCACACGCACACGCACACGCACACGCACACGCACACGCACACGCACACGCACACACACACACACACACACACACACACACACACACACACACACACACACACACACACACACACACACACACATTAAAGCTATTAAATAATTTGGAAGCATTAAACTTCAATAAATAATTAAAAAAAATTAAAATTAAATTAAAAAAAAAAAATTACTTACTCCTTCGCTCAGGCTTTTTCTATACTCCGCATATACTTCTTATTTTGTACAATATGTAAATATGCTATGGATTTAAAGGTGTCCCATACAATTCTCCATACATCGCGAAAGAATGACAAATATATAAACACACTTTTGCATTTAAAATGTTAATAAACCTCATGATTACAATATTTCCATTTAAAATTAACTATTCCGCTTTAAAAGGGACAAAGCTTACCAAAGAAATATGACTTTTCAACAAGCTATTAATACGAGTATCGTAAAATTGAATTTATATTATATTTGTATACATAATATATAATGGTTGAATGGAACTGGTAATAGTAGTAATATTAAAACGATATATTTTCCAAACAGTGACGTCACCACAGAAATTGGGTTGTTATGGTAATTTTATTAGTGCCTTTAAGTAATAAAGTGGGAAAACAGGTGCGTCAATGTTCATAAACTGCCCTCTTGATATTTTTCCTTTGAACCTTCTAATAGATTTGTAATGCCTTATGAATATTATGAATATAAATGTAGTATAAAAATATTAAAAATAAAGTATGTATTATATTTGTGTAGTTATTTTAGGTTAGGCTATCTAAGTATTTATTATTATTTAAGGTCCTTTAAAAATATACCTAAACGGAAACTTTTTGCATCGTAAAGTAAATTTTGGTTTGCACGTAAGATAAATTTTGGTCAATTGAAAAATACTTATTTGGCTATCACAGAAAAAGAACGGGAATTTGTTTAAATAGTATATTTTAGTAGCATTTTAAAAACTACTCTGATCACTGCTGAATAAAATAGCAGGAGGCGCAAGAAGTTTTTGACTTTATGTCATTTATATCATTTGTTATATTATCTTAGTTCAACCCTTTTTTATATCGTCTTCTAGGCAGTTCATCCATATCCTCAGTTATTTTTGTCCTTAGACCCATTCACAATCATGTTAATTGACTTTTTGAAGTTATACTTTTTTGGGGCGTTGGAAAAAAATATGAGAGTAAAATTTTTACGATGCGCGCGCACACCGACAGTCAAAAAGCGACATGATAAAGTTAGCTGATAACTGTTTGTTGCTATGATAACAGTTGTTATTGTCTGATAAATGACTTAGAATATTATATTCTTTCCTTAAATGATAATCTATAAATATATGAATGTAATATGCCTTGCATTATTTTATTAATTTATCATTTCTTTTACAAACAGACAGTTGTGACATACGGAATGAAATCTTTAGCTATTTTTTTGTTCTGTTACGCCAAAGAAGTATAACTTCTTACGCGCGTACATAGACACACACACACGTTTTTTTATAATATGGACGTTTTCTTCGTAATTGAGAACAATTCACACGATGAATAATGGGATAAGTAATTCTGAACAGCGATTCAACGATTGTTGAATAATATATTGTCTAAGCCCCTTAGGCTTAGAGAATATGTTATTCTACATTCGTTGAAGAATAGATATTTTAAAATTTGCATTCACATGACAAATCCTAATATGTGTTTCCCCGTTTTTATATTTTCATTCTTCGACGATTGTAGCTTGGGATCTTATCTAAGCCCTATGAATAGAAGCTTATTTCTATAATATTCAACCCCTTGTCTGATAAGTTATATTATAATGTTATTAGAGATACTAGCATTGCCCGCGGCTCCGCCCGCGTTCAGATGACCAAAAACCAAATTCTTAGGTTTTACATATTAGTATACTCTTACATTGCAGTTTTTGTATTTTTTCTTAGAAATGAGATAATTTCCCGCGGTAAAAAGTATTCTATATGTTGACCCGGATAACCAGCTATCATCATATCAAATTTCATCAAAATTCCTCTAATGGTTTTTCCGTGATGCGGTAACAGACAGAAAGACAGACAGACAAAAATTCTAAAAACTATAGATTCGGCCTCTGTATCGATGATAATGTCTATTTCAATAAGATTTTCCAAAAAAATATTTCATGTACAGATTGTTATATGTATAATAAAAGGATAACATTGTAATATGAAACTACGGAAATATTCAAATAGACAGAGGACCTTAATCATACGTTGTATGTACACAAACTCATCTGTCAAGTTTCCCTATTTTGCATAATATGTCCGTATCACTTAGCCTACCTGTTCGAAATTAACGTACGTCTAATCTTTACGAAGGTTACAACTAAGGTGACCAACATTTTTAATAAGTCAGTATAAGAAAAAAAAATGAAATAAAAAATAAAAATAAACTTTGCGAGCCATGAAAGACAGAGTTCATGGACATAATGATTTACATATTTGAGTTGGGTATATTATTTTAAAATTTATAATTATAATATTTTAATACCCAATTACTCTTGTATGTTCGCATGTGTGTAAATTTCTCAGTTCAATTAGTTCTAATGAATGAGTTAGATTTTGATAAATAGTATTTTGACGCAATTTTATTCATATTATATGGAAAATGTCTACTTTAGAAGTTATATAGAGAAGTTTAATTAATATGTGGATATCCTGACTAGGTTATGGTCAACATAATAATAACTGCTAACTCATGAGGTCATTTATATCCGTTCTGCACAAAGGATTTGTTGTCTCATCTGTTACTCGGAAATATATGTCCAGTTGTACCAACACTATTAGTTATACGGTATAATTTTATTCATCTCGTGTTAGATGATATAAAAGTAGTACTTAGTGAATGCTTTTTTTGTGTATGTTACACCAACTTTGCCAACTGAGAACTGATTTATATCATTCTTTTAAAATGAAGTGGCCCCATATTAGAAGAAATTCCTACTTTAGAAGCGAAATAATGATTTTTAAGTAATATTAAAATTAATTAGGCGTACCTTTTTATTTTATAATATAATACTATTTGTGAAGTTTAACGATAAAATCAATAAAACATTATTTTACTTTCAAGATTTGATTATATAACCAGTACAAAAACTTACAAGTGTAGCTATTAAAAGCGTGATAAAAAGATGATATAAGCTGTGTTACTAGCTGTTATCTGAGTATTCCGATAATCAAGTGTCAGTATTGAAGTGTATGAAAATGCGATAATATGATAACATCAAACTAATCTAATGAGGCAGCAAAGAGGGTGGAATTTTTTAAATGGCTACTGGTAAAACCGTTGGGTCTTGGCTCGTCTCATTCATTTTAAGGAATTGCTTGTATTCAGTCCAACTGGACAAAAGCGCCTTATTTTAGTTGTATAAAACTATAATTATTGAATTTATACTTCTTTTGGAAAGTTTGGAAAAAAATATGAGACTAAAATTTTTACGATGAGCGCGCACACCGACAGCCAAAAGCGAATGATGAAGTAAGCTGAAAGCGACATGATGAAGTTAGCTGCGTTCCTTTTACAAACAGAGAGTTGTAACATACGGGATGAAACCCGCTATTAGCTATTTTTGTTCTGTTACGTCAAAGAAGTATACCTTTTTACTTGCGTACATAAGTAGGTACACACACACACACACACACACACATACACACACACACACACACACACACACACACACACACACATACACATGCGTTTTTTTATTTTACTTAGGAAAGTTAAAGAAAAAATATTGTAAATTCAATAATATTTTACGTGCTATTTAAATTTTTGCTTTCTGTAATAATACCAAAATCAATATGTATTCACAAAATAGTCTTTGATCATAGTGCATTCAGTCGTAATCTCCTATGTCCAACAGATCAAGTTAACCCATTCAAATGCGGGTAAATGATGCAAGCACATGAGTTCCTGTTAAATATTAATTACATTAATTATAGAGAAATTATGGATCTTCTTTTCTATCTATATAAATAAAAATGAATCACCCAAATGTATATACGCGCATAATATCCGATCGACTGCACCAAATTGGATAATTCTTTTTTTGTGTTTGTCAGGTCAAGCTTTTTATAGAAGAAAATTAAAAGAATAAATTTTTTTACTAAATAAGACAAAAGATGCAATAATTTATAGATTGAAAGATAAAGACGATGATGAAGAGAGACGGACATATACCATGTACTGTGTACAGTTGCAGATCTTGAGGTCCTGCATTTGAGATCCAGTTCGGGCCATAAGATTTACTGGATTTCGGTCACGAAACTGGGAAGTCACCGGTGTGTATAACCAGGTACTTCGGAGAGGCATCGTGTCGAGTTGTTGTCCCATCGGAATATGAGAGTTAGAGAAATAAAGAGTATATTTATGTTTGTGCACTTATTTGTACATTATAATATTCCTTGTCTAGTTGGCTAAACTCGGTGAGGTTGGTCACCATAATCAAAATCGGTTATTGTTATTTTTAATATATTTGGGAAACATACAGTGTAGTATTACTTAGAAATAAATAATTATATATAAAACACAAACCAATAAAGTTTCCACTTAAAAATATTTCATAAATTAGAGCAGTCACGATGAAAAAAAAAAACAAAGCATTTAACATCAGTGGAAAAATAAAATAAAGCTATTTATTAATTCATTGGTTAGGATCCTCCTATCACTAGGATCATCATTAACATTACCATATATGTATTGTTACTTATTCGTGCTGCAACGGCTCAAAGGATTTGAGGGAAAATATAAATAATTTTTTCCTTGACTTACCTCAACACTTACATCACAAGAGGATCAGCGGGCAAAAACAATTTTTTAATATAAATAACATAATATATTACATATATAAAATTACATAAAATAAAAGTCAATAGTTAAAAATAAAAAAAAACCTTTCAATACGAAGTACCAATATTATAAATTACATTAATTCAGGTTTACTATTAATCAGGTAAAAAGTCATCGAGGGAAACCTGGTGGTGGAATCCTACAGTGCAAATAGCTTTACAAGAAAAGAAAAGAACATTCAAAATCTGGCAGTCCACAAGGTCACAGAAAGATAGAGATGTGTATAAAACAGCAAAGAAAAGGGCAAAGAAAACTGTAGCCATTGAAAGGAGAAAAGTCTTGGGATCTTTATACAACACACTGGAAAGTAGAGAGGGACAAAAGGAAATATTTAAACTCTCTAAGTCTCGTAGTAAGGCATCAGAAGATCCAGTGAAAACAAGGGTCATCAAAGGTTGTGACGGGGCAATGAGGTATTCAGACGAAGACATCTTAGCAGCATGGCACGCTTACTATGAGAAACTCCTAAATACAACAACTAAATCTCTTACTCTTCCTGAGATGAGCAAAAATTTAGGCCTAATACAGCCGATAACACCTCAGGAAATAGAAGCTGCACTTAAAAAGATGGCTAACAAAAAGTCCCCAGGACCTGATGGAATACCTGTGGAAGCATGGAAATGCCTAGGAGACAAGGGTATTTATATAATTACACACCTATTTATAAAAGTTATGGAATCTTCACGAATACCGGACGCGTGGAGATTAAGTACCATCGTCCCCCTCTACAAAGGGAAGGGCAGTAGGTATGAGTGCAATAACTACCGTGCGATAAAACTAATGAGCCACACGATGAAGCTATACGAACGAGTTATTGACGCCCGGCTTAGATTAGAGAGCTCGTTATCTAACAGCCAGTATGGATTTGTCCCCGGCTTATCCACAATCGACCCGATGTTTGCCATCAGCATGATCTCCCAGGAATTTAGAGCTAAGAATAAACCGCTATATATGGCTTTCCTGGATATGGAAAAGGCATTTGACCGCGTACCTCGTCCGACAATCTGGTGGAGTCTTCGTAAGAAAAATATCCCAGAAAGGTATGTGGAAATCATTGCTGACATGTACAGGGACGTAACATCCGTAATTAGAACTACAGTGGGTCAGACAAAACCAATAGCGGTGACTGAGGGAGTGCATCAAGGCTCAGTACTTAGTCCGTATTTATTCTGCTTGGTGATGGATGCCCTAACTGAGAATGCTCAAACCCTGACGCCGTGGACATTTATATATGCTGACGATGTAGCTATCTGCACAACGTCCCGAGATGAGCTGGAATATGCACTTGGAGAATGGAAACAGCAGTTACTAAAAGGCGGTCTAATGTTGAGTGTCTCTAAAACCCAATACATGGTGTGTAACGACCCAGACTCACAAAATAGCTCTATTGTCATCGATGGGCAGCAAGTTGCGAAATGTGACGAATATAAATATTTGGGTACTATGTTGCATAAAACAGGAAATTTGGACACAAACATTCAACATCGAATTGCGGCAGCTTGGCTAAAATGGCGAGAAGTAACCGGTGTAACCTGCGACCAAAGAATGCCAGTGAAACTTAAGGGACTTATATATAAAAGTATTATCAGACCAGTCCTCACCTATGGTAGCGAAACGTGGGCCTTGACTTCTCGCCATATCCGGTCCATGCAAGTTGCTGAAATGAAGATGCTTCGGTGGATGTGCGGAGTGACCAGACGTGACAAAATTCGCAACGAATACGTTCGTGGTAGTCTGGGAGTACGTGACATCGCCGATAAGCTCCAAGAAAGCAGGCTTCGCTGGTTTGGACACATCAGAAGAAGACCTCCAGAGTACATAGGAAATGTAGCGGCCAATCTTAACGTTACAGGGTCAAGACCCAGAGGGCGACCTAAAACGAAATGGACAGATGTGGTCAGAAAAGATCTTAGTTCCTGCAACGTTACTGAAAACGATACGTCTGATAGAGCGAAGTGGAAGCATAACACTAGGAAGGCAGACCCCACCATCAGATGGGAATAATAAATGCACAGGAGAGAGAGAGAGAGAGACTTATTCGTGCTGCAACGGCTCAAAGGATTTGAGGGAAAATATAAATAATTTTTTCCTTGACTTACCTCAACACTTACATCACAAGAGGATCAGCGGGCAAAAACAATTTTTTAATATAAATAACATAATATATTACATATATAAAATTACATAAAATAAAAGTCAATAGTTAAAAATAAAAAAAAACCTTTCAATACGAAGTACCAATATTATAAATTACATTAATTCAGGTTTACTATTAATGTTTTACTTCTGTCAGACAGTAGCGTCACGACACGTCCGTAATACTATCTGCGGATTAGTTGCGGAGTGGAAAATGTTATAGTCTCATCTTTGTTTAAAGATATTATATTCTCGCATCGCTCGGAAAGGTCGTGAATTTAGTTCTGTTTGTTCAACTAAGAGCTTCGTGGGACAGTGTGATCGGTTTCTGTTGTCTCGCTTATTATTTAATGGCATGTTTTCATAATATCTATCTAATCTTGTTTAAATTTGGTATTATAATGTCTATAATGATTTACCCTTACTTTGCTTAAATACATCTTAAATAATACTTTATGAAGTAAACTAAGTTAGACTCCGTTCTATAAACGATCTTTTAATCGAATACCTATATCCGTTGCGCCATTGCTTTGCAAAAGATTATAAATTAAAAAAATCATTTATATACGTAAAAATAACATCAATTTGAAATGAGAACACAGAATTATGATTTTTTTATTAAGTATACGCAAACACAAACTTTTTATTAGTGAGATAAAAGAACAATAAGTTTTATAGATGCATTTTACAATTGTATCTTTAATAAAGGTCGGCTAAAAGCAACGAAACTCGAATAAAAGTTGCAGAAGACATTTTGACATAACGACAAACATAACTCGTCGCCAGAGAATCGCTGAAGTTGTTGCTCAGGAGATCTTGGATTTATAAATATTTTACCGTAAAAGATATATATTTGTTTTATATTATTTAGTTTCTTGAAATAAATTCTTATTTAATATAAACAATGGAAAGAGTATTGGATATTTTGTATCTATGTATGTCCACCTCTACAATAGCTTTCTTTATGTACAGTATTGTAGAGTTCCATAACTGGTACAACAAAGTTTACATTCAAGTTTACGTTTGTACGTTAAATCTGATTATATAACTTTATTATTATAGTTCGAAGTCTCGTAGTACTAACACGTTTTCTCAGTTATATAGAAAATGCTATTTTAATCAAGTTACGAACGTTTTAACTAGAATTTTAATTTTACTCTTATTTAGATTTTTCAATAATGACATGCAGGATAATCCGATATAAATCTGATCGATAACGGCACAGGAATCGAGTAATTTGTAAATTGCAATTAACAAATGATGATACGTATCGCTCAGTTTGTACTGACCCTACTTGCTGTGCCAGCGGACGCGGGTTCGAGTCCCGCTGGGGGTATTCATTTGTGTGATGAGCACGAATGTTTGTACTCCAGTCATGGGTTTTTATATAGTCAAGTAAGTCATATATGTGTAGTGTATCAACTATCTAGTAACTAGATGTTGCTGTGTGTTAATGTCCTAGCATAGTTATAACATATTTATTTATAAAAATTGACTTTCGTTATGGAAATCTTGTAATGAATGTAATTTGTTTGTTTCCTTGTTTTGTGTTTCACACCTCCATGACAAGAATATTTAAAATATAACCTACTAGACTAATATCTATATTAAAATTAGGATAATAAAATGAAGAAAATGTTAGAATATGGTAATGGCCATAGATTTGATAAAAAACAAAATATTCAATAAACAACCTAAAATTAATCATTAATGTCTAAAATTATCTAAAGGCAGTGTATTAGAATACCTCACAAAAGGCAGGTAAAAGCTACTAACATCGTTGGATGGTAGGTGTAAGAGATATATAAAGCGAAAATTGCTTTTCAAAGATGCGTCAATGGGTATCGTATCTACACTTTTCTATCAGATTTTGGTTCAATCTAATCACATAAAGGGCGTCGGTAGTGAGAAGCGATATTTCACTTTTTATGTCGTACTGTCATCCACGTCGTCGTAAAAATATATAGAAAAAGTAGCCCAATTTTACGGCGCCTTTAATATTGTGTTTGTTGTCTTCATATAAGTATCTTTTAGTCTCAAAGAAAGTATGTATATTTTAATCAGTAAATGGAGTTAATATTTTTATTATTTGTTTATATGTTCATTAATTATGTAATATATATTTTATTAAATTCAAATTTAACTTTAGAATATATGAAAATGTATAAAAATAAATGTTCCTAATAATACCTATTTATTTTTACTCATTTTTATGTTAAGCTAGCTGGGATAACTGTTTACCTATAAACTCTGAAATAAAATTCGAAACCCCAAGATTACTAGGCAGTCCCGATCAGAGTTCACTGCACCATGCGGTCACCCATTATTTTAAAGCCTATACATTATCGCGTCTCGCCTAATTGTACCTTGTTAAAGGTTTGCATTCAAAATTCTTGCTTACCTCGCGTTGCGAAATATTCTAAGCAAATCAAAAGCAATAGCGTCACAGAATTTGTGTCTGCAAGTCTATGAAGTCGATGGAACTTCTGCCTACCCTTGCATTAAAGCGTTCTTTGCCTCATTGTAAAGCAAGCTCGCGTATTATATATACGAGAACACTTTGTTTGTGTTTAAGGTTGCTAATAATGAAACATCTTGTGTAAGACGAAGTTTATTTTACGGGAAACGAGTCTTGAATACGTATACGGTTACTGAGTTAATATTTTCATAGATGTTGAGGCTTAATTTATTCCCAAGCGTAATGTTTCAAGAATCAGAATGAGAGATCTAATTTTATAGTGTCTAGTTCCATTCGTTTGGAGGGTTTGATGAGATTTTTATACTAACCAAACTATTTGATTTTGTTTTGCTCTAATAACATTGGATTGAAGCTTTTTATTTCAACGTTTTTGTAAATATTATTATTTCAGTATTTTGTATAAAATTTCGTACAATTTTAAGTTTTTTTAGACATACGTTCAAGAAAGCTATTAAAGATATGATTTTCTACGTTGAATACTAAACAGATAGTCAATTTACGAAATTACTTACCACACAATAAATTTTGGCAGCTTGCTATCTGGCGGGCAATAAGTCACTATTGTGGAGAACACTGAATACAAAATACTGGGCGCTCATATTTCAAGTCATGTACACATACGTGGATTTTCAGCGGAGAGTGATTGATTAAATGTTGACCTTCGCTAGGGCTGCCTGCTATTTATAGAAATGAAAAAAAAATATATATATGTAAAAGCAAGATTTGTGTAGGCAAATATTCTTCATATTTGATTTTTTATGTAAACATTTCATGACAAAGAGGAGGTCGTATTATAAACGTATTACATATATGGGTACCTGATTCCCGGAATTCTCGTATTTATTATTTATCAAGTTATTTCTCAACAACATAAATCAGATAAATTTGTGATAATTTGAATCAAAATAATATTTCACTTAACAATCATTGATGTTTGAGAAAATACTAGCTTCCTTCATATGGTTTTACGTATCTATATTCTATTTAAACTATTATTACCTTTGCATAATAATGGCTTATAGATAGAATCAGTTGAGTTAGTGTTAATTAAGTATGTAACATGTCCAAAAAGTGTTAACACATATTATTTTGTATTTAATTTCGTCGCCATTTTTTTTATAGATTCCAGTACGTTAAATTGATTTATTAGGCGTAGGTATTTTATGATATATAATATGTAAAGTGTATCGGAATTTTTCGTTACAAATTAGCTTTCAAAGTTATTCAAGAAAGCGATCTGGCAATGATTATGATAATAATATAAAAATAATTTGCTATATATGTTTACGTTTTTAAAATAGAACTAAAACAAATTGATTTTGACATCAACCGATCCATAGATATTTTCGTTCATTGTTGTTATTTTATGCTTAATAAGTATTTGTAAACGAGCAAATTTTTACCCTTAGCTCTTGGCTTGGCTGGCTTGGCATACGTGTCTCAAATGTTCTTTCTTATATTATTTCAAAGTTTTTGGGCAGCGCCATCTAGTGATGAATTTACACTTGCGTTTATTAACATAACATTAAAGTTAAACCATTCTCTTACAGGAATTCATTATCGAGATACAAAAATAATATAACAGGAAATAGAATAGAATTACAAAATGAAATCTAAGAGATTAAAATGTAGAAATTACGAGAGTCAACCACATTTTATGCTGTTATATATCGAGAACAACATTTATCACAGATAAGCGTGCTACTCCTTATTTATAAATGAATAACTTATAAGGCATTATGGAGCTACGCTATTTTACGCGATATGGAAATTTAAGTCCCCACGGTAGCATAAGCAGTTATCTTTTTATTTAACCCTGTTTGCTTTACTGGCACTGATGCACAAATTATTTACATTTTATTTTTGATTCGAAACTTCTTTTTCGTATTTTATTTATATTCTTTTATGTTTGGTAGAAATCTATTTCTGTTGTAATCTGTACATAAAGAGGAAGATAGAAAAAAAAAATGTATAGTCGTTGATATAAAAGGGCCGGTGGCGAGGTTAATGAGAATAGGCGTCATTTCGCATCCCGACTTGTGGCTCGAGGTGAAGCGTAATAAAGTTTTATGCCGACCCCTTTTACTGATATTTTGTTCCGAGGCAACCAAGCTGGCCAGGACAAAACGATTAACAATGCGTAAACTGATTTGTCGTCTTTCGTATATCGCTCAAATTGCTTTTGCACGCGTTTGTGGGACTATGGATTTGGTTTTGACGAGCACACGCTTAGGTTGGTTTCCTTCGATATAGTGAATTTCGATAGAGCGTGTCAGCTTAGTTTGTGGTCTAATATTTACCGCATTCAGTATGACTTTTGATGTACATATTTATTCGACAAGGTTCTATTCGTAAATTTTGTGTTTCTTTTGTATTGAATATAAAATATACGAGATTTATATGTATCGTATTGCTATTTATAAAGTGAAAATGCTAACATTACGCATTTGAGGATTTTTCCACAAAATTACACGAGCGTGTTGTAGGCATTCCGGCCGTAGACACTGTTAGCAGACTTTATAAAAAAAAAAAACACATACTTGTAATGGTAATTCTTAACGATATTATAGTTCACGATATCGTTTAAATAAAAAATTTAGAGCATAACAATCAAAATAAAACTTAGTGAAGAACATAGATACAATGTTTAAAGTGAGTGAGTGACTGCAAGGAAAGGGTTATGTTTTTCGCCTATCTTTGTACGTTTGTTTAGTAATATTATTTATTCCCTCATATATTCCAAACCACTCGATGGATTTCTTTAATTAAGTTATCGTTAGATTAGTCTCATTAGTCCAAGTGTTCTTAGATAGGTGACATAAAAAAAAAATAAATATGGAGGCTGCTAGATTTCATTGTTTAAGGTGAATTTTTTTTAATCTTCTTTTTCTGCAATAAGGGTATTAAATTAAATGGCTCATAACAAGGATTCCAAAAAAGTATAACATCCCTGTATTATTCATTTCAATAACAGTTTAGGTTATATAATGATTTAAAGTTGGTTAACAACCATTCTCGTTAATTTTCCTACTTAAAAATACTTAAAAAGCTGTAAATAAATAAATATATTATAAAAAAAAACCGACTGCATAAAAGCTAACTAGAAAGATGAAAACAAAACAAGTTCACGAAGGAATATAGTATTATGCAGTCGGAGACATACATACGAGTATGAACATCTCGCGGTAAGGATGAAACGTGTATGTCTCCGACTGCATAATACTATATTCCTTCGTGAACTTGTTTTCATCTTTTTAGTTAGCTTTTATGCAGTCGAGTTTTTTATTTTTATTATATATTTATTTATTTAACTACATATATTTCAATTTATCTTTACTAATCTAGTCTATAAAGTTTTATAAGGAATAAAATATGTATATACCTATATATATTATACATAAGTTACCACAGTTATTATGTAATCCCACAACAAATATTATATTCAAGGAGAGATTATATCTAATATCTCAGTGTTATTGAGTTTTTATATAATGCTAAGTTTGGCGAAATTGCGCTGTCGTAAGTCACGTCTGGCGCAAGGCACCGACAGAGGCGCGTCAGCAAAGAAAATTATTTTATGATATGTATTGATTTGTATTTCTTGTGTAATTGTAAACGTAAGTAATAGTTATTTTCGTGTTACTAACAAATCTATAGATATATTTCGGATCTATTTAAAGTCAAATAATAGTTTTTAATTATTTTGAGACGTTTTCCAACCTTTTAGATAAAAGTTATTTATATAAATAAGTAAGTTTAATAAAAAATAGCTTACAATACTACATTAATATTACTTTAAATAAATATATTAAATTTATAAACTGAAAATACAGTCGAATTGAGAACCTCCTCCTTTTTGAAGTCGGTTGAAAAAAAATATATTGAATGACGTCCAACTAAAAATACAGTAAAAAATTCTATGTTAAAAACACCCCTCGCATGACGCGTTACATGGTAGCCAGTTGAAACTTTTAATTGCGTTGAAATACCTTTGAAGCAACAGACGTAGAGTAATCAGAGTAGTGGCGGTGCGGCTGCCAAGGGTGGGTCGATTCATTAGGTTCTGGCTAAAGAGCTGCCCGCTCGCGCTGCGTCGGCCCTCGTTACCCTAATGACAGCGATTTCGCTCCACCCAAGGCGCAATTTTAGTTTCAGCTACAGTTTACTTTTACCCTTCACTAATGGCCTATAAAGCTTCCTCTTTTCACCATTGATTTCGTTCCAAATTTTTTGTTGCCAAATTCTATTTAATAGTGTTCGATTACAGTGATAGCCACCCTCGGAACGGTCCAATTTTGCTATTTTTGCACCAATTAAAGTTATTGCGCAAATAGTGGCAGATGGTTCCGGTATGAAGGTCGGGGATTGGATAATAAATACTCAAGTGTATGAAAGTCTTTGTTTGTAGAAGTACCGTTTTCCCTTTTTATTCGGTTAACCGCAAAAACCTGCCACATCCTGACTATGATTTATTTTGCGGCCTGTAAGCTGTGGGTCACTTTAATAAATGTATTTGGGGAAGGTGGCCTTAGAAATGGGCGGAACTCTCTAGATGCAATAATTTTAAATATATTTTTCGCTGTCGGGTGGCCGAAGTCCGAATATATTATTATGTCAATTGCACACGATATTATTATTTTCGGAGGCAACCCTCTTTTCTTTACATGAATTCTACCTATACATTATCTACTATATTTCCTTATATTATATCAATTTTTATTAGAAAACTTGAATAATGTTGTTGAATATAATTGCTTTAGTTCTACCTATAATTTAAAAAATAATAATACATATTTTGTTATAAAGTCATCTAATAAATAATATGAACTCTTATAAAATAGTTAAATAAGCTGTATAAATATATTCACAAAATAAATTATTTTCTATATGAATTTCCTAAAATTATGTAACAAAAATATTATATTGTGTAATTACAAACGATTTGCGTAAATCTGGGCCTTAACCAAAATAAATAATTTACTAAAAGTAAGATGTACTTTATGTTGAGAAATGTTATTTTAGTCAAACATTTAAGACGGGTCGAGGACAGAAATAATCCAAATTAAGGAACATAATAAAGAGACCCCTTCAATAGCTTTCTTGGGAGCAACTCTTGTAAAAGTTATTTGAATGTTTGTGTTAAGATTTTCATAACATTAAAAGATCAAATACTTTTTCCCTCCGTTTCATAGACTCGTCTTAATTTATGTTAATGTCAATTTGTAAAACTTTTTGATATCATGTCTTTAGTATTAATTTATCATGATATTAATTAATTATAATGAGTTTTTTTTAATAAAATTATCATTTAGTTAACATAGATAGATAAAACTATAAGTAAATAGAGAGTGTAAAAGTTTTTTAATAAGTAAATAGAGAGTTTAATAAGTAAATAGAGAGTGTAAGAATTGCTTTTTATTTTTGTATGTAAATAAATATGAATTTAAAAGTAGTACAACTTTAAATATAGAATAAATTTATCTATCATCGTCCATACTAACAGGACAAGGTAACCGATTTCTGATAACCGGCCGTTTAAATCATGCTCTGAGAATGCCCATCGGGGACCAATCTCGAGTAGAGTGAAGATATATAGCGTGAACCAAATACTTGCGTTCTCAAAATATCGTATCAGGGAGCGCCGTATGACATAGGTATAAATAGTGCGGCGTAGAAGTCAGTTGACTAAATAAAAATGAGCCTGTGAGGGTTGTAAGGGAAGTTGCAGAGCGCCGGCGCCATGCGAGTGGCCGTCGCTTCAGGCAGTTTCGAGCCAGACTCGCCGGCGCCCGCCCGTAGCAGTGAAGTCGCTACGACTCGCTACGAACGACCCGCTGTCGATGCTTACGTATCTCGCGCGATCTGTGACGCACTGTGCTCTGTACCGCTTGAGCTACCAGGTGAGCATGAGAGCCTGTGAGAGTTACTTCGCGGCTGTGACCACTTAAGTGTCCGTGCTTTAAACTCACAATGACAACTATGTTTCACTTACGCAATGTTATAATAGACTTTTGCCACTTTCGGAATAACAAGTTTCAATTGCGCCAACTTCAGTGCCATCTAATTTTTAATCCAGCCTAAGTAAGGATAATCAAACGAAATGGCTTCTCTGTTTAGAGAATGTTTTCTACTTATTTTTATAATATCATGGCAAGTGACTAATATTATATCGACTTGTCCAAAAATATGTGAATGTAGAAACAACTCAACTTCGTGTCAAGTGTGTTCGTACAGTGTTTCGCTTAAAGAGAGTGTAAATAAATATCACGTGGAAGTTTGCTGTCAAAAAGATTCGACTCTGATTAATTGGGTGCATAACAAGGCGAACATTACTTTTACGGAAGCTGTGATAAAATATAAGAGTACGTGTAATTCAAGTAAAATTGAATTCGACTTTCCTCAGCTAGATACGTATTCAATTATGATGACAAATAATAGTATATCGAAGGTGCGAATAAATGTTAAATTTAATAATGTTCAAGAGATTGATTTATCATCAAACAAATTGCAGTTTATAAACAGAGGACTCTTTAATAATTTTACAAATATTCGTAAATTAATTTTAAGTAGAAATTGTATCGCTAAAATATATGAAAACAGTTTCTTTGGTCTCACTAAACTGGGAGCCCTTGATTTGTCTGAAAACAACCTAACTAGTTTGACAAACGTATTTTCACCGCTCAAAAATCTTCAACACCTAAATCTAAGCCGAAATAATATACAATTTATTCATGATAATTATTTCAATAATTGGATGCTTCAACATCTGGATATATCACATAACAATCTCTTGAAAGTAACGCCAGGAGCGCTGCAGCAATTACCAAACCTGGCACGATTGCTCTTAACAGATAACCCGCATTTAGGAATTACACAGCTGGATACACAATTGTTGGTAGGGACAGGCCGTAGACTTCAACAGATCGATGCATCGAGAACCGGCCTTTGCCAAGTTCCTGAAGCGTTCACCCATTCCGTACGTTTTCTATCTCTCGTCGGAAATAAAATTATGTCTATAAGGTGCGGTGACCTCGATAGCTACCCATTGTTACAATCATTAGATTTTTGCGACAATAAGATTGCTTCAATAGAGGATGATTCTCTAGGAAGACTGGAAATGTTATTGTTTTTAAATTTAAATAAAAATCTACTTTCTAACGTACCACGATCACTTCCAGATGGCTTGAAATATTTATCTATTAACGAGAATTCATTAAAAAATCTTACTAAACCAGATTTCAAGGATTTACCTAATCTTCGCATTTTGTTATTGAAGAGTAATCAAATACAATACATTCAAGATAGCATATTTGATGATTTACTCTCATTAGAAATGTTGGATTTATCTCACAATCCTATAAAGTTGTTGTCTCCTAGCACATTTGATGGACCGTTATCGCTTCGAGACCTAAGACTGTGTCATTTGAACATAACTGTACCTGAACAAGATGGTTCGTTTCCTCTGTCGTCGCCTGAAAGCGTGCAAATGCTCCATCTCCAATCTAGTCCCGGCTTAGCGAGACAATTGTTATCTGACTCAGCGGCTTTAGCAGCTTTTTCCCATCTCCAGTATTTGGATTTACGGATGAATAATCTTACGGAAATACGAAATGATTTATTATTTTATTTAGGACAGCTGAAAACTTTACGGTTACACGGCAATAATATAAATTGTAGTAAAGAGCTATGGCTTTCTGATTGGCTTAATTGGAATAAAAACCTTTTCCGCAGTGAAACCTGTTATTACTCAACGCAAGAAGCAAAATCGGAAATCTCTAAATATAATTGCACATTTCCAGAAACATTTACGATCAGTGAAAGTTTGCCACCAGTAAATTTATATAGTACTGAAATGATAAATAAACTGCTCAGGTATTATGGGTATTTAAGTAATAAAACGGAGCGAGTTAAGCACACCTTTAACAGTCCAACTTTAAAGAATAATATTGATGGTTTTATATTTAACAGTAATAACGAGACAAATGATGATATTTTACAAGGTAATTTATTGGTTGACAACATCGTTGAACTGAATAAGCCTATGAATAGGAAAAAAATATTGAATGATTACTCTAATGAGACGTTATTTGTTAAGATTAAACAATCACGGAATCTTTTAGATCAGAAAAAAATTAAAAATGATCCATTACAAATTGATCACAAATTTTTAGATATTGAACATTACACGCCGTATTCCACTCGATCGAGTAATAAAGAAAATGATAACGAAAGGGAAATTTACCGAGGAAAACTTTCTGGAAAACGATTAAATAAACCAGTATCAACAAAGGAGTCTAAAGCAATTATTTGGACAACAAAGAACCAAATTATGGGAATTTCTGTCGTTACTGAGGCATACACAGTAAATCCAAACGTTAGATTAGAATATTCGTCGTATCAAGAGACACATGCAAATTACGCTCAATATATCGGGACGATAGCTGTTGTATGCCTTATACTGATTTCTCTGGTACTATGGGCTAGTTTTCGCCAAAGGTACAAAAAAAGACAGCTTAGAGCTTTGAATGTAGATATAGAGGACCAAATAGAAGTGTCAAATATTTCCGGAGGGGTGTTATGGTGACATCTCCGTGCAGCCGACCCAACGCCTTTTGAATATGATTCTCTACTAACGTAGCAATCGTGTAAGTATTCACAATAATTTTTAGTTTTAAAATTTAAATCTTTACTCGATATAATATTTACTCGAGTCTTATAAAAAAAATTATCTGTCTCGACAATAGTCGAGCCGCAATAGGATATTTGTCTGACTGGTTCTGACAACTAGCTGGCAGGGTTTGGTTTCCGTTCAGGCAAATGTTTTATAGTTCATAATATAGGTTACATATTAAAATACATTGCGGCATCTAACACTCTTGTTTTAAATAGAACACTTGTTTTGTTTAATGCTTTGTGGCAGAAAGCGGTGCAAGGAAGGAAAAGAGAAAAATATAATGATATATTTTTTTTGTAATCATACAATTATAAGTAATAATTACTTTTCAAGTAAAGAGGAACATCGACTTCAAAATTACTACAAAAGTCCCTTAGGGGTGGAATTTTTTCTTAATACTTAAATGAGACCACACTTGATATATGTAACAATTAATTTAAAAACAAAAATAATTAAAAAAAGAAATATATTTAAAAAAAATACAAAAAAATATCAAGAAAATCGATTCACAACTGTCGATTATCGCGTAATATACACAACTTAAAAAAACATACGCCCGAATGGGAAAAAATTTTGCCATTTCTCCCGCCAGATGTCGCGATTATTATAATCCTCAGTAAATTGTAAAGCTCTATAGCGTGGATGGATTTTTTTTTCATTTTATTTAAGATTTAATTAAAATGACAAATTATGCAGTGCTAGAATGCAAAGAAAATGGATTTAATTTGTTCCCAAAAGACAAAAAACCTGAAGAATTGTGTGTTTATTTTTTTGACTAGACATAAATAAATGACAATCTTTAATATTTTCTTAGATTTACGCGAATGTTTGACATTATTAAATAAAACTATCTTTTCGGATTATTTCGCGGATTTATTTTGATTTTGGTTCCCGACGTTTCGAATGCTTTACAGCATCCATGGTCACTGGAGAGACTGAGGTGTTACATGTCTTGAATGTATAGTTGTTACATGTGTGTTTGTTAATTGTGGGTAGGCTGTCTGTAACAACTATACATTCAAGACATGTAACACCTCAGTCTCTCCCGTGACCATGGATGCTGTAAAGCATTCGAAACGTCGGGAACCAAAAATCAAAATAAATCCGCGAAATAATCCGAAAAGATAGTTTTATTTAATAATGACAATCTTTAAGTTATAGTGATATTCAAATTCAGGATATAAACAATAAATAGTTCACTCTCTTGAACTTCAGTAACATTATTACTACAATTGGAAAATTGTAGTGGGAAAAGCTTTTATTTAGATTTCTATTTCGCAGTATTTCTTCTCTAGCAGCTGCGTAGGGTGGAAAAACCTTGGACCAAGGGAAAACAGATGGCACCGCACTCGTCTTTAACTTTCGGCGTTGTAAATTAAAACCTGCAATTTAAACAATTATGGTAGTTTATATAATATGTAATATAATAATAGTATATAGGACAGTGGTAGCCTAGTAGTAACGCGCTCGCTCGGGAAACCGAGTGAAACGGGTTCAATTCCCGGTCTCGCACCTCTGTTATTTTCATGTGGTAATCATTATGAATTTCTAACATGATTACCTCTTGCCTTATGGTTGAGCAAAACATCGCGAGGAAACCTGCATGTCTAGAGAACCCAGCAAGTTTTCGAAAGACATGTGATGTTCGCCAATCCGCATTTGGCCAGCGTGGTAAACTATGGCCTGATCCTCCTCGTGCTGAAGGGAGGCCCGTGCCCAACAGTGGGACGTTTAAAAAATGGCTGAATACATGTATTATGTATCCGTAAAAGTTCCAATAGTAGTAAAAAAGTACATTAAATAAAAAAAAACATTCACTTGTAGACGATTTGACAGTTTTAAAATCACTTTCTGGAAAATGGTGTACATATAGCCTTAATTATAAAGATTGTGATTTTGCCAATTTTGGTCGTGTTATTGCTTTAACCTCAATTTATTGAATGTTTTGTCTTTTGGGAAAAAATGTTATCTATTTTATAGACATCCTGACACTGCACAATTTGTCACTTTAATTCAATTTTAAATAAAATGAAAAAAAAAACTACCCGTGCTATAGAGCTTTACAATATACTGAGGATCACAGTGATCGTGACTAGTGATATAGCGAATGTTCGATTTTTCACATTCGCGGATGCGAATGTGAATATTCATCTCCAATATTCGCAAATACGAATGCGAATGCGAATGTTGGTTGTCAAACAAAGCGAGCGCAAAATGTCAAACAAACAGGTTTGACATTTCATGTCGGCCATGCTTAACCAAACATAGCCGGGCCGATACAAGTTGAATGAACGAAGTTAGTCACATGAGTTCGTTCGAAAAGATTTGTTGTGATGTGAGGTTAGTTTATTATTATTGCATTTGCTAAATTTAAGTAATATCTAGTCAAATTGACAAAGTTATATAAAAACATGAGTAAAGCACAGTTGTATTTTCATTCGTCCGTTCATTCCTTATATAATTTCCTTTTTGTTTGTCAAATACATTCGCCAAGCATTCGCATCGTTTCTTGCGAATACCAATGCGAATGCGAAAGTCAAAAAATATGCGAATATTCGCGAATCGCGAATATTCGTTACATCACTAATCGTGACATCAGGCGGGAGAAATGGCAAAATTCTTCCCCGTTAAGTACCTCTTTTTATTTTAAAATCTTTCAAAAAGAATTTACTTAAGTACTTATGTGATATTAAGATAATTTAGTAAATATTAACATATATTTTCAGAGTGAGGCGGTCGACTGCACATAATGGGAAAAGTTTTGTGATATAACTGAACGTACATATTTTTTTATGAAATAAGTACAAATAGAGAGATATTGTTAAGTCTAGATTAGTTTTTAACAATGTACATAATGTAAACACATTTGATTAACTAATGTGAATCGTAAATTGTCATAAGCTACTTTAAGTCAAAACATTGTAAAGTACGAGTGTATTTGTAATTTCCTTATTTTTGTCTCAAAATGTACTTGTTTCAATGATTGTAAATAACTAACTACATGTATAGAAACAAAGCTGCTATATAGTGTGTCACTTTATAAGAACTTTGAAAGAATATGTCTAGACACTACAAGGTTTTTTAAATTTCGTCTCGATAACCGCATATTCAGAAAAAACAGACTGAATATCGCTGCCGGATACGCATCATTATAATTTACGAGTATCATAGAATAAGGACTCGATAAGGGATATTTAGGCACTTGACAAGGCATTTAGTAATTTTTTTATATAAGTTGTATTATTCATTTTTAATATAAGGACAATAACTGATATTTTCATACTTAACATAATTAAGTATAACGTTAGATTTTTCACTCGTACTCGTATCAATACTAATGTTCTGTATACTTTCAGAGTTATTTATTTCTATTACAATGAACGCCTATAGCAAATTATAATTTTGTACATTAGTCATGTTCTTTCCAAGGGCATATTCCCTACTAGCAAAACGTATATGAAACTTAGCCCATGAATGTTATATTTTATTATTATTACAGTGACATACTATAGAGTAGCTAGTCTTAGGATAAATGTTGCGCCAAAATTGCAAAGATCATGTCTTCCCTATTGATTCTTCTAGAATAACTATTTACATAATTCAAATACGATGTGCCACAGTTTTTTCCAGTTAAGTATTAATACTTTTTTAAGATTAATTTTAAGATTTATGTACATACATGTTAAGTATGATGTATGTTTGGTCTTTTGTTACGCTACTTCTACTATTTAACATATTATAAAGTTTAAGATTCTTAACTCTATTTATTTGCACAATTTACATCCGATTATATTATACTTTGAGTGTAGAAAATATTTATTTAATCAACAGTTATCTGGAATTGTTTCATATAAAGGATAATAAAGTATATTAGTCACATATTAATCACTTTTCGCTTTATTAGTAGATACATACTCGTACATATTCAATAATTCAATTTCATGCATCACTGTGAAACTAAGGTTGTAACTCGATATCTAAAGTTTGAAGACAATGGAATGTAGATATATGTATGTTTTTACGTAACAGTAGTTTATGTTGTACAAACAAATAGCCGAAGATAATAAATAGATTGACTCATTTTGTGTGTTTTATTTAGTCTTTGTTTCTTAGATATATACAAACTTTTGATTGTGGCGTCCCTCTGTTTTGTTGATTAATTAGTATTAGATAGTAAGATCATACTGACTCTCCACTCGACAAGAAAAATCTTGTTAAAATCCTTTTGTTTTTCTTTATTATCTTTTTCTCAGGAACCTGTATTCCCTTGATGAAAAGAGTACCCTTAGTTACTTTAATTCAAATTTTTATTTGCTAGTTAAAGTCTTGTTAGAATCGCTTAAATTGTTACAGAAATAAGCAAGTACAAACAGATGGACATACACAATTTCATTCATATTGGTTTAGGCTTTGATATTTAGTAAATAACAATATGAGATAAGCATGAGAACTAGTATTTGTAGCTATTTTGAAATTACACATAGAAACTTCATATATCTCCAGTAGCTAAAGTTTATAGTATACCTTTGCTCGTGTGTTATCATGTTACCTTTATTCGTTAAACATAACTCCTGATTTCTACGTATAGGAGCGCACAAAACTGAACAAACTTATCCAATTAATGTTAAAGTAAGCTGTATTTCTAAGCCTTATCTGTTTAGCAAAAATCCTGTGATATTTGATATTTTTTCATGATAAAATCAAACAAAGTCAACTACCGTGATTAAAAAATTTAAATCATTATCTCTATATAGAGCCGTCATACACTAATCTAAATCTACGAATGACCACACTACGACTTCCGGACGTATATGGATGCGACAGGATGGACGGTCAAGTAGAGTCAGATATTAAAATGACAATTTTAATTTGTTATGTCATAGAATCATTATTTGTCATTTCTATATTAAACAACTGTAAACGATAGATCTATGTACCCAGTTCCACCTTCAACAAATTAGTGCTCCCCAAATCACACAATTTGTACGAAATCTAGTAAATTGTTTTTTTTCTTAATATTCTTATTATATAATTATCTTAGAAAAGACCACAAGGTCTATTGATGATAATGGACTAGTCTCGTCTGGTATTAGTAGTAAGTCCGGGCGGGTTCGTGCAGTGAATGCTCAGCTTAAAAACTAACAATGACTTCATTCATAAGTTTCCATTTTCTATAAAAATATTGCTTTGATACTAATTCAACTTGTTACTTTCCGTATTTTCGCTTTCAGTTTACATTTTACTAATAGATATCCAAAATATATTGTTCGAAATGTGTTAAAGTCTGATGAAAGGCAAAGAATATAGACCGACTTTACTATAGATCTAGATTTTGAGATGTAAAATAATAACTTAACAATTACACATATTGCTTGCAGTTTATTAGCTCTTTTCTTTTTCTAAAACAAAAGAAAGCTAAATTACTCCTTATAACATCAGCTATTTGCCAGTGAAAGTCCCATCAAAATTAATCCAGTCACTTACGTCGGAGATAAGCCGAAACAGTCACACAGACAGACATATAAATATGTAAAAAACTGGCATTTTCTTTTAAGTATACATATACTCGTACTTTAATATGCATTTATTAAAAAAGCTGGTATTTTGATATTACATTTCAATTTTCTTTATTAGTATTTGTATAGATTATAAAAATTCATTAAACAGCCTAATAAAATAATTAATTTGATAGAATATTATTTCAATTTGCTCTATATACAAGTAAGTAGTTAAAGTATAGGTTCAATAGTGTAACTACTGTACGTTTTCCCTTAATGTGGAAACGAGTAACTCGATCCATCTTTTGTTTAAGTGGATTAAGTGGAGTGGGTAAATGGAATGCCTTTTATACAATATATTTTCAGATGATTAATTTTATTTGTGAAGAGGTTTTTGCAACATTTAAAAACCTAAAGTGAGATTAAATTAGTTAAAATAATAATTTTATATTTATTATTTACATTACTATGTGTTGTGTGTATGTTATAAAAATTAAGCTGAATTTAATAAAAAGTCTGATATTTTATTAATGAAAATACAAAATAATATAAGCTGTTATTAAATTAAATATTTATAGATTTAAGATACATTTCAGTAAAACGTTACTAAGATGTGCACGACAGTTTTGTATATCAGCAATAATATTTATACCTACATAACAAAATATTGAGCAGAATAATGTAGGGAAAATCACACGCTTTCCCTAAGTGTCGTCCCTCTCTTCATTTCCTGTAATAAAATTCATACGAACAGATAAAATATTTTTAATGGTGCTTAGAGGGTACAATATTGTATAATTAATAATATTTTTGAATAAGCAACCCATTCTGGCTTCGCTCGCTTGCGTTCCAGGCATCCGTAATCTAGCCTTCGCATTTATATATATATATATTTATATATATATATATATATATATATATATATATATATATATATATATATATATATATATATATATATATATATATATATATATATATATATATATATATATACTAGCATTGCCCGCGGCTCCGCTCGCGTTCAGATGACCAAAAACCAATTACTTAGGTTTTACATATTAGTATACTCTTACGTTAAATAATTTCATTGCAGTTTTTGTATTTTTTCTCAGAAAGTAGACATTTTCCTGCGGTAAAAAGTATCCTATATGTTTACCCGGATAACCAGCTATCACCATACCAAATTTCATTAAAATCCCTCTAGGGGTTTTTCTGTGATGCGGTAACGGACAGACAGACAGACAAAAATTCTAAAAACTATAGATTCGGCCTCTGTATCGATAATAATGTTTATTTCAATAAGATTTTCCAAAAAATACTTAATGTACAGATTCGGCTTGGTTACAATTTTATTATATGTATAGATTACAGATGTTTAAAAAAAGACTTTTTTAGAAAAAAATATATATACTGGCAGCTTATTTTTCAAAAATATAAAAAATACAATCCTATAACCTCTAGATAATCCCTCTTTCTATTAATGAAAATCGTATGAAAATCTGTATAGTAGTTTCTAAGTTTAGTCTGAACAAACACAAATTATGCGCAGTGGGAAAGTATGTAGTGATGATATGACTTGCGTGATGGTAATAGTGATGAAGGTAATGATCCTATTCGCACTTTATTTTATTCCACGTACAAACTTTCAGCTCCATTTTCACCCCCTTAAGGAATGATTTCCGGGATAAAAGTATCCTAATTCCTTTCCAAGGTCTCAAACTATCTTCTTACGAGATTTCATCTAAATCGATTCAGTAG
Source organism: Brenthis hecate (assembly GCA_951806755.1). Classification (NCBI taxonomy): domain Eukaryota; kingdom Metazoa; phylum Arthropoda; class Insecta; order Lepidoptera; family Nymphalidae; genus Brenthis; species Brenthis hecate. The sequence goes on along the minus strand of OX638267.1, from coordinate 3,816,947 downwards.
ATTCAGATATTACCCTCTTTATAATACTAGTATATATAATCATTACGGAAACAAATATCGATATATCTTGTCACTAAACTCGTAGATGGAACTCGCAGTATGTAAAACTTGTATTGACCATATAATATACCTTTTTCCATATACTCACTAACAAAAAGCGTTATGATGAGATCCCAACCAAACAAGCGAAAAGTGCAGAATCGGCTGATTTGATACTTATTTGCTGACTTTGCTTGGTATTCAACGTAAAGCTGTATATATAAAAAAATCTATATTAATTAAACAAATATTTTTGTAATTTCTTCTTACTGTAGAGGTAGGTTATTATATAGAAGCCACTATTAGAATCTATCTCCATGAGAGATTGATTGAGATATTTTATTGATAAAATTACAATAATTTTACAGGTCATACAAGGAATTCATTTTTTCTACATTATTTCACATAATTATAAGATATTTATACATATTACACAGAATTTTGTCTCTTACATTATTATTAGTATTTGTTTAAAATTTGCAATGAGCAAAGTAAAGAATTTTGTTCCTAGTAACATTCTACATTTATTAGGAATTCAATACATATTAATCATTCACGTGATGCGGAATTTATAGTAAGACACAGGGTTTTACGACGAACCTGGCTTCGAAATGAGACCTTGTGAGAGGAAACTTGAGTGCTAAACCTTACAATAGAATTGAATAGATTAAATTAAATAAATCTATTCTTTGCAGTGGCAGTGGTGGCCTTATTGTAACGTGCTTGCCTGAAAAATTAAATGAAGAGAATTCAAAGTATATATTTTAAAATAGGCCCGGGTCTTGCATTTCTGTAAATTTCATGTGCAAATCGTGTTCATTATGATTTCTTGATTACTATTTGTCTCTCGATTAAGGAAAACGTCGTGAGGAAACCTACATGTTTAAGAGAACGTAACAAGTTTTTGAAAGAAATGTAAAGGCGCTTGGTAGATTATGACTTGATCCCCCTTGCATTGAAAAAAGGTCCACGCCCAGCTGTGGGACGTTAAAAAGGATCAATTATTACATCTACTCTTAAAATATATATATTATGAGGTGGTTATTTGAATAATCTGTCCATAATTTATTTATTTATACTTATGAATAATATTTACACCGTAAATAAATACCTTCAATCGATAACAGCTGCATTAGTATAAAATTGCATAACATTTATTAACACCTCGCAGAATTCTAAATGTCAGTAAAAGTTAGGGGCAACAACAACGCAAACAATATGCTAGGAAGTAAGTCTAAGACCAACTAACTAGTAAATGTATGTTTGCGGAGACTCTATCAGAGAGACAAAATATCTCATGAAATAAATTTAATATGATTATATAACGAAAATGTATTCTATATAATATTAATTAATTTTGTGTTTCTAGCAAGAAGCTGAGGTGTGAATAATCAATGTGATTTTTTGGATACAAAGAGATGCAAAAAATCACAACGTAAAGATTTAGAGCTGGGAAGTGACAGACTTTTATCTCAGTTTATATTTGACGGCACGTTTGGCTCAGTTTGTAGTGTCCCTACTTGCTGTGTCAGCGGTCGCGGGTTCGAGTCCTTATGGAGACATGCATTGGGGGTACTCTAGACGTTTATATTTTTAATATGTATGTATTTTAAAGTTATCTATGTGTAGTGTATCAACTATCTGGTGTCCATAACACAAGCCTGGTACTTATCATGGAACTAGATAGTGCTGTGTGTTAATATCCCAATAGATTTATATTATTATTTATATACATTAAGTTAGTCCGTAAAATATTAGTATATTAAAAAAAATTCTAATACTGTCTATTATTTGTATATTAAAACCCTAGTCCAATATTTCAGATAAAAAATATACTTTGTGTAAATGAGTTTACTTTATAAAAAATATTATTTAAAAGTTGGCTGAAAATTAATATCGTTTTAACCCAAAAGCGTTTTTAAGGAAAAAGTCTATAGCAAATTAGAATTGTAAATGACGAATACTTTGATCCGCGTCTGAATAAAAAAGTCTAACGAATAGAAACGAACTTGTTAACTAATGGTTATTACAAAGAATAATATCTTATAAAAGACTTAGTTTAAATATGTATTAAGAAACAGAATTGTTGTATATTTTTTACTAGATTCGGGGCTTACAATTTTTTGTAGTTATTTTTTAATATACATTATATATTACACTAGCCCAGGCATATGCATCGTATAACCTCAACATAATACACCATACAACCGCCTAAATTGGATAAGTATATATATGTAGATAATATATCTTTTTTATGTTGGTAAATGCTTTTACACATACCATCTGTATATATATAGGTGGTTATGTAAGACTCACCGGACAAAAAAGTCAGTACTACCTACTAAAACCAAACAGAGCCTCCCCCGTCTTAATCTCAACCACGACATCCCGATGGCAGGTCTGCCGAAGCAGAATACACAACCGCGGGGTTGCTCCTGCGGTCCACTCTGCTGTCCGAGAAGTACCAGGAATAACCCGTATGGTAGACAACCCACCGAGACCGCCTTGCAGTGCGTTTCCCACCCGACTGGATCGCCGGACGACGAAATGAATGCACATAAGGGGGATATATGTATATAGCTAAGGTAAGTTTAATTTATGTCCTTGGGTCTACTCAACAATTTTCCCTATTAACATAGTAAAAAAAAATCTATATAAATTCTACTAGCCGTTATAAAAGAGCTGTCTCTTTAAGCAGGCAGGAACAATTTAAAAAAAATATTGTGCTTTTATTATTTATTTTATTTATTCTATGTATATTTATACATAAAATTATATATAATTATATTATACATGTTCTTATTTTATTAAAAAATGTACCTATAAGTCTTATATAATAACACATATCTGAGTCAAATAAAGTATAAACGTTTAAATTTAAACAGTGGGGCATTTCACGTGAAGTGGACAGGAAAAAAAAGTGAGGTTCTGAAAATCGATCATATTCGGCCCATTTATACTTCTAATATGTATGAATGTGAACACAATTTTTTTTTTTTTTTGTATAATGTATATTTCACAAGTTATCGGTTTCTGAAGATTTGTCGTAATTGTAATATCAATTTTATGAAAGTAGTTTTTCGAATTTCACAAAATTACAATTAAATATTTAATATAGCAATACAGTTTGAAAAAATACTGTTCTTTTTTACAATAAAATGAAATTAAGAAAAAAATTTTTTTCATGTCCAAAACCGGAAGTAAACTTTTCAAACCTGAATTTAAGTCACTTCAAACCAATTTTTTTTTCTTCTTTTTTTAAAAAAAATATAGCTTAAAGTATATTAAAAATACACAAGAAAATTCAAAATGGGATCTCTATTTGTTTAGGAGTTAGATTAATTAATGTACATATCGCAATCGCAATGGGCGTGATATCTGGCGCTAGCTTAGATCGGTTGGTGTGCGCGAAACAACATGTCTTGTATAATTGCTGTCGTATAATAATTATAACATAATAAAACAACATTTAACAACGTTAGAACTAGTTTATTTTGTAACTTTTAGAACTTTACAATGGGAATCTATGCTAGAACTGGTCCTTTTCACAAGAAGGCCACTGGTTGTTGGAATAAAGCTGTGAAACTTTTTGGTCCCCGGAATGGTGACTGTAGACGCAAACCGGGGTTGCAAAACAATTCTCTGGCGTTCTATATCGTCTTTAGCACGTCTGTCACTTGATTGTTATCAAATATGATTTTTAAATGTTCTCGAATTGCACTTGAGCCCGGACAAGAATTACAGCGTTCGTTTTGGCGGTGTCTTTGTAGTCATTAAATGACACGACAGTGTTGCAATCCTTATATGATGAAAGTTGTATGGCAGTTCCAGCTGTAAGATTGGCAATGTCTCCTCCATTCAACATCAACTTTACGTTTTGATGATAAATACAAACACATACCATATGAGTTCCAGAGTCGCCTGCGAGGATACATTGTTTGGGTCTTAGTGTAAAAAAAAAACTTTGTTAAGCCTACTTTGACGTTCGGATTCTGATCTGAATCATCACTTTTCTACTAGTTCCTAAAAATGTTTTTGTTCTTTATAATATTTTAATAATTTATATTTGAGTTAAGTATTATTAATATATATATATATATATATATATATATATATATATATATATATATATATATATATATATATATATATATATATATATATATATATCCTACTAATATTATAAACGCGAAAATTTGTAAGAATGTATGTATGTATGTTTGTTAGTCTTTCACGCAAAAACTACTGAATGCATTTTTATGAAAACTATGCAGTAATGTAACTAAGACATCAGAATAAAACATATAGGCTGTAATTTATAAAGATTGGACATACCGGGCGGGCGAAAAAACTAGTATATTATATTAATAATACTTATTTCACATCCTTGTAAGAGCTTAAATACGTTGAAACAAGATAAAAAATTAATAAAGTTGCGAGTTTTAATGAAATATCGTGCAAACTACTCGACCTATGCAAGGGCCAGATATCACGCCCATTGCGACGCGTATGTACATTAATTAATCTAACTCCTAAACAAATAGAGATCCCATTTTGAATTTTCTTGTGTATTTTAATATACTTTAAGCTATATTTTTTAAAAAAAAAGAAGAAAAAAAATTGGTCGAAGTGACTGAAATTCAGGTTTGAAAAGTTTACGTCCGGTTTTGGATATGAAAAAAAATTTTTTTTCTTAATTTCATTTTATTGTAAAAAAGAACAGTATTTTTTCAAACTGTATTGCTATATTAAATATTTAATTGTAATTTTGTGAAATTCGAAAAAACTACTTTCATAAAATGATATTACAATTACGGACAATTCTTCAGAAAACCGAATAACTTGTGAAATATACATTATACAAAAAAAAAAATTTGTGTTCACATTCATACATATTAGAAGTATAAATGGGCCGAATATGATCGATTTTCAGAACCTCACTTTTTTTTTCCTGTCCACTTCACGTGAAATGCCCCCAGTGTCTGTAATTAAGCTTTAAACGAAAGCTAATTAACGGTATTCACCGGTTAAATCAAACACAAGATTGAATTTCACAAGAGTAAATGACATGTACACATACGTATAAGTAGACTGCATTACTCAGGCTCTATCGATTGTGCGCGTGTTGCAGAAGCTTTTTTGTTACATTTTGTGCTTTAAGCTTTTTGCAATTCTAGTGACACGATTATATAGTGACTTTTATCATAGTATTTATAGGAATCCTTTTATATACCGGTATTAAAAGTACCTTTTGGCTCTTAGAAGGTCAATTCAACAAACACGCTTTCTCTTCTACAATATTAATGTAAAGGTAAATAATTATTGAACAGTTGACTTGCTACAAGTCGTAGGTTAACGTTTGAGAAAAAGAACGTGTTTCTAAAAAAAAATATTTATACTAATCTATATAATGTAAATTGTACATATATTAAATTCCGGTGAACGTACTACGTACATATGTTTGTATTGGCTTGATTAATTTTGGTTTTGTTCATTTATTTATGAGATCACCTGGATGGTTCCTAGTAACAGTTGAACCCGGGATTATATACAGTTGGACTCGGGAAGTGGAGCTGAAGATCAAACACGTTTTATGCTATGAAAACTTAAATATTTTAAATATTGAAATTAATAGACTGACGTGATTATTTCGTATATATATATATATATATATATATATATATATATATATATATATATATATATATATATATATATATATATATAAGCGTGAAGCGGCGTGAAGCGGCGTGAAGTAACAAATAACGTGAACGTGAAAAATGGCGTGACCTAACATTTTATCTATATTTAAGAGTCTAATCGAAAATATAAGGGCGAATATCATATAATTTTAAATTAATTAATTTTTGATATTATATAACAATAAGATATCATTTATATCTAACTTATAAAACTAATTGCATCTATCTAATTGTAACTGTTTCAACTAGTACCGACTATGAAATACTAGGAATCACGTACGAGTTTTTAATTGACTTTCGCTCTGTCGCAATTCTTTCCTTAATGAACAAAGTTTCTGTATATCGTGGTGAGGCTGTGGAGTTAGAACGCTTATTAATTGTTGTATTAAGTATTATGTTTAAATTTTTTCCTTGTGTTTATTTAAGACGTACGTTGAAAAATAGCCTGCTTTTCTCCTGAGTATAAGGTATCTCAAATTTGAATTTCACTCAAATTCATTGAGCCGTTACAGCCTAAAGAAATGAAAAATGTATTCACTCCAACGCTAGTAAAATGCAGTGGTAGCCCAGTGGTAACGCGTTCGCTTGGGAAAACGAGTGAAGCGAGTTCATATCCAGGGTCTCGCACCTCTGATATTTTCATCTGCGAATCATTTCCAACATGATTACCACTTCTCTTAACGGTGAAGGACAACATCGTGAGGAAACCTGCATGTCTGATTTCCTAGCAAGTTTTCAAAAGACATGTGAAGTCCGCCAACCCGCACTTGGCCAGCGTGGTGGACTATGGCCGGATCCCCCTCGTATTGAAGGGAGGCCCGTGTCTAGCAGTGGGACGTTAAAAACGGCTGAATACATACATACATTCACTCATAATGTTTCGCCTTTTAATATAATATAGCGATACTACATCAATTATTAGGCTTAAATTGACGGGTTTGATTACAGAATGGATGACTTAATAGAGAAAATTCTCTAAGTCTGCAGGTTATCGGAAAGAAGAATGATATATCGTGCTTAATAAATATTTCTAACATTAGCTTCACTTTGTCAATACAACATTTTTACTAGTTAATAATAAAGTCAAAGGCGGTATAAGCAAAATGTTCATAAAATCCAAATGGTTAAATCTACATCGAGGCTCTGTGGCGCACGATCAAACAGACTTCAAACGGTGCGGCGGCCACCTTCAATATTTATTTTAGAGCTCGCCCCAGCGACGGATACTCGTACTGACTGAGATTTTTATTAAATTATTCAATTTACAATATTGAAAACTACGAAATGAACATAGAATTTTTGAAATTAAATCATATACTACCTAACACTGCTTATACAAATTATTTTGTAAGTATTGAGAACTTAGTGCTTTTTTATATTTAACACATGATTCGAACGTAGTTTGTTGTAAAAGTGTTAAATTCATTTTGATTTATTAATTTTGCATTCATTTCACAGAAGTTAGAATAAAAAATTGGAACAATTTTATAAAATTATCTTAACAGATAATTTTATATATAAGATTATATATATATAATATATATAAGAATTTAATGAAGAATATAGATTATATATATAAGAATTCAAATTTTACTATCGAGATAACTCTCGATAGTAAAATTTGAATTCTTTGTATTGTATTCGTAATTGTTTTAATATTAATGACGTAGTTAAAATGTATGTAATGTAGCGGTATTATTACAAAAATTTTAAAACTTTATTGACTTTTAAAATACATATCTCATTTCAATTAGGTTAAAATATTTTTTGATGTATCAAAATTGCATCGCCTGACCTAAGTAAATAACTCACTCACAAAAGCTCACAGAGTGTCTTGGCTTTGCTTGTTTCTCATACAATTTTCTTTTACTTTTGAGGTTGAATTTCCTAAAATCTTTGTTTAGCAATTACAGACACTAATTTTAGTCATTGGAATATTACTTTACTAAAATTTAGACCTTAAGGACCTGTGACTTGGTTTTTCTAACGATGAATCAGCCAGAACATCTTTATATTTGTATCTCCATTGTACATTCCTACATAAATTAGCTTTATGAGATTGAAAAAAATAATGATGTATGTATATTAATTCAAACGATTTCTGTTTTCTGATGATTCATATGAAATACTTGATTTTCATGTGTAATACTTCTCAGTTTTAGTGTATGGCTTAACGTACGTTTTTGTGTATGGCTTAACGTTTATGTATGGCTTAACGTACAATCTCCTAGCGGCGATATTGATAAATTCAACTGGATACTGTCAATGCTGCATACAGGTTTTCATAGAAAAACCTAGATTTTTAGTAATCTTGATCAATCTATACTAATATTATAAAGAGGTAAAGTTTGTGAGTTTGTGACGTTGTAGTGGGTAATCTCTGGATCTACTGAACCGATTTAGATGAAATTGAGTAAGAAAATAGTTTGAGACCCTGGGAAGGACATAGGATACTTTTTATCCCGGAAATCATCCCTTAAGAGGGTGAAAATGGGGATGAAAGTTTGTATGGGGAATCAAGCTCTTAGATAAATATTTTCAATTATATATTCACATAATGACTAACAAAAGTGAAATTGTAATTTGAATTTTATATGTAACCTGTTTACAAACACTGTAATTCTCTTAGCTATTAAATTCTATAATTTACTTATAGCTAGCTATCCAAGCGTACGGCTCGTACTAATTTACCTTAAAATTAGGTTAAAAGCAAAATTATACAATAAAGTTTGTGGTAATTGTTTTTGTAAATGATGTATTAATGGACGAAGGTTCTAATAGGGAATATACATCGATTGGTAAAGTTATAATTAAAATCGTTTCAATTATGTAGTATTGTTTTTGCATCTTAATTATATTTTCTGAGCGTAGGATTATTCTCTCAGCACTGTTACACGGGTGACTTAATAAATCATAATTGAAGAGACAAAGGTCGTAATCCTTGTTGGTTTTAATCACCGACCCCCATTTAATCCAAGCCGATAAAAGCGCTTAATTAAAACATTCCCTTTAATATTCACACATCAATTTAGTTCAAGCTTAGTTTCTTAGGGCTTCGGCTACAAATGGAAATTGATAAAGTTTTCAAACATGTTGTTATTCTCTTTGTGCTTTTAGTAATTATTAGATCGTTAGATGAGCTTTTAAATATTTTCGTGTAGTAAATATTATTTATATTATGCCTGCTAAGTTTTGTTATTACCTACTTATTTGTTTTAGTATCATATTTTTATACTATTAGTTCAGAGAGATTATGGTTTTAGAGTTTGTATGTACTAGCGACTCCGCTCCACATCGGGTTAGCCCCTAAACAAAAACAAGTCTATCCCACGGGAACTTTGCATTTTTCCGGGATGAAATGTAGCGTATGTGCTATTCCAGACTATAATTAATGTGCCAAATTTCATCCAGATCCATTCAGACGTTCTGGCGTGAAAGAGTAACAAACATCCATCCATCCATCCTCACAAACAATATTAATACTAACAACATTTAATAACAATCAATAATATTAAAAGGATATATGTTCGCTTATTTTTTATGCTTTTAAGCGTTGATGGATTTAAATATACTTATGAAATAGACTAGATATTTATGTCGTAATAGTTTAATGCCTGTTAATCAAGAAAGAAAGGCGGAAAAAAATATTGTATTTTATTATTTCAACAATATAGATATAAAATAAAAGCCAGTAAATAGCATATTCCACAAATATATGAAAAACTGGCCAAGTGCGAGTCGGACTCGCTCACGAAGGGTTCCGTACAATTATCTATAAAAACGGCAAAAAAATTATGTCTGTTTTATGGGGGCCCCCTTAAATATATATTTTATTCTGTTTTTTAGTATTTGTTCTTATAGCGGCAACAGAAATACATCACCTGTGAAAATTTCAACTAACTATCACGGTTCATGAGATACAGCCTGGTGACAGACGGACAGACAGACAGACGGATGGACAGCAGAGTCTTAGTAATAGGGTCCCGTTTTACCCGTTTATTGGGTACGGAACCCTAAAAAATTAATGTTATATTTTTTTAACAGTCAGGATTTGTGAATTGAAAATAATGATATTTAGTACTTAGTGGCAGTGGCCCATTGGTAATGGCAAAGCTTAAAAGTTGAATGGGACCGGTCCAAGTTCACTGAATTAATAACAATATTATTTTTATTTATTTTCCTTTAATGAATTAAAATAATAAAATTAAGTAACTTTACCTTCATAAGAATAAAGTTTAGAAGAATTAAAACTTATTGGAATATAATAAGCTGCTTAGTATTTTATAATAAGAATGATGAAAGAAGCTGAGTCTATTTCGTAAACATAAATTTTGTTACAATTTTGTATTTACTTTTATATAAAATAGTTTGAAAGCCCTTAGCTGCTTTAATTTAGGTATATTTGTTTTCATAAATACTTTAAAAGTATTTGGTTTTAATAAATATTTTATGTTGACCACATAAATAATCTATACCTACATATAATAAAATTGTAACTAAGCCGAATCTGTACATTTAATATTTTTTGGAAAATCTTATTGAAATAGACATTATTATCGATACAGAGATCGAATCTATAGTTTTTAGAATTTTTGTCTGTCTGTCACCGCGTCACGGGAAAGCCACTGGAGGGATTTTGACGAAATTTGGTATGATGATATCTGGTTATCTAGGTCAACATATAAGATACTTTTTACCGCGGGAAAATTTCTCATTTCTGAGAAAAAATACAAAAACTGCAATGTATAGTATAATATGTAAAACCTAAGAATTTGGTTTTTTGTCATCTGAACGCGGGCGCAGCCGCGGGCAATGCTAGTATGCTTATATGGAACTTAGATTAAAATCACTTCATATTCGTTACTTTTTATGGCGACAATTCATAAACATACTATTTCAAGTTCGACTCTTGGTTCAGGCCGTAAAGGTTAGATGTCAAGAAATTCTCAGTAGCAACCCGGAGTTAGTAAGGCAGGAATGTTACACCCTTGTGCCTTTGTGAGCAAGCTCAACGGTCCTGCGCATCAAATGCCTTTCATTTTGAAGGAGAATAAGCGAAGGAATATAGAGTGTATCTGTGTTTTACCCGCATACATGTGCCCTACAATATCTAGTGTACTTCTGATTAGCCCATACCTCTGATTAATCTGAATTTTGATATATGTGCAAATGGATTTTGACGCGTTGATAACGAATATGTTATTCAAAATACGCGCATATTTAATTTTCAAGATTAATTAAATCTAGAGAAAATGTTTTCAATGTTTTTAGAGGAAAATATTTCCCACAAAAGTTGTAGGTCATAAAAAGATTGTCATTTTTTGTTTTATACATTTTTCGTTCATGTTCAGATCAATCGGAGGTATGCGCTATTCGGAAGATTATCCGTGACTTCTTCTGACGTTCTTTGTAATATTTTGTTAAAAAAGATCAAATGGATCAGGCATTTAATTATGAACAGTTTGTTAATTTAAGCAATACATAAAATATAGACAGTAAACTTTGTACTTTATATGGGTCAAATCTTGCAAGCTGAATTAGAAGTTAGAACCACTTCCTCTTATCCGACAGATTTGAAATTTTAGATGTTAGTTCTTTCCGATGACAATGATTTTTTTTGACAATTATGACCTGATTCTCCATTTAAGATTGGCTCCAGATGAAGCAACGTCTCAACGGTTAATAGTATAGTTACGCAATTTCATATACCCATTCAATCATTCATTCAATTATTATATAATGATATTTCTTCTCATGTCTTCAAATGAGAAACCTCCTAAATAGTTAACAACACAGACACGGAATTTTGTATACACATTCAATTATGATTCAGTTGACTTATTGTTACAGTACACCCACACCTTGATATGTAAAACTAAAAAAAACTAGATAAATAAATTAATAGTGAAAAAAACATTTTTAAAAACAAGCTTTTATTTTAATCCTCTAAAACAAAAAAAAAAAAATAAACCTATAAAACCTCTTTATTACTATTAATTAATTTACTTTGAACATCTATCATACTAATTTTGCTTTTAATGAAAACAAATTAGTCAAAATAAAAGGATAATTAGGTAAAGTCTAAATGGGTAACGCCTCTAAGAACTCTTAATTTTTTAAATGTTTGCTCTAGATTTAAAAAAATTAAAGAATTCTTCATCTTTTGTTACAAATTACTGGGATCGCCGTTGGATAAGAAATGTAGACAAAAAGGCTTTTAGGTTGCCTTTGTTTTATATAACAATGAGTCGTCGGGCCAATTGTGAAGCGATACAGACGTCACGTCGAGAACTGCAATGCGCTTTGATTTTACACTCTGTCTATTTGTTTAGTATCTACTTATATCATATTTACTTGTATTTTGAAAATCTGTACTCTTCTTTAATTTATACATTTAATTTTAATTATATGTTCAATAAATAAATAATAATAAACTAAAATTTATATATTCAATTTATATATTCAAATTTGAAAAAGCTAATTTTAGAAAAGAAACAATTCTTATGAAATTATCCTCAAATATATTCCGTTAGAGTTGAGAATTCCTTTGTTTTTTTTTTTTAAAACCGTACCGTATATGAGTGACATACTTGTTGTAATTAAGGTACGGACTTTACAGTAAATTACCACATAGTAAAGCTAGCCAAGCGTGAGTCAGATTTGTTTAAGTATCTTTCAATACAATCTTCTATTTTCTTTACGTAACGTTATATTGCAGTATGGTAGTATCGAGCCCTCGATGTACCAGCCAAATTTGTACTTGGCCGATTTTTATCTTAATCTTTGTTTTTGATATGGATCGCCCTGGAAGGATGATACATGTGTATTATAAGAATTTCCATATCATATTACCTTTTGGTTTTCATTCGTAAATATACAAAAGTAAGTTATTTATAGCAAGGAAATGTAACAAACGATCTTACCACTTACCACATAACGTATAGAGATGTATTTACTTTTGAGCAGAATTTACATTTAATTTAAATTTAAATAAGGGAAAAATTAGCGATTCCAAAATGCTTGTAAAAGCCTATTCAAATAAAATATATTTTTAATGTGATTTAATTCTAGCAGTAAGTATTAATTTTTCCTTGTATTTAAATATACGTAATATATTTTTTCGAAAAGATGAAGAAAAACACCAAATGCTAAGTAACATTTAAAGTAAACTTCTACCAATAAATGTTCGTTTTTGTATGAAGAAGTAAACATGTTGCATTATATGAGCTTACAAGTTCCGAAACTTATATCAATTCTGTCCATTTCAATTTATTTATTTCCGAAGTTCACTTTAACACGGGATTCGGGATAATATTACAAAGTTTTTGTTTATTACTATCTGGAGGATGTAATAGGAAATTTACAGTTATTCTTTAAGGATATGACTTACATAATCTGATAACTATTTATATAATCAAAGAAAATTTAAAGGTGTACCCCATGAAATAAGTATACTTCGTATTAGTGTAGATAACAATGATATTAGTATAGTATTTTAGTGCATTTTATACTCTAAACCTATTAATAAGATTCACTAAGTTTTATGTTAATACCAGTGGCGTAGCTATGCCAATGGAACCAATGCGGTCGGATGGAGTCCCAGATTCAAAGGGCCCCAGCAGGCCACAAACGATTCATTTATTTCAAAACATTTTTTTGAGGTCGGGCCTCATGGATGTTTAAAAAGAACCGCAAGAATAAAGTGTCCTAAATTTCCGCATATTATTTTTTACAAGGACCACGAGGTATGTGGTCGTGTTTTCGACTTATATTCTATGAATCGGTGAATGGTCTTCTAAGCTAAGCTTTTTACTAAATTTTACTCTACCCGTTCACCCTTGAGAGCAGTTTGGAAAAAGTAAGAAGTTCGAAAACTGTGTTTGTGGACCACATTCGTTTTTAAAATAGGCAAAGGGGAGCACACTTTCATCTTATTTTTCATTCAGAACCAAAAAGGCTAGTTAGGCCACTGGTTAATACGAAGAACGAATGTTAATAATAAGAGTTACATATGAATTGACTTAAAGCATAAACCTAGTTTAATAAATCTCATATATTTAAACGAGTAATTTTTGTATATTTATACCGGCGATCCCGGAAACGGCTCTAACGATTTCGAGCGAATCTCGGTCGCTCAGGTACTTACTGTTTAAGTAATACAATTAAATACACTTTTAAAGTAATCGTTCATTATATCTAAAAGTGGATTATAACAACAGTCTGAATACCTTGGATGAAAGAATATATAAATAATTTCAGTGCATGAAGCGGAAGAGGTATGTAGAGATTGTAGAACTTGGCATTCTTTACTGTCTGACAATTCCGTAAGAAATAATGCAATGTTATATATGTATGTAAATTGAATGAATGTGAGACTTGGTTCAGCAAAAACTACAATAAACGTTATCGAAAAATAAAAAGCCAAAGTAAATATAAATAATGCTTAGATAATGAATGAATGAATAAATAAATTGCCTCCTATAAAAATACACCACGGATTGAATTAAAACATTCATTTTCAATTTATTTTAGCCCTTCATAAATTCTAACTTATTGAACTATTTATTATATGAATACAAATTTCAAGTATAAATTGAAATTTTCTATCACGTTTTCTAGCCTAGTGATTTATGAGTCAATAAAACGCTAAGAGTGAATGAAATGAAACAGGCCAAGCCTTCGTCGATTCACTTCGGGTTTACTACACTTCGTGCCAAAAATTTCGTAAAACTTCTATCCCTTATCCCGCAAAAAGATTTCCTATCCCAGGGATAAAAGTAGCTTGTGATACTGTTGATCGAATTCTCTATCCTCCAGTGATAATCGAGTTTTTTTTATATCCTTTATAATATGGAGAAGTGGTTGCAAAGTCTAGCATTTATTAACATTTTTTACCGTGAATAGTAGTAGACTTCTCGACTATATTGCTTTTTCGCCAGCATTTATAAATATGTAATTCTATATTTAAATTATCAACAGTCCTTAAAATTTTTATTTTTATCTTCTTTTCTGTGGTTTTTCGCCATTTCTTATCAAGACTGAGGCATTTTCTTTTTCATCGACATTAGATATTTTATAAAAAAATTAATCCTGAATAATAATGTTGTGCTTTGGACTTGTATGTCTCTTAAGGCTTGCAAGTAAGTTGTAAGTGAGGTTGTTGTAAAGTCATCGAGTGGTTTTTTTGTAAGTACATTGTACATAACATATACAACTAACAAGTTTTAAATTAATTATTTCTAAGAGTTGATTTTTTTAATTGCAAATTGTATTGTATTACCTTATACATCCTTATATTGTTTTTATACATATTTTTAATTTTGATTTACTTATTGCGTTATTTTAAATTTTCATCTAAATCCAATTGTTAATATATTTCGTTAGAATTGGTCGATTTTTCATTTAAATAACTTAAGGTTTTAGTTTTATTTTTACTCCTAACCATCCGCGAACAAATTTCAAGATAAGATTTAGCTTTATATAAAGCTTTTCATTTCTTTCTATTATTTACCAAAACATGCATACTTAATGCTCTACAGACTGTTTATGTTTTTATTCCCTTAGTACTAATGTGACCGCTAACTTTAAGACCTGTTAAAGTATTAAGAATTTTTCTAAGTGTTATTTATCTTTAAGTCTTGGTATTATGCTGAAAGTCCATTTAATAATCTAGTGAAATTCAGAATTATCATGATAACTTAATGTAACAGTGTATACAAATATTTTTTTAATAAGGCTATTTAATTGTCTTCATAATTATAAATCCACATGCAGGCCCACCCCTCGAAAGGTAAGCTGCATTCAACGATCCTGAATAATTCATTTCAGCTTCTGCACCCCTTTCTGACTCAGCTGGCGTAAATTTTCTACTAAAGTCAATCCTAAACACGCGAAAATAGCACGAATATAACAATAACACTGAGTGTATGTTACAGTGGCAAGTCAAAAAGAGGTTACGTCCTTTTGTTTTTGAAGAAGGGAATACGCAAATTAATTAGATCCTTTCATCGAGTTCAGCCATCTACTATCATTGGTACTGAATTAGATGTAATCATTTTTGGTATAACTATAACGTGGTTTCGGCTATCCAGCCATCAGATTTGATAAATATATAATAAGCCCTTTGCAGCGATCTCTACCATTTTCTTGGGGTTAAAGGAGAATACCTACCCATTATCCTTGTATAGTTCATTGTTTAGGTAGTTATTAATATAATATTAATGAAATAGTATATATTTTTATTCAGTATATGATAGCAATAAAAATATTTATTTAATATTTGGACATTTATTGGTAATTTATAAATAATATTTTTTGGGGTATTTTATTGAAATAGTCATTATTATCGATACAGAGGTTGAATCTATAGTTTTTATAATTTTTGTTTGTCTGCTGCCTGAGAACGCATCACGAGAAAACCACTAGACAGATTTTGATGAAATTTAGTATGATTGTAGCTGGATACTTTTTATTGCGGCGAAATATCTCACCTCTGAGAAATCTACACTAACCGTTAAACTACACATAAAAGTACTGTTTAATCGGTAAGAACAAAAGAAAAGAACAAGTTCAAAAATTAATTTCATTTGATATTAATAGAAGCCTTTATCCGCCGTTTTGGCTGAATGTTACGACTGTTAATTTTCATTTAAATCTTCTGACCATTAGCAAAATTTTCGTAAAACTGATTTTATTTCATTTCCTATACCACAAAATACCTACCAAACATTTATAAAAAACCAACAGATCAACACTCCAACTTTATTGATAAACATACTATCAAAAAATACTAAGTAACCAAACAAATTACAAATTCTTTAAACGCGCTCTTTCAAGTTCTTCATAAAAATTTATCAGACAAACTTAAGTATAGAGTTGATGGTTTACTTGATATTTAATGGAGTTGAGGGCTTTTGTGCTGGCAACTTTTTCGCTGTATTTTTACTTGTTAGGATATAGAGTAGCTGCGTGTCAGCTTTTATTTATTCTTGTTAAGGCTATAAAGTTTCAGCGTGTTATGGAATATAAGACTGTGCACTAACATTATGATAAAACTGTTTTAGAGATTACCAAGAACATTTACTATTTTTTGTTTTCATTATATTATGATAATCTATACATATAATAAAATCGTAACTAAACCGAATCTGTACATTATATTTTGGAAAATTTTATTGAAATAGACAATATTATCGATACAGAGGCCGAATCTATAGTTTTTAGAATTTTTGTCTGTCTGTCTGTCTCTTTGTTACCGCATCACGGAAAAACCACTAGAGGGATTTTGATGAAATTTGGTATGATGATAGCTGATTATCCGGGTCAACATATAGGATACTTTTTACCGCGTGAAAATATCTCATTTCTGAAAAAAATACAAAAACTGCAATGTAAGAGTACAATAATACGTAAAACCTAAGATTTGGTTTTTAGTCATCTGAACGCGGGCGGAGCCGCGGGCAATGCTAGTGTGATATAATAATAGTAATGATATTATGAGATAATGAAAACAAAAAATATATATTCATATTATGATTAATGTATTATGTACTGGCTCAATCTACACACATTGTAGCTGTTTACATTTTGACGTTTTTTATCATTCATTTTATAAAAAATATAAAGATAAAAAATTACTTTCAGTTTGTTCCCATATTTTCCATTTCTTGGACAAGATTTCCTTTTTTTAAATCTTTATTCTGACTATTAATTATATTCAAACATACAAATTAGCTAAATTCACCCAGTCGTTTTCAAGTAATGCACATACGAACAAACATCATTTATTTTTATTTATATAGATTGTATTCAGCCCTTTTTAACGTCCCACTGCTGGGCAGGGGCCTCCCTTCAATGCGAGGGGGATCAGGCCATAGTCCACCACGCTGGCCAAGTGCGGGTTGGCGGACTTCACATCTCTTTTGAAAACTTGCTAGGTTCTCTCAGACACGCAGGTTTCCTCACGATGTTTTTCCTTCACCGTTAAGACAAGTGGTAATCATGTTGGAAATGATTCGCACATGAACATATCAGAGGTGCGAGACCCGGGATTTGAACTCGGTTCACTCGGTTTCCCAAGCGAGCGCGTTACCACTTGGCTACCACTGCCTTTTTTCTTTTTTTTATATAGATTATTTTGTTAAACTTAAGAATTTTCGTTAAATTAAAATAGAAAAACATCATAAAATTATGAAGCGTACTTCTTATATTTGTACGGAGAACGAATGAAAATGTTTATCTCATTAATTTTAACGAGGTCAATTTCGGTGTGGGTCATAATGTTTCGGATCTCTCCATCGTTCAATGCTATCTAATTTTATTGGCTTTTGTTCATATTATTTATGAGTCCAATTGTGTTCTGATCAGACAATACCATTATCCGCCCTTATCGTTAGTACTATTAATAAATTAGATTCTTTTGTTAGATAGGTTATTAGCATGACTTTAACATTATTTGTTGAGTTATAACGAATCTTCTTGTAATTTTTTATCGACCTTCGTGATTTGTATTGATTAGGGTTATTTGAATTTTGATTTGTATTTGAAGTTTGATTTTGTATTTGGTGGAAAGTTTTTATGATAATATTGGAAAAGCTTTTAAATGTTGACGAAATTAGTCCCAATAACAACAATATTTCGAAGTTAAGAATTAATTGTTCTTGAGCTATACATAACAAAATAAAGAGTGTATGTATAATAAACAACTTTGTGTGTAATGCTATATAATTAAAACATAGGTATATAAATCTTGCTTATATTAGATTTTTTAAGACTTAAGAGTTTAGACAAGATTTTATTCTACAATAATGTTAAAAAAAAGAAGTATAAAAAAATATATGTTAAACAACGTATATTATGATTGTATATTTGTTATTTCAATACAATTTTTACAATTCCTTAATCATGCTAGAATAACATTTTATTAAGCTCTTTTACCGTGTAGTATAAAAATATAGGAAACTAGCGGCTCACCCTCGTTTCGCTCGGGTTCGTCCCTAGTTTGATTCCCCGTATAAAATTTCATCCCCATTTTCACCCCCTTCAGGGATGATTTCCGGGATGAAAAGTATTTTATGTTCTTCCCAGGATCTCAAACTATCTTCTTACCAAATTTCATCTAAATCGGTTCAGTAGATCATAGGAAACCCCCTACAACGTCATAAACTTACAAACTTCCTCTTCATAATATTAGTATAGATAACATTCAGTTTGGCAAATTGTAAGTAAAAAAACAAGAAGTTAAATGATTATATAAAAAATCACGAACAGTTTTAGTAGTAAATCCATGGAACTTTGTTATTATTGTTGCTCAGTTCATTAAGCAATATATCGCTTGAATTGTGTATAAAGGGATAGTACACATTGGAACGCGAAACAGTAAATATCTCGATCTCTCGTTATAGAGTGTGCAAACATGAGACAAGACTTTGTGTAAAAAAACTGTACAGTATTATTATTTATTGTATTCAGCCATTTTTAACGTCACACTGCTGGGCACGGGCCTTCCTTCAATTTCGGGGGGATCAGCTAGCCAAGTCCGGGCTGGTGGACTTCTTATATCTTTTAAAACTTGCTAGGTTCTCTTAGATATGCAAGTTTCTTCGTAATATTTTGCTTCAATGTAAGATAAGTGGTAATTATGTTGAAAAGATTCGTACATGAAAATATTAGAGATGCGAGATTGGGATTTGAACCCGTTTCACTTAATTTCCCAAGCTACGACGTTACAGCCGGACTACCATTGCCTCTATTGCACAATGTACTTAAATTACGTAAATAATAAGTTAGATAAAAATTAATTTATCTCAAGAGATTTATTACTATTAAGTACCTTCTGTAGAAAAGATAATGTAATAAAAAAATGTTCAAGATTGGTAATTACCAATAAGTAATTTATTTCAAAGAAAATTTCAAATATATTCAAGTTAAAAATAATAAATGATCTCACTATAAGTTTTTATGATACTTTATTTAACTCGTTATCACTTGAAATAAATTTAATCTTAATAATGTTGGTTGAATTTTCAATCAAACGCACAGTTTGTTAAAATTGACTATTTTAAATGATTCATGGAAGATATACACACTATAAAGAAGAAGAAACACTGATTAATATGTATGTATATTTTTTCTTCCACAAAGTGATAATTTCTATCTATTATATTTATATATATAAATTTTCATCGATAAAAACTTATTTCATCATAATGAGGAAGTCTCTTATACATAATATGTATAGCTACGGGCTCATTTTCTATCCTTGAGGCTTAAACAAGTTAAATAGAATAATATTACATAGTTCAATAAAAAAAATACAGATGTCATTGAATTGTAATATGTAATTTCTATACATATATTTTACTAGCGGCTCACCCTCGCTTCGCTCGGGTTCACCTCTAGAAAAGCACAAACAGATCTATCCCACGGGAACCGTTCATTTTTCCGGAATGATGAATTTTCCGGATGAAAAGTAACTTGTTGTTTGATCGGCAATATAAGGTATCAGCATGCCAAATTTTATTAAATTAGGAGGATAAGTTGTTGTGTACTAAGCTGTATAAGTTACTATAGTTTTTTTAACTATCCCACGGAAACTCTTTAATTTTCTGGAATGAAAAGTATCTTAGATGTTGACCGGGGATATAAGGTACTATCATGCAAAATTTCATTTAAATCGTTTCAATAGTTTCGGAGATTAGTCCATACAAACAGACAAACAGACAGAGAAACAAAAAAATTGAAAAAAAAAACTGGATTTGTTCTATTTCTCTTCTTTCGGGATGTAAGAAGAGAACTGACTCGGGTTTTAGCATTTTTTTTTCTAACCTCTACAGTTTTATTATATGTATAGACAGAATAAATAACTTATAATAAAACAGTAATATATAATAATGAAAATAGTTATAGCGAGTGTACCTTAGGAGATAGACATATATTATGTAGAACTTTTCTATAGACCTTTTTAAGACTTACAATTTTCTTGCACAATGTTTTGATCTATCTCTTAAGGTTGAGCCAACGTTAACCATATAAATTTCTAAGGACGATTCGATAGAACCAGTTATAGTGTTTTCCCGTGGGAATGAATAATTTGCCTGTCGTAAAAGGTATCCTAAATGTTGACCCGAGTACTAAGTTTTATCACTATTATCACTATACAAAATTTAGTTAAAATCGGTTGAGTACTTTTTGCGTGAAACATGCACATCGATTTGACTAAGTTAGTTTTATTATACGTATAAATAAGAATAAATATTGCGAGTGTAACTTAGGAGATAGACATATACAATTCGGAACTTTTCTGTAGGACTTTTCAAGACCAACAATAAATAATTGTTGATAATATGACCAATAAACGTGACCTACCGATTTAAATTATTTTTTTAATATAAAAAACTACCTTTTGTGACTTAAATATAAAAGTTAGATATATGCTGTCGCTGACTTTTTTGTAGGCATTATTAAGCTCTATAACTTTTCTCTAGAACATAATCATATATCTCTCATCGTTAAGGCAGCGTTCGTAAGAAACTTTTTCGTTCGACCTTTTTTTCTCTGACTTACTTTGCAAATCCGACTACCACGAAAAAGCCTTAAATTTTTCAGGTTAATATATAGCCTATGACACTCAAAAAGAACGTGGCTTTCTACTGGTAAAAGAATTTTGAAAATCGGTTCAGTAGATCCAGAGATTACCCCCTACAACGTCACCAACTCACAAACTCACAAACTCACAAGATCACAAACTTTACCTCTTTATATTATTAGTATTATGATTGCATAAATGGACGTTGGACTTTGATAACACAACGTACAACTTAGTCATTGGATTAAGTAGATAAACTTATAGAAAGCCAAATTGAGCTTACAAAAGAAAAACACAAAGATAACAAATAATGTGTAAAAATAAGATATTTAATAAATAAGATATTTATTATATAAGCAGTCTGCCCGTGACCACGTCTGGTGCAATCCAGTCGAAACGTAACTGTCAGTTATCTTAACTGTCGGTTATCTTAACTGTTGGTTATCTTAACTGTCAGTAATCTTAACTGTCAGTAATCTTAACTGTCAGTTACCTTAACTGTCAGTTACCTTAACTGTCGTTTTTCTTAACCATCGGTTATCTTAACTGTCAGTTATCGTAAATGTTTGTACTTATCTGTCGGTTATCTTAATTGTCGGTTACCTTAACTGTCGGTTATCTTAACTGTCGTTTATCTTAACTGTCAGTTATCTTAACTGTCAGTTATCTTAACTGTCAGTTATCTTAACTGTCAGTTATCTAAGCTGTTGTATATCTTAACTTTCTGTTATCTTAACTGTCAGTAATCTTAACTATCGGTTATCGTAACTGTCAGTTATCTTAACTATCGGTTATTGTAACTTTCAGGTATCGTAACTGTCTGTTATCTTAACTGTCGGTCATCTTAACTGTCAGTTATCTTAACTGTCGGTTATCTTAACTGTCGGTTAACTTAACTGTCGGTTATCTTAACTGTCGGTCATCTTAACTACCAGTTATCCTAACTGTCGGTTATTTAAACTGTCAGTCATCTTAACTATCCGTTATCTTAACTGTCGGTTACCTTATCTGTCGGTCATCTTAACTGTCGGTTATCTTAACTGTCGGTTATATTAACTGTGGTTATCTTATCTGCCGGTCATCTTAAATATCAGTTATCTTAACTGTCAGTTATCGTAACTGTGGGTTATCTTAACTGTTCGTCATCGTAACTGTCGGTTACCTTAACTGCCGGGTATCTTAATTGTCGGTTATCTTAACTGTCTGTCATCTTAACTACCAGTTATCCTAACTGTCGGTTATTTAAACTGTCAGTCATCTTAACTATCCGTTATCTTAACTGTCGGTTACCTTATCTGTCGGTCATCTTAACTGTCGGTTATCTTAACTGTCGGTTATATTAACTGTGGTTATCTTATCTGCCGGTCATCTTAAATATCAGTTATCTTAACTGTCAGTTATCGTAACTGTGGGTTATCTTAACTGTTCGTCATCGTAATTGTCGGTTATCTTAACTGTCTGTCATCTTAACTGTCGGCTATCTTAACTGTCAGTTATCTTAACTGTCGGTCATCTTAACTGTCGGTCATCTTAACTATCAGTTATCTTAACTGTCTTAATGTTGACTCGAGTAATAAGTTATCACTTCCCTAAATTTCGTTGAAATCGGTACATTACTTTTCGCGTGAAACGCTCACGCAAAAACAGACAAACAGACAATTTTTTTAATAACTATTGTTTTGGGGTCTATGTTGTGAACATAATACGTTACAAATAAACAAAAACATCTATCCCACGGGAACAGTACATTTTTCCGGAAATGTTAGTTATCTTATCTGTCGGTTATCTTAATTGTCAGTAATCTTAACTGTCGGTTATCTTAACTATCAGTTATCGTAACTGTCGGTTACCTTAACTGTCAGTTATCATAACTGTCAGTCATCTTAACTATCCGTTATCTTAACTGTCGGTTATCTTAACTGATGGTTACATTAACTGTCGCTTATCTTAACTGCCGGTTATCTTAACTGTCAGTAATCTTAACTGTCGGTTATCGTAACTGTCAGTTATCATAACTGTCAACCCTCTTAACTATCCGTTATCTTAACTGTCGGTTATCTTAACTGATGGTTACATTAACTGTCGCTTATCTTAACTGCCGGTTATCTTAACTGTCAGTAATCTTATCTGTAGGTTATCGTTACTGTCAGTTATCTTAACTGTCGGTTATCTTAACTGTCCGTTATCTTAACCGTCGGTTACCTTGACTGTCGGTTATCTTAACTGTCAGTTATCTTAACTGTCAGTTATCTAAGCTGTCGATTATCTTAACATTCTGTTATCTTACCTGTCAGTAATCTTATCTGTCGGTTATCTTAACTGTCAGTTATCGTAACAGTCAGTTATCTTAACTGTTGGTTAACTTAACTGTCGGTTACCTTAACTGCCGGTTATCTTACCTGTCGGTTATCTTAACTGTCAGTTACCTTAACTGTCGTTTATCTTAACCGTCGGTTACCTTGACTGTCAGTTATCGTAAATGTCAGTTATCGTAACTGTCAGTTATCTTAACTGTTGGTTAACTTAACTGTCGGTTATCTTAACTGCCGGTTATCTTACCTGTCGGTTATCTTAACTGTCAGTTATCTAAGCTGTCGATTATCTTAACTTTCTGTTATCTTAACTGTCAGTAATCTTATCTGTCGGTTATCTTACCTGTCGGTTATCTTAACTGTCAGTTACCTTGACTGTCAGTTATCATACCTGTCTGTCATCTTAACTGTCGGTAATCTTAACTGTCAGTTATCGTAACTGTCGGTTACCTTAACTGTCGGTTTTCATAACTGTCCGTAATCTTAACTATCGGTCATCATAACTGTCGGTTACCTTAACTGTCGGTTATCTTAACTATCGGTCATCTTAACTGTCGGTTACCTTAACTGTCGGTTATCTAATATGTCGGTTATCTTAACTGTCGGTTACCTTAACTGTCGGTCATCTTAAATATCAGTTACCTTAACTGTTAGTTATCGTAACTGTCGGTTATCTTAACTGTTGGTCATCGTAACTGTCGGTTACCTTAACTGTCGGTTATCTTAACTGTCGGTCACCTGAACTGTCAGTTATCTTAACTGTCGGTTATCTTAACTGTCGGTTAACTTAACTGTCGGTTACCTTAACAGTCGGTTATCTAATCTGTCGGTTATCTTAACTGTCGGTTACCTTAACTGTCGGTCATCTTAAATATCAGTTACCTTAACTGTCAGTTATCGTAACTGTCGGTTATCTTAACTGTTGGTCATCGTAACTGTCGGTTACCTAAACTGTCGGTTATCTTAATTGTCGGTTATCTTAACTGTCTGTCATCTTAACTGTCGGTAATATTAACTGTCGGTAATCTTAACTGTCGGTTATCATAACTGACAGTTATCTTAACTGTCGGTTATCTTAACTGTCGGCCATCTTAACTGTCAGTTATCTTAACTGTCGGTTAACTTAACTGTCGGTTTTCTTAACTGTCAGTTATCGTAACTGTCGGTTATCATAACTGTCGGTCATCTTAACTGTCGGTCATCTTAACTGTCGGTCATCTTAACTATCAGTTATCCTAACTGTCGGTTATTTAAACTGTCAGTCATCTTAACTATCCGTTATCTTAACTGTCTTAATGTTGACTCGAGTAATAAGTTATCACTTCACCAAATTTCGTTGAAATCGGTACATTACTTTTCGCGTGAAACGCTCACGCAAAAACAGACAAACAGACAATTTTTTTAATAACTATTGTTTTGGGGTCTATGTTGTGAACATAATACGTTACAAATAAACAAAAACATCTATCCCACGGGAACAGTACATTTTTCCGGGATAAAAAGTAACCTATTTGTTATTCTGATGTATGAACTAATAATAATATATAATTATATATAATTATTGTAAAGTTTTATCAAAATCCAATCAGTAGTTTTTGTGTACTAAGCTGTATAAGTTACTATAGTTTTTTGACTATCCCACGGAAACTCTTTAATTTTCCGGGATGAAAAGTAGCAGATTTGTTTTTATTATGTATGAGCTATATTATTGTAAAGTTTCATTAAAATCCAATTAGTAGTTTTTGTGTACTAAGCTGTATAAGTTGCAATAGTTTTTTAACTATCCCACGGGAACCCTTTAATTTTCCGTAATGAAAAGTATCTAAGATGTTGCTCGGGGATATAAGGTACTACCATGTAAAATTTAATTTAAATCGGTCCAATAGATTCGGAGATTAGCCCGTACAAACAGAAAAACAGACAAACAGCTCGCTCGGGTTCGTCCATACCTACGAATATGTTGTATTATCTCTTTAACCATTTGTCCAAATTATATGCAGTAAAAGGGAAAAGTCTGTTGTTTTAAACATTTTAGACGATAAATTTACTTATTTTGATAAGAATTCATAATTGTTGACAATATGACCAATAAACGTGACCTACCGATTTAAATTATTTTTTTAATATAAAAAACTACCTTTTGTGACTTAAATATAAAAGTTAGATATATGCTGTCGCTGACTTTTTTTGTAGGCATTATTAAGCTCTACAACTTTTCTCTAGAACATAATCATATATCTCTCATCGTTAAGGCAGCGTTCGTAAGAAACTTTTTCGTTCGACCGTTTTTTCTCCGACTTACTTTGCAAATCCGACTACCACGAAAAAGCCTTTTCATTTTTCAGGTTATTATATAGCCTATGATACTCAGAAAGAACGTGGCTTTCTATTGGTAAAAGAATTTTGAAAATCGGTTCAGTAGATCCAGAGATTACCCCCTACAACGTCACAAACTCACATACTCACAAACTCACAAGATCACAAACTTTACCTCTTTATAATATTAGTATAGATTACACTTTTATTCTAGAAGAAAAGTACGCTTGGTAATGAATATAAAAAATAGGGGATAACTATTTAAAGATTAATATAGTTCACAATAAAGACTACGTTTTAATTTTTTCCGCGGAACGATAATACTTTTTCTAAAATAAAAGTAACCAAGTCACATTAGCTAATTGCCTGTAAAAGTCCCGTCAAAGTTGATTTGACCGTTTTGGAGATTACTCGGAACAAACAGACATACAGACAGACAGAGAGACAGACAAAAATTAAAAAAAATGTTTTTTTTTTCTTCTTATAAGTACCGTATGTACTTTCATAGGTACATATTTAGAAAAAAGCTGTTATTTTGACATTGCAGACACTTCAATGTTATTTAACTGTACAAATAATATTAAATACGACAATGTGTTTGATGTTTTATCATTTTTAACACAATAACGGAGCAACGGATCGACGTGATATTTGGATAGGAATAGTTTATGGACTAGAAATATTGTACTAAAAAGTTTTTGGTTCCCGATATTTCGAATGCTTTACAGCAATCATGGTCACGGAAGAAACTAAGGTTTTAGACGTCATGAACCAAAAATCAAAACAAATCTGAGAAATAATACGAAAAGATAGTTTTATTTAAAATGTCAAATAATATTCGCGTAAATCTAAGAAGGTATTATGAAATTTAATTGTCAATTAAAAGTGTAATAAGAAGAAGGCAGTATATTAAAACAAACTTTTTGAATTTGTAACGATAGTTCTCTATATGAAAATATTACATTTCTGAAAGTTTTCGTTGTACCAAAGATCTGTTGTTTGCGCTATCTTACTATCAGGTTTATTATTCGTCAGCGCCCATAGCTCTCTGAGCAACTTGCTTTACTACTAACATTACCGTCTCCGTAATTTTACATCCCTTTATCTCAATTGACAGAACTTGGTGATGTCTTTTGTCTAACTTCAGCAACTTTACGTAGATTGCTCGCTCTAATAAATTTAATGTTCTATTTAGTTTTGTTATGTTTATATAATATATTAGTAGGTGCCTCTAACTAAAAAGGGTTTTAAATCCGACCATTCAATGTAGGTAACTAAAAATAAGTCCTCATAAGAATGCAAACGTATTAAGTCTTTCTAAGATATTTACTTACTTCACGTCCCTAGTGTCTTTTGAAAAACGGGGCTCATTTGCCGTACCGTACGTATACTCTATAGCATTTTCGCGTACAAACTGGGTGAAAAATTACGTCAATGTTTTTCTCATTTCACATACTTTTTATTATTAATCTGTATGTTAATAAAACAAGATATATCTGAATAGCGATTTTGATCACATTCTATTATATTTTATTGCCATATCCTCTAAATGTGACGATTATGTCGAGTTAAAAACTAGGCTTCACAGTTAGTGACCTCACCAATACAGACAAAAGATTCATATTTAGTAACTGCTTTCCATAAATTCAAAATAAATATCTAATAACTAAAGAGTATATTTTTCTTTTAATTATTTATGCCTCGTTTAGAACTATTGTTAAAATTTTACAAAGCCACTCTTCACATTTGAGTACAATACTGAAACCGTACTTAATTGTTTTGAAATTATATAAACAAGCTTAAAAGCTGCGCTTTGTAAGAGCTTACATTTCTAAACCACGAATTTTTACTTAATTAACTGTAGATATAGCTATATATATATATATATATATATATATATATATATATATATATATATATATATATATATATTTAACTTTTCTTAGAATTGTTATCTATGACGCTATTGTCCTTAAACACATTACTATGTTAATAGAGCATTTTCGTAATGATTACACTCGAATTTATTTTTGTACTAGCAGAACCCGCGCCTTCGCTCGCACTAAGACTACAAATAAAATCTCTAAAAATGTAGTTTCATACAAACTTTCATTCTCTATTTTACCCCCTTATAGGATAAATTTCGAAAAATGCTAAAATACGTATCTATTTAATATTATGAAGAGCATTAATACCAAGTTTCAAGTAATTCTGATCATAAATATTTTGTTTGGATTGTTTTATAACGTATTTTCCTCTGGGAATTAGATAATCTCCTGCGGTAAAAAGTAGCCTATGTCATTGTCCAGCCCTCCAACTATCTCCACACAAAAAAACACGCTAATCCGTCACTCCGTTTCGACGTGAAAGAAGGACAAACAAACAAACAAATAAACACTTTCACATTAATAATATTAGTATGTATTATAAATGCGAAAGTGTTTATTTGTTTGTTTATAATATTGATAATACAAAAATATTATACCGTTATTTAACAGAAAAATATATTAAAAAAATAAAATTGAACTCAAACCATAAACCAATATTAGCAAACAGTAAACTGACCGTCTCTATTTATCGCCCCTCTCAGATCTTACTCTCTTCAATTAGGTTAGAGTAATGAGCACTGAATACCAAGCGCTACTTAAGGCATAGCTATTTCACAATATGTTTTATTGCAATTTAGAAAAAAAATAACCGATAAATTGCTACATTATAAAAATAAAATATTGAAAAGCGAAAATAATCTTTTAATTTAAAAAAAAATAATTTTTAAAATTTAATTTTCGGAATTTTTCGCGGATTTATTTAGATTTTTGGTGATTTATGGTCACTGGAGAGACTCCCGTTCGTCTGTCATTCCGTCTCCCGTGACCATAAATGCTGTAAAGCATTCGAAACGTCGGGAACCAATAATCCAAATAAATCCGCGAAAGAATTCGAAAAGATAGTTTTATTTAAAATGTCAAATATTCGTGTAAATCTAAGAAAGTATTACAATGTTTTAACTTTAAAGCCAATGACACAAACAGTCTCGTATCGATTAACAAAGATGAATAATTTATATACGCTTAACCAATTTACTGATAGAGACTTGAAAAGCCCTCAATGATTATTGAAGAAAAAAGATAACATAATTTTGAAGGGGACTCAAGAAGTTTTGATGTGAAGTTCTACTAACTAATCCAATTAGGGCGTCAGTGACTTGAGTCTTAGAGCATCGTCAGTAAAATAAGAGCTCTTTAGTTACCTGTAACAAAAGGCACGGTTCTGATTTTAGTTGACTTATTCCGACGCTTAAATGGCTAAAGATTTTAGTGTCGCATTCGCTTTTACGCTATGTTTAAGGTTGCTCATTTAATAAGCATGGAGGATTTATTTAGTAAATTATAATTTTATTTAAACTGTTCAAGAATTTTTATTATTGTTGTTGGATTTTATAAGTGTCATGGTTATTTTTTAGGTGCTGAAAAATAATTTGTGTTCAAAGTTACATAGTACCTATTACTCGTGTCGTTGTATAGTTATTAGCAATAGAAGAATATATTATAGATATTATCTATGGCACCCGAATGAAATGGTCGGTTACCCATGGAAATATGAGCTATTACTTTGCAAAAAATATTGAAATAAAGACGAAGCAACAAAAAAGTTTTTATATTTCTAATATTTGTTTAATATTAGAAATTTCTAAACTTTTTTAAAAGACATACAAATAAATATAAAACATAATATTTTGAACGTTGTAAATATAAAATAAAATGTTTCACGTTACTGTTGAAGTAGATTGTAATGTTTGTATAAATCTCTATCACATTAAGAGGTTGCGCCCGCGTTTTATTCCATTTGCTAAAACCTATTTGCTAGATTGCCAGGGCTGTTTACCGATTGCATGATCGAGGGTTGAAATACTACGGGGATGGCGATATCTGCTTTTCATATCGTCGGGATTACATTGGTAGTATGACTATTGAACGTTACTCGTGATATGAACAGTAATGTATTGCAGTATTATATGATACTAGCGACTCACCCTCGCTTCGTCGTCCGTCCCTACTTATTACGTTTTAACATTTAGTATAGATTTTTCAGAGATGAGATATTTTCCCGCAGTAAAAAGTATCTTATATGTTGACCCGGATAACCAGCTATCATCCTACCAAATTTCATTAAAATCTGTCCAGTATTCCCGTGATGCGGTCACAGACAGACAGACAGACAAAAATTTTAAATAGTATAGATTCGGCCTCTGTATCGATAATATCTATTTCAATAAGATTTTCCAAAAAATATTTAATGTACAGATTCGGCTTAGTTACAATTTTAATTTATGTATAGATTACATTTATGTAATAAAATGTATAACATCGTAGTAATGCTTAACTTTTCATTTTTTTTAAGAAAAATAGATAGTACATAAATATTTAAGTTAAACCTAAATAGTCTGCGACCTTTATTGTCTAAACAAGCTGTTCCAGTCATTGTTATGTCTAAATACAATGTAGGGCATAATGTTAAAATTAAGTACATTTTAGGAATATGAATAATATTAGGAATTTCAGTTAATTCATGTCTGTTTTCTAAAGTATTGCTGTTTTGTCATAAATATAAATGAAAAAAAATTATAAGAGTGTTATAATATAAAATACTTTATATACATACTAGCGGCACTAGGCACAAACAGATCTAGCCCACGGGAACCGTTTATTTTTCCGGGATGAAAAGTATCTAAGATGTTGCCCGGGGGTATAAGGTATCACCATGCAAAATTTCATTTAAATCGGTTCAATAGATTCGGAGATTAGCCCGTACAAACAGGAAAACAGATAAACAGCTCGCTCGGGTTCGTCCACACCTACGAATATGTTGTATTATCTCTTTAACCATTTGTCCATATTATATGCAGTAAAAGGGAAAAGTCTTTTGTTTTAAACATTTCAGACGATAAATTTATTTTGATAAGAATTCATAATTTTTAAATAAAACTATCTTTTCGGATTATTTTGCGGATTTATTTTGATTTTTGGTTCCCGACGTTTCGAATGCTTTACAGCATCCATGGTCACGGGAAAGACTGAGGTGTTACATATCTTGAAGGTATAGTTGTTACAGACAGCCTACCCACAATTAACAAAATGAAAATTGCACCAATTACATTACAATATTTTTTAACTTTAAACATTTTTATAAAAGTTAAAAAATATTGTATTGTATTGTAAATATAAAAGTTAGACATACGCTGTCGCCGACTTTTTTGTAGGCATTTTTAAGCTCTACAACTTTTCTCTCGAACTTAATCATATATCTCTCATCGTTAAGGCAGCGTTCGTAAGAAACGTTTTCGTTCGACCGTTTTTTCTCCGACTTACTTTGCAAATCCGACTACCACGAAAAAGTCTTTTCATTCTTTGGGTTAATATATAGCTTATGACACTCAGAAATAACGTGGATTTCTATTGGTAAAAGGATTTTGAAAATCGGTTCAGTAGAGATTACCCCCTACAACGTCACAAACTCACAAACCTACAAACTCACAAGATCACAAACTTTATATTACCTCTTTATAATATTAGTATAGAATAGATAATAAGTCCGCGATTCCCGCACGTGGAACGTTGATAGTAGCCTTTTTTAGTGTAAGGTTTCGCTATTTTAATGTATAAAACAGTCATTATTTGATTATACTGGCTGCACTGACGACGCGAATACACAAATTAAATGTTTTGTAGTAAATTGTAATTAAATCTAGTAAAATATATAAGTTTTGAAAAATGATGTTGGCTTTTCCTGAGATATCCTACACTAGTTATCTATTTATGTAAACTCACCCGTTGTAATTACAATAATACTCGGATTTAAAACTCTGTATACTGGCTCTTATAGCTAAATGCATTTACTTTAAGGTAAATATCACATGCAAAGATAGATTTTTTTATCAAATAACGTTATTTTCTTTATATATAATAATTGTACTTTTTTTTAAATAGTGTACTTCTCATTGAGTGATAAAACGTTTACAATTGTTTCAGACCCAAACACTGCTTTCTATTTTAAACAAATTTTATCTATACTAATATTATAAAGAGGTAAAATTTGTTTGTTTGTTTCTTTATTTGTTTGAACGCGCTAATCTCAGGAACTACTAATCCAATTTGAAAAAATCTTTTAGCATTAGATAGCCTGTTTATTGAGGAAGGCTATAAAACATCGCGCTATTTCTCAAGTGAGCGGAGCAGTAATCATAAATGTCAACAAAATTATAATACAAGATAATTTACTTATGCTATTTCTAAAACAACATTTACCCAGGTAGTAGATCACCTTTTTGACCTCTGTATCCTATCAAAGGTGAGGCCAAAAGCAAGCATAGATCGATTCGAATGTCTACGGTAATGACCAGGATAGACGACTTTAGTACTAAAGGTAGCTTCGACGAAAGATGAATGTGAATGCTTAACTCAGACGTCACGAACGCTATAAAGTCTGGTCTGAGGTATTTAAGTTTTTATTATTTTGGGTCTCTGTGGGCTACATTTTCATTTGAGTTTCTGTGAAATATTTCATTATACGTATTTCCTGCTTACCGTGCCTCTCATTTGTATATTAATTAATTTTAAATTTTAAATAAAATTATCTTTTCGTTTTTTTGCGTTTTGAATGCTTTACAGCGTTTCATAGCAGCGTCTTTAAACGTCTCAAAGGCATTATATATAGTTGTTACAGAGAGATTTGATTGATTTGATTTCAAAAATACATGCCATTTTTGTACGATCCCTTACGTACGTTCCGTAAGATATGTAGTAATTAATCATCCTGGTAATTATTCACACATAAAAATTTCAGAGGCGCGAGACTCGGGATTTGAACACTCAATACTCGGCTTTCCAAGCAACCGCGTTACCACTGGGCTGCCACTATTATAATTATATATTTACATTATATAATAAAAAAAAAAAAACATTTTGACTTATGACGATATAAAAATAGTACGAGCAATGCTTATTATATTAGAATATTGGTTTGAGACGAAAGTGTCAGACGGCGGTGACATTTCAAGAATTCGAGCACTCTAGAATTTTAAGCAGATCCTGCAAAAGGAGAGGTTTAAAGACATCTGTCAACAGTAAGCATTAACTTTCGTTCAATATAATTTAATTTACAATTGTTTATTTCCATTCTTACATCTGGATGTTCTCATTAAGAAGGCATCTCTGTTTTCTAAGCACGTTTTAGAGGTTAATAATATTAAGTTACTAAGTTTAAGTTTTAGTTCATGTTTATCATACTAGTTTGTGCCTAAGACTTTTTCCGCGTATATATTAAATACTCTTTTGATCGAAACAACTAAGCTTATTTATTTATATATGTATTTAAATTTTATATATGTGTAGTGTATCAACTATCTGGTACCAATAACACAAGCCTCGTAGCTTACCAAGGAACTAGATGGCGCTGTGTGTTAGTGTCCCAAAATATTTATTTATTTAGATATATTTATTTTATCAAGAAACAGGACGATTGGTTATAGTTCAAATCAATTTTAGCTTCACTCTCTAATCAAAACTGAATCCATAGAAATCTAACTTATATTTCAAAACTGATGCGTATTCGAAGTAATAAATCTCCTTTTATCTTATATACCTATGCCAAATAGATTATAATAACATAGATCGTGAAAAACTATTTTTATTAGTATTATAATAACGATAATAAAAAAAAATTATACTGACCAATAAAAACTTACAACTCGCCATTTAGAATAGAAAAAATCCAAATTGAAAGGTTTCATTCAGTAGTTGAATATGTAGTTTCATTATTCATCTCTTGCCCTCATTCATCACATAAGCTCGATGATATGAAATTAATGATGTATATTAATAAAAAAATATTGCAAACTATACGAAGCTTATGAGTAGGTTAAAATCAAGATTTTAATATATTGTTACAAGTATCACTACATATTATAAAACAATGCCGCGTCTGTGTGTCTTTCTGAACGCGATAAACTCAAAAACTACTAAACTAAATGGAGTGATTCGTGAGGAAGGTTTAAGAGTATAATACATTAGGGCTTTGTGTAAATATACTAAAATATGATGATGATTGTTGAAAAAATTATGTTGACTGGGTGCTTTACTGGCGTGTGCCGCGTTAACCTGTGAAGTTATATGAAAACAATGTATTACAGAATTGTACCTATTAAAAAGAGCTATTAAAGAAGATAAGTCACTTATAACTAATGAAATCGCATTAAAAATAAAATATCTTTATGCCTCATTGAGCTCACATCAGATATTTTTGTTTCTATATTATATGAAATAAACAATTTAAAACTACACACGTTAAATGTGATAGGCTGAACTTACTAGACTTTACGAATAAATTAGCGCAAAAATAGTTGTTTGGTTATCGTAGGACGCGAGCCAAATAGCACCATTAAATTACGTAGTATCTGTAGGGAAATGCGCGATAGTATCGCGGCGTTGCCAAATTATACCCTTGCTGCTACAAAATAAGTGGAGTGGCGCTATCTACCGCCGTAACGTGGGTTCAAGGCCTTAAATCATATGTAACATTGGTATAGAGTTATCTATACTCTATTAGCACCGTTGTATTACGCACAGACCTCCCTAATTATGCTTGCTTTACAAACTATTTGCATGTTTATTTGTTAGTACTTTATTATAGAACTTTTTAGGAAAGTCGCCTTATTTGTGTATTACCAGTGTAATAATAATTTACAATAAACAGAAATTTTACAATTGTGTGCCCTACTAAAGCGCACGAGGCACACTAATTTATTTCACGTACCATGTTTTCGTTCAAATTATAGTAGAAACTCAGTCACACATAGACAACCTCAACAGTATAATAAATATTATTTTAGCAATTCTAGAGAAAGATTTAAAAAACTATCATTATAAGAAATAACACACACACACACACATAAATACACATACACACACATACACACACGCACACATAAATCATAAATAGAGTAATGAGTGGCCGAATCCCTATTGTTTCCTTTTGTCTGTTTTATTGTTTTTTTTTTAATAATTTATTTCTTTTTTTATATGTAAACTTTGTCTACCCATTTATATTGCGTAAACAATGAAAATCTGAAATTGGCTTATATAAGGACCTTTTTTTATGTACTTTCTATTTCTGTATGTAGCTGGGGATTTTAGTTTGAATAAATAAATAATATTTTTATTAAACTAATAGAAACACTCTTATGATTTATAATGTATAGGACTTACCAAAACGAATCTATTGAGCTCTCGTACTCGAATGAAGATCAAATAAGAATGTTATGAAATTTTTATTTATAAGTTATTTAATTTAGAATTTATTTATAAACAATATACATTGCTGACGTAAGGACTGAACATGGAAATTTAAAATTTCTCAGATATCCATATTAAAGGAAATTAAAAAGGGATTAAAAATATTATGGACTCATCCAAATGAATGTGAAAACGGCCTTATGAATCGTTCAGAATATTATCATAATGCTAAAATGCTGTATTTTATAAAAAATCCAATCTGTATTTTCCTTATAAAATATATATATATATTTTTATGTTTTAATTCTCTTCCAGTAATTTTCAATCATTGTTGAGTTATCATTCATTATCTCATCGTAATTGTTGAGTTGTGGCAACGCAAGTGTTAAAAAATATTTCAGGAGTAATCAGGGAATATTAAAATGAAATTTAATAAAAAATACGACCCCAGTCTAGATAGCGTTAGACATTATACTAACAATTTTTTTATACGTAACATCCAAAGGATTTTTAATTTACTAATTAATCATTAAGCTTTGAGT
Organism: Brenthis hecate; assembly: GCA_951806755.1. Lineage (NCBI taxonomy): Eukaryota > Metazoa > Arthropoda > Insecta > Lepidoptera > Nymphalidae > Brenthis > Brenthis hecate. Next base: position 3,781,160 of record OX638267.1, on the reverse strand, counting down.
ATATAAACTATTAAGAAAATAGGTTTCTATATTCTAATGACAATAACATCGTCAAGAAATATTTTTGAGTATAATAAATCTATACTTGTGAATTTTGATGAGTCCGTTTCTTTAGTATCAATACTTATAAGAATACCTATATAAAAAATATTTAAAAAGACTTTTTAGTTTGTCCTCCTCTCACTCAGCAATTCAACAAGAGAGAGTTTATGGGTAAGAGAGTAAGTTAACTTTTATCCCGGAATATCAAGTGTTTCCATATATGTATATACATATATATTATTTTTTAATGCTTGATAATGATTAAAAATACGGTAAAACACGTGTGTTTATATCTATTATAGATAGTTATTGCCAAGTTTTAAAGAAAGACAATTAAGCAAAGAGCAGGCTGAAGGATAGTAGATGAAAATGAAACGAATTTTAAAAACTCTTGGTTCTCGTGAAATAGAACTGGAATAATGAGTCACCTTTGTCCTGATATTTGCGGTAAATAATAAATATAAAAAAGTAACAACAACAGACTCAAAATAGATGTTTTCTAATTTTCGGATGCTTTTTACAATAAATAATTTTGATATTGCTCCAAAAGCTTTGAAATCATGAATTAAAGTAAATATTACTTTTATATTACACTAGCATTGCCCGCGGCTCCGCCCGCGTTCCAATGACCAAATACCAAATTCTTAGGTTTTACATATTAGTATACTCTTACATTGCAGTTTTCGTATTTTTTCTCAGAAATGAGATATTTTCCCGCGGTAAAAAGTATCCTATATGTTGATCCGGATAACTAGCTATCATCATACCAAATTTTATCAAAATCTGTCCTGTGGTTTTTTCGTGATGCGGTAACAGACAGACAGACAGACAAAAATTCTAAAAAGTATAGATTCGGACTCTATCGATAATAATGTCTATTTCAATTAGATTTTCCAAAAAAATATTTAATGTACTTATTATTATTTATTCGACTTAGTTACAATTTTATTATAGTATGTATAGATACTTACCTATTTACGAAATTGACGTTTTATAGAATAGATATAAGAAAACGATATATTTTTTAATAAAAAGACTGTTTAATTTATCGAAATCATTATTGTTGATGTTCTTTTATAATTTTAATAGTTGTTCATTGATGTCTCTGCTATAGAAATCGTGGGGACGGGAATCGATGAACTCTCTATAAGCAATTTTATTCACTTCGTCGGAGTTCGAATCTTTACCACGTATACTGCCATAAACTAAACTAAAGTAACTTAACTAGATGTTACTAGCTTTTTATTAATTCAAATATAAAACAATTTAATTCACATTATGTAATACACAACATATACATGTTTTATGTTTTTTTGGCAGGTGTTAAATAGTTTAATTTGATGTTTATATGAAGTTGTTTGTCTTTCATAACCTCTCTTAAACTCTAGTACCTTCCCAGTACCTTCTTCAGCTGTTAATCATGGACTTTAACTCGGGAAATGACAAACATACTAGCAACTTGCCAATATGCTATGGGGAATAGCATGTTGAATGTTAAAAGATCAGACAGACTGAAAAACTGTGTTATGAGAAATAACACAAGAACCATAGACGTAGTACAGAACATTAATATACTCAAATGGAGATGGCCATCGCACACAATAAGAGTGGTTCTAGAAAGGTCATAATGGAAGAGGTTGGAAGAGGCCTTTGCCGATTGGCAAACAGATCTGCAAAAGATAAAAAAGCAGCAAATACTAAGAATAAGTTTTAAATTTGCTTTAAGTTTTAAGTTTGCTTTAAAATATTGTTGTTTAGTTAAGTGGATTTGAATAAAGGCTATTATTATTGTTATTACATGTTTTGTTTTTATAAGTTTTTTCTTACTTTTAACACGTATGAAATTTTTTTGCGAATGTACCCCATAAGCTATCCCTTTGCAAAGAAAAATCAGCAAATCACAAAATTACTTTCCAATTCATAATATTGTTAAGGATTATAACATGGCAAGTAATTTTGATTGTACATATGTATATGGGATTTTATTACTTTCATACACATGTATTATGTGCATTGTACATATATATTATTTAAACAATATACAGGGTGGAACAAATAAATGGGATATAGAAGAAATGTACCTTATATATTGAAGATATTAAGTAATAAAAGTAGTATATACGATAATATGTTAACAACTTATGAAATAAATATACTTTCGTCAACAAAAAAATATGTTATTCTTTGTTTATAGAATCTGCGTATTCATTTATTGGGTAACGTATGCTAGAAATGATCCTTAAATAATAATAAGATTTATGAAAGGTTTTTTTAATTATCTACATTTAATACGCAAAAGTGTATAACTTATATTTAATAATAAATGTTGTAAAAACAAACACATTTAATATGAGTGCTATGTTCAACAATTTTTAGAATGTAAATTATTTTATACTTTTTAGTCAAATAGATAGATAAATGGTCTTTATAATTGTCAAATTCTCATCACCAAGTGATATGTAACCTAACCTTAAAAAATTAACTTAACTATCTGAAACCCAAGCGGTTTGTAGTTGACCAAACTATTAGCAGTAGCTTGAAGTTATAATATTATGTTTAGAACATTTTATAATAGATTTTAATCTATTATCCTGAAATCAATCATAGGTATTAGGTAATGAAATCAATTATAATCTAAAACAATTGATGTCAATTACCAATTCAGTATTCCATTCTAATTAGATTAGTTAACACAACTTCGAGAGAAAACGAGATCAAACTGTCCAAGATGTTCGATTGCGGCGAAACTTTGGACTCTATCAATTAACCTTATCACATATAAGAAAATTTCACTATTAAATTATTTACATTTTTGTATATATATCTGAATGAATGAATATAAGTGAATGCTGACAATTTGTTAATTTGTCGTTTACATCCCGTGACCTTGATTGCTGTAAAGCATTTGAAACGTCATTTTCTTTAAATATTCATATTAATATAATATGATCTTAGATGTGTGAGTCCCATCCGCTTTCGTTAGCTTTCTAACTGAGCGCAGTATTAAAGGGCTTCTGCCTAATTTTCAAGTAAAAAAATTTAATATTTATTACTAGCTTAGACTTACACCCGCTTTGCTAGAATTCTTCTAACAGTACCCTTAATAGTGTCATAATCTGTACTAAATTTTATACAAATTGATCTAGCTATTTCAGCGTGAGTGAGTAACAAACGTACACACATATAAACATTCGAACTTTCAATAGTAGTCCAATTATAACTTCGGTATCCGATTTCGTCCTTTTAAAGATTGAATTTCCTACCAAAATCTTTTCTTGGCGGTTACCTATATCACCTTATGAATACTGAATAGGCTGTCAAAGCCCTCATGTCCAGCGTTGGTGTGGGCGTTGATGAATCAGTCAGGACAAGTATATATTATATACTAGTAGCTCATTCTTGCTTCGCTTGGGTTCGCCTCTGGAAAAACAAAAATAAATCTATCCCTCGGGAACTGTATATTTTTCCGGGATAAAAAGTAACTTATATGCTATTCCAGACTACAAGCTATCTTTGTGCCAAATTTCATCCAGATTTGTTCAGCCGTTCGGGCGTAAAAGAGAGATAACATCCATACTCACAAACTTTCATATTTATAATGTTAGTATAGATAGTACTATCATTTTTCTGCGGCTCTACCCACGCAGTTTATTTAAGTATGTATTATGGTATTATAGCTCCATTCCAATGGCCATATTTTTTCTTCTTTAATATGCAAAAAAAAATGCAATATATATACATTCAAAACGAGCTTTATCTATAAAATAATTTTAATATGAAAGTAAAATATTACGGCTTTAATTAAAAAACCTGATAATTTTGTTTTTCGTTGATACAAATGTTTAATTTTTTTTTAATCTTCATTATCAATATTTAGAGTAAATTATTTATTAGGTACCTATATTATTAGAAAATACCTTTATGAAGCTAACATAAAATGGAGCTAACAAAAATAAAAAGCCTAGCAAAGTATTCTCCATCAAAAAGTTACAAAAGAAAATAGCGCTACAATACAAGTACAAAAAACGAGTGCTGTAGACCCATAAAGTTTTAGACACCACCTAAGTTACATATAGAATTTATTTACACGTAATTGTTAGTAAATATGTACTAAAGTTCATGAAAGGTTGACATTTCAAAAACAAGCCGTCGAGTTCGAAGTTTCTCATTGTCACCACACCTGGGGATCTCAAGCAGCCATTGAAGGGTTTATTCGACAATTCTGAAATATTAAAAGAGCTAAGTTTCCGTGTTACGAACTCCAAGAGCCTTGTTAAGTATTCTTTACAAACTTCCAGTGTTTTGAATAAGTTGTAAGTAAACAGTCTTGGTAAAACTGTGAAATTTATTAATTATTTTCTTGTATGTCTGATTTCATTAAAATAACGTTTAAAAAGATAACATTCTGACTGTACATACAGTTTGTGAAGGAAAATTAGTAAATAAATAAATAAATATGTTGGGATATTAACACACAGCACTATCTAGTTAGATGGTAAGCTACGAGGCTTGTGTTATAGATACCAGATAGTTGATATACTACACAAAAATAGCTTTAAATACATTCCTACATAACAACATTCCTGCTCATCACACAAATGAATGCCCCCAACGGGACTCAAACCCGCGACCGTTGGCACAGCAAGTACAACTGAGCCAAACGTATCGTCAAAGTAATAACTAATGTAAAGATTTTCTTTACTATTAGCGTGAATTTAGACAGCTTTTCTATCTCTGTATGAGACTACCTCAGGCAAAAAGAATAAAGTAGTTGGAGCGGGCAAAAATAAAGTGCTTGCTTGAAGTCTAAAATCGTGTAGCTTTTTATAATACCATTCTTATCGCAGTATATCAAATATAATATGTTTTTTTATAAATAATAATTAACTATATAAAATTACTATAAAAAGGTTTGGAAATAATCGAACTTTTATTATAAATGCAAATTCATAAAATCTGTCACTATTCTCTCGTACATAGCATAAAGAAAGTACGTAAAAAGTAGCAAAAATGGCTAAATACTTAGCAATATACCTAAAAGACAGACATAATGTTAAGTTTTTAACTATTTTCATCTTTTGAGCAGGAACTGCAAAAACAATAGAATGGTTGTGCTTAACCGAGCTCTTTGTACATTGTCACTTGAGCACTCACATTGTGCGGACTATTTATACAGACGGTGAATGCCGCCGTGTATCGAGCTCCAAAGTGCTTCTACACTTAAAAGGTTCGTCAAGCTCTGCGAGACGGGAAAATAAAGAGGATAAAGGGATAAAGATTTCAGATGTTAGCCGACCGGAACTAATTGCGTTTAAGTTTAGTCTAAGTGTTGTGTTCTTTGTGCAATTATAGTTTAAAATTGCTCAGTGAATTGTGTTATGACGGCAAATGTTTGTTATTTATATATACATACGTTTAATATTACATTTAGTAAAATATTATTTCTTTGTAAAAACATTTATAGGTATATAAAATACAAGGATAGCGTTATAGATATCTATGTAAGGTAATTAAGACTATGAGTAAAGATCGGTTTATGAAGTATATCTTTAATGGGAATGTACTTATTATGTGTTTGCATGTATATTATATATAAAAAACTGTATATATAACATTATGAGTACCATAGGCACGATTAAAGATAAAATTAAAAATATGTGAAACGATAAGGCATATTATTTAGGGTGAGATGATGTAAGATTTGATATTGGTAATCGATCTACATTTGTGCATTGTGCAGGCGTTGCAACTTGCAGTGCACAAGAATTTGCTAAAATACCTATTATTATTATTAGCAAATGTTAAGGTGCCGAATTGCTTGAAATATATTTTAATCTGTCAACGACCGCCAAGTCACCGGTGGCTCGGTTAACAATTACTTAGAAATTATCCTGGAGGAACAGCAAAAGATAATGCTCAATTAGGAACTAAGGTTTTTACTCGATACTCGAATCTAGGACCACATACTCTACAGCCGTATAAACCTGTCACTAGAACACCCAAAATATATGATATCTGTTTAGCTATTCAATAGATTTAACCCAAAACACTTCTAAATTCAGCCAAACATCGTTCACGTTAGTAATAAATGTAAATCACTTGATTGAATGTGTATTGGACAATGTGTCTATTGAAAGCGATAGATACATGGCGGTTGTAATGCTTTTTGCTATGTATTCGCTTTTTCATTCTATTGTACTAGACTACAAGCCTTTTTGATGGATTGTCAGCTGTTTTTTTTATTTTGTACTAGTTTACAGGTTCTACTTCTCACATTAGGTATTTATTTTTAGCTATTAGATGTTATTGCTGTCAAAAGTTGGGGCTTATACAAAATGTCTTTCTACGAGTATAACCGCAAGAATTTAGGAAACTATTGCCATTAAAAGGCAATCTTTAAAATGTCTATTCTCTAGCAATTTTAGATTAACAGAAAGTTTTAGCCCTTTAATGCAGATCGTCGGTGTGACCTACCAAATAATGTATGAAAGAATGAAGTGAAAAAGAATTATTTCTATATATACTCGTATTATAATAATTATTATGATTTTTATGTTATAAATAAACTGCAATATTTATAAGTAGGTACCTTAGTAGATTACTGTTATTATTTAAATCCATAAATGGCTTAAGTTTGATCATTATTTATTTATTTGTTTGTAGAGAATGCTCTATAAAAGTACTAAAAAAGGAATCTTTTCTAATAAAAGCCTAGACTGTTCGTCAGTAACATAAACTTTAAAATATGGACGTTTTACACGAGCGATATTTATTAGAATGGATTCACATAGATTGGTAGATAAAAACTTTATTGCACGCACGAAATATAGTATAGGGATATACTCATAGTTTATTTATACTAACCAAAGCCATAGGCCATAGTATGTGAAGACGGTTCATCTATAAAGGCAATATCTGCGTAAAACTACTTTTTTATCGTTCGAAAATTTAGGTGCCTTCCATCTGCTTCTCGGCTCCCCATGCAGATATAGAGATTAAAGATATAGTGGACTTATTAATAGGTAAAACTCCCAAAACCCAGTGGCACCATCAATCAAATCGTCACGTTTTGACTTACTTCACTTCACGTTCGCACTCAAAAAAACACCAACATATTATAAAATTAAATATATATATATATATATATATATATATATATATATATATATATATATATATATATATATGGATAAAATAAAGAAAAATGAAGAGAATATCAATAATTTCATATAATTTTTAAACATACATCATACATCATATTTACAGAAAACATCTATTCTATCTCAGCTTTTATATATTTTTGCCTGAAGCAGTATGAGATGTGGATCACAACGATCTCTGAAATCGCTTTATTTGAGTGTTTTGTTAGGACTGTTGGATATAAACGTATAACGAAATTATAGGGGTTCTTTAATCTGCTATGGATATGGCATAATACCATATTCAAATACGTTTGTTTTATTTCTACTGGCCGAAAATTAACATACACGGTTACGTATTTAAAAATATATGATCGTTTTTTCATATATGTTCATCATCGAGAGATTATACGAGAGACTAAAGCTGTTACTCATACTGAGCTATAAGAGTTATATTTTCTTTTGATAAAAACTCGTATCGTCTGTGGCCTATTTTCGATCAATCGCTTAACTTTACGCTTAGTTTAATAATTGCACAAAGAAACCTCGTTTATTGAGACTATGAAGTGGCTTTGGTGCTTAGTTATCTACGGAAAATTGCACACTACTGGCATTGCGTATGACATTGAATGAAAATCGGTTTCAGTGTGAATGAATCGACTTCAGTGGCTAGCTACGAGTATGTCTATCGCCCCCCCCCCCCCTCCCTATTCGAGTTACTAAAACTAGAAGTGAACGTTCCAGTACTGTGATTTTAGATGATTACTAATATTAACCTTAGTCTCTCCCGTGACCATGATTGCTGTAAAGCATTCGAAACGTCGGGAGCCAAAAATCTAAAATCATCAAAATAAATCCGTGAAATAATCGGAAAAGATAGTATTATTTAAAATATCAAAAATTCGCGTAAATCTAAGAAAGTACTAAGAAAGTATTAGATTATACTACATTTAACATTTTGTAGATATGTAGTTGATTACCAGTTTATATTATCTCAACATCGATAGTAGGTACTACTTGCTGCGTTACATAAAAGCGTAATAAGTTGTAAGTATGATGATATAAATAAATATTACAAAAGTGTAAAATAATCACAAAAGATAGTGTAATCATGATTATAATGTTACTAATAAAGTAACCATAAAATTATAGTATTAAACTATAAAGAAATTATACAAACAGAATATAAAAAAATCTGTAATAACTTTTTACTAAAACGTGATATCGATACCTTAATTGGCAAGCCAGCCAACTCCACATTTCGTCAAAAAATATTTTTTGGTTCAGATTGTACGCAACAGTAATTCAGTATAATTATTTTAGTAGAATTTTACATTATCAAAAATAACAGCTTACGATATTATCTACCCACGGTATTTTAGATTTATTAATAAGTAGTGTACAAAAAATATTATGAAGTTTTAAGTGTCCTCTGAAAAATTTCCTCTTATAGAAGTAGTTGGTTTTCCAAGTAAGACATCAATATGCGAATACAAAAATAACAAAATTTTCCCACTAAAATAACAAAATTGTACCAAAATCAAATATGTATATGTTAAATAAATTGTAAAATAACTTTTAAACTTGGTAAAAAAACTAAACTTATCTATAGGTATGTTATTATAATAAAATTGTATCTAAGCCGAATCTGTACATTAGATATTTTTTGAAAAATCTTATTAAAATAAACATTTTTATCGATACAGAGGCCGAATCTATGGTTTTTAGAATTTTTGCCTGTCTGTCTGTCTGTCTGTCTGTCTGTTACCGCGTCACAGAAAAACCACTGGAGGGATTTTGATGAAATTTGGTATGGTGGTAGCAGATTATCCGGGTCAACATATAGGAAAAAATGATGATGATGATGTTCTCCTGACCGATTCCGGCCACGGCGGCCAATCTCATTGAGACTAGCCAACTGCGCAGGAGATATTATAATGCATAAGTGTACGCACAGACATAACGTGCACTCTCTATTCCTGTCACTCTCATACTCTGGTGGGACGACTGCTCGACACGACCAGTGAGAGTTAAGGCGCAGGACCGACGGCTTTACGTGCTCTCCGAAACACGGGGGTGAAACACCGCTAACTTTCCAACTCCGGGCTATTACTGAGGCTTACTATACAGAAAGACTCAATAATTAAACTTGGCCCGACCCGGGACTCGAACCCAGGACCTTCGGTTCAGCTGCTCTCGAGATTTGCGCTTAGCAAAACATTCAGCGATTCATTTTTATATTATAGATTATATTCTTTCTGAATATGATATTCTATAAATGTATGATTAATTTAATTACGATATTTGCCAAAGAATTTTTATTTCAACCGCGCGTAAAGGTTACACACACCCATTTTAAATTTGAATGCATAGTTATCGCTTCACAATTGCCTTAGGTATCGCATAGGTAAAATAGTGTCCTTTTCAAAAAAAACACACACACCAGAATGAAGTATCTCTTTCTTCTCTAAAATCGGTTAAAAATAAGGAAAAATACAACAATATATATGCACAAACCACGATAACAACTATTAACCTACTTTGCGTCCGGAAAGGTTACTGTTACTACAGTCGTTTTCTTACACCGCAACGTAAAATCATTTACTCAGTGACATAAAATATAGGCAATATTTCTATACTTCCCGTCGTTCTTTACTTTTGTAAATAATACATTCCACTGCTACAGATTTAATATTCTGAGCACTTTGTGTCAAGCGCGTCTCATGTTTTATTTCTTTAGCAGAATATTTTAGCATGTTTAGAAATGCTCAATGCAAGGCGTTATTAAGCAGGTTTTCTTTAATTGGCACATGAAGAAAGTTTTATTTGGTGTAAGAAACAGATTTTGTTTATTATTTATATGTAGACGAAAAGTTCCGGAGCTACAGTGAAGTGAATCTCAGCAATTTTTTCATGTTACTGTCCAGCAGCTAAAGTGTGATGAGGTAATAGAAAGACTATTATCACGTCTCTGCCCAATTATTTACTATCCCGTACACATAATAGAGCTTTGGTGTACTAAGAGTATAGTATTTCAAAATAGACACCAACATTTAGCAGTCCGCCTTTAAAATATTAAATAATAATAATAAAAAATATATTTTTTTACTGTGGATTGTGTGATATGTAATTAAGTAGCTATTTACTATTTTCAACAATTTGTGTTTTGTGAAATTTAATGCTTCTACGTAATTGTATATAAACATTAATGAGTTTGTAGGTGCAGTAATTCCCGTGGATATTAATTGCAAAGATTTACTCAAAGATCCAGAGAGCGTACTCAAAACCTGAGAGAAACGAGAGTCAGTTAGTCATAAGTGATTTAAGCGCGTACGTTAAAGGGTGAAATATATTTGTAACAGTAAACTCTGATATTTTCATGTGCGAATCATGTATAACATGATTACCACTTGCCTTGCGGTGAAGGCAAACATCGTGAGGAAACCTCATGAGAGAGCCTAACAAGTTTTTGAAAGACGTGTGTAGTCCGCCAACCCGCACTTGGCCAGCGTGGTGGACTATGGCCTGATCCCCCTCGTATTGAAGGGAGGCCCGTGCCCAGCAATGGTACTTTAAAAAAGGCTGAATACATACATAGATACAAATACATACATAGTACAAGGGATAGAAGCTCCCATTCGAGTTATTGTGAATGGTATAATTTAGGACCCCGATACTATCTCACGACATTTCTGTGCAGATATCGGCATTTTAATATCGCTATATGGCCCGAGTACTATGATAACCAAACAACAATTTCTACGTTCACGTATGCATGAAGTGATTCGCGAACTTTATATTTTGAACAAGAAGTATTTATTCATGTAAAGAGTGAATGCAAAGGTACCCTACTTGTATATTTATATCTAAATTTAAATAAACAATCTATCTAAGTTTTCAAAATTATGCCACCGTGTAGAGCTTATGACGATAGCAAAGTCCAAATAATTAAAACAAATACATTACGTCCATCTTGATTTATCTTTGGAATTATTTTATTCTGTAGACTAGCATTGCCCGCGGCTACGCCCGCATTCACATTACCAAAAACCAACTTCTTAGGTTTTACATATTAGTATACTCTTACAATGCATTTTTTGTATTTTTTCTCAGAAATGAGATATTTTCCTGCGGTAAAAAGTATCCTATATGTTGACCCGGATAACCAGCTATTATCATATCAATTTTCATCAAATCTGTCCAGTGGTTTTCTCGTGATGCGGTAACAGACAGACAGACAGAAAGACAGACAGAAAGACAGACAGACAGAAATTCTAAAAACTATAGATTTGGCCTCTGTATCGATAATAATGTCTATTTCAATTAGATTTCCCAAAAAATATTTAATGTACAGATTTGACTTAGAATTTTATTATATGTATAGATTTCCCTAATACTTGAACGAACGAAGAAGACGGTGACAGATATAATTGTAAATTAATCACATTATGTTCGCTGTTCTACCTTATTTTTTTCAAAGAAATCTTTGTATAATGAATATGTCGGTACTTATGGAATCATTTTATGAATTTCGAAAAGTTTAGAATTGATACGTTTATTCCGATTTTAAAGTAAGCATACTTATTCTTGTTAAAATGTATTTCATTTAATAATTTTAACTTTCTTTTACTTGCGTTTTATTTGCGATCTTCTTTCAAGCAAATGAAGAGATATTTGTTATTTATAAATAAAATACACTGTAACTTAGCTAAAATTCGGAAACCCTTACATTAGAAGTCAACGATACCAATTTCAGTAATTCACAATATTACACACATATAAAGCATATATAACATATAGAATATACATTCAAATATCTATTTTAGTCTATAATAATTCGAAAAAGGTTTTGATAACATAATCTCCAACTTCCTACGTCAAATACAAGTTATCAGTGTCACTTGGGTTGGGTTTACTGATTACAAAATCACTTTTCATTGCTTAATATTCTGTCCATTTGTTCAACTTAAAAAATATATAATTGTATATTTTTTATATAAACATTTTCTATACTATAAATACCTATACATAGCTATTCAAAATATTTTAGGTCATAATGTTACACATAAGAAGAAAAGAATTTGTAAATGATTATAATTTATATACCTAAGTTAATAACTAGCAGTACCCGCGGCTTGGCTTGCGTCCAAACTTCCGATCGCTAACAAAATTCACAGGATCACCTGCTGGACTAATCTGAAGATTGCCTGAAAATTTCATCAAAATCGCTCCAGCTGTTTCGGAGTTCATAGGGAACATACATACACACATCAATGTTTATTTTATTTAATGGACAATTTAAATGTATTTTTGCACGGGAAAAGGGAATCTTTCATGAAAATTTGGTGACACACCGACTACAGCGCCACCTACTTTTTAAATTTACCTGGAGGTGATAATTGAAATTTATTTATACATAATGTGTACATTTAAAAACTTTGCAGTCTTATATTTTAGCAATATCTGTAATGTCAGGTGGCTGCTTTAAATTCTTAGGTGTCACCGGGCTGAACTTCCAAACTCCGCGCCGGCATTGTGGTAGCATCCGACGTTTGACACCTCGACCGACTTCCCAAAACACCAATAACTTGGTAAACTCCACGACAGTGTGATTAACCCTTGTCTTATTAAATTTTAATTTTCATATACTTTCTATAAAGTTTGTTAAATCGAATTAATTTTTAATTCGAAATGTAAATTAAATGTATTTACTTTCAAAATTGTCGTACATTTTGCCAAATTTTTACTAAATCATAAGTACATTGAATAATATTCAATCCCTCAAAATAAAACTAAAAGTTTACTTAAAGCTTTCCGTTATATTATGTATCTTTATATAAAGTTAGGAACATATAATATACTGATTGCAACTAAAACAGACACCATGCATGATTCTATTTTGCACTATTACTAAGCAAAGCTGTGGCTTCATATTAAAGCATGAGATAGTATTAAAAAAAATAACAGTCAATTATAAATGTCCTAAGCGAGAATAAATCGAAGGATAATATTAACTATAGTTTTTATTTAAATATGTTGGGACATAAACACACAGCACCATCTAGTTCCATAGTAAGCTGCGAGGCCTGTGTTATGGATACTAGATAGTTGATACACTACACATATATAACTTTAAATACATACATATTATAAATATGAACACCTATGACTGGACTACAAACATTCGTCATCACATAAATGAATGCCCCCAGCGGGATTCGAACCCGCGACCGCTGACACAGCAAGTAGGGTCACTACAAACTGAGCCAAACGTGTCGTCGAATTATTTAGACTATTGTTCTAAACAGCTGGCATATAAATATGTATGTATGTACGTATGTATGTATGTATGTAGGTGTACCTCTTAATGAAGTTATGATTACATACAATATAATACAGAAGCAATAATCATTTCTTGTAATACTACAGGTGAATTGCGCAATCAGAAAGCCCACAGTGGTTGTACAAACTAATCTAATTAGCGAAACTCATCGAAAACTGTGCTGTGAACGGCGTTACTGATGGTATCGCTCCTGCTATTGTATCAAATATCTTAGTGCGAAATTTAAATGATTAAATTATTCTATATCAATTATTTCTCCTAGAGAATATTATTAGATAAATAATATTATATTAATACTAAAGTTTATGGTAGAAATTGGTTTATTTTTTAGATAAAAAATAAGAGATAAATTTTTATGGAATTTATTATTAAAAAATCAGTAAATTGATCTTTGACTTAACATTAACAAAAAAATAAAAACCGACTTCAAACAAAAGCACTAAAAAGTGAAAAATAACTGATTGGTAGTTTTCATTTACTATACATACCTATTCAAATATTTTCGAAGTCGGTGTGCTTTGGCTAAGTAATTAAAGCCTACCTATTAAATACATACCTAATCAAATATTTTTGAAATCGGTCCCAGCCCATACAAAGCAAAGCACACCGACTTCGAAAATATTTGATTAGGTATGTATAGTAAATGAAAACTATCAATCAGTTATTTTTCACTTTTTAGTGCTTTTGTTTGAAGTCGGTTTTTATTTTTTTGTTAAAAAGTTTTTATTTTTCCCTTTTTAGTGTAGACAATAGTAGCAAAGTAAGGATTCTAACGTGTTAGGCTTGTCAAATCAAACAAAATAAGCAAAGTATCTACTATTAGCCGTTGAAGAGTTCCACCTATCCACCTTCTGGCCTTGCCATCAGATCAGGTCAACAACACCGAACCACTGTACTATCAACGGAAATAGAAATACTTGCAAAGTTTCAAGTCAATATGACAATTAGAAGTAGGTTAAATTCATTATTAGTTGTTTTTCCACCCTTAGGGGTGGTATTTTTTTTTTGAAATTTAAATGGGACCAATCTGGAAGTATACCCTTTCAAACAAAACAAAAATTGTCCAAATCGGTTAATAAATGACGGAGTTCTGAGGTAACAAACATAAAAAAAAAAAAAAAACATACAGGCGAATTGAGAACCTCCTCCTTTTTGAAGTCGGTTGAAAACTACCATTACAATATGAAGGATATAAGCAAAGAAAAGAGAATGTCACAATTTTTGTTTTTTTTTTTTTATTTTGTACTGGTAACAAATCTATGTCTAATAATTGCATTCCCAAAGACTGGTTTTTACAAATACTCAACGAATATTACTAAAAATACGTTTTTATCTATGCCCAAAGCGAAAAGAACTGGGAATATCCATGACATATTGGTAAAGAAGGATTGTCCAAAAATGTATAGGTATAGTTGAAAGTTACTGCACACTTTGATCTCAATAAAAATATTATTACTTCTAAACTTTAAATTGCTTTATTCTTATAATCATCATCAAATATAGTATTTATTTAAATGTATAGCTATATTTGTAATCAATAATAAACTAGATCTTCCACGTATATTCAAAAACAACATTTGAAGTTCTTAAGCTCACTTTATACAGTGTAGCGAATTTAATGAAAATATTATGGAAGAAAATGTATCAGGTTGAAAGAGGTATATTAAAAGGGGTGAAATATTAGCTGCATATTGCATCTCTAAGGAGATTTTCTTCAAGTAATAAATTATTCCAGTATAAAGTATAATAACTGTAATTATGTTCTGGGAGATTAAATCTTTATTTTATGTCATTGTTTCAAACTTAGAGGTATTAAATTACAAAAATCACTAGGGTTGGACACTTAGTTATTTTTGGAATTAGAACTCTTTATAGCACTAGACACTCTTGGGTCCAAAAACTTTCAAAAGAAAAGGTATAGAAGAACAAACGAATTAACATACTCTTGTCATTACATCCATACTAATATTATAAGTGTGAAAGTGTGTTTATTTGTACGTTCGTTTGTTTGTTCGTCATTCTTTCACATCGAAACGGACCGACAGATTACCGTGATTTTTTGTGTGAAGATAGTTGGAGGCTGGAATATGACGTAGGCTACTTTTTACTGCGGGACACTATGTCATTTCCACGGGAAAACACGTTATAATACAACCCAAAAAAAATATTTATGATCAGAATTATTTGAAACTTGGTGTTAATACTCTTCAATACGATTAAAAAAATTACGAGTTTTAGCATTTTTCGAAATTCATCCCATAAGGGGGCAAAATAGGGGATGAAATTTGATTGATGAATTTTGTAGTTTTAGCGTGAGCGAAGCCGCGGGTTCTGATAGCACTTCATAAATAAGAACAACAAAATATACTGTACTATATATTTGTATCAAAATCCGCTAGATTTATTTCACTTCCTTGTAGTTGTACTTGGAATGACTTTGCGAACTGATAAATATCAGCACAGTAAGGCCATGACTTGCCGTCCAACTGATCTGAACTACCCCGATAAGTACCTTGATCTACGACGTAGTTCATTTAATAGTAGTTTCATGTTTCGCTGCCAAGGTACTGTTTAGACGACGCTAATAAATCAAGAAGACATCCTCCCACTGCTGATATTTATCTGCTATATTTGTATTTTGTATGTAATACCTTTATTACAATAAAGTAATACTATAATGAAAGGTAGTCGTAGTCCAGTGGTAACGCGTTCGTTTGAGAGTGAAGCGGATTCCAATCCCGGGTCTCACACTTTTGACATTTTCATGTGCGATTCATTTCTAACATGTTTACCACTTGCCTTACCTTACCTTAGGGAGGCCCATGCCCAGTAGTGGGACGTAAAAAAAGGCTGAGTAAAATTCTATAATTGAGTATAAATTTGCTTGGATTTTTTATTGTTGAAATAATAAAGTTAATTTGATAATTTTATATGTATTTTTCTGAATAGAACAAGAAATTATTTTTACTATATTTTCAAGTCTTATATAATGTCTTTATATAGTTTCTCTATGGACGAAAATAAATAAATAATAATAAATAAATATGTTGTGACATTAGCACACAGCACCATCTATTTCCATGCCAAGCTACGAGGCTTGTGTTATTTATACCAGATAGTTGATACACTACACTTATACATAACTTTTAATACATACATAATATTATAAATATCAACACCCATAATTGAAGAAGCATTCGTGCCCATCACACAAGAATGCGCCCTGTGGGACTCGAACCTGCGACCGCTGGCACAGCAAGCAGGGTCACACAAACAGAGCCAAACGTGTCATCAAAACAAAAGTTAATAAATTTAATGTTAAAGTTGTTTAAAATATTTTAAGAACATCTAAACAAAATATGGCATTATAATGTATCGCTTTGGCAAGCTCCTCTGCCTATAATAAATTTTTATTGAGAGACTTTAATCCTCGACTACGTCAAATGAAATCGGATTATTGCAGATCCGTTACGAATGAGGCCTCTTGTCTAATGCTCAATAAAATTTAGAACTGGTTTCAACAAAACTTACTTTTCTTAATAGGATATTGAACCATCTTTACGGGGCCGAATGGAAAATTGCCGTTTCAAAGTTAAACTGCGCAGACAGAGATAAGAAGTGCTGTTTTAATAAATTGATATGATACCGTTTTCTTATAATGCAACTTTTGTAGGATTTACTTAAGTCCAAGATTTTAGCATTTAAGATAGCTATAATGTAAAGCTATGTGTAGCTATGTTTAATCGGACTACTTTTACAAACTGTTATATATTTTGTATATACATATATGTATGTGCGTATATTTGTTACTCCTTTACTCAGAAATGGCTGGACATGAACAAAGTTTAGTACCTAGTACGTAGAGTAACACATATAGTAGACTGTTAGGCAGCTAAGGTCGCACCTGAGTGAAGCAGACGAAAGTCGCTAGTATTGTAATAATTTTGATTATAGTTATGTTTAGATTATTTTTATTAAAATATGTAAATATGATTAATTATGACTAATAACTAACTAAAGAAAATAACATAAGTAACGAAAAACATTTTTAGTTCGTAAATGTGTCGTAAATCTATTCGATTCAATTTTCTAGTAATTCATTATTTTTGTGTAGTTAAAATAAATCAAATATTTAGGTACTAATATGGATCTACGCCAAATAGGCTTTTAAAGACGTTGCTGAAATCAGGGATGCTTTTAACATTTCGAATAAAGTTGGTGAAGACCACTTAATTTCCAATTTACAAAGTTCACTGAACGTTTTTAGAAAATTAACAAAACACTAAGAATGAATGTCTACAACAAATATTTCATTTATAATATAAGAGAAGTTATAAAATGTTATTTAACATTTCCATTACATCCATCGTTTCTTTTGATTTATGATTTAAGTCTAATTTTAGACCATACTCAATATTTAAACTATAGTTGCCAATAATGATGAATCTAAAGAACTTTTTTTTCTAAAGACTAAATTACTTTCTTAATAGCTATTATTATTAGAGATAATGAAATCATTAATTAAAAAAACAAACCGAGAATAAGCCATACAGCTAAGTTCAACAACCAAAATCAACAAACTTTGAACCGTAGTGCATAATAAATGTACATGTTTTAAAAAAAACTAACCTTTTCGGATTATTTCGCGGATTTATTTTGATTTTTGGTTCCTGACGTCTCTCCCGTGACCATGATTGCTGTAAAGCATTCGAAACGTCGGGAACCAAAAATCAAAATAAATCCGCAAAATAGTCCGAAAAGATAGTTTTATAAAAAATATCAATTTTTTTAATGAATAACTAAAATAAAACAAAAAAAAGAAAAAGAAAAGGAAGTAATCATCTCCACTTTTGCACATCTTTAATTTTTCTTTTTACAATAAACATAAAATACAAAGTGTTTTTAAAACACGTTTCTTCAATAGATTGCAAGTTAAAATTTCAATCAGCTATCTATAATAGCTCAAAAAATATAACTTTTAAGCAAAGGCTTAGTAATAGGGTTCCGGTTTAGTCTTTGAATTCACGATCTTAAAAACTAAGATATACTATAGTAGATAAAAGTTAGATCTTTTATATCTACATGGAAGTAAGAATCTTTAGAATTTTCTTATCACGAAAGTAATAGTGTGTTAAGAACTTAAATGACATCCGCAGTACTTGACAAGCGAAATCGTTTAAAAGTTCGTGCAACTAGGTCATACCACACTTTTAAAGCTCTCAAGAAAATCAGGGCGTACGTAAATCGACAGATACGAATAATTTTCGGACGTTAAGGTGATATTACGTTGTCAGTATGATTGTTTACGTATTCAAAGAGAAAAAAAATTGTCTTTCATTTCATTTACTTGTAAAATTCTATTTCGTAATAAATAAAGAACTGTTTGAAGGGATGTTAAAAAGTAGTTTTTATTTTTACGCCTGTCGTTTAGGATTTTTTAAAAGTTTAAAAAAGTTTTACGTGCTTTATGGTAATATAGATAGGTATTGTTTTTGTCTATTTGATACATATGATGAATTCGAATGAATAGCGATTTCATTGATTTGCGAAGAATATTTGTAGAAGATAATCTGTATTAACCCTAAAGGGTGTAGGGAGGTACATAATGCAAGAATAGTATGTCTGATAGTTTGTCGTACCTTTAAGCAGCAATGGAGTAAGATCGATGTGTTTGTTTTGCGTAAAAAATTAGATACAGAGAGATATTAAGGTTCTTAGAATGCTGTAAAAATATTTTTATTTTGTCACATAACATTGGTAAACTTAGGAATATTCTTCAAAAAGTCATCTTGGTAGGCATATGAGCAAAGCGTGTGAAGTCACATATTTTGGGATAAATTTCGCTTTTGTTACAGGAAATTAAAGAACACAATTTTAGAAAATATCTTTAG
This sequence comes from Brenthis hecate, assembly GCA_951806755.1. NCBI lineage: Eukaryota > Metazoa > Arthropoda > Insecta > Lepidoptera > Nymphalidae > Brenthis > Brenthis hecate. The sequence continues at coordinate 3,761,745 of OX638267.1, read as the reverse complement.
TATACATTTGGTTTCGTTAAGATGATTATTAAAAAGGAAAATCAGCATTTAATGAAATGAGGGTGTTATGTAATTGTCTATATGAGTACAATGTCTACTGCTACGAGTAGCTTTTCGGGGACACGTGCCTCGTCAACCGTCTGATTAGGATCTCGGCGCTCTATGACGTGACGTGACTTTTACATGCGTTAACTTTTGTTAGTTCTATGTGATGTCATGATTGATTTCAACCTTTCGTTATTTTTCTAGGCAAAGTCTTATTTTGAGATTGTTTCTTTTGTTTTTGGTGGTGGATTATGGATACTAATATTGTTTTTTATATGCATTAAAAATAATGTTAAATAAAATGCTATAAATAATGATGGTGTAAGGTGGACTTATGGATAGATACTTCCCAAAAAACCATTCTTATATAACGTACGTGGGAAATGGAATTTTAAATACATGGACTGAAAGATAAAGCGCTAAAAATAATTACACATTAGTACATAGAAATATATGTGATGTTCTCCTTGCCGATTCTGGCTACGGCGGCCAATCTCATTGAGATTAGCCAACTGCGCAGGAGATATAAGTGCACAAGTACGCGCAGACACAAGTGCACTCTCTATTCCTATCACTCTTATACTCCACTGGGACGACCACTTGACACGACCCGTAAGAGTTAGGGCGCAGGACCGACGGCTTTACGTACTCTCCGAGGCACGGGGGTGGAACACCGCCAACTTCCCAACTCCGGGCTGTTATTGAGACTTACTATACAGAAAGACTCAATAACTAAACTTGGCCCGGGACTCGAACCCAGGACCTCCGGGTGTGCAGCCGTACATGCTAGCACTACACCACCGAGGCAGTAAAATAGAAATATATGTATAGTACATACAAATGTATAAATAACAAGTGAAAAAAATACAATATACAATATACGAGTATATACTAAGAGAAAATATATATATTGAAATATAGATGCTAATTGGATCCTCGAGAAAATACTGCTAAATATTGATACTTGACTTGGTTTTCATAATTTTGTAACTGAAATCAAAGTTTTGGTTTCCGTATTATATTCGATTAACAGAGTAATTGGCTATTGAAATATTTAGCAAAAGAATGATTTATTTGGGAAATTAAATTTAAAATGTTATATTTTCTGTTATCTCATAACTAGCGTCTGACCTCGCTTCGCGAGTAGCCTATGTATTACCGCAGGTCTTAGTCTATTCATGGACTTCCAAATCCATCCATCCGTTTCAACTTGAAGGAATAACAAATGCGTGTGTGTACGCATATACCTTTCACATTTTTAGTAGTCCAGTTTTTATTACTACAATTTTACAATAACATTTCAAGTAAAGTAATAAAGCAGGAGTACTTATTATTATTCTTATATTTTTTTGTCTATACTAGCAGAACCTTCATCCCCATTTTATACGCCCTTAATGATGGATTGATGATTGGACTGGATGATTTTCGGATCCTGTCCTCCCTAGGGTCTCAAATTATCTTCTTACCAAATTTCATCTAAATCGGTCCAGTAGATCTAGAGATTACCTCATACAACGTCACATACACAAAACTTACCTTTTTATAATATTAGAACAGATTGTTCATACAAAAATACTAAAATCGTGAATAAAAAATAGAGGGTGGGGATACGAGGATGGAAAACACTTTACGACTTATTCTCATACCTACGAAATATACAAAAAAAAAACAATTTAAACAAAAAAAAAAAAATCAAACGGAACTCTTATAGGATCACTTTGTTGTGCGTCCCTCGGTCTGTCTGTCTGTCAAGACCCTTTATCTCGGCAATGCGTGGAGGTATCAAGTTAAAATTAAAAAGATATACTATATAGGTCTACAATCTCTTGAAGATGTGAAAAATTAAACTTCCAAGTTAACGTAAAAAAAGATACGGCCGTCTATACCGCAAAAACAAATTAAAGAATCAAGGAATCAAAATGTATAGGGTATTTTCAGTTGATCCAGAACTATCAAATTTGGCAAGTAATACCGTCTTATACTACAAGTATAGGGAGAAATCGGAAAATTATACATTTGCAATTTACAATTAAATCATAGAAAAACAGGGTCTTTATGCAAGGAATGACGGACAGCGGTCCAAATTTTGAATTGAGTTAACCGTATCATGCGGGGTATCGTATGGAAGAGCTTTATTGGCAAAAGCTTAAACAGATATTAATTTCTTTTATGATGTATAGTTTTTATATTTACGTATACATTTTATATTTATATGTACGTACCTACAATTTTGTACGGAACCCTCGATGGGCGAGTCCGACTCGCACTTGTCCGGTATTTTAGAAAACACACGCACTTAAAATCCTGCGTGGTGACACTACCTAAAAGCTTACATTAAATTTTCAGTATTGTCACGACATTTAAAGTAAGCACTCTGAACCCATTATGCATGAAATGAAATAATTAACACAGAAAGCATATACACCTTTGTAATTACTGCCATTACGTTAATTACTTCCGCTATTTAAATACGATTTTTTTTAAAAGGTGTTTAAAATGAAAGATATAAAAAGAGGCCCGATTAAGTAGGTCAGAAGGTCAGAAAATAAGGATCCATATTTTTAATACAATATTTCTAAGAATTTTGTACGTTCATAAGTGGACTTTAGTTATGCCGATGTAATTTAGAAAATTAGTGCTAGGTTACGCGACAATTATATTATTATGAAAACTAAAATACAATACATAATACTTATGTATATATACATAATATTATAAAGAGCAGAGTTTGTTTGTTTGTTCGTTTGAACGCTAATCTCAGGAATTGCTAATCCGATTTGAAATTTTTTTTTGCATTAGATAGTCCGTTTATTGAAGAAGGCTATATATTATCATGCTACTACCCAAGGGAGAGGAGCAGTAACTATAAATGTCGACAAATCTGGCAGACTTCCCTACATTATGGTTAAGCTATATATAATATACTAGGTACTCACCCTTGCTTCGCTCAGGTTTGTCCCTTGGTACGTTTTGACGCTTATTATGGAATACATTTATTTCAAAAAAAAAAATTTGAAAAATTTTTCCGATGTTTTAATAGTTATTATGTTATTCGGGGTGAAGACAAATCCAACAAAACAAAAATCATAAAAATCGGTCCAGCTGTTCTCGAGTTATAAGTGTTGTTACAAACCCGACTTTGATTTATATAATACTACTAGCATTGCCCGGGGCTCCGCGTTCAGATGACCAAAGACCAAATTCTTAGGTTTTACACATTAGTATACTCTTACATTGCAGTTTTTGTATATTTTCTCAGATATGAGATATTTTCACGCGGCAAAAAGTATCCTATAAGTTGACTCGGATAACCAGCTATTAACATACCAAATTTTCAAAATCGGACCAGTGGTTTTCTCGTGATGAGGTAACAGACGGACTGACAGACTGACAGACCGAAAGACAGACAGACAAAAATTCTAAAAACTATAGATTCGGACTATGTCGATAATAATGTCCATTTCAATTAGATTTTCCAAAAAATATGTATAATATAATGTTACAACGTTTTAATGCTTGTCTTTATCCACTTGTAAAATTTATGTACAGTTACACCTGATGCCTAAAGTATTGGGCCTTTTTGTATGAAACGATAGGTATTTTTGAATAAAGTGCGCCGGACAATGTCCTATTGAACGCAGTGGCTGCATGACAACGTACTCTACGAAATGTTTGCTAGCAAAATGACAATATATTGATCGTTTAGAGTATTGCTGGTACAGGTATCTACTTGTTTTGGAAGGTGATTTCGTTAGTTTTTACTAGACTAAGTAAACTTTCGATTTGTCTTGCCTGTTGTAAATACGTTTTTACTGTTGTTTCATACGAATATAGATTAAAAATTAATTATAATAAAATGAGTACTATTACTTATGACAGTAAGGTTTTGTCTTATTAATTCATTTTCGACTCGTTTGTTTGTGTTGACCATAAAATATTTTGGGTCATTCATGTAACAAGCGTTATTTAAATAGCACCTGAGCGAAGCGAAGCTTCGCTCGGCGCTTGTGGGAAAAGCTATAAAAATTGTTTTTTTTTTTCAAAAGATACACCTACATACTATACATAGGTACATAGATAAATTTAAAAAGTGAAGCTTTATTTAAATACAAAATTTGATCCCAGTAGTTAGAGCCGTTTCCGAAATAAATGATATAAATTTATATAAGTACAAGAATTGCTCATTTAATGTTATAAAATCATTTTATCAATGAGATAGTTAATATTGTATACCTTTTTATAATACTCTTATATACGCAATATGTAAATATTTCATAACGACCAAAAACTTGTAAAATAATAGAAATCTAAAAAAAAAACATAGTTGACGCTTTAAAAAACTCAGCATTTCAAGTTTCTACGCAAGTGTCCGTTTCATGCCCCCGGCGGACGGTCACGGAATATTAACTAGCGAAATGAGATAAAAATAACACTCCCTGCTCAGGTGACGGCGGGGCTTGACTTCGGTAATTTGACGCCTTTATCCCGCTCACATTGCGGGATAATGACAGATGGGGCTATGTTGCCTATTTTTTTGTAATTGTGTAGTCTTTCGTTTATTTTGGAAACTGGTCACTAACCTTTCTTATTTAGAGCTAATATAAGATTTGTTTATATGGAAAGTATATCTTAGATTTATTATAATTTATCATTATAATCGTCTGTATAAATATAATAAATGTGAAAGTTTGTAGTTATGGATGTTTGTTACTCTTTAACGCCAGGACGGCTAAACAGATCTGGATGAAATTTGGCACAGAGATAGATTATAGTTTGGAATAACATATAGGCTACTTTTTATTCCGGAAAAATGTACGTTTCCCGTGGGATAGGTTTATTTATGTTTTCCTAGAGGCAAATAAAGTTCCTCCATCTATCAGTATAAGAATAAATAATTATTTCTTGATGAAAGTGTTCTTAAGTCATCCTACCAATTAATATAATTTTCTGACATAGTGCTATCAACGTATGTACTTATGTGTATTCTGAATTAAATCCAAATTTAAAATAAACATTTAGAAATGTAATTGGACTTTCAGGCTTTTATAATAAGGTCAGCTCAATAATAAATAATGAGTAGGTACTATTACTGTATTGTAATTAGTATTGCATGCATTTGCTTATTTAAGTTATAACCTATGACTTTATAATATAAGGATCCTAGTAATAAATTAAATTGAAGTATCTGTTTGTAATGTCAAAATAACAGGTTTTTACTCAAACGCATATGAAATTATATACGGCAGGTATTTACTACAAAAAAAAACACACACACACACACACACAATATCTTTCTGCCTGTTTGTTCCAGATAATCTTCGAAACGGCTGGACTGATTTTGACGGGACTTTCATTAACAAATAGCTGATGTAATAAGGAGTAACTTAGGCTATTTTTATTTTAGAAAAAAAGTAGGGATTCGTTAAAAAAAAAATTAAAACGTACCCAAGGACGCACCCGCGTGATGCGAGGGCAAGTCGCTAGTATTATATTAGAATATTTTGTAATACTCACAAAATTCGATTTCAATATTAAAGTTAAGGCAGGGCTATGACAGTTTCAAATGGTAGAGGTGAAACATGTATGAACTTTAACTGTATGTAGCGATTTGGTTACCTTTAATATCATCTATATTATTTAAACCAGCAGTTTTTAATGAAATACTTTGCATTAAGGTGAAAGGTAAATTTTATTTTTTGTATCAAAACCCTTGCAATTTCATTTAGTCAGTGTCGCATGTCACGAAGTAACATAATGGGAGTGCTTCTACGACATTATATAATTCTATACAATTTAATTTTTTTCAACATTTTCATACACTTTAATTTTTTCTAAAAATATTTAGCATATTTCTATTGTTTTAGGATAAAAAAGCGATGAATTTAATCTTGTTAAAAAGTTTTTATTTATAGGAAAGTTATAATAGTTTTAGGGTTTTAGTTTGAATTGCTTGCTCTACATTTTGTGTTGGAGTTTTAGGCTTTGAATTACAGGCTGTGTGATAGTTTCTAAATTTGTTTTTTAGGAATAAGAGCTACCACAGTCTTCATGTATAATATCCTCAGCAGTATGCAAAAAGTTCCATACTCAAACCATCAATATCCGGAGATCACGTCTCTTCATTTTGCGTACTATCGAAGTCATATACTTAGACTTAAGTCTTTTGCTTGCTACTTACCTGACGAGTTACCGACGTATCGATTCTGAAGTAATGTGAAACAGCAATTCAGTATATTTAATATTTTACAGGGTTAATTAACTATGATGGAATTTAGAATTACAAAAAAAAACATTTTTTACACTAGCACCTATTTGTAGCAGAATTTTAGTACAGGTGGGCAGCTGTAGTCCTTAGTGAGATTTGAAGTAAAAACGACAATTAAATTTTTCGTCTTTCCTAAGTAATTCATTAATCGACTAGGTAGATTCAATTAAAAGGATTTTAATGTAATAAAAGGTATGGCCAGTTGTTATATAATTGTTTCATTTAAAACATGCTATTCACACTTTCGATCTAATTTTGATTGAATGCTTGGTTAACTTATAAAAGGGGTATAAATACTAAAACCAATATATATTATTAGATTTCAATTTACACTCTTTAAGTTGATATATAAGTTATTTTGAACATATGGAACCTACATAGCTAGATTACAACTTCTGTCAACAATGTTCATAGAGTAGAGTCCTTTGCGCGGTTTGCTAATTATATTAGTTTGTGTAACTTCTGTTAGTCGAACTGACCAAGATAGTGCTTGGCAACTGCTAGCTATTATATAAGACAATTTATATTGGATAGGGGATTTTATGGGTTTGTGTTTAATAAGCAACTTGGTGGTATTATGATAAAATTAATAAAATTAATTATGATAAAATAAATAAAAAAATTAAAAAAAGATAGTGATTTGATAAAAATCCTAATAATACATAGAAGCTAACTGTAATAAATATATGAAAATAAACAGGGAAAATATAAAACGCGTTTATATTGCAAACGTATACATAGCGATGGGTTGTGAAAATATGTCATAGTTTTTAACTTTTGGCAGACGTACAGCTCTAGAACTGTTAGTAAGTAGTATTATAAATGTCAATAATATCTTTATTAATTAATTAATTTGATGATAAATAATAACTGTAAATGCCGTATAATAATCTTATTAAGACCTTTTCTACGATGATTTTGGAACAGATTGGAATTTTGACAAAGATAATTTTTCTTCGTACAGCATTTGTTTTTATTATATTTAGAGTTAAAATTATTTCAAAGTTATAAAATAGAATGATTTAATCATACTTCCCACTCACAACACTTGAGGTACACGAAAAAGCTCCTTAACTATATTACGAAAAAGTTGAAGCGTAAATCTAAACAAATATTGAGTGGATAAAGATAAACAAAATTTCAGATGAGGCAAGGGCGAAATAATTATTAAGTTACTGAATTATACTGTTATCACAAAAACTTTGCTTAGTTTAGAATTCAGCTTTCGTCGAGATAACACCTAGCCATACAAATGCTTCCACAAAATAACGAAAGTATATAAAACTTCTCTAATTTTCAAAGCGATGAAATTAGTATTGAATAATGAAGTTGTTATTTTTAATAGTATTATTTATTTTTATTTTAGTAGTATTTTTAATAGTATTTATTTTAGTAGTATTTTTAATAGTAATGATTTATGTGTATAAATCACATAATATATATTTTGTACCACTTAATTCACATTATGATTTAAGTGATACAAAATATATATTTTCGAAATTAGTGCAGTGTAATTAATTTAAGTACCATAAAAATAAAACGAAAATAAACGAAAATAACATAAAATAACATAAAATAAAATGAAATAATTATAATATAATATTTGTTACAGACAGCCTATTATATAGCCAACAACTATACGTTCAAGACATGTAACACCTCAGTCTCTCCCGTGACCATGGATGCTGTAAAGCATTCGAAACGTCGGGAACCAAAAATCAAAATAAATCCGCGAAATAATCCGAAAAGATAGTTTTATTTAATAATGTCAAACATTCGCGTAAATCTAAGAAAATATTACGTTCATGACATGGTATTTTCAACCGACTTCAAAAAGGAGGAGGTTCTCAATTCGACTGTATCTTTTTTTTTCCATAATAAATTATTAGTTTTAAATTAAAAAAAACACATCAAGAGCTATTGAGGTTGCATGTACGAGTATCGGGGGGCACGGAGTGCCCCCGCCAAGTCGAGCAAAAAAGGGCACGACAGTACCATCCTTTTCTCGAAGCGATTCAGAGCATTTTCCACCCCCCCATAACTTCGTTATGGATAAAGCTAGAAGCCTGAATTTTCAGTGACTAAAAGAACATAATAATACTAGGCATATTTCCAAATTACATTCAATTTGAACCTGTAGTTTAAGAACTGTTGCAGATCAAAATTCGCTAATATCGTCACTCACACACTCACTCACTCACTCACCGATCATCAAAATTCTAAGGTACTTCTAGCAGACATAGGAGCTTCAAATTTTTAACACAATTAGTGTTTAGGCTATAACGCAAGGAAAAACTCAAACATCATGCAATTTCACTCCTGTTTTCGAGATATACAAACTGCATAAGTAACTTTGTATTCCTATACAAATAGATATGCGATATATGGGATTACAAAGTTATTTTTGCAGTTCATACATATCATTTTTCGTCACTTAAACTACCCAAATGGATAGCTGGGTAAATAGTGGATATACTGTAAGTATTAGTGATGACTAAAATGTAATTATCAATATTGTATATAGTTTTAAGAAATAATATGTTTAATATATAAATTAAAACATATATTGTAATAAAATTTATAATTAATAGTAAATTAATTAATTATACAATAGTTGCACTGTAAAAGGTGGTTAGGTTAGTGTTTGTAAACCTTCTAACCTATAGGTATGTATGTTTGTATGTCCGATCCTATGTTCCCTCGTAATTACTAACCTAATTTCGATTCGTCTATTTATTAATGTTTATATTTGCAACTATATGTATTAGAAAAGTATGTTTTAAATGCGAAAATAATATTTTAACCTGTTTTAGTAGCTGTATAATTTTTATGCATATACAAATGGGTACATAAATGTAATGTGAAGCGTGTATAGTTTCTATCTACTAATATTCGATTACTGTTATTTATAATGAATTCAATAAAATATATACCTAATTAAGAAACAACTTGACGATTACTTAATTTTGAAACAAAGCTCGTACATTTTCTTTTACAAAGTATGATGTTGATATGAATTAAAAATAAAAAAACCTTGTCAACATCTCATTGCTCGTAATTGTACCCACCTATTAGATCATGGAATATAGAGGTCATGAAATATCAATCTCTTCGAAAATTACTTTTAAAATGGAATGGAATACAACTTTCGGGATTTAACTACTATGCTGCAGATAGACACATAAATCTACACGTCTCATTAAACTTATGTAAGTCGAATATCAGTATCGGGGTAGGTATTTAGGGTCAACAATGAAATTAAAATATTCGTTAAATTAACTATACATATTTATACTTAATGCATAAGATAGTAGTATTAAAGTCCAGGAATCCGTAATTTCCCAATACAATAGACTTAGATTTTTTATCATCCAGACTTGTCAAAATTTGTTACCTATATCAAAGCCTCTGAAAAAAGCCCACAGAGACGAGGAGTGGGCTTTTAAAAAGTCCTTAGCTGACACACAAGAAATAGTACAAGAAAAGAGAAAAAGAAGAAATATTTACAAAAAGAAATGAGATCCCATCAAAAACATTCTGTAAAAAATTGCAAGTCTCACAACGCATTTCTTCTACCGCAAAAAGCTATGAGATGTAATGTAAAACCAAGTCGGTTAATTTATTCATTACCTATCTATGGAAGCATATATCCGACAACTTTGTCATAAATCGTTACCGAATTAGTTAAGTTACAACATTTTATAGTGACCGTATTAATATTAGATATATTTATTTCTTTAATTAATAGAATGACTTGGCCATCGCACATGATAATAGAATCTACAAATAACAAAATTTACTTGAAATTAGCGTTCTGAGTGCATTATTTATGTTAGTGTATACATAAATTTGACCCGCTAGTGCTATGTTCAGATCATCTCAGCCCAAACACGTCCACAGCTGGACATAGGCCTCCCCAAAAAGTTCCACGACAACCAGTCTTGTGCCATCCGCATCCAGTGGGCTCCAGCGACTTTGACCAAGTCGTCCGTCCACCTTGGTCATGATATGTTTAATTAGGACTATTTAAAGTAGTAGACTCATATGTGATTATGTTTCCGTGCGATGGCCAAGTCATTCTATTAATTAAAGAAATAAATATATCTAATATTAATACGGTCACTATAAAATGTTGTAACTTAACTAATTCGGTAACGATTTATGACAAAGTTGTCGGATATATGCTTCCATAGATAGGTAATGAATAAATTAACCGACTTGGTTTTACATTACATCTCATAGCTTTTTGCGGTAGAAGAAATGCGTTGCGAGACTTGCAATTTTTTACAGAATGTTTTTGATGGGATATGTATATACAAGTTGGGATTACCTAGTGTTAATAAAATATTTGAAACACGCGCAAAACTTGAAATCGTTGAATAATTTTAGTTTGACATAAATTGATTTTAAAACAAACACATGAGGTCTATAAAATATTTTGTTGTAACATTCAAATTAATAGTATTGTTATAACCTTTTTGAGTGGGACATTCGTGATAATAGTTCGGGTCCAGCGATTACTTCACCGATACATGTACCCTGTAAATTATGAATGCATATATTTGAACTGATATTTTCATGAAGCCGCAAATTTTAGTTTCATCAATTAAATATTGATATTTAGTTTACGAGTAGTATTGTGTCCAATATTACACATATTATGGTTTTTTGAGTAAATAAAATACTTAGTTGTACAATATAGAGGGCTATATTTTTTGTTTTAAAATCAACCCCATCCCATCTATACTAATATTATAAAGAGGTAAAGTTTGTGAGATTGTGAGTTTGTGAGTTTGTGACGTTGTAGGGGTCTCGTTGTCTCTACTGAACCGATTTAGATGAAATTTGGTGACAAGATAGTTTGAGACCCTGTGAAAGACATAGAACACTTTATATCCTGGAAGTCATCCCTTAAAGATGTGAAAATGGGGATGAAAGTTTGCGTGGGGATTTAAGCTATGGACGAACCCGCGCAAAGCGAGGGTGAGTCGCTAATTATAATGTATAATATGGTAAATGCGAAAGTTTGGATAAATTAATGTTTGTTACTCAATCACGCCAGAATGTCTAAACGGATCTGGGTGAAAGGCAAAGAGATATATTATAGTCTGGAATAGCACATAGGTTACTTTTATCTCGAAAAATGTACGGTTCCCGTGGGATTGATTTGTTTTTGTTTTTTTTTTGTGTATAAATATTTATAAATACTAAAATAGCTGTAATATTATGTTAATTAATCCTAGTTAAAACATGGTATAACTTTACATAAATTAACTAAAGTTGGTTTATGTGCTAGATAAGGCGTTACATAATTATGGTCTGTTTTTTTCTCTTAGTATAATATTATTATATGCACTGAATAGGCGAGATAGAATCTTTTATGTATATTTTTTTATGTTCTGTGGAAGTATGTTCTTGTTCTGCAAAATTTGCAAGTACGAAATGTTTGCTTTTCGTCATGTGAATAAGTCCTTTAGATAAAGATTATAAAAATATACCAAACATCATCTATTAATGACGATTGAAAAAACCAAGTGGCTATAATATATGCCAAGGTATGCGCAGTTTTCTTAGTACAGTTAGACCATTATAAAGAGTAAAAGCTGAAAATTGAAAAATTAAGATTTATACCAAAAATCTATACCTACATATAATAAAAATTCTAACTGAGTCGAATCTGCACATTTAATATTTTTTGAAAATCTTATTGCAATTGTCATTATTAACGATACAGAGGCCGAATTTATAGTTTTGAGAATTTTTGTTTGTCTGTCTGTCTGAAAACGCATCATGAGAAAATCAATGGACAGATTTTGATGAAATTTTGTATGATGATAGCTGGTAATCCGGGTCAATATACTACTATACTTACTACTTGGATACTATTGGGATACTTTTTGCTGCAGGAAAATATCTTATCTCTAAGAAATTTATACTAACCGTTAAAACGTATCTAGGGACGAACCCGAGCGGAGGGAGGGTGAGTCGCTAGTCGAAGATAAAGATTATACCTAAAAAAATCATAATATTTTTTTGGATCTACTAAATTACTATATAAAGTCACATTTTAGTACTCTTTAAATTATAGTACGGTGCTTCGGTAAGAAAATAGTTAAATATTTAATTATAATAAGAGAATAGGTCTTTTTAGCACCATATAATAAAAAGAAACTTTAATACTCTTAAAGGTAAAGTAAAAAGATCTTATTCCGTCGCGAAAAATAATAAAAAGTATGGCTGTAATTAAGATAACTATCTTATTATAAATCTTCATTTCAAAAAGCCGACCATTTTATACCTTTACTTGAAAAAAAATGCGAAAATATAATAAGAAAAAAGGTAGATAAAAAGTAAAATACTTATTCATTAATTTAATACAAAAAGGATAACTGTTAGCCTTATTGGTATAGACTAAAATAATGATGATATTTATAAAAAGGAGGCATTGGAGCAAAGGTGAAATTGTTACGAAATAGTATAAAAATACGTAGGAAATGTAAAATATTTTCTAAATAACGTAGCGCCACTTAAAATTATTACATTACCTATTAAGAAATGGGCTATAAATAATAATTTACGTTTTTATATAAATGGAGACACTTTTCTCTTTTTAAATCAATCAGCAATTTGATTGATGTTAATCGCTTTATTTCTGACTAAGAAGTGCTATAAATTCACAGTATAAAAATCTATACCGTAGGTGCTTTTGATCTTTGGCGCACTTCCGCTAAATACAAGGGATGTAAAAAAATATAATTTTTTACGTAGAACGATTTCTAAGCCTTTAGCTGTAGTGCCATCTCGTGGTTAGTGTTATACCTATTACCTACCCATAATCCTTTCCCGACTGTCTTATAAAAGTACATATTTAGTATTAAGATGTTAGCGACTCACCCTCGCTCTGCTCGGTGATTTAAATTGACGTAACTTTTTTATTTATAAACCGATTGAAATATAACAGATAGTAAATGTTAAGTGAAGCTTACCACAATATAGTAGTGAAAACCGCATCCAAATCGGTTAAGCCGTTTTTGAGATTAGCGCGCACAAACGCGCAGACAAGCCGACAAACAGACAAGAATTCGAAAAATCATTGTTTTGGGTTCTATTGCGTAAATAAAGACCTCTAATGATAGTTTTTCTCAAATATCTTCCATGTACAGACAGCGATCAATTATAATTTTATTATATGTATTTTATTATATGTATAGATTTGTGAACTCCTTACTCCGCGCGCCCCTCAAAATGCCTCATCTAGATGCTTTCGTTAGACGACTGTATGGTTTAGACTGTGTTATGTCATCTGATGTTGATCATCTATGTATTCAGCCCTTTTTAACGTCCCACTGCTGGGCACGGGCCTCCCTTCAATATGAGGGGGATCAGGCCATAGTCCACCACGCTGGCCAAGTGCGAGTTGGCGGACTTCACATGTCTTTCGAAAACTTACTATATGTTGATCATCTATTATCTGGAAACTCATTACGTAATTTGAGTAAGACGGTTTTTGTTATATAAAAAAAGGCAAATTGTAAAAGCTAGAAACATAAGAGAATTATTAGGAATTCGTAAAGACTGAAAATCCTCTTAGCTTCTAATGTTATTACTGCGGCTTTGATAAAATAGTTTAACGTTTTATTTTCAAAACGTGATATTTTCATAATTTATTTTATTCAGAACAAATTGTTTAAAAATTACTCTTTTTATAGATTATTTCACGTACGAGTACATACGATACGTACCAGTATATCATAAGAAAAGGCGATGAAAAACACTTTAGATATGATTTAATTTTTCCCGAAAGGCAAGTTAGTATATAAAAAATAAAAATCGATGATAAAAGCTTTTATAAAAAATAAAGATGAGCGATGAAGAGAAGATATGGGTTGGTTTGACTGATATATCATATCTTATATGCGGGAATTATTTGAATTGATACTGTCCGCGAATTCACAGTTTACTTGAGTAGTTTGTAGGTATCTATTTAGTTCATCTGGCTTGAAACGTATCTTTGGAAATATTAAATCAATTGAAATAAAACTTAGTAATGTTGCTAATTTAGGTTTTTAGGTCATTATATATCTGTTACATACAGTACTTACCCATCGAGACGTCTATAATATTTTACTGTCTCCGTGACCATGATTCCTATAAAGCATTCGAAATATTGGGAACCAAAAATCAAAATAAATCCGCAAAAAACCCGAACACACAGTTTTATTAAAAATTAATACTTTTATAATAATTATTATAAGCATCTTTACATCTTCATAATATTTTTACAGAAAATTAACTGCTTTTTATTTAGTACAAATGCCAAGAAGATTATTAAAAATGTTGATGAGATCCGTGGTACATTTAACATTTTCAATGAGTCGGAAAATTTGCACCGACCTACATACTAAATGTATGCATGCTTTGGTTTACAGTAAATTGTTGGATTAAAGCCAAATAGCTTTTTTAAAATGTGTGAACAAAAAATCGCGGCCGCGATCTTAATAATGGCCGAGTTTTACATTGCAGCCTTTTGGCTATTTACTAAAGGTACTAGAGCTACATGCTGCATTGAAAGCAACTCAAAAATTGAGTTTTTTCTAAAGTACTAATATATGTTCTCAATGTATTGGATAGGTTTATATGCATACAATTAAATAATAAAAATATTAAAAGGTCTAAATAAATACGATAAAAATGAAGTTGCTCTAAAACGATCTTAGGAATTAAAAGACACTGCTTCATTTATCACAAGTAATATTGATTTCTATCTAAAAAAAAGCTTTAAATGAATTTTTTTTTATTTTGGATGTAAAATCACGTATTACTTAGATTTATGCGAATATTTGACATTTTTGAATAAAACTACTCGAACCTCTTCGGATTTTTTCGGACTTATTTTGCTTTTTGGTTCCCGACGTTTCGAATGCTTATACACATCACGTGAAACACGTAATGCAGTGCGTTATTAGGTTATATCACACTTTGTTATGTCATTTGAGAGTTAGGTTAATTTAAACCACTACACAATAATTGTATGTTATATTGTATGTACTAATTACGTTTTTAGGGTAACTATAGATTTCTCAGAGATGAGATATTTTCCCACAATAAAAAGTATCTTATTTGTTGACCCAGATAATCAGCTATCATCATACCAAATTTCATCAAAATCTGTCTAGTGGTTTTCCCGTTAAATGTTCCCAGACAGACAGACAAAAATTCTAAAAGCTATAGATTCGGTCTCTGTATCGATAATAATAACTATTTCAATAACATTTTCCAAAAAATATTCGACTTAGGATTTTATCATATGATCAGTTATACATTATAAAACTTCCTCACAGGCTGATTTAAATTAAGTTGACTATTAAAAAGTATAGTCGAATAAAGTTATTTTTTCTAAAACATAGATTTAATGCTTATTTCATTCTAATCATACTCATTTGTTTCTTTATTACTGGTCTTATTTTTAGGAGATAGCGGTTGTACATATATATCAATATATTGGCTAGAATATCATCTATACATATAATAAAATTGTAAGTAAGCCGAATCTGTACATTCAATATTTTTTGGAAAATCTTATTGAAATAAACATTATTATCGATACAGAGGCCGAATCTATAGTTTTTAGAATTTCTGTCTGTCTGTTACCGCATCACAGAAAAACCACTGGAGGGATTTTGATGAAATTTTGATGGTGATAGCTGGTTATCCGGTTCAACATATAGGATACTTTTTACAACGGGAAAATGTCTCATTTCTGAGAAAAAATACAAAAACTTCATCGTAAGAGTATACTAATATGTAAAACCTAAGAATTTGGTTTTTGGTCATCTGAACGCAGGCGGAGCCTCGGGCAATACTAGTCTAAGCTAAGATTAATAATTATTATACTTATAATATGTATTAATTGTTACAAAAGTGATTTAGGGATCAATCTTAGTTAACTACTTCTATATTAAGCAAGACACTTATAAGGTTGGTTAACTTAAGCTATAATTTGTTTTCTTCTGTTGACATTGAAATGACACGAGTCAGAATTAATTGACAAGCCAAAGGCTTCTCTGAGAATAAATAAAATTCGAAAGGGAAAGTAGGTTCTATGACACTTAGATGTAATGAAATAATTCATGCTCTAAAAGATCACAAATGTAACAATTTGCATATTGTAAAAACATCGCAATAATTTTGTATGTATGTATGTTTAATATTTTTTTCTTTTCTTGACAAGTTTCAGAATTGGGTATATGAAGTTAAATTGGTACTAAAAAAAATATTTGTTCAGGTTTTTTGCAAATGATAACGTATTTGCTGTGCATAACACTTTAATATTATAAATGCGGAAGTTTGTGTGTGCGTGTGCGCGCGTGTTTGTGTTTGTCACTTTTTGATGCTTAAACGACTCGATAGATTTGAGTGAAGTGGAAATGGAGATAGCTTACTTAGATCATCAATTAACATAGGATAGTTTTTATCGACGTATTATAAATACAAGAGAATTCGTTTTTAGCCCTTCTTTTACGCAGATAGACTAATGTGTTTTTCCTATTAAAATTATTTATGGGATGAAGAGGGGCATGTGTGAATTACTGAAAAAAAAAACATCAGACAATATTTTTGATGCCACATAAAGACAAACTGATTACGAGTAGATTTTTCTACACACACACATAACTTTATAAAATAAACAAATAAACACACTTATATTTATAATATTAAGTATGTTTGTATCTATTATATGAATATTATGAGATTTTATACTGTAAAAGTAGCCACTTGAGCAGGGAAAAGTATTCGCTTTATGTCATGCACCAAATGCAGTAGACGGTTTTATGTATCCACGATGATTTACGTATATTTCCGATGAGGCGTATTAACCGATTTATGATTATTCTGTTCATACACGCTCTGTTTAACTTATAAAGAGAAAAATATATTGTTATAGGAACTATTATATCAGTCGTAATTTTCAAGGTGTGTACAATTGTACATACTTAAGGAAAAATATTATCACTGTGCTCTTAAAAAGTATTACATAATTTTTCATATAGATTTAATATAAACTTATAAGATTATTTTTTAAATTATTAATCCCTCCATGACCGCGGACACGCCGGCGTGTCTCTTAACAATTCTTATAATTCTTAGAATTTTAATTAATTTCTTAGAAATTTTACAGGAGGTGTTGACGGCCGTAAAACAATTTCAAATATATTTGACATCGTTCTAACCTATAAAATGTGTCTAATACTTGAATCATTCTAAAAATCTTCAACAGAAAAACTTAACTGCCTTTACTTAACTTATATATGTATAAGTAAAAAAGCGTACCAGAATTTATGTCTTTAGGCGAGAGTTCCAGAGGACTTTACAAGCGGTTACTTGACGTTTTCCGGGTAATAACGTTGTTTTAATTCTAGTAACTAGATCTAGTTACTCGGTTTCCGGCGGCTATCCTTTTAACTTGTTAATCAGCTTTTTCGACCGCACGGATTCGTGTTCCGCTACAGATAGAACGCTAAATCTTTCTCGTGACACATTCCTAATTAATACACGGTAACTTAACTTGCTTTACTCTTAAGTTGAGTGTGGATTTTAAAGTTTGGATTTTAAGTAAGATATTATGGATTATTCATCCATTATTTTAGTAAGCGTTTGCTATTGCTATAATAATTTTTATAAGGTACTAGCGAATAATCATATCTAGCCATTTATAGCGTGAAAAAACACACACACACACACCTATGTATACCTACACACACATACCTATGCGTTCGCGTGCACGTATGCGAATTATATTTTTACTTTAATATGCGCATAAATACATAATGAATAATTCACCTCAAATTGTGCATACATACATAACTTTTAAAACAAGGACTTACGTGTTGTGTACAGAATATACAACCAAAACAAGAGTTATTGAAGTTTTTGTCTGTTTTTCTGTATGTCTGTTTACTTTTCACGTAAAGAGTACGGAACGGATTTTAACTAAAATTTGTACAGCGATACTTTATTAATCGCATAGGTGTTTAGAAAAATATTTCATTCTAAGGGAAAACACAATAACGGGTTCTGAATAGTCGCCTTTAGAAATTTTTATGACTAACACGGGCTAAGCCTTCAAAGAGAAAAGTCCGAAATAGCATGTGTCTGTCATCTCAGGTACATTCGCAATTACTATTTTTATTTATTTAAAACGTACCCAGAGACGCACCCGAGTGAAGCGAGGGTACGTGACTAGTAAAAAATAGCACACAAATTGGTATGCGAGTATGAAATTAGTATCTACATTTTAAATTAATATTAAAATAAATATTTCTAATATGTAAAGAACCAACATTCCATGCTGAATTATTTTCACCAAAAGAATAATAAATAGGCCTTATTTTTCAATACAAAATTATTATAAAGGCAACTGCTAAAATATTATGAAAAGCGTAAAGGATACTTTTTATCCATTCAGATTCGATAATTTACGTAGCGCACCTGAACCCTTAATCAGAAATCGATTGGGCCAGCTTTGGGCGATAAATGTGAATCACCTCATTGAGTGAAGTGCGCAAGCTCCCATTTAGAGCAGTAGGTGCATGACACTTATAATAGTTCTCTATATGAATTTTGATGCATAAGCTTAATAAGCAACGCTATTTTATGAATTTAAATGAAAATTGTAGCTTTGGTGATTTGACTATGACTGTGCTATTGTGCTGCCAGTTAAATTAACTTCCTTGAAAAGGGTTGTTTTATAGAAAATGAAGTAGTATTCAACGAAATACTGTTTTACAAATTTTTATTAAATTTTTATAAAACAGTACCCATTTCACAAGAAATGGTACGTTTTTATATGTTTTTACTTTGAAAATTGTGGAAGCACATATCTTGCTATCTATGCTATACGGTACTTGTGTACCTACATGTATTTTACTTATTATTATTATTACTAATTTGACAAATTTTAAATTTCTATGTTTAATTGTTACCAAATCGTCATATGAATTGTAAGAAAATGTTGATTTGGATTTGATTATACAATGTTAAACATCATAATCTATACATATAATAAAATTGTAACTAAGTCGAATCTGTACATTAAATATTTTTTGGAAAATCTTATTGAAACATTATTATCGATATAGAGGCCGAATCTATAGTTTTTATAATTTTTGTCTGTCTGTCTGTCTGTCTGTTACCGCATCACAGAAAAACCACTGAAGGGATTTTGATGAAAATTGGTATGGTGATAGCTGGTTATCCAGGTCAACATATAGGATACTTTTTACCACAGGAAAATATCTCATTTTTGAGAAAAAATGCAATAACTGTTATATGAACGCGGGTGGAGCCGCAGGCAATGCTAGTACGATATATAAAGGTAGAATTTGTCATAAGTAATTCTGTTTAAGTTCTATGCATACTAGAACTTTTAATGAAAAATCGATTGGGTCTCGCGACGAGCAATAATGTTAATCACCCTTTTAGGGGCGGTGCACAATGCACGACAACCATTATTGTCGGGTATATATGGGCCATTTGATTTATTTATCTATTGTAATTTTTAACAATAGAAGGTTTACATATTTAATTTGTTACAAACTCTTTATCACATATTTTTGGCTTTGGTATTTGAGGATTGTTTTAATCAAATCTATAGAATACGTATAATAAATATAATTGCATTAAACCTTAATAAATTTGTTGAACGAAATAAACAAAACAATTCTAGTAATAAAATAGAATTATTTGGACGTCACTTGTTTACTATGAAAATCAACATGAATTAAAATTATTATCATGAAAATAATAACTAAGCGAAACTTTTATGGTTTTTTGAAACATTAAAAGCTGTTAATTTAATTTCCATTTAACATAAATTGATTTGCAACAGAAAGTGAGGGAACAGGTGCGGCTGTGTTTGGGAGCACACGTCTCCACTATAATATTCCCTATGTAGTAGATTGTTCGCAGTGTGTATAGCCTATATCGATCAGGAGAATATCGTTTTTTCCATAACATGCATATTTTAACTTATTAAATAAAACAGTATATTTATAAAAATGGGCAAATAGTCAATTTCATATTTTTTCATCTCTATAGATTTTTTTGTTTAGTATTTATAAATATTTCTCATTGGACAAATTTATATGTTAATATGTTTAAAATTTTTTGTGCTGAACCCTATTTCTTTTTCTAAAATAAAAGTAGCCTATGTTACTCTCTATAACATTCAGTTTCAGAGATTATCCGGAACAAACAGATAGACAGACAGAGAAAAATAAAAAAAATGTGTTTTTCTTATAAGTACCCTATATAATTTCATATGCATTTCGTACAGTTCTGTTATTTTGACATTACACACAGACACTTCAATTTTATTTATCTGTATAGATGTTTATCAAATAACTGCCTCAGTGGTGTAGTGGCTAGCATGTACGGCTGCACACCCGGAGGTCCTGGGTTCGAGTCCCGGGTCGGGCCAAGTTTAGTTATTGAGTCTTTCTGTATAGTAAGCCTTTCTGTATAGTTAGCCTTTCTGTATAGTAAGCCTAGTAGTAACAGCCCGGAGTTGGGAAGTTGGCGGTGTTTCACCCCCGTGCCTCGGAGAGCAAGTAAAGCCGTCGGTCCTGCGCCTTAAAACTCTCACCGGTCGTGTCGAGTGGTCGTTCCACCGGAGTATGAGAGTGATAGGAATAGAGAGTGCACTTGTGTCTGCGCGTACACTTGTGCACTATAATATCTCCTGCGCAGTTGGCTAGTCTCAATGAGATTGGCCGCCGTGGCCGGAATCGGTCAGGAGAACATCACTTATCAAATAGTCATATTACTTACACTACGTAGTAGATATCGACGAGCTTTAGTGTTTCCAAAAAAAAAAAATTGGAAGCAGTTACTTTTATATCTTATTAGGGTATCTATAGGTAATGTAAACTTCCACTTACGAGTATTTATTTTTTTATTTTTTGTGTTTTAAGTCGTTTTTTTTTAAGTTTTTATTTTTCCTATTTTAGTGTAGACGTAATAGTAGAAAAAAATACCGAAATCGCTTCGAGTGTGCGTATAAAATTTGAAGAGTTCCGTCGATTTCTCCAGGATCCATTATCAGATCCTGACCCGATTACCATGAGGTTGCCTGAGAAGTATACCCTTTCGAACAAAAAAGAATTTTTCACATCGGAGTTATAATAATGATTGTAACGAATTGAGAACCTCCTCCTTTTTTGAAGTCGGTTAAAAATAATAAAAATAGTACAAAAAATATAGACGTGATAAGGCCGTATACCTGTGGGAGACGCGGGAGACTGCACTCGACGGCCAACGTTAATTTACCGATACAAAACTTAAATCTAAGGTAAGTAGAGTTTGAATAAAGCGAAATTATTTAAAATACATTCTTAACTATTAAACGAGACGAAGTAGCCGACATTTTTGTTCTCAACTTTTAAATACTTAAGCAGAATATTCTTAGTTCGAAAGTTCTTAATAACATCTCTTACTCGCTGAATCTTAATAAACAAGAAAAAACTTTGTTTAACATTTCTCATTTCTTATTCTTCTTATAGACTTTCATTTAAAAACTTGGGAATTAAAGCCTCCTTTAAATAAAACTATTCTATACAATAAACAAGTGTCTTAAGTGAGATTTTCTCACTTGTTGACAGCTGAAATTCTAGCTTTTAGTCCATGAACGAATAAACCACTGGACGAGACATAAAATACAAATGTATGAAAACTCGTTCAACCAAAAGACGCATAACGCACACAAAGATTTTATTACATTATTATACACACAGGTACACAATACAATATTTCTAGTGCTTGAACGTAATCGATAAAATACATATATCGATGAACCAATTAATGACATTTTAGACATTGGTTAGCATAGTCATCATATTTTACATCTTTTAATTTAAAATATCTGTATTTATTATAATAAATTAAAATAAATGAATTAAAGAGGCAATAATAATGTGTCAAATAATAATTATTTTTTAATTTGAT
Source organism: Brenthis hecate (assembly GCA_951806755.1). Lineage (NCBI taxonomy): Eukaryota > Metazoa > Arthropoda > Insecta > Lepidoptera > Nymphalidae > Brenthis > Brenthis hecate. The sequence continues at coordinate 3,739,433 of OX638267.1, read as the reverse complement.
TTATATAAATACGATGGCATTGATGGCAGCATTCTGTTGGCCTATAATAATGTTAATGAACAAATGAATATCGGGTGTATATTCCATTAATATATAATAAAAATTATTTTTTAAAGATTAAAAAAATATTAAGCTAATTTAATTAAATAAAGTGATTTTGTTGATTCTGTTATTGAATTATTTTAATTGGCAATTGATTGTCTCGGGTAGCTTATAAAAATGTGACACTGTCCTAATATTGCTCAGTTCTTAATAAACATTTGTGAAATTAGGAAAAAGAAAAAGTAATTGCAAATTAAAGTGAGTGTTGGATCGTGAAAGTAAAATAGATCGTGAAAGTAAAGTGTTTTATTACAAATCGCCAACCCAGAAGTTTAGTGCTAAAACATTATTGTTTGATTTTGTGTAATTTATGTGTTGAAATAAAATGATCTTTATTATTATTACAATGGAATAATATTCCAAAGTATATAAATGTGGTATAAAATAAAATAAAAAATTAAGTACACATACTAATTATAATTTTTGCATTTATATTTTTATGTGACTTAGAAAATATTTTTATAAATTTATTGTCATCAGATTGTAGGATACTGTGATAAAAGTATTTTATGTTATTGTACTGTACAAATAACACAATTCGTTCAGTTATTTCGTCAAATATCGATATATTTTTCGACATTGTCAAGCACTAGTCGATGTCAAATGGACTCACTCGACAGTTTAGTCATTTGTTCTGAATGGTATAATCCAGGGATTTTATGATGGTTGTCAGATGTCAACAATACATAGAAATATCGACTATATTTAACATAGTTGGATAATATGACATTTTATTTTACAATTTTATTAAATTGTGTGATAAATAACAATAAATGTAATAAAATAATGTATTTACAAGTGAAAAGAAACAGTGCTGCTTCCGCCGCTATAGTTTTTACACCATTTAACAGAACATTTAATCATTTTTGGCAGATTGTTTGTTGACAAGTAAATGCTTGAGACTGACGCAAAAAACAAACGACAAAGGCTGAAATTTCCTGGCTACTAATAAGACAGATAAAGGTACGTCCGCTTATATGTCTGGTCCAGTGACTTATTCGTTCATGTTTTAGTCCAATATAAAATCCGATCTAATAGCATATGTTATGTATACATACACGTTTTAACCCTATATATTACTATTTAATCCATTTTGAAGAAATACATAGATATCGACAAATTGATATATAATAATCATAAATAAATCATTTCGATAGTTTGAAAGAAATAATTTTTTTTATACAGAGATATCACTTTATACAGAGAGTGAGTGTAATGTGCTTTCTACCTACAAACTAACACAACTCTTACAGTGCACCAAATTGTAGTCATCGAGGAAAACATAAGAATGCAGACGTGAAATGCCAAAAATTGTACTTATGTAGATTGTGGTCTGTATTCATTATCCAACTACAGTGAATCAAAGAGGTGGATTATTTTCAGGTAACAGTTATCTGAAAATATTCGAAATTCGAAAATTGTATTGAATTAATTCCACTAAAAATAAAATTCATACGTACCTATAGTTATTGCCAAAACCTAAAAAACAAACTCAATTTTGATTTCTTACACCAATTCATATGACATAGACATGCAAACAAAATAGTGATCTAAATACTAACGATATTTTTATATTTTATGTTTTTCTAACACTTATTCCAACAATTTTATCAAATTAATTAAATGGTTCGTTATCGCTAAGCAGATCTTGTCTGCATATCATTAAGACTTGTGCAATTACAGGATCTGGATAGGAAAACACGGGAAAGCAGCGATAAGATTAATTTTCCGATTTGTTCATTAGTTGAGTTCGCTTTCCCTTTATTGCACTATAAAAAGACAGTTAAGAGCTATAAAAATGCATTTTCATTATTATTTTATCTTATAATATTAAATGAGCAATTCTTGTATGTATGTATATAAAATTTCGTGTATATCGGAAATAGTTCGAATTTTTTATTTAGATAAGGTTTTTTTTATTTATGTTTTTTGCTTTTCAAGTTTTTTTTCTATATAAATATTTTCAAAAAAAAAAAAAACGCCGCAAAGAGCTCGGTTGCCCAGGTACTACTTATTGAAGTAGATTTGAATTTTTGTAGAATAATTTTAATGCTGAAAGGTAATAAAGTAAAGTTTTTATGAGTATAGTTTTGTCAAGCCTTTACGAATATAATATAAAATTCTTTGGATTTTATAAAATTAATGTTGTACTTGGCTTATAATATTTTATTTATTTTAAACTAGCGGTTAACCCTCGCTTCGCTCGGGTTCTCCTCTGGAAAAACAAAAAGAAATCTATCCCTCGGGAACCGTATACTTTTCCGAGATAAAAAGCAGCCTATGTGTTATTCCAGACTATAATCTATATCTGTGCCAAATTTCATCCAGATCCGTTCAGCCGTTCTGGCGTGAAAGAGTAACAAGCATTCATACTCACAAACTTTCACATTTATAATATTTATACAGATATGAATTTGAATATGCCATCGTACAGAATTTATAAATTATACTATAAATAGCATTACTTGAGCGGCCAGTTTGCCACGATATATGTTCGTGATAAGATTTTTAGAATACTTATTTCTTCATGAATAATAAGAGATTGAGAGAGAAACTTGTTGCAGTCTGACTCACACTTGACCAATTTATATTTATAATCATTTATAAATATAACAGCTATTAAACTAATTTAAATTATATTTTGAATCAAATTATTTTATGTTAATCTCTCAAAACTATAGTTCACTTACATAATAATATACTGATTCACTTATGTTTATCGCCTAATACTACCTGAAATTCTCTACGGCATATGTATTTAGATATTATGCCCAATTCCTTAAACTATTTAAGTGTTCATTTTGCTCCGAGTTGCCATTAAAATTTATGGCAAGGCGAGTGTGACAGCAGTCGGAGTCGGCCCTCTTATTTATGTATTACATTATTGCCTCACTCAGAGAAGATTGTAAGGAAAACAAAAACCCTGTCGAATATTTATCATTCCATCAAATGTATGTACCATATTGTATGATTAATAAGATATTAGTTTCTCGAGTACAGGTTTCTATTATAGCGCATTAGTTTGTTTTGATTTATATTTGAATTATTAGTTTCGCCCAAAAAGAGTTATTTACGAGTTATTTATAGTTGCTTATGTTACATACTCGTATTATGTACGTATTGATTTTTGTTTCAGTTAGTATATAAAAGACGATGGTTAATTTTAAATTCTAAAAAACGTACAACGTCTATAATGTATGGGATTCGTCAAATTAAATTGTATGAACCCAAGTCAATACTATTAGTCATTTAACAGTTCCACTATTCTTCTCCTATCCCCATCACTAAATTAGCTGGATGGTTTGAAGTTATTGTATTGTAATTAGGACTTAACATACATTCCCCTGATGTGTTCACCTTGTCGTGGTGGGTGGGGCTCATTAGCGTCCGGCAACCCAGACGGGTGCGAAGCCAAGAAATACACAGGGAGGTGTTCCACTTCGGTGAGCGGTGTACTATGCGGGTTGCTTTTGGTACTTCTCTCACAGCAGAGTGGATCGTGGGAACAAAACCTTGGTTGTGTAGTCTCCTTCTGTAGACCTGCCGGACCTGCCGACGCCCTGTTGCGTCGGGCAAGGTACTGTTGGGTTTTAGTGGGTAGCATTCACTTTTTTGCCAGTGAGTCCCACATAATCACCTGTATATGTACAGATGGTAGGCTTAAATGTATTTCCCGACAAAAAAAGGACTTAACATACATACAGAGTTAGTTAAGAGTGAAGTTAATAAAAATCCTCAAAAATATTTCAGGATATAATAAATAATGCAGATTTTCGATTCAGCAGTATGAGCTCAAACCACAAAATATTTTAACGATGTAAAATTGAAATTCAGAAATTATCCTAATAGTTTAGTTAAATGTTTAAATTTATTATAAAACTAGCGGTCTCGCATATGGTGCCGTTACCCATGATTTATTATTGATTGATGATACAGTAGTTAAATTATTTTGCTGTGCGAATACATTAATATGAAAATTTATTTATTTATTTAACATGGATATCCAAAATTAGGCATCATTTCGGCTGTATCTGATTGAATAAATGTTTAAATAAGCGATTATTGCCTTTTGAAATACCTACCTTTGCATGCAAATAAAACGATCTAAGGCCTTTTTCGGAAACGTTTCAACTCAAAACAATAAAAAAAAAAAAACAATTTATTCCTATATTTAATTTGAGAAATTAAATGTAGGAATAAATTGTATTTTTTTTTAATTTACTTGCTTTAACTTAAATATGTAGTAGAATTCATCCTAATATATTTTATGAACATGTAATTGAAAGATTGTGTCTGAGTGAAATTTAGGATGGAGATAGCGCATGTTCTAATTAACATATAGGTTACTTTTAACTGTCATTTTGCCATGCGAGCGTAATTGCGCACAAAAATTAGAGGAGACAGAGAGAGGAGAGTGTGTAACGTCATTTCATCAAAAATAATAATTAAAATGATATGTCTGAAGCATGCTTAATGCCTCCTAAGACAGATGTCAAAACGTTTCGAGAGAGTCATAGATATTAGATAGGTAGGTATTACTTGAATATTGACAAGAACAGTTAATTATAAATTGCCGTGTGTAAGAGTGAAAAAAAAAACATTCGAAATTACTAGAAAGGTTTTGAATGTTCGAATACTAGAATGTTCTTTGTTTATGTATGTGTCGATAGACCAGTTGAATTTCGAAGTTAAGTGAAGATTGCGAAAAGTACGAAAAAAGTGAAAAGTGAAGAAAAAATAAGTGAAGCTATAGTGGAAGTGTATCTAGTGGTGAAAATTAGTGTCTAGTGATTGATTTTAACCAGAACTGCTTATATACTGCGTGTGTAAAATATGCTGAAATCATTAAAACTTTTATTTTCTATCCAATGACGTTACTATTGCTCTCTACAATATTGCTGGAAAGAAAAAATAAAGAATAGCAGCTTGTACAGAATCTGATTCCAAGTAAAACGCAACAGGATACAAATATTCTAAATAAGTTCTTTGTGGACCGGAACATCTTTGTCACAAACATCAGGGACTTAAGTCTCTCTCCCGACTTCAATTTGGAACTTCAACGGTAAAAAGTTGTAAAGGAAACGCTTCGTATCGGATTAGTCGGCGTCTTCAGAGGCATAAAGGAATAATGGAAAGGAAAGTTCTAACAGGCGAGGCTTACTTAGATTGTACTCGTAGGAATCTCGGTATGGGATTAAACTAGACACGTTTAAACCACAACATAAATTTTGTCTTAGTTCCTGGCCTCCAAACGTATTACGATCGCCGGCGCTTAGACGCTGATATATTTGTTTTAGTTCTATTGCAAATTAGTTTTAAGATCTATTGAGTTATACTTGCGTGTAACCCACAGTTGAATTAAAAAAGCTTATAGTCTATAGTAATCAAGTACGTATCATATAAATTACAAAGGCAGTCTTTGTACTGATTTTTACATTAGAATATCAAATGTTATTTAACTTAAGTTTCGTGTAATATATTTTAATTCTTTTACTAGTTTATTATATAGGATTGTGTAGAACTATTTTCAGTTATAAATATTTTGTGACAATTTAAAAGAATCGGGAACCAAAAATGAAAATAAATCCGCGAAATAATCCGAAAAGATAGTTTTATTTAAAATTTTAAAACATTGATAAAAAAATAACTCGCTTGTATTTTATTAACAAAACTTAATACAACATATTAAATTGAACAGAGCTGAAAAAAACTTATCATGAAAATACTTCTAAAGTAATAAATTTAATTGATGAGGGAATTCTACTTGAATCTTATCAATAGGTGTATCAAGGACGAGTTGAACTGAAAGTAGTTTTGAATTGCTATACTTAATTAGCGAGCTGTAATTACATACATAGATACATTATTTAATTAAATATACTCAGTCCACTTTGTTTTATAAAGTTTTAGATGTACATATGCTATTGCAGAGTTTTCTATAGGCCTTTATTATTTTAGTAGTTTGAATGCGAGTGAAGACGCGGGCAACGCTAGTAATTCAAATAAAACTATAGAGAGGTACGTATCTACATTAAAATGTTGAATGTTTTTTTGTATTTATGAATACACGTGACAGTAGAATTGTCAAACTTAACATCACATTTTATAGTATTAAAATTTTCATATAAAAATACCATACAAATTTCCGACTTTTCCGATGGATTTTCTATAAATTCTCCTTGTCCGAACAATTACGAATACAACGAAAATGAAATCAGTCAAATCGGCCGAGCCGTTCACAAATACATGAGGCAATTGATTTTTATATAATACATATAAGTATACGTACATTGTATATATATATATATATATATATATATATATATATATATATATATATATATATATATATATATATATATACTCATAGGCCAAGAGAAATATTAAATAAATCTTTAAATAGTACGAAAGTCATTATCTGCGTATGTTTGTCAGCAAAGTATTTCTAAACTACAAAATAAATTATGATACGGTTTCCACTATCATCTGGAGAGTTTCTTCCAGAAGATTTATTTATGTTTAATGTAAACCTTCCGGAAGCTTACGTAATATTTAAAGAACGTTAAAAAATGATATTTACCAAAATATCGGCTGTTTTATAGTTATCGAGCTTTTAAAAGAACGAGAAAAGCAAAAGAATAAAAATATTGCAATTGGGTTTAGTATTAAATATTAAATATAAACCATATCAAAGCATTGAATATTAGTACAAACTTTGTTAACAAAGAAACACACAACTCTTAAACATGGTTCATTTCGATTTAATTATGACGCGATCGGTTATCGGTAATTCGACTCCATTGAACTTTAGCAATTTATGTTAAAATTTTAATTGGGAGAAGACAATGCAAACCTTAAGTGAGTGGCGATACTTGTAAGAAAACAAAGCTGGTGTGGATACAAAATAAATTGTACATTTAGACCTGTGCTAATGAGATCTTGGGACGGATTGTGGGTGGGGGAAGTTACCCGGGCTCCTACCGCGGAGCTCCATGGCCTTATATTTTATGTTTAATTGACGCACAGCTGTCACTTTAATGAGACGTGGATTTTTGTTACTTTAACGACGGCAAGCGTAATTTCCTCTCGATTGTTCGTCTAATTAGAACATTTGAGTTGCATTATTACAATGTTTATTTAGGGCTTTTAAAATAAATTGTTTGTAAAATCAAAATAGTAGTATAAAATTATCATTTATTTATATAAAATATATGCGTGATTTTCTTATTTTTGAGGTGCACATGTCATATACATATGTATGTATATAGAATAAATAAGTCCAAATTGCTAAACGTGAAAGCTGAAATTTAGGGCGTATGTTTATTACTTAATCTAAATAAGGACAAAGAAAGACTTTTTTTGAAATTTTGAGTAAAATAGGCTGTGAGATTATACTTTATATAAATAAATTTATTCTTTAATACGATTAAATACCTACACATATTTCGTTTCAAAGGTTCCTCTAGACGCCCCAAATGCGTGTTAAAGTTTGTACGGAAAAATCAAACGAGTTAAATCATTAATAGAATTAACCTTTTAAATCAATACAAAAAATTAAAAGCTTTCGCGTGCTAAGCGGGCAGTAACGACTAGTAATAGTATAAATAACAGTATAAAAAGGTATTTCGGTTTCACTATCTTGTTATTTTTACTCCCACGGACTGTTTGTGAGTTCTTTTTCATGTAATTAAATAGCTGTTCGATATTAACGCTCAAACAACAAGTTATTTATATTCTTGTTTAATTCGATATCAGAAAGTTAGTATTTGAAGATACAAGAAAGTTATATTAATGTATATTATCAAGTTTTAAAGGATATCTTTAAGGAGTTTCCAATCAGATATAGCCCCTCGTAACTGTCTAGTGTCTTGAGGTATGACCTCATAAATAAAAAAAAATCATATCTTTGTCACTAACGATCCTAGATATCGCTAAGATATTTTAAAATTGGCTCAAATATAATAGCTCAAACTATTACTCAAAAATATCAAGACTAATAAAGTAGTGATGATAAAATACTTTGAGTAAACTCATCGACAAAAATATATTTTTAAAGTATGGAGAAATGTTAAACAACTTTTATTATGTAACACAGTTGTTCTGCACAATTGAAAACCACTCATTGTATCTTAATTATTTAAAGATTCGATATCTTGAGAATTCAATTCAAATATAAGTGAAATATTTATACTATTAAAAAGTAAATAGTATTTTATCTTTTAATAAATATTTAACAAGGCTCAAGAGGCCAACAAAACTAGCATTTGTATTAAATGTTCTTCTCCCTGCCCATTTCCCAAAATTACTTGGGGTCGGTGCAGTATGTCCATACTGCTTATTGGTTTTGGCAAAACTTTTCGACCGGCCACCTGCCTGACGTCAACCCTCTTTGGGAATGCTGTTGTTTTTCCGCCATCAAGCAAGGGTTTAAGGTGCGATGTCTATAGATCCTTTAGTCGTCTTCTACGACACCTACAGGAGGAGATAGGGTAGCCCTATTCTAAGCCGGACACTATACGGCTAAAATCTAATACACTAAACATAATACTTTTAACTCTTGAGTATATGTTAACTAGCTGACTGCTGACCCGACAGTCATTGTTTTAGCTAAATTTAAAAAAAATGCGATCTTTTAATTCATACAAAAATCATACTGAAAAAACAGTAAAAATTTTCCGAATTTCTTAATTTTTACAGGCAACTTTTCCGTTGTTTTTCCTAAAAAATCTCATTCTGACTTTGATTAACATTTTAAAAAAATAGCTATATCGCTCTAGTCGCTTTCAAGAGATGTGATTTATTTACATTATGTAGATTATAATCTTTTCAAACATATACAAAATAAAAACAATATCATTATTTCCATTCTAGAATATCAGATACTTTTCAAATCCGAATCTAAAAAAGGTGAAATTTTAACTTTATTTTGTAAGCTTTCTATAAGCTCAGTTTTATCATCCCCATAAATAAAGATAACCGTAGCCACCTCAGCGTGAAGTCAATCACACATCAGTGAAAAAATTCACTTCAAACGAAAACTTTTCTTTGTGAGTCGCTTAAGAATAAATTTTATTTCCCTCAGAGATTTAATGGCAATGCATTTACATCGCGCGTATTTCTTTTTACGAATCAAAAAGAATTGATGTGAAAGTTGCAATTTTGAAAGGAGTTTAGTTGGGAGTAAAACGAATTTTAAATGTAACATGTTAAGGTTAAAAGTTTATATTGGATATCATTTTAAGTAACTTTTGTTATAGGACGAAGATTTGTTTTATTGAATGAAGTTTGAGATTTGATAGTTTTTTTTTACATAATAAAACAAAACATATGTGTGTGAAGGTTCTGGTAAAAGCTAAAGCACCTTCTGGTAGTGTAAACACTAAATTATATTTAAAAAAAAACGTGTGTGTGTACTTTTGTGCGTACGTGAGAAGTTATACTTCATTGGCGTAACAAAACAAAAATAGCTAAAGGTTTCATCCCGTACGTCACAACTCTCTGTAAAAGGAATGCGGCTAATTTCAGCATGTCGCTTTTTGGCTGTCGGTATGTTTTCCAAATTATATTATTTCCAAATCCCAAAATTTTCAAAAAGCATTTCTTATTATCCCCATTACACAAAATATATATAATAAATATATAGTAAATTTTATGCCTTTAAATAAAACTATCTTCTCGGATTTTTTCTTAGATTTATTTTGATTTTTGTTTCCCGACGTTTCGAATGAGTTATAGCACATAGCTACAGGTGGATCGCTGACCTAACAGGAACGATTGCGACACGAGGCGTCGAGTTAGCATTCGCGGCATTGTAACGTTACACTTTTGTTTGTTCAATTTTACGTGAGAAATAAATTTATAAATTCCATTCATTCTAATTGTTACATCGAGTAGCGTTAGACATAATAATTGTAAAATTTAAGTATAGTTTATAATAAAAGTATTTTTAAGTAAATTTTGGTTTTTTTTGAGTTCTCTGGCTGTGTTGCTCTTAACTGGCGCAGTCGGTAGGATACTCAAAAGAGACGATAAGTAATCTAACATCGACTACTGTCTCGGAGTATCAGGAAGAACCAAGAAGCAGCAGCCCGAGGTGTATCCGAACATTGATACCAGAAAAAACTAAAATGCACATGTAAGTACATAGAATAGCCTGTGTCCTTATTTCCTTTCTATTTTATTGTTTTTATCTTATCCAGGATTTTCCACCCCAGGAAATCGAACCCGAGGGGTACTGCATCAAGTAGGGCCTCTCGTAGAAATAATTTAGATTTAGGTAGAAATTTAAGATTAATTTCTGAAATAGATATAATGGCATCTCATGACTTAGAAACTATTTTTAAGGCAGTGCGCGCCGTTCCTGAATTCGATGGGAACCCTAATATTTTACCCAGATTTATTAACATTTGTGACCAAATTGTTAGTCACTACATAGGAACCGAACCCGGGTCAGAACTATCAAACCTTACGTTAATTAACTCTATCTTAAATAAAATAACGGGCTCCGCAGCACGTTTTATAAATTCGAATGGCATATCGGAAAATTGGTTAGGCATTAGGACAGCTTTGATAAATAATTTCTCAGATCAACGAGACGAGACCGCGCTTTATAACGATCTTGCTCTAGCTACACAGGGTAATAGTACTCCACAAGAGTATTATGAGCGGTGTCAAACATTATTCAGCACTATCATGACTTATGTAATGCTTCATGAAACTATTCCAACGACAATTGAAGCCAAACGTACTCTGTATAGGAAATTAACTATGCAAGCATACATACGCGGTTTAAAAGAGCCACTAGGCTCACGAATTCGTTGCATGCGTCCTGATAGTATTGAAAAGGCTTTGGAATTCGTGCAAGAAGAATTGAATGCTGCTTATATGCAAAATAGAAACGAGTCATTTGGTGAAAGAAAGCACGCGACACCTAAACCTATTCAGCCATTACCGATATTTTCACCAACACCAAAAGCATTCAATTTTCCTCCAGCGACTTTCATGCCTCCAAACCAAAGGCAAATTTTACAACAGCCACAACATCAGCAGCAGCCGCAATCTTGGAGACAAAATCAGGTAAGTGCACCTTATTATAAACAGCCAACACGCACACAACAAATTTTCCGCGCATTACCTCCTAATTATAATCACAATAGTAACATGTTTCGACTTCCCCCCAGAAATCAAAATCAATTTCAAAGACCTATGAGTGGAATTGTTAACTACACCCCGAAACAATTACCTCCTACAAATTTTAATTCACGCCCATTTGCACCACAAATTAACCAACAACCACACCACAGTAATTTTCCACGTGAAATGAATTTCCATGAATCTTATTTCCAGGACTATGACTATAATAATGACTCTGAATATTATTATGACCCCGAATCTTATTATTACTACCCGACATACTATACTGACTATACCGAACATGACTATGACATAAACACCATCACCACTCAGCAACATGACCAAACCGACTTGGTACAAGACGCAGACTTTGATCGACAGACTAATGAACCTAAATCGGATTTTCAAGAAACTCCCAAGTTAAAAAAGCCAAAATAGAAGTCAACATACAGACGCAAAGGCAGCTCCCATACATACAAATTAATAATCCTCCTATTAAGCTACTTATTGACACTGGTGCTAATCAGTCATTTATTAGCCCAGAAGCCGTTGAAAACTACTTTTCTAATATCCCACTCAACTATGACCCATTTGAAGTGACCAATGTTCACGCCACCACACGTAACAACTATTCGATTACTATACCGACCTTTACTGAATTTAATGACTCGAAGGACATGAAACTTTTCATATACAAATTTCATAAATACTTTGACGGACTCATAGGGTTAGACTTACTCGAACAGTGGGCGGCTAGGATAGATCTTAAAGATAAATTATTATATACTCAAAATGCTACTAATCCCATATATATGTATAACTCATGTAACGTAAATTTGTACGAAGATGTCATACCGGCGAATTCATCAAAGTTTATTAAAATACCAGTTAATAGTAAAGACGGAGACGTTTTAATCCCGGAGCAAGTCATTTCTAATTGTATTATAACTAGCTGTTTAACCTCTATAAAAAATAATCGTGGAATTTTGGAAGTTATTAATCCGACTCAACATGACGTAATTTTTTCTATGGATAGGAGTATTCTTACTGAAATTCATAATATAGAAGTTTTTAATAGGTTAAATTTATCATCCCGAGCAAAAGAGGTACTAAGTCGATTACGCACAGATCATTTAAATCCCGAAGAGCGTACTAATCTAGAGTTATTGTGTTCCAAATATGCTGATATATTTTACATTGAGGATGAAGCTTTAACATTTACTAATAAAATAAAGCATCGCATAAGAACTACTGACGAAATTCCCGTACATAGCAAAAATTATAGATATCCCTTTATCCATAGAGATGAGGTTAGGAGTCAAGTAAATAAAATGTTGGAACAAGGAATAATAAGACCTTCTAATTCCGCTTGGAGCTCACCTATTTGGGTGGTTCCAAAGAAAACTGACGCCTCTGGTAAAATTAAATGGCGACTGGTTGTAGATTTTAGAAAGCTTAATGAAAAAACACTTGATGATAAGTATCCCATACCAAATATTACAGACGTACTAGACAAATTAGGCAATTGTCAATACTTCACAACTTTAGATCTTGCGAGCGGTTTTCATCAGGTTGAAATGCATCCCGATGATATTCCCAAAACTGCATTTAATGTAGAACATGGACATTACGAGTTTTTAAGAATGCCAATGGGACTGAAAAACGGACCATCGACATTCCAGCGCGTAATGGATAACGTCCTTAAAGAATTACAGAACACTATCTGCTTAGTATACCTGGATGATATAATTGTATTTAGCACATCTTTACAAGAACATATTATAAATTTGGAAAAAGTGTTTAAAAAACTAAGAGAATCCAATTTTAAAATACAATTAGATAAGTCTGAATTTTTAAAGTTAGAAACAGCGTATCTAGGTCACATTATCTCTAAGGATGGTATTAAGCCCAATCCGGATAAAATTAAAGCCATAGAAAAGTATCCGATGCCTAAAACTAATAAAGAAATAAAACAATTTTTAGGTTTGTTAGGTTACTATAGAAAATTTATCCCAGATTTTGCAAAACTTACTAAACCTCTAACAAAGTGCTTGAAAAAGGGCAATAAAATAATTTTGGATGAGGAATACGTAAATTGTTTTGAAAAATGTAGGAAAATTTTAGTGAACGACCCCATACTACAATATCCAGACTTCAATAAGGAATTCATACTTACTACTGACGCATCTAATGTTGCTATTGGCGCTATCCTATCGCAGGGACCCATTGGTTCCGATAAACCTATCTCTTATGCTTCTAGAACTCTTAACGATACAGAAATAAATTATAGCACTATCGAAAAAGAATTGTTAGCCATTTTTCGTCCTTATCTTTTTGGTAGGAAATTTAAAATTCTCACAGATCATAAACCATTACAGTGGGTTATGAACATGAAAGAACCGAATTCTAGATTAACCCGTTGGAAGCTTAAATTAAGTGAATACGATTTTACGGTTGTATATAAAAAGGGTACAGTAAATACTAACGCAGACGCTCTATCACGAATCCAAATTCACAATGAAGAGATTAGTTCAGTTGTAGCAAACCCATCCGAAGATCATGTTTCGATAGGCTCATCGACGGAAACAGCTCATTCAAGTAGAGAAAATCCGATACTCGAAATTCCCATAACTGATGAACCACTCAATAAGTTTCACAGACAGTTACATTTAACGGCCGTAGGAGATATTCAGCGTAAACCTAAAGTCTCAAAACCATTCGAAACTCATACGCGAATAGCAGCTGAAGTACGACAACCCTATTTAGCTCATGATGTAGTAAGTGTTATAAAAGAATTTGTTAACCCGAAAATTAAGACAGCTTTATTGATAGAACCAACTTTTAGTATGTTTGATATTATTCCTATAATACAGGAAAAATTTAGAAGTTCATCTATGAATCTAGTTCTAGCTAAGGTTGAATTGGAGAATGTTAGTGAATACTTTAAACAGCAAAACATAATTCAAAAGTATCACGAAGGGAAAACTAACCATCGTGGTATAAATGAGTGCTACCTTGCTCTCTCTAAGCGTTATTACTGGCCAAAAATGAGGGAACACATAACAAAATTTATAAACCAATGTCCAGTCTGTGGTCAAACAAAGTATGATCGTAAACCAATAAAGCAGCAATTCCGAGTTGTTCCGCCAGCTACAAGGCCTTTCGAAATTGTTCATATAGATGTATTTACTGTAGAAACTGAAAAATATTTAACTATTGTAGATGTTTTCTCTAAATACGCTCAGGCCTATCATCTAAAAGACGCAACAGCTATTAGCATTTTACAAGCCCTCCTACAATTTTGTACTCATCATAATTTCCCTTTAACAATAGTAAGCGACAACGGCACTGAATTTAGCAATCAGCTTTTCACAGAATTTTCTGAAGTTCATCAAATAACTCATCATAAAACGCTACCCCACTGTCCCAGTAGTAATGGTAATATCGAAAGACTACATCTGACTCTACTTGAACATCTTCGAGTTTTGAGACTTAAAAATAAGAATGACCCCGTAACTAACCTGATGCCTTACGCTATCATTGGTTATAACAGTTCTGTACATAGTTTTACGAAATGCAGACCTTATGACATAATAAATGGACATTTTGACCCGCGTGACCCACTAGAGATAGATATTCAAAAACATCTAATGCAACAATATGTTCAAACGCATAGGGAACAGATGCAAACCGTTTACGACACAATTAATGAATTTACTTTAAAAGATAGAGTAGCTATTATAGAAAATCGGAACAAAGATAGAGAGCCTGAGGTAGAATTTGAACCTAATCAACAGATTTTCATTAAAAATCCTTCAGCAAATAGACAAAAGTGTGCTCCACGCTATATCCAGGACAAGGTGTTAGCCAACTTGCCAATACATATTTATTCCTCTAGGAAAAAAGACCCAATAGCTAAACATAGAATTAAGCGAGTGTCTAAGAACCCCACATTGTTACAGGATACCTCCCCTGGTCATCTCAATCCTGTCCCTGACCGTTCGACTGATAGCGACTCAGACTGTACAACTTGAGAGCTTAGGAGATGGACCCGGATTGCTACCTTTCAAATTGGGACTGACAAGACTAGTAACTCATTATCATTCCTTTTTACAATATATACATCTTGATAATATAGAGAACACAATTTTAACCTTACAAACACAATTGCTCGATTTTAAAACATCTTTAGAAAATGATACTTTTAGTCTATATGAATTGCAAATCGATTATCTTCATACTAAATTGAACAAAGTTAGAATACAGCTAAAAACACTGGAGCCAAATCGTGCAAAACGAGGTCTCGTGGATGGATTAGGATCTATAATAAAAAGCATATCGGGAAATTTAGATTATACAGACGCAATTAAATACAATAATGCCATAAAAATTTTAGAGGAGTCGCAATCTAAAGTTATTTCCGAATTTAATAATCATATTAGTATCAGTAAGGAGTGGATGAACCGTCAAACTGATATTATCGCGCAGTTAGTAGAGAATCAGGGTAAGCTTAACACTACGTTATTTTTATTGTTAGATATTTATAAGAGTACAAGTTTAATTAAGTATGCTAAATTCGCTCAACTGCTCACGATAATAACAGAAAACGTAGACGATATATTAGAAGAACTAATAGAAGTAGAAAACTCATTAGCATTTATTAGATCCTCTAGTATGCATCATTCAATGTTAAGTATAAATGAAATTGATAAAATGCTCATTAAACTTCGAGAAATTTATCCGAAAGAACAGGTTATAGATTTAGAACTAAGACAATATTATGACATAATAAAGCCAGGCTATTACTATTATGGTAGGCAAATAGTTATGGTCTTCAAGCTACCATTAGTTTCTTCTGAATCTTTTTACATGTATAAGTTAGCTGTTTTCCCAAATAGGAAGATGCAGACTCTTTTTCCTTCCTCTCCTTATATCCTTACCAACAGGCATACATTCATGTACATAGAGGCAGAATGCCCGAAGTTCAATAACCAATGGTATCTTTGCGAAAATAAGAACAACATACTCCGAACCTCATGGGACTGCATTCAGACTCTGATTCACAACCAAACTTTGGATCACACTTGCGAGATGACTACATTAACCCTATCACAAGAAGCTTTGGAGGAATTAGATGGGCGACACTACATAATATCGTTTCCACACCCTACGAAAGTACACATTATATGCGGACGGGAAGATTTCATCATATTAAATGGAAGCTTTCTGGCCACACTTCCTGTAAATTGCATCTTAAGGACGGGAGAAATTGTTATCAGTAATACCGAGGATAAAGTAGCGGGACAACCTTTTAAAATTATGGATATAAAGTACAAGGACCAGCAATTTAAGAGTACAAGTCATATAAAATTAAAATCTATTGATTTAAAGAACCTGCATTCTATACAGAGTAAAGTTATGTTGCAACCAAATTTGTCAACGGAGAAGGAAGCGTCTTCACTTTATCATACTACCATTCCTTTTTACATCATATTATTAAGTGCACTTTCAATCATTACTGGAATGATTGTTACACATCGATATAGAAATGCACGCCATCATGAAACTAAACCTATAGAGGAAAGTAATAAAGGAATAAATCAACAAAATCAATCAGCTGAAAAATCTGACAGCATCCAGGAGCAATTTCCAGCAACATTTTACCACACTGTTTTAAAATAGTTGCTGTTCTCGGGGTGGAGGAGTTATAGCACATAGCTACAGGTGGATCGCTGACCTAACAGGAACGATTGCGACACGAGGCGTCGAGTTAGCATTCGCGGCATTGTAACGTTACACTTTTGTTTGTTCAATTTTACGTGAGAAATAAATTTATAAATTCCATTCATTCTAATTGTTACATCGAGTAGCGTTAGACATAATAATTGTAAAATTTAAGTATAGTTTATAATAAAAGTATTTTTAAGTAAATTTTGGTTTTTTTTGAGTTCTCTGGCTGTGTTGCTCTTAACTAATGCAGCAATACTAAAAAATATATAAAAAATGTTTAAAATTGCAATAAACACATATTGTAAGGTAGTATGGTGCGATTTTTGTATTTTTGAATTCATTTTGTAATTTTGTGGGTAGGCTGCTTGTAACAACTATATAATACCTTTGAGACGTCTAAAAGCTTAGTCTATCCCGTGACGTGAAATCCTCGAAAAAATCCGAAAAGATAAATTTATTTAAAATGCCAAATATTCGCGTAAGTGTAAGAAAGTATTTTATGACTCTAGTTTTTGAGATAAGATCGTGATCAGTCCGTCAGTCAGTCTGTGAGTAATTATCAGTATTTCGGTTTTATAGTTAACAGTTTCGAATTTATCTTACAACGAAATTTACAATAAGATGTTGTTATTTGTAAATAAATATTTAATTATTAGAAATTATTGATATTACAAAAGCTGTCACTCTTAATTACTTGTTTCAATTTTGTACTCTCTTGAAATGAAACATTCTTCGAAGTTAGAATGATTAACTGTAAGAAGAAATATACCTACTAATATTATAAAGAGGCAAAATTTGTGAGTTTGTGACATTGTAGGGGGTAATCTTTGGATCTACTGAACCGATTTAGATGAAATTTCATAAGAAGATAGTTTGAGACAACAATTATCCCGTAATTGGGGGTGAGAATGGGGTTGAAAGTTTGTATTGGGAAGCAAACTAGGGACGAACCCGATCGAAGCGAGGGTGAGTCGCTAGTATTATATAAGTATAAAGGGTTATGTCGCATTTTTTCAATTTAATTTATCATACTAATATTGTAAATGTAAATGTTTGTGAATGAGTGATTGAGTGGAACATTTTCTACGTTGTAAAGCCTCAACAGGTAAAAGTGATTTGAATTGGAATTTATTTAAATCCTGTATTAGGGAATAGACAATTTTTTATCATTGTTCGAATGATCTACGGGAACGGAAGCGAGTCCAAAAATAACTTAAATTTTAAATCTTTACTACTCTCATTATTTTGGGATATTTGGGGCTTAAAAATACTATATGTATGTTATGTCCAACTGTTATATCTAACTGAAAGCAGATCATGTATATGATGAAATTTGTCTTTTGAACATGAGTCAGTACAAGAAAACTGAAATAAACTATTAGCTCTATCTAAATATACTCTACGATTCAAGTTCTTACGCAAAAAAACAGTATTTTATAATAAGCTTCACTGATTCGCATACGATTACAACGACAGCAATTTTACTAAAAGCAAAATTCTTACTTTCTCTTAATATTAATTTTCCATTCAATACCTTAGGGTGTTTCATCTCCCTTTTGTGTGGATAAGGAAAATGAGCAAGCATAATGTGACTTTTTTTTATTCAATCGCAATATTATGTAGATTACAAGTGAACAATAGAAGAACATACTTTGATAGATTAGATGTCGAAATAAATTATTTCATCGGAATTGCGAGGAGTGAAGTGTCGAAATGAAAATTGTAAATGAAATTTCAATTGGCAAGGTTTTTATATTTTTATATCTGACTAGCATTGCCCGCGGCTCCGCCCGCGTTTAGATGACCATAAACCAAATTCTTAGGATTTCATATTAGTATATTCTTATAATGCAGTTTTTGTATTTTTTCTCAAAAATGAGATATTTTCCTACGGTAAAAAGTATCCTATATGTTGGCCTGGATAATCAGCTATCATCATACCAAAATTCATCAAAATCCCTCTAGTGGATTTTTTGTGATGCGGTAACAGACAGACAGACAAAAATTCTAAAAACTATAGATTCGGCCTCTATATCGATAATAATGTTTATTTCAATAAGATTTTCCAAAAAATATTTAATGTACAGATTCGGCTCAGTTACAATTTTATTATATGTATAGATTTATATATTTTACTAGTAATCCGCTTCGGCTTCATCCACGTAGTTTTAGACAAAATGTCTAGTTTTTATAAGAGAAACTTTTAGAGCTGTGCAAAGCCACAGTTGGTAGAAATCTTCAAATAAATATTACTTGAATTCAATATTATGTAACCTATCTTTGTTCTCAAGGAGACTACAGAAATAAAATATCTGTCTTAAAGAATTACCCCAATCGAGTTAGTAGTTTTATTGAAGAGCACGTCTGTAGAATTGAATAAGAATTTGATAAAGTGCGAGTCGGCGAAAAGAGGATAAATTCATAAAATTATTCATCGAGCAGAGCTAATAGTGTTGCGGTTCTGAATATTTGAACGAAATAAGGGATCACATTAATGCAAACATTGAACTGTCTCGGTGTTTAGTGGCTAGCATGTACGGCTACAGATTCGGAGGTCCTGTGTTCGAGTCCTGGCTCGAGCCAAGTTTATTTATTAAGTTTTTATGTAAAGATATTCTCAGTAACAGCCCGGAGTTGGGAAGTTGGTGGTGTTTCACTGCCGTGCTTCGGAGAGCACGTAAAGCCGTCGGTCCTGCACCTTAACTCTCACCGATCGTGTCGAAGTATCTTTCCATCTCCCTTCTCATAGTTCGATGAGAGTAAATGAAAAAGAGAGTGCACTTGTGTCTGCACGTACATTTGTGCACTATGATATCTCTTGCGCCTCTGGTTAGTCTTAATGACATTGGCCACCGTGGCCGAAATCACTCGGGAGAATTATTATAATGCAAACATTTGTAATGGTGCCTGCAAATTTTATTTTTCAGTAATAATTTCACAGATAGAAATAATTTTCTTGTTTATGTAAAAATCTTATAATTTTAGATAAATTTAAATAGCAGAGTGACCTTTCAAACTAAGACTTTGCGCATGATATAATAACATTGTTTCGTTTTAAGTCGTACTCATACTACAAGCTAATTTTAAAGAAGAAACGTATTTCGTAACAATGCAAATTAATTGAATAATGAAATAAAAACTTTTTAACAAAAAATAAAAACCGACTTCCAAGCACTAAAATGTGAAAAATAACTAAACGGAGGTTTTCATTTAGAATAGATACCTAATCAGATATTTTCGTAGTCGGTGCCAACCGATGCAAAGCAAATCTAATATATTTCGATACGTAAAATATATATTTACCTATTAGATGTTCATATCTTAAAATATTTTAAGCTGGCACCGACTTCGAAAATATCTGATTAGGTTTAGTTATTTTTTACATTTTAGTGCCTGGAAGTCGGTTTTTATTTTTTGTTAAAAAGTTTTTATTTTTCCATTTTTAGTGGAGACGTAATAAGCATGTAATTTGTAAGAAAAAAGTTTTTTAATAACATATTCGACTAAACAATTTATTTAAAAAATATATTTATTTAGATTTTTTTAAAAACCGGTCGATCGGTTTCGATAAAATTTATATGGGACTACCTGGGAAACAAAAAAAATATTTTCCAAATCGTTTCAGGCGTCTTTGAGTAATCAGTGAACATAAAAAAAAGAAAAAAAAAGATTCAGATGAATTGATAACCTCCTCCTTTTTGGAAGTCGGTTAAAAAAAATTCAGACGAATTGATAACCTCCTCCTTTTTTTATTCCAATCTGAATTAGTGCTTGACTACGTTCCACCTGATGGTAAGAGGTAACGCAGTCGTTGATGGTAAGTCGCACTAATTCAGTAGCCACCTATTCACGCTTGCCCTGAAGACACCCATATTGTAATCGGACGGAAACACCGACGCAGGCAGGTTATTCCAAACCTTTTTGGAAGTCGGTTAATAAAAAATGAATTGAATAATCGTACATCGATCGATCGATCGATTGACATAAAAATTTTTTTTGGTATTTTTACATTTTTTTCGCTAACAGTACATTTTTTCCAAAATCTGTGAATGCAGTTCAGAATATCTCAAAAAGTTATGGATAGTCTCCTAGGAACGTTTTCCTGTAACTATAGCAGTTAAGGTACCTGCCCTTACTGTCCCGTCTCAAAAATCCAGCCTGTATGTGTCATGTAAGCCGCTAGACAATTCTGTAATCAAATTACAAAAACTAAAAAATAGGGGTCATGTAAGTGAAAGTGATATCTTTTTAAAGTTATTTAAGTGGGTGGGATTTTTAAATCTATGAACATACCTTTAAAATCTAGATAGATTTTCCTAGTGATTTTTTGTTCACGCCAATAGTTGCACAGTTATATGCTTCTAAAGTCAAAGTTTAAAAAAGTCACGATAAAATTATATAAAATAACCTTACATGGAAACTAATATATTGAGTATAGAAGTAACGTCGAAGTGATAGTAGATCTAGGTAATTTACGTTGACGGAGCCACATCTAAGCACTATTACTTAAGAAGAGAGACTGAAGTAGTTGCCAAGTAATTTGGCAGACGCAGGAGGCAGATATACCGTTATTTACTGACGCTTCAGGACGGGTGTATCGTAATTTCTACTTAAATACCTTGTTACTGGCCTAAACTACTTGCCTCGTTTCTTTTAACGTTTATCCGTTAGTTAAAATTTATTTCTAGCGTCTTGTGCGTTCGCTAGTAATAAATTTAAGTTTTTTATAAGCCATTTTATAGATCGACAATAGTTATGCTGAGAAATTTTGTAATATATACATAGAAGAATTATATTAAAGACTTTACGTAATACTAGCCACTCACTCTCGCTTCGCTCGGGTTTGTCCCTAGGTACGTTATAATTTTTTTGAGCGGAAGCCTAATTCTTTTTCTAAAATAAAGGTTGCCTATGTTACTCCTTATAACATTAGCTATGTTCCAGTGAAAGTCCCTTCAAAATTAGTCCAGCTTTTTCAGAGATTATCCGGAACAAACAGACATACAGACAGACAAAAATTAAAAAAAAAAGAGTTTTTCTTATAAGTACCGTATATAATTTCATATGCATTTAGTAAAACGCTGTTATTGTGACATTAAAAACAGGCACTTCAATTTTATTTATCTGCATAGATTATGGGTTAAATAAAACTATCTTTTAGGATTATTTCGATTTTTGGTCCCCGACGTTTCGAATGCCTTTAATACGTCTAAAACCGTAGTCTCTCCCGTGACCATGATTGCTGTAAAGCATTCGAAACGTTGAAAATAACGTTAAAGTATTATTTT
The DNA here is from genome assembly GCA_951806755.1 of Brenthis hecate. Classification (NCBI taxonomy): domain Eukaryota; kingdom Metazoa; phylum Arthropoda; class Insecta; order Lepidoptera; family Nymphalidae; genus Brenthis; species Brenthis hecate. Next base: position 3,717,180 of record OX638267.1, on the reverse strand, counting down.
AACGTTATTATTAAATCTAAGAAAGTAATATAATATTATGTGATTAGCCTTAACACTTCGGCTATTGATTGATGATATTATTTTTAAGAGTTGGCTTTAAAATTATTTTTTTGTTTAATTCTAACAATCAAAAAAAAAAAAAATTACAACTAAGAAAATATTTTAAACAATTATTGTAAATAAAATTAGTTTAGTCTTTTAAACAAGTAACTTCAAACAGATATATAACAGAGAACATTATCCCATAAACTAAATTTCTTTAAGGGTGACTATAAACAAATTACTCAAGCTTTAGATAAGATATCATGGGACAGAGAGCTCCTATGCTATGACAATGTTAATGAAATGGTAGATAAATTCTACCAAATCTTATACAATCTTATAAAACGTTACATTCCTTTGAGTAAAAAATGTGGCAATAGGCATCCTGTATGGTTTAATTCGCATCTCATATATCTTCTTAAGCAGAAAGAAAAATATCATAGCAGATACAAACTGTATAGAAACCCTCTAGACCGTATTGAATTTCAATATCTTAGATCTGACTGTGAAAAATTTACTAAGGAATGTTATGAGACTTATGTTTCTAATATTGAATTTGAAATTGGTAAAAATCCTAAATATTTTTGGGCGCATCTCACTAATAAACGTAAAGGATCTTCGGGCTATCCGTCTTCAATGTGTTTAGGCCAAAAGAAATCGAATAATACAAAAGAGACTTGCAACCTATTTGCTACACATTTTGCCAGTGTTTATAATACTCCGGTGACTAGGGTTAATTTGCCCGACTTATATGGGCAGCTTACTGAAATGTCTCATATACAAATTTCTCAGAGTAGTATCCTATCTAAAATAAAAAGACTTGTTAGAGATCAGGGTGCTGGGCCTGATGATATTCCTCCGGTTTTCTTGATTAGCTGTGCTGAGTCTCTGTCATATCCATTATTCCTTATCTTTAATACGTCTCTAGTAAAGGGTAGCTTTCCTGATAAATGGAAGGAAGCGAGGTTAGTCCCCATTTTTAAAGACGGCAATGAAGAATCGGTGTGTAACTACCGGCCTATATCGATCCTGTCGACTATGTCGAAGATTTTCGAATCGCTTGTACATCCTTTTATTTTATCCATGTTAAATGTCATATATCATCCTATCAGCATGGATTTATGCCCAGGAGATCCACAAATACAAATTTGCTAAATTATGTTTCTGATGTTGTTAATGCAGTTGATATGAATTTGCAAGTGGATGCTATTTACACAGATTTTTCAAAGGCATTTGACATGGTTGATCACACGCTTCTTATAGGAAAGCTATCTTTGCTTGGAGTATCTGATTCTTTATTGTCTTGGTGTAAAAGTTATCTTCACAATCGTCAATGTAAAGTAGTAATTGATGGGGAAAAATCTGATAGCTTTCAGGCTCTTTCGGGGGTACCACAGGGATCAAATTTGGGACCTCTCTTTTTTATTATATTTATTAATGATATAGCAAGAGTATTCAACAATTGTCACGTTTATATGTTTGCTGATGACATCAAAATTGCAAAAGTAATAAGGCAAAAGTCAGACATAAATGATCTTCAAGCTAATCTCGATAGACTTGTTGAATGGTGTAAACAGAATAGCATGTCACTCAACCCCAACAAATGTAGTTTTATTAAGTTTACAAGGAAAAAGCACCCAATTATGAGTTCATATAATATTATGAACACAACATTAAAAAATTCTGACCAGATTCGGGATTTGGGAGTTATTTTTGATAGCCAACTTAGGTTTGATAAACATATAAACTCAATAGTAACTGCCGCATTTAGATCACTCGGTTTTATTCTAAGACAGTCCAGAGACTTCAAAAAAGCTTCAACTATTATACAATTATATAACAGCATGGTCAGGAGCAAATTAGAATATTGTTGTCAGGTTTGGTCTCCTACTTCTAAAACCTATATTACTAGAATTGAACGAGTTCAAAAGAAATTGATTAAACACCTGAAATTCCGCCTCGCTACCCATGTCCATTATTTACAACTTATAAATATCGCACTAAGTTAGGTGGTAATGCTCCGTTATCACGTATCACACGATCATACAACAACTGCGTAAAGCGCATGACATCTTTGGACATTGGTTGTGATGGGCTCTCACAATTTATAAAAAAATGTGAAAAGTGTATTTTATAAGTTTTATAAGTTTTACAGTATTTTCTTAATGTAATTGTTAAGTTTAATTTGATTATTGTTATTTTGTTTCTTTTTGTAATTGTATTTATTTTATTGTGTTTATTATGTGTATTTAGGCATTATAAAACACTGTTTTTTTTGCGAATGATGTGTTCTCCTATAATTAGTAATACATAAATATAAATTAGATTTAGGTAGCTATATTGTTAATGAAAAAAATTATGTATACTGTTGGAGATCCATATAAGTAAATAAATAAATAAATAAAATAAATAAATAAATATATCTTCAAAATATGGCACATAATTTTTTACAGTGTAACTCGTCTCGCTTCTCTCCCAGCTCTAACTGAACCCAACGTGTCCTTGAATCGCTTTTTAAATGTTCTTATATGCCAGGAAAAGCACCGTCGAAAAAGATAAAAATCCATATAAACTATTTTTGTGTTGTTGTTAAAACAATACTAAAACGAACGATATACGTATAAATACTTTTTCAGATTTAAAAAATATATTTATAAAGATATAGACAAATATTCAGTGTATTTTCTATATTACTTCACAGTTTTAATCAAACGCTTTTTGTGTTTTAAAGTACATCTTAGGTCAGCAATCTCAGACACTCTGTACGAGTTTCGAAGAAAGACAATTGAGTGTTGAAGAGCTAAAAGTATTGAGTATATCTCGATTGCTATAGATAATGAACATCTCAATCGCTAGTAAATTAAGGTGTTTTTATAACACTTATTTCATATCTACTTTGTATACTGACAACAATAATCATGACATGAGCTTTGCTGAATGCAAATAATTGAACAAGGGTTTGTTTAGAGAAGGGAAAAGTTTTTATGGATGGTCAAAGCACTAGCTAATATACATGTTTTATAAGCGCACATATTCAATCGCGTTTATAACGTATAGAACGCGCATCGATAGTCATCATGTGCAGAGTCCATAATATATTAATTACTAGCAGAACCCGCGGCTTCGCTCGCGCTAAAACTACAAAAAAATGTCTAAAAAGGTAGTTTCATACAAATTTTCATCCCCTATTTTACCCCCTTATAGGATGAATTTCGAAGAATGCTAAAACACATCTTTATTTAATTTTATTGAAGAGCATTAATAGCAAGTTTCAAGTAATTCTCATCATAAATATTTTTTTTGGATTATATTACAACGTGTTTTTCCGTGGGAATTAGATAACCTCCGGCGGTAAAAAGTAGCCTCTCCAGGCCTCTATCTCCACACAAAAAATCACGCCAATCCGTCAATCCGTTTAGACGTGAAAGAAGGACAAACAAACAAACACATTTTCACATTTATAATATTAGTATGAATTACAGTACAATAGTTTTGCCCACACATTTGTATCTGCAAATAATCTTAATAATCTGCAAATTTCGGGATACAATAATGTGACGGAATTAGCACAGATGTGAAAAATAGTTAAAAAATACGATATTAATTAATGAAAGATGTGCGGGCGTCATGAAGTATCTATTCAGAGTGAGGGCTTTTGACTGAGAACCCCCTTATTACATTAAAAAAAACCTGTATTATATTTTAATATTTCAAATAATTTTAATTAACAAACAGTCGTATCTAATAAAAACCACGAATAAAATATATTGGCAGCATAAATAGCAGGCCGTAATTTGGCCTCAACAATAGGCCTGCCTACCTATATTTTATTCAGGTTGACATACAATTTCTTTTTCTATTGGAGTACGGTATTCTTAGAACTATCCATTATCTGACACAACATGATTTGATTTCACAATACTTAGATTGTATTCTTCACAAATTGCAAAATTATCTGTCTTAATAAAAAATATTGCAATGAATTACTTTCTTTAGAGTCCTTTATTTCACTTACGTTAAGTAGAATAATTCGAACCCAATATTCTCTCATCTAGCGAAGTTTATTTATGATTAAAAAAAAAAACAAAAAAAAAAAAAACATAAAACATATCGAGCCAAAAATATTAGTTTTTAAACGTTCGTATCGTGTCAAACAATAACCATGTACATCATAACAAAAAATTATATTTAATTTAGAAAAGGGGCTTTGTGAGATAATTTTCTCAATTTTCTTTCATACATTTAAAGTTTCCTATAAAAGAGTTTAAATGAAAAATATAGCAAGCATATTTATATTTGTCGATATAACTCTAACTCTAACTTAAATTTAATGCTCAATCATACAAAACGATAAAGATGAAGTAGAACCCTTCAAAGGCAAACCCGCACGTATTAACTAATAGGTAATATCTGATAAATAATTCATTTATGTGTGTTTAACAAGTACTTTATTTGACTAAATTCGGCTTATTCTGCTAGGTATTACTTACACACGTAATAATACTAGGAATGCGACCCTCATGTTTCTTAACCGTTGAAACACACCAGAGACGATAAATATTTGCTTTGTTAATAAGCACTGAATAGTTTTCATGTACGACTGCAGCGATACGGAACAAAAGGTACAAATGAGGTTAGAGGTTACTTTGTCTACAATTTTCAACCATTTCATACACTTACAGTGTTTTTGTCTTACACAAGTTTATTATTAACTTGTTTCTGCGGCTCAAATGAAATTTAGCTACGTTTTATATGAGATTCATCTGTTTAATTGAGTTTTATTACTGAGGTTATGATCAAAATTAATTTAAATTTAATTTTTCATCATAAGATGTACATTTTTCTTGGAGTTTAAAGTACAAGCAAGTCTATAAAAACAATTTCTGCCCCGTAACATAAAAATGTATTTGGATCCCATAACAGTTTTATTTTTAAAATATTTCTACAGGCTACATACATACATTACAGCGAATGTTAATGATAGGTAGATTTCATGAGTCACACTTTATTTTTCAAAAGATATATTTGTTCAAATTAAAAGATTAAAATGTATCTATATGAAATTTCAAATAGATTTTTAAAATAATTCTAATGGTAATTGCAAAATAGACTCAGCACTAGCAATATTGGAATTGAGTTTTTTGATGAATGTTGTATGTTATTTATGGATCTCCGTCTACTTAAACTAACCTAAGTAAAAGCCTTAAATATATATTTGCATTAAAAAGTCATGTAAAACATAATGAATCTACAAGACGCAACAGGAAAACCCTCCCTTAACTAGCTTACAGAACCAGCTAATATCTCGTTACGTATTCATAACACAGCCATTGTGTCGAGTAGCGTACAGTGTTGATTCTATTATCCCGCGGAAACGAAACCGCGTCAGATGAACGCCACTGGCTTGTTTAGCAAACGTGACGTGAAGAGGTTATTGTTTATACAACTTTTAGGTTTATTTTCTTTTGTATATAGTAAGATATAGCAAAATTGTTAGATTCAAAGAATTTTGGTTAAATGCATGTTTGGAATATCACAAGCTAAATTTCTTTCTTTTAAGATATTTATTTGATGTTAATCATTCGTTTCCTATTGGGAAATAGATTAAACTAACAATAACTTAATTTAAGTCCAATCGGTCGGTTCAATATGTAGGTTAAAGTTTCTGCTCTATGCACGTCGATAGGTATATAGAGAAAGCCACGTTCAGGAAGTGGACAAAATAAACTTTTTTATATAAAATAGTTTTATTTAAAAAAAAACTTAGTTTTGTACTTAATCGTTATTTATGGTCAATTTGCAAGAACCGAATCTAAACAAGATGCTATTGACTATATATTAATATTAAAATGTTTGCTTACTTTAATTCAAATACACTTTAACACATTTCAAAATAACTTCCTTAAACAATTTTCAAATAAATATACAAATAAGAGATGGTTTTCAATAACTATATTTAACAGGTTTTCTTTAAAATATCATTAAATTTATGTGATAGTCGACATTATTCGAAACGCCACGACTTATATTTCATAAAAGTACTTTAAATTATGCTACGATTTTCCCAAGGTCGTCTCGAAGAGGTTGCTCTTTGCGGTGTCGATAAGAACTTTTGTTGTTAAGCTTTGAAGCCTTTTGAATTAATATTTGTCTTTAATTGCCAAAAAGATTATTTTAGACTAAAAATATGAAAATTTTTAAACCATCTTTATTGAGATGGAAATGTGAATTGTACAATAATTAATTTGAGCTAATTTTTGCTTGAGACCGCAGCCATTGACAAAACATAGACTATTATATATTAGAGTTAATTGAGTGTTCTGTACTAAATGAATTTTTAGATTTAGCTCGTTCAAGAGATTTTTCCTTATTTATTTTATTCTTTATGTACCTTTTAACTTGAAGTAACTTATACAATTTATTATATTCTACCATATAAGGATATATATAAAGAAATGTTTATTTATAAGAAATTTTAATAATCAGTTATAAATGAAGCTTTTTGAATACTTTTTTAAATATCTCAAGTGTTTTGTTATTTATCGCTTTTTAAATATCACAGTTATCAAAACGTAGCAGCTACCTGCTAAATCTCAGTGACAGTTTAATTACTTTATGAACGTTGAAATTACTTATGAATATTTTATTTTTAATCTCGACGCCTTGATTTTCTAGAGTCCGAAATTTCCTAAGCAAACAACGTCGCTGACAAATTAATTCGACTTGTGTTAATATTTCTGTTTCCAATGTTTATCTTATAGCATTATAGTCCTTATATTTATTTTCTTTTAGACGAAAATTGCTGGAATATTTTTTGCGTTTGTGGTCAGGTGTATATTTACTTATATGATAGGTATTTTGTTGCATAAGAGGGTGGAAGTATCTTTGTATTTATCTAATCTATATCTATATACATATATAACGAAATTGTAGCTAAGTCGAATCTGTACATTAAATATTTTACGGAAAATCTTATTGAAATAGACATTAGTATTTATACAGAGGCCGAATCTATAGTTTCTAGGATTTTTGTCTATCTGTCTGTCTGTTACCGCATCACGGAAAAACCACTGGAGGGATTTTGATGAAATTTGGTATGATGATAACTGCTTATCCGAGTCAACGTATAAAATACTTTTTATTGGAAAATATCTCGTTTCTGAGAAATCTATACTAAACGTTAAAACGTAAGTAGGGACGAACCCGAGCGTGGGTGAGTCGCTAGTGTTATATAAAATTACTACAGTGTCAGTCTATGTAGTAACCAGACTCATTGTATGAATAAGAGCCTATCTGAAACCAGAATAAAATATCGTAACTGGCTAGATTTAAATATTAATTCATAATATATGTAGATTCATGTATTTTACAGTATGAAAAGAATAAAATTATGTATAAAAGCATGATCATTTTTTGCTTAGGCCAGACTTGGAGATGTGACATCAGTTGCATTACGCAATCAGTTGCAAGCGAAAGCAAAAATTACCAAATAACGTGTGTAACGAGTGTTTCTTAATAAATGAAAATAAATTTCTTATAACAAAGTACAAAGTCACATGCAATAGTGAGTAACAAAATTATCATTGGAAGATTATTTCCACAGAATAAAAGGATTGTACTGTAAGCTGTTATAAAGTAAATACGTATCGAAAAATCCTAATCTTGTTCTGCAAAGATACGTACAGCTCACGTCAATATTTATCTACATATATTAACTTTTAAATAAGAATTTATATGGTTGTATCAAATCATGTTATCTTTGTTATAAGAAAAAAAACTGTAGTACATATATATATATATATATATATATATATATATATATATATATATATATATATATGTATATATATATATATTTACCGCGAAGATTATCTCATTCCCACGCGAAAACACGTTATAATACAACCCAAAAAATATTTATGATCTGAATTACGTAAAACTTGGTATTAATATTCTTCAATACAATTAAATAAATAAGTGCCTTAGCATTTTTCGAAATTCATCCCTAAGGAGGTAAAATAGGGGATGAAAGTTTGTATGAAACCTACCTATTCAGAGTTATTTTTTGTAGTTTTAGAGCGATGCCGCGGGTTTTGCTAGTACGTTATAGAGTGTTTTCTTATAATAATCTTATTATTTTGTAAGCTTTCTAAAACTTTCTTTTGTTCAAGAACAAAAAATGTTTTAGAAAATTTATAATTCCTATGAGTAACGTCAAATTATATTGATGTATTATTGTAGATATTTTAGAGCAATTTCATTTAATAAGATCTCATTATTCACTGTTATTGTTTTGGACTTCATTTTAATTATTTGGTAAGCAAGCTTTAAAACGAACCTTCTAAATTATTATGATACCGTTTAAAATTTAATAGAAAATCCTGTCAATTACGCGAAGGAAGGAAATAAATTATTGTGCGAAGCTTTTCTTCAAATTGCTTGAAGGAATTTCATATTTTCTACACTACTTAGATAGAAGTAACAACAGTGCAAACTAAATAGCATGCTTTATAGTATTTAAAAATATATTAAATTAGGTGGTATAAAATATGTCTTTATTTAGCTAAAAAAATTCTTCTTGTTATAAAAGATAAATATTATACATTTTTTTAAAAAATTTTAAAGGGTTTATTTTTTATTTATTCCATGATCTTATTTGATTGAGCAATTTGCCTTTAGTCTTATATAAATTAGAAGAATAAAAAGATAATAATACGAGTTGGTAGTCCTCGCTAATCTCGCTTTAACGCTGACGTACAAGAGCAGGGTCCCTCCTAATTCCCTTTCCAAGATGGATCGAACATACCCTCGTAGCATTGTACGTCGTGCGATCTAAACTCATACTAAAATCGTAAAAAAAGTCACCTCTGTATCTACTTATAGGTACATATATGTATAGAACAAAGTCGGCTTAGTTGCACCATTTATAATTCAAGAACGGCTGGACTGATTTTTATGATCTTTGATTCGTTGGATTTATCTTCACTCTGAATAGCAGAATAACTATTAAAACATCGAAAAAATGCACGAAAAAAATATTAACATTTACATAGCTAACGCTGATTAATAACTATTTATATCTGTTTAAAACGTATCTAGGGACACACTCGAGTGAGGAGGGTAAGTCGCTAGTATTGAATATATTTTCACCAATAAAGGGAATAAAATAATTTTAATCGGAAAGAGTGTTCATATGAAACACCGGTCAAAGGTTGGGCGGGTCTTGGCCGAATATCTGTTAACGAATCAGTACAGGTTTTTTTGCTTAAGGATTAGATTAACAAGTATTTTTTATAGAGCTAGTTTATTGGTAGAGAATAGTTTTTTATAGGTATTTAATATTATATTACAAAAGGTTTAGTATATTTTTTAAAGTATATGGTTAGGATATGAACAAAGCAACAAATAAAAATAAATATAGAATTTATATAGAGGTAATTTTAGTTTATTAATGATTAACATGGAATTCTTGGTTTGTTTTCTTAAGAAATACATAATAAACTAAATTATTAATCTGACGAGAATAGCTCATATTTACTCCGCCCAAATATTTAGTTCGGTCTCGTAATATGTGCCTACTTAATATGAAGCAACTTTATAATAACATCGTATCGTTTCTGATATTTACCTTACTAACTTTAGCAAAGGCAACAAAATTAACTTGAGAGAGGCAGGTATTCAAATGGAGAGATGTTTATCAAAACTGATTCCACTGAGAATTCAAGTTGCTTCCTAAAAGGGTTTCAGAATTAGAATATATGGAATGACCTTCCTGAAATTTTCTACGTATAGTTCATAGATATAAAGTCTAACTAGAGCTACAGAACTCGGTAGACTTTGCCTTCCAGGTCAGCGTGCACATTTTAAGCTACCTTTGATGTCTTTATATTTAGTCGTACAACTGACTGAAATTATGTATATACTCGCACATACGAATATATATGATTTGTCGTCATATATTATACACTTAAATACATATATATATATATATATATATATATATATATATATATATATATATATATATATATATATATATATATATATATATATATATATATATATATATATATATATATAAATATAAAATACATGTCTGTTACAATAAAACTAACGATAATGGGGTATAGTAAGAAAATGAAAGAAAATTGTGTTTATTTCTGCAATCATTAATTATGATCGTAAATCAAAAGACAATTTACTTTTTTTTAAAATCAAATCAAAATATACTTTTTTCAAATAGACTTTAACCAAAACTTTTAAATGGTAAATTTTACACTTCAAGATTTTCAAATTTAAAATCACCAAATTCGGCATAAATATATTGTCGTATTAAATTACAAGGAATTCAAAATTAAACATACCAGTATTTATATGTAAATAATTAAATAAATGTATTGGAAAATGTTAGTAAAAATGTTTTATATGAAATGGAGGCTTAATTTACAAAATCCATTTAAAAGAAAGCGTTTCCGAATGTCAGTATTTTTGTACTATAATTCTATCATAGTACAATTAATAATATAGTATTAAATATTATAGTATAATAATGTTTTCTTTACTATTTTATGAAGTTACGACAACGTATGTATTACGGTATAAATATAAATATATAATTATGAACAAGCACAATCGCGTATAAAAACTATTAAATAAATATTTTTTTTATAAAGAAAGACGTATAATAAACGTAAAACTTTTTTATCAATGAAAGATCAAATCTTTATTTAAAACACATTTTCATAACCTCGAGAATACGATCTCATTGGAGATTCGCCAAACAGCCATACCTACTTTAACATCAATTTCGATAGACCCCATTAGGTGAAATTTTGGACGAATTTTTCATACCCACTTCCAAATCACGTCTGTTTCTTATTGCAAACAGAATAATTATTTCAGTGTTTGACATATCTTAATGTACTGCCAATAAATGTTAATTTATATTACTTAGGTAATAAAGACAATTTTGTAAACCAAAACTGAGAAATGCTATTTAACAATCTTTTTATTACTTATAAGCTTTAAATGTATGTATGTATTCAGCCCTTTATAACGTCCCACTGCAGGGCACGGGCCTCTCTTCAGTACGAGGGGAATCAGGCCATAGTTCACCACGCTGGCCAAGTACAGTTGGCGGACTTCACATGTCTTTCGAAAACTTGTAAGGTTCTCTCAGACATGCAGGTTTCCTCACGCTGTTTTCCTTCACCGTAAGACAAGTGGTAATCATGTTGGAAATGATTCGCACATGAAAATATCAGAGGTGCGAGACCCGGGATTTGAACCCGCTTCACTCGGTTCCCAAGCGAGCGCTTTAAATAGCCTAAGGTTAATTTTATTTTTATATTTTATTTATTTTAAACTGTTATAAAAGTATAAAACAAAAGTGCATCTACTTACAAGATTATACGCGTATTAGAATTAAATGGTGTTATGCTGTGAACAAAACTGTAGTAGGTACTATGACATATAGTCTATTTTATAATTTAAAACTACCTTTGTAGTTTGACAAAAATATAACTATGTATTCTAATTTAAAGAAGTTTAAAGGTAAAACAAAAAAAAATTGTCGACGATTTTGGCTATATCAATAATATAGCTATAAAGTTTTTATTGCTCAACTATCGACTTAAAATCGAGTGAGTATCTAGGTGTCTTTTGTATTTGTAATAAAATATCGATATTTTTACTATCAGTAGGAAATCTGTTACGCCAGGTCATATTATGCCCCCCCCCCCTTCCCCCACCCCTCCCCCGCCCTCCGACGTGTGAGCTAAGAGAGAGTGGGAGGCGGCCCACCTCGATCGGCAGTGTACCATGCGAATTACTCTTGGTACTTCTCTGATAGTAGAGTGAACTATAACACCTAACATGGTTGTTGTGGTCTGCCTCAGCGGGCCAGCCGTTGGGGCGCCTAGGTTGAGTGCGTATGTGATCCTTCGAGGTCCTTTAGGATGGGGGAGGTTCTGTTGGGTTTTAGGGGGTAGTACTAGCTTTGAAGTTGGTATGACTAAATTCATTTCCCAACGTTAAAAAAATGAAGAATAAAAGGTCACAGTCTATCTGTGTCCAAATCCGTCTAGATGTTTCGGTGTAAAAATAAAAAATAAATAAAAAAAAAATAAAAATAAAAATCTTTTATTAGCGAGCAACATAGGCTCATAGTTGGTTAGTACAATATAATTACTTAAGAACTATGTTAGTAAAACAAACTATGTTAGTAAAGAAGTAACACTTACAAAAACATACATAAAAACTTTTTAATAATATAATTATGTTACAGTATATGATTTTTTTAAAATATATATACAAACATACGCATTTCTAATATTAGGGTAGTTATATATTTTTTTTTATTTTAATACCTAAGAATGAAATTGAATTCCTAAAAAAACATTAGTCTACATATATCGATTGTCCATATCTTATAAAAGTAGCATTTTATATCTGTCCATATAAAGTGTCTAACCTGTATTATTAGAGGGGTTGACAGTACGCCGATTGCTTCAGTAATAATTTTAGGCAGGTCCTTGCCACGTTTCGCCGACTTATTTGCGATTCAGGTGCCGTACCTCATAATTCGGCCTGATCACGTGGAGGAGGCTGCTCGTTATCTTTTCTTCCTTTTCAAATGTTCAATAATCGTTGGAAGTTCGCATGTTTTCGTTAACTGAATTTAGGTATGTATATGACGGAGGAGGATTTAGTTAATTTTTTCTGCTAGAATGTGAAACCTTATTGTTTAAAGTCACTATGTTATTTAGTGTACTTTTTATTGTTTTTAAAGTTATTTTGAATTTAGAGCAGAGATGACGTCTCGAGCGGGATTGAGACGCCATCACGACATCCATTCGAGATACGTGGTTTAGTAAAGTTGGTTAATCTTGGTGGATCATAGAGAGTTATGTTTTGGTATTGTAGTTGAGAATCAATGATCGACGTCCCAGAACCCGCTGACTCTACTAAATTATTAGAATTACCGTTTCAATTTTATAATATTGTGATTTCCATGATTAAATTGTGTATTGAGCATTGAATACTTTATTGATAGAGCCCTGATAACACCCACAGGATTAGTAACCACTAAAGATGATGTTCGTAGTAGGTATATGGATAACACGTCAAATATATAATATTAAAATTAATAATGTGCTTATTTATTTAATTAGTACTTTAATGATATATGTACATATACATGAGTTATACATTACACATATATGTATTATGACATCGAACTATTGTTTTAAATGCAATAGGTTCTATATGTGTGGATGTATGTTACTCCTTCAACCGAGAACAGCTGGATGAATTTGGATATAATACATAGGATGAACTGATGTAAGAAAGTTAGGCAGTAGGCACTTCGGAATCACCCGACTGAAGCGAAAGTCGCTAGTATAATCTATGTCTATTTATAACGAAATGTAATAAACTTTATTCAATTATACTTGTTACAAGTGCTTTAGAATCGCTAGTTCAATCAAAGCGTCATTGTAGTCATTCCGTGAGGAAGCTACCACCGGCTCGGAATGCAGTTCTGCTGAGAAGAACCGGCGAGAAACTCAACAGTTGCTCTTTTAAATATCGAAGTTACATTTATTTATTTAAATAAATTTTATTTTATAAAATAAAATTTATTTTATAAGATAAAATAAATAAAAAATGTGAGTAGTGTACATAGCGTTGATAAAGAAATACGTAAAAACTTTAAACGTTTAATAGGATAACTTAAACTTAAAAATATACTTATTAAACTAAGAAAACTTTCTGAAAGTTGGATAGTGATTTTCAAATAATTTAATAATGATCTCTAATGAATTATTCTTTTTTAAACCTTTTAACTTTTTTTATTTATACTTGAGGCAGTAGTAGCCCAGTGGTAATGCGCTTGCTTGGGAACCCCAATGACGCGGGTTCAAATCCCAGGGCTCGAACCCCTGATATTTTCATGCGCGAGTTATTTCCAACATGATTACTACTCGTTTCACGATAAAATAATACAATATAGGAAACCTGTATGTCTGAGAGAACCTAGCAAACTCGAAAGACATGTGAAGTCCGCCACTCGCACTTGGCCAGCGTGGTGGACTATGACTTGATCACGCTCGTATTGAAGGGAGGCGCGTGCTCAGCAGTAGGACGTTAAAAAAGGATGAATACATACATTTGTACTAAAGTTATATAAGCGAGAGTTTACAAAATATTACAAATAAATTAATTAAATAACATAATATAAGTTAATTTATTATTATTTATGTTAATATTATAAAAAAATCACTGATCCCAGGTATCTAGGCTCTTCATAAAAATATTTCAAACCGTTAACATGAAAATATATGAATTTATAAATAAACTAATTTTAAAATATTTGAAATATTCATAACAACAACAAATTTCTCAACAACAATGGAACAATGACAACGAAATTAGGTACTTTGAATGGAGAATAATTTTTCTAATCATTCTTGATGAGGCTATTATTATTGGTATTCATTTGTTATGTTCATTCATTTATTTATAATATGTATGTATTTAAAGTTATAAATAAGTTGTGTAGTGTATCTATTATCTGGTATCCATAACAGAAGCCTCGTAGCTTTAACGAGTAGAACTAGATGATGCTGTGTGTTAATGCCCCAACATATTTATTTATATTTGTTTATTCGATGACATAATATGTAAGTACTCGAAATAAATGTGTTTACATTTATTTTATTTATAACACCTCCAGGTAAATTTCTAAGAAATGAATTAAATTTCTAAGAAATCTAATGTTAACTGTAATGCCGGCGTGTCCGCGGTCGTTGAGGGATTAATTTAAGTTTATTTGTGTGTTTATATAACATTAACATTATATACATAAAATATATATCATATTTAATAGTTAACGCAAACGTACCTACACAAGAATTTTGTACATGACCAAATTCATCACTGAGTTTAGTTAAAAGGAAAAATATAATAATTGCTACATCACTGAAACACACATTAAAAAGAGCTTAAGGTAAAAAAATATCTAGCTCGTACATTAATAAAAATGAGTCTCTACGAAATCCTGATGTAAATATAAAACGGAGAGAGAACAGCATATGGTACGAATCGTTCAATACTTATAAATAATATCAACATTTAAAGCAGATTTCGAACATTCTTTTTCCCTTACAACCGATGTATCATCTACTTTCAAACCTAAAAGGCAGTGCAGTGTGAAATTGATATTTTTGAGATATATGGCGTAGTATCTTTTTAGAGGCAGTCACAAGTCGATAAGTTACGCCCTATTTAGCAAAGGAACACTTAGCATGGCAACCCTAACCCTTCTGAAGAGCTCTCGTATTGAGTAAATCGAAACTCGTTACACAAAACCGAGATACATATTTTTTTCCGTCGCGTAAAGAACGACTTGATTTAAAGCTTATTCAGATGAAAGAGAGTGGTTATAGCTTGCGTGTTAATTAGGTGCAGAAGTTTGTCGTAGCATTTTCAGATAAAAATTTCGCTGTTTTAAATATAGACAAATATTATTTAATATGAAATTAATAAAGATGTATGTTTAAAAAGTGTAAGCAGTTTCAACTTTCTTTTTTCATTTTGTTTTTATACGTAGCTATAATTATCCTATATCAGGATTTAAGTTAGCTTACAGAGCTGTTTTTTAACATGATCCAAGATTACAACAATATAACTTTTAATATTTTATACTTTCTTACCAAAAGCTAATATTATAATCAAAACCATTCTGTCCACTATATTATAATACGAAACAAAAACTTGAACAAATCGCACAAATAAAGGCTTCATGTGAACGAGCTCTTACTCTACGCTTTGAAGATTTCATGCCATTTTACGTCAGCGACAGCTGGTAAGGACATATTTTTCGCTATTTTGTACATGAATATGGTGAATTTCATTACACATCCATTTGCAGGAAATTACGACTTTCTATATGTACGTTCTCGTATGTGCAATGAGTATTTTTTCATACTGGCTTTGATGTTTCATACGTACACTTATACCAACCAGTACATTTACTTTATTGAATAATTTAAAATAATAACATTTTAGAAAATCTTATAAATATGCATGAATTTAATAAGTTTTATATATAGTCGTACAGACAGGTCCATTAGACACCAGGTCTTATTGATATGAAATTTTATAAATGATCAATGATCCTCATATATTTTATACTAGCGACTCACTCTCGTTCCGCTCGGGTTCGTCCCTACTTACGTTTTAAAGTTTAGTTTAGATTTCTCAGAGATGAGATATGTTTCCGCAGGAAAAGCATCCTATATGTTGACCCGGATCCGGATAACCAGCTATCATCATACTAAATTTCATCAAAATCCCTCCAGTGGTGGTCGGTCACAGACAGATAAACAAAAATCCTATATATATATATATATATATTCTATATATAATTCTAAAACTTTAGATTCGGCCTCTGTATCGATAATAATATCTATTTGAATAAGATTTTCCAAAAAATATGTAATGTACAGATTCGGCTTAGTTACACTTTTATTATATGTATAGATATAATTATGTTTTATCTAATAACAGTGTGGGACACATATTTTATCACCAATTTTGAAAACAAAACATAACTTTCTTAACTAGCCAGTATTGCTTCCAAATTAAACTAATTTTAATTTTGTAACTACACCTCATCCATTATCAACAGCAATTTTTTGAAATCTTTGAGAAACCTGTGAGTTTAAAGAAGACAAGCTATAGTTATTATAGAAATATAAACTCATTACTCATTCTCTTATTCAGTATAAATGGCAATACCAATAATAAAATCATAGCGAATGCGAGCTGAGATAGCAAATACTAGCTACGATGCACGGCCATCCCGCTCGGTTCCCTTGTTATTAATTATGTCAATATTACTTCCAGCGACGTTGTAAGGGAAACTTTGTTACTTTATTTATTCGACTCGTCGCCTACTTGCCTAAGTGATACTACGTGAAATGCTTATAGCTTTATGCTATATTGATATGAATAATATTTCATTTACTTGTTGTTATTTCGATTGTTATATTATTAATATTTAATAGTTTAACATAATACTTTCTTAGAAACCAAACCAAATGGGGAACCAAAAATAAAAATAAATCTGCGAAATAATCCGAAAAGCTAGCTTCATTTAAAAAGTTTAAAATATATTTTTTGTTTGGTTTGCTGTAGTCTTTTAAGACTAGATTGTGTAAGTCTATCACAGGTTGGAATAACCTCTTATTAATTTTGTTGGACCAATAATTTATTGGTGGTGGTAAAAAACCTATATGATACGTTTTAAATAGATATAAATAGTTATTAGCCAGCGTTAGCCATATAAATTTTAATTTTTTTTTTGTTAATAATATTGACAAATATTGACATTAATACTCGTATTTATACGATACTAACGTCACTCAATTGTTTTGCCTTCCCGGAACCGCTCCACTAACACTTAAACTTTATGGTATGATATTAAAGTTCAAATTGACTTTTAAGTATTATTACGAATCTGTTGTATGGGAGTATAGAAAAGTGTTGTTTTTAGACTTTTTCAGGCAATTTTTTTAATTTTTCTCTCCGTAAGAACCATCCTCGTACTTCAAGGAATATTCTAAAAAAAGAATAAGCGAAATCGGTTCAGCTGCTCTCGAGATTTGCGCTTACCAATACATTCAGCGATTCATTTTTATATTATAGAAGATATGTTAAGGCTATATTAAACATTGATAAATACTAGTAATTTCTAATAAGACTAATTAAATGTTATAAAAGCAAATATAAATAGATTAATATGTTGAAATTTAGGTATACAGAAACGAGAAATAAAGGATTCTGATATATTATACAATCTGCATATACATCTATACAGATAAATAAAATTGAAATGTCTGTTTGTAATGTCAAAATAACAGGTTTTTACTAAATACATATGAAAGTATATACGGTAGCTAATATTAATTAAAAAATAATAATTTTTGTTTGTCTGTTTGTTTCGGCTAATCTCCGAAACGGCTAGACCGATTTTGACGGGGCATGCACTCATAGATAGCTGATGTTGAGAGTAGTAGCTTAGGTTACTTTTATTTTAGAAAAAGAATTAAGAATCCGCTCAATAAAATTAAAATGCACATAGGGACGCACCCGAGCGAAGCCAGGGTAAGTCGCGAGTTTAATACTATTATAATTAAGGCTTCCTTACATATACATTATGTCGAATGTTATACTTTGAATCTACTTATGTTAGTTTATTACGTCTATTCCTTATTTCATTACTCTCTGTATTGCACTATATACATATATAATTATATTATGTATAGGTATATATTTATTTATCCATAACACAAGCATCGTAGCTTATCATGGAACTAGATGGCGCTATGTGTTAATGTCCTAACATATTTATTTATTTATTTATTTATGTACAAAATATTTTTATACTAATATTTTCGTCCGCCTGTTTGTCAGTGTTGAAATATCTTAAAGTATGATTTTCAATGAAAAATATTATAAATTGTTTTCTGATTATAATTTTTTGTAAGTTATGACATTTTAATCCTCTGGGGGTTTCAAAGATACACTTTCTATGCTAAACTCTTCATACCATTATAAAGTCTTATATATTGCGGGACTCGTGTAGAGTTCCTATTCGATGGTTATACTTGAGTGTGCAGAGTCGCGAAAAGTTTAATTATAAAACAAGGAAATACCTAACATTCATAATGATAGTGCACATAAAAACATTCAAATATAAAAAGAAAATATAAATTTGAAGTAATATCTATTTATTTTATTTTTTTTATTTTTGATATTCTCAGAATTGTTAATAAAATCTATAAGGGATGTACATATTTCATAAATCCACAGCAGTAAAGAAAGCAAACGAAGCAAATGGCACTACGCGAGTGCGAAGAATGTAATTAAAGGCGAGCAATAAAAGGCACATTTTACAGCTTCTGACCGCACCGTTGTGTTTAGCTAAAAATATTATCTGCTTTTTAAATTTCCCACTCAGATAGCAGGAATTAAAAATGAAAACATTAAACGTTATGCCTTAATTTTGCCTTCAGTGAACAATAGAGATGCGAAGCGGCTTTTAACATTTAATATATTGAGGCATAGAATGGAAAAACGTATTAACGAATGTGTTATAAATAAAAAAAATATTCGAATAAGATGAGATATGAAGATTTATTATATTATTTGACAAAATAAATGAAAGAGATATCTGTTCACGCTTTGTTTGGATGTAGATACCCACTTCGTCTATTTCAGGGTCCTCACTATAACACGCGATTTCTTTAGTAACCATTTTCGCTAGGAAGGACAAAAAATAACGTACTGGTATAAAAATAACCAATGACAATATCGGGTCATAAACTACTCGTATATTAAAGCGAAAAATTTACTGCGTTATAAAATAAATAACTTCTCACATTTAGTTTCTCTATTCTTAGTCGCTATAATATATTTTTTTATGAACTAATAACATTTACTGTGAGCTATAATCGAACCCGTAATCGTCAGACTGGTGGATAAAAACGCGTACATTAAACTAAGAGGTCGTTGACAACACACGTTTCGGTATCTCCGTTTTTGCGAACACTCAATCCTTAGAAAATCTAGAGGAAATCGGTCACTCCCAAAGACGTGACGTTGATTAATGGACCAAAAGCATTGTTTCCCTTTTTACTGTTAAGGTTTGATCCAAATATTACTTTATTTGGAGATGAATTTGTTCTAATTTTATTAATTACTTATGGTGGCCAATCGTACTAACAATAAGGCTAGTCATGTACGCATGAGATTGTAGCAGCAGGCAAAAGGTAGTAGGTATTATAGCATCAAACTTTATATATATTTTTTTTCGTTGGAAAATTCATTTAGGTATACCACTTGAATGCATATAAGTGGTTATGTGGGACTCCCCGACTAAAACCCTGTGGTATTAATAGGATACCGCAGGATCCCTTACGCACTCAACCACGACGCCGAATACAGATGCTGCCGGACAGATTTAGATGAAATTTGAAGTTTTTATATCAACTTGCAAAAGATGCAAGAGATGTATCCAAGCGAAACGAGGGCAATTCACTAGTTTAAATTGTAATTCATATTCATATAATAGACAAAATAGTTTTATTTATCCATTTCATTTATATTTTTTCATAATATACATACTTTTTTCATATAAATGTACTAAAGCTTACATGGAGTGGCTTATAAAATGACTATTATCTGTGCAGATGCACGCGGCACTAACGGTAATTATATATATTCTTTATTGCACTAAACAAGTAATAAAAAAAAATACATAGAAAATGACGTGGACAAAGGTGGACTTATCTCTATAAGAGATCTCTTCCAGTCAACCCATGCATGTGGGAAATAGTGTCAAGTAGCGGGACAGAAAGAGAAAGTGCAGAGAAATGATAAGAAAATATATAAGAATAATCATAAGTAAAACAAAATAAATATAATATATACATAAACATACATATATACTTAAACATACATATATACATAAACATACATATATACATAAACATACATATATACATAAACATACATATATACATAAACATACTTATATTATTACAAAACAGAAATGTACACATTTTTCAATGATGAGTTAGAAAATAATTTTTCATATTGATTTTAAACGCATCATTAGAAGGGCTCTCTTGTAGGACTTTGGGAAGTCTGTTCCAAAGCACTGCAGCCTGTACCGAGAATGAGTTTTGGAAAAACTTAGTGTTGCTTCTTGGTATGTCAAGCATCGATGAGATGCAGGGCCGCCTGGAACGCGATGGAGTGGGAAGAAAGTTAAACCGGGAACGAAGGTAAGAGGGAAAATTGAGGTTATGAAGGATGTTGAACAGAAACGAAAGGAGGTGCATATCACGGCGAAGGCGGATAGGGAGCCATTTAAGACGAGCTCGAAAGTCGGAAACATGATCATACTTGCGTAGACCATAGATAAAGCGTATGGCGAGATTTTGAAGACGCTCTAGTTTATTCAGTAGCTCCTCCGTCACATCCAAATAGCATACATCGGCGTAGTCAAGTATGGGTAGTAGAAGAGACTGCGCAAGCATAATTTTGGTTTTGAAAGGAAGAAAGTGTTGGAGACGCTTCAGAGAATGGAAAGTGAAGTACATACGCCTACTAACCTCATTGATATGAGGTGTCCATGTCATGTGGCAATCTAAGATAAGACCCAAGTTCCTTACTTTATCGCAGTAAGGTATTTGGACCCCAGAGTATATAATCCCAGGGACTGACTCCCAATCTATCTTACATCTTAGCCTACTGCTGCCAATAATTATGGCTTGAGACTTATTAGGGTTAACTAAAAGTCCGTAAGATTCGGCCCAAGTTTGTATAGCGACAAGATCATTATTTAAAGCTTCAACAGCATCGGGCAACTCAGTTAACTCAAAATGGCGATAGAGTTGTAAGTCATCTGCATACAGATGGTAGGGAGAAGAAATGACGCGAGATATGTTGTTAATAAAAACAGAAAAGAGTAGTGGTGAAAGAACGCCGCCTTGGGGGACCCCAGCCGTGAGATCTAACCACTCCGACGAAGAGCCATTAGCTCTTACACACTGGCGACGCCCGAAGAGATATGAGCTAAACCAGTCAATAGTCGCAGGAGAAATGTTAACTGCGCGAAGAGTGCCAAGAAGAATGTCGAAGTCAACAGAGTTGAATGCACTACTGAAATCAAGGAGTACCATTGCAGTGAGCTTGGTGTTATCCATGGCAAACCGAATGTCCTCCGTAATGTTCAGTAGCGCACCAATAGTGCTGTGAAAGGGACGAAAACCGGACTGATAAGGACATAGTAAATTATACGAAGCAAGGTAGGAGTAAAGTTGATTGTGCACAATGGATTCTAGGACTTTGGATAGGATAGGTAGGATGGATATAGGACGATACTCATTGAGGCAGGTGGGATTTGTGGTTTTAGGTAAGGGTATGACAAGAGCATTCTTCCATTGAGTTGGAAAAACATTGCAAGCTAGTGAATAGTTAATAATGTGAGTGAGGACTGGAGCAATGCAATCCAATACGGGTATTATCTATATATTACAAACGGGGTATAATCATGTCGAGACTGAGATGGTCACTACCAATGGCTTTGGTAGTGATGGAGCGGATACACTTCTTAATGGCATCTTCTGAGACTGATTCGAAAGAGAAAGAGAAGGAGCCTGGTGGGACAATATTAGATAACTGTATAAGTGTAGCAGACTTTAATTGCGAGTTTAATGTTAAAGGAGGGATAGTAAAATGGCGATTTAGCTTATTAAGATCAACCGAGACTTCGCCAGAAGTCGGGGGTTTGCCCACACCAAGCGACTCAAGAAATCTCCAAACTTGCGCTTGGGAGAGATTCTGAATTGTAGAGTGAATATAGCGACGTTTGGCGTCCCTACACATTCTGTTGCAGATGTTTCGAAGTTTTTTGTATGCTGTAAGATTGTCCTCAGACGGGTATTTTTTATTTTTCGACTTTGCCCTATCGCGTTTAGCCATCGTCCTTCTGATCAATGGTGTTATCCAGGGAGCTGGAGCATGTTTCATGCGAACTGGTCTTACCGGGGCGTGAGTATCGTATAAACTAATCAGTTCAGTGGTTAGTGAGTCGACCATAAAATCAATATTATCAGAAGTAAATATTGGCGACCAGTTGCATTTCATCACATCCTCTCTTAAGCGTTCCAGATCCATATGCTTAAAATTGCGCTGGAAAAGAATCTTGCCTCTAATCTTTGGAGGACGCAGCTTATATGCAAGGTAGATTAAGTCATGATGGGAGAATGGGGCACTCATCTGGCCGTGAGAAATAACAAGATTAGGATTAGAGACAGCGATCAGGTCAATGAGAGACGGCCTACAATTAGGAAAATAGTGTGTGGGAGAAGACAAGGGGAGAATATGCAGATTGAAGGAAGCAGTTAGTGCATTTAAAGTTTGGGCTCTCGTATCATTTTTTAGTAAGCATGTATTTAAGTCACCCATGCAAATTACTTGGTCATATAAAGGCAGAAGACTGTTAAATAAAAACTCTAAATCAGTGAAATAATTAATTTTGTCATTTGGGCAGTAAAGGACACCAAGTAATATTTTTTTATGATTTATAAAAAATTCTAAAAAGAGATACTCGAGAGACCCTGAAGTATGTGGGGGGGAGAAAGACACAACACTAGCAGAGATGCTGTAACGTAGGTAAATACCTACACCACCTCCACCTCGGCCAGTGCGGTCATTACGATATAATTTATAACCTGGAAGAGAGCAGCTAGTAGATGGTAGGGATGGTTTAAGCCAGGTTTCAGATATGAGTATACAGTCAACCACGCCGGTGCTAAAAGATGCGAGAAAGTCATTGTAATGAGCAAGTATACTCTGCGCGTTGATATGCACTAAGGAGAGAGAGGCCGATCTTTTGTCAAAAACATTAGTGAGTTTATCTGCAAGTGGTTCTGAATCAGAAAGTGAAGTGTTATTACTGCCAGCACTTTCATAATCATCTGATGAGCAAGAAAAGTAATCATCGTCTAACATAATAATTATTGTGTAATATAATATAGTATGTATAAATATAAATAAATATAAAAAAAATAGTATCAATAAGTTAAATTAAAAAAAAATACAAAAAAATAAAAATAAAATACGATTAACACTATCCACGTGCATAAGTTAACTGCGAGACAAAAAAAAACAAACAAAAGGAAACACAACATTAATAACACAGATACGAACCATGGATGACAAAACATAAATTATTATAAATTTTTAACTTATCTGTTACAAGAACCACAGAGTACCAATGACAATAAATGACAAAAGCAAAAACTAAACGCAACTTGAACGTTGACACTTGACAGTTTGCAAATTACAAGTTAGTGAAGTTCAAACTTCAAAATGACATTAAACAAATAAAACTAAGTGACACATGAAAATCATAATGTTATTGTTACAATTTTAAATTTTAAGTAGTAAAACAAACGGATTGTGGATATTTAAGTACCCTAAAGTTGTTACATTACCTAAAATATAACCCGACCAAGTTAAAATAGTGTAAACAAAATACTATGTGTCGTTGTTTGATCCAGAACTTTTAGGGTGTTGAGAGATTAATTGTTTTAGCTCTGATAAAGAAGAGATCTTGATGCGGGACTTATCCGGAAGTAGAACTATAATCACACCGTCTGTAGACCAGCATCTTTTCATACCGAAATGTTTGCGAGCAGCTATAAACACTTCTTGTCTGGATTTAGTCAGGAACTCCGTCAGCGTAATCTTGGAACCTTTAAGTGTTGTTTTAGCCTTCCAAACATGACTCCGTAGATGACCATTGCAAAAGCGAACAAGAATAGGTCGAGCAGAATCTCTCTTAACACCCAATCTGTGGCAGGATTCAATTGCGTTAGAGTTAGCGCCTGACACCTTCATTTGGTTGGTTAATATGTTAAGAATTCTCTTCAACACGTCCTCCTCTTTATCCTCTTTAACTCCGTGGAACAAAAGAACCTTCCTGCGGGACTGTGTCTCTAAGCGGTCTAACCCGAGGGCAACAAGTTCAACCTGGGACTTCAAGATGCCAAGTGACTTCCAAATAAAGGTTTTAAATGCATTGAATTCAGCGGCCAGGGCTTTCACAGTCAAGTTAGGAACAGTGGAGCTAGGTTGAGAAAGATTTTTCTCAAACTCACCCATTCTGGTGGCAAACATAGACGAAAGCTCTTCCATACTTTTCAACAGTTGATCAACAGGTGTTTCCATTGTAATGAAAGTGTGTGAGAGAGTGCAGTTACAGCTAACTTCAGCACAGGTAATTAAGATTTAGCACATATAAATTATAATATAATGTTGTAATTAAATAATGTAGAGCTCATAAAAACACGTCTTTACACTTTCGCGTCTACCCGCCGAAAAAATTAATGCTAAAATTATGCTCGGCTTTTAAAACCCATTGCACTGTAATTACATACTCGACATTCAAAACACCCCAAAATGTCTTCTTTTAACTAAACGTCTAACTATAAATGGCGTACTTAAGAGGATAATTTGCGGCTTATTTTAGTAAATAGCTGCCATTTTGTTCTCATGTCAAATTCATAATAATAGGTATGTATAATAATGTTTTTCATTTGGTTTATTTTACTCTAAGCCTTTAGGTAGATAAAATATATATTAATATACAACTGTGACATAAAGTATTTTTGATGTAAATTATTATATTAGTGGTCATTTACTTTTGTTCTTGTATCATTATATATCAAAGGATTTCATTAGGTTATCGTTACTGCACACCGTCTATACAAAGTCAAATGTAGTTGTAGTGGAATCAGCTGTTTTTGAACCTAATAGGAATTATCAAATATCAGCTTTGCTTCGCTCAGGTGCGTCCTAGGTAGGGGTGTTGTAGTGTGTGCGCAAGCGATCCTGCAACGCCCCACTGCATTGTGGTAACGAGTTCCGCTGTGCGCTTTAAAGAGTAGGAGTCCCAGTCTATGTAGGTGCCTTTTGTATTTATTTTGTAGAGGTAGCGTCACCTTTTGCCTAATTTTATTACTATTAATAACCTATCTTTTACTCTAGATTTTATCCTATCTATGTACTAAAATTCAGCCAAATCCGTCCACTCATTCCAGTGTGATGGAGAAACAATAATACAATATACAATTATTAATAAAAACATACATTTTTTTGCATCTTTAATAGCAGTTTGATTTTTCGTAAGCTTGTGTTTCGAAGAATAGAGACCTAGTAAATCAACGAGACTTTTTTATTGTGTTAAAACCAACCTCCAGCCAAGTCACAAACAACTTCATATATGTAGGTTATTTTAAGGATTCAGGACAAGATTTAGTAAGGAAAATGCAAATTAGAGTATTTCTGAACTTGTAAGAGGGATGTTTGTTGGAGCCACGACGACACAAGAGCTGTCTGAGCTAATCTCTTAACATAATAATATAAGGTTAGCTTTTATCGTCTTAGTTGCTTGTGAAAGCGCACTCAAGTTTGTTTATTTCCTTTACGATTTCTCTAATTTGAAAATAATAAGCTTAGTTCACTTATGGCTATTTCAAAACACACCTACAGATTATTATGTAGAATAGCTGTAGAGTTGTTTTTTAAATAGTAAAACTTAATAAAATCAATATTTTGTTACATATTACTTTTGGGACATTAATATTTTACGTTGACGTTTTTAAAGGATTGTTTTAATCACGCTCAAAATGGTTCAAACAATACTATCAAAAGAGAAACCTTTGACAAATGGAAGTGAATTTTTATGTTATAAATATCAATAAAAAATCCCCAACTCCCGTTTTCCTAACATAAAATGACATAAAAGTTAAACCGTACAACTGAACTGAAAATATTTGTCTTTGCCATATTAAACTGTAATCATCAAAAATTCTCTCCGGCAATATTATAATATTCACATACAATTACGCGAAGGAAGTCGCATGTAAACAACACTTATTTAGTTAATAAAACATGTAATCCGTTGTGGAGTTAGAGTGAGCGAAAAATTTCTGGTCGAATAAAATTTTTCCGCCGGTTCATTTCCCAACGGGGAAGCATTAACGACCTACTTCTGTCTTATACCTCTGTTTTCAATTATTCACATTATATTCATTTGTGACAATGTTTTAAATTTGCTTAAAATTTACCCTATCCTTTGGGGCCTAATTTATTCAACGCTTAAAAGATATGTAATTTGTAAGTATAAAATAAAGTACTTGTTTTATTATGATTGACACTGCCCATTTTTCTATTGGATTGATACAATTAATATTTATTCCACTACTAGCGGCTGACCCTCGCTTCGCTCAGGTTCGCCCCTAGAAAAGCATAAACAGATCTATCCCACGGAAACCGTTCGTTTTTCCGGGATAAAAAGTGACATATTTGTTATTTCATTAAAATCCTATCATTAGTTTTTGTGTACTAAGGCTGTATAAGTTACTATAGCTTTTAGCTATCCCATGGGAACTCTTTAATTTTCCGGGATGAAAAGTATCTAAGATGTTGCCCGGGGATATATACCCGCCGGGGAGGTACCGCCACGCAAAATTTATTTAAATTGGTCTAATAGATTCGGAGATTAGCCTGTACAAACAGACAAACAGATAAACAGACAAACAGACAGAGAAAGAAAAAAAATTGAAAAAAAAAACTGAATTTGTTCTATTTGTCTTTTTACATCCCCCTGACTCGGTTTTTAACATTTTTTTTCTATGTGCAGACATTCGACCTCTACAGTTTTATTATAGTATAGAAGATAGTAAGACGGCAAAATCGAAAGACGGAAATTTTAAAAAACATTACTTTTACTTCTTTCCTCTCACATAAATTAATATAAATATAAATTATATAACAGTTCGTACACATGCATGAAATTGAGAAAGTCCTTACATCGTCCGAAATATGGCGGAAACGGAAGGGCGAAGTGGTGAATAATTGCGTCCTCTTTAGTTAGTGTAATGTGTTATTATTAAATGCAAAAATAATATATCTTTCATAATATTATTATAGAAATTATATTAATTTATTATTTATTTTAATAAAGTTGATATAACAGCATAACTAGAGATCTTTCAGTTAAATAAAACTTTGAAAACATAAATTTGTTTGAATTCTGTGTGGATCACGATTCGTTTAAAGTAGAACGGAACAATTTGGCGAGTTAATTAACAGGGACAATAGGGGATAAGCTAGCATTGTCTTGAGATGCACGCGCCTTCTTATCTGAGTCGTTTGGTCGAATTATCACCCTTATTTAGCAGGCCAATTTGATATACAACCCTATAATATACAAGTATTTTAATCCTTAACCAAATACATTAACTCAACAGATTTACTAATTTAAGATTTTAACACCCAATAATATAAAAGACTAACAACCTACCCTGGATTTGCCTAGATGCAAATAAATCTTAAATAATCCCATATGAATCAGACGGTAATGGTATTACATCGGTAATCTTCCCAAATGTGAACATAATAACTTATCAAAGTTTTATATTATTATAGATTAGTTTTTTTTAATTCCAAGTATTTTTTTCATAAATTATTGTATCTTCTACATTGATGTAATAAAGTGTTAGTTTGTAAGTTAGGGGGTAATCTCTGAAATCAATGACCTAATTCTTTTAATATATAGAATGCAATTTTTTTTGTCTGGTTGTTTGTTTGTTGAAAAAAGTCAAATATTCGCGTAAATCTAAGAAAGTATTAGAATGTAATTTATTTATGCGATAAAAATGTATTTCTAAAGAAAATCATAATTACTTTATATGGAATAAAATGGTTATTGAGCCACTATATAGAGATATATTGTGAGGCGGACACGCACCCGAGCGAAATGAGGGTAAGCTGCAATAAACTAAATATTTTGTATTAGCAAAAGTATGACTGAATATATTTCTGCAATACGTGAACTTACCAACAAATGCCTTGAATTCTTTTTCGTTTTGAGTCTTGATCATTGTTTGAGATAGTAAAATATGATAAAATTCCATACATGAATTCTATATAAAATTTAAGTGTCAATTAAACTATGCCAGGTTACCAGAAAGAATATTTTCTCTTCTTTGTCCAACCCTCTTCCCAGTTTAGCTGGGATCGAGTCTCATTGTACACTTGCGCGAAAGAGCTCTGCTCTGGCTTGTATTGTACTCAGCTACGGCTTGTAGGTACTCAGGTTGTCTCTCTAAAAATATATATGTTGTGACATTAACACACAGCAATATCTAGTTCCATGGTAAGTTACGAGGCTTGTGTTATAGACACCATATAGTGGATACACTACACATAAATAACTTTAAATACATATATATATATATATATATATATATATATATATATATATATATATATATATATATATATATATATATATATATATTATACATATAAACACACATGACATTCATGTTCATCACACAAATAAATACTCCCAGTGGGACTCAAACCCATGAATGTTAGCACAACAAGTACTACTAAACTACAAACTGTGCCAAACGTCTCATCAATGGATCTCTTTATGCATATTTGACCCCCACGTGGTGTCCATCCCGTAGACATACCATTCTTGCCGGGCGATCAGGATTCAGGATCAGGAATTCTAGGACCTTTTGAATCAGATGGTCGTCATTCCGTCTAAGGATATATCCGTACCAACGCATTCTTTAAATTTTTCAGCAATAGAAGTAACCTTAAATGATCTTCGGATGTATTTACATATTTCGCATTTTGTCTGGGCGTATTGCACTTCCCACCTATCTGAGTATTTTCATTGCATCTGTGTGCAAATATTGTTACTGTCTTTTTTATGGTCTAGAACTCTCCTCCTCAGTACGTCATGGCTGGTAGTTATACCATTTTGTACACTTTCTCCTTTATTGTAATGGACATTTGCGGAGAACATTCGATAGCGATTTTCATTGAAGCCAGGTAGTATTAATGCGTTACCTAAAAAAATACAAAAATAAACATAAAAAAATGGTTATAAATTTTTATATCATCATCGCACTACATCGAAAATAAAACCTCAAACTTAAGATTCACGTTGTGAGCCGTAGCTGTAAGTTAAAATTTTAAATGGCAGACATATATATTTATTATTGAGTTACCTAACTATATCTGGCATGTTTAGTAAAATAAAACTTGTTTTGTCCACTAGATTAGAAAAGAAATAGGGTGTGATAGGTGTACAGACAGATACACGATCCTATGAGAATTAACTCTAACAATATCAAAATATCTATAGCATAAATATCGATGACCTTTACAAAACTTTATACACAAAATACAGGTTGTCTAAAAGTTTTTATTTCGTTAAACGCTTGATCTTCTAAAGACTAAAAGGAATTCTGAGCACACACGACCGTGGACTGCCAAGAGATTAGCCACGCGCGCGTGAATTCTAACTTCCACTCTTTGTTCTTACAAAATTCTCACAAAGTATAAGTTTTGTGAAAGCTTTTAATTCTTTTAACATCGGAAATTTCTTTATCCTAT
The DNA here is from genome assembly GCA_951806755.1 of Brenthis hecate. Classification (NCBI taxonomy): domain Eukaryota; kingdom Metazoa; phylum Arthropoda; class Insecta; order Lepidoptera; family Nymphalidae; genus Brenthis; species Brenthis hecate. The sequence goes on along the minus strand of OX638267.1, from coordinate 3,687,078 downwards.
GCCAATATAGCTATTTTTGTATTTTTACCTATACCATAAAGTATTGTAGGTACCTACTTATATTAATATAGGAAATTATGTATACATATTGATTATATGAATCATACCAATATTATAAAGAGACAAAGTTTGTAAGTTTGTGAGTTTGCTTGTAGGAAGTAATCTCTGGAATAACTGAATTGATTTAGATGAAATTGGGTAAGAAAATAGTTTGAAACGGAAATCATCCCTTAAGGGGGTGAAAATAGGGATGAAAGTTTGTATGGGGAATCAACCTAGGGACGAACCCCAGCGAAGCGAGGGTGAGTCGCTAGTCATGTATAAATGACCTCAGGTATGTTATATATAGTGATAAACAAGTGCACTTAAAATAACAATATTTCATCAATTTATAAAGTAAAATTTTTATGTTACGCAACGCCTATTCTAAATTTAAGCCTGTTTTCCTTCCTCAGTTTTTTTTAAGGAATAGATCACCGTAGAAGTAGTCTAATGTAATTATAATACACCTGTAATAGTGGATAATTAATTTATCAAATAATTTTAAAGTGGTCCTCCGGCCGTTTGAGTTTTAAAAGTATATATTTTTTACCTTGCAGATCGTACAGGGAGAGTTAGTGACTTCCCTTTTAAATAATATAGTGTTAAATAATAAAAAAAAAATAACCACAAATCCATATATGTAGCAATCTACATACAGCAGTGTTCAAAAATAATTTAACATCTGTATTTCTAAACAACATTGTAAATAGATAAAGCCATGAAATCCGCATTCGCGTCAATATTAGTTAAACATCATTTACTGGCAAAACTAGGCCGCATTAAAATTATGCGCAGCAAACAAATTCAACAATTGTGACTCAAACAAAGGGTCATGTTAAAATACGTTTCAAATCTAATTTTCCGTAATCAGATGTAGCTGCCAGTTTCCATCACTGTTAGCTACTTACCGAGTGAATAATTGCAAATGAGTTTTCCCGAAAGCAAAGCGGTCTGGAAAATCAGTTAGTGCCTAAGCTGCTTTATGTGTTCAAACATTTGCATATCTTGAACGATATTTTTTGGTAAAAAGATTTTATTTTGTATAATCTATAGACAATGATTAGCGCTATGGCACGTTATTTTATATACTCCATATCCACTCCAATACTAATTTTATAAATGTGCAAATGTAATTATTTGTTTGTTTGTCCTTCTTTTACTCTGAAACCATTTTTTATATTGCAATAGGTTGGAGAGTGACATAAGCTTTAATATCTCATTCCGACTGTACAGTGTTAGTAGTTAGTACCCGTGGACGTACCCGAGCGAATTTTAAGTAATATATAATAGAATATTTTTATTCGAGTCTTATACGAATATATGTTAGTTTATTACATTTTAAGAGACCCCTCGAAAGCGCAGCTCAAAAAATTTTTTTAAAAATTTCCAAAACCGTTGAGCGACTTCTGAACATGAATATTAACTTTTTCATTATTTTTTTCTTGAAGTTGACATACTAAAGAATAGAAATAAGGCTAGAGAGATGCAAAAAAAAATTCGGGACGATTTTCACTTTTGAACTTCTGGACATGAATATTATTCATGTTCAGAAGTCGCTCGAAAAGATCTAAGGTAGGTCTATTTGGAAATTTAAAAAACTTGAAAGAACTTTAAATATTAAATTATCGAATTGAAAATTTCAGAATCCTAATCAAAATTTTATAGTAGAAAATAGTGAAATAAAGAGAAAAAAAAATAAAAGAAAAAAAAGGATTTTCGACGATTTTAATTTTTTTTAAATATGTTGAGGGCCCTTTTAAATTTTTTTTGAGCTGCTCTTTGGATGGGGCTCTTAAAATATAATAAACTAACATTTTCGTATGAGACTCAAAAAGAAAATGTTCGTTTTTTTTGGGCCACTCTAATGAATATATTAAATAACTATTACAAAATAAACATAAACGATAAATGTAAGATCTGTAAATCCTGGCTTGTTTAGATTTAACTTACATTAAACATAACTTAGTACGAGTATCATATCCTCGGGGAGAGGTAGCTTTTGGTTACTCCGCTAATGAGACTTAGTAATTATGATGCGTTGGTAAGCGAATAATTTTAGTTATATGTATGTAATATATTGTTTATATTTTAAACTGAAAATCGTAAGAATGGTTAAATAATATGTATACATATTTATATTGTGCTATCAAAGTAGATAAATTGTCTTATGTGTATTCAAATAAAAACTGAGAAAATTAAAATTAAATTGTTTTTGATACATAATGCAGTCTGAGCGTATTTATTTATACCAGTATCATAATATGTGGTCGAATTTCAACCAATTGTGACTGCTATTCCGCTATGAACGTGATCGAAATGCTTATATATAATTGGCCATAGCCATGTATCGACAAGTCGAATGTTCACTTTATTTTACATATCTTAGCAGTTTTACATGATTTGTTTTTGTGCGTTTTATGGCTGTACGTTGTGAATATATCATTCATTCTTCTCTTTCTCATAACGATGGGTCTTGATTTCATCTACTTATACAAACATAAATATAAACATACATTCGTACCTACATAATACCTACATACTGTGTAAATACTGTAAAAATTATCCAATATACACAATACCCGCATGTAATAACTAATGGCTTAACTAAAGGCTTAACGCAATCGGATGATTGATATAGAAACGCATATGTTACAAACAGACTTTCACTATAATTATATAGATATAAAAAAAATATTACAAAAAAACAATAAAAAGACAATATTTTATAGATGTATAAGTTACATATACATAATATGTATATATAACTTATATATACATACTGGTCAAACACATAACTCTTTTTTGAGACACGGTGCAGTCGGGTAAAAATAAATCTATTAATTTTTAATATTCACGTGTATATAGACAGTAATTTATCTGAATTTAATATAGCATGTACTTCAAAAGCTCACTCAATCAATAACGAAAGCTCTGGACGTCATTGTCCAATCATTTACGGAGGATTAAAATTGAAAAGTTGTTTTGCAATATATGAAATATTAAATTCCTTATTACGCCAAATTAAATTTAAATATTTAAAACATTACAATAAATAATGTAACATTTATAAAACTACATACGAGTATGAACATACATACGTACATTTTAATGTACTCTATGTTGCTATTATTAAGAGAAATTACATTTATTTAAGCATTTTAGCTTACATTTAAAAAAATAGGGAAAAATGTGCCACTTTGAATTTCATGACAAGAACAATATTCTACCAAACAAGTAATGGGGTTTTGTAAGAATCATGGTAATGTCTAACACTTAAGATGTTACGGATAACATTCTAAAAGGTTACGGAATAATTCTAGTACAATCTAATAAATTGATCATGCGGACTGCAATGCGCAATCTTTTGATATTATACATACAATATTATTATTTCTTTACAAATTGTTTTATTACAGGGTAGCGGCTCACGCTCGTTTCGCTCGGGTTTGTCCCTAGGTACGTCTTAACGGTTAGTATGATATAGGTAGACTATATATGTATTATATTACTGCTACGCTCCCTTGGGCAGTAGCCTAAAGTCTTTCTCAATAAGCGGACTATAAAATATTTTTTAAAATGGATTAGTAGTTCCTGAGATTAGCACGTTCAAACAAATAAACTCTGCCTCTTTATAATATTAACTATAGATACTGCTATCAAATGGCTAACTTAGAAATAATATATGAAGATGGATCCGTTTCTCACTTGAGATTTAAATCAGTTAACAAGCAAGTCCCAGAGAGGCAATTTTAGGGGTATTTGTTTGATTTAGATAATAAAAAGACATGTTGTTTTTAAATTAACAAATGGCATCTAATTGTGGTAAGTAATTTTAAATAAATAAATGACATCCTAATTGTAGCAAATAATCTAATCTCAACAGTATATTCGTATGGTCGAACTTAAATGTATGCGTGATAAAAGCAATTTATGTGTATAATGTACATAATATGGAAATTGAACGGAATTGATTTAGTTTTGGTATATCTTTATTTATTTAAATATACTCTATCTATACTAGCCAGTTTCATTGTGTCCTATTGTTTTAAAAGTAAAAATCAGTATAACGGTGTGGGACTATTGCCAGCTACCCTAGAAGTGTGCAAGTTAATTATACAACTACACATTCCAAAAAAAAAAAACACTTAAGTACTTTGCACAATTACGTCTTTAAGTTTTCTTTTTAATCTATACTAATATTATAAAGAGGTAAAGTTTGTGAGTTTGTGAGTTTGTGACGTTGTAGGGGGTAATCTCTGGATCTACTGAACGGATTTAGATGAAATTTGGTAAGAAGATTGTTTGGGACCCTGGAAAGGACATAGGATACTTGTTATCCCGGAAATCATCCCTTAAGGGGTTGAAAATGGTGATGAAATTTTAATGGGCAATCAACCTAGCTTATTGCCCATATAAAATTTCCCGAGCGAAGCGAGTTAGTGAGTAGCTAGTTTCTTATATGGAACAACGCAATACTTTTACAAAATAAGTTTATTTTTATGTAATAGTGTATATAAGACATCAAATTTAAACGTAGTCTTAATAACAAGCTAATTTAAAGTTTTCATAATATTGAGAACGTTATTAAAGATCCCGTTCGCATGATTTAGTCGAACGTGTCACTCTGAGCGGTACTTGATAAGAACATAGCTTCTAGTAGAAACTTCAAACTTTGGCCTCGTAACTCTTACTACGATATTACCTCACTTTAAAAGAGCTGGTGATTTATAAAAGTTGGAAGCTTTCTGATATAATATTGGAGATATATCAGGAAATAAAATATACACCACTGCTTTTACGTATGACAAGGCTATTTATTACACATTCGAAATATTTAAAATATGTATATGTGAGAAGCCAATTTATTTGTTTCTATAGTAGCGTTCTGCTGTTGCTTTGCTTAAACCCTAACTATGAAGCTTATGAATTCTTCGATAACTTTTTTTAAATTAAATAAATGATATGTATTTTTTATGCCACCTATCAAATTTTATCTTATAATCTAATTTTAATAAGTTGAGCGCTGAGCAGATTTTTTTATCTAAAGTTTTTAATGAATATTATGAATGTGAAAGTATGTGAGGATGGATGGATGGATGTTTGTTAATCTTTCACGCCAGAGCTGCTGAACGGATCTGGATGAAATTTAGTACAGAGATAGATTACAGTATAGAATAGTACATAGGTTTACTTTTTATCCCGCAAAAATGTTTACTTCTCGTGGGATAGATATACTTTTGTCTAGGGACGAACGGACTTGGAGCTATAGAAATAATATTTATATTTCTATTAGGATGAACAAATTATTTCACCTAATATAAACAGTAGAAACTCAATATATAATCTGTGCTCACCAAAATACTACAATACACAATCACATGTTTGGTCAAGCTTCAGATCACGACAGTCGGTAAATGATGCTATATATCCATTATTTCTGAGAACCAATGGTCCTAGATTGACACCAGGCTCTGATTCTCGTTGCCAATAATTCGCACGTGACCGGCATATTTTGCAGAGCGACCTTTTCCAATTGGACCAACTTATGCCGAAATGTACCAACTTTATCTGATTATTCGGATATCAATGTTTGAGAAACGAAATTCCATATTTCTATATATTTCTTTGATTCAAATAAATTCAAATATCACGTAGAAAATTAATATTTTTTGTGTAATAATAATAATTACTATAATTTATATATTATATTAACGTTACTATAATTCAGTTTTAATAGTAAATTACATGGTTCGCTCTTACATAACTAAGTCCATATGAGTATGCCTTCTATTTATTGGAAGCGGTAGGTTTTACTGCGAAGAAATGTGAACACTGTTATTAGGTAATACTCTCGGGCGCTTGCCTATTTATATGCCGATATTGACTTTATTTCTTTTTAACCGACTTCCAAAAATGAAAGGGTTTGTGTAATTTTATATAATTTTGTATTTAGAAATTATAATTTTATATAATTCTGTGTATAGAAATTCAGTTCGTTCTTACTGATTTATTAATGAAATGTTACTGATGTATAAATGAAATATCTTCTCTTTTTGAGAAAAAAAATCGTATGGTTGATGAAGAAGCTATTTACAGTAGATGTAATTAAGTATATTTTTGCGTTTATTTTACAAACAGCTGGTGATATTTTGACGAACACACCAATTTTCTATAGAAGCGCACAAAACAAGGTATAAAGCATCTATCTGTTTGACTGATTGAAGTGGTATAGTGTAACTTTTACTATTAGAGATATCACATGCGAATAAACAGACACACAAGCAATAAACACATTTTCAAAAAATAGGTACATAATATAAAACATATATTAAGGATTTACAGCTCGTTGTCTGTATAATGTTTTATATTATTACTAGCAGACCCTGCCACGAATTGCTGTGGCAGTTGGCACACTTATAAAAAATTTTTTTTAGTCTGGGAGTAGAATTTATAAGCTTAGGGTAGCCATTTCTTAGGTTCTCTCTCCGGATATGAAATTCGTTAATTTTGCTATAACAATAAGAAATAATCGGGATCTAAACTATCCTATCTCTTAAGTTGGAAAAAATACTTTAAGATCGGATAAGTAGTTTCAGAGTTTATCCCGGATCAACATCGTGACGCGGGAATTTTATATATATTAAGATATTGTATGTTTATTAGCCTTGTAGATTAGGTTGTTGTATCATAAAGTTCAAACTGTTTAAATTTATGTTATAAAAATGGTCCCTATTATAGAAAGTACCTATATTAAATTACGTAATTTTTAGGTAACTTTCTAAAAATAACAAAAATTGAAAAGCCTAATTTCGCGATGTTGAATAAAAATTATTCTATATAAATCATTTTGATAACAAAGCGTTTTTTCAAAGTAGATAATAAGTTAGCAACTCATTTAAGATCCTAACTCTTTAACGACTTAACTACAAGAAAATTTTCAACTTACTTCCAAGTTATAAGATATGAGAGAATAAAGCTGGCGGTCGGCAGTTGGTTTCAGTGTTTAAAAAAACGTCATCCAGCTAACGCCTAAGTGAGCGTCTTATAAAGTTTATATCGTTCTTATGATCTTTTACCAACTTTAAAAAAATTAGAAAAAATTTGACAACGTCAAACCAAAATTTACTATAAATTTTGGTTTTTGATTAAAATTTATTTTAAAATATATACGAAAACAACATTCAAGTATAAAAAATGTTTTAAAAGACAAAAATATCGAAAGTGCATCATATTACAAGACATAATCAGAGACATATCATAAGACATATTCCGCGATAAACAATAGCATTCCCAAGGAGGGTTGACGTCAGGCAGGCGGCCGGTCGTAAAACTTTTGCCAAATCCTTTCAGCAGTACAGAGCATGTACTACGCCGACCTCAAGTAATTGGGAAATGGGCAGGGAGAAGAAGAAGAAGAAGATCTTTTACCAACTTTGTGAATGATGTAAAGTATTTTTGGTTCCGACTCGCACTTGACCGGTTTTTCATAATTGGTTTTAATAATATAATTAATTTGTGATGTAAACTGATTTAGTGATTTTTATCTTATTGCTAATTTTTTATCTATTTAGCAAGAAAATTAAAGATAGAAATACATAATAAGTTTTTCTATGCTTTTCGCGCTGGCATTGTATTATCTGTTATTAATAAAATTCTGAGTCAAATTTGTACATTAAATATTTTTTGGAAAATCTTATAGAAATAGACATTATTATTGATACAGAGGCCGATTCTATAGTTTTTAGAATTTTTGTTTGTCGGTCTGTCTGTTACCGCATCAGAGAAAAACTACTGGAGAGATTTTGATGAAATTTGGTATGGTCATAGCTGGTTATCCGGGTCAACTTATAAGATACTTTTTACCGAGGGAAATCTCATTCCTGAGAAAAAAATACAAAAATTGTAATGTAAGAGTATACTAATATGTAAAACCTCAGAATTTGGTTTTTAGTTATCAGAACGCGGGCGGAGCCGTGGGCAATACTAGTATTATATAAAGTAACTAAGGTCTCACCCTCGCTTCGCTCGGGTTCGCCTCTAGAAAAGCACAAACAGATCTATCCCACGGGAACCGTTCATTTTTCCGTGATGAAAAGTAACTTGTTGTTTGATCGGCAATATATGGTATCAGCATGCCAAATTTAATTAAATTAGGTGCATATGTTGTTGCGTACTAAGTTGTATAAGTTACTATAGTTTTTTAACTATCCCACGGGAACTTTTTAATTTTTCGGGATGAAAAGTATCTGAGATGTTTCCCGTAGTTATAAGGTACCACCATTCAAAATTTCATTTAAATCGGTCCAATAGATTTGGAGATTAGCCCGTAACAGACAAACAGACAGAAAAACAAAAAAATTGAAAAAATCTGGATTTGTTCTATTTGTCTTCTTACATCCACCTGACTCGGTATTTAGCATTTTTTTGCTATGTACAGACATTTGTCCTCTACTGTTTTATTATAGTATAGATAGATATAGATATAATAAAATCATTAACATTTGCAATTTTATAAAAGTGTCGACATGACATAAGACAATATGAAACGAAAAGATATTTTCTCGTGTAAAGTATTCCCTAGTACTAATTTAACAGTTATTATATTCCTTTTTTGGATTTTTATTTGGTTCGATTCCCGATTCAGGTAAGCTTTTTTTAAATTAAATGCAGTTATTATTTTTTTTTTAAATAAACATTTGTTCAATTGAGTAAATATTGATAACTTCAATATTGTACTTTTCTTCCATGCCCCATTGATTTGTTCCACCCTGTATAGATATTATCTACCTATATATTAAATTATATTAATTATTATATTCCATAATTTTATTTATCTAATATAATATAGGTATTCAAAATAGCACACACAATAATGACATAATAAATATCTAACATGTAATATATTTTAAAATAAGTATAATGCAAAATGAAATATTCTCCTACTAACCCGATATGACAGGGCCATACATTGCAACTTATTATAATATATATTATATGATGTCGTAAATTCTCAGAAAAATTACAAAGCGAACTGCTTTATTGTCTAACTAGCGACTCCCCCTTCCTGCGCTCGGGTTCGTCGCTAGGTACTTTTTAACGGTTAGTATGGAATGGATAGACTATATATTGTATTACTGCTCCGCTTCCTTGGATAGTAGCATGATGATATATATAGCGTATAGCCTTCCTCAATAAACGGTATGTCTAATGCAAAAAAAAAATTTCAAATCGGATTAGTAGTTCCTGAGATTAGTGCGTTCGAACAAACAAACAAACAAACTCTGGCTCTTTATATTTTATTAGTATAAATAATAATATAATGCCTTTAAAAATTATAATACCTAATGATGTTTTCTACTAGAATATTCTGTATTCTGTAGAAATGTAATAGAGTGGATGTCGAGTGGTCAACAAATAATAATGATGTCCTAATCCGATTTTCAAAGACAACGTTCATTTTTATTGCAATTTGATCTAATATTATAGTGCAAAAGTGTGTGCGCAAAATATTTATTTTTCTTTTAGTCTGTTAACTTTACATGCTTCCTGAGGTACGGGCTTAAAATATCGCTAACTTCCCAACACTAGGTTACTACTAAAGGTATCTGGAGTGTAAAATTGATTTTTCGGACTAGAATTTTATCTAGTTTAAAGTAGTATGAACCCTACATGAGGACCACTAGCCTGACGAGGCTGTTAGAGGATCTTTACCACTGGCGCACGACTAAATAAAATTTTTGTACATAAAAAAGCTTTTACATTAAAAAATATACAAGAAAATATTTAAGGTTGACCTAAGTCATAGTAATTATTATAAAACTTGGAAAAAATAATCAGTTATTTATTTTAGAACTGAGTTTCTTTTTGAAAATGCAATTAAATTATTAAATTTTATTATAAACGCAGTAATTGTTGTCAAAACTAAGTAAGCCAAAATATGTAGTATTAATTCGAATGACTCGCAAAGATGACATATTGAAAGCTATTAACCTTGTGAGGTCAAATGTAGGAATGTAAGATAAATAAAGCCATATTGCGATGAGAGCAAGAGTGGTAGGGCTGCCAACTATATACAAATATGTAGTCTCTAAGGGAGTCATGATATAACTTTTAGTTATATAACACTATTATTTGGCATAAATAATATTTGAATAAACATTACAAGCATTTTTCCTCGTGCTTGTAATCCTACTGGGGTTTCATTTTGTAAAAATGTCCCTTTTATAGGATCGAGGAAGAAAAGGCGGTGGAGCTGTTAACACTGAAACAATGTTTTAATACAATTTTACATAAAAATAATGCTTAAAATTTAGAAAAATTTAGAAATTATGAGTTCCTTATAAAACTTTCATTCTCTATTTTATTCCTATTAAATATTTACTTTCAGTGACAAAAAGGTCCAAAAGGCCTCAAGACCTAAATTCATAAAGTTTAGTATTGCGGTTTAGGCGTGAAAACATAACAAACAATCAGATAGATAATAATCCCACAGATTTTCTTTTGCCATTATAATATTCTTCTTCCAATTCGTTACGTTCTTGACAGAGTGGTCGTGGTCATCACTTGAGCGCTGTGGCACGCTTGACTATTCGTCGCCACTCCCCTCTAACAGCCGCTTTCTTTGTGCATTTGTGTAAGGTAACATTCATCGCAGCCCTCACTTGGTCTGTCCACCTCATGGGCGTTCTGCCACGTGCTCTAGTGCGCTCTACTCTTCCTTGAACCACTAAACGTTCAATCGAAACTTCATCACGTCTTGTTACATGACCAAAGAATTTATAATATTATTATGGATTTAATGTACATCATTAGATGCACAAGCTATTATTTTTATACTTTATTTGCTAAAAACTATTTTTATTAAACATATTTTTCTGGCTTAGTTAAGAAAAATTGGGGAACAACATTTTAGAAGCTAAGATTTAAAAAACTGAACCCATTAGAGATGCCCAATTAAAGAAAACAGACAATTACTTTTATTCGAGCTAACTATCGATAGATCTTGAATATATTTTTTATGGTAAATGCAATTAAAAAATAAATAAATATAACATAAACTTTTAGGCTAATAGAAATTATAATATATTGCATCAAAATAAATTGTTGATACTAAAATATAATACTAAATTAGCATTTGTCAGCCCTATACGACTTTCATGCACAGTATCATGTCTCCAGAGGAAACGAATGAGGGCTACCCTCGCTGACTGCGAAACACTCGGGCGAACTGTAATTTTTTCTGGCCCACGTGACCGTAAATGATAAGTCACTAAGGTTGCTTACCTCTCTGGGATTTATCTAATATTTTGTGTAATTTAAACTGAGGGAGGCTGCTTGTGTTTTATTTTTTGGGGGGAGATTTTCGTAAACATTTATTTTATACACCGTGAAAGCTCGTACCTAATTCCTTGATACACAGTAAATATTTCTCTACTTTGCTTATACTAACACATTAATATTAGGGATAGAGCTAATATTATACGTTTTCGTTTATTTCGCATTTTTCCTAGTGTAGGTTTGTTATTCATTATAAAATAATTAAGGGTCGCGTTGGCACAATGATCGTACAACTGAATTTCGATTTGGCAGTTGAGGGTTGGGTTCTTCCTCACGTATTGGTATTATTCGAATGTTTTTGACAGATTGAAATTATTTAAAAGATTTAATGAAAAATAATAAGCAATTAATTTAAAGAAACATTTTTAATTCATACTTAAAAATATGAGTTTCAATAAGATCTACTATTGATTTTTTTCTTTATTTTTTGTTATACTGGTAAACAAAACACTCACCTGTGACAATCTACGACTTATAAAATATTTCTGTTAATATAATTGCGTGATAGAAAGACAAATTGACAAACACATTTGTGAATATAATTAACTAATATAATATAATATTTTTTTATAATATAACAAAATCTGAAACCTCACATCAAAACAACAGCTAATAAAGACAGTCAATGAATACGTAAAAACATTAGTGCTAAGTCCATGAATTTCACAATAGATTGACTTAGAACAATAAAACACCATATAAAAGGTAGGAATCAGTGAGCTATTAACATCGTTTTGCGGATGAGCGGCGACAGTAATTGCCGTGTCGGTCTGCGGACAACAATTTATAGTCCCCGCCGATGTAATTGAGCTAGCACACTACTCATTCTAAGGTGTTTACCCTATAAATACAACTATGACAATGTATTTTAAGTATTCTATTTCATTGGACACTTTACTACAAAATTAGCTTGTTAAATTGTTTTTTTATCTATGTATATAGAGGGTGGATTTTTGAGACGGGACAGTAAGAGCAGACATGGGATTGACATAATTTTTTTTTTGGTTTTTTAGCATTTTTTTCGCTAGCTATACATTTTTTTCAAAATCTGTGAATGCAGTTCTCTATCTCAAAAAGTTACCGATGGTCTTCTGTCTCTGTATAAATAAAAATAAATGTATGTTTGTCCTCTATGCGTTCTAAGCCATTGATGCGATTATGATGAAACTCTGGTGAATTTATTCTATATACGTATGCGAAACTTCCTGGCTAAAAAAAAAAGATTTTTTCTCTACACGTTTGTCTTTTATACGTTCCTAAATTATTCAAGATTAAAGAGGCACCCGAGCGAAGCAAGTGTAAGTCGCTAGTATGTAATAAAACATACGTTTTCAGAAGTACGAGACTAAGCTTGATAATGCAGGATTGATATGCAATTTTTTAATATTTTTTTGTTGAAACTAAATATAATATTTCACTATTTTATCTAAATGAATTGCATATTTAGTGTATATTTTAATTTAGTTATATACGTGCCGTTTAGGAACCTCGCTACGATTGCGCGCTGACTCACGCCGTATAATAAAGAACAACTGAAGTCACACGTATCGTAATGTACGAATAAAAAGAAAAAATAATAAAAAAATAAAAAAATGATAATTATTTAAAATTATTTATTAAAAAGAATTTTAAAAATGAATATGCTTTGAAAATGAGTACCGAAATATATTAAACAAAAATATCCGTAGAGTCTGTGCGGAAAGGAAACCGTCGTGGCATAAAATGGAACTAACATTATGATTTTTATATGGCTACCCAATCTAGCCATCTGTCAAATGTCAAACTTTATTTCGTGTTTATTGTGATTTTTATTTTTAAATCATGTCGAAAAGGGGTAAAACTTTACACAGTTCGACAAGGAAAATAATATTTAATATTATACGATTCTGCTAAGGAGAAAAAGCAGCAGAACACACCATTATTTACCTAAATAAAGTCACGGAACGTGTGGCAGATATGCCCGGTATGTAACAGTTTTATTTGAATTTTTATAAATTTCCTAAGTAACCTGCAGTCGGTCCCTGACATCTCAAAATATGTATAAATTAAAAGGAATTTATTTAGAAATATGCTAATATTTGTTTATTTTGTTCCAATCAATATTTTTGATAGTAGGTATAAAGAGTGTTGATACTTTTAATTTATAATGCACTTGTCTAAGAAAGTTAGTAAAGTTAGTCTTAACTATATTTCCTACTTTTTCAGGATTGAGTAAAGATACAGTATCTAAAATAAAAAAAGAAAGTTCCATAAATAACGGCATGTGGTGCACGCCAGGGAAAAAACGTAAAGGAAGACGTGTCTATGTTTGTGAATGGTCATAAATCACTATTTTTAAGCGAAAGCATTAAAACAACTGTAGTGTAGAATACGTCCTTTATTTCCGATCCCCGAACTAATTGAACATAAATTGAACTTAATGCACATGACATCCATTCAGAAATATCTTTAACAGTTATCATTAAAATCATTCCTTAAAACAATTATTAAGACGGAATCTGAAAACATTATATTCTAACATAGTTTCAAAGTATCAAGATGTTACAGTCACGCTATAGTGTTGTCAACGTAACAAATACGGTAATTCAACAAAGCTGCGCCCTCAAATCTTATGACGGTTTTTTTTCCACGCAAACTCTATATTTTTTTATTATTATATGAAAAATAATGTATAATTCATATATTATTATAATTTTATTTAATGAGTCGATTTTATTCTCAATTCAATTTTCAAAGATTATTTTAAATATAACCTCTTCAATTCAAAGTAAGAACGGTTGTTAAATTTCATTTAAAAAGTTAGAATTTATTGTCCTCGTCGGGGTAATTGAGTTCGCTCACCACTCATTCCAAAGTCTTTGTCGTAAATAATATAGATATAACATTTATATTATACTTTGAAACTTTTTTATCTCAACGGATCGATCTTTAAATTGGATGAACCAATAAATTGCTGTTATAAAGTAACTTTGACAAAAACGGAACTTAGATTCGAAATTTATATATCTGGCGTTATTCTGGATAATATTTTCCGTATTGCTGTACTCATGAGCTCAGGTTAGCCGTTACTTTTATAGATTCTAATAGTAAGCTTCTCAAAATATGAACACTTCCAAAAAACTTTACTTTAAAATTCATTTAAAATGACATAGGTATACGCCCTGCTTGTTTCATCTACTTTGATCCAGCTTAATCAGAGATACAGCATAATTCCTGCAGTACGCGATACCGCATAAAGCGATTATCAGTAAACGGTCTGATCGACCAAACTAACGGGTATCAGGCTTGAGTATTGGAATTCCATGTGGAGAGGGCTGCGGGCATTAGCTATTCTAAGAACTCTTGATATGCCATCAGTATTTTAGGGCGTTTCCTTCTCTCTTTATGAACTTTAACAGACTAAATTAATATTTTATCCTTTTTTATCCTTTTAACAATAATAAGTTTAAAAGCCCCTCTATAACTTCTTTTAAAAAAATTTAAAACAGTACCTTCTGTCACAAATTGGTCCTTAATTTTACTATCAGATACACTATTTTAATGTATTCCAAATGCATACGATTATATTTATACTTTAATATGTATGTATATATGTATGTATATGTGTATATAGTATGTATAATATGTAAGTTATTGTATATTTATCATTATATGTGTCTTTTTATCTTATTTAATTGTATAATTATTTATAATTATTTTAAATCAATTGCACTCTTTTAGTCCCGTCATATAACACTATTTCTCACTTTCATAGGTTGGCTGGAAGAGATCTAGAGATAAGTCCACCTTTGCCCACATTCGTCTCTGTATTATCTGTGTTACTCTGTTAATATGCAATAAAGAATATATAATAAGTTTAATAGAAGCAATTTGCAAGAAAAATATTTAAATGCTAGCAATTCACCCTCGGTCCGCTCGTTCATCCATAATTAAGTTTTAACATTTAGTACCTATAGATTTTTCAGAGATGAGATACCTATTTTCCCGCAGTAAAAATCGGCAGTATTCTATATGTTGACCCGGATAACCAGCTATCACCATACCAAATTTCATTAAAATCTGTCCAGCGGTTTTCTCGTGATGCGTTCCCAGACAGACAGATGGACAGACAAAAATGCTTATAACTATAGATTCGGCCTCTGTATCGATAATAATGAGTATTTCAATAAAATTTAACATACAATATTTAATGTACAGATTCGACTTAAAATTTCAAGAAGTAAATAACAACATGCTTTCTTACACTGTTGACTGTATACACATAAATTAATACCGATTTTTTCCAGAGATATTAGATTACAATAATTAGGATGACGACGACGAATATACGAATAAATTGATGATTTTTAAAGACACGAAAACCATATGTACTAACTGTGAGATGATGTTCTCCTGACCGATTCCGGCCACGGCGGCCAATCTCATTGAGACTAGCCAACTGCGCAGGAGATATTGTAGTGCACAAGTGTACGCGCAGACACAAGTGCACTCTCTATTCCTGTCACTCTCATACTCCGGTGGGACGACTGCTCGACACGATCAGTGAGAGTTAAGGCGCAGGACCGACGGCTTTACGTGCTCTCCGAGGCACGGGGGTGAAACACCGCCAACTTCCCAACTCCGGGTTGTTACTGAGGCTTACTTATACAGAAAGACTCAATAATTAAACTTGGCCCGACCCGGGACTCGAACCCAGGACCTCCGGGTGTGCAGCCGTACATGCTAGCCACTACACCACCGAGGCACTGTGAGATAAAAAGTTATTATATGTACCTATGTTATTTTAATTGTTTAATATAAATCATTAGTTACAGCATTCTCATGACAATTATACGTATGTAAATAATCAAATTCATATTTTACTAAAAAGTATTTTATAGACACATCTGTACTGTTAGCATATGATAACCGTCATGAATATACAGGAAAAACAATTAATTCAAAATTGTTGAACACCGTTTATTTTGTTGCGCTGCGATGGAATGCAACAGATGTTATTCACTTCGATATAGTTTGACAAAAACGCTCTGGATTCCTTATAAATATAATTTTGACTTTTATACGATTACTTAGCATTGTCCGCGGCTCCGCCCGTGTTCAGGTGACCAAAAACCAAATTCTTAGGTTTTACATATCAGTATACTCTTACATTTCAGTTTATGTATTATTTTTCAAAAATGAGATATTTTCCGCGGTAAAAAGTATCCTATATGTTGACCCGGATAACCAGCTATCACCATACCAAATTTAATCAAAATCCCTCCAGTGGTTTTTCTATGATTCGGTAACAGACAGACAGACAAAAATTCTAAAGACTATAGATTCGGCCTCTGTATCGATAATAATGTTTGTTTTAATAAGATTTTCCAAAAAATTTCTAATGTACAGATTCGGCTTGGTTACAATTTTATTATATGTATAGATATTTTTGTATATAATTTAAAAAAATAGTTAAAAATAAGAACAAATAGATATACAATAAAACTTTTTTTACAGCTTCAGAAAGTGATGGATATAGACTGTAAGTACTGATAATTTTATACAATATCTAGAAATCGATTCTACTAACAATATAGACCATTCTATTTAGTAATTCAAAAATCATATAACAATAAACACGAAAATAGAACAGATAAAAACTAAATAAAACATACTATAAAAATCAGTTCGCTAAACTATCAGACAGAATTCAGATGGACCAAAGAAATGTTTCTACTAAAGCACAATAACGTACTTGCACAAGCTGTAAGCGGATTATGAGAGGTTCTAAAGTAGGCAGCTTTGAAACTCGCAAGAATAGTAATATCCATTATCTTGGCGGGCTTTGTGGGCCGACCGCCCATTGTCGGGCTGCGCCGGTCGCGCCGATACAAAGGACCGCGTTTCAGCCGCAAATAAACATCAAATATCATGAAAACACTCAACCATTAGATATACCGGCGTCGATATTTACATAGGAGTCAGGACTGCACTTCTATGTATTTCATTTTGTGCGGCGTTCAATCAATATTTTCAAGCAGAGATATCGTTTATATTCATATCCCATATTGGTCCAAATATTATATTTGATTCTCTGGGTAAATATGCCATAATAGTGCAATAATCGCCAATAAAGCAAAGCCTCACGTTTACAGATCTATGGTTCATAATTTTGAGCCGCTTCGGGCCAATGGTGCTTTAACCTACTTCAGAAAAGGTAAATCTTACCTGAACAGTATAATTAAGTTTAAAAAAATACAGAGCACACAAATATTTATTTGTTACTTTTACTAAATTGTAAATAATATTTGAGGATTTGTAAGAAAACTTTGATGAGAGGTTTTGTAAGCCGAGGGTCCGGTAAAGTCACTCTGGATCAAAGCGAAATAAGTGTTCTGCAAACTCATAAACGATAGGTTGACAATATCTAAAACGTATAGTTGCTTAGACAATAACAAGCACTTAGGTCCAGTCGTACTGTGGTAATCCAAGGCAAGGTGTCTGGCCGAAATTTAGTGCCGTATTGCCTACGACGAAGAAGCTACACTGTGCAGCACTGCCTGTATGCTGTTAACTGGTATTATAGATAAACCACCGCACACAATCATTAACGCACTTCGAGTTAGTTCGTATGTAGCATATGCCATCCGTTGTGATCTCCCAAAAGGAATAATCTCGAATTCTTCGAAGACTTCAAAGACAACGTATTTTATCGTTGCACGAGTACCAAGAGCCACAACTTACCGTTCATTCAGCTCGGAACCAATGAAATGCAATGCAACTAGTATGCTCGTTATAAGAGCCCCTATATTAGCCAGGCCAGCCGCGCGTATTTAATAATTAATAATATTTATATAAAATATAGGCAATTATAATAATAGTGTTTTCCCAGTGATCGAAAATATTTTTTTATTGATAACAACAAGTTGATTGCTCGTCAACAGCAACTAAACAAAAAGAAACTGTTGACAAGCAAAGAAGATAAGAGCATTTTAAATAAAACTATCTTTTCGGAATTTTTTGCGGGCTTATTTAGATTTTTGGTTCCCAACGTTTTAAATGCTTTACAGCAATCATGGTCACGGCAGTCACTCCTGAACCAAAATCAAAATAAATCAGCGAAAAATCCGAAAAGATAATTTTATTTTAAATGTCAAATAGGACAGTAGTTTTGTTTTTGCCTATTTATATGAGTATATAAATAAAATAATATGTTGACTATAGAGGACGACGTAAGAGGAAAGATGAGGGCACTGACGCTTAGATTATCAAGCTACCCACAAAAAAAAGACACAAAAGAAAAAATTGATAATAATAGTACCAAATAGCATGAAATGAATTTATTATTTGTAACATTGCCTCTTAGGCTATTGGTGTTGTATACAAAGAACATGTTAACATAGATTATATATGCCAGTTCAGGTTTAATTAAGGCGTACAGCGACTTTGAGAGACCCACCCTTTGATTTAGTGCTAACATTGTTTCGACGTCGATTGTAAACACAGAATGAAGCAACCTGCTTGGTGGTGCTTACATTCTGGATGAAAATATAAGTGGAATATTAGTATTATTTATACATATTTTATATATAGTATACTACCTATTACATATATACTAGCGATTTCTCGCGGCTCCACCCGCCACTAGGTCGCATGAAGTAAGATAACTTTCCTTAGTAAATAGACTATCAATGACAAAAAGAATTTTTTAAACCAGATCAGTAGATCCAGAGATTAGCGGGCTCACCGTTCAAACAAATATTGATATTAAATGGTTTAGGTTTATATATTAGTTCAGATATATATTGCGTTTGGAAACCTTGCAAAATGAATTAAATTAACCAAGTTTCACAGATTAAATAACCTAATATACGATAGTAGTTCAAAGTGAACTATGTTTCATATAAGCATATAACTACTTAATTCCCGACATGCGGGCAACAATCACTCTTAAATAAACTAATAGCATCTTCAGTTCAGAATTTCAGTTAAACTTAGAACTATATCAAGTTAACAACAAACAAGACATTGAAACGCCTCGAGAGTGCAAATATTTGAACAACAACTAATGTGCATTGTACAGTGTGCAGTATCAGATGCCTCACATTAGTTCTAGATGATAAATTTCACATTAATATTGTAAATATTTCTAAGATACTAGTGATTTGTCCTTCCTTCACTACAGCTTTCTCGCGCGTATCCATATTTAATTTAATCAAAGTGAAAGAGAAAGATAAAAGCATGTTTGTTTGTTTGTTTTTATCTTATGTTAGAACGACTAAAAGTGGTATAAGCTACTTTTTACCGTGTAAAAATATCACATTCCCACGTTAAAACACGTTGTAATAAAACTCATATGCAAGGATTTTCGGTCGATGTGGTTTCTATATGGAGATAATCGGAGATTGACGTAGTGTGAATAAATTACATAGTTTTAGATACGTAGGAATATATTTTAATATTATTAAAATTATATTTAAGAGGTTTTATGATACGATTAGAGTTAAAGACACTTCATTCCATTTAAGTTTCAATTTTGCGTCAAAAGTAGCCTATGTCCTTTTCCAATCATATATTTTTTTAAGAATTCAAATATATTATTATGTATAACTAACAGTATATACGTTTTACCTAAAGACTACAAATATTTACGTAGCAACTAATACGCACAGTATACATACATTGGCTAACACTTCAACAAACAGTGCCCCGTATTAGTGTTTCTACTTAGCTACTCGATAAATTCTGAGTAAGCCTGAATAAGCTAGAATACGTTGTTAGTATAACCACACCTGTAAAGCTTATTTCAGTATATAACAGTTAAGTTTTAATTAAAACAGTTTGGAGAGTAGACTATATTAAATAATTGTAAAGGTACGTGAAAATCGAAGATTGCTGTGAATTGGAATTATTAACAAGGTTATGTACGCACAAAGTAAATAGCATAGACTTTATTTATTTTACTAGCATTGCCCGCTGCTCTGCCCGCGTTCAGATGACCAAAAACCAAATTCTTAGGATTTACATATTAGTATACTCTTAGAATGCAGTTTTTGTATTTTTTCTCAGAAATGAGATATTTTCCCGCAGTAAAAAGTATTCTATATGTTGGATAACCAGCTATCATCATACCAAATCTCATCAAAATCCCTCCAGTGGTTTTTCCGTGATGCGGTAACAGACAGACAGACAGACAAAAAATCTAAAAACTGCAGATTCGGCCTTTGTATCGATAATAATGTCTATTTCAATAAGATTTCCCAAACAATATTTAATGTACATATTCAGTTACAATTTTATTACATATATGTAGGTATAGATATTTGACCACCAGCTGACGCGTGGTTGTAGTTTTTACACTTCCTCGCGAACGGTCAGGGATGTTTATTTTTTATCTATGGCCGAATTATTTTCTACTTTTTTGTAATTTGAAGTTGGGTTTAAATATTTTTAAAGTCTGTAATGTCCAATTGAGTGGATAGCACAGGTGCACTATTCCGTAATTCTCATAGTCCAATCGCACAATAATTTAACGATACCGGAGAATGTTCTGGTGTAGACCAATGGCTTTACAGGTTATCCGACTCACTTTGTATAAAAAGTGTTACAAATTTTCTAATTATAGGGTAAATTTTGTTAAAGAGAATTTCTCAGTGAAAAAAATCAATATCTTCAACCGAACTCGGAATACAAACCGAGTGTTCATTGATCGCATATTATATATTATTATTATTATTATATATCTATACATTATACTACCATTTATTTTAATTATTTAGTTATTTATTGGAAATATACATATTATATTAGAACTATAGTTTATTTATTTATTCAGTAATTGTACAGTTCGGTATGATTTGCATTTACAGTTGTATAAAATATGTATTTAGTTGTTAAAAGATGAGTTACACGCAAGCTACGGGAATAATTAGATATTAATATATCGCAGGAGCAAACAAAACATTCGTACATTTTGTTTGTTTGATAATAATAAAGTTCTAAAAATACTAAAAGCTATATTAATTACCAATAATAACCCTCGTATTGTAGGGCTCCATTCTTCCCGTGCTCAGCAGTTGGACGTCAAAAAGGGCTGATTAGGTACAATAATAATAAAAAAATTATCCATCCATCCAGCCATCTTTCATAAAGCAGAGCGAATGTACCTTGTCAATATATAACAGTACCTTCTTTGTAGGCTGGCACGTTCTAGCACCACATCTTTTAATTAACAGAAGGGAGCAATAATTATTTGTAGGGCTCACACATATGTAAACTTTTTACTCTCTATTACAATTTAATTGCACTTCAAATCAATTGATGCTGCGTTTGTGGCACTTTACCCAATCTATTCAAAATTACTTTAGTATAATACGAATACTTATGGAGGAAAATGTTATGAAAATATGTTATATGAAAGTTATACCGTACCTTAAGGCTAAAGTTGACCTTATTTGATATTATTATTGCAAATATAGTTATATTACAACAACCGAGTCAAGTTTCCCGGCTAGTTACGAGTAATTGGTACAAGTACCTCTCCAAGTCCTAACTAATTCCACTAGTTGAATAATATTTGTAATATAATACGAATTATTTTCTGGCAATATGAAAATACACATTATTATATAATTGTTTATTCACTTAGTTTCAGCTTTTGTTATACGTATTGAGTAATTTTATGGAATAACTGAATAACAAGTTTGTCATTGTTTTTGTTATTAGACATATCAATCATTGTCAATTAGACTATGTCATTGGAAAACTTTATGTCCTTTCAATGTATATGACATACTAGCGACCCACCCTAGCTCCACTCGGGTTCGCCCCTACTTAGGTATGTTTTAACATTTAGTATAGATTTCTCAGAGATGAGGTATATTCCCGCAGTATCCTATATGTTGGCCTGGATAAACAGCTATCATCATATCAAATTTCATCAAAATTCCTCCAGTGGTTTTTTCGTGATACGGTCATAGACAGACAGACAGACATGCAGTCAGACAGACAAAAATTCTAAATACTATAGATTCGGCTTCTGTATCGATAATAATGTCTATTTCAATAAGATTTTCCAAAAAATATTTAATGTACAGATACGGCTTAGTTACAATTTTATTATATGTATAAGATAATGTATAAAATATTATGTATAAAGGTTTATACAAATTAAAGCTTCGGACACGTTCGCACAATTAAAACGGCCGTGAAAACTGCGTATAAAGAACAGACGCGACTTAATATTTCAATATTTGAAGGCGAGCAAAATTTGATTACTAAAATAAGCCTCCAGGCTCTAAGAGCCCTTATTTCGTTTTTTACATGAACTTTGCAAAAATATTC
Organism: Brenthis hecate; assembly: GCA_951806755.1. Lineage (NCBI taxonomy): Eukaryota > Metazoa > Arthropoda > Insecta > Lepidoptera > Nymphalidae > Brenthis > Brenthis hecate. The sequence continues at coordinate 3,664,377 of OX638267.1, read as the reverse complement.
GATGTAATTCTCACCCCAGGAGGCAACAATACTGGGTTAATGAAATATCAACAACACAGTATACCTTTACAGCAATTTCTTTTTAATTAACGTTCTACTATCACAATTGTTTAATTCAAATTGCAATTTGTTTGACTTACTCGCGCTTATTATAGGATGAACTTACTCAAAATATGTTTATTATTTTTAACTTCCTAGTTGAAATTCATTGAACTTGGTTCCTTTTAATGTCACACAGCTGAGTACAGACTGACAGGTGGGTCCTCTCAATGCAAGAGAGAACAGGCCATAGTCTGGCCAAGTGCGGATTGGCGGACTTGACAGGGCTTTCGAGGACCTATTCAGACATGCAGGTTTCTCATGATGTTTTTCCTTCACCGTAAGAAAAATTTCAAGGTAATCGTGTGAAAATATCAGAGGGTCGAGACCCGGGATTTGAACTAGCTTCCCTTGGTTTCCCAAGCAAGCGCGTCACCACTAGAGCACCAATGCCTTTTCTTGAAATTGATTATATTAATTTTTGATATCTTAATTTATGTTAAGGAATTTCCTTTACTTTTTTATCTTTGCTGTTTTTATTTCTCAAGATTAAAATATGTTTTCTAACGTACGTATTCTCTGGCTGTGTCAGATTGTCGTCCCACAGCATTGTGACAGCAAAAGGAATTGAAACTGCACCTGTGTTTGTACAAAGGAGGTATAATAAGTATAGGCAATGGTTCTACTGATTTAAAATTTCTATATATTTATTACGTAAGTAATCGAAGGGAAGTTATCATTTACCCATCTGCTTACTGAATGGGATATATTTTTATATGTATTCTAAAGTTGCATTTTTATATACCTAATATATACGTAAGCGATTTAATGAAAAAATTAATTTGATTAATTTGTAATGATGTATGTATAAATCATTTATTTATGTGATCTTGGCCGATATGAATGTATTTAAAAAAAATAAACAGGACGCGGATATTTATTTGTTTTTCCCGCGCTTTTTAACAGGTTTGGGTACCACCTTGCAGTGACTAGTCATGAATTGTTTGTAATACTGTAAACTATTACTACAAATTATGTAACTCATTATTGAAAAGAGTAACTGTTGAGTCTCTCGCCTGCTCTTCTCAGCAGAATTGCTTTCCGAGCCGGTGGTACCTTCCACACGGACAGACGCACTGAAAATTATAAAAGAAATAAGTTTATGTTGGAAAAGTACTGAATATAAAAATATGCAAGGAATATCTCAAAGTCTTATTAGTATCATTCTACAGTATATATACATAACATTACAGGATTACCATAATTAGGCTGTGGTCTGATTTATTCAATTTACATAAATAAATAAAACCTGATCTATTATTACCAAAAGTGCTTTTATTTACACTTCCCTATAAAATTAACCCGCTTTTAATGTCGGTAACAAGCGATTAACTACAAAACGACTGCGCTAAAGTGCTCGTTTAAATGTACTGTAAGAGAATGAGCCGTGTTTGAACTAATTAAGTTTATATTGCATTTAGTTAAAATTTTGCTTAAGAATATACATTTGAAAAACAAATCTTTAAAGTAAATACAACTACACAAATATTTCTAATCTTCAATATCTCTAACAAATACTTATATCTTTTCAGTGTTATTTTTAGCCCTTTTAAAGTATCATTGCTGGGCACGAGCCGTCTCTTACTGCGTGGGAAGGTCTATCTATAGTCTAGAACGCAGACCGGTCGCGTGTTGGCGGTCTTCACATATCCTTTAGGTTCAAGATTTTTTCTCCGTTTTAGTTAGTGGTAGTCATGTTGAAAATGATATTAGCATAAGGAAATCTAAAAACTGCGAAACCTGGTTTGAACCCACTTTATTTATTTTCCCAAGCGAACGCCTTATCAATGGAATACCACCGCTTAATTCTTCCATAGATTTTTACTATATAAAACAACGTTTCTACCATAAGTACTATTTTTGAGATCTATTAAAATGCTCATTATGAGATATTGAAATACAAAACTCGACGAAAAAAAATAATTGCCTGCTTAAGAACTAGGCATTCCATTTCTTTTTGGTAAAGCACTGATCTGACCTTCACTTAATAGGTAGTACAATAGCTCAGTCAAACGATTCTCTATTGACCTTTGAGTTTCAAAGTTATCTTTTGTAAAGAATATTTTCAACGTAAATTAAACGTCTTTGTTAATATTTGATTTATAGATGATAATTTATTCACCGTCTGTAAAATTGTGGTTTTGAGGTAAAAAATTAAATGCAGTTGATGTTAATTGATATCTTTTAATACCGATTTAATATATAAAATACAAATTCGTACACTAGAAGTCGTCTCGTCTTAGAAGTTAAAATGTTTCAAATATAAAAAATAGGTGAATCCATGGCTGATTTAAAAAAAAAACTAAAATATAAATAAGAAGTTTATTTTAGAGTTAAATTACAAAGGCAAATTATTTATAAATATATTCAGCATCTAAAGAACAAATTGGCATAAATCAAAACAAAACGCATAGACACATGTTGAAAACTTGTTCCGAATCTGATTAAAAGGAGCACGTTAAGTCTTTTCAGACCATTAATTTTGTGCAACCACATTAAGCAAACAACGGTGCCGTAATACGAGAAATGTCGTTTCAGTGCAAATCTTTGTTTATATTATGTTGTATATAGTAATTTAACTATAATTATTACAAGCATTTACGTCATAATGTATACTAATATTATAAAGTGAGTTTGTAATTTTGGTTTTAGGCGGTTACCTCTAATCTACTCTACTACTGATCCAATACTGAAATTTCTTTCACTAATAGGAAGATACCGATGTACAGTTTAACTGGTCTAGGGCAGCGTTTCACCGAATTCTGCTTATCTTAGTATTAGAGTCCATTTTGCATTATCTATACTTACCTATAATAAAATTGTAACTAAGCCAAGTCTGTACATTAGATATTTTTTGGAAAATCTTATTGATATATACCTACATTATTATCGATACAGAGGACGAATCTATAGTTTTTAGAATTTTTGTCAGTCTGTCTGTTACCGCATCACAGAAAAACCACTTGAGGGATTCTGATGAAATTTGGCATGGTGATAGCTGGTATTATATTATATAACTTGCTAAATGTACTTTATTATACATTAACAATTTTAGTAATGTAAGCTGTTTATGATAATGACATAAAAATAAATAAATACATTACTATTTTAAATAAAACTATGTTTTCGGATTTTTTCGCGAATTTATTTTGATTTTTGGTTCCCGACGTTTGGAATGCTTTACAGCATCCATGGTCACGGGAGAGACTGAGGTGTTACATGTCTTGAAGGTATAGTTGTTACAGACAGCCTACCCACAATTAACAAAATAAAAATTGCACCAATTACATTACAATATTTTTTAACTTTAAAACATTTTTATAATTTTAATTATAATTGAATATGGAATATTATTTATTTAATTTTGCTATTATTTTTAAAATTTTAAAAATATTAATTAGTAATCTATGTTTAGTGTTGCCATTATAATATTTATAACTATAAAGAAAAATATAAAATATAGTATTAATTATTTAAGCCATATAATTGTTCTATGTGTAATTTAAAAAGTTAAAATTAATTAAGGAGAATAATTTTCAACCAAAAATCAAAATAAATTCGCGAAAAAATCCGAAAAGATAGTTTTATTTAAAATGTCAAGTATTCGCGTAAATCTAAGAAAGTATTAAATACATTACTACTAAGCAAAGCGAGGCAAAGTCGTCAGTATTGTATAAAAAGAAGACGTCCAATAGAATTAGGAGAAAATTTTAGTACTCTACTAACTGTATTTACACTTAGAAAGGTTGAATTAAAAAAAAAAAATGGCAGATAACTTATAGAATTCGCCACCATTATCATTTTAAAGTTTGTGTTTAATAATTTAGTAACATCTTATATTAGATATAGTATAGTATTTATTGTACATAGATAGATAGACTGTCTAGTAGTGACTGTTGAAATCTCTATGTGTGTACCAATTAACCACTTATAAATATCTTTATATATTTTACGCGCAGCCTTTATCCTGTTATCTTTTCTTTTATAAAAAGAAAGAACCTTAAAATACCGATTTTTTGTGATATATACCATTTTCAACCGACTTCAAAAAGGAGTAGGTTCTCAATTCGACTGTATGTTTTTTTTTTATGTTTGTTACCTCAGAACTCCGTCATTTATTAACCGATTTGGACAATTTTTGTTTTGTTTGAAAGGGTATACTTCCAGATTGGTCCCATTTAAATTTAAAAAAAAAATACTGCCCCTAAGGGTGGAAAAACAACTAATGATGAATTTAACCTACTTCTAATTGTCATATTGACTTGAAACTTTGCAAGTATTTCTATTTCCGTTGATAGAACAGTGGTTCGATGTTGTTGACCTGATCTGATGGCAAGGCCAGAAGGTGGATAGGTGGAAGTCTTCAACGGCTAATAGTAGATACTTTGAGTTTGGGCTTATTTGGTTTAATTTGACAAGCCTAACACGTTAGAATCCTTACTTTGCTTCTACTGTCTACACTAAAAAGGGAAAAATAAAAACTTTTTAACAAAAAAATAAAAACCGACTTCAAACAAAAGCACTAAAAAGTAACAAATAACTGATTGGTAGTTTTCATTTACTATACATACCTAATCAAATATTTTCGAAGTCGGTGTGCTTTGGCTAAGTAATTAAAGCCTACCTATTAAATACATACCTAATCAAATATTTTCGAAATCGGTGCCAGCCCATACAAAGCAAAGCACACCGAATTCGAAAATATTTTATTAGGTATGTATAGTAAATGAAAACTACCAATCAGTTATTTTTTAATTTTTAGTGCTTTTGTTTGAAGTCGGTTTTTATTTTTTTTGTTAAAAAGTTTTTATTGGATTGTATTTATTCGGAAATTTGCTGTAACAATGCATTTTATAAATATTTCAATTTCATAGTTAATTATTAGGTGCGGTTCAAATAATTTCATGTTAGAACACACGGATTGACGGACAGGAAAGGCTTATAAGTACGGTTATATCTGATTTGGGGATAGAATTTTAAAATTGTAGAAATAATTGCTTTATTAATTACGTCGAAGAGCACTATTATTAGGTTTCAAGTACATTTGGCCATAAAATTATTACTTTCCTTTTTTATAGGTATATTAATATTTTGATCAGTAATATAATAATAAAACACGTTTTTTAATACACCAAAACATGGATATAGTAGATTTTTCTAAGTAATTTCCATTAGAAATTTTCCTAGAAATGTTCAATAAACAAAACTTAACCACTTATAACTCATATATGAAAAAACTAATCATAACTTTCAACCAAATCACAACATTTACAAAAGAAGCAAAACTCATCCTAAAATAAATAAAACCAGAGGCAACTGTTTTATATAAATATTATTTTTAAAAATCGCATAAGACCCTCGCTTTCTCCAGGCTTTTACAGCACGTATGAATGAACGTGATATGAAATAAAATTTCTTGCGTGGGTGTGGGTTGTTACTCATTATGTAAATTGCCCTAACGATATTCACATTATCGTCACTAAATTACTGTTCTAAACTTTCTTCGCGTTATCTTGGTTTGGTAGGCATATTATTTACGTTTTTGTGATACCTCCACAGTTAAAAGATAATTTAAAACATAATGTACCCTAATAAAAATTCTTAGTTAACCGAATAAATAAATAATAAATATGTATAAATATGTTGGGGCATTTACACACATCACCATTTAGTTCCGTGGTAAGCTACGAGGCTTGTGTTATGGATACCAGATAGTTGATACACTACAGATGTTATATAACTTTAAATACATATTATAAATATAAACAAACATGACTGAAGTACAAAGATTCGCGCTCATCACACAAATGAATGCTCCCAGCGGGACTCGAGCCCGCGACCGCTGACACAGCAAATAGGGTCACTACAAACTGAGCCAATTGTGTAGTCAAGTAATAATAAATACAAATATATATAAATAGACCAGTACATTTTTCTCCACTGTTTGTCAACCGACATTTTTTTTTGTTTAGGAGCAATTGATGTGCTTTAATGTGATCTATCAATTTTTTTTGGAAACAGCTTGTTTTTTATATCAATATGTGAAGACAAAACAGTTTGGTACCTTTTTCTCCTGTTTGTCAACCGGTTTTGTTTTTGTTTAGTAGCAATAGCAAATTTTTTTTGCTAATTTTTTTCTAAAAAATGGTCAACGACCACTGAGCGAACACTAGAACTGTTTTATTTCAATTAGTGCTTGCGAACTACCTAGTGTTTCTACAACCAACCCTTTTAGAAAGTAACACTGGTATCTCTATTATATTATACATGTAAAGAAATCCTATAAAATCGATTCACAATTAGCAAAGATATCGCTTAAGATATACACAGAAGAAATAAAAGAAATAAAATATACAACCGAATTGAGTACTTTGTCTTTTGAGGTCGGTAAAAAAAATTAGAACGTCAGCTGCAAATCAACGGAAATGTTTGAAATTTAATTGCTTATCAGTCAAGACCCAGAGGAAGAAAATCCGCCAAAGAATATTAAAGCCACAAAGAATGCCAAAGATATAGTCGAAGAAACATACATACACACTCGTAAAACATCTCCTTCTTGTAAAGTCGGATAAGAATACAATCTTTGTTAAAGAAACATTAAAATAACCACTGTCCTTGTCACGTTCAATTTGTAAGGAAGTAAATATTTGATCGGAATAAGTGTATTTGCGAAATCTTAGCATGATTACGGACGGCTTCAGTATGCGTAGAATTAATTAACGTTCATTTTGGATTATCTCATAGATACATTTATATTAAGGGTACAATTGACGACACGTTTGGCTCAGTTTGTAGCGACCCTACTTGCTGTGCCAGCGGTCGCGGGTTCGAGTCCCGCTGGGGGCATTCATTTCTGTGATGAGCACGAATGTTTGTACTCTAGTCATGGGTGGTTATATTTATATATATATATGTATTTAAAGTTATATATGTGTAGTGTATCAACTATCTGGTATCCATAGCACAGGCCTCGTAGCTTACCATGGACTAGATGGTGCTGTGTGTTAATGTCCCAACATATTATAACAATTTAGAACTTAAAAGAAAAAAATGAATTAGTAACCCTTACGTTTTGTAAATGCTTTTATTATATTCAATTTTCTTTTGAGATAATTTTTATTAAATATAAGTATATATCTATATTGTTTGAAACCTGATAACCGATTAAAGCTTTTGTATATTTAATCTACTTAGAATTCTTTTATTTTAAATCTATATTAGTTTAGGTAAAAGGTTAATTTTTCTAAAAAAATCATAAAATAAATGTAATTTTGCCATCTGTTTGTATGAAATGGTTTTTATAGTGACAACTGGTGACGTTGTAATTATGAGTGAATTTGTTAATGCACGCATTCAACTGTTAACTATGTGCTTTAATTGATTTTTATCTTTTTTCAAACAGTTTTGTTTATATTAAGAAAATGTAAAGAAAAGATATAACTGATGTTTCTAATAATATGTCTAAACTAGCATTGCCCACAGCTCCGCCCACGTTCAGATTAAAAAAAAGCAAATTCTTAGATTTTACATATTAGTAGGCATACTCTTACAATGCAGTTTTTGTATTTCTTTTCAGAAATAAGATATTTTCCCGCGGTAAAAAGTATCCCATATGTTGACCCGGATAACTAGCTATCATCATACCAAATTTCATCAAAATCCCTCCAGTGGTTTTTTCGAGATACGGTCATAGACAGACAGACAGGTAGTCAGACAGACAAAAAATCTAAAAACTATAGGTTCGGCCTCTGTATCGATAATTATGTCTATTTCAATAAGATTTGCCCAAAAATATTTAATGTATAGATTCGGCTTAGCTACAATTTTATTATATGTATAGATCATTTATGATTGATGAATTCCATATTTTTTCTTTCATATGTATGAGTATGTAGGCTAAATTAATTTTAAGAAGACTTACGTACAACATATTTCTTTCAGTTTTCTAATTTATAAAAAAAAAAACTTTATACATCTGTCATCTGAAATGTTATAAAATGTTTTATGCTAATAATAAATATAATAATAAAATTATTTTTATTAGCTGTCATCATTAAAAATTTTAAAGAAAGGTCGAGCAAGCATGTCCCTTCTACAATGGTCTTCGCCTCCCGCGATACACTCAAAGGTTATTGCGAGAGTTTTATTAAAATCATAAATCCTGTGTCAAACACACCCGCGCTCCTAACACTGTAAAATCGTATTTTATGCTAAACAGTTCCTTTCTTTATGACATCAAGAGAACTGTAATGTGGCATTAAGAAAATGAAATATAAAGTGATACTAATTTGCAATATATGTTCTTAAACATTGATACAACAAATAAGGAAATAACGTATGCTCAGTACCAAAGTGTAAGGCTGTTAGAGGGTGCACACTGCACGTTGCTTATCAATGGATATGGGGCACATACTGATGTGGTTACAGTACGTTTTATATATGTAAATTATAAGTATTCTGTAATGATTGTTTTAAGTAAGACTATTTTATGAGACATGAGTGGTTTCAGTAATGCATAAATTTTAATATTAAGTCTTTTGAGGCAGCTGTAGCACGTCCATGACACTACACTGTACGTTATCTCTTATATTAATTGACAGACAGATATATTTCTGTCTGATTATAATATACACTTAAAATAAACGAAAATTTTAACTTTATGCAAAATTAAGATTCTTTGTTTATTATTATGTATATTAAAATGTAGCTATTAAATTTTCGCTACATTTTATACGAATGCTCAGCAATTATCATTATGTTGCTAGTAAATAACAAGTGAACCGTTTTACGCGGACAATTTAAACTCTACTATTTATTTGTATTACATCCCGCTGGTCGTTAAGATAAAATACACGATGACCCTCATATTTCATAACGTGATAACATTGTGTTAAAGCTGCTGAAGCCACATATCACCGTTGAAAACTTTATATTAATTCTGCAATAACGAGAAAATATGTTCGAACTTTCTAATTTAGAACGAAAGCTACGTATTAATAATGTCAATATAATATGGCGTGTATCTAATGTTAGTGTACGTTGCAGATCCAATTTTTCTTTTATCTGTTTCGTGTTTTTATGTGTGTGCTGTGCAGTGCGATGTGTATTGCAATAGTGAAATATCATGATTATCTTTTTAGTGATTAGATTATTTATTAGTCCTAGCTACGCTCGGTGGTTTTTCTTAAAAATGGTTTTTTTTCAGTAAATTCACTTGCCAATATAACATGTGCTCGTAGATTTTAAAAAGCAAAACCTAATTTGATACAAATGGTTAGAGCTGTTTCTGATATACACGAAATAATTTACAATTCTTACTAATATTATAAATGTGAAACTTTAGACGGATGTTTGGATGTTTGTTACTCAATTACGCTAGAACGGCTGAAACGGATCTGGATGAAAGGTACAGATAGATTATAATCCGGAATAGCACATAGGCTGCTTTTTATCCCGGAAAATGCACGGTTCCCGTGGGATAGATTAGTATTCGCTAGTAAACTATACACGAGAATTGCTCATTTAATATTGTAAGACAGGTATAGGTAGATTTTTATACATAACAAATTAAGAGTAAAATATATTATTACACTAGGTAATTAAAAAAATAACATATTTTTGCTAAGCCAAACACAACAAGGGTTTAGCTTTCCAAGTCATCTTTTGTATTTAACTGGAAATTTGTTATTTTTATAGAACATACCTACACAAAGAAAATTACATTCAGTCTGCTAGACAATTATTCATGTGTGTTCATAATCCTGCGATTATTCTGGGCTAAAGTCGCAATGGAAAAGGATTCTACGAATTTTTTGAAATATTGTAATATAAAAGGTTTATTTACTTTGTTAATAGTGTAATAGTACTCAAAGGGGATTTTTGTTTTTTTAATTTTAAATGAGCTATTCCCGAGGCATAAATAAAAAAAAAAACAATGATGAATTAATAATTGGCGAAGATATCATGTAACATACAAAAATAAATATAAAATTTCTCTCCCTTTCGCTTTTGAAGTCATTAAAAATGCCAATAATTACAAAAAACTTGGGTGAAATTACAGAACAATTTTATAATAATACAAAAATCAATCTGTGAGCCTAACTCGCGCTCTAAAAGTACGAATATACATATTTGTGTTAAGCGCCTCGGTAGTTTAGTGGTGAGCATATACGGATTTAGACCGGAGGTCCTGGGATCGGGTCCCGCGTTGGGCCAAGTGTTGTTATTGAGTATTTCTGTTAAGAAAGTCTCAGTAACAATCCGGAGTTTGGAAGATAGTGGTGTTTTACCGCCATGCCTCAGTAAGCACGTAAAGCCATTGATCCTACGGCCGGTGCTGCGCCTGATCTCTTGCCGTGGGTGTCGAATTATACTCCAATCGGATTATGAGAGAGACGGGAATAGAGAGTGTACTTGTGTCTGCGCGCATACTTGTGCACTATTATCCAATACTAGCAACTTAGCCTCGCTTCGCTCGGGTTCGTCCTTAGGTTACTTCCCCATACAAAATTTCATCCCCATTTTTACCCCCTTAAAGGATGATTTCCGGGATAAAAATTATCCTATGTCCTTTCCAGGGTCTCAAAATATCTTCTTACCAAATTTCCTCTAAATCAGTTCAGTAGTTTCGGAGCTTATTCGGTACATATCGTATCCGTCGCAATCGGATATATTATGATATTTGTGTTATGTATTTATCAAAGACATAGAATATAACGATACTGAACAATAAACAGATTTTTTTTATATTTTTTTTTAATTTCCATCCTATACCTAAACAGTCCAACTGTTGATTTATATAAGCCATTAACAAAAATATCATGGTAACTTTTTTTATAAAGTCTTTTAAGCAAGGCCTTAAGATACTTTATAAGTTTGTGCTTACTGAAGTATATTTTTCATCTTTTAGTCACATCCCTATACATCTTAATTATTCGTAAGTTGATTACACTATTGCATTATGTGTAGTGGTTCATAAAAGCCAATTTGAAAATAACTTTACCGTGTCAAAATAGTTTTCATCTATGCCGTATGGGTATATGTACTCAGCCCTTTTTAATACCTCATTGCTGGGGGTGGGCCTTCCTTTAATACAAGGGATCAAGCCATAGTCTACCATGTTAGCTAAATGCGGGATGACGGGCTTCACATGTCTTTTTGTAAACACGCTAGGTTCATTAGCAATAGATAGAGTGATTCAAGAGGAAGGTTTATTTGTATAATCTATCTATATATCTATCTACATAGGTACCTACATAAAGAAAATATCAAAAATTTGAGACATAGAATTTGAACCCAAATCACTGGTTATCGAGGGAAACCAACTGAGCTATCAGTGCCTTATATCTTTACATAGTATAAAATGAAGTCGCTTCCGCTGTCTGTTCGCTTAGATATTTTAAACTACTCAACGGATTTTAATACAACTTTCAACAATAGATAGAGTGGAAGGTTTATTTGTATAATACATGCATATTATAGTATAGAAAAGCCGAGAATTTCAAAGATTTGTATTTAATACTAACCTTTAAAACGTAGCTAGGGACGAACCCGAGTGAAGCGAGAGTGAATCGCTAGTGGATAAATAAACAAGATTAATTATATCTATTTTTGGCTGCGGATCCCTAAAAGTAAATAGTAGACAGTTTAACTACAAATTGTAAATACGGGCGCTTTAGTATACATATATGGCGACAAGTAATTGCAACGTTAAAGATAATGTATAGCAAGTTTCACATTAGACGCTCGTATTCACTTTATTTGCTAATTAACGGAGTTCCCTTTGAAGGCACTCGGCTAGCTGCGTGACACAGGCTTCATAATAGTTATCCTCGTTAGCATCTACGTGTCTTATCATACATGTTTATTGCTTGTTAACTATCTAAACGATTGACTAACTTTTTTCATTAAAAATTTTAGTAAGATATTGAGAGCAAAATGATAATGATGATGTTCTCCTAGCCGATTCTGGCTACGGCGGCCAATCTCATTGAGATTAGCCAACTGCGCAGGAGATATTATAGTGCTCAAGTGTACGCGCAGACACAAGTGCACTCTCTATTCCTATCACTCTCATACTCCGGTGGGACGACCATTCGACACGACCGGTGAGAGTTAAGGCGCAGGACCGACGGCTTTACGTGCTCTCCGAGGCACGGGGGTGAAACACCGCCAACTTCCCAACTCCGGGCTGTTACTGAGACTTACTATACAGAAAGACTCAATAACTAAACTTGGCCCGACCCGGGACTCGAACCCAGGACCTCCGGGTGTGCAGCCGTACATGCTAGCCACTACACCACCGAGGCAGTTGAGAGCAAAATATACATTTAAAGACTAAAATTCGACCACGGATAATATATAATATATAATTATAAATGCGAAAGTTTGTGAGAATGTAAGGATTTCTAGATGTATGGAGGATGTTTGGTACTCTTTTAGGCAAAAACTACTGAATGTATTTAATAAAACTACAATAATATAGCTAATATATCAGAATCACACATAGGCGACTACTTTTTATCCCGGAAAAATTTACGCTTCTCGTGGGATAGATTTGTTTTTGTTTTTCTAGAGGCGAACCTGAGCGAAGCGAGGGTGAGCCGCTAATTTTAATATTACGTATTTTTGTTTTAATATAAACTTTTATGTCCTCTAGAGGACGCCATATTGAATTTAGTGTGACGTCAATAACCAGCGGACGATCAAGATGTTTCTAACGATACGTCATTTGTCAAATTATGATAGGTAACTTAAAAGATTTATGCGGAAACAGGTGCACAACGAACCGTGTGCAAATATATACGTTGCATTGGGATAACTTAACTATAGTGCATTGATATAAAAATATTAATAAGAATTAATGTATTTTTAACCGACTTCCAAAAACGAGGAGGTTCTCAATTCGTCGGAATCTTTTTTTTTATGTATGTTCACCGATTACTCGAAGACGCCTGAACCGATTTGGAATTTTTTATTTTGTTTGAAAGTGTATACTTTCCAGGTGGTCCCATATAACTTTTATCGAAATCGGTCGAGCGGTTTTTAAAAAAATCAACAATACATATTTTTTTTAAACAAATTGTTCAATCGAATATGTTAAAAACTTTCTTGCTACAAATTACCTGCTTATTACGTCTACACTAAAAATATAAAAATAAAAACTAAAAAAACCCGACTTCCAGGCACTAAAATGTAAAAATAACTAAACGGTGGTTTTCATTTAGAATAGATAACTAATCAGATATTTTCGAAGCCGGTGCCAGCGGACAATATTTTAAGATATGAATATCTAATAGGTAAATGTATTTTAAGTATCAAAATATATTAGATTTCCTATGCGTCGGCTGGCACCGACTTCAAAAATATTTGATTAGGTATCTATTCTACATGAAAACCCCCGTTTAGTTATTTTTTACATTTTAGTGCCTGGAAGTCGGTTTTTTTAATAATTGTTCAATAATAACATATTCTAACTATTATAAATTATGTATTTCATATAATCGTTAAACGTGATTAAATAACTTATTAGTCTAAAAATAATACTATATAGTTATGGAAATAATATAGTTTGTACTTACTAATTATTAAATGAAAAATTAAACAATTAATGAATAATTTTTTTTTAAATAATCCATACATATAATAAAATTGTAACTAAGCCGAATCTGTACATTAGATATTTTTTGGAAAATCTTATTGAAATAAACATTATTATCGATACAGAGGCCGAATCTATAGTTTTAAGAATTTTTGTCTGTTTGGCTGTCTGTCTATTCGTCTGTCTTAATGCGGTAATCCGCATCACAGAAAAACCACTGAAGGGATTTTGATGAAATTTGGTATGGTGATAGCTTTTTATCCGGTTTAATATATAGGATACATTTTACCGCGGGAAAATATCTCATTTCTGATAAAAAATACAAAAACTGCAATGTAAAAGTATACAAATAGGTATGTAAAACCTAAGAATTTGGTTTTTGGTCATATGAACGCGGCGGAGCCGCGGGCAATACTAGTTGATAATAAAAATAGGGATCTTTTGAAACAATTTGAAATTAGCTTTTGCCAGTAGCTCCGTCATAAATAGCATTTATTATATTTATCTAGTATACCCAATCGACTAAAATAAACATTTCTAGAATACAAACTTTAATCGAACTTTCTTAATTTACTTCAAACGAATTCAATGATTATCATAACATTTTTTCTCACCCCGCCATATACCAAGCCTTAGCTTAGATCCTTCAATTTTCTGAATGTTCAATTATCGACAAATCCTACGATAAATAATTCTTTTACTAAGGCAATATTTTACTCATTCCATATCAACACAACTGTACTTGAGTGTAAGAGTATCAAGAAAGAAATCGGGGCTTCAGTTGTTCAGCAATTTAAAAGCTTTTGACAAACATACTTTAACATATACAGGGTCATTTTTAATTTACTGAAGACCTTTTGGGAATATACTATTTACATCATAACAACAACGTTTGTAAGAAAAAAACAATATTTCTTAAATTTTATTTTCGTGCAAAAATAAAAATATTTTTATTGAACCTTCTAAACGGTAATAGTCCTAGCATCTGGTCAAGTTTAAATGAGTATATCTCGCGTCATCTAAAAAGAACGCTGGCTGTCAAGCTGCGCAGAAGCGATTTATCGGTCAAATTGGTGGTAAGAAGTGGGGCGCGGGGCGGCTCGGGGCAGCGGGGTACGCGCCGCATGCTTGCCGGCGCGCTATTGGTTCGTCAGTTCGAAATACCATCGCGCACACAAAGGTTTTTAATTACAAAATGGTTTTATATATAGAAAAGAGAAAAAAAAAATTTTGACCTATATTGTTTTACATAGAGAAGTCTAATAATGATGCAGTTAATAATAAAAAAAATGTATTAAACATATTAATTTAATTTTTTGTAAGTAGATTAATCATTCTGTACTGAATCAAACATATTTTAATAATGAATAGAATTCTATTTAATGATATTCTATCTAATATATTTTTCAATGTCCCTACCAATAACTAATATATGAAGCCGCGAGCGAAATGCTATGAAAAATAAAATAATAGGCTTAGTACTTTTGTGCACGAGTATACCCATGCGCAAACATACCCTCTCCACTTTCTTCCAGCGTTCTTTTTAGATGACGCGAGTTATAAGCGCCGCTTACTACACCCCTCTACCCCTCCCACTCCACCCCACCGGCCACGAGCTTTCTTTTGCTAATGCTGGACTATTACCGTCTAGAAGGTACAATAAAAATATTTTTATTTTTGTAAAATTTTAAGACTTTTTTTTTCTTACAGATGTTGTTATGATGTAAATAGTATATTCCCAAGAAGTTTTCAGTAAATTAAAAATGACCCTGTGTATTAGCGAGGATATGCGAAATTTGTAAAAAAGTGAGATGTAACGTATTCTATATTCCCAATATATTATTATATTGATCAATTATAAAATTTTCTATCACTTCTATAATTACTTACTTTTTAGGGTTGTTTACTTAAGGATGCCAACCGAATCCTATTACTAAGCCTCCGCTGTCCTCATGAACCGTAATAGGTAGATAGTTGAAATTTTCACAGAGTATGTATTTCTATTGCCGCTATAACAAGTAATAAAAATAAAAATACAAGAATCCAGTTTTAACGTTTGTAATCGATCTTCTAAGTTAATATACTACATACATATTAATAAAAAGTACATGTACGATGGTACGGAACCCTTTGTGTGCGAATTCGACTCGCACTTGACCGTTTTTTGATATTTTGTTATTTTACGAACTATTAAACGAAATTAAAAACTATCTCTATAATAGAAAACTAAGCTTACTTAGAATTACAAAGTTTACTCTTCATCAACACACCAAGCAGTGTTAGAAGGTTAGTTAAATATAATATAAACATAGAGTTTGTGGCACATAAGTTGTGATTGTCAACACCACACACCGCTACACCCTGTATAAAGCGCTCGTAGCGTTAAAACAGCTAGCGTAGCATCAATTATGTAGCGCATGGAGCATCAAATACAAGTAAACAAAGCGTATAAACAATGTTTTATATACAAGCAAATTTACATATACAGACATATGTACATACATAATTAAGTATCACTTTATGCTCTCACTAGCCACTACATATTTATGTATAATTTGACGACACGTCTCGCTGTTTGCAGTGACCCTACTGGCTGTGCCAGCGGTCGCGGGTTCGAGTACCGTTCATTTGTGTTCATTCATTTGTGTGATAAGCACGAATGTTTGTACTCCAGTCATTGGTGTTTATATTTATAATATGTATGTATTTAATGTTAACGGCAGTGGTAGCCCAGTGGTGATGCGCTCGCTTGGGAAACCGAGTGAAGCGAGTTCAAATCCCAGGTCTCGCACCTCTGATATTTTCATGTGCGAATCATTTCCAACATGATTACCACTTGTCTTAGCGGTGAAGGAAAACATCGTGAGGAAACCTGCATGTCTGAGAGAACATAGTAAGTTTTCAAAAGACATGTGAAGTCCACCAACCCGCACTTGGCCAGCGTGGTGGACTATGGCCTGATCCCCCTCGTATTGAAGGGAGGCCCGTGCCCTGCAGTGGGACGTTAAAAAGGGCTGAATACATACATACATTTAATGTTATATCATATGTGTATTGAATCAACTATCTGGTATCCATAAGACAGGCCTCGTAGCTTACCATGGAAGTAGATTGTGCTGTGTGTTAATGTCCCAACACATTTATTTAATTGCTTGTATGGCACAGGAAGCATATAACATTTTAATTGCGACATTGGTAGAGAGGTACGTAGCATGAATATAACTTGTAGTAAAGAATAAATATGGTACCTTTAAACCCAAGATGTTAGAGTCCAAATCGAACTTGATCTACTTACATCAACTACTGTTCGCTCAGTGATTGAAATTGAACCTTAATTATTATTGAAAATGTAATAAGTAGTACAATATATCTTAAATGTACTATAATTCTTCTGTACGTGAGTTTGTCACACTTCTCCTAGACGGCTGGACCGATTTGAATGAAATTTTGTGTGTATATTTCAATGGTCTCCTGGCTGGTTTGAAAATACAATTGGATCCGGTAGGTGGCGCTGCTGTCGGTTTGTCAAATAGTTTGTTTTTTTAGTAGTTTTGACGCGGGCGAAGCCGCGGGTACTGCTAGTGTAGTATAAAGTGTATAATAGTATTGATAATACTAAATCTCGCTAATAGATACTATACAAAAAAAATACAATTAACCAACAGAGAAGACAAATGTACTGAACTGTTTTGTTTTTGCCTAATGAAATGAAATAAGCTTCATTCAATTAGAATTATTTATTACAAGTGCTTTTAAATCGTCAATTTAATGTAAGCGTCAGTGTAGTCAGTCCGTAAGGAAGCTACCACCGGCTCGGAAAGCAGTTCTTCTGAGAAGAAACGGCAACAAACTCAAGTTGCTCTTTTAAATATCGAAGTTATATCGTAGTAGTTACCTATTTATATAGATACAGATTTTTAGCGTTCAACATAATTCATACTAATTTAAAATGATAAAATATATTTAAATTTTAAATACTTGTCTTATTTCTGAAAATTGATGTACTAAATCCTTTTTTGTGAACATTTTGATGGCACTCGTTATGAAAATTTGAAAACCCCAGCTCATTACCGACGAAAAATTCTTCAAGTTTCTCCGCGATTAAAGAAATAAATTAAACCACTTTAGTTCGCAACATCTCGAAGCTCGGGTGATATTTAATTTGATAAATAAAGTCCAAGTAAAATTTACATTTTTACTGAACGAAGTAATTACTCACAAACAAGTTTATTTTTACAAGTCAAATTTTGTTTGTTATTTATCGTAAAGTCGACCAATCTAAAACCAAGCTATAATATAATGTCTTATATTATAATATATATGTGCCTATGTAATAAATGTTACATATAAGAAAATAACAATTAATTTAAAAAAATGCTATAGAGAGAACCCTTTATGTATCCTTTTAATAAAAAAACTGCAAATAAATAAAATATGTAGGTATTTATATTATGTTCTCCTGACCGATTCCGGCCACGGCGGCCAATCTCATTGAGACTAGCCAACTGCGCAGGAGATATTATAGTGCACAAGTGTACGCGCAGACACAAGTGCACTCTCTATTCCTGTCACTCTCATACTCCGGTGGGACGACTGCTCGACACGACCAGTGAGAGTTAGGCGCAGGACCGACGGCTTTACGTGCTCTCCGAGGCACGGGGGTGAAACACCGCCAACTTCCCAACTCCGGGCTATTACTGAGGCTTACTATACAGAAAGACTCAGTAACTAAACTTGGCCCGACCCGGGACTCGAACCCAGGACCTCCGGGTGTGCAGCCGTACATGCTAGCCACTACACCACAGAGGCAGTTAGATTATGTAGGTTATATGTAATACATGTAACATATAAATCCAGTTATCCGTCCCAGGTAGGCTATAACTTCATTCTTTGTAGATAACGTTGTTTTCAGCCATTACATCATGTCCTGATAAATCTTATAAGAGAAAAGGCCTTAGTCCCGAGCAGGCAATTTTGTATCTGATCAAACCAAATGTAATAACTGCGCAAATATGGAGGAACAATAGAAGGTAAATTAGTTTCTTGGGGGAGCGGAAACTCAATTGTCAAAAGGATTGACCAGATTACTCTACAGTGTAGCATTTCAACATGTCCACTTTTAAGTACAACGTTAAATTTTTATTTGACGAGATATATACTTACTGTGCCTAAAAGTTTAAAGTATTATTTAGAACGAAACGAAATCTGTGCCTTTTTAGGGTTTTGTTTATACTTATGACTATTACATCTTTTACTTAGCCAAAGAGGTTTTAGAAATATTTAGAACCTCTTTTAATGTCTTTGGTGATTGAATCTTTACTTACGTTCAAATCAAATGAAAAATAAAGTTTACATAAAATTGCTGACACACTACATGAATATCTCATACAATAATAACAAAATTTTGCAAAACACGCTCAACGAAACAATATTTCAAAATATTCCGTGTCGAAGTTATGTTTTCATGTCAAACTATATGAATTATGAGTATTAAACAAAACTATGAACATGGAAACTTTAACAGTCCTCCAATGCGTTGAGTTCAGTGCGGATTTACCGCGAACCAGTCAAGTGTCCACTTCGATTGAAATTATTGAGGTGAATCATTAATTTATTTACTGCTAGAAACAATATGTTGAATTACTTTTTATTAATATAACTTACAACTTTTAGAGACATATTTTAATTTTAATCTTGATTATAAATGAATATTAGCGACTAGTTGGGATGGGAATGATCTAAGATAATATTAACATCTCAGAAATTCTTTGATATTTTAAACATAACTAAAAAAATACATTACTACTTCATCCTTGTTCAATATTGTATCAGTATATTCCAAAAACTCTTTACTGAATCACGCATTTCGTGAATGATTAAAATGGACAGTTTTGATGAATCCATCTCTATAGCAACGACCTTTTTAATATTTGCTTACGAAACTCAAAACCCGGTTTACTTATTAATTTAAGCCAAAAACAGTTATATATTTACCAGTTTAGAAACAAAAAGTTGGGAAATAATTTTGTTATAGCAACAAAAAGTTTTTTTTATTAAGAATTATATCAACAAATTTTGAAAAATCAAAGGGAAAACCAAAATTGTCTAATTACGGACTCGTGTATTCTATTTTAGGCGTCCGACAGGGCTCTGAATAATTTTCGACTTTTCACTTAGTACGTGTCGAGTGCCAGACCATGGCTGCCAGACTGGTTAGAGTTATATTTGAACGTAAACCGAAATAGAGACGAAATAATATAATATGCTGAAATTTTAGCTTACTAAAACAATGCAGACCATATTTGATGAGCTTTTGAAAGTTTATATAAGATTTCTAAATTGTTCACGTACATACTAATATATAAATTGTAATATATATATATATATATATATATATATATATATATATATATATATATATATATATATATATATATATAAATATAAATAGTAAGTGCAAATATTTTATAATAGTAGGTATATTATAAAATATTTGCACTTACTCCAAATTTTGCTTAATTTACTTCGTGACTGCAAAATTTGACTACAAAAGTGCGAATTTGCGAATATCTTAGATACAAAATTCATACCAGAAAGGTCAGATATTCATTATGAGGCCGCCTATATTTCCCAATCGCCTTCTGTTTTACTTTTCGAAGTTACTAGGCGATTGTGAATTGACCATGATTCCAGGAACAACCATATGAAGTCTATATGAAGGTCGTAGAGTGGTAGCGCGCAGTAATGAATGTAAACATTTGACCGCTGCCGGCCGCGGTCGTGGTCGCGGTCTATTAATATGAAAGTTGGGTTAAAGTTTATATCTTTTGATTCGCCATAGGTAACCGATTATGTTTTTAAGGAATATGTGTTATTATAAGGTCCACCTTAACAAATAATAAAACAGCAAAAAGAAAAAAATCAAAGATTGCATTAATACTCGTATATAATACTTTATTTTAAAAACTACTAATTTTTGAGTCAAAAAATCGTTAAAATGTTGAAATTAAAATCGCTTTCTAGATCCCAAAATTGAATATTAGCTCCTATTTTTTGATTAAATAGTAACTTAGATTAATTGATAAGAAAAACAGAAATCTCATCAAAAACATAACATGTAAAAAAAATCAAGTCTCACTACGTAGTTCTTCTACCGCAAAAAGTTGTGAGATCTAATGTTAAACCAAGTCGGTTAATTTATTCAATGCCTATCTATGGAAGTATCTATCCATAACTTTGTCATAAACTTGTACCTAATTAATTAAATAACATCATTTTATAGTGATCGTATAAATATTAGAGAGCTTTATTTCTTCAATCAATAGAATGACAGATTTTATGAGAATAAACGTAATAAATGGTTTCTATCGTATAATATGCTAATTATTTTTCCAATATATTTACATTCACCTATTAGTTCAATCTCAGACAGTTTTCGAACCAAAGCTGCTATTCAACAACATTCAAGACAAACAACTTTCGTGTTTCAAGTGCTAAAGTTGCAACGTTTAAACTTAAATCGATTTAGATCTAGGAACTACATACAGTTTTGGTTGCACTATTACATATATATGTACTTACTTTATATTATACTATTGAGATTTTATTTTATATTTTATTTTAAATGGGTATATTGTTCTCAAGTATATTTATACATAAAAAGACCATTCCATTCCAGAATATTAAATTATATACGATTCTTTTTTAAACAAGAATAGAAATAATTATATTTCTCCGAGCAGGAATCAGATCTGCTGCTCTAATGTAGCATACAGTACCAGCATTAATACTACGTTTTTATCTTTTTACTCAATCTTAAAATGCATAATATGCTAGTATTATTTATCGAAAATAAAAAATCTTAAATCACACGATTAAGTATGATTAATATATAAATAACTTTAAAGTTATAGGTACATATAATAAAATTCTAACTGAGCCGAATCTGTACATTAAATATTGCTTAGAAAATTTTATTGATGTAGTTATTATCGATACAGAGGTCGAATCTACAGTTTTTAAATTTTTTGTCAATCTAAACCCACTGAACGGATTTTGCTCACTAGCTGTTACCATGTGTTTTTAAAATACGTAATTTTAATTTAAATTTTTTTTTGTACTGATATGTTCGGTCTACATAGAAGGTAGAAGGTTAAGAAAGAATACTAAAAAGTACACGATTTCAAATCACTTTAAATATTAGGATTCCACGCTAAGAAGTGCATTTTTTTTAGAAATATATAGGTATTGTTAAAAATTATTAGCGACTCGGGCTCGCTTTGCTCGGGTTTGTCCCTTGGTGATTCTTTAAATTAACAAAACTTTTCTATTTACGAATCGATTGAGATAAAATAAATACTCAATGTTAAGTGAAGGTTACCACAATACATTAGTGAAAACCGCACAAAAATCGGTTAAGCCGGTTCTGAGATTAGTGCGCACAAATGCACAGACAAACAGACACAAATTCTAAAAATAATTATTGTTTTAGGTTCTACTGCGTTAATAAATACACCCAATAATAGGTTTTTTTTTCAAATGTCTTCCATGTACAGACAGCGATCAGTTACAAATTTATTATACGAGTATGTATAGATTATATCACTATCTGCGGCTCCGCCCGTGATTTTTGAAATGAATGTTTTCCGCGTCTGAACGCAGACGGAGCCCCGGACAACGCTAGTTACTTAATATAAAACTAACCTTTATAGCCTGTGTAAAAGAAGTTTGGTATGATTTTGATGACAATAATAAAATATATTTTTTTGAAATAATTTTAATAATAAAATATGATATTTATTATTATAATTATTTGAAAATTCATTTTCTCTGTCGTGTTATCTTTTTATTAAGTTTTTTTTTAATGATTTATGACTTTTATCTAACCTAAGGTAGGTTTACTTATACTCAACTTAAGTAAAAAGGACCTTGTAATTCTGAATGACCATTCTGTTTTCCTTACCGAGTCCTTTTCGACGATAATTTAAAGTAATCCTAGGTCGCATTTATCCATGTGGGAATTTAAAGGGACACATCTTACCTAGGTAAGGATATATTATAATACATATTTGGGATCTATCTCAGGTTTAAATATTGGACTGCCTTGTTTTGATTTACATATTCAACGATGATAAGTTAACCAGTCATATGAAAATGAGGAAGAAAACTGTTGTTTTGGGTTATGCTTTTAAAAAATATAACATTTAGGTATACCTAATATACAATAAAATATTATTTTATTTTATAATTTTTTTAATATTACTTGTTTCTGTGTACTAATAAAAACAGCCGTACTCAACCAGTTTATATTTTTTTTAATATAGACATTTATTGGTATGTGTAACTAAAAACTTCAACTGATGATATATTTATAAAAATAATAAGCTTATTTTTGTTTTCTTTCTTTAAAACTATTGTTAAATAAAAACACTTGTTTAATAGTTTCTCGACTGATTTTTTATTCTATCTATTCAGCCGTTTTTAATGTCCCACTGCTGGGCACGGACCTTCTTTCAATTCGAGGGGGGTCAGGCCATAGTCAACCACTCTGGACAAGTATTTTATTGGACGGATTGGCGGACTTTACATGTCTTTTGAAAATTTGTTGGGTTTTCTCAGACATGCAGGTTTCCTCACGATGTTTTCCTTCACCTTAGGCTGAGTGGTAGGTAATCATGTTAGAAATGATTCGCATATGAAAATATCAGGTCATCACCATTCGGTTTCCCAAGCGAGCGCTACCACTTAGGCTACCACTGCCTTTTCAATCGTCTGATTATTATTATTATTAAAAGAATAACAGTAATATAAAATTATTAATCGTCTGATGGTCATGCTATTACCAATGTTTTTTTTAAATATTCTATGGACATTGAACATGCCTGACTCATTTTACGTTTGAATTTTGTATAAAGATAATATTATATAATAACAAAGCGTAATCAAAATTTATATTTGACAAATAAAGGAATAAATACAGCGTTTATTGCATCAGAAATTTAACAAACAAAACAAAACGACTAATTGGAAACAACGCTAATGATAATTGGATAGTTTTGTGCTTCAGTGCTCAAAGATCGTGAATACAGATTAAACCTGTCCACATTGAAATATCATGAAATTTCATGAATATTTAAATGTATCATTTAAATGAACACTAAAATTTTTCTACCACATATTTCCTTTCATTCATGATATTTTTATAAGTTATGTGTTTATTATTTTTGCATCAAAACAAGAAAATATGGTCAAATTTCTAATATACTTAATTATTATACAAAAGAAATACATTTATATTTAATAATTATTAGTCCGCGTGGACTTGTGGCAAGAACGCTAGTGGTGGTAATACCGATTCTTTGGGAAAAAAACGAGCCAACTCTCTTGACACTAGTAAAGGCGATAAGACAAGATGGCCTCAAGTCTTTTAGGAAGTATACAATTGGATGAACAAGTATTTTAGGAAAAAATGATGTACTCTAATGTATTATTTTTATAATTTACTATCTGCTTTTTGATTCTGTTTGTTGTTGTTCTGCGGTCAGCCGCAAAAACATGATCAGAACACATTCATAAATTAATTTACGTATCAAAACTAGACGATATGTGACTTTTCATTATTATGTGTTTCTATGTAATCCATAGACTAAATATTAAATAGCTTTGAAGATTTTTTTTTGCCTTTGAACGACTAAGCTTGAACTAGTCGGTCTAAGCATGACGAGCAAAACATAAATAGACGTTGACGTATTTAACTACCATATAAATAATAACTAGCGAGTCACCCTCGCTCCTCTCGGGTTCGTCCCTAGTTATGTTTAAACGCTTAGTATAGATTTCTCAGAAGTGAGATATTTTCTTGCAGTAAAAAGTATCCTATATGTTGACCCGGATAACCAGCTATCATCATACTAAATTTCATAAAAATCTATCGTGTAGTTTTCAAGTGATGCGGTAACAGACAGACAGTCAAACAAAAATTCTAAAAATTATAGACTCGGCCTCGGTATCGATAATAATGTCTATTTCAATAAGATTTTCCAAAAAATATTTAATGTACAGATTCGGCTTGGTTAGAATTTTATTATATATATAGATAGATTAACTTTCTTCAATATGATTTATATGTACATATTTAAATTTTCAAGATTGACGCAATATAGAAAACGTAATACGAAGATCTAATAGTGAATATCACCCTAACGAGAAACAATAAAATATAATAAAAATAACAATCCTTGTGTAGACTGCTTGTTATCTCTGCCCTTTGTAAGATAAAGGCCGTATGAAATAGTCGCATAAACAAAATTTACAGAAAAATCTTTAGATCCAAGACTATCTGCGGCCTACTGCTTTAATGTGCTTTATTTTATTCTACTCTTAATGAACTCGGGTTTATTTTCCCCTGATTTTTCCCCCAAATATCTATAGTTTTACAACTTTATTATACTCATGGGAGCTGCATTTTTAAGATAAGTGCTTACAGTGTCTTTAGAATATTGTCTCTATAGATTTATTTGATTTTACATTAGACTTCAAATCTAAATATAAATTATTCAAGAATTCTTACTAGCGCTCTTTTCTCATTTCTTTAAGGTCCACTTCAACCTTTTTTTCAACTACCTGTATAAATTTCTCGTTGTATTACGCATTGATACATATGCCAGTAATTTCAAAAGAGTTCTTAATGAATAATCATAGACTTATTGAAGCTCAAACCATCTATTACAGCCTAAATAATTACTGAAAATGTGTTTTTGTACGCGTGCTTGTGTTGGAAAAGGTTTTGTATAATACAATTTAATGTAGTAAAGAAGCGGCAGGATACGGCACTGTCTGATAATAAGCATGGATTAGTTTACGGAATAAGAATTTGTTTCTCTAAAAAAGATTACAATTAATTTCTTAAATTATATCGCATAGAAGCAAAAGGCATTATTTTTTTGTCCAATTAAGCTAACACCAACAAGACCAAAATGCCTAACCGAATTCAAACTGCCACTACTACATAGAGGATTTAGGTAACGTGATATGCTATCTTTCAGTCACACGCGAGCAAAGCTGCGGGAAAAACGTAATCTATACATATAATAAGATTGTAACTAAGCCGAATCTGTTACATTAAATATTTAAAAAAAAATCTTTTTGAATTTGTCATTATTATCGATACAGAGGCCCAATCTATAGTTTTTAGAATTTTTGTCTGACTGTCTGTCTGTTACCGTATTACGAGGAAACTACTGGACAGACTATGATAAAATTTGGTACAGTGATAGCTGGTTATCCATGTCAACGTATAGGATTCTTCTTACCGCGAAAAAATGTCTCAATTCTGAGAAAAAATACAAAAACTGAAATGTAAGAGCATATTAATATGTAAAACCTAAGAATTTGGTTTTTAGTTATCTGAACGCGGGCGGAGCCGCGGGCAATGCTAGTAAATTATATGAAAGTAAATTGCTTTATCTAACGTCCGTCATTCGTCGCTACGTCTTCATTTCCCTTATATTGAATCGATAGTAATAAATTTACTCAGATAGAGGGACATACATAAAATATGATGTTATAATATTTTCATATCTTTTATTATATACTAGCAGAACCCGCGGCTTCCCTCACGCTAAAACTACAAAAAAAAAACTCTCAAAAAGGTAGGTTTCATACAAACTCATCCACTATTTTACCCCCTTATGAGATGAATTTTGAAAAATGATAACACACGTATTTAATTAATTGTATTGAAGAGTTTGAGATACCAAAGTTTCAAGAAATTCTGATCATAATACTTTCTTAGATTTACGCGAATATTTGACATTTTAAATAAAACTATCTTTCCTTCTTTATCTTGGAGAGACTCTCCCGTGACCATGAATGCTGTAAAGTATTCGAAACGTCGGGAAACAAACATGCAAATAAATCCGCGACAAAATCCGAAAAGATAGTTTTATTTATAATTCTGATCATATTTTTTTTGGATTCTATTATAACATGTTTTTCCGCGGGTAAGAGATAATCTCCCACGATAAAAAATAGCCTATGTCATTCTCCAGCCCTCCAACTATCTCCACACAAAAAATCACGCCACTTCGCTAAGCCGTTTCGTCGTAAAATAAAGACAAACAAACAAACACACTTTCACATTTATAATATTAGTATGGAAGTATGGATATACAAAGCTAGTAATACATTTATGCATGTGCACTGTGTACATAACCACCACCACAGAATTTCAAAAACACTAAAGGGCAATGTATTTATTTATTTATGCACCATAAAATATGTGTTACCTATACAAAATAAAGTAACAGAATATCTACAAAGGATAACTTATCTTTTTAAGAGATGTCTTACAGAAACCCTTCAGAAGTGAGAAAATAAGTTAATTTAGTGCGGTATAGGTACAGTACAGCATTTATAGTTATTTTTTATAATAAATCTTTATTTTTCATAATATAAGTAAATTTAAAATTTATACGATTTATTTACGTGCAATTTGTGTTGTGCATTCTTTTTTGAAACCATTTAATATGTACCCTGACATGATGGGTATTGTTGGAAAGTTCTTTGAAAGTCAATAGGTGTGATTGATCACTCTTTCTTCAGAGAATATATTTATGAAAAGATTGGTTAGTGTGATATTTTCGAAAATACCTTAAAAACAAAAATAGACTTTTATAAAAATACTGGTGTTCAATTTCAATTAAGCTGAGTGTTCTTTTTTTAGTGTAATTCGTTATATAATTAGTAGTTTCGCCGATATGAGAACAATGATATTAAACAACATTAAATAAACATACTCGTAATAAGCGCTCTTCTAACATTTGAAATTCTTGTGTGTGATAGTTGAACTTTAAAAGTATTAAAGAAGAAAGCAAGAAGATTCTTAAAGTGAAACTTATAGAACCTAATTTGCGTTCAAATTATGTATTTTTTCTATTAATAAATAGATATTGTATATTTATGTACAGACACAATAAATACTGTAGTAAGTATACTTCTTATGTTCACGAATTAATTAAAAGATTTATGAAAGTGCATACTATAATGAAAATTGTTTCCGCTGTTTAATTACATATTATATTTTCACTGCTTCATTTTATACAGCATTCAAATAACGATAATTTGAGCACAAGTGTTCAAAAAGCTTTTGAAAATGCATTCACAATGTCGTTTGTATGTTGAAAAGTACTCGTTGTCCAAGCACTTTTCAGTTTATAGCAGCCATGAAGGCAATTTCACACGGACTGTTCCCTCGAGAGTGCTCAATTTAAAACCCCCAAGTCTTAATTAAATAAATTACTCAACTATAAAAAGTGGTAATTTAGCAGCAAAAGGTTAATAAGGAGAAAATATATGGGAAAAGTTGCCGGTACTTTGCCTTTCTTTGTAAAATTAAACACATTGCAAGATTTTTCGGTTCATTTCGCTGAAGTTGATAAATTATCATAAAATTACTCTTTGCTTATTTATACCATTATCGCACACAGATCGTTATTTTTTATGAGGAAACTGAGCTGCGTACTTGAAAAGAAAACGATGCCGTTAAAGTCGAGGTGGAGGACATTAGAGTATATCAAAATAAAGTTTTAGTTTTTATGTAATGACTAACGATACCACCGTTTGCTTTTTTATCAAGTTTTAGGTTGGTTTAGCCATAAGAATATTGATTGTATCAATTAAGTTTTTAGATGAATTGTCTCTTAAGCATTTACAAGCAAATCACATAAAAATAACTATATAAGAAATATTCATGTCTTAACCCGATATATATGGAGTCAATAGCATTTTTCTGAAAAAAATAATAATCGATAACTTTCTCTGTGAAAATCGTGGCTACAATTGCATTTTAATGAAAATGTTTTACTTGAATTTACTTCGCTTAAAAGGATTCAAATTACACAGTAGTTAGTATATAATACCAATAGGTACACACACAGATGTAAACCTCCATCCTCCATTATTTTTTCCAGCCTCATTGTTTATGAGATATGTTTTATTAGTTACTGACGTTCAATGCATTTAAAAGCTATCTATATATAATTGTAATTCTTTACTTTTTAAAGTAATTAAGGTCTCTTTTATTACTTTATTTCAATATACGGTAAATTTTTCTTGTAAAATAAAATTCGCCCTTTCACCGAATTCGAAAATTCTTCTCCGTTCTATTTCTAGAGAAATAGATATTAGTCGCCTAAGTGATGCTCACCAAATTGATTGGTTTATTACATCAATATGGACATTAATTTCTATCTATTCATCTTGTAATATTTTCTTAGATTTACGCGAATGTTTGACATTATTAAATAAAACTATCTTTTCGGATTATTTCGCGGATTTATTTTGATTTTTGGTTCCCGACGTTTCGAATGCTTTACAGCATCCATGGTCACGGGAGAGACTGAGGTGTTACATGTCTTGAAGGTATAGTTGTTACAGACAGCCTACCCACAATTAACAAAATGAAAGTTGCACCAATTATATTACAATATTATTGTAAATATTATTATATAATTTTTGGTTCCCGACGTTTCGAATGCTTTACAGCATTCGAAACGTCGGGAACCAAAAATCAAAATAAATCCGCGAAATAATCCGAGAAGATAGTTTTATTTAATATTCATCTTGTTTCAATTTTATGAAAATTATGCTAGCAACCTCATTTCGATTCTCAATGATGCGATGCAAGATATTTTCATTTAACCAATGGCCATCTGTAGTATATTTATAATAGGTATACTAGCAGAACTCGCGGCTTTTTACACAAACTTTCATTTAACTCTATTTAACTCCTATTTAACTCTCTTAAGGGATGAATTTGGAAAAAAGCTAAAACACGCATTTATTTAATTATATTGAAGACCATTAGGTATACCATGTTTCAAGTAATTCTGATCCCAAATATTTTTTTGGGTTAACGTGTTTTTGTATTCTATCTCACTTTCCAGCCCTCCACACAAAAAATCACGCCAATCCGTCACTCTGTTTCGCCGTGACAGAAGGACAAACAAACAAACACACTTTTACATTTATAATATTAGTATGGTATATATATATACTATAATTTTTAGAATATTAGATTAATTATTTTCCCTATAGTCAATACGCTTGCAGTTCACTAATTAATAACCGGTTACCCCAACTTATACATGAGCGAATATAAAAACTTTCGATTCAATTCATACACACATCAGATATAATTTGCATACAAATGACTGTATTTCAAGCGATATTGAAGATACTCCCAACTAATTGACGTTCTAAT
Source organism: Brenthis hecate (assembly GCA_951806755.1). NCBI lineage: Eukaryota > Metazoa > Arthropoda > Insecta > Lepidoptera > Nymphalidae > Brenthis > Brenthis hecate. The sequence goes on along the minus strand of OX638267.1, from coordinate 3,634,417 downwards.
TTTAAAATTCTATCAATTTTGTTAAATCAAAATTAAATTAAAATTTATATAAAAAAAGTTTCACTGAAGCCGTCCTTGAGTGATGCGCGATTAAACATACAAAAACCGATTTCCTTTGATGGCGTGATCGAGATTTTTAATAAAGGAATTTGCAATAAGGAATTATGTATACAGCGCTGGCATTACGTTTCAGTTTTAAAAAAGGATAAGCAATATCGTTTACAATTTTATTTAAAACTAGCTATTTACCCTCGCTTTGCTCGAGTGCATCCCTATGTGCAATTTTGTTCACAATTTCATAAGCTTTAATTGTCGCGGAGCTACGAAAAAGAATTCTTTTTCGTAGCCTAAGCCACTCCTTATAACATCAACTGCCAGTGCATATTTCAGCAAAATTGGTCCAGCCGTTTCGGAGATTAGCCGGAACAAACAGACAGATAGACAGACAATTTCTTTTTATATGTACTTTCGTAATGTGCATTTATTAAAAAGCTGTTATTTTGACATTACTAACAGACACTTTAATTTTAAAATAAATTTAACTTTTTAAATTACACATAGAACAATTATATGGCTTAAATAATTAATACTATATTTTATATTTTTCTTTATGGTTATAAATATAATAATGGCAACACTAAATATAGATTACTAATTAATATTTTAAAATTGTAATAATTATAAAAAATAATAGCAAAATTAAATATATAATATTCCATATTCAATTATAATTAAAATTATAAAAATGTTTTAAAGTTAAAAATATTGTAATGTAATTGGTGCAATTTTCATTTTGTTAATTGTGGGTAGGCTGTCTGTAACAACTATACATTCAAGACATGTAACACCTCAGTCTCTCCCGTGACCATGGATGCTGTAAAGCATTCGAAACGTCGGGAACCAAAAAATCAAAATAAATTCGCGAAAAAATCCGAAAAGATAGTTTTATTTTAAAATGTCAAGTATTCGCGTAAATCTAAGAAAGTATTACTTTAATTTTATTTATTTGTATGTATAGATTAAAAAGAAAGATAAGTATAAATGGACTTATGAATAAATTCTTTTAAGCTTAAAAGAAAAAATTTGCAAATTACACCTTTGTGGCTATTCCAATAATTTAATCGTTGATGCAAAAAGGGTCGATCTCTATATTTAAACAATTTTATGTGAGCTAAGGTAATGGTAGGCGCAAGGTTGAGTTATGGTTATGATCTCGTTCATCGTCCCCTGCTCCAATGACCGGAAAGTTTCTGATAAGGTCAAGCCTAAATTCCTGCAACTATTTTTTATATCTGTTTTTACTGCAAACTAGCGACTCACCCTCGCTTAATTCCTAGGTTGATTCTCCATACAAACTTTCATCCCCATTTTCATCCACTTCAGGGATGATTTCCAGAATAAAAAGTATCCTATGTCCTTCCCAGGGTCTCAAACTATCTTGTTACCAAATTTCTTCTAAATCGATTCAGTAGACCAGAGATTACCCCCTACAACGTAACAAACTCACAATATCACAAGCTCAAAAACTTTACCTCTTTATAATATTAGTATAGAAGTATAGATTATAATAATACAGATTACTACTACTTTTTACGGTTTTCCTGGAAATAATATTTTGTAAGTTATGTAAAGTAATATGTCATTCGTTATAATATTGTTTATTTAGCTTTAGTCAGAATATAATTTTGGAAGTATACATAATCTGTCATTCAATAAAGTATTTTTTTTAATATTTAGGTGTAGTGCAGTGGGATTATATTGGCAAGGAAATTATTTATTAATTCAACTTTACATGCAACTTTTTTATTTAACACTAAATCTATACATATAATAAAATTATAACTAAGCCGAATCTGTACATCAGATATTTTTTGGATAATCTTATTGAAATAAACATTATTATCGATACAGAGGCCAAATCTATAGTTTTTAGAATTTTTGTTTGTCTGTCTGTCTGTCTGTCTGTCTGTCTGTTACCGCGTCACAGAAAAACTACTAGAGGGATTTTGATGAAATTTGGTATGGTGATAGCTGGTTATCCGGGTCAACATATAGGACCGTTTTACCTCGGGAAAATATCTCATTTCTGGGAAAAAATACAAAAACTGTAATGTAAGTAGAGTATACTAATATGTAAAACCTACTGAACGCGGGTGGAGCCGCAGGCAATGCTATTAATATATAAATATGTTGGGAAATTAACACAGCGCCATCTAGTTCCATGGTAAGCTACGTGGCTTGCGTTATGATGATTGATACACTACACATATTATATAACTTTAAATATATACATATTATAAATATAAACATACATGACTGGAGTACAAACATAAGCGCTCATCACACAAATGAATGCCCCCAGCGGGACTCGAACCCGAGACCGCTGGCACGAAAGTAAGATCACGACAAACGGAACATGTCGTCATGTTTCATCGTTAATTATGTTTACATAAATTATATTAATGATAAGAATTATTAATATCTCTATCATTAGAAGCATATATTAGCAGATGGATCACATTAGAAAACAAGTCTGCAAATCGGAAAGACCAACACATTACTCAGGATTGAAGGGCTTTCGAGGGCGATAATTTGACGCCCTACGACAGGGCGCAAATCCCTCTGCAAATGGCAGGTCACGTGATCCTGAGATGAGTTTGTTAAAATTATAATTTGTCATGTTATTTACACTATAAGGACGAGGATATAGTATGATATGTGTTAAATTATATTTAATGTATATGTAATAATTGCATATACCATAGATATTATTAAATATATTTTAAAGATGCTATAATATAATTATAATAATATTAAGAATTAAAATTAATAATAATAAATTATGATATATAAGTGAAATATTCATCTTGATGAAAGATTTATCCCAGTCAGATTTTGAGTACACTAATTATTAATAAATAATAGATAATATACTTTAAAAGGAACAAATTCATTAAAAAAACAACTTTTTCGGATTTTATTTTATATGTACATATATTGTGTAATAAGTAAAACCAAAACACTCGTATTATATATTATTATACGGTCGTCTCACATCCGCAAGAAGAGCGGAGAGAAGTCATCCGGTCATCTCCTAATTGCTGCCTTCAAGTCGTGCTTTATTATTCCCCCACTCACTATCCTGTTTCTAGTTAGATCCTTCTGGTTTCATCCTTAGAATGTATGGATTTAATTGCAGCATGAACAATCATCCCAGCTGGTTGAGCTCTCATACCCTGAGTATGCCCAGCAAAGCAATCAGTGACTAATTTGTAGCGGCTCGAACTAACATTAAATGATTATTAGGTTCCTTTAATAAAATCTTCTTCGATATTATGTAAGTACTAAGTTAAGCACTAAATTAATGAAAATTCACTATTTGATTGATGAAAACATTCATTAAATATTGCTTAAAAACATATCAAAAATTATACGATGGTTCTAGCAGTATTACATATACAAAGCAAAAATTTAAAATATAAAGTTTATTTATTGATCCTGTGATAGACATTTTTTACCCTTCAATAGTTTATTTAAATTGGAATCCCCTTTTAACGCCCTCCGCCACTACTTGTCACGCTCAATTTAGTCCACTCTTACTTCTAAAGCAATTATATTGGAATAAAAATGCAAAATCCTATGCAAATACGCTTAAAAATGTTCTATGTCATGAATTTATATTAAAATACCGTTTATCTCGTAGATATTTCTTTTAATAATAATAGTTTATTCATACATTTTATTAATAATTTCACATCTTTGTTGATCAGCTCTTATGTTAAGTATAGGCCTAGACCTAGGCCAGCTAAGTATTTATATTGATAATGTCGTCCTGACTGATTTCTCATTGAGACTAGCCAAGTTGCGTAGGAGATATTATAGTGCACAAGTAGTACAAGTGTACGCGTAGACGTAAATACACTCTATATTCCTTTTACTCTCAAACTCCAATGGAAAGATACTTTGACACGGCCAGTGAGAGCCAAAGCCCAGGACCGAAGGCTTTACGTGCTCTCCGGGGCACGGAGGTGAAACAAAGCCAACTTCCCAATTCCGGGTTGTTACTGAGAATATCTTAACAGAAAACTCAGCAATTAAACTTGGTCCGACCCAGGAATCGAACCCAGAACCTCCAGAACTGTAACCGTATATGCTAACCACTAAACCGCCGAGGTAGCTATCTAATATATCATTAAATGAAGTCTCTCCTTTACAAACATAGAATAAATAAACAAAATCTACGCAGAAGCCTTCTAATATTCAATTACAAAATATTATATCTGCATGCAAATAGAATTAATTACTTTCATACGACTGTTAATACTGAGGGTTGATATCGTTAATATTAGTGAAAAATTGTCATTAGTGTAAGTGGACGTGAGAGGCGCGTAGGCATTGGAACTCTTCATATGAAGTTAATTGGATTTTTCCGTTTGCCGCGCGGACGTGCTTCGACTGAATAATAAGTGTCGTAATAGTGTTTTCAGCTACGACACGCTCTCTACGATCTTGCCATTACTAATGGTATATGGAATATTAATACTGTGTAAAATATCAAGCATATGAGCTTATAAAAATGTTTTCTATTAAATACATAGATTGATGCTTATTGATTGAAACTTAATTTATTATAATTATAGCCATTTAAAAAAAATATGTGCAGCAAATACTTTTTACGGTTATCAAATATATTGTGAGAATTTGTAAAATCTGTCTATATATTTTAATGAAATCAATTAGCTGAGGTCTTGTTATAGTTTTGCCAAAATATAACGTTATCTTCATCTCATATTGTAAAGTCTTGCTTGAGATATTTACATCATTAAAGGAATATTACCTATTACGTTTCATTGCACAACAGTCAATTGAATAAAAACAAAAAAAAATAATTTCAATCAATCAAATGGCAGGTTGTAGCGGACGGAATATAACATACTAGCGAAGTAACAAGCAAAAGTACCGATTGTTTCACGGATTTATTTTGATTTTTGGTTCCCGACGTTTCGAATGCTTTACAGCAATCATGGTCACGGGAGAGACTGACCTGACAAATCGCGAAAAATTCAAGTTAGTTTTATTTTAAAACTAGCATTGCCCGCGGCTCCGCCCGCGTTTAGATGACAAAAAACCAAATTGTTAGGTTTTACAGATTAGTATACTCTTACATTGCAATTTTTGCATTTTTTTTTCTCAGAAATGAGATATTTTCCCGCGGTAAAAATTATATGTTGACCCGGATAACCAACTATCACCATATCAAATTTCATCAAAATCCCTCCAGTGGTTTTTCTGTGATGCGGTAACAGATAGACAGACAAAAATTCTAAAAACTATAGATTCGGCCTCTATATCGATCGATAATAATGTTTATTTCAATAAGATTTTCAAAAAAATATTTAATATACAGATTCGACTTAGTTACAATTTTATTATACGTAAATCTAAGAAAGTATTACAAAAGTACCGACTTAAAAAAATAAAGGCGTATTTTACAAGCTTTTATTCAACTTGCCCTGTATATATAATATGTATGTATACTGAATAGTATGTATGTATATGTGTGGGAGTGGGACAAACTTGCAGCTGAATTTTTTTACTGTATTATAACTTGAATAAATTTTTATTCGATATATATATATATATATATATATATATATATATATATATATATATATATATATAAAATCAAATAACGACATAATAGGTATATCATAAAAATATATACCAGTACTTGGTATAAGAGTGTTATTCAAGACTTTTATGACTTGTAAGTTTATAGGCCACGCTTAATAACATTCTTGCCTACACGCATCCACGTATATGTAAATATTTTTTCATCTTCTATTATTATAGCAGTACTTTTATGACAAGATTATTTTTGTTGAAGTTATTGGTACTTTGATAGCATATTGGTATTAAATGTTTGCCTTTGAGGTACTAGCATTGCTCTTGGCTTTACCTGTATAGTTTTAAAATAGGATTTTACGGTTTAATAATATTATTAAACTATAGAATTTAAGATTTTTAAGGGCTTATTAGCATCCGGCACCCCAGCCAGTTGCGAATACAAGAGACACAAAGGGCGGTGGCCCATTTGGTGGGCGGTGTACCATGCGAATTTTTCCTGGTACTTCTCTGACAGCAAAGTGGACCGTTGGAGTAGCCCCTTGGTTGTGTGGTCTGCTTCGGCGGGCCTGCCTTCGGGGCGTTATAGTTGAGTACGTAAGCTACCCTGCAACGCCCCATTTTGACGTTTATATTGGTTTTTAGTGGATAATACTGGCTTTTCTAGCGAGTTAGTCGCACATAACCACCTGTATGCATAGAGGTTGTATACGTAAATGCATTTCCTACCATTAAAATAAATACATAAATGCTATGTATGTATATAGTTATAGTATTTAGTTATTGGTTAATTATATTTTACTTATATTTATTATATATTTCTATGATATGTATATGTATAAATATATACTCTTTCTACTGATTCTTTCTTTCATTCTCTTTATTTATTATTCGCGCCCTTTCTATCTTAGTACTATTTACTACACCTAAAGGTTGCCTGGAAGAAAACGCTCTTTTAGCGATAAGGCTGCCTCTTGTACCTTGTTCTATATTTCTTATATTTTCTTTTCTTTTTTTTGTTTTTTTTTGTTTTTGGGTGAACAAATAAAGAGTTATTCATTCATTCCTAAGAAAAGACATACAAATCCGTCCAGTCGTTTTAGCGTGAAGGAGTAACAAACATACATACAAACTTTCACATTTAAAATAGTAGGCCGAATAACACTCCATGTGACCCCAGCTTTTTATGGGAATTAATAGAGCGAGAAGTTCAAATTGTTGTTGAAAATGCGAAATAAAAGTTAGCTATATTTTTGTTTAGACGGATACCAAAATTTATCATTGAAACCCGCTCAGATGTTTCCCAATTCAGACTTATAATATACTTTATTCAAGTAGGTACTTTTGAATCGTCAATCATCAAGCCAGTGTTGAATAAAGAGCCTTAGTTAGACATACAAATATATACTTATCTAGATATATACATAATATATTTATAATAAAGTCATTTATCCAGATTAAACCACTGGCCTTGAAGAACTAATGACATGACCTCTAAAAATTTCTTTTTGGTTTATAAAATAAAACATTTTTTTATTATAAGAACAGTTTCTTAATTAAAAAATAAAACAAAAATTTAAAAAAAGCAAATACACGATGCCGAGATATGTCGCTAAGTCTATTTCTATTATTAATTACTATCGCTACAGAAATAACTTAAGTTGAATCACAGTTCGGGTATCATCCATTTACTATTATTATATATTGTAACAAGTAATCTATCTATAAAATAATACTTAAAATAATCTGCACGGCTCGAACTGGTGAATCAAAATGTGTCTCTCGACGATAAAACAACACTTAGGCGAGAGAACCCTACCTTTAGCCAGCCCTCTTAAGAAGAAAACGTTAATCGCATTGGCATAAAATAATACAAGTCCCAATTATTAATATAAATAATATATACCATAAATAACTTCAAAATAGCACTCTTTATGTATAAAATAAATTAATTTCTACTGCCTGGGTAGTGTAGTATGTTAGTAGGTACGGCTGCAAATTCTGAGGTTTTGGGTTCGAAACTCGGTTCGGGCCATGTTTAGTCATAGAGATTTTCTGTTAAGAAATTCTCAATAACGGCCCGGAGTTGGGAAATAACAAGTTTTTCATCCCTGTGCCTCGCCGTAAAGGTGTCGTGATATCTCACCGTGTCGTGATGTCGTGTTGAGTTCTGTCCCACCGTAATTTGGGAGTGGAAGGGATAGAGACACGGCACGTGTTTCTGCGAGAACACTTGTGTACTTAAATACCTCCTGTGCAGATGGCTAGTCTCAGTGAGAATGGCTGCCGTCGCCGAAATTGGTCATGAGGGTACTATTTCATTTCAGAATTTTTAGTGGAGAACAGTTAGTGGAGAACAGTGACTAGTGAGTATAGACTGAAGTAATTGCAGACTGACGTGAGTTAGGAGTGTAATAGTTTTATTATATAGGAATCTACTGATATTAAAAATATATTAAATGGAAACGTTTTTTATTCTTTATATCCGTCAATTTATCATAATATATAATCATAAAATTATTTTAATACGATACAGTTTTTTTTTTCAATTATTTCCATAAAGCCTACGGCTAAAATAAAATAATTTATTCAAATTATATATAAAATTAAAACAACCATCCGACAAAAGCTGAGGAAGTCACTAGTTTAAAAACAAATAACTAAAAACTAGAATATGTATTTTCTCCATTTGCAGTCAGGATAAAATCCTTTCAAATAGTTGCATTGTTCCCAGCATAAAGCGGTTTAATAGCTTTATGAAACACTGGAACATGAATAGATATTTTTATCGCAACAGAATCTGATTTTTTTATGAATTAAACGGAACCATTAAAATAAGAACAATGAAAATATTTTACCGTCGCCGTCAGTTTTATGACGATTATGGATAAAAATAACTGATGACGTTATCGTAGATTTTTTCAGTTAATTCGTTTAATAATAATGTTTTTTTTTTAATTTATATTTATTACTAGCTTTTGTTTGAGGCTCTACTCGCGTAGTTTATTGATCTATATTTGGTCTGCTCTTAAGACTCGTTTTCTCGAGTCTTTAATTATAACCTCCCTCAATAAATCCATGCTTATTTTTAATATCATAAATGTGAAAGTGTGTTTGTTTGTTTGTTCTTCTTTCACGTCTTTTCGTTTTAGCATTTTTCGAAATTCATCCCATAAGGGGGTAAAATAGCGGATGAAAGTTTGTATGAAACCTACCATTTTAGAGTTTTTTTATAATTTTAGCGCGAGCGGAGCCATGGGTTCTGCTAGGATATAAAATAACAATGAAAGATTGTTCTGATCTGACAGGTAACATCTGTGTTCAAACAAGCAAAAGAAACCTCTTCAGATGAAATAATGTAAAATAATCGCAATCTTTACTTATAATTTAGTAAAGATAAAAACAAATTGAGATAAAGAGTTTTATTTAAATTATTTAACTAGAGATTTACTCGAAGCTGGTCGCAGATTTGATTTTCACTCTGGCAAAATATTTATATGGACATTATAGCTAATCTTGGTTTAATAAGTGTTAGAAGTATATTTTCTTTATTTATTACAAAAAAGGATGGACCTTAAAATAAGACAAAGTGCCCACACACAGCAAAAGTTTTGTGATAAGCCAACTGTAGTGAGCATCGCAATTTAAACGCGTCCCTTGAAAAGGATCCCGTAATTATTACGGACTCTACCCGTATTGCGAGCGGAAACGTAATAATAGCGCGGTAATATTTCTCATGGGGTTTGAATAAACTTTCATTTAAAAAAGTCTGATACTGAAAATGTAATACGTTCATATATTCTCGATTGTATAGTTGGAAATAGTGAAGGCTGTTTGTTATAAAAAACCAAAAACCATGCCTATAACTTATTAGAAAAATCGATTATTTGAAGGTGAAAGACCTATTATGGGTTTACAGATGATCTAAGATTACCATTCTAGAAGCATCTACAAAAGAATTCATTGTATTAAATATAGCATAAATTTCATTCGAAGTAAACCTTTTATAAACGAATATAGTAACGAAATTCTCATCACTTAAATAAGCCATCTTTGAAACATATTATGTATCGTTTACAAATACTCGTATATATCTGCGCTGATAGAGAGTAAGTGCACTCTCTATAATAATGCATTATTTGTATAAAAAATAAATAGAATATATAAAAGTGGGCACTTTTAGAGTTTGGAAACGAGAATTCGACACGATTGTAAGGATCATGTCGTAAGACCGTCAGCTTTCATTGTATTCAAAATTTCTTTACAGAAAATTCTACCTGTCGCTAACCGAGTTCAGACTCGAACCCAGGTTCTCGTGATGTATAGTCGTATAAACTAATGATCAAAGCTAATATCTATATTAATATTATAAAGAGGCAGAGTTTGTTATTTGTTTGTTTTCTTGTTCGTTCATTCGTTCGTTTTTTTGTTTGTTCGTTTAAACGCGCTGATCTCAAGAACTACTAAGCCGATTAAAAAAAAACTTTTTGCATTAAATAGCCCGTTTATTGTAGAAGGATATATACTATGATGCTACTATCCAAGGGAGCGGAGCAGTCATGTAATACATAGTCTATCCATTCCATACTAACCGTTAAAACGTACCTAGCGGCAAACCCGAGCGCAGGAAATGGAATAATTAAAAATAAGTATTACAATTTTCACTTATTATATTTAAAAAGTTAATAGATAGGAGAGGAGTAACATCAGAATAAATATTTAGAAAATATTTAGCCTGTCATCAGTATCACTAATAAATGATATGTGAATTAATGTTATATTTGTAAAGTAAACAATATAAAATACATCACAAATGAGTGCAGACTAAGCTCGAATAATCATATCTAAATATTAATCATCTAGAATAGTATTCATTTGTTGAATAAAATTATCACAATATTATTATGATCTGCAAAGCATTTATATAAATAAAAGAACATGTGTCCGGTTCACACGCGGTAGAAGTGAAACCTTCTAACAAGAGTGGAGGCTACGAAGCACCGCACAAAGAGGAGACCGCGAATATAAGAGACACTATATAATGTATTCTATCTCATTCTCTCTCACGTTAAATCCTATAGATTTATGGGTTTGTCTCTTTTTAATGTCGCTTTTTTGTTTCATCGAGTTTAAAAGTAGTTTTCACTTCAAAAAAGCTTAAAAGCGTCGCGCTGTTTCTAGTATTATAATAAATCATTTCTCAGTTTTTCACTTGTTACTGATTTTATGTACTTATATAAATAAATATAAATATGTTGGAACATTAACACACAGCTCCATCTAGTTCCATGGTAAGCTACGAGGCTTGTGTTATGAATACCAGTTAGTTGATACACTCACACACACACACATATACCTGTAATTTGAAATGCATATGTACTTGTATATATTATAAATATAAACACCCATGATTGGAGTGCAAACATTCGAACCCGAGACCATTTCCACAGCAAGTAGGGTCATTACAAACTGAGCCAAACGTGTCGTTAAGCTTCATTAAAATAGTTTTTTTTTTCATAAAATAAATTATTTTTATCTTCAATTTTTGTTTCCAGTAGGACCAAAAATCGACAATAATAGGTCCTTACTTTTGATGGAATATACGATAATCGAGGCGTACGTCTAGGTAAGATGATGTAACAAATATTATGATTTGTTTATGACAAGTCCTGAGATAAAAACTGTAATAACAGCACTATAATACATCATCCAAATGCAAGTGAAACACGTCCGAGGGTCCTGCTTCTACGCAATTAAATTAACAATTAAAAATTGGAGGAGTATTATTATATTGGATACAGATTTAAACGTTAAGCTCATTTCCGACGTACACTATTTTAGTTTTTATTATTTATATGGTTAGTTTTTTATAACTATAATGACACCTATCTGTTATGTTACTATTTTTACGTATCATATATGGGATACAGAACGGGGCAAAAGATATCTCGTAAAGGTATTTGCAACGATTACGTAAAGACGGCAAAGGCCTTATTAGTAAGATTATGGAATTTCGAAAAAGAAAGCCTAAAAGTACTAAACTTATATAAACAGTTTATTTATGCCAATAGAAATGATGAACGGCAGAGTTATGGTTATAATGTCGTTCGTCGTTCGTGCCCGGTTCAATGACCGGAAACTTTCAGATAAGGTCAGGCTTTAACTGTTTAATATTTCGTTGCATTATATCTAATGCTCATTATTTTATACTTAGAGTTATTGCTTCCAATTTTTGCCATTAAATCGGAAAGACAAACAAAATCAAGATAAAAGGGAAGGAAAGCCGATAATTTGACAAGTGGTTATACTGAGGGATTAAATCTTTCTATTCACGACAGAATATAATAAAACCCCTAAATACGTTTACGTAAATAGGTACATGGTATGTCTGGAGATAATAATATATATGGTTATTATAGTTTAGCAGTAATAGCGCACACACGCAAAATCAATAATAGCACCCCAAATCACATCTTCTCATAAGAATGGATAGAAAGGATTTCGAGGACAATAAATTGAAGTACGAGAGGCTAGTGATCCTTTGCAAATGACAGCTCACGTGACCTCACAAGAGGGGACGCCATTACTAGCCCGGTCGATAATTTGCATTCGTTCAAGCAAAATCTCGTATTAAATTTGATTTAACACAATTAACTCATTTGCCTGCTCTCTGATAATTATTGGCAGATGTAAATCCATTTTGTTGGACACTAACTTTTAATGCGCCTCACATTGATTTAAAACTGAATTAACGCACAATGAAGAGCGTATGCCAACTGACATTGTAGAGCTAAAATTCAAACTTAAAATTTACTTTACTAGCGACTTACCCTCGCTCCGCTCGGGTTTTAACGTTTAGTATAAATTTCTCGGAAGTGAAATAAATTCCCGCAGTAAAAAGTATCATATATGTTGATCCGGCTAGCGAGCTATCATCATGCCAAATTTCATTAAAATCCCTCCAGTGGTTTTTCTGTGATGCGGTAACAGACAGACAGACAAAAATTCTAAAAACTATAGAATCGGCCTCTGTATCGATAATAATGTTTATTTCAATAAGATTTTCCAAAAAATATTTAATGTACAGATTCGGTTTAGTTACAATTTATTATATTTATAGATCAGCTTTAAGTATGTATTTGTAGTAAGCTAGATGTATGGAAGAACATAGATTCTTTTCTCGGTTGGGATAAAACACGTCTCGTCTCAATGATACTCGTTCTGTATCTAATTTTATAAAAAATCTGTGAACATCTTAATATTAATGGTTTCAAAGTAAAATATTTTGTTTTTTTTTTTTGCGAAACGTTGCAGTCTAATATAACATTTTATCTTAAATTATATTTTTTTATTGTAATTTTCTAGGCTTAGTGATATATGATGCGTATGATGGAACACCAAACATGCGCAAGACAAATTGTAGAGGATTTTAACGATTAAAAAATTATTCTGCGATAAATAGCAATCGTTTTTGAAACTAAAGTACTCATCCAGTATAAAGCTCAATCGGGCAATTCAATAACTATTTGTACTATAAATCAGTTCAATGAATAATTTTCTTGGCATTTATAAGCATAAATGGTGAATAAAATATTTTTATTTTGAATAAATATATTTTTCTTCTGAATAAAAATATTTCTTTTGAACTCTCATATAATACTAGGCAGCACTAAATTTTCATATAAGCCCGTGTAATACAACAAGTGCTTGGTATAAAATGCAATTACCATATGCTGGTTCTAAAGAAACGACCCCCAGTTGAACTATTGTCGTTTCAAACAGCTTTTATATATATTTTAGAAAACCTTTGTGTTCTATAAAATCTTTCACAATACGCTTTTATAACTTTTCTACTTAAAATACATTGTTGTTTTAGTTTATGTTCGTGCAGTGTATTTGATATATAAATAAAGTAATTTAAATAGATTTCTTTAAATTTAATATGATATTTATTGCAGAACAAATACCATTTACGTGAATTGTTTTAGAATTCACTGAAAACTCAAAATGTATAGATATTTTTTTTTAATATTATGGATGTTTTGGATATCGTAAAAACGAAATAAATGGTCCATAGATCACTTTTTAACTATCTCTTAAAGCACATGTCTTGCAAAAACAATTTAAAGGACTTCAGGGTTGAACGAATGAGAATTTTTATTATTCGGTTTATTATTAATATTAAGTCAAAATGTTTATTACTAGCATTGCTTGCGGCTCTGCCCGCGTTCAGATGACCAAAAACCAAATTCTTAGTATACTCTTACATTGCAGTTTTTATATTTTTTCTCAAAAATGAGATATTTTCCTGCGGTAAAAAGTATCCTATATGTTGACCCAGATAACCAGCTATCACCATACCAAAATTCATCAAAATCCCTCCAGTGGTTTTCCTGTGATGCCGTAACAGACAGACAAACAGATAAAAATTCTAAAAACTATAGATTCGGCCTCTGTATTGATAATAATCTTTATTTCAATAGGATTTTCCAAAAAATATCTAATGTACAGATTCGGCTTAGTTAAAATTTCATTATATATTCATTAGCTTCATGACTATGCGTTCATACATTTGCGAGGATCATATTGTTATACAGCATGGAACAACTGGATGGGAAGAAAAGTGGCTTAAATATTGACGCTATCAAATTTTACTCAAAAGAAACATTGTGCTCATTTTTAAAAACTTTTTTGCATTTTTATTTGGTTCGATTACCGGTTCAGGTAACGTCTTTTAAAAAAAATTAAATGCTGTTATTATTTATTTAAAAAAATAAAATTATAATTCCTTTGAGTGGAACTTGATATTTTCAGTATTTGAGTCACTTTCCTTCCATGTCCCGTACGTTTGTTCCACGATGTTAGAGTCGAAATGTATAAATTGCAAGATTCCATGGTCTTCTTTGTTAAATACAATGTTTGAGAGATTTATCCTTACTATAGACTCTATCGGTTAGTTAAATAAAATAGTGACAGTGTATTTTATTGTATTTTTAGTTGGTTCGATTACGGGTTCACACTTAAAAAAAATGCAGTTATTATTATTTTTTAAATAAAAGAATGTTTCCTTTGAGTAAAATTTGATAACTGGAATATTTAAGGTACTTTTCTTCCATGTCCCATTTATTTGTTCCATCCTGTACTGTAGTGCGAGTGGACGGACTCACATGTAAAATCGCTTGCAAAAGCTACTTTAATATTTTTACAGCCACAAGAGTGCTATAGAACAAAAAAGCAACATATTTCTGTCGGACGGAACACATTTATTTTTATTTAAGCGGACCGTTACCCTCAAATGTCTAGCTCAAATGAATATAAATTCACGGTTGCACTAAATTTTATTTTATTCATATGTTCTTTATCATCGTTCAATCAAAACGTCATGTCGCTGTTTTATAACAAAAATTGAATTTTTTTTTCTAACATGTAGCGGTAACAAAAAGGTTGGTATTTTATAAGTTTTTATATTTTAGTTCATTTAATTATATCTAGTACACATCAAGCCCACTGAGCTCCCAATAACGGCAAACGAGCCTGAAATTTGCTTAGTATACTATTTTTAAAAGGTTTCATAAAAAGTAAATTACAATTTGATGGAGTCACAAATTCTCTTTCGCTTCAATATCCCAGAAATTAAGCTTCCCTACAAAGTTTAAATTGTAATAACACTGTCCGTCGTATAAAAAGAAAAAATAACTTTAACAGTTGACTTCAAACTCGGTTACAATGATATTCGCGGAGAATTCAAAGCTCTATATTAAGACGCTTTTTTACTTAAGTTCTTATCTACTGCTTACATGAAAATATAAGATGTAACCATAATATAAATCTTTATACATATTTAATATATTTGACGACACGTTTGACTCAGTTTGTAGTGACCCAACGTGCAGTGCCAACGGTCGCGGGTTTGAGTTCCGCTGGGGGCATTCATTTGTGTTATGAGCACGAGTGTTTGTATCACAATCACGGTTGTTTATATTTTTAATATGTATGTATTTAAAAGTTATATATCTTTAGTATATCAACTATCTGGTATCCATAAGACAAGCTTCATAGCTTACCATGGAACTAGATGGTTCAGTGCGTATTTTTATATTGGTCTAATTTATTTTTCCTCTGCAATTATTTTCGCGAATTTATTTTTGAATATCAATTTACCTTACAAAGGGTAGTAAGTCTATTAAAAACTGTCAAAACTATAGATTAGTGGAATTTTTCGCCGATATTGACCTTCTTGTTATCACCACATATTATAAATTAAAGTCCCCCGCTATGCAGTTTGTGTTTGTTCAGGCTAATAGGAAGACAGAAACTAGTAAACAAATTTTCATACGGTTTTCATCAATAAAAAGAAGATTGTTTTCTTTAAATGTAAATATTACGAAAATAAGCTACTGGTATGGATAATATTTGTGTATTAAGTCAGAAAGAATCATCCATTCTGAGAACTTCCATAATAACATAAATACGAAAGCTATTTAGGGGCTCACAAGTTTAAATAACATCGTTTTTATAAGCTTTCATTCAACTTGCAATGTTTGTTAGTTGGTGTGTTTGTGTCGGTCCAATCTTGTAAGACGAATTAGAAACACTTCCTCTTAACCTACAGAGTTGAACATGTTAATTCAGTTTCGATGACAATGACTTTTTATGATAATTTTGACCTGATTCTCTATCTAATTTACACGAAATTTTATATACGTATTCAATTATTATCTAAACCTACCATGACTTGGTTGCTGCGCATATGCATAAATTAATAGTAAAAAAACGTGCGTGTACTTATGTACGCACGTAAGGAGTTATACTTCTTTGGCGTAACAGAACAAAAATAGGTACAGATTTCATCCCATATGTCATAACTCTCTGATTGTAAAAGGAACGCAGCTAACTTAATCATGTCGCTTTCAGCTAACTTCATCATGTCGCTTTTTGGCTGTCGGTGTGCGCGCGCATCTAAAAATTTTACTCACATTTTTTTCCCAAACGTACCAAAAGAAGTATATCTTCAAAAATATTTTCAATAACAAGCTTTTCTTATAATGCACAAAAAAGTTTACCTATATTTTTTCAAATTATAATTTATTCCAAATACTGTCAAAAACAACTGGCTGAGCATCTAAGCGAGTTAGCAATTCATGTTAGGCTATAAAATTATCGTTATAATATTTAAAATTAGTAAATATAATAATATTATTAAGAACGAGTCAACTCAGCTTTATAATATATGCTCAAATAGTTACTCCTAATTACGTTGTTCATATCGTTATATGTATAAGCCACAGTTGCTGTTGTTTTCAACTTAGTTCTCATATACTATACAGAAATATGGAATATTATTCTCTAACTTTCACCTAAGTGTTAATATATAAATTTAATATTAATATATACATTTCATAGCAAAATATAGTTTACTAGCTTTTGCCCGCGGCTCCGCTCGTGTAGTTGGAACGTCAATTAAAAATTGTCTTTTGTTAATCTAGGATAGAAGCTACATTCCTCTCCTCTATGGGTAATCACTTTGTCGTGGTGGGGGGCATTGGCATCCGGCAATACAGCCGGGCGTGAAACCATGAAATACACTGGGAGGAGGCCAACTTCGGTGGGCGGTATACCATGCGGGTTATTCTGGTACTTATCTGACAGCAGAGTGGACCGTGGGAGAAACCCCTTGGTTGTGTGGTCTGCTTCGGCAAACCTGCCATCGGGGCGACGTTGTCGAGTGCTTAAGTGATCTTGTGATGCCCCATTAAAATAGGGAGTTCCAGTTAAAATATTGTATATTTGCAGGTAGTATACGTAAATGCATTTCCCAATGTTAAGAAAATGATACGAGTATAAGTTACCAGGTAAAATATAATTCTTTAGAAATTATTACTATAATAATTCATTCAAGTTGGTTACAGCCTGAAGAAATAAAATGTATACTCACTCACTCATAAACTTACGTTTTCGCTTTCATTGAGACTGCTTCAAATACTAGTATTGTATTTAACTAAACAACAGTTGGGAACGATTGTTTAGCAAATTCTATTTTCTAAAACACCTGCGCTTCATAAACTTTCTCGACTCACACAGACATTTTCGTTTAACAAATATATAATTTAATATAATCTTTACAGTTTATGTATGCCCTAAGGATTTGTATTATGTTTTTTTTTCTTTCTCTCTTTAAAAAGTATAAACTTCAAAAGACAATTTATTTATATAATAGCTTAGAGTTTAGACGAATGCTTAAATCACAGAAACTATTACTTAGTTACGGTTGAAGAATAATTACACATTTTAAGATCTTTTATCTATACATATAATAAAATTATAACTATGCCGAATCTGTAGATTAAATATTTTTTGAAAAATCTTATTGAAATAGACATTATTATCGATACAGAGACCGAATCTATAGTTTTTAGAATTTTTGTATGGCTGTCTGTCTGTTACCGCATCACGGAAAAACCACTGGATGGATTTTGATGAGATTTGGTATGATGGTAGCTGGTTATCCGGGTCAACATATAGGATACTTTTTAGCGTGGGAAAATATCTTATTTAAGAGAAAAAACACAAAAACTGCAATGTAAGAGTATACTAATATGTAAAACCTAAGAATTTGGTTTTTGGTCATCTGAACGCGGGCGGAGCCGCGGACAATGCTAGTGGCTTATATATTTATTCATCGTACAGGTATTTTGGTGTGTTATTTTTAATATAGGTATGTTTTATGTATCTTATCTAATAGTATGCACTAACCGTGGCATAATTGCTTGCAAAATCAACGCCATCACTATTTTACTAATACTTTCTCTCGACATCCCGCAAAGAAAAACGCATACGGATTTCCTTACAAATTATAAGATTTTATAAGCTACTAGCTACTTCACAAGCAACTTTATAAACAAGGTGCCTCACAGTAACATCTATTTTACTCCAGATCATCATCATCATCATCATCATAACTCTATTTGTGTACTAAATTTCATTCAAATTCTGCGCACGTGTTTTAGCATAAACGAGTGTCAAACATACACACTCACAGACACACACACATACAAACTTTTGTCTTTATAATAATAATAGTCCGATTAAATGTACATGTATGTAAATGTGTCATGCCGCAGGTGTTAATAAAACAGAGTGTAAGTGATGTATTTCGTAATGCTTTTCCGATAAATCCACCATGAATAAAAAATTTAATTAACGTTAACGTATTCAATAAATGTTGCAGTATACTTTCGAATAATTTTATATAGAAACTAGGGATGAACCCGAGCGGAGCGAGGGTTGTCGCTAGCTACGTTTTATCGTTAAGTATAGATTTCTCAGAGATGAGATATTTTCCCGCAATAAAAATTATCCTATATGTTGACCCGGATAAGCAGCTATCATCATACCAAATTTCATCAAAATCTGTCCAGTGGTTTTCTCGTGATGCGGTCACAGACAGACAAAAATTCTAAAAACTATAGATTCGGCCTCTGTATCGATATTATAGATTAATTCAATAAGATTTTCCAAAAAATATTTAATGTACAGATTCGATTCAAAATTTTATATGTATAGATGTTAACTGCCCTTATTATGTTTGAATAACTGAATTTGCTAACACTAGCACTTTTCTTTTACACTGTAAATATGTTAAGTACGACGAATTTCTAAATCCCATTAAAATAAGAAAAAACAAGTACCGAAAGTAATGAAAAATGATGTTTAATATAAATGTGTACCTACTACTAGGTACAAGCAATTATTATTTGTTTCTTACTTCAATTTTTGTAGTCCTCTTAATTTAGTTTGCTTATAAGAAAAATCGTGTCGTGCTTTTAAAATTATATAATAACAATATAATCCATACTAATATTATAAATGCGAAAGTAATTCTGTCTGTCTGCCTGTTACCATTTCACGCTTAATCCGTTGAATCGATTTAGATGAAATTTGGTATGGAGATAGTTTGGACCCTGGGTTATATGGGACATAGGATAGTTTTATTCAGGAAATCATCCCTTAAGAGGGTGAAAAGGGGGTGGAAGTTTGTATCAATGAAGGGGAATCAATCATTTCTCAAGAAAGGGATATAAACTAAGCGTCGTTATAAAACAAATTAAGTAGATTACAATACATACTTGAAATAATATTATGTTCTATTTACACATATTTAAATATTTTATAATACATGTTTTTAATTTATAATTCATATTTAAAATAATATATTCTGGAAGCCTTTCTGAATTTAAAAAATACATAAAACATGAGAAAAAACCATTCCAACGATTTGATATCATTATCAAGAGGAAATTGGCAACGTGCCGTGAAACTAAATCTAAACTACAATTTCTATAAGCCTAATTAAACGTAATAAACTTTACACAGCTACTAGCCAGTACGTTTTCTTTTTGATTTTTTAATGAATATTAGTGATTTTAGAAAATTTTATGCCAAGTTTAAGGTGTAAAAAAACATCGAAGTAAATCTCAGGCCCAACACGTATTAGCTACTAAATTGATTTCTATTTTTCTACATTTTAAATTAAGCCATTCATGCAAGCATGAAAATATAACAACTCTAATAACTTCGGCTTAGTTCATGATCCTTTAAGGCTTTGTTTATAAATGTTGAACTTTCGAATCCCCGTTTTTCTTCTAGTTTCAAAACAACTCCTATGAAATATATTCTAGACTAGCATTGCACACGGCTCCACCCGCGTTCAGATGACCGAAAACAAAATTCTTAGGTTTTACATATATATGTATAGTATACTAAGAGTATATTTGCTGTTTTTGTATTTTTTCTCAGAAATGAGATATTTTCCCGCGGTAAAAAGTACCCTACACGTTGACCCGAATAGCCAGATATCATCATACCAAATTTCATCAAAATCCCTCCAGTGGTTTTTCTGTGATGCGGTAACAGACAGACAGGCAGACAAAAATTCTAAAAAGTATAGCTTCGGCCTCTGTATCGATAATAATGTCTATTTCAATAAGATTTTCCAAAAAATATTTCATGAACAGATTCGGCTTAGTTACAATTTTATTATATATATAGATTGACTGTTTGGACGTTTACTCCTATATGAAAACTAAGGGCAAAGCTATAAAATGATACATACCTTTACGATACCTACATATAATAAAAAAATCAAAAGGGCATTTTTCTTTTCCCTTTTTTTTATTTTCATCTACGGAGGAAAAAGATTTCAGCCTCTTTAGAATAGAAGAAAATCATAATATACAAAAAATACAGTGATAAACATGAAATAACTTCTGTCAATCTTTTAGGGTTTTTTCCTTTTGAATTGATGGGAGTAGTAAAATAATACAAATGGCATATTGTAATAGTAAGTATATCCGTGAGCATGAATAATTGAAAACGGTGTCTACGTTACATCGAATTCGAAAATGTACAACAGATTATTCAGTAAAAATAAGTATAAGTTTTAAAAATTATACTTCTTTTGGCACGCTTAGAAAAAAATACGAGAGTAAAATTTTTACAATGCGCGCACACACCGACAGCCAAAACGCGACATGATGAAGTTTTCTGCATTCTTTTTACAAACAGAGAGTTGTGACATACGGGATGAAATCTTTAGCTATTTTTGTTGTGTTACGCCAAAGAAGTATAACTTCTTACGTGCGTACATAAGTACACACAAACACTCGTTTTTTTTTTTTGCAATATTTTTACTTACTAACGCTAATTTAATATGTATCTACTAAGTATACTAATATAAATGCGGTTTGGTAACCTGTTTAGGGAGACCCCAGGCTCCTTAGCTCCTGACCAAACTAATGCGACTTGAATACTAATCAGTAACACTTTGAATATTCAAGAGAAGAACCAATACGGTTTCGTAATTGCGTCTAACAATTCCTTCTTGACATTGTTATTGTTGATTTTAACAGAAACACCTACTACTGATACAATTTGTGTATCGGTGTAAATTACTTTAAGTTATTTATTTCTATGTATGTCAAACCAAAAATATCCCGAACCGACTGCACCAACCGAAGCAGCTGCTCACAAGTAATGCGTTACTATTTTAATAATTATAGTTTTATTAAAGAGATACACTGACCTTAAAATCGCGTATTATTTAGTACTTCACTCTTAGCTATATTATTAAAATATAGCTACTTACTGATCATTTAACAGCTATTGAGAAGGACTTTGAGTGGGTATTATCAAGCATTTATTAAAAAATACTCCTGAAAATCTATTTACTATTAGCGAAAATATCGAGATATGTATATATACAAAAACAAACCTCTGCGTTTCTCTTATTTTTTGAATTCCATCATCACAAACACTAATACAAAATATATGAATAGATAATTGAAGCAAATCTATTACTTCATGAATACATTACTATGTAACATGAACGAATAAACCACTGGACGAGACATAAAATACAAATGTATGAAAACTCGTTCAACCAAAAGACGCATAACGCACACAAAGATTTTATTACATTATTATACACACAGGTACACAATACAATATTTCTAGTGCTTGAACGTAATCGATAAAATACATATATCGATGAACCAATTAATGACATTTTAGACATTGGTTAGCATAGTCATCATATTTTACATCTTTTAATTTAAAATATCTGTATTTATTATAATAAATTAAAATAAATGAATTAAAGAGGCAATAATAATGTGTCAAATAATAATTATTTTTTAATTTGATTTATATAAATACGATGGCATTGATGGCAGCATTCTGTTGGCCTATAATAATGTTAATGAACAAATGAATATCGGGTGTATATTCCATTAATATATAATAAAAATTATTTTTTAAAGATTAAAAAAATATTAAGCTAATTTAATTAAATAAAGTGATTTTGTTGATTCTGTTATTGAATTATTTTAATTGGCAATTGATTGTCTCGGGTAGCTTATAAAAATGTGACACTGTTCTAATATTGCTCAGTTCTTAATAAACATTTGTGAAATTAGGAAAAAGAAAAAGTGATTGCAAATTAAAGTGAGTATTGGATCGTGAAAGTAAAATAGATCGTGAAAGTAAAGTGTTTTATTACAAATCGCCAACCCAGAAGTTTAGTGCTAAAACATTATTGTTTGATTTTGTGTAATTTATGTGTTGAAATAAAATGATCTTTATTATTATTACAATGGAATAATATTCGAAAGTATATAAATGTGGTATAAAATAAAATAAAAAATTAAGTACACATACTAATTATAATTTTTGCATTTATATTTTTATGTGACTTAGAAAATATTTTTATAAATTTATTGTCATCAGATTGTAGGATACTGTGATAAAAGTATTTTATGTTATTGTACTGTACAAATAACACAATTCGTTCAGTTATTTCGTCAAATATCGATATATTTTTCGACATTGTCAAGCACTAGTCGATGTCAAATGGACTCACTCGACAGTTTAGTCATTTGTTCTGAATGGTATAATCCAGGGATTTTATGATGGTTGTCAGATGTCAACAATACATAGAAATATCGACTATATTTAACATAGTTGGATAATATGACATTTTATTTTACAATTTTATTAAATTGTGTGATAAATAACAATAAATGTAATAAAATAATGTATTTACAAGTGAAAAGAAACAGTGCTGCTTCCGCCGCTATAGTTTTTACACCATTTAACAGAACATTTAGTCATTTTTGGCAGATTGTTTGTTGACAAGTAAATGCTTGAGACTGACGCAAAAAACAAACGACAAAGGCTGAAATTTCCTGGCTACTAATAAGACAGATAAAGGTACGTCCGCTTATATGTCTGGTCCAGTGACTTATTCGTTCATGCTATGTAAGTTCAGCAAATATTCAGTTATGCAGAAACGGAACAAGTTATTGCATATTTTGTAATACGAATGTGTCGCTTCTCTTGATCTGTGTTGGGTTGTACAAATATGTATGTATATGTTGGTACATCATTATAATGCTCTTCTTCGCAGTCGACGCCGATGTCGTGATATCATTTTGTTTCACAAATAGAAAATATTATTAGTATTATATCTAGGATTGTCGGGATCAAGACGAGGCCAAAGTTTTATTGAAAATCCCTACATAGTGTTTTCTTTCGTAAAAAGATGAGATTCCGTCGACAATATAAGCAGAAGCTTAAATATCAATTTCCATACAGACATACAGAGTACAGATACAGATTTCCATACTGATACATACAAATTACAGGACTTCTATATAGATTTAGCCTGCGCGTTGTCTGGTATAGATAATTTTATTTTAAACAGCTATGAGATCAAAACACTACGCACAATTTCTACACTACACACATTTCGCTTTGGCGCACTAATGCTTCATCAAGGAAGGAATTTATGAGGCCTGGATTCGAAACCGTAAGAGAAACAGCTTTTGATGAACGTGCAGATGTAGGTGTAAGGAGATTTAGTTAATTCATAATTTAATAAGTCAAACAAAATTCATAAAAACAACTTATAATAGCATTTATAGCCGCGAGAAAACCCTGGTATTAGATAAAACGGAAAATATAAAAATAAATCTGAACTACTTCGTCGCACATACGAAAGAAATAAAGGCCAAATTATTCTTTACGAAATCCAATAAATGAAATCACCAGATGATAAATAAAATATTACTTGTGCCTCAATTATATAATTTGTTGGTTTATTTACGAAATCTTTAAAGATAGAATTCAATTTGTACATTTTTAGAATAATACAGGTCATGCTCAGTAAGTACTGCACGTAGTTGCTCTAGTCGCGTATTGCTTACTGATTAAGTCAATCAGCTAATTGTGTGAGCCTTCACGCTGTCACAGTTTTAATATGAATGCTAATATTAAAAATGCGAAAGTGAAATCCTGGCGGCTTATATGGCAAAACCGATTTTAATGAAATTTTAAATGAGGTTGGAACTAACGGTTACTTTAGAAAGCTACCCCAAATATAGGGATGAATCGGGTTGAAAAATGTATGGAAAATGATGTTTCTCATCATTAGAAGCCATATATTTTTCTTTTCTTTGTAAATGTTTGTTTTGCTTATGAGCATGGATCAAAATATTTTTTTACAAATTATTTAAATTAAATCAAACTTACAAGGAAGAATCCGAGTGTGTCACAAGTTGTTATAAAGATTTTCCCACGTATATTAATTTCGTAGTTCTAACGCGTAATGTGAACTTAAAATTAAATACTTTCAATACTATTATTTACTCGCGACTCACCCTCGCTACGCTCAGGTTCGCCTGTAGAAAAACAAAAACAAATCTAATCCTCGGAAACCGTATATTTTTCCGGGATAAAAAGTATGTGTTATTCCAGACTAGGTATAATCTATCTCTGTGCCAAATTTCATCCAGATCCGTTCAGCTGTTCTGGCGTGAAAGAGTAACAAACATCCATACTTACAAACTTTCACATTTATATACAGATTCCACAAATACGGAAATAGACACAATATCGATTTTGATGGCTAAGGGTATTTGAAGGGATACACTACGACGAGAGAGCTCATCAGTGGGTTCCCCTGTCATAACGACTAAAATTACCCAAAACATACACTCAGTACGCTTTTCTTGGAAAGAAGTCCGTGTCAGTATTAGATTTGTATGCGAATAACCAGATCTGAGCCCTATTGAACACTTGTGCTACGAATGCAAGCAAGAATTTTCGATTTAACGTATTGGCTATATAAATCAGCTATATAGTATATTTTAAAAAGTTTGGACCAATATTTCTGTAGAAAAATGTTTCTTTAGAAAATAAAATGTTTCATTACTATATCACGCATTAGTATCATTAGATTGACTAGGGCTTCATTTTACTGATATATCTTATGTCCTCAAATTGCAGAAATGTTGAGTTTATCTAATTTTTCAGCAATAGCGCCTAGCCACTTTCATTTAACCGACTTCCAAAAAGAAGGAGGTTCTCAATTCGTCGGTTACTCGAAAACGCCTGAACCGATCTGGATTTTTTTTGTTTCACAGGCTATACTTCCCAGGTAGTCGAAATCGGTCGAGCGGTTTTTAACAAAATCAATAATAAATTATTTTTTTAAATAAATTGTTTATTCGAATATGTTATTAAAAAACTTTCTTCTTACAAATTACCTGCTTATTACGTCTACACTAAAAATGGAAAAATAAAAACTTAAAAAAAACCGACTTCCAGGCACTAAAATGTTAAAAATAACTAAACGGGGGCTTAGGTTAGAATAGATACCTAATCAGATATTTTCGAAGTTAGTGCCAGCCGACAATATTTTAAGATATGAATATCTAATAGGTAAATATGTATTTTACGTATCGCAATATATTAGATTCGCTTTGCATCGGCTGGCACCGACTTTGAAAATATCTGATTATGTATCTATTCTAAACGAAAACCCCCTTTTATTTTTTTTTTACATATTAGCACCTGGAAGTAGGTATTTTTTTAAGTTTTTCAACCGACTTCAAAAAGGAGGAGGTTCTCAATTCGACTGTATGTTTTTTTTTTATGTTTGTTACCTCAGAACTCCGTCATTTATTAACCGATTTGGACAATTTTTGTTTTGTTTGAAAGGGTATACTTCCAGATTGGTCCCATTTAAATTTAAAAAAAAATACCACCCCTAAGGGTGGAAAAACAACTAATGATGAATTTAACCTACTTCTAATTGTCATATTGACTTGAAACTTTGCAAGTATTTCTATTTCCGTTGATAGTACAGTGATTCGGTGTTGTTGACCTGATCTGATGGCAAGGCCAGAAGGTGGATAGGTGGAAGTCTTCAACGGCTAATAGTAGATACTTTGAGTTTGGGCTTATTTTGTTTGATTTGACAAGCCTAACACGTTAGAATCCTTACTTTGCTACTACTGTCTACACTAAAAAGGGAAAAATAAAAACTTTTTAACAAAAAAATAAAAACCGACTTCAAACAAAAGCACTAAAAGTAAAAAATAACTGATTGGTAGTTTTCATTTACTATACATACCTAATCAAATATTTTCGAAGTCGGTGTGCTTTGCTTTGTATGGGCTGGCACCGATTTCGAAAATATTTGATTAGGTATGTATTTAATAGGTAGGCTTTAATTACTTAGCCAAAGCACACCGACTTCGAAAATATTTGATTAGGTATGTATAGTAAATGAAAACTACCAATCAGTTATTTTTTACTTTTTAGTGCTTTTGTTTGAAGTCGGTTTTTATTTTTTTGTTAAAAAGTTTTTATTTATGTAATGACGCTACTGCTAATTACTTATAAATAATTAAATTATTCCAAGAAAAATCAACTTACTTCAAGAGAACAATAAAAGTAAAAAAAATGCAATAAAGAGAGTAGCAATAACAATAGATAATATGAATATCCCTTATAATATTATGATACCATATAAAAACTGAACGTTTTAAGAAAACTGAATAACCTTCAGACAAGCGCTATTTCCCTCGATGACGATTATTAGATAAGGTTTTGATGACAAAAACGACCAAAAAATGTCTGAACGAAATAACAAGAACAAGGATGTCTTTATGAAATTATGTTTTGCCACGTTGAGTGGCTGACGTTGACAAATGACGCAAGAGTTGTTATTCACTGTCAGATCGAAGTGACGTGTTTTCCCTTGATAGGGGAGAATTATGAATGTGATAAACAGTTTCAAATGTACAATAGAATGTTGCAGTCGATATTTTGAGTATACTCTAAACTAGTATACCTTATAATTACTTATGTTTTTGACGATACGTTTGAATCAGTTTGTAATGACCCTACTTGCTGTGCCAGCGGTCACGGGTTCGAGTCCCACTGGGGGGATTCATTTGTGTGACGAGCATGAATGTTTGCACTCCAGTCGTGGATGTTTACATTTATAATATGTATGTATTTAACGTCTTATATGTGTAGTGTATCAACTATCTGGTATCCATAACACAAGCCTCGTAGCTTACTTACTTTGGGTCGCTGAGCCAGCGGAACTAAGTATCGTTAAACCATTTATTGAGTTTATACATTACAAAATCATATAGAAGAGAAATATCATAAAAATTAAACATTTAATCTTATAAATTATGAATCACGTTTCTAAAACTAAGGAGAACCGTTGACATATTAGTCTAAAATCTATACAGATAAATAAAATTGAAGTGTCTGTTTGTAATGTCAAAATAACAGCTTTTTACTAAACGCATATGGAATTATGTACGGTATTTATAAGAAATACACAATTTTTAAAATTTATATTATGTATAATCTGCAAATCCTTGCGTATAATTGAGGATAATACTTATAAGTTTATATACAGCTGTTTAACTTTTTGCGTACGATACATAGAATACTTAATAAAAGGCGCAACACGTAATCTACCTCGGTAAAATGCGGTAAGCCGACAATGCCATCATGGCCCGGATTCTGAACCTTCTTAATCCCGACCACGGAAGACCTACGGCCTACGGCTTCCCGGTATTAGAATCTTAGGAAACTGCACAATAATATTGGCCTAAGTTGTTTATTTCATATAATTCTTTCTAAAATAACTTGTACTTTCTCTTCTCTTGGTGACTTTTATATCTATACTAATATTATAAATGTAAAAGTTTGTGAGTATGTTTGGATGTTTGTTACTTTTTCACGCCAGAACGGCTGAACGGATCTGGATAAAATTTGGGCACAGAGATAGATCATTATAGTTTGAAATAACACAGGCTACTTTTTATCCCGAAAAAATGTACGGTTCCCGTGGGATAGGTTTGTTTTCGTTTCCTTGTGAGCCGCTAGTTTTTAATATATACAGGCAGTTAAAAAATATTACTTACATAGTGTATATGTTACTCCAGGTCTATCTGTGTACTAAATTTCATCCAAAACCGTCAAGCCGTTTTACCATGAAGGAAAAACAAACATAAATATGTACATACAAACAAACTTTCGCCTTTAAAATAGTATTGTGACAGAAGTTTTAAATGTAATTTAAAATAAAATGTGTTACTAGAATAAAGTATTTCATGCTCAGTCTAAAGGAATATGTAGAAGAGAGTCCGCAAAAAAAATTTCAAAGTCGAAATAGTAGCGTGATTTTCTGTTTATGTTACTATACTCGATTTTGCTATACAGATCGTGTACTTTCTTCTAAGAATAAGGGAAATTTACATAAATAAGTAGGTATTAGTTGTAAATTTATAGTTTTTGAGAAGAAAATATGAATAATAAAATAATTACTATGTCCTTTTGTATTTTAAAGAGAGACAGCATAATAGTAGCTATTTTTTTTTCTTTTGCAATAATAAAATCTTTTTATTTAATTAACATTTATTTACTTATCCCAGTAATTGGATATTCGTATACTATTTTATAATATTATTGTTTGGCTTCATGTTTAGTTCTAGGACACTCTTCCTATATATTATACCTTAGTCTGAGATTTTATGCAAATTACTATTTGAAGGAATACAGTATTTCTGTGTTACAGTATGAGATTTTCTAAAACTTTATTTTATACTTTTATATCCAATACGTTTGAGTAGCACAGACTCTCAAGAATTTCAAGACGTGGAGAGCCTCAACAATGTATCCAGAAGTTATTTCAGTAGATAGCTTGTTACCACACAAAAATGAGGTCACTACTTGACTCAAAACCCCATTGTCATGTTATTTTTAAAGCATACCTAAAAATATGACCGCATTGTTTTATACTGACTTACGTGAGAACACTTAATGAAAAAACATACTTATGTGCTGCTAAATATATATGTAGTGTGAAGACAGTTGTATTTTTTACATGTTTTGTATTTTGTAAGAATGAGAATGAAAATTTGGGTTTAACAAATTATTAATACCTGGACAACTACGATACGAGCTTCTCTCGGCGTTTCATTTCAAAAAAAGGTAATACTTGCTTAGATTTACGCGAATATTTGATATTTTATTTCTGTATCGGTTTATGAAAAAATATTTACATTTGGAAATTATCACCTACATACGAACAAATTATTAAATTTTACCTTACTGTAAAAGATTAAGATTTCTTTATAGTAGTAGGTATAGAGAAGTCTATACAAATGTTTTTACTAATATATAATATTCATAAAAAAGATGACCACCTTTAGTCCCCTCTATGTGCTTTTTACACGAGTCTACTTACTAAGTTTTATTTCACGATACTTCAAAAGATGCTACTTATAACTTACCTAACTTACCTGGTAACTTAAAGTGCTAACAACGTAAGTTGCTATAAATAAATTCGTATTAATCGCGAAAGAACAAAATAGAAAAACTATTTGTAGAACTTAAATAATATATCTATACATATAATAAAACTGTAGAGGTCCAATGTCTGTACATAGAAAAAAAATGCTTAAAACCGAGTCAGCGGATGTAAGAAGAGAAATAGAACAAATCCAGATTCAGGTCCAGATTATTAATCCAGGTACGAGCTAATCTCCGAATCTCTTTGATCTCTTTGACCGTTTTAAATGAAATTTTGCATGGTGGTACTTTATATTCCCGGTCAACGTCTTAGATACTTTTCATCCCGACAAATTAAAGAGCTCCCGTCGGATAGTTAAAAAACTATAGTAACGTATACAGCTTAATACACAACAATTTATGCACCTTATTTAGTAAAATTTGGCATAGTGATATGATGATGACGATGACCTTATAATGCCAATCAAACAACAGGGTACTTTTTATCTTAAAAAAATGAACGGTTCCCGTGGGATAGATCTGTCTGTGCTATTCTAGAGGCAAACCCGAACGAAGCGAGGGTAAGCCGTTAGCGTTCTATAAAATAAGACATTAATAACATTATTAATTGTTACGTAACAACGATTTTAAATGAATATTCAGTAAAGTAAATTATTTGACTGATCCAAAAACGGTATTTCACCCACGGCGTCGCAATTTAACCGTCCGTCATAGTTGCTAATTTTTTTTATTTTACGTTCTAGTAAACATAGATCTTTAAGAAATTACTTAGAAGAAAATGTTAAAAAAACCGGCCAAGTGCGAGTCGGACTCGCGCACGAAAGGTTCCGTACCATTATCTATAAAACGGCAAAAAATCACGTTTGCTTTATGGGAGCAACCTCAAATATTTATTTTATTTTAATTAAATTATTTATTTTTAAAGTGAATATATAACTAAATATTCTCTGAATACTTTAAGCGTCTACCTGTTGCCGTTATCAATATCGAGCAAATCCGAGCAAAAAATCACGTTTGTTATATGGGAGCCCCCTTAAACATTTATTTTATTTTGTTTTTAGTATTTGTTGTTATAGCGGCAACAGAAATACATCATCTGTGAAAATTTCAACTGTCTAACTATTACGGTTCATGAGATACAGTCTGGTGACAGGCGGACAGACGGACGGAAAGCGAGTCTTAGTAATAGAGTCCCGTTTTACCTTTTATGTACAGAACCCTAAAAATGATTATTATCTGATTAAAATACATTTTGCAACACATAATGCGTCTTCTAGATCTTGTCTTTTATTTATAAAACTCATATTTTTACATCAATACAGTAAGGTAAGTTTTTCCTGACACCCTGAAAATAATCATCAATATTACGTTGGGATAACATAATAAAGAGATTTAGATGGCAGCTTGACGAGAGGAAATAATATATTTCGACGTTCTGTTTGCGTCGCGGAACTTTTCTATGAAATAAAAAGGGTTCAACGCGGAATCTTTGGGGAACAAGAACAATGGATGTAACGTAATGAAATCTGGCTTAGCTTGACGTTTTCTCAGTGAATAAATATTTAAAATATACCAAGTCTCGAATATCGTCGGTAATTACTGACGTAAAATCCTGAGATGGCATGAATAATATACGTTGTAAAGGATATATTTCCCCAGGACAGCTCTTTTTAGAGTTTAAATGTTATTGCGAAATGTTATTGTATTTTAATAAAGGATTTCTATTATAATTCAAGAAATGTTAGTGAAATATAATGAGACTTTGATTTCTATGTCCGATATGCGATTGCGAGTTCAAGGTCTTAATAAATAATATTTAATATTTGCCAAGATTTGAAAGTTCACAAAAAATAAACTATTATGTTTCATATACACACAACTATTTATGTGCTACTAGAAGCAACCTCATTTCGTTCGGATTCATCGTCAGAAAAATAAAAAACGCTTGTTACCCTTAAGGCCTCCGATTAATCCGAGAATTATCGATCGAACTTCTCTGTAGATATAGATATTATAGGTAGGTATATAGCTTATGTCACTCTCCAGTTTTCTAACTACCTCCATACAAAACATTAAATTAAACCGTTGCTCTGCTTCAGCGTGAAAAAGGATAAATACACTGCTTGTTTGTTTCTTTTTCTGTCTGTCTGTTTGTTTGTTTGTTTGTTTGTTTGTTTGTTTGTTTGTTTGTTTGTTTGTTTGTTTGTTTGTTTGTTTGTTTGTTTGTTTGTTTGTTTGTTTGTTTGTTTGTTTGTTTGTTTGTTTGTTTGTTTGTTTGGTTATCAAACAAGCACAACATAAAATTAAAGAAACGCCAGGATTTTCAAAGATAATAGCTTTCGTTCGAAGATAACAGTACTTTCGTGTAGCGAAAAAAGTTTCATTTTTGTGATTACACGAAAGTGTACAGCCATACTGTGAACCAGCGTTAAGAACCACGTCGTTATCGAAGAGGCTGTCTGCACATGCAACTTAGAATTAAAGAGAGAGATGTTAAAAAGTTTACCATCAGTCCTTGCATACAGATATTGTATGCTTTATTAGAGGTTTCGAAATAATTTCTAAACGCAAAGACAAAAATATTCCAAACATGGTACAATAATTCACAAAATTCACAATTTTAAAATTACAAATACCTATTGAGTAAGAAATGCTTAGTTTATTAATGTTAAATCTATACACTTTTTGATCATAATAATGAAAACAGAAATCGGCAATATACATCATATAACGATGTAGTTATTATCTTAATATCTTATTATATGTACGTTTTACCTTGTCGATATACTGGCAATATTTTTGGTAGAGTATTATAGTATATTATATGTAAAGATTATTATCCTTTCCTTATACATTAGAAATATATTAAATAATATTTTATGATAGTGAGGTATTTAATCTCCTAAACGCCTCTATATATTACGTTAATATACTAACACAGTAGATACCTTTCCCTTTTGTTCTAAGTAGAAAAATCTATACAGGTAAATAAATTGAAATGTCTATTCGTAATGTCAAAATAACAGCTTTTTACTAAATGCATATAAAATTATATACGGTACTTATAAGAAACGGCTGGACTGATTTTGACGAGACTTTCACTGGTAGAGAGCTGACCGTATATAGAGTAACTTAGGTACTTTTATTTTAGAAAAAGAATTACGGTTCCGCTCAAATAAATTAAAACTTACCTAGGAACGCACCCGAGCTAAGCCAGGGTAAGCCGCTAGTGGATAATATAATATAAAATATTTAATTTTATTAATACAAACTACACATTTATATTATTATTATTATTATGATATAATAAATGATCATCTTTTCCATAAGTACCTATAAATATAACAACAATCACTTTCACGTGTAATTTTCCTAACGTCACGCCATGTAATAATGCTACCTTTAAAATGTTTTAGGTATACTATTCTCGCACTGACTCTTATATAAATACACTAAATCCTATATTTTATTATAGACTCGCCGTCCTAACCCAGGTTTTGACCGGCGCGACGCGTATAGTCTATAGACTTTTATACCAATTTACACAAATATGCCACGCGTGCAACAGGGCAACGTATTGACTTGAAATTTTCAATAGAAATAATGTGTGAGCGCGAGTGGAATATATTCTTTACTAGCAACTCTCAAACAAGTTTTAAATAAACTTCATTCATTATTATTACAGAATAATGAGACAGAAAGATAACATTAAGAAAAATTACAACAATATCTTAGAGCCGTAATACCGTTCACGTTAGTAGTTGAAGTGGTTTATTCACGTAGTTTTTATTTATTACCGTCTCAAGAGCACGTAATAAGAAAATGGGACATACATCAGCCTGACTGTGGGACACGATCGAAATAATCTACGTTTATATAGAGTTGGGTGTTCACATTCAAATAAGTAATTTTAACCTTTACATGTAGAGATCTATATAAAATGATGCTGTATACGTATACAGCGTCAAAAAAAATATGATTTTTCAGAATTTAATAATACTAGCGACTCCCTAGCTTGCTCCTCAATACAAATTTTCATATCCATTTTCACCCCCTTAAGGGATGATTTACGGGATAAAACGTACCCTATGTCCTTCCAAGGGTCTTCAACTATTTTCTTACCAAACTTCATCTAAATCGGTTCTGTAGATCCAGAGATTACCCCCTACAACGTCACAAACTCACAAATTACAATAAACTCACAAATTTTACCTCTTTATAATATTAGTATAGATTATATTAGTATAAATATGTAAGTTCCATAAATTTTTGGGTTCAAATAGGCGGTAATTGCTTAATACTTTTACATTAACACATAAGATCACACGCACATGGCAAAGTATGTATTTTGATTTTTGAATGAACCTTCACTCATGTTTTGTCGTCCGTTTGTTTGGAAAACATGATATTATGCTTAATGCTATAATTAATTATAGCATAAATTATAATATTTGAACCCTAAAATTAATGGAACTTACATATTATTATATTTTTAAAAATCGTATGTTTTTTTGACGCTAAAACACATGATAAAGTGAACATAATATTACACACATAACCTCCCCATTAAAAGACAGGGACGTCGGACGAGCTATAATTGCGGGGAAACCAAGATATGAAAAGGGTGCGGTAATTGAAATAATCATACAAAATATTCCTATTAATTGTATAAAAATAAATTAAATTCCGTAATTTCATATCTATACGTATAATAAAATTCTAACTGAGTCTAATCTATACATTAAATATATTTTAGAAAATCTTATTGACATAGTTATTATTATCTATACAGAGGCATCTATAGTTTTTAGAATTTTTGTCTGTCTGTCTATCTGTCTTTCTGTCTGTGTGGAAAGATTTTGGTGGGTATAATGATAGCTGGTTATTCGGGTCAACATACATACTTTTTACAGCGGGAAAATATCTCATATCTGAGTAATCTGTACTAAACGTTAAAAGGTAACTACCCTCACCCTCACTGCGCTCAGGTTCGTACCTAGTTAATAATAAAAATAATATCTTCTTCACAGGTTTCAGTCAAAGCAGCCAATGAGACTAGTTAACTTACCAGCATAATATATACTTAGTGCACACTGCACAGTTGTG
The DNA here is from genome assembly GCA_951806755.1 of Brenthis hecate. Classification (NCBI taxonomy): domain Eukaryota; kingdom Metazoa; phylum Arthropoda; class Insecta; order Lepidoptera; family Nymphalidae; genus Brenthis; species Brenthis hecate. The sequence goes on along the minus strand of OX638267.1, from coordinate 3,599,506 downwards.
TGTGCAAACATAAGTTCACTTTCTGTTTTTTTTTTGTCTTCACCTTCGTCCGGTGAAACATCAACTTCCGATCAAGTCCCGGTTGTTTCTCCAGACTGAATATCTGATAGAAAAATCCAATACTTAGCCTGGCCTGGAACTAAAGCACAGTACATACATCTTTGATTCTACATCCTAGAAGCATAAATTTTCCATAAAATTTCCTTATTATAAAAGGAAATGTTTTAAAAATTTCGAAGGTCTAATGAAAGATTATAGAAAATTAACTATATTCTGAATAATTAAAGTTAGAAATTAATTAAAAATGATGAATATCAACTGTACTTTATAGTCTGTAAATATTATTTTAGTTCATATGTTGAGTACAGTGTAGACTGTGCTCTGGATAGATAAATAGGTACACTTTAATCAATCTTGTGTTAGTTTTGCGGTAATCTACATATTAATTAACAGTAGGTAAATACTGTAGCATTACTATACTTACATATAAATTTGCCCCAGGGCTACATCTTGCTGACAGTTTCGTACTCGAATTATTTATTTTTGCAAATGTCTATGAACTAATCAACTTTACAATTCTCTAACATATAACATTATGTGTATACAAAAATCACGCTGATCAGCTGCTGTATGTTGCACTGTATGCATTAAATCACCCATTCATATTAAATGTTCTAATTGAATAATCGTCTCAATACACCCTGTAATCTTATGAACTTGTGATCTCCAATGAAGGAAGCTGTCATTGTCAATGTACCTAGCCCTAGTGACTCAAAATGGTTTACGTGTTGGATATTTATGAAAAAATATAACAAACATATATTGAGCCCCTCAAGAATTTATTAGATGTAAACAGGGTTCCCCGGGGACCATCGGTCAAATACAACTTCCTTCAGCACATGTTCAACATAATCTTGCAATATTTTATTGATGACATGTCAAAACTTGTTACGTGAATATACCTGCCTGTCGAAAATAAATAATATTTATTTGTATGTACATATCCATATATGAAGCAAGTGATATATTAACGCGCTCGCTTGGGAAACCGAGTGAAGTGGGTTCAAACCCCGGGTCTCACACCTGATATTTTCATGTGCGAATCATTTTCAACATGATTACTACTACCGGTGAAGGAAAACGCGAATAAATCTGCATATCTGAGAGAGCCTAGCAAGTTTTCGAAAGACATGTTCAGTCCGACCGCACTTGGTGGCGTGATGGACTGTGCCCTAAGCCTCCTCGTAGTGGGAGGCCCGTGTTCAGCAGTGAGACGTAAAAGGAATCTGAATACATACGTATTATATAGTATGTATGTGCTAAAGTATAGTCCCTTGAATTTTTGCTCTATATTTCAAATACCTTTTCATGTCGCATAATATTGCTAAGAAATAATAATTCTGTCAATTTCATATTGATAATTTCATGCCTGTTGGAAATGGCGGATCTGTGATTGTCATACTAATCTATAGCTCTACGATAATGTGATTTGGGGATCTCATACAACCTGCTAGTAATAAAATTAGAATTCCGTATTGAAACATGTTTGATTTGAAATGAACTAAGCAAAAAATATCAGGTTTTTATTCAGTAGTGGATTTAGGTTCGATGGCGCCCTAGACCCAAGTCGATATGGCGCTCTTTTTCTTTCGTAACAGTATATATACCTACATTATTTATTTTAACAAAGAAATTCTAACCTTGAAATGGTACTGTGTTAAGATTGTAAGAGCGCAAAAAATAAGCTTTGGTCCTACAGTTTATAGAAAACCCAATCGATTTTTAATTTTAGTCGTTTTAAAAATTTTAACGCCCCTAAAAATTACCCCTAGGCTCGGGCCTCAGGGGCCTAAGCCTCCGCTACTGCTTTTATTCGTGGGGTGTGTGTTTGCAGTGTATATTTTGACATGCTGATGATGTATAAGATACAAAACAGTGGTGGCACATAGGTAGTACGCTAGCTTTAGAAATTTGGAACTGAGTAAAGCTACCTATAAATTCTCAATATACACGTTTGTTTACATTCTTTAACTTTAAAAGATATAAAAACATTAAACCCATTAATTACAAGCTAAACCTAAAATAAAATGTAAAAGGCATTTCTTTTGTTAAAAAAACAATTTAAAGTAAAACAATGCGAACCAAAGGAAACAAGATCTCTTTATATAATTAATATGTCGGACCTTGTGCTCTTTCATTCAGAGAACTCTAGTGGAGACCCGAGTAAAGTTATAAAAATAACTAAACAAAGGCATGACTTAAGTGTTGACTTCACTATGAATTCTTGAGACTAACTTTGTTAGAAAAAAATTAGCGGCCGTGAGACACCTGAAAGATGAAAAAAAAGAAAATTTATTTACATAAGAATATTTTTTTCAGTCAGAAAAACTGAAAATAAAAGCATTCTGAAGTTCAGAATCTGAAAAATATTTCATAGTTGCGAGTAACGATAGGTATACGAGGCATAAGAATGCGTACCATATTAAAATATTTCAAATAAATTTATTATTTTTTCAAATGAGTATACTAAACATTACGGACCTTTTGTACGTGCCTTGTTTTGATTTGTTTATTTATAAAATATTTTTTTATATTTCAATAAAAGTAAGTTTTTGTTCTTCAGCTTGACGGTTTGAACGATTTTTGACTATTATTATTTGGGTCACTTCAAAAGAGCCTTTGCCTTGGAGTTAGTTTTAGAGGACCAATTAATGATTTTATAGAAGATGGCACGCCTTGGGAATGAAGTGATTGCCTCCAGGCTACTTCAATTTTATAGAAATATTGTAATTTATAACATAGCTTTATATAAAAAAAATGAAATAATATTAGTCCCGCTGAGTTTCTTTCGCCAGTTCTTCTCACGTTCAGTAAAAAAATGTAATAATTTAATATTGAATAAAATATTTTGAATTTGAATTTGAGTCTCTCTTCGTGGCCTCCTCGTGAAGGATCTCCTGTGAGTCTGGTGCAGTATTTCACTTCAAGCAGCTATTAGAGTGCAGCTCTAGATTTTCCTTTAGCTATGCAGTACATTCGTGGTTTTATAGATAACCGTTGCCACAGATCACATAATACTAAACTAGCCGTTGCCGATCAAACTAAGAATATTTTTTAAGTTACAAGAGAACAAAAGTAATATTAGTAGACCTAACTAAACAAATACAGATATTTATATAGAATATAAATACAAATTTATAATTTATATGATGAAATTTTAATTTACAAAACTAATATATAGGTATGTCTGTAGTATGTACGTTCTACAATACGTGCTTTATAATATGTCAGCAAACCTTTCACGTTCAATACACTGCTCTATCAATCAAACACGATGATTTCATTCATTTGTTTTTTCAGTGCGAAAAGAATTATTTCCAATAATTAAATCTAAATGAAATATTTTTGTTCGGATTTTATTACGATTTTCAATGTTTTGATATTCAGGTTGGAACAAATATAATTACAAAAATAATATGTACATTTGCAATAGCACGTAAAATGAAAATAAATGTCGACAGTGCCACATTCCTTTTTATATTTAAAATAAATTAAAAAAAAAACATTTTACTAAAAACATTAGTGTAAGTATATAAACATTAGTGTAGTAACATTGATATGAAACCCTTTTTGAAGTCGGTCAAATAGAATTTTATTGAACAGAAGTTGAAACAACTAGCGCGAATGGAACTCACAGTTTGCCAATGTTATTTTTTGTTGTTTTTGCTTTACTGTAAGGTTTACAGTCCTAGATAGGTATAAAATAGTACATCACATATTAATATAGATATAACATACACTTATATAGGTAATTTATAAGTCAGTATATTTATAATTTGTATGTATTTAAAGTTATATAACTATGTGTAGTGTATCAACTATTTGATCTCCATAACACAAGCCTCGTAGCTTACCATGGAACTAGATGGTGCTGTGTGTTAATGTCCCAACATATTTATTTATTTTATTTATTACTTTAACGGTTAATTAAATATATCAAAATTGGTTGAAAAGTACCAATAAAACTATTCAAAAAACGCACTCTACAGTCTACACTTGTCACTATGTTATATATCCAGACAGATGATAATTAAAATTTCAGAAAGATAATTTAATAAGCCTCCAATCGATTATCATATTATGAGAACCAACATATTGCGGTATCTTTAGAGACACATCACAGTCAACTTTTCTGGCTAGACTAACGCTGCACGTTGAGCTTGATAACTTTTAGAAGAGACGCCACAGTGTTATCAATATAAACAAAGTGGCAGAGTAAAGCTTCAAATTTAAAATGAATCTTCTAGTATAAACCTGGTGTAATACTGTCGCGTATTGGAGAGTGTGTAACGTCAAAAACAATAATTAAAAGACACGTCTGAATCATACTTTATACATCTTAAAACAGTTGACAATTAACAGACGACAGTTAATCGTAAATTGCCGTGTGTAAGAGTAAGATAGGAACAAAACAGTCGAAATTACTATAAAGGTTTCGAATTTTCGAATACTAGAATGTTCTTTGTTTATGCATATAAAAAGGCAGGCAGTGTGTCGAGAGTTCAGTAGAATTTCGAAGTTAAGTGAAGATTGAGAAAAAGTACGAAAAAGTGAAGAAAAGTGGAGTGAAGTTATGGTGAAAGTGTATCTAGTGGTGTTCAGTGACTGAGTTTAACCAGAACTAAATATGTATATACAGAGCGTGTTAGTGAATCTCCACATAAGTCACTATTGTTAACCAAGAGCAATAAAACATGAACAGTGCTAGAGACGTGCTTTAATTTCCAATCCCCGAACTCATAGAACGTAACAATGTAATAAAAAATACGTCAATATGGTCATACTCATATATCCGACTATAAACGCATTTTATTTTACTCTAAAAACACAATGCATAGGTAAATTACACTCATCATCATATTGTACAATGTACAGTATATATAATATAAGCTGTGGGTGTACATGATATAAGACCTTACCTTACATCCACCACTTAACATGACCCCGCTTTATATTGAAGCGTATAGAAGAGAGAGCTCAGCTACTATTTTTGGAATCGACCAATAATTATAAGGCAAAACATAAGTATTGTTATTTATTGGTTCTCAAATACATTCAATCAAATCAAGCGAAATTTATAGTTAGATACAAAATATTTTACATATTTTATAGTTTATATCTGGTATTTATATTGAAATATTTCTTCCAATATAAATTGAAAGAGTGCAAACAGAAAGGATATTTTAAACCCATACTGAGATCTCTTTTCTATATGGAACGCCGTTTCCCCGTAGCTCTCCCTTACGTTCGATCAACTTCAATCGGTCTGTAAATTTGATATTGTTTGAGGTAAAACATAGTATTTGTAGAAAGTTTATTCTACGTATATACACTATACGTACATAATCTATAGTAGAATTGTTACAGAACATGTCTGCTTTCCTAGAAAATAAGGTATGTGATAGGTAATAACTCTATATACATACTCGTATATTACAATAAATATCTTTTCTATAATAAGATTATAATGGGATCAGAAAAAAACGCATGACTTTTAAAATAGTGAGACGTATTTTCATATGTATATGGGAAATGTTTAAGTATGTATAATAGCGAAATCTACAGTTATTAGGATATTTTCATCTATCATTGAAGTTTACTTGTTGTATGTTAAGTAATTATTTGTTACTTAATTAGACAACATTATTTATTTTAATGATTTTATGTTATAGTACGAGTATATACTATGTTAATATCTATACTATATATATATATATATATATATATATATATATATATATATATATATATATATATATATATATATATATATATATATAACTATGTTCATATAAACTTTCCAGTTAACGATATAATTTGCAAAATATTGTTATAAAAGCAGAGCAATATATTCATGTTTGAATACTTGTCGAAATCGGAAAACTTATTCGAAATAGTTGATTTTGGAAGAAGTACAAAGGGGACTGATAAATAATTCAAATCCTGCAATGCGGGTCCCAGGGAGCGACAGAACGTCTTAGATGGAGCCGGCGAGCGAGACACTGTATCACTGAGTATTCACTGAAAACATTGTTTAGATTTAAACTTGTAAACTTCCTAACAGTAAGAAAACACTAAAGACAGACTAATAAGAATTTTGTACGGTTTCTTTGCGTCTTGAAAGTTTTCAGCTTCTGGGATACTTTGCTGTTAGTATAGGGTTTACCTCTCAAAAGTTGTGTAAATGTTGGTATTAATAGTTATGCAATGGCAAAATGCTTTGAAATAAGTTCTTGTTTCACTTGTGGCTACAGAATTTGATTTCGATTTTTATTATGATAATAATTATGTATTAATAAGTGGTGTTAAACAAAATTTTGATATAAAGTATAAACTATGAATGGCTTTATTTTACAGAAATTATTTATGTTATTCAATAACTTGTCATGCTAAAAATATGATCAAACTATTCAAAAAGGGACTGCTGAAATACTGAGAAGGCATTCGATATACTTTTTTAAATGTTAATTATCGAAATAATTATTATTTTAATATTTATTTCAATATACTTCCTATTTATTTAATATGTATTTTTTAATATGCAAGCTTTTTAAGTACAAAAGTAAAAGTCAAAGATCATAATGAATGGCCATAATAAGGTGATATATACATAAAGTGTTATATTCTTGTTATTTAATGGCAGATTTCTATATAGCTACCACTCAACAGAGTTACAAAACTTTTAACTTCCTCATATAATGACAGAAGATGCAAATTATATCGTTGACAAAGTCATTTCGAACAAAATTAGTAGCATAAAACAAACGAGAAGTTACGTCATTAGCACTCCCAAAACTTTATAATTCATGTGTGAACTGAATAGCTTGTTATCTCTAAATATAAGGTACCTTACATCGGGATCGAAATTACACCAATCCTTACTGGGTTTTATTCGTGCTGAGATAAGCACTAAATGTTTCAGTTCGAATGCCTGTCTCTAATGATATCAAACAATCGTGACTTGACTGAAACCTAAACCTAAGCTCAGGCTTTGATTACACTTTATTTGAGCTTAATTTCGCTTTTGACTATCATAACGACCGATCTCAAAGAGACATTCAGAGGTTTTAAACATCAATTTATTAATACCACGTATAACTACTAATTATTTTTTTCTTTTGTCTATACTAATATTATAAAGAGGTAAATTTTGTGAGTTTGTGATATTGTGAGTTTGTGACGTTGTAGGGGGTAATCTCTGGATCTACTAAACCGATTTAGATGAAATTTGGTAAGAAGATAGTTTGAGACCCTGGAAAGGACATAGAATACTTTTTATCCCGAAAATCATCCTTTAAGGGGTTGAAAATGGGGATGAAAGTTTGTATGGCGAATCAACCTAGGGACGAACCCGATCGAAGCGAGGGTGAGTCGCTATTTTTAAATATAGTTTATTTTAACTTAATTTAGGATACCTCTGAGGTTTCATTCTAATTACGTATAATTGCTTCAATCCTAAGGGTTGCAGCATAATGCTAGAAAGCCTATATTACCTTAATAAATAGGCTGTAATATACAAAATATATTATCAAACAAGACTGGTAATTCAAAATTATCTTTTAAATTAGTTTTAAATTAGTTATTATTTGTAAGATATTTAATAATTTTTATATTATTGACTATATTTGGTGTTTGGGGGGTACAATTTTTTTTTATACGAAAAACGTTTATTGTACTAGTTTTATCCTTCTTTATGCAGGGACTTTGTATATAGCGATATATTTACATACGAGTAGATATCTCTATGTATAAAAATCTTTAACCTGTTATGAACCGGAAAGTGTTGGAGGCTGCTTTTTATGTGAGCCAAAAAAAAGTTCAAAAAAAAAAGATCTCTAGCATTAAATAATTGTAATATCGTCAGTAAATGCTTAAGAAAAAAAATCTATAGGGAAGAGATGATACATTAATATGTGATCAAAAGATACTCTACTCATTCATATATATTTGTATTTTGATATAAAAAGTTTTAAAATTAATTGATAATGTTTAATATTTGTAAAAGAATTAGAGTTCACGTAAAAACATTCACTTTTATAAACAATCATCGTATTAATTTAAAATAATATGGGTAAGCAGGTGTTTATTTATTGGCGTAACATGGCGTAAGCATTAACTGAATGGCTATAGGAGATCAACACATATCGTGGTAATGAGTGCAGATAATGTATCATTTACGATAGTATTAACGCGTCTGGACTTAATGAGACCAATGAAACATAACACGCTATACATTCTCGTATTATGTTAGAATATATTCAGTATTTGTGAGTGACTAAGGAAGTTTTCAATAGATATTTTTTCGAAGAACGCACATTCTGACAGAGATTCGTTATAGATATAGCATTACGGATATTTGTATTTACACGTTATTTTTTAATGAATACTTTTCATTAATTTTCTTAATATTTTATTGGAAAAATACTTGAAGAATAGTTGGTCCTATTTCTTTCATTCTAGTAAGCAAAGTGTATCTAATATCAGAGTTGCTTGAGATTTCGATCTCAGCAGAAGCATCTGAGTACCTTTTTCCAAGCTGCTGTTTTTAGATTTTTATTTAAAAAACAAATGAACTCTATTAATTTCTTATGTATATATTTATATGTTACTCCCGACCATAGTCTATCTATGTACAAAATTCATTTAAATCCGTCCGTTCGTTTAAACGTGACGGAGTAACAAACATATATATTATATACCTACTCACAAATACACACAAAAAACTTCGCATATATGTATAATAATAGTCCGATTTATGTAAATATCAATATTGAAATGATTATAGAATATGTAAATATATAACATTATTTCTCACATATGTTATAATGGGTTTCAGGCTTACAAAAACATTTATTATTCATATTAGGTACATTGAAAAAAGAATATTTCATTTTTTTTTCATAATGTCTATGCAAAAGAGAAATCTATTGCAAGCCTGTTCTCTTTAAGCGAAAAGAATAAAATAGTTTGTATAGTAGTAGGTTGGAAGATACAAGTAAAGAAAAAATGTATCTAAGTTAAATTACGAGTAATCTAGAGCTATTAAAAATACATATCATATCACGCTTAGCTTACCGCTTCATAGAGACGGTACTGTGACCGCGTCCTATCAAGTACGTTTTTTATTTAATATGCGGGAATCAAACCCGCTATATTTGAATAATAATATAATCTATACATATAATAAAACTATAGAGTTCAGATATCTGTACATAGAAAAAAAATGCTAAAAACCGAGTCAGGGGGATGTAAGAAGAGAAATAGAACAAATCCAGATTTTTTCAATTTTTTTTCGTTTCTTTGTCTGTTTGTCTGTTTGTACGGGCTAATCTCCGTAACTGTTGGACCGATTTAAATAAAATTTCGCATGGTGGTACCTTATATCCCTGGTCAATATTTTATATACTTTTCATAGCGGAAAATTAAAGGGTTCCTGTGGGATATTTAAAAAACTATAGTAACTTATAAAGCTTAGTACACAAAAACTTATGCACCTAATTTAGTAAAATTTGGCATGCTAATACCTTATATTATCGCCAAATAATAGGCTCCTTTTTATCTCGGAAAAATAAACGGTTCCCGTGGGATATATCTGTTTGTGTTTTTCTAGAGGCGTACCCGGGCAAAGCTAGGGTGAGCCGCTAGTTTTATGATATAAAAATATTAATGTTGCGTAATTAGTAATAAAATAATCCGGATAAACGGAATAATCGTATATTCATCCGGGCACGGATGTGCATCGCGATAGGAGATCAACACGCTATGCTAATGAGCGCTGATAACGCGTAATTTATGAGAGCACGTTAACACGCCTGCACTTTATGTGTACAATGTACATGTTATATTAACTGGGACTGTTTATTATGATTTTACTTCTTGCCTTCGACTTTGCTTGCATTTTGTTCTACGTTTTCTATATTAGATAAAATTATAGTTTGGATCTCCAACTTTCGTTGCAGATGAAACGTGATTAAAAATAGTTAAAGATTATTATTAACAGATCTTTTAATGAAATATCTTTTTTTTTATAATCGGTAAAATTGCAGAGATTATTTCTGGATACGAACTTATAAAGGAACAAACCAATTATATGATTTCGGATTGCAGAGTTAAAAATCGAGAGAGGGTCTTTTGCACCCTATAATATAACAACCGCTTCGAGTGTCAAGTGTCAAAAGAAGCTCAAAATACTCTTCTAATGCTACTAAATGGTGACCCATCCAAGCACATGTTATTGGGAATGTTCCTTTACTATGGTAATCGGCTCAGATCAGTCAAGCTCCAGCATGAGTGTCATACATACTCGTATATGCATTATACATATCCTCAAATACAGTATTCAGTGACAACGTGGAGCTACATTAAAACGTCGTCGTTTCTCTTTATGGGTAACTAGCAGAACCCGCGGCTTCGCTCGCGCTAAAACTACAAAATTTCTGAAAAGGTAGTTTCATACAAACTTTCATCCTCTATTTTACTATATTACCCTCTATATTATTCTCTATATTACCCTCTTATAGGATGAATTTCAAAAAATGCTAAAATACGTATTTTTTTTATGTTTTTAGAATATCATAAATACCAAGTTTCAAGTAATTCTGATCATAAATATTTTTTTGGATTGTATTAAAACGTGTTTTCCCGTGGAAATAAGATAACTTCCCGCGGTAAAAAATAACCTATGTCACTCTCCACCCCTCCAACTATCTCCACACAAAAAAATACGCTAATCCGTCACTCCGTTTCGACATGAAAGAAGGACAAACAAACATACTTTCACATTTATAATATTAGTATGGTCTATGGAAGTATGGATATTTATTATAACATTTATAGCAGTTCTGTAAGAGGAATGTGTGGTAGCTTAACAGTATAAACTTCTCTTTAAATTTCCATATCATATAGAAGCAAACCTTGTATAGTTTTGTCAAGTATCTTTGATGTGGTGATTGGTTGGTGGTATGGATTTTTATATCCATCTTGATAGATTGCAAAGAAAAATATTTTTTTCGAGATACCCTACTCGTACCAATATCCCACCATTGTTTTTTTTTTTAATTTTCATATACCTTTAGTAACCACGAGGGAACCTAAGATCCGATCTACATACATATGTACATACAAGTCTGACACATAACTAACAGTCACATAATAAACGGGTTATTGAAGCAAGATTTGACTATATATATATATATATATATATATATATATATATATATATATATATATATATATATATATATATATATATATATATATATATATATATATATATATATATATATATATATATATATATATATATATATATACATATATACAATATACATCAGATATAGGTGAAGCTAACAAGAGCTTTATAAAAATTATTCAATAAGCCCATCTAGAAATAATACAGTACCAAAATGTTATTCTTCTTAATTAGAACACAATTATTGTATGAGCATAAAAGGGTAATGAAATCACTTTACTAGCGGTAGGCTTATCGGAAAAACATTACGAAACAATACCATTTACATACGGTTTTATTAACGCATATGGCGTTATATCTTCTGCGAGACTGCGTTATAAATTAATATTATTAACCTATATTATGTAACACGAATAAAAAAGTATATCTATTTGTTATTTTAAAGATGTTTGTCCTTTTTGACTTTCCTATATATTATCATTTTCATTTTATATTTTAGTAATTTTTGGCAAAATCTTGTAAAATTTTAAGTTACTATGCAGTTTTTTTTAAATAAGCTTTATTTTTAGAATGTAGTTCCAGTTTTGTAAACTCGTCGAAGCTCTTCTAAGACCGTTTGCCTATTTTAAATAACTATTTTTATCTCTATTTTTCTATTTCAAATACCACTTCGATAAAACACTGTGGAAACGGACAATTAATAAGTCCATTTCAATTTCAAAGTCAACTCACTGTTCTTTATGACTTATTTGTATTGCAGACGCAGATACGAAGTTACAAAGCATAAAACCCAGTCGACTCGTACATTGTTCACAAATTTCGTGGAGACCGCACCATAAATTTTGCGCTTAGGGCAAAGTTATTCAATAATTTTCCGTGTCTCTGTTTATTATAAAACGAGGGAACAACTCGTTGTGTAATCAACAACTACGTGGATTTCGCTTTAGGAATTTATCATTTTATTTAGAGTTCTCGCCCAATGTGGATCGTAGATCTTTCTACATATAATCAGGGATTTACATGTTTAGATGTAACTGTGACTCGATGAGTCTTTTCAGAGCGTTTTAATACCAACCTTATTTATTATTTATTAAGTAAAATAATAACCTATACATATAATAAAATACAATTTGTATACTGATAGATCTACGACTATACATATAATAAAATTGTAACCAAGCCGAATCTGTACATTAAATATTTTTTGGAAAATCTTATTGAAATAAACATTGTTATCGATACACAGGCCGAATCTATAGTTTTAGAATTTTTGTCTGACTGTCTGTCTGTTACCGCATCACAGAAAAACCACTGGAGGGATTTTGATGAAAATTGATATGGTGATAGCTGGTTATCCGGGTCAACATATAGGATATTTTTTATCGCGGGAAGATGTCTCATTTCTAAGAAAAAATAGAAAAACTGCAATGTAAGAGTATACTAATATGTAAAACTTAAAAATTTGGTTTTTGGTCGTGAACGCGTGAACATGAACGTGCAACGCGGGTGGAGGCAATGCTAGTTGTATTTATAAAGAATTGCTCTTCCCTTAACGTTTGTGACATTTATTATAGCCATTAATCTTCCTTAATAAATACACTACAAAATTAAGTAGGAATTCCATAGATTAGTGAGTTCAAACAAACAAAAAATAAGCTAAGAATTCAAATATCTCTTCTAGCTTTATTTATATATATACGTTATATATATGTATACGTTTTAGGTTGTACGCTAGCGCTAGGAAAAACAGACGCAGGCAGGGCATTCCATTTATATATATATATATATATATATATATATATATATATATATATATATATATATATATATATATATATATATATATATATATATAAATGGATTGGATGGAATTTTTTAAACTAAATTCAAAAATTCATTGTCTAATAACTGAACCTCTGACCGACCCGCCAGTAGAGAAAGCTAAGAAAGCAAAAGATATACCCCATTTAATAAAAACAATATTTTCGAACAATTTCACACGAAGTTTGTTAGATTCGTAATAGAGACGGCTCTGGAATCCTTCACAGACGTCTCGGTAACCAAGTTTGAAGTCAGCTGCTAAAGTTATTTTTACTTCTTTCACTTCGGGCAATATTATTACAATTTTAACTTTGAAGTCGTAATTTCCGGAATATTAAAGCGAGAGAGAATTTGTAATTTGATTAATTTTATTTTTTAAAGATATAGTAAATTTAAAGACACACCTCTATATCCATATGGGATATAAAGGTACTACAACTTCGTAATTATTGTACCTGATTATCAAATAGAATCAATCCCGTTTAAATTGCAAAGTATTCTTTGCACCTTGTTCAAGTAGCAGGCTTTGATATTGTCTGTGTTTTATCATAATACATGGAAAAATAAATATGTATTATTAGTTAAAATTGCATCTCATTGAATAATTTATATCTGTTTATTTTAATTGGAGATATAGCCATCTATTATTCTGAACAGAAAAGTGTAGTGTAATGGACATTTTAATTGAAAATGACATTAGAAACAGAATATATTTGCCGCACAGCCCGCGGGCAACGATGCGAAGGAGCGCAGGTGATATCGCCTTTCCGATGGAAAGAACTACAGATTAGGAAACTTTTCCTGAATACAGAAAAATAAAGCTTTGTGAAAGTTGTTAGAATGTTTTAAAAGCTTATTATGTAGCCTACTTATATTCATATAATTTAACAATATTATTCTTACTAATATTATAATTCTTCTATAACGAAATAACAGCATTACAGATATTATTATGTTAATTGTTTCCGTATTGGAGAAATCTGCACAAACTAAGGGCAGGTCGCTAGTATATTACATACTAAATTAAATAGTTATTTACATATATCGACAATACATCATAAATGAAACAGCTCAGTACCTTTTTCTCCTTTGTTTGTTAACCGATTGTCTTTTTCTTTTATTGTCAAGTAGCTATTGTTTAACTTTAGTGTTATTGATAAAAAAATTAGTTTTTTTTCTATAAACATAGATAAATTCTATTGATATGTTATGTTTTCCTTCAATTTTCAGTAATGATTAATTATTGTGGTGTTTCAACCACCGGATACTAATACTCGTATAAGTAACTTATATATGTGCTTACTGCTCAGTACTCCTTAATTGTTATTTTAATGAAAGAAGTGTAAAACAAAATGTGTTTCCACGAGGTAAAGTATTTTTAGATGGGATGTAAGAGGAAATTAAGGAATTACATCACGATTCTTCAGAAAAAAAACATTCTTTAACTCCATCTTAAGTTTCAATCAGCGTTTTTCTCTTGGTAGTAACAACTTTGGTTTTAAGATACAACGATAAGAGAAATCAATAAAGGGATTTTCTTTATACTTGACGACCTACTTAAGTTAAATAGTCTTGACTTAACTAAATGAGGTAACGTACCTGTGGCACTTTACAAAATTATCTTTGAAATTCATGAAACAAGAGTAGATACTTACTGTTTGTGTTTGTGCGGTTATGTCTTTTCGACCATTAATAGACTTTAATTACATACTTAGAGCATTTTATTGGATAGGTTTATGTATATTATATTTATATGATACTAGCGGTTCACCCTCAATTCGCTTGGGTTCACCTATAGTAAAACAAAAACAAATCTATCCCACGGGAACTGTATACTTTTCCGAGATAAAAAGTTTGCCTATGTGCTTTTCCAGACTTTAATCTATCTCTGTGTTAAATTTAATGCAGATCCGTTCAGCCGTTCTGGAGTAACAAATATCCATCCAAACATCTAAACATATAAACTTTCAAAGTTATAATATTAGTAAGATATGTAAAAAGAAAGTTGGAAAACCTTAATGTTTCGAAGTTACTGAAATATTTTCAGCATATATAACACATATTATACATATATCATACTCTTTAAACAGTTTGGGAAAAATATTTACGTTATAGTAAATATTATTTACTTCAAGAAAATATGGGCTGGCGAACGCCAGTATAGTAAACAGAGACAGTCCGTAAAGGATAATAGGCACTCGCCATATTTTATGAAATTTAATTAAGAATATCTACACTCTACAAATCACTCAGCAAATTATTTAGTTTTTTATAACAAATCAGTAATAATCGTTCAGATTATAAACTTTACTAAACTATTGACTTACAGACTGTCTGCTGCATGTAAAGTTTACCCGACGCGGTAATCGAGTCTGTAACCTCTGTATTCTGTTGTCAAAATAGTTCCATAGGATCGTTGCTGCTCCTATTTACTTTCTGAAAACCGAAATTTCACGGATTTTTGATTTATGAGCGCACACAACTCTGGCAGATGTCAATCAATTTGGTGATTCCTTTATTTTTTGACGGTATGAATGCCGAAATACACTCATAAAAATTGTTGGAGTTGCTATTTTATACTTTGTTGTTTGTTGTCCAGTGGTTTTCTCGTGATACGTTCCCAGACAGACAGACAAACAGGCAAACAATAATTCTACAAACTATACCTAGATTCGGCCTCTGTATCGATAATAATGACTAATTCAATAAGATTTTACAAAAAATATTTAATGTACAGATTCGACTCGGAATTTTATTATATGTATAGATAGCTGCTTAGTGGTATCTAACCTATTTTAAATAAAAGGTTTAGACTAGTAATATTTAAGACAATATTTTTAATTATAAAATTGGTAGCTTAGATGACTTTATTTCTTATATGTTTCAAAATAGTGTTGAGTTTTAAAGGCAATCTTCAAAGGAGATAACGAATCACGAGGGAGGTGCGATGATTAGTTTTCAACAGAGCGCCGATCCGCAAGAGGGATCTCCTGCTATAAAAGAAAATTGAATTGTTCGTTGGATGCTGTTTCGATACATGTACCAATACCTTACTTCTTTCAATTTTAATGCCATTTTTAAATAAGATAAAATATATAATTCACAATTACTTACTAACGTTAGATTAAAAAAATAATATACACAAAAAGAATCTCGGTTAAGTCGAAAAAATAAGGAAATTTAGCTATAATATATAGCATTTGTTTCTCTAAGTCTATTAACTATATGCCATCTAAGGGATACAAAGGGAGGCTTATGCTATAAAACGCTTCACAAAATATAGCAACCTTTCCTATCACTTCAAGAACAGCGCCATTCACGATCACTGGTATTCTTGGTCTTGTCGATCGAGCGTCTTGAAGACGTCCTCCAATGCACAGATAAACAGTTTCGGGGATATAACATCCCCCTGTCTTACCCCGCGGTGCAATTGGATTGGCCTTGTGCTCTGACCTTGTACTTGGATGGTCATCGTTGCGGCTTCGTACAAACACCTTAGTACTTGGATGTACCGATAGTCAATAAGGCATCTCTGCATGGATTGCAGAACGGCCCAGGTCTCGATGGTGTCGAAGGCTCGCTAGGCATAGAGGCTGATTATATTCCTCGGTCTTTTGAATTATTTGCCTTAGTGTGTGTATGTGGTCTACGGTACTGAAGCCTTTTCGAAATCCGGCCTGCTCAATGGGTTGGAAGTCATCGAATTTTTGGGCGAGACGGTTCGTGATAACCCTTGAACAACTTATACACACTTTATCCCCCTTCTTATAGAATAATACCACCACACCCCCGCTCCATGCCTCCGGTGTAATGCCATTGTGAAAAACAGAATTAAACAGCTTTGCGAGCTCTGATAGAACAGGTGTTCCTCCCGCTTTGAGAAGCTCCGCAGTAATTCCGTCTTCACCCGGAGCTTTGTTGTTTCCTAGTTGTCCAAGAGCTATCCTAATCTCGCCCACGTCGATTTCGGGAAGCTCGTCTGTATGGTGGCGTACCAGTCTGGCACGTGGATGGAAATGTTTGTGAGGAGTAAAGATCCGCATAAATCACCCTGTCTTCGGATTTCCGATAGACCCGCCAGTTAATATGACTTCTCTTCTTCCACCCCCTGTCGCACTGTTACCATGGCCGGTACCGTGGCCAGGAATAGTGCGACTACCGGGAACTGGGGGCCTTAAATCTGAGTTGTCTCTCATTAGGGGGTATTTGCCTTAGTCACCACGCTTGGCAGACGGGTTGGTGACCGCAGTTGCTGGAATATTTCACTGGTGGCGCTGCTGCCCACAACCAGGATTAGTATTTGCGTATTCCAGCCTTAATGTGGATATACCGCCACGAATTCGGTCGCCAGAGCCTCGTTCGTTATTCAGCAGGATGTAACACGAGCAGGTGAGGTTGACAATAGGGGGCCTTAGGTGGAAGTTGGCCCCACTTACATCCCTATAATAAAATTTAAATGAAACCTTTCCTACAATAAAATTTAAATGAAATATGTATAATATGTACATTTTTATAGAAAAATGATGACGGCCATTTTGAACTGTATTCTATTTTACAGCTAAGAATCGAAATTAACTGAGAATATTTGAAGTCGAAAATCTCTTTTTATATCAATATTGTAACTGGGGTCGGTACAATAAAACTTCGACAGTTAAATGTAAGTCAGGAACGTCGGGAGCCGCCAGATAACGCTGTATAGGCCTCTTAGTCGAGTACTTTTGCTATTAGCAGTGTGACCCCTCTCCCGATCTAAGTAAGACTGTCCCAAGTTTCACTTTACGGCTAACCGTGAATAGACATCGCACAATTCACCCTACATTCACATTAAAGAGCATTTGCTTTCTCAAGGTTTTACTTAATCGAATTTGACTTTTGAATGAAGATTAAGCTTTTTATCTCGGTTATGTTTCGCAAAGTACCTACATAGAAAATTAAGATAAAAATCGATCTGATCGATTTTTTCCTTATAAAATAATAAGGGAACGTAATACCGATTGAAAATAAAATGGCATTGTATAAAATGCATCTGAGTACAAATCAAACACACCTTTGATTCATTCAGGAAGCATTATAAATATTATATAATGGTATAGAATAAAAATTCTTTTTACCCTAATTTTACTTTGTTTATTGTTTTTGATTTATTATAACATTTATAAAATCTATTTTAAATAAACTATAATATCATATGCTATATAATTATCTTAGTACTTAGAGACCTTAAAACCATATAATTAAGTATTACATTTTTCTCATAAATTGGCAATCATAGCCACCTTAGTTATAATTGGTAAAAGTTTGCAGGCGACGGCTGCGGACTGCGGCCAACTTTTACTTATGCCTCTATAATTGCTTTTATTGCTTTTCTACTACTATTAAATCGCCGTTATTGAGATAAATTACAGTGCTCATATTCAAATTATCATTTTGACCTCAATTAGCCCAAATGAAAATAAATGTAACTCTTTCTCCCATTTATTGTGATGACAAAATACACTTACTGTTACTTGTTTTATTTAAATGTACCATTTTCTTGTCCAAAAAATAATAATAAACAAATGAAACACTTATTTTCATTTCGAAACTTATTTTATTTATGTATTTAACTCTAAAAAGTTTTCATTTTATTGTAATAAAATACATATTTTCAGAGTACTAAATCACAACATACTCTTAAGCTATAATATCACTTCCCAAAATGTTTGATATGTGTTCTTTAATAAATATTTATTTTATTAGGTCCATATCGGGATAACAAGGTCGAAGATTGATGATGTTCATGTCTTCGTTTTATTTCCCCGCGGATAATCTCGTTGTCTCCGGCTTAAAGACATGTAGGAAATACGGGGGCAATTTTCCTTCAACTACAGAAAAATGGCGAACGTTTAACATCGCGGTTGGGTGCCTCTGAGTAGGCTTGAGCTTATCCCGTCAGATGAAAAAAGAGCTTTGTGTTCGTGAGTAAATTATATGTAACGAATGCTTTGTAATATGCCGAATATGTAAATTAAAGTACAAGCTTTCAAAAATTTGTTTAGTCATGCGAGATGATGAGCGGAAAGCTTGCGAATAATAAATGAAGTTACATACCAAAAATTTTGTTATTAAAAGTCTTTGTGTTAAATGATGAGTGATACAAATAGCACAAGCATGTTTAGAGAGACTAAAAGATTATTTAGAAATATTTTGGTGAGTATGGCCTCAATTATACCTTTTGTTACGTATTTATTTTTAAGACTCCATAGACCTAAGGAAGACGATAATTTCCCCCGCAAAAGCGCTCAAACGTGGTCGTGGTGGCGCGGTTCATTATCGTCCGGCAATCCAGCCAAGTGAGAAGAGTGAGATGGTCTTGATAAGCGGCCCACTTAGTAGGGTAATTTTTAGTTCAATTAACTTAAAACAATTTTTCAAACCCCCTACTTTATATAAATAAATAAGTAATAAAATATGTAATTATAACTAAGTGAAAACTAAATAAAAATACAAGATCTTTGGTTCAAACAAACATAGTTAAATTACTAAAGCAGATGTGAATCGCTGTTTTATATTTATTGATATGGTCAAATCGGTCCAATTTCAAACTAAAGTATCTGAAAATGAACGACATTCAATTTATCTTTTACATTATGAATTGAAATTAATTTGTATTATTATTTCTATTAAAAGCTTTGATTAAATATTGATTAAGGCATCTAATAATTGTTTCTCATATTTTTGGCTCTTTCAATACACACTCGAGAATTTTATATTGTGTACATCTCACCCATTTCTTTTTACAACATACTAAAATGTAGAGAATTATTTGATGTTCACGTTTTAAGATATAGATACATATTTCGACAAAGATATAAAGTATAAAATAAAATAAATTTTATGAAGAAACAAGGCAATAATAAATGTGGCACCTCATAACCAGGGAAATGCCTTCAAAATACAAGGCGTAAACCACGGAATAAACTTGTTCATGACATCATGGCATAGGAGTAGGTACTTTACTTATTAAACCTAACATAATATTGCACTTTCAACACCTGTTTTTTATTTGAATTTTTTTTTCTTAAGCACTAACTTTTGTATTTAAATATAGTAAAAAATGGCTTTATCAAAAGGACGCAAAAGGACACAAGTCACTTCTTACATGTTAAAAATAAATTGATTTCATTTAAGATCATTTCAGTTTTCTTTTATATAAGGAGATGCAATGTAAATATATACGATTAAAAATCTATAACAAAAAATGCACGTACTAATACACTAACGAACAATATAGATTGTTATACAACTAAATATGAAGCCAAACAGTAATGTTTTAAAATATTATATGATTTAAAAACAGTATACAAATATTAATAGAATAATCGTTAATTATAACGATATGCACAAGTAAATAAATCTTAATAAATAAAACAAGTTAACGGATTTTAATCTAAAGAAAAAAAAATCTAATGTTACGCTATCTCTATTTCAAGGAGACACTTCCCCGTGAAATAGAGATAACAAAACTAAGGCTTAAAAATACGAAAGAATATGGAATTATTTTTAAATACTTTTTTCTTGTTTTTTTATTATGTTTTTCTTCTCAAAAATAATGAACTAATGATTAATATCTACATAAAATTTCCCTTGTTCTTGAAATACAGTAAACGATATTTATGACAAAATCGTAGAATAGAGAATAGTAGCATAAACAACAAAATCCCGCTAATATTTTTCTTTCTTGTGCCTGTTAATGTATACTCCTTTCAGTACGACGGGGATCAGGCCATAGTCCACCACGCTGGCCAAGTGCGAGTGGCGGACTTCACATGTCTTTATGAAAACTTGCTAGGTTCTCTCAAACATGCAGGTTTCCTCTCAATGTTTTCCTTCACCGTTAAGACAAGTGGCAATCATGTTGGAAATGAGTCGCCCATGAAAATATCAGAGGTGCGAGACCCTGGATTTGAACCCACTTCACTAAGTTTCCCAAGCGAGCGCGTTACCACTGGGCTACCACTGCCTTTAACTGTACTGCACTTTTCTATATATATATATATATATATATATATATATATATATATATATATAATTTATAAATAAAATTTACCCAAAATTTAACAAATACGTACATATTATCTCCAAAAATGTATCCGATGACTTTGTAGGTACAATGTAATTATTATGAATCGAAAATAAAAAATAAGTTGTCGTTGAATCATATATTTTCATTATTTGAAATCTAAAATATTCTTTCACTTTTTAAAAATAATTGTTATATGAGAAGAGTCTTTGTTACAATCGTTATTTAAATGGCTTTATTAAAAAGATTTTGTCGGTAATTGGGGCTGTGCTCCTCCTAGTCTTTCATAAGAAAATATTAAATCGGTTTTGTAAAGTAGTAGTCCATTAAAATATTTTTAACTAACCTCAAAAAATGAGTAGCTACTGTGTTTGTTTTTTATGTATGTTCACTGATTTCTGGCAGACGGTTTGACTGAGTCGAAAAAATCTAAAAAAAACATGAAAATACAATATTTACAATGAAAAGGTTAGTGAAACGCTTAAATGGCTACGCAAGAGAATGTAAATATATCCAGAGGAAAAGTTACCAATTGATACATGTTATTTTACTCGTAACAATAAAATCCTTCAAGGAATAATATGAATAATATTACGCAACTTATTTTTTAGGTTCGTTTTCATTGAATTGAATGGTACTGACTTCAAAAATATAAACATTAGGCGTCCCGATTGCTAAAAACCTTATTATCTATTTACACCTTACCTAAATGCGTACATCAAAATTACATTACAAAAATATAACTTCCTTTTCTAGTCGTTTTTGAAGATCGTTAAAAATATCAGTAGCGACTGACGCCATCGTTTATGGCAACCCTATTTCATGAACGTTGACATTACCTTCATGGGAGGGTGTCGCGGTTATCTCTTCCGTGCTTGCACACTAATGACATTATTTCGAGATACTCTACCATTGCTAGTGTACTGTTAGATGTTTTTGTTCTGAAAGATATATGTATATTGTAGAGTTAAGTTATTTTTACTAAGTAATATTATAATTAATGTGAAAGTATAGTTGTTAGCTTATCCTTCACTAGCGACTCACCCTCGCTTCGCTCAGGTTCATCCCTAGGTACGTTTTGACGCTTTGTATGGAATAAAAAAAAAACAATATTTTTTTCGTGAATTTTCCAACGTTTTAATAGTTATTCTGCTATTCAGGGTGAAGATAAATGCAACAAAATAAATAACATAAAAATCGGTCCAGCAGTTCTCGAGTTGTAAGTGTTGTAACAAACCCGACTTTGTTTTAACTAAATAGATTATAAATTTCCTAACGGGAATATAAATGTCAAATACAAAAATGGTAGCGTGATATGCTATTTATGCTATCGATTTATAGATTTTGCCATACATATCGTTTACTTTCTATAAAGAATGATGGAAATTTTATATATGTATTAGTAAAGTTATTATACAAATTTTGTCAATAAGCTATGAATTATAAAATTAATATAGGTATATTCTTTTGTATTATTTAAGCATAAGTTCTCTTCCTCTTGAAAGAGAGATAACATAATAATATAAGCTTACTTAATTTTTTTATTATTATAATAATATCCGTTGACTGTTTTTATTTATAACCATTTATTACTTATCTATCAGTATACAAATTGTCATTACTCATTTGCATACTATTTTGGAATATTATTGTTTGGCTTCATATTTACGACTAGCATTGCCCGCGGCTCCGCCCGCGTTCAGATAACTAAAAAGCAAATTATTAGGTTTTACATATTATATTCTTACATAGCAATTTTAGTATTTTTTCTTAGAAATGAGACATTTTCCCGCGGTAAAAAGTATCCTATATAACGGTGAAGGAAGACATCGTGAAGAAACCTGCATGTTTGAGAGAACCTAGCAAGTTTTCAAAAGACATGTGAAGTCCGCCAACCCGCACTTCGCCAGCGTGGTGGACTATGGCGTAATTTCCCTCGTACTGAAGGGACGCCAGTGCCCAGCAGTGCGACGTTAAAAAGGGCTGAATACACAATACACACGTTGACCCGGATAACCAGCTATCACCATACCAAATTTCTTCAAAATCCCTCCAGTGGTTTTTCTGTGATGCGGTAATAGACAGACAGACAAAAGTTCTAAAAACTGTAGATTCGGCCTCTGTATTGATAATAATGTTTATTTCAATAAGATTTTCCAAAAAATATTTAATGTACAGATTCGGCTTAGTTACACTTTTATTATATGTACAGATTAGTTCTATGATACTATGTCTACTATGTATGTGTGTATATAGTCAAGTTTTGTATAAGATATTTTATTGACTGGAGAACACTAAGAAAAATTGTTGAATTGCCATATTGATGAACAAAGTGATTCTCATTTTGCAAATTATAATAAAAAGGCACTGGATGGAAAGTAAGACCAGCGCACTAGTTATGAGAATTTAGATATTTAACGAATTGTCTAGCAGAACTCCTATGCGTGTTACTCTATTTGAATTAAACTGAAGCGCGCTTACATTGTCAGGTTGATAAGTGTAAGTGACTATTATATAATAGAATTATTAAATTATTAAACAACTAGTAGAACCCGCGGCGTCGTTTGCGCTAAAACTACAAAAAAAACTCTAAAAAGGTAGTTTCACACAAACTTTCACCCCTATTTTACCCTTTTATAGGATGAATTTCGAAAAATGCTTAAACACCTATTTAATTAATTGTATTGAAGAGCATTTATACCAAATTTCAAGTAATTCTAGTCATAAATATTTTTTGAATGGTATTATAACGTGTTTTCCCGTGGGAAATAAGTAATCTCCCGCGATAAAAAGTAGCCTATGTCACTCCAGCCCTCGAACTATCTGTACACAAAAAATCACGCCAATCCGTCACTGCGTTTCGACGTGAAAGAAGGACAAACTTTCACATTTATAATATTAGTATGGATATATGGATATGGATTCATTAACATTAATAGGCTGTGAACATACAAAATCTCTACAGTGACAGGCGGTTACATTAGAGTTTACATATAGATAATAGTATACATACATACTCGTATATTCTCATAACGTTTGTGACACACGTGACCGACGCACTTATACGGCATTTGCATGTGTCCTTTAATTAACAAGCTAAGTTGATTGGAACTGGCAGACTAATTTAATATCTATTGTTATTTAACAGAATGTATAAACAATTAATTACAATCAAATTTTGTCGTAGGATATGTTGTTTCTTAAATATTTTAAGTTAATTACTATTATTTATTATTGATAATTGTATAGATATCAATAATAAATAATTACTATTATTTGTTATTGATATCTATACAATATACTTGGTTTGTATTTATCTAATAGCACTGTTTCAATGAAGTAGATTTAATATCATTGAGAAGGCTGTGAGTTCGGTTTTCGCAGAAGCAAATTGACATCGTAAATGGTTTTTTGACAAAGTCCATTATTAACCAGCATATCAATAAAAAGAGTACCTAGTTCAAACATTTAAGTATTTTTTTAATTCTTAGAAGTATAGTTTTTTTCTTAATTTTTTAACCCTTGACGGATATTGTATACAATATCTTAATTATTAGGTTACAATCGGTAAAGATGCATCATGCAAAACGTATCACACCCAAAAAACATACACCCGAATCAAAAGGGTACTTCCACTTTTTTGAAGTCGGTTAAAACTGTTCATTTTTTATATTCTATATACTAATAATATATAAGTTATTAAGCTAAATAAAAATGGTAGTAAAAAATAGTGACCCGTTTTATTAATAGAGAGATTTCAATTTTATTATTTGTTGTAACGAATGGAATAAAATTGACATCGGCCATTTAAAATGAACGTGAGGGAAATAAAACACGTATATTATGTTATAAAAATTATTTATACTAAAAATTGTATAGATTATAACTAACATATTACATATAGGATGACATCTGTTATCTCATCATAATTATTCTAACCTTTTCGATTTTAGCACAGTTTTGTGTATAATTTAAATTAAAATACACAGATAATAGAATTCTGCACAATATAAATACAATGTACACGTTTCCATAGTTAAATATTGACATTGACAAAGCCATATACCTATGTACATACTAGTATTAATCAGACATTAATTGTCTTATAAATAAAACTATCTTTTTGGATTTATTTAGATTTTTGGTCCTCAAAGTTTTGAATGCTTTATGGTATAGCCTAAGAAATGATCAATAGAGAAACTAAGGTTTTAGACGTCTCAAAGGCATTACATAGTTGTTACAGGCAGCCACGACAAAATTACAAAATGAATTCAAAAAGATCCCGAAAGATAGTTTTATTTCAAAAGTGAAATATTCGCGTAAATCTAAGAAAGTATTATTAGACACTATTCTTCCATATCCTGTGTTTGTACCAGGATGTTAGTTAGAGTCAATATGTATAAATTGTAAGATTTCAAAGTTATCTTTAATTGTTACATATTTAATGAAACCGGTTTGTTTAATTAAAATAGTGACGGTGTATTTTATTGTTTTTTAGTTCTATTACTGGTTCAAGTACATACTTTTTAAAAAAAAATGCAGTTATTATTATTTTTTAAATTAAAAGAATGTTTCCTTCGAGTAAAACTTGATAATTTCAATATTTAAGGTACTTTTCTCACGTGTCCCATCCATTTGTTCCAACCTATATAGCCTCCATTAGAATAGAATTCAACTCACGTATATTTTGTGTACGCATAAAAGATACGTCGATTATTACTTTTGCCCCCTAATATTCAATTATTTGGCAGAATTCATCAGTATCCTGCCAAAACACAAAGCGACAAACTTCCGATGTAGGCAATTTATATGCGAACAACAACATATTTTAACATTAATAGTATTCCTAATTTATTTGGCACGATAAACGTTGAGTAAATTAAATCTATTTGACCTATAATGGCGGCAATTTATAATCCAAAATTAATAAACGTATTTTAATCCTTTAATTGATATATCGATAATGATATGAAATCGTTTACCAGTTTTCTAACCATTTTTATAAATGTAGTATAAAATATAGTATAAAACATAGTATCAAGGGGTACCGTTAAGCGATGTCGTTTTTGGCCCGCTAATACATTGGCTCCGCCCGCAATTTAAGCAAACGGATGATCGTAGAGTGAAAGTAGTCTTTATGCGAGCCTCTATTCTATGATCAAGCTGAATTTCATTGAAATCTGTTTAGTGGTTTAAATATGAAAATGTAGAGACAGATGTACTTACACAATTAAATTATTAGTATAGATAAATGCAAATAAGTATATTTGCTGGTGTTTTCTTCATTTCAACAAAAGAATTAAGTATCAAAATGGCCGCGATGGCAATGCCACAATGGTTCTGTCATATTTACATGAATTTAATATTATTAGAGTATACTGATTTCTAAGTTACTAATTGTGACTTGGTTGGTGTGTAAGTTGGTGGGTTTACTGAGTAAAATAATAATTTAATAATAATATGATCTCGACATTTTTTATTAAAGAGATTCTGTTTACTCGTTACTCAGAATATTAATTAATATAAGCTTCCGATATCTACTATTGCATTATTTAAAACACGAAGACAATATTTATTTAAAAAATGTATAAAATTTAAATATTCATATAAAATATTGGCAATTTATTTTGATTACTGCTATGGATTTCAATTTCCAATTGCTTTGCAACACAGTGCTCGCAATAAATCAGAAGTGAACAGAGTTTTATTTGTCGCTGAATAATAGTTTCAGAGAAAGAAAATAGAGCGGTGTTCAGTAAAACGATAAAATTTACATACGGTTTCCTAGATCCTAGAGCCAGTAGCTGTCTCTACCTTTTGATATTTCTTGCAGAGGTAAGATTAGTAGAAATTTAGCGTCTCAACCTTTTAAGGTAGAAATAATAAACTGTAAGCTTACTCATATTGTTTTGTCAGGTTTGAAAATGTAAAATAATGTGGCATGACGCGAAAATTGAGTATTTGTTTTTTTAACCGACTTCTATTCCAAAAAGGACGAGGTTCTCAATTCGTCGGAATCTTTTTTTTTTATGTATGTTCATCGATTACTCGAAGACGTCTGAACCAATTTGGATATTTTTTTTGTTTCAAAGGGTATACTTCCCAGGTGGTATAAATTTTATCGAAATCAGTCGAGCGATTTTTAAAAAAATCAACGATAAAATTTTTTTTTTAATCAAATATGTTTTTATTCTATTCTATTCTTTTGTTTAGTGGCTTCCAGGAGTGCCAATTGGGCACAAAATACTTCGCCAATGTCGCGTAGAATGGAGAAAACACGTTATATTAAGAATGACTGGTAAAAGAGAGAAAAAAAAACATCACTAGATCTGATTACGTGTTGAAACGGAGCAATTCGTTGTAAAATCAGGATCTACAACAGACAACACAATATATATAAAAACACTAAGAAAAAAATAAATACTGGATGTTAGTACTAATAATAATCTAATTATAACTACATTTTAATTTTATTAATTTTAATATATGTACACAGAAATCTACATAGTGGACTAAACACAAACATTAACAAACAATTAACATTAATGGGGCGAGGGACTTTAGAAGGAAGAATGTCATAGAGAGGGTGGAGGAGTTTGGGACAGCTGAAAAGAATATGGGAAGGGGAGCCTTCGTCAAGGCCACATTCACACAAGGAGTGGTCCCTGACTCTAATCTTAGCCAAGTGTACAGGAGTACTTGCATGCCCAAGACGTAGACGACAAATTGTAGATACAACCCACCGTTCCGCCAGTTTGTAGCAAAAGAACCAGGGGCGTCTTGGAATCTCTGGCTGAATAGCAGCATAGTGCTTACCTTTAAAAGATTTTGAGGAGTTCCAGTCATCTTTGAACGATTTATCCAAGTACTTTTTAGCAAGATATAACAAATCCTGCGCCGAATTTGAGAAATGCTCTAATGAGCCACACTGTATGGCAGATTTGGCACAAGAATCTGCTGTTTCGTTACCAGGAATTCCGGAGTGACCCGGAACCCAAACTAGTGAGATCGCTAAGCCCTTTTGATCACATGAGTACAGAGCTTCACGAATCCTTAAAGTTATGGAACATCTTAATCTACTATGAAAGGGGTTCTCCTTAATAGCCATTAAGCAGCTTAATGCGTCAGTAAAAATAACAGTCTGTTTATAGTTATGGGAGCGGGTAAACAGGATTGCTTCTAATAAAGCAACAGCCTCGCCTGTAAACACCGATGATTCGGGAGGACACTTAAATAGCAACATAACTTTGAATTTTGGAATCCAACAAGCTGCACCAACACAGCCATCCTGAGATAGTTTTGCCGCATCGGTAAAGATCAGGAGATGATTCGACCAGTTTTGATGAACCATTGCTTGGAATTTTGTGTTGGTGTCAGGTGCTCCCTTAGTCAGACCAAGATCTGTGATTATAGAAGGAGCCATGGCTAGAGCATCATAGGGAGTACAAAAGATAGGATTAGAGGGGAAACAAGACATGGGATGTGGAAGTTTAGTGAATTTAAGGAAACTGTCCAGTAAAAAGGATAATGGTTTATTTGAAGGGCTTAGTTCAGCCAACTGCCGCAGCTTCGGCCACAAGGGATGGGAAGATAACTGTAATGACTTGCAAACATAGCGGTCGGACAGATACTGCCGACGGATAGGTAAAGGAGGATCGACACATTCAACCTGAAGGGCGTTGGTAGGAGAAGACCTCATTGCACCTAAAATTAATCTTAGGCACTTATACTGTATTTTATTTAGCTTCTCTGAAGCTACTTTATTAAAGGGGTCTAGAACAAATAGGCCGTAGTCTATATGACTACGTATGACAGAATTGTACAGTAGTTTTTGAGTATATGGGTGTGCACCCCACCACACTCCCGACACCGCTCGAAGAGCATTGATGCCTTTTTCACATTTTCTGCTGATATACTCCGCGTGGGCAATTCCATTCAGTCGTTTATCGATTATTATGCCTAAAAATTTTATGTACTCAGCTAGACTAATACGTTGATCCTCATAGCATAACTCAAAATTTGGAACAGATCGTTTTTTTGTAAACGCTACAGCTTGACATTTTGACACCGATAATGACAAGCCATGTTCATTGAGCCACTGGCCTAAATAGTGCAAAGCAGAGTTTAACCGCAAACTAATGTCCTCCATCGATTTTGAACTAAAATAGATAACAATATCATCAGCATATTGAAGGATGTTACAAAAACTATTAACAGACAATTCGAGGTCATGTGTGTAAATGCTGTACAGCAAAGGACTGAGGACCGAGCCTTGAGGTAAACCCTTCCAGACAAGTCTGGGCGGCAGTGTAAGTAATCGATGTCTTACAGATACAGTTCTACCGGTCAGCAGATTACATATAAAATGTACCAACCTCGGCGGTATACTCAGCTGTTGCATTTTCTGCCTGAGCAACGGAAGAAGGACATTGTCATATGCAGAGGCGATATCTAGAAAGACACCAACCAAGTACTCTCCCTTTGCATAGGCAAGTCGAATGTCTGTCGTTAGGATGCTGAGACTATCTATAGTACTTAGACCCTTTCTAAAGCCAAACTGAGAGGGCGCTAAGATGTTTCTGCTTTCCACTATCCATTCCAGTCGATTTTTTAAAATGCGTTCAGTAATTTTCGATAAGGTAGATGACAATGCGATAGGTCTGTAAGAATTCGGATCAGAAGGGTTTTTACCAGGTTTAAGGATTGGGATTATTATCTGAGATTTCCAGGCTTCCGGGATAATGCCTGACATAAATATTGCATTGATAAGTTTAAGAAAATACAATTTAGATTTTTCATTTAATTTACCAATAAAAGAATATGGTATACCATCTTCACCTGGACTGGTGTCCTTTAAACCGGTTAAGGAATTCTCGAGCTCATCCAGAGAGAAAGGGGAATCCATATGATCCAATGATAAGGGTTGTGCAGATGAAGGAAATAGATCATGATGGGGAACAAATGGAGGAGCTAGCTTGTCTGCAAAGTCATTGAGCCATTCAGAAGGATTGTTGGAGCCTTGATGAGGGATAGCATCAACAGCTCGGCGAAACTTTTTAACTTGTCTCCAAACATAAGAAGACGGGGATCGGGGTTCAAGGGACTCGCAGAATTTGATCCAACCAAGTTTTTTCTTTTTATAAATCACTCTCCGAAATTTGGCATCACTGCGTTGATAATCAAGAAAGTTCTCCATTGTCATACAGGCTGCGTATGCTAATTCGGCAAAAGTACGCCGGTTTACAAAATCACTGCATTCCTGATCCCACCAGGGATTGAAAGGCAACTGATTTTGTGTGGAGTGTTTTTTGGGGATAAAAAGATCAGCGCTTGAAATAATAGCTGAAAGGAATCGATCATAATAAACAATTACATTCTCATCACTAATAGACTCAGGAAGAGAGTCCAACATGTTATCAACAGAGTAAGCATACTCTATCCAGTTTGCTTTATTTAAATTATATGAAAGCAAGGGCTTAAAGGAAGGAAGAGGAGAGTGTCTATTATTTAAAGAGAGGAGAATAGGAAAGTGGTCACTACCATAGGAGGAAGGGAGAGTACTCCATGATAGTAAGGAAGATATAGATGGCGAGGCTAATGAAAGGTCAACTGCAGTCTTGGGATTTTGATTAGGATATACTCTACGGGTCGGTGAACCATCATTTAAAATACAGAGATTGAGATCATCAATCATGTCCACCAACAAAGGAGAGAATCCATCGCAAAAATAGCACCCCCACAAAGTGTGGTGAGTATTAAAATCACCCATAACTAGAACTGGACTGGGAAGGGAAGCGATGATAGACTTTAACTCAGGGAAAAGAGAAGAAGAAGGATAAGGAATATAGAGTGACAGAAAAGATATATCAAAAGCTCTTATAGCAACAGCATTTATCTGTTGACTATAAGGGGGAAGAGGGATCAGGGAATATGGAGTGGAGTGCCGGATAAGGATGGCACTGCCCCCATACCCGTCATTTCTGTCATCCCTCAAACAAGCAAAACCCGATACCCTAAAACGGGAACCGGGAATTAGCCATGTTTCAGAGATGGCAATAATGACAGGTTCATATAGGGTAATAATAGAAAGCAGTTCGTGTTTCTTAGGACGAAGGCTTTTACTATTCCACTGAAGGAAGTTGAGTGGGGCCATTTCTAAGGATATTGAAAATATGGAGCAAGTTCTGGGCAACGTTGGACGGTATAGGAATTTCATCACCAGTTGAAATAATAGATTTAAGAGTTTCTGTTAAATTTAAAAGAAGGTTAGATCTAGAAAACTCATAAGGAGATTCATTGTTGCTGTTTAAAGCACAGCCATTTGGTAAGAAAGAAGGAGAATTGCTGGTGATGGCTTGATGAGCTAGTCTATCATAGCCTTTAGGAAGAGGAGCACGAGGACGAGGAGAACGGACAACAGTTTTGGTGTACGATTTCCTGGTATTATTCTGAGGATTGCTAAGACTGGGTTGCGACATTGATACAAGAGGAGGAGAAAACATTTCCTTAGCCATATCAGCATAGGAACGCCTTACCTGGGGGAACCGGGAGGATGCTTCCATATAAGATATATTTTCCTGCGACATTAATGTTTTAATGTTTTGCTGCCTTACAAACTCAGGGCAGTTCTTGTCAATAGCATAGTGCTTAGCCGAGCAATACAAACAAGTAGAATTATCCTTTGAGATATCACATGCATCCCCAGTGTGTGGTTGGGAACACCTGTAACACCTTGGCTTAGACCTACATTGTGTTTTTATGTGACCAAAACGACAACAACTCATGCATTGAATAGTAGGGAGGTTATAGGTCTCAACGGGTAAGGAAGTGTGGTATGAGTACACTTTTGATGGCAATACTTGCCCACGAAATGTTAAAACAACTGACTGGGTCGGGATCCAAGAAGCAACACCATCATTCATAGCCTTACGATTTAGTCTTCTGGCCTTCAAAACCTGAGTACAGCCTGAGGGGAATTCCAGAGACGACACAAATTCGTCCATTGCCCAGTCTACGGGGACTCCCTTTACTAGACCCATTCTAGTAATATTAAAAGTTGGGATTACAGCAACATATTTTGATAAATTCAGAATAGGATTACTTATGAAGTTGTTTGCAGCTACAGCAGTCGAAAACTGGACTTCGATTTTGTTACGACCTACATTTTTAACACCATCATTCACAATGTTTTGTACTTTGTTATGGTATAAGAATTGGCCGAATTTGATTGCTCTGATGGTAGTACCTGCCGCTGGGTCAGGAGTCTCCCGAGACACGTAAACAATGAAAGGACCCTTGTCATCCTCAGAATAGCACTTAGGACCGGACAGAGATGGATGTATATAGACGTGTTGAATTGATGGTGTAGCCGACGACGGATCGACTATAGTTTTCTTACTAGCGTCAT
Organism: Brenthis hecate; assembly: GCA_951806755.1. Taxonomy (NCBI): domain Eukaryota; kingdom Metazoa; phylum Arthropoda; class Insecta; order Lepidoptera; family Nymphalidae; genus Brenthis; species Brenthis hecate. The sequence goes on along the minus strand of OX638267.1, from coordinate 3,566,965 downwards.
TAATGATTTCCTCACTTTGACGCTTTCGTGAAGCAGTGGATATAGGTACAGAAATCCCTCCAGGGTCCGGTGGATCAGGCGGTGGATCAGGATCCATAATATCTACCAAAAACACATAAAACGACTCACAATACTTACAATGCCAATCACCAAGTTAGTAAAAGATTAATTTACACAGATGTTACAACTATATTCACTAAATACAAGTTAAACCGCACAAATTGCACAAACACGTGTGTTAACCAAAGCTAACGCAGGCGAAGTCAAAATATGTTTTTAAAAACTTTCTACTTACAAATTACCTGCTTATTGCGTCTACACTAAAATGGAAAAATAAAAACTTTTTAACAAAAAAATAAAAACCAACTTCCAGGCATTAAAATGTAAAAAATAACTAAACGGAGGTTTTCATTTAAAATAGATACCTAATCAGATATTTTCGAAGTCGGTGCCAGCCGACAATATTTTAAGATATGAATATCTAATAGGTAAATATGTATTTTACGTATCGAAATATATTAAATTTGCTTTGCATCGGCTATTTTTTGTTAAAAAGTTTTTATTATAAATGAATTTTGAAGTGCAGTAAGAAAATAATGTTTAGTTGTTTTTTGTCATTGCGCTGACGTAGGGAGTAGTTGAAAGGTATTTGGTGTCTCATAAATTGATCTTAGTTGTATTAAATTAAGATTACAATCAGATGAAAATAGACATTGCTATAATATTTGATGTCATAAATAAAGATTAATATCCAAAGTAATAAAAAAGTAAAATAAAGTAAAATTAATCATTTTTTTTATGCTGGGACATTAACATACAGCGCCATCTAGTTCCATGGTAAGCTACGAAGCCTATGTTATGGATACCAGATAATTGATACACTACACATATATAACTTTTTAAATACATATATATTATAAATATAAACACCCATGACTGGAGTACAAACATTCGTGCTCATCACACAAATGAATGGCCCCAGCGGGACTCGAACCCGCGACCGCTGGCACAACAAGTAGGGTCACTACCAACTGAGCCAAACGTGTCGTCAAAATATAATGTCCTTATATAATCAACATAGATATATGAATATATATATTTCATTCATTTTTCCTTTTTTACTATTTATTTAAGTAAAGAAGGATTTTCTTATTATAAAACCTTTTTGCTACTTTAGGAAACTTATTATGCTATACATAATTGAATATAATAGATTCCTTAATATTGTATTTTTTATTAATTTTTAACTAGGTATAATAAAAAAAATTGTAGCAGTAAATTAAAGACAATATTTACAGCATCCCGTAGACTGTGATGTATAGGTAAGCGCTTAGTTTGAGATTCATCTGGCGGCTAATCTCGTTGGAAGGCGTTGCGGCTCCAATCACCGCGACAACACAATGTAACTGAATTTGCTCCCGAGTGCAAGGACAAAATATATCGTTGATATCACTTCCAAACTACATTATAATGGCTATTTGCCTCTAAAATTGCTACATTTTGTCAGTTTTCTATTGTTCTACTGCATATATCAAGTTTCAATTAATCCTGTTGTATGGTACATTTATGAAAGCTAGTTAGCAAAAGGATATACTACGATAAGAGCAGGTTCCATGTGTCATTTTGTTAGTCACTTAATTTGTTTGATTTCGTTAGTTGTTTAAGCCTTATTATAAAATATAAATAAAATATAAATGTGAAAATAACTTTGTCTGTCTGTCTGTCTGTTACCTTTTCACGCTTAATCCGCTGAACCGATTTAGACGAAATTTGGTAAGGATATAGTTTGAGACCCTGGGAAGGACATAGGATTTCTTACGGATATCATCCCTTAAGGAATGTGAAACGGGGGTGGAATTTTGTATGGGGAATGAATCATTTCTCAAGTAAGGGATATAAAAGTCATCATACCTATCTATGTGTAAATATATATATTTGTTTTTCTAGAGGCGAACTCGACCGAAGCGAGGGTGAACCGCTAGTATACGTATATGTTATAGAATACACTACTTAATTATGTAATATCTATACATTTATACATATAATAAAATTCTAACTAAGTCAAATCTGTACATTTAATTGGAAAATCTTATTGGAATAGACATTATTATCGATACAGAGTCCGAATCTATAGTCTTTAGAATTTTTGTGTCTGTCTGTCTGTCTTTCTGTCTGTCTGTCTGTCTGTCTGTTACCGCATCACGAGAAAACTATTGGACAGATTTTGATGAAATTTGGTATGATGATAGCTGGTTATCCGGGTCAACATATAGGCTACTTTTTGTAGCGCGAAAATATCTCATTTCTGAGAAAAAATAAAAAAAAACACAAAAACTGCATTGTAAGAGTATACTAATATGGAAAACCTAAGAATTAGGTTTTTGATCATCTGAACGCGGGCGGAGCCGCGGGCAATGCTAGTCATTATATATAAGCTCTCATTCTGTATATAGGTATTTTATCTAAATGTGTAGACAGTTATAAGTTCACTAGTTAAGAAATATGAGTGAACTTATGTACTCTCTATTACTTACGCTCTTAAGGCTCGGTGTGACGATATTACGACTCTCGAGATCAGGCACAGGACCGGCTCGATATCATCGCTAAATTTCAAACTCCGGGCTATTTATTTACTGAGTTTTACTGTCAAGACAAAAACATCCAATGACTGCGCTTGCTCCAATTCGTATACACGAATTCAAGATCCTACGCTAGACCACTACAGTACAGTTTTTTTTAATAACATACATAGAGTAATACTGTTATTAGTTACAACTAACTAAACAGGCAGAGAGAGGCATTGGTAGCTCAGTGGTAACGCGCTTGCTTGGGAAACCGGGTGAAGCGAGTTCAAATCCCGGGTCTCGCACCTCTGATATTTATATGTGCGAATCATTTTCAACATGATTACTACTTGTATTAACGGTGAAGGAAAACGTCGTGAGGAAACCTGCATGTCTGAGAGAACCTAGTAAGTTTTCGAAAGACATGTGAAGTCCGCCAACCCGCACTTGGCCAGCGTGGTGGACTATGGCCTGATTCCCCTCGTACTGAAGGGAGGTCCGTGCCCAGCAGTGGGCCATTATAAAGGGCTGAATACAACTAAACAGAGAGAAAAAGAGAGCTTACATTTAAATAATAAACTCATAACATATGAATGCTCGAAGTAATAAATAAAATTGTACGAAAACAAATAAACAAAGTATAACTAAAATGAATACATACTCACACACCACCAACTGTTTGTATTTGCTACGTTTTAATTAAAACCCGATCGGCCGATATTAATTAACCACGAAATGACCCCTATTAAATAAACTGCCCCGTTTTGCTTAGTAATGAGGTTTCTTTGAAAATTTCATAATAATTTCTATTCAGATTTATATTTCGTAATACATTTGTGGAAATATTTATACAGCTTTAGGTAGAGCTTTCATAAAACTTTTATTACTAAAGTTATATTTTTTTTTTAATTAACTATATTGGAATGCTTTACTGTCATTATTTATAGATAAAAAATTGAGTCAATAAGTAGATACTTAACTTAGTCATTATTTTAATGGATAAGAACTTAAAATATTTATTAAGTTTGTATATAATGTTTCGTACTTTGTGTATTTTTCAACCAAAAGTTTTGGAAAAAATAGGCTGACATAGAGACAAGTGTTTCTGTAAGTCTCTATAAAGAATATTTTTTCTATCAGATGTTCCTATAATCCTACATTAAATCAGTGAGGTCTCATACTAAGCATAGCCCAATAGCATTATCAGTTTAATAATACCATTAAGTCATGTATAACAATCAAGTATTCGTCACAATGCGCATAGAGTCGTCATTTCCCTCACGCGTGCTTTCACGTTTCTGCCAATTTGCATCATACCGTTACACGTCATGTTCACCTACTGTTCACGTATATACGGCGTGTTCAAGGCAAGACCTAATTGATACAATGCCTGGAGTATTTACGAGATGGCATTGGGATTCCGGATAGTAATCTAAGCGTTTAATTCTTATGCCTCTATAATTTAACATTTATAAGCTGTGTTTTAATTAAAAAAAACTTTAATTAATGTAAAAAATCTTGACTAAAAAGAATATTGAAAATGTAAGCATAGACAGTTATTCTTTTAAGCGCTATTCTAATTACAACTCGATCACAGCTGACATATTTGAAGAAATAATTACAAAATTAGGACACAATAAATCGAACAAAGTATCAACTGTTCTTATCTAACTTATTCTAGTACAATCGGTAACTGTGTACACAGTATTGTTTAATCAAATATTTCCTTCTCAAACATTCTAAATTATTAACATACTAGCAGTATCCGCGGCTTTGCTCGCGCTAAAACTACAAAAAAATCTCTAAAAAGGTAGGTACCTAGGTTTCATACAAACTTTCATCCAGTATTTTGCCCCCTTAAAGGATGAATTTTGAAAAATGCTAAAACACCTATTTAATTAATTGTATTGAAAAGCATTTATATTAAATTTCAAGTAATTCTATTCATAAATATTCTTTGAATGGTATTATAACGTGTTTTCCCACGGGAAAGAGATAATTTCCCGCGGTAAAAAGTAGCCTATGTCACTCTCCAGCCCTCCAACTATCTCCACACAAAAAATCACGCCAATCCGCCAAGCCGTTTTGATGTGAAAAAAAGAAAAACAAACAAACAAACAAACACACTTTCACATTTATAATATTAGTATGGATTTTACTTTAAACATTAAACTTTACGTCAAATCTATTTACTAAAAGGCCTAAACACACACATGTAAGTAAAAGGAGCCTAGGCTGCAATTTACGTTTCAGGGCACCTAATGTACGTGGCTATTTGTACCCGTCGTGCGGGGCTGAGTAGTAAATAAATTGTGGTATTGTGGTCGGTGGGAATGGACGTGAGATGACTGCGGCTCTCGTGCCGATTCTACAGAATTTCTGCTATACACAAAGCTAATAAGCCATTTAGTGCAATTGCAAACGAACTATACAGTTCTTAGATAGCTGATACGGAGCTTAAAGAATATGGCTTAGAAAGTTTTACGTTGTGATAGGGTTTTAGAGCATGCTTTCTGTGGACATGGTACAAATTGACACTTTTATGATATTATAATCAAGAGATAGTATATATAAGTAGGACATAAAAGTGTGGTATTGCGTTTTCAGTGTTTACTTTTAACATTTTCAAATATTTAATCGGAAATGATGCTACTACGAGATGCAAATGAGAGGAAGCATTTTCTTAAATTAAATAAATTGTCCTGTACCTCTTAAAATGTACATATCCTATATAATATATATTTTATATAAAAATAAGTAGTATATTCAATTTTCTTCTTAAATCCATAGGTTCAACGAAATTTGTCATGGGAAATATTATGAAGTTCTTAACCCATAAGCAAAAAGTCATACATCGTTGATATGATTGATGTAAAAATACCTATAAAGCATTATTTTAATCACTCCATCCATTGGTAAAAACTGTACCAAAATCTGTTCGGTGGTTTTTGAGTTTATCGCGTTCAGTTAGGCAGACAGACGCACATGCACATGCAGAGTGGGGGACTTTGTTTTATAATGTGTATGGATTTACACCTTTACGTCCTATTTATGTTAACAAATTAAATTAAATTACACTAGAAAAAGTAACTTTAAAATTGTATATACTTAAGTGAAATGGGAATCTTCGAGCCTTTGAAATCTAAATTAAATGCAACAACAGATATACTTACACGTATGATAACTTTTCATTTCATTATAATTTAAAGATAATATACAAAAAATTGTCAGTATGTTTTATTTGACGCCCGTCAGAGCTATAGATGAGCGTCCCGATAAAACAATTATATAGGATTTTAATATATTATGATAATGCATGCATTTCAATATAGTGATTAAGCCACATTTTCCTCATTTTATTTTAATAAACCATGCGTGAGTAATTAATAGTGATGCATGATTTACAGTTGATGCCATGTTATTCACAATAACGTTGTAACCGCAATACATATTATATTTTTCACCATAAACATGCGGAATAAATATATGTTAATTTATAGAATTTTATAATTTTCAAAGTACTTAATAAAGTAGTTAAATAATAATTATTTCTCAATAATCGTAGATTCTCCTCACACAGCTGTTCATACTTATACTAAACAGCAACTTATAAGTACATTTTCTGACCAATCTTAACAAATAGGAGTCATCAAATTCTATATGATGAAATGAGTAAAAATAAAAAAGTTATAAAGGTATTCTGGATTAAATTAAAAAAAATTTGAACATGTGACTGGTATGTGGTATTGCAATTGACAGTTTCCAAAAAGAGAATAGTTCCGTAGAATTGGATAAAACTGGATAGCAAATGGCAGGTGGCCTTAAAATATAAATGTTAGTTGTTTTAGTTTTACAAATGTTTTACATTTAATTCTAGTCCTAACTTGATTTATGAAATTATCTTTAATTATAACATGCTTCTAAACAATATTATTTCAAATGAACTTCAAGCACTTAAAGACATTTAAAAATATTTATCCAAGAACAATTAAATACAAATGTTAATTTAAGCAACTTTAAAGTTCAAAAGTTAGATATTAAACAAGAAATAAGTAATCTATACTATAATAAAATTGTAGAGGTCAAATGTCTGTACTACTGTAAAACCGAGTCAGGGGGATGTAAGAAGACAAATAGAACAAATCCCGATTTTTTCCAAATTTTTTGTTTCTCTGTCTGTTTGTCTGTTTGTCTGTTTATACGGGCTAATCTCCGAAGCGAATTAAAATAAAATAAAATTAAATAGTTCCCGTGGGATAGTTAAAAAACTATAATAACTTATACAACTTATGCACCTAATTTAGTAAAATTTAACATTCTGATACCTTATATTGCCGGTCAAACAACAGGTTACTTTTCATCCGGGAAAAAGAACGGTTCCCGTGGGAACTAATAGATCCCTATTAGTGTTTTTCTAGAGGCGAACCCGAGCGAAGCGAGGGTGAGCCGCTAGTATTATACACATTAAAAAAAATGTAAAATTAAAATTTCAAAGAAACTTTTTTATTTAAAGTTCTATTTTTATTTTTCAATGCTCAAATAAACGTTACAAATTATTTTGTTATTGTGTGGATTACACATACTTAAAAAATCAAATCATTAAAACAATTAGGCTTGACTACCTATATATTCTTCATATTTAAAAAGGAATTCAAAAATATCATAACTATTATGATATTTGTTGTGTTATTTGTTTTAACAACATTTTATATAGATACTTGATTTTTTGAGTATTAGTACTTTTTTAACCGACTTCCAAAAAGGAGGAGGTTGTCAATTCGTCGGAATATTTTTTTATGTATGTTCACCGATTACTCGAAGACGTCTGAACCGATTTGGATTTTTTTTTTGTTTTTAAGGGTAGGTATACTTCCCAGGTGGTCCCATGTAAATTTTATCGAAATCGGTCGAGCGGTTGTTAAAAAAATCAACAATAAATATATTTTTTATAAATTGTTAATCGAATATGTTATGAAATAATTTCTTCTTACACATTACCTGCTTATTACGTCTATACTAAAAATGAAAAAACAAAAACTTTAAAAAAACCGATTTCCTGGCACTAAAATGTAAAAAATAACTAAACGGGGGTTTTCATTTAGAATAGATACCTAATCAGACATTTTAGAAGTCGGTGCTAGCCGATAATAATATATTTATATATATATATATATATATATATATATATATATATTAAATTTGCTATGCATCGGCTGGCACCGACTTTGAAAATATCTGATTAGCTATCTATTCTAAATGAAGACCCCCGTTTAGTTATCTTTTACATTTTAGTGCCTGGAAGTCGATTTTTAATAAGTTTCATTTGAAGAAAAAATTCAAGCTTAAACCTTTAATTTCATAATACTATATGCATTTATTTCACTAAAAATAAGAATGTCGGGCAAACTAATTCAATCGTGTTCGTTTAATGCATAAATAGCATCGTAAATGCGTATTGGCTGAGTGGATGTGCATTATTCTCTTGAGGATTTCACCATGCTCAATCGATTATGGAACAAGTTTTGATGCTATTGAAACGTTCGTAAAATTAATTATCATTATAACGTAAACACTAATTTTTAGACTTTGAGCTCACAAAATAAGGTGTCATTATACTTATACCTACATGTGATTGAAATCGAATGATTTATATACATATATTCGTAAATAAAATCCAATAGTAATATAGATGAAATTGAATATTCATCTACATGAGCACCAGCTGTTCAAATTTTCTACATTTTAATTAAACCTCTATCAACCCTCGATATTAATTAACCATAAAATAAATCTTACACAATAAATTGACGATGTAGCTTCGTTTTACGAGTATACAAACATAACATTTAATTTCAACTTTTGCAATATTCTTGAATTAGAAAATGTTACACTATTATCGTGTTTTAAGATATAGTCTTTTATTTTGGGTGATTTATTGTATACATTTATAAGTTAATTGTACATACACTATCATTTAACCCACCATAATCTAGCAACGATCTACATAGCCTTTTAGAAGCGTTTCATAGTGTTTCCTTCATGCATGCTTTAACGCAGCTTACAATTTGCATGGTAACGTTACGCAACATGCACTAGTTGCCACCTATTCTCGTTTCTGTAAAATTGAATATCTAAGTACGTACCTAATGTACCTAATTGAGCTTATTTTTTTATTTTATATTATAATTAAACATTACTATCCATTTAAATGTTATTTTGACTTTGTGTTAATTTTTAGAGTTTCGACATAAATTAGACATTTTGTACCAAAATAAAAAATAAAACTTCTTATATTTTTTTCACAAGTTATTATAATCTTAAGTGGCTTAAGTAGCGCGTTATCTTCTATCGGAAAATTCTTGCGAGAAAAATATTATATTCAATATTTACAGTTCTATAACCTTTATAATTTTTCGCTAAAATTGATATGTCAAACATAAATAAAATAAAATATGTATTACGAACAGCAGATGCTGGCAATGTATTTGATCGTAGCTATGCATTTCAATTTGGAATTGCTTTGTTGCACAATGTTCGCGTCGATAAATCAGGACTGAACTGTTTTATATGTACTGAATTAAAATATCTTAAAGAAGGAATCGTAAGAAAGTAAGATAACTAGTGCTAAAGCACCTTGGGCATGTTTTAAAATACCTTGTTTACTTTTATTTTATAGAATTTCTAAAGTTATACCTCTTTTGGCACGTTTAGAAATAAATATGAGAGTAAAATTTTTACGATGCGCGCGCACACCGACGGCCAAAAAGCGACATGATGAAGTTAGCTGCATTCGTTTTACAAACAGAGAGTTGTAACATACCGGATGAAATCTTTAGCTATTTTTGTTCTGTTACACCAAATAAGTATAACTTCTTACGTGCGTACATACACACACACGTTTTTTTATTAATATTATGTTCGTCGTGCTTTAGTAAAGCAACGGAGCGGAAGACCGGCCAGAGGTGTTGGCATGCAGTTTAGTCCGTTATAAGCTTAAAAATAAGTCTTCTTGTTGTCTGGTTGGTATTTATAAGGTTCTATTTTTAAATCACATACCTACTTAGATATTTTTATAGAAAAAAAAGAATTACTAGTTATAGTATGTTGAATTTTGAAATTTGTTATTTGTTTATACGCATAGGTATACATATTGTATACTAGCGACAAACCCTTACGTTTTAAAGTTTATATATATCTCATAAAACCAGCTATCATCATACCAAATTTCATAAAAATCGGTCCATTGGTTTTCTTGTGATGCGTTCCCAGACAGACAGACAGACAGACAGACAGACAGACAGACAGACAAAAATTCTTAAAACTAAATTCGGTTTTGTATCGTTTTACTACAAAATCGAGCGAATCTAGAACTGGCTACTAGTGATACTAACAAACTTATAATTATTCATTTTAATATATGCAGCAAATAGACCAACATACTTTAAGGACAGGCGATTAACCGCTTTGTCCCACTAAACGGTGGCATTTACATAGGCTTCTTGATAGCCGGTAGCCATTTCATAAAACTTTATACCTTTCTTATGACGGAACAAGATTGCAAACGTGTCTAGGTATATAGAAAACTTTAAGAGATTATTTTAATATTATATACCAGGTTCGTCCGTAGGTACGTTTTGACGCTTAGTATGGAATAGATTATTTTTTCAGTTTCAGTACTTTGATTCCTGTAACAAAACATTCCAATAATGCAAATCTGTATAGGTACATATAATAAATAGGCAAAGACAAAACAGTTCAACGACTTTTTATTCTCTGTTTGTCAACCGATTTTCTCTTTTTTTTGTGTAGTAGCTACAGACAATCTTTAGTGTTATCAGTAAAAAAAAAATTGAAAACAGTTAGTATTTTTACATAGATAGGGAAATTCTATTCATATAAGTTTTCCTCAACTTTCAATAATGATTATGACTTAATTTCGATGACTAGACGACACTAGTTATCAAAATAGGTAAAACATGTGCAACTTTGATGTACTTAAAACATAGATAATATATATATATATATATATATATATATATATATATATATATATATATATATATATATATATATATATATATATATATATATATATATATGTAGATAAAATTATATTCTCTTATGTAGTTTCTGTATTAAAATACAGCAATATTTTATACAGATTTAAAAAATATCATGAAATCACCATGACTGTTAAATAAACGAAAATGCACAAGAAGCTTTCATGCATCCGAAAACAACCTCTCGAAGGAGGATCCAATTTGGTTTTATGGCATGATCTCCTCTTGCGGAACGGGACGCTGTCAGAAACAAATCAGTGCACTTCACTCGTGACTCGTACCTAAATATTTTGAAATGTAGCACAGCTCATTTTATTTTTTAAATATATATAAGTATATTGGCTTTTAAAGCTCCTTAGTTTAAGCTTTACTTAAAAAATATATAAAAAAGTGTGTGTGTGTACTTTTTCACGCACGTAAGAAGTTAGATATATTTTAAGATATATTTCATTATTTTAAGTTATATTTCTTTATTTTTCTAGGGCATTTAAATAAAAGCTTGCCTTTTTAATAAGTTTCACTTTTTTTAATGGTTTTTTTCCGTATTCTTCTCAGCAAATTGAAAATTGATATGCATTTGGGGTGCATCCAAAAAACAGTCCGCCATCTTTGGGAGTCCACCATATTGGATTTACAATGATATCACTTTGCTTATTGTTTTTGCTTGTCAAGTTGTGTGCATAGAAATACAAGAATAAATATTCTGAATATAGAAATAACACTATACTTAAGGGAGATTTTACAACTAACTTTATACTGTTTTTTAAATCTGTCGCGTCTTAAGAATTCACTCTCATCATTCATTTTTCATAACGCGCTAAAAGAAAACGTATAACTTTTCAAAATTCTTTTCTTAATAATGTCACTACAAATTTCACAAACATATGTTACAAATTACTCAAGAGCTTTTAGACCTTCCGCTTATAAGAAAATCAGTAATATTAATATACAATATACTTTTGAATGTAAAGCATGAACAAAAGAGCACTTAAGATACTCGTATTGACTTAGATAGCTTGTTTCGTAGATCGTATCGTCTCTTAGTTTGAAATTCATCCGGCGACTAATCTCATTCCAGGGCGTTGCGGCTTCAATCATTGCAACAACACTATAACTGAATTTTGTTCCCGAATGCAGGCACAAGCTATCGCCGTAGGGATATCACTTGTTAACTAAATTATTATTCACGTGTTTCATGTAACATTGTGATTTTATAAAGGCGAATACATCAGTAAATTTCTATAAAATATAACAAGCAGTTTAATTAATTATATAGAGTGTTCTTCTAGATATAATGTTTATTATTAAAATTAGATTTTTCTATAGTATCTACTACCATCAAAAATTTATAATAATCGTAAATATAATTTCAATCTTATCTTATTAAATTGCTATTAACTACGAGTAGTACATTTTTGCAGAAAACGTAAAATAATCCTTCAATTACTAGTGAATCTCGCGCATGGGTTGATCAGAATTACCATGAGCTTTACACTTGGCTTTTGTTGCGATAAATGTTGTATTTTTTATTTTATTATTCATATTTTTATGTCGTCATGTCAGCCGAAAAATTGATACTGTTTATAATAAATGAAAATTGCAAAGTTCCCCGAACGTTAGCCATATCTGTTAGATTTGTTAATTTACTTGACATGATTTGTTGTGGATTCAATTGAATCAAACAGCATAGAAGTTATACTCCTCTGCCATATGTGCCACCTGTCGCAGCGTATGTATTTGATCTACAGTACTAAAGCCTTTTCAGGCACCAATTTTTTCGGGAGTCTGGAAGGTCGTTAAACGACTTTCGACAATATTTATTATGACTTTAAGTACTTGTCCACGGCTCTGCTTGTACAAATGAACCACGTGAAAAAAATATTCCTACTCAACTACCAGTGGGCATCAATTTCCCTTGACACTTATTCTTTAAAAAAATAAGATTTTAATACACGTGCCCACAAAATGATTATGAACTCTTATATAGTTATACCTATACATTATATATACTTGACAAACTATTATGTGTTTAAAGAAAGTGTCTGTGACAAAATGTTAATACACATTTCTATAAACAAATCCTGAGTACTCACACAATATGTTAAATGTGGGGAATACAGCTAAATAACACGTTGGCGGGATGGTACGAGCCTTTGTTCAGCAAAACGATAAAATTTACATAGATTCTGAAGCTGGTGACCGTCTCATAAAACTTATATCTTTCGTAGCAAAAGTCGGATTGGTTTTGGATATTTTCATGACTTTGATATCGAGTAAAAGTGTTTAAAAGGAAAAAGTTTTTCTGTTTTATCACACTTGAAAGTTATGTGATTCATGTTCTCAATCCCTTAACGACTGCGGACACAATGGCGTTACAATTAACAATAGATTTCTTAGAAATTTAATTAATTTCTTAGAAATTTACTTGGAGGTGTTAAATCATAAAATATTAATAATGAAGCAAATGATACAAGTTGACTGGACCTTATCTAATTAACGATCAAATAACGTAACAAAATGGATACTCTTTGATGGGTGACCGCTTAGTGATATACTTAAACGTTTCCGTAGTTTGGGTGTCACATAGCTTGGGCCACCCATTTTATTTGATATTATTTGATAGAGGTTGCTATAATATATTCTGTGAATTCTTTGAGTATGAAAATGTTTTAGGTGCACAACAACGTTCGAAGTTAGGTAGAACAAACAATTAAAAGAAAGTTAAATTAATTTATTAGTAATATCAAAAATAAGTATTTGCATACACATACATACATACATATATCAAACTGCTAAATAGTAGTATCCATGAAAACAGTTGTTATTAATGAAATATTACTTTATCAAGAATTAAGTAGTTTCAATCCATGTTGTTTTTAAAAAAAAATTGTTTTAAAAAAAAATTACTAGCAGTTGGAAAAATAAAATTTTATCTTGAATATTTAACTGTTGAAAAACGCTGGACTGCTAAAACATTAGAAACCACATTCTTCTTGTTTTAAAGACATACATACCGATGCACTAAGAGTGACTAAATAATGTAAAAAAATTTATGGCTCTGTTTAATTTTTAAATAAAATAGAGCAATAAACTTGGTATTAATTGAATGAAATAAAGATCTCAAATATACTTGTAGGATGCCTTTTACAGTCTGACCAAAAACGGGTAATTTGTTCCGCTCTGCTCAGACGTCTTAATGAACTCTAATTGACAATTGCAGAGACTTTTGGCTTCTAATATTGTCAGTAATTGTACATTTAACTTCTATTTTGATTTTCTAAGTTTATTATTTACTATTGTTTTTAGAAATAACATATATTAGCTAGTATTATATACTTGTATCCTTTATTTATTTTACTTATTGTAAACTAGCAACTCACCCTCGCTACACTTCGGGTTCGTCACTAAACAAAAACAAATCTATCCCACGGAAACCATATATTTTTCCGGGATAAATATAATTCCGGGCTATTCCAGGCTATAATCTATCTCTGTGCCAAATTTCATCCAGATCCGTTCAGCCGTTCTGGCGTGAAAGAGTAACAAATATCCTATATATTAAATAATAATATATTCGTCCATTCTCACGAACTTTTACATTTACAATAGCTATTAGTAAGGTTATTTTTTGTAAATTTATTTTTGTACTGATTAGAAAATTAATAAAGTTTGAAGTAATTGAGGACGCTAAAAATACTCATTTGGATAGAATGATTTATTTATTTATTAATTTTTGGGAAACAAACAGTGACATAATTCCTAAAAATAATTAAAAACTAAAAAGTCCACACACCAGCAAAGTTTCCACCTATAAATATGTCACAGGTAGAGTAAACATAAATAATTTAAACATTAAAACTATATAATAAAATTTTAACAAAAGTTACTGCAAAAACACTACAAATGACAACAATAAAAATGACTAAGTTAGAATTACAAAAAATAAAATAAAAAACAAATTATAAAATAAAAAAAAAAACACAAAAAGCAAAACTTAAACTCTAACAGAACATAATAAAACAATAATAAAAAAACATAATATGAATAGGCAATTTTGAAAATGACTTAAGTTTATGATAGTGATATTAAAGATTTTAAAAACACTTTCTTAACAATGTAAACATCTTTATAATTAAATAAATCTATGTTACTTATCATTATAATTATAACATGCTCGATTAATAAACGAATTGATGATATCTTATTTTGCCTACAGAAAGTTATTTATATGTAAAAGTTCTTAGAATTACATAGAAATTACTGTATCCCAAAGGGTTAGTTTACATATATTATGTTTACTTATAGACATTTTACGTTAATAATATTATACAAATATACATTGTACAAGGCTGTATAGGTACCAAATTTGTGATTTTGTTTATTGTAAGCAGTAAGGATATTTTACCTACGTAAGCATTTGTATTTAAATACATACGAGAAAGCGCAGGATGCGGTTGGACACTAAGTAAAACGGAGGCGGACCGCTAGCTCTAAGCTAATAAGTACCTTATATGGTTATAGGTGATACATACTTTTTAATTTCTATATTATATATCTTATATATGTTTATTCAAATATCTTTTTGCTTTGTTATGCCTATGAACTAAACATTTAATTTGTTTTGGTTTTACAGAAGTTACAGTTGTTATCCATGTTAGGTACTACGAGTACCTATATCCTATAGGTTGTATCTATCGATTAAAATATTTTTAGAGATTGATAAAATTTTAAATAAGTACCTATTTTAGAATAATTAGAAAATATACCTACATTATGATATATAAATTTCATAGAGTTAATATTTATTATATACGAATGCGTAGTAAATTCATCATAAACCTAATAAAATGTCACCTCATTAAAAAAACTGCACCCTGAACATTATTTACTGTAAGAATTTCTGTAAATACTATACCCGTTACTTGGCAGAGGAGTAAATTGAGGAAATCGTAGTTTAGATGGAACGTAGTAAGAAAATAAGAAAAAGGATGCGATACTCTCCTCAGAGAACAATTTTTCAAACAACATTTATTCTTGGGTTACATCTGTGATTTACCCTTGGGCGGAAATGAACGTAACTGACGAGGTGGTTTTGGGTAACATGCTTAGATACCTAGTTGGAATATTTTAGCTATATTCATGGTTTACAGAGGAACGAATCACTAGTTGCTTTATATACAAGAATATGTGGAGTATATTTATGTTCTGTTCAGATATTAACTAAATGTTTAACTCTACACTGTAAATTGCCACAAGATTCGGTATTACAGGCTCACTGACATAAAGGCAAAACGTAGATGAATACTCGTACATGTTTATTAATATAGGATATATCCCATAAGGATAGAGACTGTGATCAATATTTACATATAAATTTTATCCTTTGACCTAAATATGTAGGTACTACAACTCTACAACGGCAAGCAATTGCAAACATTCTCTTGAAAATTTTAGTAAGTTTTAAAAATAATTTTAATGATTATTATTACATTATTTTTCAATATAAAGTAATTAATTAGTAATTAATTAATTATAATTTAGTTACGTAAATACGCCTCCCTTAATCAAAATTATGTTTTTATTCCATTTGCTGTAGGAACCCGTGGCCCATGGAGTCAAAGTGCTAAGCACTTCTTAAAAGACATAACACCTCGTTTTATCGCCTCTACTGGTGATAGGAGAGCTGGTGCATTTTTCGCCCAAAGAATCGGTATTGCCATTCAACGAGGGAATGCGGCTAGCATTCTTGCCACTATTCCACGCGGACATTATTGTAGAGTAATAACTAAGTGTACATATTTTGTTTTGTATATATAATTAAGTATATTTAAAATTTTCTTTATTGTTTTATATGTAAATTTGCTATTAGTAGGTGGATGTATAATTTAATAAAACAAATAAAAATAATGCAGAAAATCACATCTATAAAATTTTTATTCTTTGTACTAAATTAAATTAAAACTTAAATTATACAAATAACAAATGGTGTCAATACATCACAGACGTATTTAGTTAAAAACTATAACTGAAGTTAAAATTCTATATTTTCATTATAGTTACATTTATTTATACAAGATTTAAAATCTGCAGCAACTGCGATGATACTTTGTTGTAAGTAATTTTGAATTTAAATTAAGTTTCAAAAATATAGGTACACTAGCATTTCCCGCGGCTCCTCCCGCGTTCAGATGACCAAAAACCAAATTCTTAGATTTTACATATTAGTATACTCTTACAATGCATTTTTTGTATTTTTTCTCAGAAATGAAATATTTTCCCGCGGTAAAAGTATATGTTGACCCCGATAACCAGCTATCACCATAGCAAATTTCATCAAAAGCCCTCCAGTGATTTTTCTGTGATGCGGTAACAGACAGACAGATAGTCAGACAAAAATTCTGAAAACTATACATTTGGCCTCTGTATCGATAATAATGTTTATTTCAATAAGATTTTCCAAAAAATATTTAATGTACAGATTCAGCTTAGTTACAATTTTATTATATGTATAGATATATAGATAATGACAAAGCATTAGGTAATCTATTTTTTCCTAATAAATATAGCAAAACCTTAGTACAAAAGAATTTTTCTGGCATTATTCTTTTAAATGTATTATATTCCCCAAAGATCAACTTCCTGGTTTCTGGACCAAAGAAGCCATTTTATTTTCCGGAAGAAAATGCTGCTGAGACAACATTTATTTTACTCCTATTGGCAATTATTATTATAAGTATTTACCTACACTCCTTTTTTTATAATTCACTAGCGACTTCCTTTCCTAGGTTTTAAATAGATACATAAAAAATTGTGAATAGGTATAAAACCCGTTGAAAATAAAATACCGTAAATGCACACAGATAAACAGACATAAATTTCACCAACTATTTTTAAGGTCTATATTCTGTACGTTAGCAGTCAGTTTAAAAAAATATATCATGTCCAAATTTGACTTTGTTATATGTATAGAAATTACGTAGGTACTTAAAACAAAAATAACACTTATTTTGGCCATGTTAAAACTGTTTGATGAATACTGCACTGCACACATTCATAAGAGTGTATTTTTTAAATGAACAAGCTCTTTGAATCAGCCCTCATAGTAATTAAACTAGGGACTCATCCTCGCTGTGCTCAGTTTCGTCCCTAGGTTAATTCACCATAACTTCATCCCCACTTTCACCCCTTAAGGGATGATTTCCAGAATAAAAAATATTCTATATCTTTCCTAGAGTCTCAAACTACATTCTTACCAAATTTCATGAAACTGAGTCCAGTAGTTTTTGAGTTTATTCGTTACAAACATACAAAAACACAAATCTTTCCTCTTTATAATATCTGTAAGTGTAGATTATATATTATCCGTTATATTAGTTATTTATGCTCTTTAGCAATAATATTGGTTTTTTTTTCTTTTCAAAGATTAGGTTGTAAGTACTTCAATATTGATTTTTAATTGGTCTATGATATATTATTGGTTGTTTGTTTTACAATATAGGCTTTATATTGTAATAACAGAAAACCTATTTGATAGAAAGAAATCTATTTTCGATTTAACATAAAAAACCTTTGGTAGCTAGTTTTATTGAAAAAACGACAATTTCGACTTAGCTTGTCCCTCACGTTAGGTCTTTTCCTTTGAACTGTGAAATCCTTACTACGTAGCTGTTGGTTAAATTTAAATTCAGTGACAAAACCTACGAATGAACTGAATAAATAGTAGGTGAGATGTTTTTTGAACACAAATAAATTTAATATTACCAAACCATAGACATTAAAGTCGTTATCATTTGTCAATGTAGATTAAAAAATTCAGCCTAACTATAAATCTACATATAATAAAATTGTAACTAAGCTGAATCTATACATTAATAGGAGGTTCGCGCAAATTTAACGCTGATTTGCCGGAATAAGTATTTTATGTATACCAGATATGAAATCAATGCGATAATTTAAAAATATGTTTTTTCAAACCTTTTTCTATATATTGTTAGAACAGAAACGCAATTGAATGAAATTTTCTCGATGGTTTTCTTTTTTTTAAATATGCCTTTTTTAAAGATTTTTTTATAAAGATCGTTCGAATACTCTTGCTTTCGTTTACCAGAAATTAACTACAATAAATAGGGAGCTGGGTATACCATGTCATTTTGCTTACATACCTAAATCAATATCGTCCTCATCCACCCACCGTTTCGTCTACAGCTAACTTAGATCGCCAGATAAACGTGACTCTCACTTTACATAATATCACTTTAATGTACTTGAATGTAACCTTTGTGGCGTAGGTAATGCTATGTATTTTTTTCATTCTAAACTTTCGGCGTACTATAAAACTGATAGGGTATGTACGACGTACGTACCTATGTACCTATATGAATAGAAGAAACTTGAATGAATAAAAAATATTATCAAAACGGTGACTTAAAAATATCACATGTCGTAATATTTGTATTTAAAGTAAAAAATATGTATATTCATACAAGCTTTATCCGCTTAATGGCTTCTGCATTCCTTTGCCAATCAAGATAAAATAATAAAATAGTTAGTTAATTATTTCGCAAAGTTGACGCGAGGACTGGTGAGGAATCATGTACGTCGCTATTAGAGCATGATAATCCTGTTATTGGTATGTTGGCAACGCATCCCGTGCTCTAAGCTGGCCGCCAGCCAGAGAGTAGCTTGCGATTACGTCTCACTGAGATCAATGGATATGTTGGTTTAAACCTGCTTCTGCGGATCTATACTTATGTATCTATGTAATTGTGTCTGGGCAAACTTTGCAGATAATCTATACATATAATAAACTTCTAACTGACTCAAATCTGTACATTAAATATTTTTTGGGAAAATGTTATTGAAATTTAGTCATTATTATCGACAGAGAGACCGAAATTTTAGAATTTTTGTCTGTTTGTTTGGGAACGCATCACGAGAAAACCA
The DNA here is from genome assembly GCA_951806755.1 of Brenthis hecate. Lineage (NCBI taxonomy): Eukaryota > Metazoa > Arthropoda > Insecta > Lepidoptera > Nymphalidae > Brenthis > Brenthis hecate. The sequence goes on along the minus strand of OX638267.1, from coordinate 3,547,398 downwards.
CTGGACGGATTTTGATGAAATTTGGTATGATAATAGCTGGTTATCCGAGTCAACATATAGGATACTTTTTACCGCGGAAAATATCTCATCTCTACGAAATCTATAATAAGCGTTAAAACGTACCAAGGATTACGTACATATTACCTACGCCTACGTAGTAAGAGTGAGTTGTTAGTTCTTCAATAATGATGTAAAATTAACGAAACTTGAAGCTTTATTTTTGTTGAGGACTGAGGTCTATTCGTTTAGTTATTCTTAGATCTTTATTGTAATTATTTACTTATATAACATTCTAATTTAATTTTACTGAACGTAGAAAATATTTAATCATAGTCTATGCATTTTGTTTATTGAATTTTTAATTTCATTTAACTTTATTGCTCTTAACTTTACAGAACTCCAGCCGCGCTCAATATAAACGTCCACTAAAGAGAAGTATGCAGGAGCAGAAAATAGAAAACACAAAACTGCTGTAATAGTGCACTGGCAATTAAAATCGATTGATCGTTTGTAGGTCCTCTTCCTAAGTTGACTTATTGTACACAGACCTTACTCTTCAGTCTCGACAAGCAATAGCTATTCCGAGTCGAGCGTAAGCACTTTTTGAATAAAAAGTTTTAGTTTTCGATTGCATATTAACTAAATATAAAGGTCGTATAAAATCATAATATTTTTTATATGAATATTTCTCTATAATTATTATATAAGTAGGTAAATGAAACCTACAATTTTCGATCTTAACTACGAGTAGGTAGGTTCGTATGCATTTTTGTACTACTATAAAAAAAAAACTTGAGTGTTATTATATGATTGTTCTTTCCTAACAACTAGTCTATATGATCTCTTGAATTCTATTATTGTCTAGACAGTTACTGTCTATAGCAAGCAGCTGCCAGCTTCGCAGTTAGGTATAGTTTTTTTGCGCGTTTGAAATCGTTGTTTTAACTTGTTCTAACCGCATAAGCTTAAACAATAATGTTTGGCTGTAAATAATTCATATTATCAAGAGCAGAATAAATTATTTATACTTTATAAGTTGGTATATCTATTTAAAAGCAGGTACTTCTTTGTTCTAAATATAAAATAATTCACCAACGTTCAAAATCTAACAGACAAAAGTTTAATATTGTAGGCATCCGTAATAATGGTGTATAATCACTGAAAGTTTTTTTAAATAGGTATAATACTGAGAATATTTAAAAGGATGGTATGTTTATTTATACCTAAAGTACATACTTAATTATTTTTTTTTTCCTACTACTTATATAACAACAAACTTGCGAGTTGCGACGTTTTCAAAATTGCATCCTATAACCTTCGATCAACAATACTACGTGATAACTCATAGCTAAATTCTGTCCGCGCGAATATGCACATAAACAGCTTCATTTGTATACTAACGAACCAAGACAAAGTCCAATAATAGTTTTATTTTCAACCTAATCAGCACCATAGCACCTTGTAAAAAAGTCACAAATCCTCAAATTATCATCATACACTTACGATCATTTCGTAAGTTTTATAATCTTTATTGTAAAATCAACCTTATATTTTAAAAACATAACGTACTTTTTCCCGTTGTTGCTTTGTGAGCTAAATCGTTATGTTTTGTTTCTGTTTGCATTCTATTTTACATGTACTTATCGAAAATGAGACATTCTGGCTGAAAAAGTTCTTCTTCGCGCATTAATACTTTTAAATACGCAACTTTTAAATAAACATTGCGGCCTTGTGAACGTCTTTACGTTGGCAGTGTTTGAATAGAACTAATCGAAATATACGCTCACTTTGCAAGTGAGCTTATATTTAACGAGACGGATTTCTTACGCCGACCCGATATCTAGTAGTATTGTTGATCGAAGCTATAAACCTTCTAATAAATTGGCTAAGTGTTACACAACAATCACGACATAAAACTTAAAAAGAATTACAATTGTAATAGATAATGGTACGAAACCCTTCATGCGCGAGTCCGACTCGCACTTGACCAGCTTTTATTTTTTTCTTAAAATAGAGAATTAATTTATGAATTAGAAATGTATAAAACAATAATCACGCTTGCTCAACTGGCAAATATATTTTTGGCAACTCGATTTAGTCAACAAAGGAGTCTTAGTAATAGGGTCCCGTTTTACCCTTTGGGTACGGAACTCTTATAAACTGCTCTAAAATACTCTGTTGTAAACGCAGAACCCGAACCATACTCAAAACGCGTGGTTTCTCGATAACCAATCACAGCGCGTGTACCTTTGGCTCCTATCAGCTGCTGGCATACCTCGATAAGCTATCTTTCTCGCACCTATGGCTACGCATAAGACTTTTTTGTAGTACTCATTTGTAAACTTTATTTACGCCTGGGAATGGTTTAAAACCGGTAAATTCGTCTGGCGACTTGCAAGTATTATTGAAAATTACTCAATAAATACGTGATTAAAATTTCAGATTGCCAAAAGTATATTTTTGGAATTTTAATAAAGTATCTTTGGAGAGGTCTGGCAATACTTCATAACCGACAAAAATGTCTGGGGTTCTTTTTTTAAGTATATAAAAACTAAATTAAAAAATTAAACAAAAATCTAGTTGCCAAAAATATGTCTTTTTTGGATATTTTTTTTGCAAATGTTATATACTGTGCAGTAACGAAATAATCGCTAACACTATACTAGACTCGCGGGACTGGACTAGCCAATTCACGAAATTATATTTTTTCACAATTTCAACTTGCCAAAAGCACCTTCCCAAAATTCGTCACAAACTCTCGGGCTAATGCGAATTTTCCTCTCTTTTTATGTTCCAAATGAAGATATTCAGACAAAAGAAGAAAAGGAACATTTTTTTATCCTTTGCAAGTAGGCAGTATTTCGTCATAGGAATCATATTTATTTATTTATAAAAATATAAGTAATGTTATAAATAAAAAAAATTATTGAATTAATTTACTGACACTAACCTTACATTTTGTGTTGCAACATTGCGTAAAAAGAAACTTGTGTCAAAAATATTCTTCGCGGGCTTTTAAATGTCAAATTATTATTGACAACAGTGTAACTCAAAAATAAATTAAACCTATTCTTTTTTCAACAAAATATTAAAAAGTGAATTGAAATTAAGATTGAATATAAGAAAATGTTGTAAAGTGTGATTTAACATTGTGATTATATTATATTACATAGTAAAAATGACTTCGTTACTATCTGCGGAACTTTCTGCTACTTGCAATGCTTTAGGAACACTTAATAAGAAAACTGGAAAATATATGATAGACGATTTTACTCTTAACACTGTTAAAGATCTTATAAGATATCTTCGACGTGACGGTGAAGATCATGAAATTCGCAGGCATCTTGGACAAACTAAGGTCTTGCAAACAGACTTAATACCAATGCTTATTGATCACTGGGAAAAAGATGAATTGTTTGATGTTACACTTAGGTATGTTTTAGTTTCTTTAAGTTAAGTAAATGTATAAAAGACGTGAATTTTATGATTTTATTAAAATTATAATTAATAATTTCACTATTTTATTATAGACTTCTTGTAAATTTGACCAACCCAGCTCTGCTTTTATATCATGAAGAAGTGCCAGTAGAAAGGACTGCACGTCATAATTATTTGCAAATACTATCACATTTACAGTACTATAAAGAGGAAGCTTTTGCTAAAGTTGAAACTTGGCAGGTTTTTGCTAAAAAGTTAACAAAGATATTAGAAATTGTAAGTACATATCATAAATCACTAATCAGTGATTTGTTACTATCATTATAACTATTTCTATTTATAAAATATGTTTAATTGTAATAAGATTGTCTATTACTTAAATACTAAACATAATATTTAATACCAGTCCGTATCTATAAGAAATTTTCCCTTTTGACCTTATATTTCTAATAGGATTGGTCTGAAAGAGACGAAGACACAGGATTGATAATTGAAAGGATTTTAATATTAATTAGAAATGTACTGTATGTGCCTGCTGACTTAGATAAAGAAAGAAGACCAGAAAATGATCCTAGTGTCCATGATCAGGTAATTCCTTCAGTCATTAACTTGTTTTGTTCTGTGTTATTTATAACTTCTAATATTCCACTTCACTATTACTCAGAGAAAAAAAGTAATTTTATAACTTTTAGTGTTTTTAGCTAATTATATTAAGTAAATATCTAGTTAAAAATTACAAAGTATTCTTTCCTCTCATGAGGAATACTGTATAATCATTATTTTAACAGTACAAGGACTTTTACTCTGTTATATTATTCATTTTTAACTGCACTTAAATGAATTTATGTTACTTCTTTCTTAGATTTATGTTAATATTGGATATTTTAAATAAATTATTTTTCTAATATAAAATCTCAAAAGACAGTTTTATTTAAAATGTCAATATGATATTTATTATGGTTTTGAGATGTTTTCCTTAATAACTATTACAATTTTTAGGTACTCTGGGCACTAAACCAAGCTGGAATCTTGGATATCATTCTGTACATGTCATCCGAAAACGAAAAGCAATATTTTATGCACATATTAGAAATTATTTCACATTTATTAAGAGAACAGAATCCAACAAGTTTAGCCGACTCTGCTTTGCAAAGAAGTGTAGACGAAAAGTTAAAAGATGATCAAGAGTTACTTATGATGCGAATGTCAGAAAGTAAAGAGAGAATGAATAAGGTTAAACAATATTCATCCACTAGGTAATTTCATTTGCAGCTTTATTTTTAACTTGCTCAAATATATATCACAAAAGTGATGTCAAAATGCACTAAATGTAAACTTTTATGTTATGGGATATTAATATATTTTAAACATGAAATATGTATATAAATTTTGTATTGATAGGAATAAAATTGCTTTATTTTATTTTTATAAGATTTTAGTTGTTAATGGTAAAAATAAATGAAATTTTTTTTTATTAAGGCATTCCCGCTTTGGTGGTACATATGTTATTCAAAATATGAAATCTATATCAGATAATGACATAATATGTCTAAAACCACTGAATAATATATCTAGCCTAGACTTTAATGGTAGTAAAAAGTCTAAATTAGTCAGACCTAAGAACAGAAGACCGACAGAAAGTGGTACAATGGAAAGAAGATCAGCATTTGCCATAAGGTAAGCTTATTTTTAACGTTATAAGTTGATTGTTTCTACATTTGACATTTTAAATATAACTATCTTTTCCGTTTTTTTGCGGATTTATTTTAATTTTCGATTCCCGACGTTTCGAATGCTTAAGGTTTTAAACGTCTCAAAGGCATTATTATAGTTGTTGCAGACTGCCTACCCACAAAATAACGAAATGAATTAAAAAAAAAAAGAAAATGGCATTAAAGGACCTTACAATATTTGTTAATTTTAATTTTAAACACTTTTATAATTTCAATGAGATTGATGATTTTTTATTGTTTTTTTTTTATTACAGGTTATTCTTGAAAGAGTTTTGTATAGAATTCCTAAACAGCTCGTATAATCCAATGATGCACTACGTGAAGGATGTACTGGTTAGAGCTAAAGCGCAACAAAACGATGAGTCTTATTATTTATGGGCAATGAAATTTTTTATGGAATTTAACAGAGGCCATAATTTTCAAGTTGGATTAGTCAGGTATTTTTTCCATATTTGACTTTTCAAGTTCTTTCTTTTTCGAAGTTAGTTAATTTTGTTAATGGCTTCAAAGCTTGCCAGTTGAGCACAGATTACTTCACCAATGTCACGTAAATAACACCTGTACTTTTTGTCTTTACATTGTATGTGCAATAGAGATTAATAAATAAAATATTTTAGTGAAACAATGTCAGTTCCGATGTTCCATTATGTTCAACAACAGATGGAAAAATATTATGACATGATTAAAGTTGAGAAAAAGAAGTTTTCGACTTGGGTGAGAAGATTGCACTTAGCGCTAAGAGCTTATAAAGAACTACTGAATACACTATTAGCTATGGACAAGAGCAGTGATGTTTCAGTGAAAGAGTCTGCAAAAGTACTCAAGAGTAATATCTTCTATGTTTTGGAATATAGAGAATTTATTTTGTCAATTTTACTTAATTATGATGAAAATAAGATGCCTAGGTTTGTATTGTTTTATGTATTTTGTTATAACTAATTGGTGGTTTTATATCAGGGTTTCCCAACCTTTTTTCATTTGAGCCTGCTGGAATTTTTATTTTTTTTATTATAATAAAACACATATTATTTTAACTATTTATATTTTCATGCCACCTTTTGTATTTTTATTACATTAAAACACACATTATTTGAACGATTTTTATTTATTTTATTTTTTATCAGTTGGGAAACAAATAGCTTTTATGATACAGATATGTAAACACAAATTATTCTTCTCATCAAACAATAGAGTTGCCACTTATAAGTAAATATGGAGTGAAAAAAATTCAAACTATACATAATATACAATTTTAATTTTAGTTCATACAAAATAAACTCCCTCTACGCCCCCTTGGATGAGAACTCTTGTTTTATTTACGTTATATAATTAAGCAGAATAAGTTTTAAAATACCTTTATTAACAATGAATACTTATTTCAGATCATATTTAGTAGATTTAGTGGAAACAGTGCATCTATTCCTTAAAATGCTTGAGCATTATTGCAAGAAAACTGGTTTGGTCGTGCAAAAGAAAGTGCGGAAAAAAACTAAATCTAAAAGTAAGTCATATTTTCTTTATTTTAAATATATCTACATCTGATCTTCTAGATTTTATTATTATAAAGGAAAAAAGCTAATACATGCTTTCTCTTTCAAGGGGACGAGAATTAATACTTAAAAATATACAAAAGAATATAGTATTTTTTATTATTCATATTTTGTTCTCAAAAATTGAAAATTAACGACAAATACGTATATAAAATTTCCCTTATTATTTGAAGAAGGTAAACAACCTGTATGGAAAAATCGAGAATAGAGAATAGTAGCATAAATAGTAAAATCACGCTACTACTTTTGCCTGTAGCATTTTTTTGCCGAGCTCTGCCTATATAATTCTTTAGTTTGTGATCTACATATATTACCTGTGCAGAAAAAGAATGCAATTAGAAATCGAGAGCCATTTAGCTTGATTATCAACATAGTATTTACAGTTTAAGTAAAAACACACAGTACAAGTTTATTTAAAACATATTTCGCTTAAAAATTTATTTAATTAAAACAAGCAAAAACATCACACCAATAAACATACACCCAAATTAAGTAGATATCTAAGGATCTGATACTTTAAAGTTGTCCAAAAACAAACTTTTAATATTAAATTACATAACACTAAGTATGTTAATTTTATTATTATTTTAGTTAAAGAATTTAAGTCTCTAAAGCTCTTATAAAAGAACTATTTCTAATAAGTTAATTTTCATACCTTTTGACTTTTTAATGAGTTGAACACTTAGCGTCGTGTAATTATAAAGAAATTAAATGAATGTATGCGCTCAACGGCGTTCGTTTTGCTATCTTAATTATGCACTTCAAAATTGTTTGATATAATACGTAAATACGTTTTTTATTAAAAAATGGTCATATTTAGTGTAAAAAACCGTAATTTATTTAAAAAGATAAAAAATTTAGCATGTTAATTTCTCAAATTAAGGAATATATGTATGTATATTGTATCTATAAACAGAGTGTCATAGAACTATGTATATACGTACGTATGTACGTACGTTGATAAAAAGTAGCCTATATGTTAATTCAGCACAAATTCACCTAAGCATGTTTAGTTGCTGAAAGCTGAACAAGCTTTTACGTAAAAACAAAGCAACAGAATGATATGAATTTTCATAAAAATGCGCTTATTATGGAAAATATATGCCACTTTATTTCATTTAATATCCTTGTACATTGAGTGAGATAAATCCTGTGGCATACTTATCATATTGTAGTCAGCTCTTTTAACGTCCCACTGATGGGCACGAGCCTTTCTCTAACACGCCAACTGTGCGGCCAAGTGTGGGTTGGCGGACTTTGTCTTTCGAAAATTTCTTAGGTTCTCTCAGATATGCATGTTTCGTCACTATGATTTCCTTCACCATAAGACAAGTGGTAATCTTGTTAGAAATGATTCGCACATGAAAATATCAGAGGTGCGAGGACCAAAATTTGAACCCACTTCGCTCGCTTTCCCAAACAATCGCGTTAACACTAGGCTACCACTGCCTTTACTTATCCTGTTACCAAGTTTTAATTATAAATCATCACCCATAGAGCAAAAACCGAAACCGAGTGCTAAACCAAAAACGATAGAACTATCGCCGTGGGAAGAGGTCAGGCCTCAAATAGCGGCAGTCCTAAGAGCCGGCATAGAAGAGTATCCGCCACCCTTCGACGCAGCCTCCGATGTGCCTATTGATCAACAAAAGTATGTATATGTATATTTCCATTCATATATAATCAGATTCGACGTGAAACTTACATAGTTGAATAGTAACATATCATAATATAGTATACACTTAATAATTAAATGTTTAAAGTGTTCGCGTGGGCGTGTGTGTATGCATGTGCGTGTGTGTGCATGCATGTGCGTGTGTGTGCATGCATGTGTGTGTGTGTGTGTGTGTGTGTGCATATGTATGTGCGTGTGTGGATGTGTGTGTGTATATATATGTGTATGTGTGTGTGTGTGTGTGTGTGTGTGTGTGTGTGTGTGTGTAGATAGGCAATAAAAGTACAACATGCAATAAATAAATTCGTATTTTACTACTAATCCTTTTATGACATATAAGTTTAATAATCGGCAAACATTCCCCTGTAGCAGCTTATCTTACGGCAAAGGCCTCCTCTAAAGATTTCCATTTTTCTCTATTCTATCTATCATATATTGTTGGTCAGCTATCTTTATAATGTCATCTTCCCAACATTTCAATTGTCTTACTCTCTTTCTTGCAACATCTCATATATCAGATAGGCAATAAACTTAATCCAAATTCGTCCAGCCGTTTCAGCATAAAGGAGTAACAAACATACACACACACACACACACACACACACACGCACTAACACACATAAAATTTCACATATCCAAAACACACAAATTTTACACGTATTTATACTGGTCTTGAATGGGACCTAGCAAGGTATACATACATCGATTCAGGTAAAAATTAAAGATTTTTCTTTTAGAATTCGCCGTTATTCAATGTTTTTCAAAATAAGATTTTTCCGTGAGAACGGTTCAAAGCCCATTTGCATTTCATTAAGAAAATGCAATGGTAGAGACAACATTTAGTTACGACATTAAATAAAACAAGACTGTCGTCGGTTAAGTCGTCTGAACTAAGTTGATATTTCTTCAAGGGTTGATTTTTCATCATAAATTTAAATATTATTATATATATTATAATACCAAGTAAAAAATTTCACTTGTGAAAATAAAATATATTGTTATTTTCAAAAATTAGTATAATAATATTCACGACATTATATTATACACATCTATATTTTATACAGATAAATACAATTGAAATGTCTGTTTATATAATACCTTTCTACTAAATGCATATGAAATTATATACGGTACCTACTTATAAGAAAAATACAATTTTTAAAAATTTTGACTGTTTTTCTGTTTGCTTATTCCGGCTAATCTCCGAAACGGCTGGACTGATTTTGACGGGACTTTCACTGACAGATAGCTGATGTTATAAGGAGTAACTTAGGCTACTTTTATTTTAGAAAAAAAATTAGGGTTCTGCTAAAAAAAAAACGTACCTAGGGACACACCCGAGCGAAGACGAAGCGAAGTGTGGTAAGACTTAAAAGATAAATATTCCAACTTTACGATGGCATTTTATGGTAAACAATTACCTAATATTAATAAAAAAAAATCTAAACAACTTTTTTTTAAATCGGTTAAAATTTATAAAAGACGACTCACGTTCCTCGCTCTATATTTCACAATTGAAATAATTCTAGCTTTGTGACTTCACAGACGACATATTGATTAATGAGACAATCCATATTAATAATACAAACCCTTTTTGTGGTCTAATGAAAAAAATGGGTAGGTAGGACTGTATCCAAAGTTTTTTCATTAATCTAACATCAAAGTAAATAGCATGGATGCTTGGGAGATTTCATAAAGCCTAAGCTTCAATTTATTACGTTTAAAAGCAGCTTTCAGACTCGCCTGTCTGGTCTAGACATTAAGGTTTCGATGCGATTCAACATTTTCTAAGTTTTATTTGCTCATTGTATTTCGTAACAAAGTTTTGATTGGCTTCTTAAATTGAATTGAATATTAAAAATAATTATATTTACGAGCCCTTAACGATTCTGATTCTAGAGAATTGCTATATTATCCTGTACATCACTATTTGATGAATTGATATAATAAAAAAACTATCCATACAGACGAATATAGAACCTCCTACTTTTTTGGAAGTCAGTTAAAAACAATATACTGTCGCTATGGGGTATATGGGGTGACGCAATGAGGCTCTCCCGACTGTCATACGTAGTTTTATATGACAGTCGGGAAACGGCATTAGGGTTGATGGATATAACTGCAACTGGGCCTCATTCGCCATTATACATTTTAGATTTACGTCAATATTTGACATTTAAAACAAAACTATCTTTTCGGATTTTTTTGCGAGAGACAGTCTCCCCCGTGATTATGATTGCTGTAAAGTGTATATATGTGTATATATGCATGCGAAACGTCGAGAACCAAAAATCAAAATAAATCCGCGAAAAAATCCGAAAAGATTGTTTTATTTAAAATCATTTGCCATTGTTATTGGCATTTTTGACAACCCTTGCATTTATCGGAAATTCCGTTAAGATCAAAGGCTCTGTCACCTACTATGGATTTTTATACTGTGCTAATATTATCAATATGAATATTCGTGAAAGAGTGTGATTTATAATAATTATCTATTACTATTTTTATTTTATTTATTTTTTTATATTTTTAGGGGAGATTGTATGAAGAAGATACAAAAATTGATGCGCGAACACAAATATGAAGATGCCGTCGGTACATTCAGAGCTGCAAGGTAAGTTTTGTCTGTTTATTAAAATAATACAGTTTTGAAGCTCTTTAAAATATATCCTTACAAAAAAATTAAAAAGAATACCTACATTTTTTTAATTATTATTTTTCTTACAGTTAAAATTAAATAAGTTCGATTGCAAAAATACATCAAGTCTCTGTAATTCCCAGCAAAATCCACCTTCATAATATTCAAAGTAATACAGAATACACAAAAGTATTCATACATTATATTTGTAAACTTTACAAAATATATTCATGTCGAGATGACTGGCATAACGAAAAGCAACCCATATATAAATAACATTTTTAAATTAGATTACGACCAACTAATATACTTAAAAGACCGCGTGTAAGGAACGCTGTAAAAATTTTCTGGTATTAAAATATACAGGATAAATTCATTTTGCTTTAAAAGCCACATTTTTTAAATATTTCTTTTGGTACTTCTGACTGGAGGTGATTTTTTTTTTATATTAACTTCGACTAACGACGGCCTTTATATGCTTATGTTATACTGGCATTGTTTATTACGTTGGAAACTACGGTTTCCATTAGGTAGTACTTTGTATTGGCTGTACAATGTAGTGTACATTTTTTTGCCATTGCAAGCATCTATATATTTTTTCATATATTATGTATATCCATATTATATGAATTAAATTTTTAGTATAGTACTAATTTGGCATCATCACATTTTTTGTTTATATCCATACTAAAGAGGCAGAGTTTGTTTGTTAGTTTGTTTGAACGCGCTAATCTCAGAAACTACTAATCCGATTTGATAAATTCTTTCTGCATTTAGATAGCCCGTTTATTGAGGAAGGCTTATATATCATCATCCTAATAACAATAACAATGTCCTCCTGACCGATTCTGGCCACGGCGGCCAATCTCATTGAGACTAGCCAACTGCGCAGGAGATATTATAGTGCAGCGCGTGCGAGGGAGAGCGCAGACACAACGTGCACTCTCTATTCCTGTCACTCTCATACGCCGGTGGGACGACACGAGATACGACCGGTGAGAGTGTCGGCGCAGGACCGACGGCTTTACGTGCTCTCCGAGGCACGGGGGTGAAACACTGCCAACTTCCCAACTCCGGGCTGTTATCGAGGCTTACTATACAGAAAGACTCAATAACTAAACTTGGCCCGACCCGGGACTCGAACCCAGGACCTCCCGGTGTGCAGCCGTACATCCTAGCCACTACACCACCGAGGCAGTTACCCAAGGGAGCGGAGCAGTAATCATAAATGTCAACTAAAAACTATATAGTAAAACTATATATATTTTATAAATATAGAACATAAACCCGCGGCAGAACGCGGCTGAAGCCACGAGTTGTGCTGATATATAATAAAACCAGATTTTAATATTTTTGTGAAAATTCTTTAGAGAAGTATGGCCTGAAGAAGGTATATTTGGAGTGAGCGGTATTCAAGAAGATGAGGAATTAGATATGCTCGAAACAATTTACAATACTGATTTGGGAGTTGAAGTTAGTAAGTACATTTTTTCTTAAAGAAAAAATAAGTTTATTTATAAAAAAATGATATAGGTATATAGGTTTTATGTAATTATAAAAATATAATATTTTTTATAGGTAGAGTTGAGGAAGAAACGCAAGAAAATTCCGAATACTATGAAGAAGGTGAGGTATTTTTAGTGTCGGCTGTAGTCTTATAACTTAGTTCTTTAACAAGCTTTTTATGTAAACATATTTAAATTATACGTACGTACGTATAATAAATAACATGGGATCTCATCAGGAATAAAAAATAGTTCATTTAAATTTTAATAGATGGTGTTATATTTATCGATTTGTTATTGATCAATGTTATATCTTGAAAATGTATATTGTGATTTAAAAATATCCTAAAAAAATATCGATAATCTAAAAATCAGCTCTAAAATCTATCGCTTTGTTAAAAAAAATAGCTTGAATTAGTAGTTGCATTCAAAAAATTTGGTATGAGATGAGTTATCTTAAATTAATATTCTAAATATTACTAGGTACATGGTTATTAGTGTACCAAATAAAAGTACTTACTTATATAAATTAACCATTATTTACTCTTTTATTTATCTTATTAGATGAAGAAGACGAAGAAGATAAATCGACAGCCGTCGTTGAAACGGATTTTGATTTTCAAGACTTTGTTCTCAGGTAAAATATTTTAGGTTATTTAAAACAAATCATGCCTACATGTAATATCTTGGTAAAGTATTATAGTTTATTTCAAAAAAACTTGATTATAACTTAAAACCTTTAAATATTATACATACGAAGCTATATGATTTGGTTGCAACCATCGACGTAGAGAATAGATTGAGCAATATTCTCATGAAATTGATTACTCTCTAGAAAGAGAGAAAGCGACTATGCGGCTAATACCTTTCGTTTATTCCAATTTGAATTTATAAATATATATGTTGGGACATTATATGTTATGTAAAGTTTAATAAAATGGAATGTTAAAAACAATATAAAATAAGGTAAAAAAAAACTGGTTATAAAGGTCTTATCTTCAAAATAATGGTACCATAATACTTTCTTAGATTTACGCGAAAATTTGACATTTTCAATAAAACTATCTTTTCGAATTTTTTTCGGGGATTTATTTTGATTTTAGGTTCCCGTCGTTTCGAATGCTTTACAGCAATCATGGTTACGGGAGAGAATAAGGTTAGAGACGTATCAAAGGTCATTATATACTTGTTACAGACAGTACCTACCGATAAATTTACAAAAATGATTTCATAAATTCAAAAATGGCACGAAAGTACTTTATAATATGTTCTGATATTTTTAATTCTAAACTGTATTTTCTTTTTAAATAGAAAAAGGCGTCTAAAACCTTAGTCTCTCAAACGTCGGAAACCAAGAATCAAAACACTATTCTGGTTGCAACAGACATGACATGAGTCTAGAACATCTAGAATTTTCTAGAATTGTCATTCAAAAGAAATAACATTTAGCTGCGTTTAAAAAGCAGTAGTAAAAACTGGTTAAGTATTTCTGTCCAAAACTGTATTTAAGTTGTTTATCACTGCGTAGAAAATCGCTTTAGCATTCATATTTGACATTTCAAAAGTTAAGGTAAGTACGTAAAAGATCAAATAGTACCGGCATTGAATTTGAATTCCCGTTTTGAAGTACCTTTTCAAATGTTATCAATCATGAATTGCACTCGTGGCAGAGGCATCTCTCAACGATTTTACAGTTTTATTTTGCATTTAAATTTAGTTTTTTTAAGCAATTAAATTTTTTGATTTTGTATTGTTGACAATTTTTGCTCGATAGCGTACAAGCATGATTACGCTCGCGTAATACGATCATAAAATATTCTATTCAATAAAGCTCAAACAAAATTTCTGTAGAAAAAACATTTTCAGTTCGAATTTCTTTATTCTTCAAATTATTTCCTAAAAAACTTCTTATGAAACTATTACGAATCTTTTTATTTTTAAATAGCGAAATCCAAGCCAAGTGAAGCGCTTATCAACAAAAAAAGTACCCAGATCGGTCCAGCCGTTCTCAAGCCTTACCGGCATTTTGTTTTTACCAGACTGCGGCGAAGACTAAAGGAGTTTTATGTGTTTGATCTGTATATATTATCGTTTCTGCGAGCCTTACTTTTTGTATGTATATCTCCGACTGCATATTACTATTCTCCTTCTTCAACTTGTTCCTTTATTTTTAGTTCGCTTTTTACGCAGTCAATTTTTATTTTTAAAGTTAATTAGCGACTCACCCTCGCTCCACTCGGTTTCGTCCCTACTTAAGTTTTATCGTTTAGTATAGATTTCTCAGAGATGAGAAATTTTCCGGCAGTAAAAAGTATCATTTATATTAACCCGGGTAACCAGCTATCATCACACCAAATTTCATCAAAATTCCTCTAGTGATTTTCCGCGATGCGCTCACAGACAGACACAGATAGATAATAATTCAAAAAAAAATATAGATTCGGAATAATGTCTATTACAATAAGATTTTCCAAAAAATGTTTAATGTACAAACTCAACCCCGAATTTTATTATATATATAGATGACTACATAGATTTCGCAGGTGAACTTTTCGTGAGAACGACTTAACCGATGTAAGTCAAATTCGAAATAAACATACCTTACATCTTCAATTTTACATATAGGCTATATTTTATCGACATACCAACGCTAACGTAAGTGCATATATCAAACGGAACTTTTAAGATATTTTTAACATTTCTAGATTCTGCCATCAACGCGTAGTTAGTGCTTGTGTGTGTTTATTAGAAGGCTATGAGAAGAATTTATCATACACCAACCATTGTATAGTAAAGATGTTGCATAGAATAGCCTATGACAGTAATCGTCCTGCTATGATGTTTCAAGCAACACTGTTTTTAGTGTTTCAGAAGATCTTGAATAACCCTATCCCAATATTTAAGGTAAGTTGTAGATTATATATTTTATCTTTGTCAGTAAATACATATATATTTTTACAGGTTTTTTATATGTAGCATCGTGTGTGGTAGATTTTTTATCAATTTTATCTATTACTTCACTGAGCTCAAAATGCTATAATAATTATTGATAAAAGCTTTTTGTTTAGGAAAATCGTGTTTGAACGATTTACGTGCATTATCGGCAACATATATGAATTTTTCGTGCAATTCTATGTAAGAGTTCCTCTCCAATGAATTTTCATCGCCCTACTTTGATAATAAATACCTGCTAAATACTAGAGGATCTGTAGTTATAGGTTCAAACTGTCTCTTGTTTTTCTAGTTGGCTTGTATGGTCATAGTACTATAGCATCTCATGATAATATATATCTAAGAAGATAATCCTACTAATGTTATAAATGCGAAAGTTTGTGAGGATTTATGGATGTCTGGATGTATGGATGTTTGTTACTCTTTCACGCAAAAACTACTGAATGGATTTTCATGAAACTTTATAATAATAAGCACATACATCAGAATAACACACCTACTTTTTATCCCGGAAAAAATCTCGTGGGATAGATTTGTTTTTGTTTTTCTAGAGGCGAACCCGAACGACGCGAGGGTGAGCCACTAGTATTCCATATATTTCGACTACCTAAAAATAAAGTAATCGTCACACCCCGAAAATAACAATTATATCTACTTCATTTTACTTGTACCGAAATTAGTAGGTATCTTAAAACCTTTAATATTTGGTTAGATAACGATTTAAGCCCGAGTTTAAGGCAAATTGTTGTTGACGAAAAATTATTTGTATTTATATTACAAAATGCTCAAATATCTTAGTAACATTCAGTATCATTATTTTTATACTAGTGACTTATCCTCGCTTCGCTCGGGTTCTTCCCTTGCTTCACAATACAAACTTTTATCCTCATTTTCACCCCCATAAGGGATGATTTCCGGGATAAAATGTATCCTATGTCCTTCCAGGGTCTCAAACTATCTTCTTACCAAATTTCATCTAAATCAGTTCAGTAGATCCACAGATTACCCCCTACATCGTCACAAACTCAGAAACTTTACCTCTTTACAATATTAGTACAGATATCACATTTCATTTTAATAATTTTTTAACTTTAACGTAGGTAAAATTATGTAAAATATGACCATATCTTTTTAAAAACTTGCATTTTAAAGGATAATAAGATTAAAATCGCGTATATTATCTGCTAGGATATGATAAAAACGACTTAATATTCTCATGTAATGGCTCAAAAGTTATAACATCGTAGCAGAGTTAAGCCGGCTTTATATTATAAAGCTGCCATGCTGAATTTGTTTCATAACATTGGTTTTAGAGACAATTTTATATGTAAATTTCTTTAATGTCTTATTTATATATAGATTCTGGTTTTCATTTCTAATTTTTGATCATTTAAATTTATATATAGCTAAGAGACTCGAAAGAAGACACGTTTGGAATATATAGTACCTACTTTACTGACGCGACTAATACAACAATAATTTTACTCCGTTAATTCCAAGACTCAGATTGAATGTTTATGTAATAAATATAAAAAAAATAATTAATTTCAACATTTTTCTATTATTTACCTAGAATTAGGTCATAGAAATAGGGCTCGGAACCGTTTTAAAAAAACGCGGTTAGTTTCGGTAAGTAACGGTTAATTCAGCACTCGTTCATGAACCGGTTAATAAAGACCAACAGCTTAATGTACCGAAATAATAATGGTTATTCTTAGAGAAAGGTTAAGCTTAGGGTTTGATACCGAAATAAACCGGTTAATTCCAGAAACCTCAATATAATCACTAAGTACGTGCGAGTACATACTAAGTAATTCACCATTAGCAAAGATTCGCCAAATATAAACGCACAAAAACTCATTTTAACCGATAAATTTTCAAACATACATACAACCTAAATTCGTAAAAAACTTCACCGTTTTCCGCATTTTAATCGGTTAATGATCATAACTAACACCTTAAACCGAAAAGCCTTTCCGTTTAGCCAATGACCGACACTGGATTAAAAATTGAACTGGTTACCGAGACCAGCATAGAAAGTTCATATATTTATCACATTAAAAATCACTACGTCCTTTTTGAAGGAAACCTAGCCTAAAAACAAAATAACAACAAATAATATCCTAGGGCTCATGCGGTTAACTTCAGTAGAGAGACCGCCCCTAACCGCTTATCTGAATAAAACGAGTAAATACACTAAGGGGAGAAAATTGCCACGAACAGTCTAGCCAATTGGCAAATCTTGAAGGAAATAGAACAAATCTGTCGTATAACGAATTACAGATAAACAACTGTGTATACGTATAAAATTGTCTTCACAGCGAGATGAATCTACCGACAATATTTAAGAGGCCCTGTTCATAACATTTTATTTCAATTTTTTTTTTAATTTTATATTAAGTACGATTACGCGTTTCAAATATTAATAATAAACAAACTGAAAATACGTTTATTTATCCTATACACTAGGCAGATTCAAATTGTTGTACTTACGGTAATATGTGCTAAAAGCAACTTCTCCGCACAAAGAAAATCAGAGAAATTCAAAGAAAATGACTGACGTATGGACAGACATTAGTCTGTTTTTCTTGTTATATGTTCATTTATGTAACAGTATATTTATACCTTTTATATTATTTTTATCGCTCATACATCTTCTGGCACTTATTTGATCATTTGATCGTTACTTAACACTATCTCTCACGTCCATGGGTTGACTGGAACGAAACTCTTTTAGGAATAAATCCACTTTTATCTTTGTCATTTACTATGCAATGTCTATATTATTTTTCATAAGTGCAATAAAGATATATATTTTACTTTACAAGTCTACACAAACATTCTTCTAGGCCCATTTAATACAAAAGCGGCATCGAACATATGTCGGCAATATTGTATTGATATTGTCGGTATACGGGGAAAGGAATTTACTGTGTCCTATCTCGCTGTTTCACTTGGGAAATAGAGTACATATATACGTTGATACTAAAATACACAGTATACAGTGTATATTCGAGTACAGTGCCACTAAATATGTAGGTATATGAAAAATCGACTTCAGACAGCTCATTTAGTTTAGAAACATGTTATTCTACAATGGACAAGTTTCCAATTTCTTTAATGAATTAATTATAAAAAATAAAGTAAACTATAACAAAAATATGAAAGAATTATTAAAATATCTCAACAAATGAAAAAGTTATGAAATTTTAAAGTTGCGCTTGGAAAAATAATTTCGTGACATCACACTACCTGAACGACCGACATTTAAATTAAAAATAACATTACTATTAAATAAAAACCAAGCAGTTGTACGTAAAATAACTAGAAACAGAGCGAGAGCTCACTTACGACTTAGAAACAACAACACACAATTGAATGATATTATGTTTTGCGACTATCTGTTAGGTAAAATGACGTTACACTCGAGTGAGAGACCGCATTCGTTGTGCATCAAAATACTTAATAATTAATGTCTCAGTGATTTATATTACATTTCAAAAAAAATCCCTGGCTTATTAGATTTGATCTATAGTTATTTTAATTCCATTGCGTTAAGTATAATATTAACAACACATAAGACTTCTCCATTGTTGAAATATAGAAATTTTAAAATAGTCAAATGTAATCGTTATATTATAGGATTATAATATTTTTCTAGGTAATTCCCGTTTACTTTTTTAGATTTTTATTCTTCAATGATTGTAGAATGTCATCTTATCAAATCGATTATATATACAGTTCTCATTTTGGCGACAATATTCGTTAGCACACTTACATATATTTAGGATTTTCTATTCTGTTCATTTAAAGTGCTTTTTAACTTATCACAATCGGTGACGTTAGTTTTAATCATTTTCGCTATTTCTTTATGTTCCGGATTTTGCCATCTACGCTCACTTGATTGTTTCACACTCTGTACCTACATAAAATATAAACAAGAGTATGCCATGCCGTACAGAAACGGCAAAAAATGTTTTTAAAATGTATCGAGTTTTAAATGTAATCTTCATTCGACAGGAATTGGAAAAGTTCGCCATATTTGTTCTAAGGAAATTCGCTGAAATGGCATCGAAGAGTAGCAAAGTTTTTATCGAGCTGTTATTTTGGAAGAACTCTAAAGATTCTGTCGAAATCGAACACGGTTACGACCTTTACAACGATCCCAGGTAAGTTTTCTATTGAAATGGTGTTAGTTTTTAATGACTGTTTGTTTGTACAGTTCAATTTAAACTTTTAATTCATTTTTTTTAGTTTTTAAATTATTAAATTCATATGCGTAATTAACACTTTTTGTCTAATTACACAGTATTATTAAATTTAGAATTACACGATTAAAATGATAATTTTATATTGATTTTTAAATACATATTATATTCTTTCTAATTTGAATTATATTATAAATGCTATTTTGTATTTTCCTCATAGATTTTAGATTTCCAATATAATATTAGGTACTTTCTATAAGCAAACATATAGAAAGCATAAAGGCCAAGGTTACCCAACTATCTTGTTATGAAAATACCAAAAAAATCGTATATTCTTACATTATTCAAATGACAGTCGTTCCGCTTGCCAGTACGCGCGTCGAAGACCATCAAAAGATCTCTTTTTTAAGATTTTTTCATGCAATTGCCTATATTTCCATTTCATTAGAATTTCAAAATTTCTCGAAAGTATACATAACAGGGCTTATTCTTAAATATTGTTACTTATACAACGATTTAATATTTATTTAATTTAATATATTATAAGAGCTTTATTATTCTGCTTAAGTGTATGAAGTAAATAATTATAAGCTATTGTAAAAAAAATTTTTAAATTTCAACAAATATACATCGAAACTATCGAAGTAAAAAATAGATTTAAAAAAGCGTGTTTGTGTGTACTTATGTACGCACGTAACGTAAAGTTATACTTCTTTGGCGTAACAGAACAAAAATAGCTAAAGATTTCATCCCGTATGTCACAACTCTCTGTTTGTAAAAGGAATGCAGCTAACTTCATCATGTCGCTTTCAACTAACTTCATCATGTTGCTTTTTGGCTGTCGGTGTGCGCGCGTATCGTAAAAATATTACTCTCATATTTTTTTCTAAACGTGCCAAAAGAAGCATAACTTCAAAAAATGTGTAAATACGTTTTATTTACATTGCAATATTAAAATATTATTTAAAAGCTTATTTTTACGGCAAGTTGTTTTATTTCAAAATCATAGGTATTTTATAAGGAACTGTAAACTCTAAACAAACGGAAACATTTACGATACAATTATTTTGCGATGATTGACATTAAGTGGCTGATATAAATCGAGCAACGGAATTCATTCCCAAAGGAACGTTGAACCGCGGAGAATTTAATAAGGACAGAACAAAAGAAATAAAAATCTCATTTAAAACTTCTTATTGTCTAAATTCGTAATTAGTGTCAAGCTTCATTGTAGGCGTAATTCACCTGGTACTTAATTTTATTTTAAAGAATGAAGGTTTAATTCGAAAAGATAACATTAACGTTCGCAATAAAAGATAATACTTCGACAGTAATTTTACTCATTATTTTATTTTTGTAATACATTTTTATATATTTTCTTATTAAAATAACTCTAATTGATAAGTAGAATTCGAGACGGGTGGCTTTTAACCGACTACGGCGAAGCCCTAAGGAGGATTATGTGTTTGATCTGTATGTATATGTATATGTGTATGTATGTCAGATACTATATTGCTTCGTAAATACTAAACGGTTTAATCGACTCAATTGACGATATTCTCAATAGGCGCAGACATACGCACGCACGCACGCACGCACGGAACGCACGCACGCACGCACGCACGCACATATATATGTGTGTGTATGGCCAATTACTATTTACATAATATTAATAAATTAAAAAAAAATCTTTGGGCTTAAATATAATTTGAACAATTTATTTAAATCAATTTGCATTATTAATTTAATTAGGTATTTTGTCATTTTAAATGGATAAAGTTTTCATATAATTTACATATATTATAGGTATATCAAATCAAATCAAAATATACTTTATTCAATTAGACTTTTCCAAGCACTTTTGAATTGTCAATTTTACATTTTATGATGAAATTAAATTAAACGTCAGTATAGTCAATCCGTGAGGAATATATAACAAGGTATATCTCACAAAATTAAACAATAAACCATTCAAAAACACCTTAGTTGTTCTACTATAATTGTTATTTCCTACCTTCCTGAACGTTTATTTTACTACCTCCCTATTTAATACACATAATATAAGTAAGTATATTAGAATACATACGAAAAGTTGCATAAATTCAATTAATATAAATGAAGGTGCGAACTGAGTGAAAACGTCAAAGCTTTGACTGCGCAAGTGAAATTGTGATAAATTGTATGTCAGGGTTCATTTTTTTAAACAGATCTCACCATTTTTGTGTACCTACTTTTTATTTTGTTCGTAAATGTACATTCATTTTTATTAATGCCTCGATATATCACAGTGACGAAATAATAATTAATATATAGCTTACTTAAAATAATACCTAAAACCTATAAGTTCCACACCGTATTCCATCGATCACTTAGGTATAATTATTATTAGTAGTCGATGCCGTATTCATAACATTATAACATGTATATCAAGCCCATAAAAGGGTGTGAAAAGGATGCCGAATCTTATATAAAAATCATATCTTTCTGGTAAAAATTTCCGGCAAAAATAATAATAATGTAAATCTGCTAGAACCTGGGAATTAATAATCTTCAATGCAAATAATTTAAACACATATCTCGACGTGTTTCTAGAAAATTCTCGTTAGGAGACAAGGGGCTTATCCTTTTTAGGAAACAGAGAACATTTCTATGTTTAATATGTTTTTGGGGCAATTGAAAAAAATAAATAGGTCAAATTAAAACAAGTAACTATATATACATATGTAAATAAATATGTTGGGACATTAACACACAGCGCCATCTAGTTCCATGGTAAGCTACGAGGCTTGTGTTATGGATACCAGATAGTTGATACACTACACATATATAACTTTGAATACATACATATTATAAATATAAACACCCATGACTGGAGTACAAACATTCGTCATCACACAAATGAATGCCCCTAGCGGGACTCGAACCCGCGACCGCTGGCACAGCAAGTAGGGTCACTACAAACTGAGCCAAACGTGTTGTCAAAATATGTATATGTATATAGCCTTCCATACATTATCCAGTAGGTTTATAATTTGCAATAAGACACTAATGAAAATAATGCAGGAAATGTTACCATAAAGTTGTTTCACTCAAATTAATATAAATGGTTGTGTAAACTGGGTGGAAACGTCAAAGTTTTAACTGAGAAAGGTGAAATTGTGATTAATCGCCCTTCAACAGGGATAAGCCGGGCAACTCGCAGTGGACTGAGGAGCAGGAAGAAGAACTACGCCAACTGTACATGGAAAACCAGACTAATCCCGAAAATGATCTGGGTGAGTGTACATCACCTATATACCTCTGTCTATTATATAGATACTCGTATTTATTATTATAAATGCGAAAGTTTGTAAGTGTGTGTATGTTATATTGTTACTGCCTGTAAAACGGCGAATGGATTTAGATGAAAAGTACACATAATATAGAGCAGCGGTTCCCAATTTTTTTGACCACGAAACCCTAATTGATCATAATTGATTATAATTTCATTTTAGCGGATCCCCATTTTGATAATAATTACGTTAATCGTAACGTTGTTGGAATACTTTCTTGTTTGACTTGAAAGAACAAATCATAAATGAAAAATATTTATAGGTACTTATAATAATATAATAAATAATAATATATTTTATTGTACCAAAAATAAATATAAGTAATCTAAATATTCGATGTGATGAATGAATATTTCACATTTTTATAATAGCACTAAAATTAGGCGTCATGTTTACCCTGTGACCCTTCGACGACGTATTTACCCTGTGACCCTTCCACGGAACCCTGTGGTTCCGCCGACCAGTATTTGGGAACTGCTGATATAGAGTATGACTTGGAGTAATTAGACAACGACGTAAATCGTATATCGCTAGTGAACAGTAAAGGAGTCTGCCCACTACACCGTCTCATACTATGACTGTGCTAAGACCGTGTCAGGCAAAAAAATATTCTTTGTATTGACAAGTATGGGACTCTGCCCACTAGACCGTTCCGTCACCGACCGGCCGTAATAGTGAACATACGCAGCACTAAAACCGTTATGTACGGGTATGACACAGTTGATACGGTTTAAGTGGGGTAGTAGTCCGTGCCATGCTCGTTTCCGTGCCTGATACGTTCATAGCACGGTCATATTATGAGACGGTGTAGTGGACAGACACCTTAAGACGCTAAGTCGCTAGTAAAGTATGTATAATATATGTAGTTAAAGAAACAATACAATTTTATTTCTCACTAATAGTCTCACAGAAAACCTAGTTAAAATATCCAGTAAAATAAATTTTGCTGTTATTTTAACACACACTTCGCAGAACATGAATGTTATTGCGTAGTTAACGAGATCACCTCGAAATAGCTTTTACAACTTTATGGACTTATAACGTAAATTTTATATACAAGTATAATTTTCGTATATTTTAAATATACTAGTTTCAGCGTTATTATTGATTAATATCTTTAGATACGTGATTTCTAATAATTTTAATTTGAATTTCGTATTAATATTATTTATATGCATTAATTTGGTTTTTTAGAAAGGAGGCTTAAAATTTTAGACGCAAATATTGCTAAAACACGGTTCTAACACAACAATGCAATAATCAATAACATTACCGAAGCTCAGAGCTGCAATTCCATTCGGTGCTTAAATATCGATTCAGGAAACATTCACCGTGTCAATAGGCCTTAATAATAGACGCTAAATAGGTCATTCGAATTAGACAAACCATAAATCGATTGCAGAAACCACAATAGTATGCGCACTACTAATCTGTTACATATACGTGATCTAATGAAGTACCTACCTAGT
Organism: Brenthis hecate; assembly: GCA_951806755.1. Taxonomy (NCBI): domain Eukaryota; kingdom Metazoa; phylum Arthropoda; class Insecta; order Lepidoptera; family Nymphalidae; genus Brenthis; species Brenthis hecate. Next base: position 3,522,898 of record OX638267.1, on the reverse strand, counting down.
TATGTATGTAGAGGAAGTATATAAGCTTCAATGAAAACCATATTGGTTGCTGTTGATTTTATTTATGGACTCTGTTTTACTGTACTACATATCTATAGACTAGCGGCTCACCCTCGCTTCGCTCGGGTTTGCCTCTAGGAAACCAAAGCGCTATCCCACGGGAATCGTACATTTTTTCGGGATAAAAAGTAGCCTATGTGTTATTCCAGACTATATCTATGTGCCAAATTTCATCCAGATCCGTTCAGCCGTGAAAGAGTAACAAACATACATGCTCACAAACTTTCACATTTATAATATTAGTATAGGTATAGATATAGATTTTACTCCTTCCATTAAAATTCTAAAATATCAACTTTTTATATTTAGCGGAGAGTTTTGAATACTAATTCTATTCGACTGTTAAATATCTTGGCAATCGCTAGTTATCTATTATTTTCTTTCATTGTCTACATTATAGCTACGCAATTCGTTCGTTGATGTTAATAATAATTTGATAAAATATACTTATATCTAGTTACTTACACTATAGTGTACATTTTAATGACTTATTTTTTTAAATAACAAGGCGGGATATGTACTATTGCCATAGCATAATCTTTCATTTCTTATGTAACAGAAGGTATTACGTACATATCAACACAAAAAACCGTTAAACATAACCCGTAGGCGTTATTACAGTTGGAGATTACATAAGACAGCGCAAAATCTAATGATGATTATGTGACAAGTTACCTTCTAGATAACTACTCCAATTCTGCGGTCATAAAAAAGAAGGCCGCAACTTCGTTAAAGTTGATTTCAAGATATTTGAAGTTTTGGCTTAGTACTTAGTGGTAATTTTGACGTAGTTACGATGAAAATGATTATGGTATCTCCGGATTCATAAGACTTTGTGCTTTATGAGTAAGACTATCAAGTAGCATTTTTTTTGCTGATTCCGAATCTGCATTTAAGTGATTTTTGACCAAATTGCTAGTTAGGGCCTTCTTTATTATGACGGCAAAATGAAAGAAATGATGGGAAATAGTATAGATACCTATGTATAAAAATCAAGTAATAGATAATTTTGTATAAAATATCATATTAAGTATTTTTTTCTATAGTTACCTGTTGTTTTGTACTAGGAACTACTATTAACATAAACATATTGTGTTTCAATTAGTCAGTTCAGATTTCTTTTTAATTTAAAAAAGTAACTGAGTTTTTTTCGAATTAGAGCATTTTCTTAATGTGTTTTGTAACAAATTAACACAAAAGCCTCTAATATTTTAAATAAGAAAAATAATCAGTAGGGAGAGAGGAGTATATAGTTTAAAACCTCTACGACGCTGTTGAATTGTTTTCAATTTGGGATAAACAATATGTATTTAAACAATTCGGGATTTTTTTGATATTTTTTTCAATTTTAGTAGATACTGCTTTTAATACTAGTAACTTCTCACGCTTGGCTCAGGTGCGTCCCTAAGCTAGAATAACTCAGGAATGCATAAAAGACAAACGCCCAAAGAAAAATTCCTTTTAATTGGACCAGAAATCTACACAGACATATACAGAATAACCCACCAGAGTTTCGTCACAATCGGATCAATAGTTTATGGACGTATAGAGGACAAACATACGAACATTCATTTTTATTTATATAGATATATAAAAAAATTACATTTCATTTTTATCCTTTTTCGTTATAACAGATGTGATTGATTGGATTTTGGAGAATTTAATTGTACAAACTCGAACACGAAGAAGCGTTATAATGAAACTAAAGGAGCTAGGTCTTATATTTAAAGCACCGACCAAGAAAAGTAATCGAGAGAGGAAAGAAAAGGTGTCGTTTGAATTTACCGAAGAGGAAGATAATATATTGACAGAACTCTGGAAACAATACGGTGAATCTAAGGGTAAGTGTTACTATTATCTGTTATTGATTTTGACGACACGTTTGGCTCAGTTTGTAGTGACCCTACTTGCTGTGCCAGTGGTCGCGGGTTCGAGTCCCGCTGAGGGCATGCATTTGTGTGATGAGCACGAATGTTTGTAATCCAGTCATGGGTCTTTATATTCTATTATATTTATAATAAATATGTGTAGTGTATCAACTATCTGGTATTCATAACACAAGCCTCGTAGCTTACCGTGGTACTAGATGGTGCTGTGTATTAATGTAAAAACATGTTTATTGATACAAATATTTTTAACCGACTTAAAAAAGGGGACTACTAAATTAAATTACATTTTTTGTGTATGTTACCCGATATCTTTACTAATGTGAACCTATATTCAAAATTGTTTTTTTATCATGAATACATAATTACCACACAGGTGGTTCTATATATTTTTTATATATGTTGTAACTCTATGGACGGATTCCGTAAATTGAGCGAATGGACCTTAACTATTTATTAATACTAATTTGTAGTAATAATGAGAATTACATAAAATAACATTATAACAATCTTGTTCAAAGATAGATAAACCTAATTTTAATTTCACCTTTGCTGTTGATTTTTATATAAATTGGTTATAACTTAGAAGGGTTCTTGATCAGACAGATATCCTATTATTACTAAACTAGCAACTTACACTCGCTTTTCTCGTGTGCGTCCCTAGGTTCTGCTCAAAAAATTAAAACTTATTTAATTTTTTTGATTAGAACCTTAATTATTTTTCTAAAATAAAAGTAACCTAAGTTACTCCTTTAACATCAGCTATCTATCAGTGAAAGTCCCGTCAAAATCAGTCCAGCCGTTTCGGAATTTAGCCGGAACAAACAGACAGACAATATTAAAAATTGTTTTTTTTTCTCATAAGTACCGTATACAATTTCATATGCATTTAGTTAAAAGCCTTTATTTTGACATTACAAACAGACACTGCAATTTTATTTATCTGTAAATATTTAATACCATAAACGTCTTAAAATACCTATTAATGCGAAAGAGCTTTAAAACTAATCAACTTCATAGGAAATTGGATTAGACTATTCATCAAAAAACGAATCTCACGTAAATCTCTCGAATAAGGTAATTTTCATATAGGCAATGTTCAAAAAGACTAAATGAACTAAGAGATAAAATATTACATTTAGGGTTGACACTTTTGTAGCAGTAAGTTACCATTATTATTAACTTTACCATTTATTTAGTATGGTAAATTCATTTTATACAAATATACTAATAATAATTTAACCCCTTTAACGTCCCACTGCTTGGTACAGGAATGTCCTTCCCTTCAATGTCCACCACACAAAATTCGCAAAAATCAAACGTTCTACGAAATTCAGTTAGGTTCTCTCATACATATTAATGAACTAACTCGACTTAAATTATTAATATGCAATAATATATTATTTTTATTAGTAGTGATAGTCCATTGGTCCGCTTAGGAAAATAAGCAAAACGGGTTCGAATCCCGGGCCTTCCACCTTATATTCTCATATGTAAACCATTTTCAACATCACTACCACTCGCCTTACATGTGTTAAGAAACTAGTTTAAAAAAATATGCTCAGTTCGCCCGCACTCGGCCAGCGTGGTGGACTATGGCCTGATCCCCCTCGTACTGAAGGGAGGCCCGGGCCCCGCAGTGGGACGTTAAATATGGCTGAGTACAATATATTATTATGACTAGTATCCCTACAAGCAATAGAAAAATTAATTAAGTACCAACCCTGACCACCAATGGTTCCGTGACAATATTTTATTTTCACGAGCTTAAAAAGCTCCCGTTCAGTTTCATAGTTGATTTTTTTCTTACGGTGTACATTAAGGATTTATATGAACGTTCCGACCGTTTCAAACTATAAATTCTCTACCGATATTTAATTAAAGCCAGATTAAGTGCACTCTATACTGTAAAATCTTTACTAATATAATTACAGTGTACATATATAGCTTTAGTGGTATTTGATAGTGTATGGTTTTATTCGCGAGTAACAAATTTAGATCTAAATCGTTATAGCTAGTGTTCCTATTGTTATAACTGACTCCAAAAAAAGAGACCTTACAATATTAATAATAAATATAATCGGTAAAAATTGAGATTTTTAGCTTTTTATACATTTTTATTTAACTTGCAATGTTTGTTTGTTCGAATCAAATCTTGCAACTAAATTTTATAGCAGTTATCCTCAATCGATTGTGCTGATGCATACACGTTTAGTTTGATGACAATGCATGGGTTAGCTAAGTGACGTCATTCTAAATCCAATATGGTGGACTATGGTTTTTTGTGCACCCCCATGATATTTATATTAAATCAAAGGGTTTGCTGGGGAGCGTACAAATAAAATAAAAAATAATATTTTCTTTATAAAATAGGTACTTAAAACTATGCATATATAATATTGCAAAAACTTTGCTTACTTTTAAAGTCGTTAATAGATGTTACAAACGCTTTTCTCGGTTATAATGCAAATACAGTCACTTATAAAGAGTTTGTAAAATCGAAATCTAAAGCGTGTCTTTATATTTTAGATGCCTTAGGACTAATAGTTGCCAGAATGCCAAAAAAACGTTCAAAAAAAAGTTACAAAGAACGTCTGACACAGCTAGGCTTCATACAAATCAAGCGTAGGAAGAAACAGGACACTAAAAGTGAGGATAAATCGAACGGTAAGTTTCCAATTGAACTCGCTGCAGTATTTCCTTTTATGTCCAACATATTTTCATTTGAAAACTTGTACTGAAGTCGTTATTTGTTACTTTGTGTATTGTTTCGTTTTTGAACTTTTTCCTTCTTTTTCGATGTTATTGTCATATATAATAGTATATTGTATTTTATAAAATAATATTTGCTTATCTATTACCTTTTAATTTTTGTATATGTGTAAAATATTTTTATACCTTAAAACGTAAAGTAGTAAAAAGCATCCTAATCATCTCCGCAGTAAAAAGTATCCTATATGTTGACCCGGATAACCAGCTACCATAATACCAAATTTCATCAAAATCCATCCAGTGGTTTTCCCAGACAGCAAACAAAAATTTTAAAATCTCTAAAATAACTCAATAAGATTTTTCATAAAATATTTAATGTACACATTCGACTCAGAATTTTATGATATCTATACATATAATAAAATTGTAACTAAGCTGAATCTGTACATTAGATATTTTTTGGAAAATCTTATTGAAATAAAGAGGCCGAATCTATAATTTTTAGAATTTTTGTGTGTCTGTCTGTTACCGCATCACAGAAAAACCACTGAACAGATTTTGATGAAGTTTGGTATAATGATAGCTGGTCCGGGTCAACGTATAGGATACTATTTACCGCGGGAAAATGTCTCATTTCTAAGAAAAATTACAAAAACTGCAATGTAAAAGTATATGTTAAGCCTAAGAATTTAGTTTTTGGTCATCTGAACGTGGGCGGAGCCGCGGGCAATGCTTGTGTACCTATAGATAAGATGTAATTAATACTTCGTATACGAATCCTATATTAAGTATTCTTATATAAATGGAGGAGAAACACTTTTTACATAATTTGACGTTGATTATAGCTTTTGTTAAATAAAACTTAATATATTTATAATAGCAATAATATTATTTTGCACGTTTTAGAAAGTTCATCGGGTTCAGAAAATTCTAGCTCAGACAGTGAAAAAGATGTCACGCCTTCGTCTAAGCTGAATATAAAACCCAAGAAAAAACCTACAAAAGAAAGTAAATCAAAGAAAACAACAAGAAATATGGAATTAAGTGCTAATGAAATCGCTAAACTCTTGGTTAAGGTTGTGGATAGCGGTGAGTGTATTTTACATACAAATTGTCACATCAATGCCTATTTGTCCAAACGGCCAATTTACCTATGTACGTTTTAACGGTTAGTATGAAATATAAATCTTTGAATTTTTCTGCTTTTTTGTACTGTAATATTATTATTATATAGTATTATACATATAAACCTTCCTATTGAATCACTCTATCTATTAAAAAAACCGCATCAAAATCCGTTGCGTAGTTTTAAAGATCTAAGCATACATAGGGACAGACAGACAACGGGAAGCGACTTTGTTTTATACTATGTAGTGATTAAGGTATAAATAAGCATCTTTAATTTTACTATATTTTTATCATTTTAACATACTAAATACTATATTTTTTTGTAACTTAATAAAAGAGAAGTCGATTTTAACTTTGTTCTGACTAACATACAATAATTTCATCGCATCCAACTGACCTTACGATTAATCCTAAAGACGAATACCAGAACTTTTGATGGCTACTATTATAGTAAATTGTTAGAATGAGCTCATTTGAATCGTTTCGACGACCCCAAACTTTACATTTAGTCAATAGTGTGATGTACAGTTTTTTTTAAATATAATTATTATATACCTACCTACCTACAATATATGTATATGAGATAGTTTACTACATCTAAAACATAGCTTGAGCTTATCATAACCTTACTAAAAATGATTGGTCATATTTGCTAAGTGCTAACTAAATTAATAAAGTCGCATGTGAGTCCACAAGAAGAAATTAGTGTTTTACTTATATAAAGTATTGAGTGAAACTCTTAACTTTTAAGCTGAGACTTCACTAACTTAAGTTTTCTAACAATTGTTAGATGTTTGCAACATGAGCTCATGTATATTTTGTTTCGTTTATTTTGTTTCAATTACTTTGCTAATAAAATTTATCATAAAGTTTTCCAATCTCTTGATATTTTGCTTCAAACATATTTAGTTGGTTGTTTCTTGGATTTAAGGGATAAGTATAATTCATGGATGTGTACTGGTTTTTGTACAATTTGATTTATAACTTTGACACGTGAAAATTTTAAATCTTTTACAATAATAATATATAAATAAATATTTTTAATTTAAACACATTTTTACGCACATGTAGGTTTTCATATAACTTCTAGGTCAAGGTAGTAATCGATTTTAATCTACTTCTGACTCGTACAATAATTTCATAGCGCCATACTGATCTTTTAATGGCCCATATTTACCTTCTTTGGATAGTAATAATTTGGTTTATAACTGACAAGTAAAAATTTTACATCCAATCATTACAATTCTATTAGCAATATTCTTTAAAATTGATATATAATGATTTTGTAAATATGGAAATAATTGCACTAATATTGGCTTGTTTCATTAATCTTAATAAATGATTATCATTTCTCCTCACGCTATTTGCCAAAGTGTTACTTCACGCACTTTAACGGCTTAACGGATTTAAATGGAGTTTAAAATGGAGGTGGCGTATATCGTCGGATTAATATATGTATAATTTTTTATCGATGTATCTAACTAATTTAATCTACTAATCCATGCAATCGTCTAACGAAAGCGTTTAGCCAGAGTAGTCATAAAGATGTTGGAGACGTGAGTGAGAACCCGACTGTCATACATACTTTTATATGACAGTCGGGAAACGGCTTTATGGTTGATGAGGATATCAAATCATAATATACTTTATGCAAACAGACTTTTAGAAGCGCTTTTGTATCTTTAATTTTACGTTTTAAAATTAAATTAAATTCAGTGTTGTTAGTCTGTGAGGAACCTTTGGTTCGGTGGTCTGCTGAAAAGAGCCGGAGAGAAACTCGAGAATTGCTCTTTTAAAATAATATTTGTTTACAAATTGAAAGAGCAATCACTTGCTGTATGGATTTTTATGCTGTCCTACTACTATGTAACTAAAGCGGAAAATAAAAACCAATAAAATAAAATAAAAACATATTAATAATCTAGGTCTAGAAGAAGCACTAAAATGGTTAGCAGAGAATCTAGAAGAGGTAGCCTTAGATCAAGAAGCAGAGGGTTTTGATCCAACAGCAGAAGGAACACCGTTAGTTCCCATCTCAAGTGACTCGGTGGATGCTATGGGCAATGATTTGTTCGTACGAGTTTTGAAAAGTATTGGTGTCGTTCCGCCTGCTGATGAACAGGTATGATTATTCTTGTAAAAGGTTTCTATGATTTTGGCTTAAGTTATTCCTTTAGTAAGGGTATAAATATCTTGTTTTAGTTATATCGTTATTTTATTATTTTCGTAAGCTAAGCTAAGAAATATAGGACGATTTTTTCAAGTGGACGTAGCAAAATTTGGAATTACACAAAATAGTGAATAATTCTAAGAAATCACGACACCATATTGCTGGATTAGTAAAATATATTTATGTCAAATACGAGCCATTTTCCTTTACTTTTATTATGTTCATTTTTCGCTATATCGTGTAATCTCACATTTAGTAACATTTAGTCTATTACAATAGAGACACTTCAAAATTATTTATTAAGGATTTAATAATTTAATTGGTGAATGATGACACGTTTGGCTTAGTTTATAGTGGCTCAGTTGTACTTGCTGTGCCAGCAGACTCGGGTTTGAATCCCGCTGGGGGCATTCATTTGTGTGATGAGCACGAATGTTTGTATTCCAGTCGTGGGTGTTTATATATTTATAATATGTATGTATTTAAAGTTACATAGGTATACGTAATATATCAACTACCTGGTATCCATAACACAAGTCTCGTAGCTTACCATGGAACTAGATGATGCTGTGTGTTAATGTCGTAATATATTTATTTAAAGGTCTTAATGTTTTCATCACTACTGATATCGCTTATGATCGATTATATTCAAGTATATTAGTGACTAAAAATACCATTTAGTTTTCATATATTCATTTTTGTCGATTATTATTTGTTTATCACTTCTATGGTGCAATATCTCCTGAATAATAACAAAAAAAAAACTCTACCTTCTATACTAAATAAAAAAATGTGAGACAATTTCAATTATTAAACCAATAAAATTATTTAACAGGAAACGTACTGGAGAATACCAAGTAATTTGCATCATGAAACTATAAGGAAAAGACGAGAAATTATTATTAAAGCTATCAATAAAGAACTTATCATAGATAATGCTAATACACAAACAAACGACGCAGAAAGCAACGATAATCTCTTAGAGAATAATTATAATGCAGAATCAAGTGACGACGATGGCTTATTCGATAGTCTTAGAAAAATGAGAGATACCGAAATTCCATATAAAAACGATTTAAATAAATCGGCCAATCGTATTCGTAGTCATATCGATTCTAAGGGTGATAATAATGAAAATCATAATAAAAATGAATCCAAAGCTGATTCGAGCGATGATGATAATATAGTGGATAATTTACGAAAAAATGAAGGTTCTAAAAAGAAGATTCGTAAACGCAATCAAAATATCAATTCTGACAATGATAATAATGACAATCAAAATGAAAATAAATTAAAGGCTGATTCGAGCGATGATGATGATACATTCAATAATTTACGAAAAATTAAAGTTTCTAAAAAGAAGATTCGTAAGCGCAATCAAAATATCGATTCTGATAATGAATCGATAAGCACTACAAAACAAAGAGAAAATGAAAGTAATGCGAATGCAACAAATGACGATATATTCGATAACTTACGAAATGATATTCCGAATGAAAACTTTGAAAAGACGAATAATCGGAAACGTAGTCGCAGTATCGATTCTGATGATGAGAGTATTCGAAAAGCGCCGAAAATCATTGGAGACGATAATGACGATGATATTTTGTCGTTTGCGAAGAAAACGTTGCAGCATTCTGAGTTTCCTGACACAGAGGATATTATGAAGGATCTCCCGAAACATACATTAAGTAGTGGTAAGAATCGATCCATCTGTTTATTATCATATAATAAATATTATAAATGTGAAAGTTTTTAAGTATGGATGTTTGTTACTCTTTTACGCCCGAATGGCTGAACGGATTTGGATGTTTGGCACAGAGTAGATTATAGTCTGGAATAACACATAGGCTTTTTACCCCAGAAAAGTGTACGGTTCCCGTGGGACAGGTGTGTTTTTGTTTTCGCGAGGTCAGCCGCTAGTTTAATATAAATGCTAACGTTTGTATGTGTTTGTATGTATGTTTGTTTCTCCTTTCACGCTAAATTGGCTGGACTGATTTAAATGAAATTTAATACTTAAACGTGCTATACTTTTAAAACCATGATCTACAGTAATATTGTTAGGCATCTAGTTGTTAAATTATTTTAACTTCTGACAGTAAATCCGTTTTAAACGGAATCAAAAATAGCCTATAGCAATCAGCGGTAATGTAGCTCCTTTATTAGTGACAAAATTACATAATCCAATCAGTAGTTTCAGATTACCCCATACATACAAACTTACAAACTTTACCTCTTTATAATATTAGTGTAGACAGTACTATTTCTCCCACTGTGTCAGTAATGACCTGTACATTTTATTTTAAATACATTCATTGCTCACGAATGTACAACTCGTGCGAATCAAATAGGCTCGCTGCAATGCAAGCAACTACCGATTTTCCATCTTGTGCGCTCAGTACCGACAGCATCTAAAAACATTATATAAACGTAATAAAAATAATAGTAAAGAGGGTCAAATTAGTTAAAAAAACGTTTCCGTGTACTTATGTACAGATTTCATCCCTTATGTCACAACTTTCTGTTTGTGAAAGGAATGCAGCTAACTTCATCATGTCGCTTTTTGGCAGTCGGTGTGCGCGCGCATCGTAAAAATTTTACTCTCAATTTTTTTTCCAAACGTGCCAGAAAAGTATAACTTCAAAAAGGTTTTTAGTTATAGCTCTTACTGTTACTATTTTTTGTTGTATAAAATTTGTTTATACAACAAAAAATATTGCTTAAGATTTTTGTTGTATAAAATCTTGCAATAGTTCTTTTTCATCGTATTAATATTTACGATGAAATGAATTATTCAGACAAGAAGCCCTAAATTTGAAAAATACCTAAAACTACCATCAGCAAAATAATTATTTGTGTACATAGTTACTTTCCCTACATAATAAGTGCTGCGGAATGATACTATTACTGTGAATTTATTTTACTAATATATCTTAATAAGTTAGAAATATGAATAAAATGCTTACAAAAAGCAACTTTTCTGCACACTGTACATGACTATTACGTCATTAGCGAGTTATCTAGTTAATTCGCACGACTTGTATATTATGTGTAATTAGTATCAAAATAACCCACCTAATTAGGTATAGTTATATTATTAATTGCATTATAAATAAATACATAAGCATATTTTAAAAATAATGTCAATTCGAAATATTTTGTTTCTGATTTTGAAAACTTTTTTTTGGCTTTTTTTTTAGTATAAACGCTCCGTTTATCTTTTTTATTTTAATTTGAGAAAATATATAGGTTAAATAAATAAATAGGTAAAGAAGTTAAATTAAAAAAATAAATTCTAATTTTGAGTAAATTGAGTTATTTCACTTGTACCAACAACAACGTACACAATATACTCAAAAGAAAAAAAATACATACCCATAAACTTAAACCCGTTTATTACTAACGGGTTAGCTTCGCATTGCTCACGTTCGCCTCTAGAAAAACAAAAACAAATCCCACGGGAACCATTATTGATGTATGAGTTATATTATTGTAAAGTTTCATTAAAATCCATTCAGTAGTTTTTGCGTGAAAGAGTAACAAACACCCATACATCTGTACATGCAGACGTCCATACATCCACAAACTTTCGCATTTAAAATATTAGTATTATTAAATCTATCGGTAACCAGTTTTTTCTGAAATAAAAAAAAAATAAACTCGCAACAGACGATTCCAATCCTTAACCCGTTTTTAATCTGTTCTCTGTTTTTTTTTGTAAAAAAATGCTAAAAGTGTATAATTTGAAGTTTTAATTAAAAAAGAAATATGAATGTCTCGTTTGCAGACAGCGAGGAAGAAGTCGCGCCTGCGAGGAGATACAAGAAACTGGTAATTAGCGACGATTCAGACTGAATGTTGTTAGCAGTTTTGACAGACTTCAGAAAAGGAGGATGGATGTTTCGAATTAATGTATATATATATTATGTACATTTAAAGGGATTAAAGTTATTATAATTTCTGATTGTAAACTCATTTTTAACGGATTGAATTTGTAGAGAATACCCACTATATACAAGTTTACAAACTCGCAAACGCAACAACTCAACTCACAAACTAAGAAACAGGTATTTAGACGATTTAGATAGAATTTTGTAATACCTACTACGTTTTATTGTTTTTTTTTTTAAAAAAAAGGAGGATCGACGTTTTATATTAATGTATGTACATATGTAAAGGATTTACGCATAAAAAGTCACTAAAAATCCCTTTAATTTACCATATTAGTTAAATTATTTATTTCTATCTAAAATGATTATTATCATTTTTAAAATTTAGTATCAAAATTACTGTAAAATTTAAATTAATAAACGTAATAAAAAATATTGTTAATAAAACAAATTGGCATTTAGAGACATTTCCGACTGAACACTGTTAAATTATTTTTGATATTCACCATTGTCGGTTATTAAAATTAATGTGAAGAAATATAAAATTATTGTTAACACAACAAGCTTTTCATTAACCACGAATCCGATGGATTTTTTTTCGAATCTTTGTCATCATTTCTATTTAAATAATTTATTGACACTGTAAAATCTTATTGTTTGTATTTCGACTGACTGTTATTAGAATTTATAAACATTTACTATGTATATATGTATTTATATTTAACGTCCCTGCTGGGGGTGGACGTCCCTTCAATACGAGGGGGATCAGACCATGGTTCACCACGCTAGCCAAGTGCGGGCAGACTGAGCATGTCTTTCGAAAACTTGCTAGGTTCTCTCAGACATGCAGGTTTTCTTCGCGATGTTTTCCTTCACTCTAAGACAAATGGTAATAATGTTGGAAATGTTTCGCACATGCGAATATCAGAGGTGTGACACCCGGGATTGAACCCACTTCGCTCGGTTTCCCAAGCGAGCGCGTTACTACTAGACTGCCACTGCCTATACATACGAGTATAACATTTACTATATTAATCTGATTTTAAAATTAAATTAACAGAGAATTATGTCATTTATAGAAAAAAATACATATACTACAATTTAAAAAAAAAAACAAATATATTTAAAACAAGAGTTCGTATTTCGGAAAATAAGAAAACCCCAAAACCACCTTTCGAAGTAAAGACTGAAAATATTATTAAATATTAATAATATATGTATAATTTAAATATATAACGTTTTATTCAACAAAATTGATTGAATTGAAACAAACAAAACAATAACCACTTTCGCATTTATAACGCTACCAAAGTATTTTCCATTTTGTATTTCAAAAGTGAATACTAGACCATTTTTATACTGCCGGTCTGTCGTATGAATAAATTATAGAGTGAACAATCATGTGGGTCGTAATATATTCTGTGCAAAAATTATAGTACAAGAGGTAACACTACATTTCTGGTACTGATTTTAATCGGTTTGGTACAGTTTTGTTTTCAAAGGGCAAATTAATTCTTTATGAAACCAACCAATAAAAATATAACTGAGTAAAGCATATTACTCTGTTCAAGAGATTTTTATTAAATTTAATATAAATAGAGACATACCTAAAATAATTTTCCTTCTGTACGTGTATTTGTTAACCTACTCCTTACAAAAGGCTGGATGGATTTGGATGAAATTTTGGGTGTATATTTCAATGGGCTCCTGGATGGTTTGAAAATACAAATGGACCCAGTAGGTGGCGCTGCAGTCGGTGTGCCACTGATCATCTAAGCGGCAGGGACGATTTTAATAATATTTTTTTTGTATGTTCGTCGTCGTTTGTTTTGTAGGTCCATGCAAGGTTTGAATATACAAATGGATCCGGTAGGTGGCACTACATGTTCATAAAAGACTCCATTTTCCGAGCAATAAATAAATTTAAATTTGTCGATTAAATTTAAAATAAAAATCGATGTGTGTATGTACGAGTGTGTTTCCTATGGATTCCAAAACAGCTGGAGCGATTTTGATGAAATTTTTAAGTAATCTTCAGATTAGCCCAGCGGGTGATCCTGTGAATTTTGTTAGCGATCGGAAGTTTTGACGCGGGCGAAGCCACGGGTACTGCTAGTATGTGAATAATTATATCGTTGCAGTAAATTATAATACTATTTTGGGTAAAAATAAAATTCTTGTTTATCTCATATTTTTTAAAAGTCCTAATTACAAATAAAACATATTTACAGATTTGTGTATACAATTACATAATAAGAAAGTATAAACATAATGAATGTAAAATGTACAAACTACACATATATATATATATATATATATAATATATATATATATATATATATATATATATATATATATATACTAGCTATATTAGAATAAAAAGAATAAGTAAACGTGTAAGTAGTTTTATTGAAACAAATTTTCCATTATTAGTACAATACAATACGCACGTGGGTGTTTCTGTAAGTAGGAATTTCAATATGCAGTCATGCTCTGGCAATATACTCTTATGGTGCTTCCCCGGCATTTTACTTTCATTGCAAGGCGTATGTTTGAACCTTGATCTGTAGGTAATGGAAGTGACATCGCTTTATATTAAATCTATACATATAATAAAATTGTAACTAAGCCGAATCTGTACATTAAATATTTTTTTGAAAATCTTATTGACATAAACATTATCAATACAGAGGCCGAATCTATAGTTTTTAGATTTTTTTCTGTCTGTCTGTTACCGCATCACAGAAAAACCAATGGGGGGATTTTGATGAGGTATGGTGATAGCTGGTTATCCGGATCAACATATAGGATACTTTTTACGGCGGGAAAATGTCTAATTTCTGAGAAAAAATACAGAAACTGCAATGTAAGAGTATAATAATATGTAAAACCTAAGAATTTTGTTTTTGGTCATTTAACCCGGGCGGAGCCGAGGGCAATGCTAGTCAAAATATACTTTTGAATCGTCAGTTTTGAATTGTCAATTTTATATTAAATGTCAGTACCTACATATGTAGGTAAGTCCGTGAGGAATTACCACTGACTTAAAAGCCAGTTCACCTTTTCTAGTATAATGAGAAAAATTATTTCTATTTTTAAATCTACACTCTAGGTTCCGTGAATGCAGGAAGATAACTGCAACAACTTTACCCATTTTCTAAACATTAAAAGGTCGAATCTTGTTAGTTTTCGCGATGAATAGCATACCTTTACACTGTAAAAGGATCGAACTCGTGATATTTACTTTTTATGCGATAGTCGCTTTTTAATTTTTTTTTAATACATTTTGATTGTTTTTAGAAGATAATAATAATTAATTAATTGTTCCTGTTAAACCTAAAAAATAAAAACTTTCCAAAAACATTTTTTAAATGGTGAATTAACTTTTATTTAAATATAAATAAATATATTGAGACAAACGTAATGTCTAATACCATTTCTAGTATTATAAGACATTTTAGTCTAAGTTTTCATGCATCCAATATTGCAAATATTGTGCAATATCACTGACTGTACAATACAAATACCTTTTTTAACCGACTAAAAAGGGTTCTCAATTGAATAGGTACGTGTACGCTCCGGTATCCTAGTGTGCAAATTTTATTTTCAGCTAAAATATAAATTTCCATGTTAAAAGAATGGTAAAACTTAAAGAGAAGTAAAATACCTATTTAAAAATGTCCAAATTCAGTTTTGGAAGAAAAAGTGTCAAGTTCGATTTGGTTTCTTATAGATAGATTGTTATATATATACAGACTGTGCTCCCATACGAGGTTACATAACTTAAGAGCTTACTGAAGTTAAAAAAATTACTAAGTAAAACGATCCAACTCATACGAGTGTGAGTAACTGACAATGATGCTTCATCTCATTCATGTTACAAAAAAAGTAAAACGAGCAGGGTCACTATGTGTTTATATACCGTTCAAGGGCAGGGAAATATATAAGCCCTTAGGGTACATGAGCCAAGTTAATATACTACAAACAATCGCTATTTTTAAAATAAATCTAAAACATCCTTTGTCATTTCTTAACGTCGTATCTTACAAACTTTACGTGATGATAACTCGACGTGATTGAGTGAAGCGTGATAAGATGTCCTCACATTATCATACATGAAGAGTCAACCTACTTAGGGGAGAATACAATCTAATTATACGTCAAAGAAAGTAGGTACACATAAAACTTTGGCGAATTAATTAAGTTGAACTCTTAACAACTCAAACGAGTGATATCTGAATACACATCTCGGCACTCATCGTAAGGGGTGCATTAAGTCTTTGCACTCAAGATCAGATTAGCTCCCCTCAAAACTTTTCTGAATGTAATCGTCACTGTTTTATAGCAGCCCTTAAAGATTTTTTACTATCGAATAAGCTGTAAAAAGTTCTCTCTAAATATTTTTGCCCTTTGTATAAATAATATGTTTGCATATAGAGATGTACCTATATGTAGATAGTTACTTGATTTAAACTAGGTTTTATTTAATTTTTGTAGATGTATTATTTTAATAAAAACGTGAAAAAAATCAAAACAGAAGAAGGATTTATAGTAAAAAAAAACGATAGATTCCTAGAAATTTTATGAAAAAAAAAAACAAATGCCCTAAAGTCAATATCCAGGGGTAACACAAGGGATTACGTTTGTATAGGGTAAGCACTGTTAGTGTTTTCTCTTAAATTTGTTCAAACCGATCGACTACTTTGCTTACTTTGAAAATATTTAAGATCAAAAACCACTTCCCTCAGCATTAAGCTGCTCCCCTTCATAGGGAGTTATTTAAATCAAGATATCTTTAGGGTAACAATTTTCATTCACTTGTTATTTTTTATTTTGCAAACCCCTAAAACAAATCTGTTAGCCAACGAATGCATAATTATAATAAAATAATAATGTATCATGCCCCCAATGTACTACGAGTACGGCAAAAAATACAAACGATGGCTTTTCGTAATCCCTAGAGTTTTCTTATTCAAATGTTCAGTCTGCTTGAACGCTTCAGCATCGTCATCAATCTCTACTGAGCTCGAACGTGGACCATTTCGCCCTCTCGCAATTATCTACTCGAATAAAAACGTTTTAAGTGTTAAATTAACGATATCTCAGCGGAACGTTAACTTGTCCAACCAAGTGATTAATATAAATGCTGTGAAACTCATCGTTAGGCGCTTAGCGAATACAAAGATGGATATCTCTTAAAGTATTTTTGAATAATTTTTTACCCAGACGTAAATATTTATGAAAATAAATTTACTTGCGTTGTTTTGAAATGATGATTATTAGCGTCCGGCAATCTAGCTGGGTACGAAGCCAAGAAACGTACGGAGGTGGCTCACCTCGGTGGGTGGTGTGCCATGCTGGTTTTTCCAGGTAGGTAGTTCTCCAATAGCAAAGTGGACCGAGGAAGTATCTACCGTCGGGGCGTCGTGGTTGAGTGCGTAAGAGAACCTGAGATGCTCCATCAACGTGGAGGAGGTTCTGTTGCGTTTTAGTGGATAGTATTGGCTTCTCTAGCCGATGAGTTCCACTTAAAATGAATAAGAAGTGACGATTTTAGAACATTAATATTTTACTATTCAAGTAAAATACGTACTCGTAGCGAAACAATAGGTATTTGAGATCATGTTCTGGTATTTACATGGTATAATGATACCTAAGCTCAAACAACAATTATTAATATTTAGGAGTCTAGACAGACGTAGGTTACTTTTTGGCCCGAGAAAAAAGTTTTATTCTATAGAAAAATGAAGTAAGAGTGTTATAAGTTTTAATGTAAGGCGTTCAGCGAGGCGAGAATAGCTAATAAGGTAGTCTTACAGTAAGTAGGTAAGTCACATTTATTAAAGTCTCTCATTCCCATTTTTATTTAATATCTTTAAATACTCAGGCATTAAAATAATTAAAGAAGTTATAAAAATGTTTGAATAGTTAGTTCATTTTAGATGATTCATGAGCTAACTTCTTAAGTTATAATGAATGACTTCTTCCGACTGCGAGATTCGTCGACAAATATTTGATGTCGCATGTCGTGCCAAATATTTAGTTATTATTTTTTGTGTCTTTATTTTGAATGTCATACAGGTGTCACTATTTACACGTTAGTTTTCATGAAACATTTATGATTTTTCACACAGAAAATAGGTAGACAAGTATGTTACATTTTGTTATTTCAAGGTAACTCAATTTTGTGTGCATTATAGTAATTTAGCCAACACTGTATAAATTATTCTCTGGCAAATGCTTAATATACATACGACCACACTTTAATTAAAATCTCTGTCGTGTTCAACACTGGACGGCCTGAATTATGAGTATGAACATTACGCTTAAGTGAATAATGTGGAGATTTTATTTAATTACACTTAACTGCTTGAAATGCTTTACTGGAAGTAAGGAACTTACAGTTCTATTTCATTTTTTATAGACGCTTTTTATAATAGCTTCTATGAATTTATATTAAACAAACGTTAATCTGACTGATAATTATACGAAATAAATATATATATTAAAATACGAGCGACTCTGAGTTGAGTCTAGTAGAGTCTGATTCTTTAAATTGACATATCTTTTTTATTTATGAACTGATTGAAATAAAACAAATATTAAATGTTAAGCGAAGCTTACCACAATATATTAGTGACAACCGCACCCGAATCGGCTAAACCGTTTCTGAGATTAGCGCGCACAAACGCACAGACAAACACAAATTCTAAAAATCGTTGTTTTGAGTTCCATTGCGTTAATACAGACCCCCAATATTAGGTTTTCTCAAATGTCCTCCCTGCACGGACAACGATCAGTTGCAATTTTATCATAAGTATTTATGTATAGATTTCTTTCATTATGCCTTGATTTTTTTAATTTCTATTTATAATAACTTAATATTAAATTTGATTTATATACTACAAGTAGATACGTGCTCTTTTGAGTAAATTAATGATACCTACAATATACAAAGGTGCGACTAATAAAACGCTTGAAAGAGTCTCGTAATTAGATAGCTAGAATTTTAGGTACACGCGTCGTAATTAGTAGAAAACCTCAAAAGGTTTAGAGAAACTGCGGATAGAGCACCCTCAGGTAAAAACGAAATTGAATTTACCCACACAAGCAACTGTATCACGTAGATAAATCTCAAGAACGGCCCCTCCATACATTATGAAAACAAAGTTTAATAGAAAAGTAAATAGAAAAAGCAAAATACAGTAAATGCCAAATTTTATTTTGTGAGAGCCGATACCGCTTTGTGCGTTAGAAATGCGAGTATTAATACCCTGAAATTGGCAATTTCATTTTACTACAATTAAGCTTTTGAGATGTTCTATTACCCTCTATTATTGCCCTCTTTAATAACACAGCAACAAGAAACTTTCTTGAATTATTTCATAACAATCTTTTTGTTTTAAATCCAACCTCAATAAGGGTCCATAGTATAAATAAATTGCTATAAGGGTGATTTTTGAATAAAATATATTTCAAAGAAGATATATTGATAGAAGATTTAGGATCTCGATATTTTTAAGATTTATATACCTGAAGATGATCTCAGATTGAGAGATAACTTTCCATTTGCAAGTTTATAGCGATACTCGCGAACTCGTAGCTTTGCAACTTATTCCTATACCTTCATAAAATATATTTCGAACCCCAAGATTTAGAGAAATTCTCACTTAAAATATTTCTATATATTATTATTTATATTATAAACATTGATAAAGTCGGTAGCAAGTTTAAAAAAATTTGTCAATAAATACAAGTATTTCGCCTTTGACTTTTCTCTCGTGTTTTAAACATGTATGTAAAATCGAAAAAAAAAAATTTTTAATAATCTTATATATCATAATAAATATATCATAAAAAATACTTATCAGTTAAACACTTCTCCAAAGTTTAAATAAAATAATTTTGTTTAATAACAAATAATTTCAACAAAGATCTTAATTTAACTCTAACAACGTTCATTAACTTGTTCCCTTGATGGATTATTAATTAAAGAGGCATCGAAATCTGAATGCCAGCAGATCAATTAAAAGTTTGAACGATTCCAACTCTATATTATGCTGCGAACAAGAAATACGAGAGAAGTGCCATATTATTCAATTAATTTATATCTATATAAATATTATAAGTTATGTGTGTTTATTTCATTTATTTTTATTAGTAAGTCAAAGTAGTTTTAATTTCACATTATAAATAACTTAGTAAAATATGAAAGAAGGTTTCACGACAAATAACATAGAAAATATAAATTTATAAGCGGAGAGTTTAGGTCAGTAGCTACTTCAATACTTGCGAATGCATTATTTAAATTTATAATTAAAAAATATATACATATATGTAATGGCATTTGTAAATGTTTTATAAAGAATATGTAAATAAAACTTTAAAAGAAATTCAGTTTGATTCTCTCAAGATGGTTTTCGTTTCTTTTTACTACAGTAAAATAATTAAGTAAGCATACAGTAAAATAAATTAAAGGCTACAGTAAGAAGATAAAAATGTATTACTATTGTATCAAACACCTCAAGAAATGACATTTTACATTTTAATCTTCTTCTTGATTTCATCTTATGTGTATGAAATAATGAAACATACTTAGAAAAAATATTTTGGTTTTTCAGTAATAGTGATGATGATTGATGTTCTCCTGACCGATTTCGGCCACGGCGGCCAATCTCATTGAGACTAGCCAACTGCGCAGGAGATATTATAGTGCACAAGTGTACGCGCAGACATAGCGTGCACTCTCTATTCCTGTCACTCTCATACTCCGGTGGGACGACTGTTCGACACGATCGGTGAGAGTTAAGGCGCAGGACCGACGGCTTTACGTGCTCTCCGAGGCACGGGGGTGAAACAACGCCAACTTCCCAACTCCGGGCTGCTACTGAGGCTTACTATACAGAAAGACTCAATAACTAAACTTGGCCCGACCCGGGACTAGAACCCAGGACCTGCGGGTGAGCAACCGTACATGCTAGCTACTACACCACTGAGACAGTTAAGTAAAGTCAGTAATAGTAAAGATCCTATTAATTATGTAGTTAACAATAGACGTTTAATTGGAAGACATCGTGAGCTCGTCTGCGACTGTGCGCCGTCGCTATCTCCCGCGCACAGGCAAGCTTCCACTAGAACTGAATAATACAAATGAATTAATTCCACGGTATTTAAAGGTACTTTTTTGTCGTTTTTCCATTTTAGTCATTTGTTATTGAGGTATCGTACCGCGCAATTTTCTCTTGCTTTCAGTTTGGTATTAGAGTTTAATATAAGTAAAAGCTTTATACTAACTAAAATTAGTAATATTATTAGAATAACTTATCTATATGTACATATAATAAAATAGTAACAGCGAAATCTATACAATATACAGTATATAGATAAAACAATAGGTTTTGAACATTTTTGGCTGTTTGTCTGTATGTCTGTATATCTGTGTGCATTTCACGCAAAAAGTACTGGAATGGGATCAACTAAACTTTGTAGTCTTCGGATCAACATTTAGAATACATTTTATTACATTAAAATCTATCTTTCACTCCAACGCGGAAACACATTTATAAGGGTAACGCTGGCTAAACCTTAAGAGATAGAGATATATCAAAACAATTTACTAGAAAATTATAGGTTTTAAAAAGACCTATTGAAAAGTTCACAAAACATTGTCACTTTAGTGGACATCAAGGACATCAATGATGATGGATGGAAAATCGATCTCATTCGCAAGAACTGTTTTTGAACGTTCCTTGGGACGCATCAAGTGAAGAGAGGGTAAGTGCTAGCATTGAGTAAAATAGCAACTTTAATATATTTATTTAAGCTTTTTTTTCATAATGTTTTCTTAAACACCTACTGTAAAGATAGACAGAACTAAATAAAAACGTCCCCATCACGATTGTCCCCATTGATTTCCAACGTAATATACAATATACATTACAAGATTATTAACATATACATAATTTGCCCTTCTAAACATTTAACGCCTCAATGAAATATTTTCATTTAAGTGCGAAACATTTCCCAAAAATAGTAGAGAAAAAGATGATATACCTACGCAGCTTATTCGCCGCAAGCGATTTGTTCAAACGAGCAATAAATATTCAAGCCTCGAGAGTCGATACTGCGCCTACCCCAATGCATCTTTTATTTGTTCTGACTGAAAATTTTAAAATAATCCCAAAAAATACTTAAATCCGTTACTACTATACTTTAAATTCATTTAATCTTTTAAGTACGTGTAAGTAATATAATATAATTTTTATTTATTGTTGTTTCAAAATCGGAGTACTTTTGTGCCTATAATTACAAAAGCGAAAGTTTGTACAGAAAGTTTACGTGTGCGATGCGATGTTTGCCTCTTCTTCAAGTTGAAATGGTTATCGATGGATTTAGAGTTTTACAACACAAACGGATCTGGAGTAACATATAGGTACAGACAAAGAAATAACGCAATCGAGTGTCATAGACCTACATTTGAAGCCAAACAATAATGTTTATACATAATGTTTTAAAGTAGTATACCTACAAATGACCATTTATATACTGAGTGATAAAAAAAGCTAGTGAATTTTATTATAATAAAGTATTGTCCTACCTTTCAAGGGGAAGTAAACATACGAAGGATTTTGAAATTATTCTTATTATTCATATTTTTTCTCAAAATAACGACTAAAAATACCTTTATAAAATTTACCTTATTCATAGTAGCACATCCTTATTAATAGTAGCACAAACAGCAAATCAGGCTACTATTTTTGACTTTGACATTTATTTCGGACTTCGTCTATATAGGTAGACGGAGTCCGAATTCTTTAGTCTGAACATATTATAATCGTAAGCTACGGTTAGTCACTTAGGGACACACCCGAGCAAAGCGAGAGCGTCGCTAATAAAATATGTAACGCATGACTTTGTTGAAAGTATCTACGTACGAGTATATACATAGGTTACAACTGTTAGGTCAATGTAAGCTACATTGCATTAAAAGCATTGTATTGAAAAATATTAAAGCAAGTATTATTTAAGTCTGGAGCTTTAAAAAACTTCACGGAACAAGTTAAATAATATATATATATATATATATATATATATAATATATATATATATATATATATATATATATATATATATATTATATATATATATATATATATATAGCACAGTAGTTTGGTTTGGTTGTTGTCTTATTGGAACCTCCAGTATAATTAAATGAGACTTACAATGTACCTACATTTTATATCTTATCTAACTATACCTTTCTAAAGTATTAGGTAGAACTTCGAACGTGGGTGGCTGTCAGTGTGCCACGTTAACTTTTCATTTACAAGTTGGAAATGACTTCTTATAAAACTTTGCAATCTTCTTACTATAAAACATTAAAATAATTAGAATTTCAACATACATAGAAACTTTACAAACACGTAATGACTAAGTCTTGCCATACTTTCTCTCGTAAGATAACATTAAAAGGAAACTTTGAATTTTGGATCCACTCTTTTGTGTATGTAGTAAATCTATAGACTCCTGAATCACAATCCAAAGCTGTCACTTTAAAGCAAGGTAGCAGGTAGGTAAAAATAAACCCGCAGAAGCGCGCAAGTTAGCACTACGAGGTGACACTTTATATATACACGTACCTCGATGCTTGATGCTCGATTGCTTGATGCTTAACTGCCTCGATGGTGTTATGGCTAGCATGTACGGCTGCACACTCAGAGGTCCTGGGTTCGAGTCCCGGGTCGGGCCAAATTTAGTTATTGAGTATTTCTGTATAGAAAGTCTCAGTAACAGCCCGGAGTTGGGAAGTTGGCGGTGTTTCACCCCCGGCCTCGGAAAGCACGTAAAGCCGTCGGTCCTGCGCCTTAACTCTCACTGGTCGTGTCGAGTGGTCGTCCCACCAGAGTATGAGAGTAACAGGAATAGAGAGTGCACTTGTGTCTACGCGTACACTTGTGCACTATAATATCTCCTGCGCAGTTGGCTAGTCTCAATGAGATTAGCCGCCGTGGCCGGAATCGGCTAGGAGAACATTATCATCATATACACGTGCATAAATAGATATTTTAAACAATATTACAATTATTTACTCGCTTTTACATTTTCTTGTTGAGTAAGCGAATATTCCCACTGTAAAACGTAGCTTATTTTATTATACATAAATTATATTTGAAAAGGCATCGTAATGAAAGCCACAAACGAAATAATGGCAGATCAATTAAAAGTTGGAGTAGTTAGTTGGACGCGCGTCAAACGCGAGCTAACTTGATTCATTAGTATTGGCCGACAACGTCGACTCGCCCGCACCCGTCGCTCTCACAGTTATCTTTCTCGTGCAGACGCAGCCAATTTCAAAATATATGAATTAATCCCTCAATATTATTGCAATCTCAATTCAGCCCACACAGACCGCACAAAAAATTGTTTAAAATTCAATTCGCCCGTGACTTACGAGTATATCACCGCTTTCATAGTTCATATTTTATAATATCATCTATTTCAATTTTACAGAATTCAAACAAATTTTCGTTTAAATTGTGCCAATATTTTATAAAAGACCAATAAAAGACCAATAGGTCCAAGATGAAGAAAATTTTTTTGAAGGTTTAGTCGCTTAATTGTGAAGAGCTTAGGTAGGTATATTTAATATTTTCCCTTTTATAGCATTATAAGCTTGGGTTCAGGTACATGTATAAAAACACATCACAATAATCACACATTTCACTCACAAAATTTTTCATTTATTATATTAATGAAAATATATTTACATAAATTTATAAATATAAAGACAACGTTTAAAATTTGCGGATTTGAACCTGTAACCCCCAACTAAGTATTTCCGCAACAACGCCAAAGGTCTCGTAACATCTTAAGTCTCTCTAAGTCTGTCTAAGTGGGTTTACTTAATCCATAAACACAATTTATTTTCAATTGAATTCAGTAATTCACGGTTAAAACAGCTCTAAGTCTGCTTTTTATATGAAATAGCTCCACTCGTGAAATTGAGACTCGATATTTCCACAGCCAAAGTTTACTTATAGGCCGCCATAAAATTTACATAGGACGCGTCAACTGGTATGAACATAAAATAACCCCAGAGATCACATCTCGCTAGCTAAACTTTAGTTTAATAAAAGTTACATGACGATCAGCGTTTTGTAAGCAGATAAGATGTGTGCTACAAATAACACGAAAAATTTAGGAGATATGGTAGATTTTCTTTCTAGAAGTTAGATAACTGGGTTCCACAGACACTTTTGCTTGCAATTTTGCTTTTTTTATTTAATTTTTATAATAATATAGTTAAAAGTTATCGCCGCAAAAGCTCATGCTGTCCACATACAAAATTTAACTTAGAAATAGTGGTATTTTCAGTGCCACTCAATAAAGCAATAAAGCAAATGAGGAGAGAGCGGAAAAATTGCTCTCAGTATATAAAGCTATAACATTTTATGCTTTTAAGTAAACGACAAAACCATTTATTGTACTTTCAAAATATATTTTTTTATGAATATATATACTTTTTGTAAAAATTGGCCTTTTAGGATATAATATAGAACAGAGCAGAGTTGTTCCATCATTAAGGTAAGGTGTTCCTATCAGATAAGATGTAGATTATTCCTGAAGTGTAAAACTTTACATATTTATATGAAAACACATATATTCCTTATTAGCACTATATTTTTTTGGTTTATTATTTATTGTAAAAGTGGTAAATATATAGTGGCTTCACTATGGCGCATACTTCTTGTAGGGCTTTAAAAAAATAACTAAATTTTGTTTTATATTGTCACTTATAATATACTTAATATATAAAAACTTTTACTTTAACAAAATCGTCCCGCAGCGTAATAATGGTTCAATCTGTTAGTCCATATTTCTATTAAAATCACCTAACACATTAATCTCGTCATGAACATTATACTTACCGCCGGCGGGCGGGCTTTAGCGACAATAGATGTCGACAAACTATCATTATAGAAAGTTATCTTTGTAGTGTGCCGGACAAAGTGACTAGGGCCTTTGATCGATCAAACGGAACCAGAAATTAATTTCTCTAACTTGTTGTCCATCTATTTAGTCAGCAAACTCAACAGGCAAATGTTGTTACAACAATTATAGTATTTAAAGATACTTAATAAAAACAAATAATATAATTCATTTCCAGATACAGATAGATGAAAACTAAGAAAAGTAATCAAACTCGTAGAAAGGGATTTTTTAACAATCAGAAATGGTAAGAATGCTTCTCTGTTTTTTCGCACAATTATGCCAAAGTCCATCAAATTGATTAAACAAATCCCACATATACAACATATAAAGGTTGGATTACTTATGTATAATTGAAAGATTATTTAAAAATTACCGTGCCTTATTTTTATCCAACTGTGGCGAAGTTCAAAACAGGTTTATTCAATAATTAAGTCAACGTTGCTGCAAAAGCGTGTTTTTTAAGTTTTTAAACTACATAAAAAGCATCAATATCTTCGTCCAGATAGATAAATACTTTTGAAATAATTTATCAATACATTTGTAATTTCAGCAATACCCAATTATATCTTCTAATACCTTCATATATAATCTCAATTTTAAGAATTACATTAATTCGTTCGTCCGGGTTCCTTTCTAGGTATGCTTTACGGTAAGTGTCGATTTCTCAGAAATGAGATATTTTCCCGCAGTAAAAAAGTATTCTATATGTTGACTCAGATAATTAGCTATCATCATACCAAATTTCATCAAAATCTGTCCAGTGGTTTTCTCGTGATGCGTTCCCAGACAGACGGACAAAAATCGATTATCGATAATAATGACTATTTCAATAAGATTTTCCAAAAAATATTTAATGTGCAGATTCGAATCAGAATTTTATTACATGTATACTTAGATAAAACTAATTTTATAAAGTCCCTTTTATCTTCTCAAAATTTCCAGCGCAATAGTTTCAAGTTAGGGGAACCAGTCATGCGTCAGACTGATAATGTTAATACTTATTCAAATTTCAAATGAAAATTGATTTGGAATTAATATAACAAAAGAGCGAAATTTAGATACAATCAGCTTGTAACATTTTGATTCTAATATCATTCGTTTTGTAAATAGCAATAAAATAAATCATTTTAAGTCAAATATAAGTTGAGACCATTAATTGAAGGTTTAAAGCTATTGAGAAAATGATAAATATTTTACACACGTACTTATTGAATAGATGATTTATAAACTGCTGATTTAAAATCTAATGCCTTTATAAAATTCATTTCAAAAAGATTTTCCACTTTTAACCTAGTTTTTAATCGGGTCCATTTCTGTCTGGCTTTTTCTTCCTTCTTTACTCTAATCTAACATGACCAAAGCAAATAAACAAGAAACGTAGTAAAAGAAGATGATATTATAAGGCTAACATAATAACGAATGTAAATTTCTTTATAATATAAGAATATAGTTCATTACATAGTAGACAAGTCCTCAATATTATATGCGACTGTTCTGGAACTCATCTTGTATTTATGAGAGGACCTGCTGTTATTCAATGGAGTGGTAAATTGGGAGCTTGGAAATTGCTGCTACTATCGATATCAAACATTTCTCCTTAACTTTGCAAAAGGCCTAAACCTAAACCTGTGTAAGGTAACCTTTTCATACCAATTGTGCTACGCGTTCAATTATTTGATAGACCCATCTGCCCATCTAGCTTTGCCATTGTGTTACGTGACTACGTGTAGCATTTTTAGAATACAATAACTAAGTGATAAAAAGATTGCGTGCACAATGTAAACTGCTCGGAATAATAAATTTTATTTCTCGAAGCGATACATAACAATAAAATTTGTTTTTATTCCTTCTTTAATTGAAAAGAAAAATTATAATTTAGAAATCAAACAAATAAATGCACTTTTGATCAAGTGTACTAATTAGACTCGACTAAATGCACCAAAAGTATTGACTGAACTAGCATCCTGACGCTATTTTCTACCAACTTATTTTAACTCGGCTGGTAAATTATTGTACTATAAATTATAATATATCCGCATTACAAACAGTAGCAAAATTCTAAATAGATACGAGAAGTCAAAGTAAGTTATAATTAAAAGCGTAAAATTTATTTTAGAGCTGCCGGATGAGCTGACACGCGCGGCTGTCAGAGTTGAGCTTTAACTTTCCATTCAAGTTTAAGTTAGGCAAGCTCACAACTTTGCTTCTCCCGCCCATTTACATGTGTCGCTGAAGATTTCTCATAACGAGCGTACATGGTGTTACCAAATAACGATGTGTGTATATTTAATTACGTGAACATATCTCATAAACTATGATGAAAAATATATATTAAAATGAGTATTGGAATTTTAATTACTTTAATGATTTTTTGAGTATCTGATATAGTCTATAAGATAAATGAAAGAAGAGGATGATATAAGTGATCCGCGAATCGTAGTGGATTTGACTTAATTAGTCTAACAGAAACCTAAAATAGAGACAAATGTATCTAAGTGTGATTGTCATATAAGTCTGTTACTTTCTAGGTGTCCAGGGAGACTAAGCCAGGACGAGTAGATGCCTATACTAAAGCTAAGGATGGAAGTGCATATACTTAGTAGAAATAAATTATAATTTAATTTGATTTGTTAGCTTTATCTGCTAGAATGTAAAACCTTATTATTTTTTCAAGTCACTATGTTATGTATCATCACATCAAATTCAAGTTAAGGGCCGAGGCGACGTCTCGAGCGGGGTCGAGGCGCCATCATGACATTCGTTGAAGAGATGTGGAAGTTTATAACATTGTGATTTCTCTCATTAAATTGTATTGAGCTTTGACTACTTTATTTTGTGCCCACATTGAGTCCTGAAAACGTCCATAAGATTCATAACCACTAAATCTGACGTCGATAGAATATGATACCCCGTTATATATAAATTAAAGATACAATGTTTTATTATAAATATATTCTTAATTTCAATTACTTTCAACATTTTTTATATTTAAATACAAGGTGGTATTTGAGCGAAATTTCATGAATTTAGTATCGTATTCATATATTAACTTACCTATGAATAGTAAAATTGGTTGTTAAAATTTGAAACTTAGACAGTAAAACTTAAGCAATTTTAATTAGATAATTTATTCCGAAGATGGTTTAGAATTGTAAAGGGTACCGCGCACAAGAGAGCGGAATAATGGTTAAAGTAGTCGATAGCGTTTCAAACGCGAGTTAACTTGATTAATTAGTATTGTACGAAGTAGGAATTTTATTAATCTATATATATGAAGTGCATATTTAATATGTATATAACCTGTGGTATTGGCCAATGCCGGTGAGTGGAGAAGTTTTGGGCTCTGAAGTTAGCCCCTTATATACCAATTAAGAGACATCATTAAAAAAATTAAGGTTTGAATTTGGGGGGCCAATAAAAAGCGATTTTTTTATTTATTTGTTTATAAATAAATAAAAGACGGATAAACAATTAATCAAGACGAACAGTTGAGAGCGAACGACTTATGACAGTTAAATTCCAAAAAGCTGCAGAACTTAAAGGGGCTATCTGTAGGTTAGGCTGGGAAGGTGTTTTGGAAGTTACGAATATATTGTTTACGTTGTAGTTATATTTATTTATTTATTATACAAAATCCACAGCTAAACCCTTACATAACAAATACACAGATATTATCTTGACAGAGGCCATAAATTTTATTTAAATTATTTATATAAGCATAATGAGTGGTACACTTGTTTAATAATGTGGGAAAAATGACAATAATAGTCTTTAACAGAAAAAAAAACAAATATATCATATATAACAGAAAAAAAAAACAAATGTATGTCATGCCCGTGGGTTTTATACTTAGTAAATATAATATATTCGTAACATACGAATATTAAAAAAAATATATTAGTCCAAATAATATTATTTAATTAACATACTACTGCTTTTATTAAATATTGTATCTAAAATGTTATACTAAATTACTTTTTCTGGGGTATACACACCGCTAAAATTTTATACAATATAATAAAAACTTATTTATTATAATATTTCTTATCTGCCTTTCTCATGTTTTTAAACGACGCTGCTGAGGTAAATGTTGAAAACGATACGATTTGAGTCCTTGCAGTGTTGATTTTACACGTTTTATTCCTTAGCTATTGGTTCTCAACGTCCGTTTCAGTGGTAAGAGGAGATAAAATTAGCTGTCATTCTTTGTTCAATTTTAATATGAAGCTTATTGCTAGATTGGCTCGATGTTATGGTATCTGGAACTAGCATTTTTTCTTTAAATTACTCGAAAAAAAATATAAATTCAAACTGAGCGTATCGTCAATAAATAAAATAAAATAAAAATAGATTACTTACAAGATAGCTTTAGATCAAAATAAATTATAACAATTAATATTAGGACAGAAAGTTTAAAAAACGAAGCGAGTAAAACATTTATTAAAAAATATATATATTCATACATACAAACTTGGCACTTTTTTACATTGAAGTGCATTATGATGGAATAGTTTTGCACTTTTATGTATTCATATACTGTAATTTTGAAGTCTGATTCTCTTGTCTCGAGCCGCTTTGGGCATGTCGCCAAAATATGATTCTTGGAACTGATATTTATGAAAGGATTTTCTTCGATCCAATGGAGTGTTAAATTGGGAGCTTTGGAGTTGCATCTTCCTAACATTGATCTTGTACCTATCTTGCATATTGAGCCTTTAAATCCTTCGAATTAATTTGGCTTTATAACCGAAAACAAATGATAAATTACATATTCTGGGTATACACTAAACTATTATTGTCAAAGTTAATATTAATGATTACGTGATGCTTATTTGTTAATTATGATGTTTAATTCCAATAACATTGGTTAGATTCATCAAATCTCTTATAAGCTATAATGTTTACCTTGAAAATAACCCAAAAATATCTGCAAAATAGCATCTCGAGACGCGTTATAGATAATAATTGAAATGGCAAAACTCACAAAAAATTAAAATCGTTAAAAAATATACCTTCTAAATCTATTTACCGCCACAATACTTTTAACTCATGCCGTTAATTTAATATTACGAGGTAGGATTCTAGGTTTGGAAATTAAAGTTGGACATTTGCTTTAGGTATACTTAGGTTTTTTTTTGCTTACAAGACAGTCACTTTCAACAGTACACGTACTCTTTTACAATACCAATTTAGTCAATAGGCCACCACCAGTTGCTCTACATTATTCCTACACTTGAATTTACTTGTTTCTTCTCAATATTCAAAAACCTTCCAACTAGTACTGATCACTACATAAAATGTCACATTTAAAAAATTAAATTTCAAAATGCTCATTAGTGAATTTTTCTTTGTAGAAAGCGTTCTGTATTGACAGAAACATACATAATATAACAGCCATCTTGATAATGCAATGCAATCTAAATATGTGAGATGGATTAAGGCTTTTTTTTATATGACGCAAAGTAACACGTTAACTATTAGAATATTTAATTTCGAGAAAACAAAATATTCTCGTAGCAAAAAGGACCGTACTATGTATGAAAACTTTCGTACCATTTAGAGCAATTTTACTTTCTATTTGAATGCAATGCGAACGAACAACCAATTTTGTATAAATATAAAAAAATATGTAATATTATTTAATATTTTTATGTTTGTGTATAATTGTTATCACATTGACGATTTAACTTATTAAATTACTTGTTACTTAAATATTTATTATTCTTAATACTCAAAAATAAGTGCCCCAATATAGTAAATGGGAAAATGCTATGTATAATTCTAGAAAACCTATTTAGAACTTGTAGCTTTAAAGCTTCTTTAATAAAATATTATAGAATTGTAGATAAACATGACAAAAACCTTTAAGATTTATTCTAGACTCGTTAACAAGTATTTAATGATGCGTCGACTGCAAAAAATATTTTTCTGTTGGCTTTGTACTAATGAGCACAGAAATGTTAAGAGCGAAGAGATTTGATAAAGACATCGCATGAATTTATTTTTATTATTTATGATAATGTAAAAGTTAATTTTATAATTATTGAGTAGCTTTGATTGATGATAAAAATATTCTTAGAACCTTAATCATGACGATGAGAGAATACTAACACTAAATATGTACCTACCATATAATAATTATAACTAGGTGCTTACCCTCGCTTCACTCGGGTTCATCGCTAGGTACGTTTTAAATAGATATAAATAGTTATTAGCCAGCGTTAGCCATATAAAATTTTAATTTTTTTCTTTTTTTTTCTCTTTATTAAAACCTTCCAAGGACCTTATGGAACATACGAAATTTTTTTTAGCTGAATTGGTCCAGCCATTCTTGAGTTATGCGCTTACCAACATTCATTTTTATTTATATAGATAATTGTATTCATATACTTTTTTTTAAATTGCTTTAATATTAAATTATTTTAATATTTTAGTTTATGTATATATTAATTTATTTAAAAAGAACGTAAGTTTTTGCAGTAATGAATGAGATGTGTGTCAGGTTATGCTAATGAAAGCTGCCAAAACAAGAAGTAAATTTTATACTTTTAAAGTATATTTTTCATTAAAATTATGAATATCTTTACGCAAAATTCTACACTATTTTTAAAACGAATTAACTAAAAAGTTTTGAGATTATTATTACTAATACACTATGTGTCTGTTTTCATATTTTTAAGTCAAGTAAAATTAAAATAATACACCTTTGACCAATTGGAAATATATGGATTGAAAATATATGGACTCGCCAAAACGTATCAAATCTGCTAATCTCGAAGCTTTTAAGTACTAAGTGCCATTGAATTAATTCTATTAATTTAATGGCAAATTATCGCCATTAACGAGATCCTGGATCCATTATTATCAAATCAGCTCGTTGGTATATTCTTGTAATTATAGTATTGCAATATTGCTGTCCGGATTTGACATGGGTATGTACTTTCAAAATAATAAATCGATATTATAATAAGCAGTAGGTTAAAATCCACTTGTAGGATTTGATTACATAGTTTCAAGTGTAGTTCATAAAACGGTAATAAAAAGATATACATAGGTATGTATATTGTTAAGATTTTTTCCTTTTTGTTTTAGCCTCCGACGCAAAAACGACGGGGTGTTATAAGTTTGACGTGTGTGTGTGTGTGTGTGTGTGTCTGCTGTGGCATCGTAGCTCCCGGATGGATGGACCTGAAGGTGAATTAGTCGGAGGTCTTCTGAGCTATGTTTGATGAAAATCGAGCCAAAACGGTCAGGGGTTTTTTTTATTTTTAATTTATCACTTGTTATTCTATCCTATAAACGGTAATACATAAAATATAACAAACGTATGTACATTTTACATACATATAAGGTACGAAAGCCCAAAAGTAGAGCAGCAAATAATAAAAACAGGACAAGACGTGTGAGTCGGATTCGCTTCAATGGTTTTCACATACATCCAATACAAGGTTTTCAATCCAATTGTATCGGCAAATCGGTACACATTCCAAATATCTTATGTGCTACCTTATGTACAGAGCCTATATGGGACCTGCGCTTTAACAATTTTTTATTAGTTTGATTTATTTTCTCAGTCTGACTTGCGCTTGATTTTTTTTTTAATTTCAATATTGAATGATTTTTATTGTAGCCTATAATTAAATTTAAATCAAAATACTTAAATAAATCCAATAGTAACATTAAGATTGCATATAGTACGTTATGTTCTAAAAGCAAAGTAAAAGTTTTACAGAGTTTAAAATATTCATAACATACTCTCGTTAGCAACCCTTCGACTTAAAGATGTTTGGAAAACAACGAAAAAAAAAATAACTTATTTTAGAAGTTCAATTCTGTAAATTATATGTAAAATATCACTATATGAAATCGATTTAAAATAAACCTAATAATGAAAATTTTAATTTTTGTTTTTTAAAAGCAAATGAATTAAAAATGGCAAATTTTTGCTAATAGCGAGCAATGTAGCTACTCGTATGGCTACGGTACAATTAAAATTAGGTTAATTTAAAATTAATTTTAGTGTATGTATGTATTATTAAACAATCTGACTTAAACCTTATCATGGCTATTTACTAGTGCGATTTCTTTAAGTGATGAAGAGAATGAAGTATTTATTGTTCTAAAGTGATAAAAACTATTATTTCAAAATAAAATATATCTTTATAAAGTCTATTATACAAAATTAATTTTCTATATACTTTCATATTAGAACGAATGAGTGCTCTAAAGCAAATAATTTTATGAAATAAACTGAGAGTAACTTCTAACATTTATTGTTTGCGTTGAATAAGTACTGGAATGGCTGCAAGCGAATACGTGAGACGACTGCTACTAGAGAAATAAGCTAAATAAACCAAATATAACATTTTGTGCCACAAAAATAGGTTACGCACGCATAAGTTATTATATAAAAATCACCGGGATAATGTTTTCTTTTCAAAAATAAAAAAATATAATATTTAAACTTGAATTTAAATTTTTCAAGTGTAAAAATATTCAAAAGCGTCTCTAAAAGTACCGTATTTACAACTATCTTGGATCCCAAACAAGCGTTTAAAACAAGTTTAATCTTGGCGAAATTGAGTAAATCTGTCCTGATTAGCGTACACAAATACCTTAGCTATAATAGAAGCTATAAAACTTGGCGTAAGAGTTCCCTTAAGACGCATTACACCTAATAAATCGCGACGAGCTCGTGCAACGAAATCTTGAAAATTTGTTGGCAAATAATTATGTCCTCCAACACACTTAAAACAAGAGATACAATTTAAAATAGAAAAAATATTTTAATATGTTTAATTCATTTTTATAAACATGCTACAACTAAGGATTTATTGAAAAAAAATAAAAACTGACTTCCAGGCACTAAAATGTAAAAAAATAACTAAACGGGGGTTTTCATTTAGAATAGATATCTAATCAGATATTTTCAAAGTTGTTGCTAGCCGACATAAGCAGGTAATTTGTAAGAAAAAAGTTTTTTAATAACATATTCGATTAAGCAATTTATTTAAAAAAAATATTTATTGTTGATTTTTTAAAAATCGCTCGACCTATTTCGATAAAATTTAAATGGGACCATCTGGGAAGTATACCCATCAAAACAAAAAAAAATGCAAATCGGTTCAGGCGTCTTCGAGTAATCGGTGAACATACATAAAAAAAAATTCCGACGAATTGAGAACTTCCTCCTTTTTGGAAGTCGGTTAAAAATGATTATGCAGTCGGTGTACTATTTTAACTAAAAGTAAAGAAAAAACACTTCTCTGGCATAAGCTCCTTTTCCATGAAAAGAGCTTCAAAATAGAAGAAGTTTCAATCGATTATAACGCGACTATTAAAGGCGAGTTTTGTAAGAGTGAACGTAAGTAAGCTATTTTTAATGACATACATATGTATGCGACTTCTACTGCTGGTGATAGTTAACTGGTAAAATAAACATATGTTAATCCCTCAACGACCGCGGACACGCCGGCGTTACATTTAACAATAGATTTCTTAGAAATTAAAGTATTTCTTATAAATTTACCTGGAGGTGTTAATAATATAAGTTGCACAAACAGTAAATTGATTTAAAGATAAAAAAAAATTGTATAAATTAACATTGCTACATAATTTTTGAGTTCTCTTGAACTTTCAGCATAATAATATTTAAAACCGGCACCTTTTCTAAATAACAACTCCAACAGCCAAATATTCAAAAACAACCAATTTAGGAGGTACAACATAATATTGG
The DNA here is from genome assembly GCA_951806755.1 of Brenthis hecate. Taxonomy (NCBI): domain Eukaryota; kingdom Metazoa; phylum Arthropoda; class Insecta; order Lepidoptera; family Nymphalidae; genus Brenthis; species Brenthis hecate. The sequence continues at coordinate 3,487,321 of OX638267.1, read as the reverse complement.
CTTTAGATATGTTTTTATTACATTGTAACGAGTACAAAATAACCAAACATGTCGTTATACTTCAGAGGATAATCATTTTCATAGGGCGGTCTCTAATCGGGAGCTCCAACCGCTTCGCAGGTACAAAGTTAATATAATTTCAGCTTAGGTTAGCGTTTAATTCTCCGCCGGCTCTACGCTCAGCACTCCAATATAAAAGATATTTTGTGGTATTATATTTTTAATATAAAATTCTCTCTAGTTTTAATTTAAAGAGCATTTTTTTGATATATTTTAATACTTTTCTTTTGCAGTGGTTAGAGGGCCGACAAAATTAGTTCCACGTATTTGATTCTTGGCACCAGATCAACGGATCGATGTGATGTTTTTACGTTGAGATAATTTATAAGTCGGACATATAGTGATATAGGTAATTTTTTACCCTTTTTAGGATATTAGTCAATTATCAACAGTTACTAAAGAATGTGCCTAAGCTAAGGGAGGGTATTTAGCATTTTTAATAAATACCACTTTATCCCCCAGGTGGTGATGTGGGGCTCACCAATTATGGAATACGTACCCTAATAAAACACCATAATATTTCTAAAACTAAGCCCTCCGCGAATATTCTAATGGGACGTATGCCGCAGGATCCCACTTGCGCATAACCACTACGGCGCCCCGGCGGCAGATCTGCCAACGGCTGCGCACACCGATGGGGCTGCTCCACAGTCAACTCTGCTACACCAGAATATGTTACCCGGAGCAGCCCCATGAATATTCGATATAAGTTGCTGAGTATCTAATCGAAGTATGTAGTTTTAAATCGGTATAGTTATTTTATTAATATTTAATAATAAAAAAAAAGTTATGTTTATTTTCCTCCCGCCACCGCGTCCGCCATCAAACGGTGGCGGCCCCGCTAAGTTCCGCGGAATAGGGACTAGCGGCGCATATTAGGATTTCAACGTAAGTAAGTTTTTAATGTGGTGACTTATTACTATTTCTCTCTTTACATATATATGGCTGCCGATCAACATGGATCCGCCAGTAAGAAACCGAAAAGCCTGAAACAAACCAAAGTGTTCAACGGGCTAGCCACAGCGCGGCTCACGAGCGCCTCCTAGCGCGAAAAACAAGCGAAAGAAGAAACCAGTGTTGAAGTCTGAATCGTCTACTGATAGAAATCCCCCCTCCCCTCTAATGATTATAGTCCGCGCCGGATTGCTCCGGTACCACAAGCTCCGTTATTCGGGATCCAAACAGTCGCGAGTGGTGTTCCCCTATCCGCCAGGGGGACGCGTCCGGTAGCAGTCAAAAAGGGTGAAGAGTGAATGTGCCTAAGCTAGACAGTGGTGTATTTAGCATTTTTTAGTAAATAACTTTATAATCGTTACTACGATAAATTATGATTTTTTTTTTGTATTACTTTGTTTTGTGCTTGCAGGGTTGAATTCTAATCCCAAAATTGAATTTTCTTGTTTGATAAATGAGACTGATCCTATTATATATTAACTAATCCCTATTCTAATTATATTATGTCTAATTATGTATTTTTGAGAAGCATTTTTAATTTTATAATTTGATTTCAACTTTATTATATAATTATTATTATTAAATTTTAAATTTCCATTTTGTAATTAAATGTTATACGTGATTTAAAAAAACGATTACGGCATGCATTTAAGTGTAACCCATTACTAAAAGAACATTGAATGAAATTGTTAACACATGTATATTTCAGAATTTTTAATGTATTCCATATTCGGTTGTCCTTTTCCTATAAATAAATAATATATATATATATATATATATATATATATATATATATATATATATATATATATATATATATATATTGTTACATATAAAATGTTAATGTTACACATGAATATTCATATTATTGCCGAAATGTTTGATTAACACGTTCAAACAAGCTGATAACATCGGCATAGCCATATACAATATTTAGCAGTGACTTTAATACCATAGATTGCGGATAAAAGGAGCGGGCAGTATAATTTATGAGTTTCCAAGTTGTCGATATCTCTCCACCGCGAACTTATTTCTTGCGAGCTCCATGAGACTGTATATTTTTATTAAATGGCATTTTATTGCTTGACTTTATTTGTTCTTGGGGTTTACCTCTTCTGTGAAGCTTTTGTGTATTTTATGAACATTTTATTAGATTTTTTTCATTTATGATTATAATAATTTAAAACACCGTGAGTTATGATAATGTTAATTAAAAGGGATATATTTATTCTCACTCTATTCTACTCAAATATTTGTATTACTACTATGCGTATTTGGTTGAGTGAATCCAAATGCTATATGCATTTTCGAGCTAACGTGCCAGCAACGTAGCAAATCATTGATGATGGTGTCCAAAATAATCGTTTTTCCCCACCTATAAAACATAATCTCTATACTAATATTGAATCGATAAATAAAACATATTTGCTGAATATTTCTGGTACCTGCAAATATTCGTACTAATTCATATAGCATTCACATTTGTAATCTATACATAGTATATATAATAAAATTGTAATTTAGCCGAATCTGTACATTAAATATTTTTTGGAAAATCTTATTGAAATAAACATTATTATCGATACAGAGGCCGAATCTATAGTTTTTATATAGGATACTTTTTACCGCGGGAAAATATCTCATTTCTGAGAAAAAATACATAAACTGCAATGTATACTAATATGTAAAACACGGGCGGAGCCGCGGGCAATGCTAGTATTAATATAATATTACAAATTTAAATACTTGTAAGGATGGATGAATGGATGTTTGTTACTCTTTCACACCTGAACGGCTGAACAGATCTGCATGAAATTTGGTACAAAGATACACTATAGTCTGGAATAGCGTATAGATTATTTTTATCTCGGAAAGATGTATGATGATAGATTTGTTTATGTCAAGGGGGACCCCCGAAACGTAGCGAGGGTGAGTCGCTAGTAATACATAAATAAATTCTATTACCATTAAGTATTTCTAAAATAATTTGCCACAGACCGTTATATTTTTAATTCCATACTTATAATCTTTACAAACTTCGCCAATTTCAATTTATTTTCGTTTCTTTTTGCTTTAGGTCATTGGATCTTTTGTAAAAACCGAAAAAGAGGCTGATTCAAAACTGAAATGCACAAAAGAGGACCGCCATAGAAGATTTTAAGGCAACGAGGCTTTAGCTTTGTTGAATGAGGTCAATACAATTCGTCCTGTATTGATTTTATACGCTTTGTTCGTTGGATATTCTAGTGACGCTCTTTTTTGAATGAGGCGCAACATTGCCAACTTTTTTGTGAGCTTTTAACAGATCATCCTTCTAAAGTCATTTTCTTTAATGTTGTTAGTTTATGCAAAAATTTGCGCCCCCTAAAGCGTTGTTTCAAATTAAAAATAATGTATGACAAATATTAGGTTCATATTATTGTAAAATAATGGTTATACAAAAAAGTCAGACCGGTGAGAGTTAAGGCGCGGAACCGACGGTTTTACGTGCTCTCCGCAGCCCGTGGTGAAACACCACCAACTTCCCAACTTCGGACTGACACTGAGAATATCTTAACATAAATACTCAGTAACTAAACTTGGCTTGACGTGGGATTCGAACCCAGGACCTCCGCATCTGTAGTGCGTAATAGTACGTGCTAGCCACTAGATCACCGTAGCAGTATGAATGAATACCTATATAAACCTATATAAATGTAGTATATATACATAAATACTAACGACATACAGCCAAAATCGTCGGACCAAAACGACGAGGAATGTGAGAAGGAAAGAACATGAAGCAATTGATAAACTAAGTATTTTCTATGGATTATATTATTGAAACAAGAATTTTTGAATAACTCCCCTTAAAGGTTGTTCATATCATGTTAAAGTTAACTTATACGTGTATGATGTAATATTTTGATTTAAAAGTTAAGATGAAAGTGACCTTGTAAATATATTCTTTAAAAGAAATTAAGTAACCCGAGTTTCCTTATGTTTTATAACCGCAAAGTTTTGTAACAAATATTATACTTAAGATTTATTGCTAGTTTAAGAATTTTATTAATGTTAGGGAATGCATTTATGCATGCCATTGGGATAAGTTTAACATTAGGCTGATACTAGTCATCTTCTTTAATATGAGATCGTCTGTTTATGATAGTAACATGAAAATTAGCTTACAAAACAAATCTTTCTTCATGTATTTATTACATACAAATCAGTACACAATACGAGTATTTTTAACATTATAAATGTAAAAGTTTGTGAGTATGGATGTTTGTTACTCTTTCATGCCAAAACGGCTGAATGGATCTGGATGAAAATTGGCACAGAGATAGATTATAGTCTGGAATAGCATATTGGAAACTTTTTATACCGGGAAAATGTACGGTTCCCCTGGGATTGGTTTGTTGTTTTCCTAGAGGTGAACCGAAGCGTAGCGAGGGTGAGCCGCTAGTATTAAATATTTAAGAATTTATAAAGAATTAAATAAAAATGAGACAAAATTTTAAATGACATTGAAATCTTATGTTTTAAATGAAAAAGAATTTTTTTCACCCGGTCGCAAATTAACTTTTTAATTTAAGTTAATGTTTGAAGTAAACTAATTCAAAACAAGACCCTTATTGTTAACTTTTACTACGCTAATTAATTCTTCTAAATAAACTGCACACGACTTCAAACTACTAGTGTTTAGGGACTCTCGGGATCTTCTCCCTTCAAGGCTATACGTGAGAACACTTCGCAAGTGGACGATGTAACTTAAAGCTAAATAGCTGACTTTACATTCTAACCATATTGTCCAACCATAGAAATAACCGTTAAACAGAATAACCCACTACTACGAATAGCATATTTTAGATTTTCATAATTAAAGTACTATAATTTTTGTCTGTCATAGGAAAACGTACAATTCATAAACATTATTTTAAATATATATTTTTAAATGCTCTTAGAATATGCAATTTAAAGATAGTAAAAGCATGAGACTTATACTATACTAGCATTGCCCGCGGCTCCGCCCGCGTTTAGATGACCCAAAACTAAATTCTTAGGTTTTACATATTAGTATTGCAGTATTTGTATATTTTCTCAGAAATGAGACATTTTAAAAAAGTATCCTATAATATGTTGACCCGGATAACCAGCTATCATCATACCAAATTTCATCAAAATCCCTCCAGTGGTTTTTCCGTAATGCGGTAACAGACAGACAAAAATTCTAAAAACTATAGATTCGGCCTCTGTATCGATAGTAATGTCTATTTCAATAAGATTTCTCAAAAAATATTTAATGTACAGATTCGGCTTTGTTACAATTTTATTATTATTATGTATAGTTTTTTTTGTCATGTAAGTAGGTTCTTATATTCTAAAGTCCTACAACCTATTTCTCTTGATCAATGACGTATAAATGAAAAAAAAGTACATTGAAAAAGGTGCGCTCTAACGAGGTTTCGATGTAGTCACAAAAAAGGTACGTATAAAGAAGTCTATACTTCTTATATTATAAAATCGAAAAGATTTTGTTTTTTGTTTATTTGACGCACCTAACTCTCATTCTACCAGTCACATTCGAAAAATTATTCAAGCATTTTGAAGCATCGAGGAAGGCTATAGGTTAATTAATAATACTCTTCGATTCTTAGGAGTAAAGCGAGCGAATAAAACGACGAAACCACAGGTAAAAGTGTAATAAATAAAAGAAAATGTTAACATTTTCGATATAACAAACATGCAAAGGAATACTGAAATTGTAAGAAACTTATCAATCAAAACACTTTAGAATTGTAATATTAAAAAAAAAAAACAAATCTATCCCACAGGAACCATACATTTTTCCTGGATAAAAAGAAGTCTATGTGTTATTCTCATTCAGTAGTTTTTGCGTGAAAGAGTAACAAACATACATACATTCTTACAAACTTTCGCGTTTATAATATTAGTAGGATAATACAATATCTTACTCTACATAGAGTTAGATTGTTTTAAGACTATTTGGCTTGCTGAATGGAAGCTAGGAGACTATAAGTACGCACTTAAGTGAACTAATCCTTAAAGAGTGCGCAATTACGCAACATTCTAATCTAATTAAGCGGAAAGCTTGTTTTATAACTATAATGTTTTCTTTGAGCGCGTATGAATGGTGTATCTCATGTTTGCGGTTCACCACTTCCTCAAAGTGGAGTTCTACAAAGAAATTGTGTCAGGGGGAGCGCCGTGAGAGCGTGAACAATGAATGGAGCTACCTACATTTCATCTGAGTCAGCAAATATCACACCTACATACATCTACATAGTTTCTCGTGACGCACTTAACAGATCTACACTTTTATTCAAGTTATCTTATAATAAATATTAAATGAGCAATTCTTGTACATATACATATATTACATAGTATGTATAAATTTATTTTGTGTATTTTGGAAAATTTGTGGGAAACGGTTCTTATGATTTAGATCAAATTATGTATTTAGAATAGGTTTTGATTTTTAAGTTTATTTATAGACAACCAGTCTTTTCTGAAAAAACGCATTTTTATAAGTTTATCGTAAAACGCCGATCGTAGCTCGGATCTCTCAGATACTTTATTAAAATTAAGTAACAATATAAATTTTATACAAAATAAAAATACTCACTTATTTATCGGGATTTGTTGTCTCATGTATTTTGCTTTTCATTTAAATCTTTGGTTATTTGAAGGCATAACAAATTTCATCTTACTTAATGTGATGGAGCGACGACACGATATTGTTTTACAATCGTTGAAGAATGACATCTTGTCTAAGGCCCTATATGTTTCAGTAATATATTTAAAAAAAAAGTTAAAACGAAATGTATAAAAATCTCATATATCATACAAATATATTATACATATGTATAAGTAAAATAAAAGCATAAATATAAACTTAATATTAAGTTAAATTAAATAAGCTCATTAACAAAAGGCGCAAAAGTTATATTTAAAAATCCATTTTACTTATGAAGGCTGGAGTTCTAATCAGCATTAAACTCTTCAAATTACCGTCGGTCTGTCGCACACTCACCTGAATAAAGTCTCAGAGTAAAGTAGTCTTCAGTATAATCTAATCTTTAGCTAATTATCTTGTCGCCTCTAAAAAGTATTCTTGATAATTTAATCTATGGTGAGGCATATTTTTTAATTTCAACGTTACACGAGCTTTAATTAATGTTTGGGTAAGTCATGATAACTTAAAAAAATAATCGTAGTACTTAGAAAATGAAAAAGTTATATGTTAGTACATATTTGTCTTTTATTAATTCTCGGTCTGTATAAAGCGACAAAAAAATATGCTATTTTTCTCCAATTGTCAAAAATATGTTCTTAGATTGGGTGGCGATCAATATAGGGTGGAACTCTCAATCCGTCCAATCCGTCAGCTTAGCAGCTACCTGAAACGGCTTTAGCCTCTCGGCTCTTTCTATACTGTTTAGTATTCACGGCTCGAGACCCATAATTTGCTGGCAAGTATATCCAAGGCCGAAATAAGTACAGGATGGGTACAATCCCTCACTCTATGCCAGTCATTTAGATAACATTCGATTATTTGATGTCAGGACCGAAACTAAATGGAATGTTTTTAAATCATTAATAGATGTAATAAGCATGTTCTATTACAAAACGGCTCAATAGAACGTTGAATGAAAATCCCTTCTATTTATACTCTTCAGTCGAGCATCTTCTTATTTGTTAACAAAACATTTTGCAGAAGAAAATTAATCTGCTATTCTACGAAAACAGGAAAATTTTCAGCAATATTTTTTCAATTATGTTAATGACATATTGTGTTCAATTTTTTTTTCATATTTAGAAGCCAAGAATTTAAATTACGTTTAGACACAACAGTAGGGTAGCCCTGAGTTCTATATTAGTGTCGGGCATTACGCGTTACACCGCCTGCAATGTTCAACCGTCACTGCCACCCAATTTATGACGCAGAAAACAATTTTTCAACATCGATAACTATGATTTATACTAAAACCAAAAAACTTGGTACCGAGTATTTTCTATAAAACGCATAATTTAAAGTATTAAACCTTGTTTTTGCACTTTTATTTAAGTAACTATGATAAACAAACAAACAGAATGTGTTTGTTTGTTCTTCTTTCACTTCGAAACAGAGTGAGCCACTCTGTTTTGCGTGATGATTGGTGTGATGTTTTGCGTGGAGATAGTTGAATGGCTGGAGAGTGATATAGGCTACTTTTTACCTCGGAAGATTATCTCAGTCCCTCGGAAAAACACGTTATAATACATCCCGCAATAACTCGTCATACCTATGTATATATGTGCATATAATGTATGTACATATATGTATAGTCTATCTATTGCATACTAACCGCTAAAACGTATTCAGGGACGAAACCGAGCGAAGCGAGGGTGACTTTGTATTTTTTTAATAAATGTTTGATGTCATTCTTTATATTGAGATAACTTTTTTATTTATAAACTGTTTAAAATAAAACAAATACTAAATGTTAAGTGAAGTTTACCCAAATACATTAGTGAAAACCCCGCCCAAATCGGTTAAGTCGTTTCTGAGATTAGCGCGCACAAAGGCACAGACAAACAAACAAAAAACCTAAAAATCATTGTTTCGGGTTTTATTGCTTAAATAAAGACCCCCAATGATAGTTTTCCTCAAATATATTCCATGTACAGACAGGAATCAGTTACACTTTTATCATATGTATAGACTAGAGTAACTAGTCTAGTAGTGATGTTTTTTAAAACAAAACAATATCGCAAAGGAACTTCATGACCCAGAACATGGTTTATAATAAATGCGTTTAAGGATTGTTTTAGTGACTATTCGCAACTAAACAAATACTGTTCCCACCTGGTAAGCAGAGAGCTTTATAAAATACTAGCAGAACCCGCGGCTTTGCTCGCGCTAAAACTACAGAAAAACTCTCAAAAGTAGGTTTCATACAAAATTTCATCCTCTATTTTCCCTTTCCCTTTTATGAGATGAATTTCGAAAAATGCTAAAACACGTATTTCTTTAATTTTATTCAAGAGCTTTAATACCAAGTTTCAAGTAATTCTGATCATATATAATTTTTGGGTTGTATTATAACGTGTATTCCCGTGGGAATGAGATGATCTCCCGCGGTTAAAAGTAGCCTTTGTCACTCTCCAGCCCTCCAACTATCTCCACACAAAATATCACGTCAATTCATCTCTTCGTTTCGACGTGGAAGAAAGACAAACAAACAAACACACTTTCACATATATATTATTAGTATGGAAGTATGAATGTAAAGTTAATTAATTACACCTAAATTATTATTCACATTGTATATTGTATAAAAACAATATAAATTAAGGTTCCTTACATATTGTATTTAAATATATCATAGCAAAAGCTAACAGGTTTGATTATATCGCGTATTTGGAGAGACAATATCAATTGACATCTTTATTGATCTAATTAACTTGGCTTAATTGGATTACACTGCCATAGCATGCTTGCCATATTTGACTATAATTAGGATTTACTTGCGTAATATAATAAGATCAGCTAATAATATGAAAATGACTTTCAAATAAATCCATTATTAAATGAACAAAAATTATGTTTATGATATAAAATTTTAGTTTTTTTAAATATTTTTTTTTAATTTTCATATATTTGTATGATTTTGATACAACCAGCTATTATAGTAAGTACTCTATTTCAGAAGTGATTATACTTTATTCACGTGATATATATTTGTACGTAAAGGCTGCTCGGAATGCAATTCTGGCCGGAAACAAATACAAGTTGCTAAATTATATATGATTGATTAAAATTCAAAACATTATTTGTAAGTGTTACAACTTAGTCTAGTTAGACTATTAACATTATATTAGACATACATAATATGAATTAAAAAAAGCTTTTCCTTATTCTAGAAATATTTACATAAACATGAGCTTTAAATAAGACTCTACATTTACTAAAATTACAATTTTTACACAACTTAAATAGTTAATCATAATACTTAGATTTTTACTTAATCTAAAAATAGTGTTAAAATAGGAAGATAAAATGACAACTCGTTGTCAGCGCCAGAAAATTGTACAAATTGTACAAATGCGGAACGCACCAAATACGTGAGCTACGCTCGTTCACATGCAATTTGTGTTGATGTATGACAATAAACTTGTTTACGTACCATCGGCTTTTTCCATATCTATAAAATTATACGTTTTTAAATCTACATATAAACATATATACTAAAATTTATCTTACTCTATACAATCGATTACAGTGAGAAAGAAATATATGGGACATGTAAAGTTTAGAAATAATATCCAGTGAATTTAATTGTAGAGATAAGTAAAAACATTAAATCGCCTTTCATATAAAATTCAACAAGCATTTACTAATGCTCTAGATAGCAGAGAGATATGCGGGGTGGAAATGAGAGTTATAATTAATGCTGAGAAAAGGAAGGTGGAAAGTCATTAGGAATCAGGAAATAATGCAGCATCGTCTCTACCTTTTTTATTTTACAGCCTGGTGTAGCTCAATAGACTTGCTATTACCTACCTGTAGTTCTGGACATATATATGTATATTTATATATATGTGTGTCAGAACATTAACACACAACACCATCTAGTTCCATCCATGGTAAGCTACGAGGCTTGTGTTATGGATACTAGATAGTTGATACATTATACATATATAACTTTTAAATACATACATATTATAAATATAAACACCCATGACTTGAGTACAAACATTCGTGCTCAGCACACAAATGAATGCCCCCAGCGGGACTCGAACCCGCAACCGCTGGCGTAGCAAGTAGGGTCACTACAAACTGAGCCAAACGTGTCGTCAACACATCTAATGTTGAAACCGTTTTGTGCCCACACAGGCTAATTATTTTCACATAATATTATAGGTTCGGTTTTAAGTTATTTACGTATTATATGTATTGTTAATAAAATTCAGATATAAAAAAATCTGGCCGAACCGTATTTCTTAGAAATCTTTTGACAAGAAAACAACAGAAGTTTTTAACACTGCTTAGAACTTGAAACATAAATTAAAATTGTTCTCTGCTTTGAAGCATTGTTGTTTAAAATTCCAATTAATTAAAAGAACTTTTGAAGTGAGCTTGAGCAGGTAATTTATTACTAATATCACTAGTGGAATAACTTGAGGTTTATCTAATGAAAATTTGAATTAATTTAATTCTAAGTAATTAACTATATTAACTTTTTGCCATACAAGTAAACACACACACACACACACACACACACACACACATATATATATATATATATATATATATATATATATATACATATATATATATATATATATATATATATATATATATATATATATATATATATATATATAGGTTTGATTCCCATATGAGAAGAATATTTCCATTGGCCATAGTATAAGTTGAAATTAATAATTACATTTCTAAAATATTACTGAGATGACTACTTGTTAAGATGATAATCACAATAAAAGTTTTTCTATCTATCTTTTTTTCAGTATAGTTCATCATTCGTCAATTGGTTCCATCAAGTAAGAGTACATTAATACTTAGATAATATTTAATATTAACTTACAGGTCCATTGAATTTTGAATCTATAAACTGTAAAACTTTTTGCTATTCTAACTATACGTTTACTAATTCCCATAGGGTGAAATCCAGCGCAATTTGTGTGCAACCACCGTATCGGTGTGAGCGCCGCCGGCTCTTTTGATTAACTGCACGTATCATCGTTTTCGTTTAAATGAATGATTTACGCCGCCTTAATAACCAATTAAATTTCGCATCTCTTATTTTGATTAGCTACTTTTATTCACATTTAACAAGCTAAATCTCTTTGTAATTTATCAAAGAGAATATTTTAATGATATTTATTCGTAAGTACGGCTGGTACGCAAGTAGCTAAGTTTATTTGCTTTACGCCTTACAAGTTCTTACTAGTGAAGTTTATTTATGTTAGGAAATATTGAAGCTTAATTTACTATGCAGTTCCATTTCCGGTTAACGGGAAACCATTTCATGGAAATATATCTCTAATGGATATCCGCTAGAGAAAAAGCATTTCTGTAAATATGAATTTAGTTAAGCCTGAGTTGGATTTGCAAGGCATTTAAAGGACTTCTAAATTTTAATATTTTACTATTTTTCCCGTAAGCTAGCAAAAGTCTCGAGTGCGAGGTCTTCCACTTGTGCGTCATTGGTTCGCCTAACTCTACATATTAAACGTACCTCTATTTTCATTTCATGAACAAAACACTTGGTAAAATAGGCTGTAATAAAACAATATAATAAATGGATAAAGTATACACATTTTAAATATGGATTGTTGTCGGATCGGATTGTTTCGCGGATTTATTTAGATTTTTGGTTCCCGACGTTTCGAATGATTTACAGCATTCATGGTCATGGGAGAGACTAAGGTTATAGACGTCTCAACTCATATACTTGTAACAGACAGTGCCTACCCACTATTTTCAACCGACTTCAAAAAGGAGGAGGTTCTCAATTCGACTGTATGTTTTTTTTTTTTTTGTTTGTTACCTCAGAACTCCGTCATTTATTAACCGATTTGGACAATTTTTGTGTTGTTTGAAAGTGTATACTTCCAGATGATCCACACCGACTTCGAAAATATTTGATTAGGTATGTATAGTAAATGAAAACTACCAATCAGTTATTTTTCACTTTTTAGTGCTTTTGTTTGAAGTCGGTTTTTATTTTTTTGTTAAAAAGTTTTTATACATAAATGATTTCAAAAATTCAAAAGCTTTCGAAACGTCGGAAACAATAAATCAAAATAAATCCGCGAAATATTCCGAAAAGATAGTTTTATTTAACAAAATAAATTAATTAATATTTGCAATAAATCGCTCTATCCTCATAGCCTAGTAGAGTGGTAGAGAAGGATAGAGTATAGTTTTAAGTCTCTCCATATATTTTCAATTGGCATTGCTGCATTCCGATCCTACACATACATTTAGTTATCATCTAAGCCAGATATTATAACCAACTATAGTTAAATGTGTCATCCGTATTCAGTGAGAAGCTATTGAATGATCAAGTTAGCATTAAGATTAGTTGAATAGCTCCAATGGCGTCACAACCGCTATGTCCGATCAATAGACGGGATTAGCCGTGTCGTGTGTCGCACATGAACCGAGTGCGCGTGTACACGAGTGCATGTAATCGACTTGCATTACCTGTACCGACCACCTGATGCTCTTATATTATTATCTGTTGCGAATGTTTGTTTACATATTTTATTAAAAAGCTATGAAGTTAACAGGATAGATTTAAAAAGGTTGAGAATTTTTTCTTGTAGAGCTTTAAATGAAACGTCTAGAGATTTTCAATTTAAATAAAAATTGTAAACTGCAAGGAAAAGGGATTTATAATTAGATTCTTCTGTCCGTTTGTTAAATGCATAGTAGTTACTTTTCCAGCTAGTACATAATGTTAATATTCGATAAGTGAGTGTATTTTTTCATTTGAATGAGTGTGAGAATTGAATTCGCGACTTCTATTATAGTGGACTGTGTCATTTATGACAACATAAGTATTAAGAACAATTTTTAATCTATACTAATGTTATAAAGAGGTAAAGTTTGTTAGTTTGTGACGTTGTAGGGAGTAAACTCTAGATTTACTGAACCGATTTAAATGAAATTTGGTAAGAAGATAGTTCGAGACCTTGGAAAGGACATAGGACACTTTTTATCCTGGAAATCATCCCTTAAAGTAGTGAAAATGGGAATGAAAGTTTGTATTGGGAATCAAGCTAGGGACGAACCCGAGCGGAGCGAGGGTGAATCGCTAGTATTATATAAACTAAATCCTACGCTCTAATTTTTAGTGGAACCCTAATTCTTTTTAAAAATAAAGGTGAGCTAAGTTACTCCTGGTAACATCAGCTATCTGCCAGTGAAAATCCCGTCAATATCAGTCCAGCCGTTTTGGAGATCCGGAACAAACACAGACAGGCAGATAAAAAATTTAAAAATTGTGTTTTTCTTATAGATACCGTATATTAATTTCATTTAATAAAAACCTGTTATTTTGACATTACAAACAGACGCTTCAATTTTATTTAATTGTATGGATTGAAAATCGATATATTACATACACTAGACAGCAACGTATTAGTCTCGTGCTCAGTGTGCACACGCCTGGCGAGCTCAAGCCTTACAACTCACGTGAGCTTACCTCATGCTTGAATTACTTGTATAATGAATCACATTAAACAACTCTTGGGTTAAGTGTACTTTAATTAAACATTAAATTTTCTTTAATCATATTCTATTTTTTAAATACTAAGAAAAGGTTACATGAAGAAAAGAAAAATACTCATGCTTTAAATTATAGAATCTTTATGTTTTAAGTGGGACGTACGTGCAGTATTTATTTGTAAGTGTCGATTAGTAAGAAAACTTACAGAACTGATAACGTATCATTGATAACTCAAACTTGAAAACCAGGAAGTGTAGTAAAATATTGAAAAATATGTATTTTGCCCTTTTTTGCGTCCCGCTGCTGGGCACAGGCCTCCCTTCGATATAAGGGGGATCAGGCCATAATCCACCACGCTGGCCAAGTGCGGGTTGGCGGACTTCACATATCTTTCGAACTTGCTAGGTTTTCTCAGACAAGCAAATTTCCTCAAGATGATTTCCTTCACCGTAAGACAAGTGGTAATCATGTTGGAAATGATTCGCACACGTAAATATCAGAGGTGCGAGACCCGGGATATGAGCCCGCATCACTCGGTTTTCACTGCCTTTCTCGGTTAGCACTGCCTTCGAAAAATATACAAAGAAAATAAAACATTACGTGACTATTTGGTAAATATATAAGAAAATATGCGAAAAAATCATTTTATTCGAGAAACGAATCGGTATCTCCGTAGCACAATACGTTTTAATATTTATAATTTATTAAGGTTCAACTTAAGAACTTATCCTCTAATTCTCCACAAGTATATTAAACTCGTATAAGCAAAGTAGATAAGAGACCTTGAACGAAAGTTTTAGAACAGTAATAATTTTGAATTAAGCTTTAACATTTTCAATCAGGATTAACGTTTTGAGAATAACAACGTATAATAAATGATTAAACATTTAAACTACGAACTAAGCATTTAAAGTGGTAGCAGAAACTTGTTACAAGATACAGTCAATTGTAATCTGACATGTAATTTGTCAAACTTAGGTATTTCGAAGAAGATATAAGGGGTGTCGTAAAATTTAGCATGTTCTGTCGATCTAGAGCCGCTCTTCTGAATAATTTCACAAACATTTTCATGACGCCACGCAACACTGCTCGTACAGAATTACTCGTAAAATTATCCCACGTAGCTACTGACTTTTCAGAGCTCTGTGAATAAACATTGTGTGGGCAATAAACTTAAGTGAAGCCTATTTCTGAATGATAAAAGGGCTTAAAGCAATTGAAAATGTATTGTTATATACTATAAAAATATTTATATATGTACATATAAAGCCAATATTTTTAATATATATGTGATTTATGAAGTTTAGTATACGTAAATACATCGTATGACATATATGTGTATTTGGTGGAGGGATACGGTATAAGGTCTTTTGGCAAATGATTTGGTCGAGCAGCAATACGCCACGAATCGTGCAAAGTAAACACCCACCGCGATGGCGCAAACATGAGTGATATTATTTTTTAATCCGAACATATTGCAGACGACAACTCTTCTATCCACTAGTTCGCCCTGTTTGTCTGTTTATTGTGTAAACCGATGTTATTGAAATCGTCAAGTTGAGGGAAAAATTGGAAAAAATTTAGTGATGTGAAAAAATAAAATTCGTTGAACATGAAACTAGAACGAGAGATATAATGATGTTACTTTACTTTATATATACATATAACACTATTTTTAAATAATAATATATTATTACAAGTTATTTATTTAAAACAATCGTAACTTTTTAAATACAAGGCTACAATATACATAGCTTGACTTGCATAATAGGTATGCAAATATTTGACCAAAATGCACACTGACAATAGTTTAATAGACTAAATAAAAAAAAATACAATTTATTTATTTATTTATGTACCAGAAAAAAAAACATACAAGTTAAAACAGATGCCATGTGTACAAAGGATGACTTATATTTTTAAGAGATTTCTACCAGAACCCCTCAAGCGTGAGAAAATATAAAAATAATAATGCGGTGCGGTGTAGGTACAAACTACAAACATCAATTATATTATAAATATACATTTACATCAAATAATAAAATTAAATAAAGCGCCTCTAGTTGTAAAGTTGTCAAATCATTGAATCTGAATAATTTTACAACGAAACGGCAAACTCTAATCGGAATAAATGCCAATTTCAAATCTAAAACTTCAATAAAACTTTGAACAAATTATTTTATGGTAAATCGTAAAAGGGGGTTATATACTTATGTAACTGAGAACCCCGTAAAAACGATAAATGTATCACTTCTCTTCTACTAAGCGAAACTGGTGCGTTTCATCTATAGTCGGAGAAGCAATAACTTCACGGGCCATGGGGCGCGTAGCTTTCCATAACGGACGAGGAAATTTAAACTTACCAACCGGAATTGTTTAGAAACAGACGAACGACCAAACTAAAAAGAACTGAATGAACTCTAAGTCAAAACCGAAAATACAATATTAGAATGATGGTCACGCGGTTCAATTACTGTTGGTCTGTCATTACTTTCAAAACGCACTACGAGTAAAAACAAGCACACTTTTCTATATTGATAGACGTTAAAAGTAAATAGCGAATTCCATTTCCATCTCATTGACTGATTTAAAAACATTTTAATAAATTGATTTGTGTAACCTTGTGAGTGTGTGTTTTTGCTAAATCTTCACGATATAACTGCTCAATAGAACTTGGCTTTATATCACAGGCTACTTTATCTACATTAAAAAAGTATGCTAAAGTTTTTATTGTATAAGTCTATTTTATTATATAAGTTTAAGAAAGGAGATTTCAAAAAAATATATGAGTAATTTCAACATGCTGCCGTACAAAATGCTAGGGTAGATTAGAAAACAGCCCCTGCCGTAGTAAAATAAAAAACGAGTTCACGCTGCGAATAATCCCGCGGGGAAGAGGCCTAGTTAAATTGTTAATATCGTACAGGGCTCGAGTGACCGCGGGGGCTTAGATTGTAACAACGTTTTACTTCCTTTCAGATTACTTAAACAATTTCAAGTAAGTATAGCTTTGCAATATAAAATAACGTTTAAATATTTTATTGGCAAAATACAAACATACACTCAATCTTTAAGATTTTCTTAAGAATGTTATAGTTTTTTTAGCAAAATTTTCACAATAATGTTAGGTGTTGGCACTATACATTTATAAATGAAAAGAATGAATTTTTCTTCATGTACTATGCCTTTAATCATAGCTGAAGGTGAAAAGTAAAGGGCCTTAAGTCACATTTTATAAAGTATTCATTAGAGCTCATTAAAGATGAAAAACCCGAAATGAGATATTAAAATCGACTGTGTATAAAAAGTAAATAGCGTATCGTTGTCAAATAAAAAGTATGATTATGATGGTTACTTAAGCTATTATATTGTGATATTTTTTTAACAAATTTAGTTCCTTAAGGCTGTATTATCGGACTTAAGGTTCTTTAACTTTGGAGTTTTACTAAATATCTTATAGAATATGGTAGTTACGTCACTCCTGTATCAAAAATATATAGTATATTTAATTATTTTATAACTTAAAATTATAGTAAAATTTTGTATTAAAAAGTTTTAATGACCTTAGAAATAAAACAAAATTGTACATAATATTTTTTATTTAATTAAAACTAAAATCTTTGAACATTAAAATCTATACAGATACATAAATTGAAGTGTCTGTTTGTAACACAAAAATGTCAGCTTTTTACTAAATACATGTCAAAGTATATACGGTACTAAAAATTAGAAAACACATTTTTTATATATTTTTGTCTGTCTGTCTGTTGTTCTCGTGAATTTCCAAAACTGCTGGACCGATTTTGAAGGGCTTTCACTGGCATATAGCTGGTGTTATAAGGAGTAACTAGGCTACTTTTATTTTAGAAAAAGAATTAGGGTTCCGCAAAAAAAACGTTACTAGGGACGAACCCAAGTGAAGCGAGGGTAAGTCGCTAGTCTTCTGGTAAGTCACACGCTGTGCCATCGTGGGCTAAAGTATTATAAAAGTTATGGAAAATGGGTGGGACCCATTGGAGAGCTTTCTGTAAATCCTGATATTTTTTTGTACCTATAGGTTTGTGGTCTAGTCGTATAGGCTGCAAAGTAGGCATAACAAAATCTTCTAAGGGTCTCCTTCTATTTCTTATTAAGGAGACCTTTTCAAAGTCCTTCTGATTGTAAGAAGTTTTATAACTCATTGTGTCATAATCTTCTTTTTCAAATTTCATCCATACTATTTCAGAGTAAGGCACTGACTGACCCATATCTCCTTTTTTGCGGTGAATAAATGGCGCTGTAGGACCTTCTTGGATATTTAATATGTTTTTAAAATCTTCACTTGACATATCAATAACTTCAATTGGTGCCTTATCTGAAGAACAGGACCGTATGAACTGTGTGCCAGTCCCATGGAGTCATTATGGAAAATTGCGGTTGTCTCTTTTTTTTCTCTCTCAATAATAGAATGTACACCATCCACTTCCATATGAGTATGACCTTTCATAAGATATTTATGGTTAATGCATTGTAGGTTAGGTATTTTCCATAATAACCATAAGTAACACATGATGATATGTATGTTTTTATTCTGTCCTGCACACACCTATAGCACTACATACTTACAAGAAAGTGAAATACATTAAATAATACATACACATTAGAAACTATTCGAATATCTGTCAAATATGAAATATAATATCCTCATAATTATGTTAACATTTGTATTTTCTCTTAAAAATAAGAAAAAAATATTAAATAATGATAATATATTGACGTACCTGATAATTTTATCATATCAACAAGCCTTCTTTCTCGTCCAATATTCATATTTTTTAAAAGATTTTTCTTTCTTCGTAATTTTAAAGAATAGTAAGTCCCACATACTAACGTTTAACATTTATCTAGGTTTATTGTTTAATTAGTAAAAAATATTAAGTAACCATACGATCATTCACTTTTTCACGCGTAGGGACTTGATGTTATTTATAATTTTACTTCTGCGAATTTAGTGGCTGTAGGACTTAATGTCTTTTAGCATTTAATCAATACGGGTATTCTGAATTAGAATCATTAAAAAATCAAAAATGTAAAAAAATGGACTTACGGTCCTTTAGCTTTCATCTACAGATAGCTGACCTTAATAAAAACGAGTCACATATTTGCAAGTTTTATTAAGTAGAGTGCCAAGTGTCATTTTAAATTATGGTCTAATGATATTATATAAAAAAAATTGGCAGGCGTTTTCCATTGATAATAGTACTTTGGGTGATACAAATATAATAAAAAAATATATTAATGCAGGTAAGCAAAAAGACTTACAAATCATCACAATGTAGCGGTTAAAAAGTAGTAGTGTAGTTAGAGCACATCACTACTAATATATAATCACATACATTATTCTGTTAATATTAAAACTTGTCCAATATAGTTTTAGTTCTAGGTTTTCTATGGATAGTCTTACGTATTGATATAACTAATTACATATAACACACGAATAACCGCGAACAGATAAGCAATGTTGGCCTTTTCTAGGATTTACTTACACAGCATTCCATTACCCATTTCTCTCTCCAAATGAAAATTGACACACAATTCTCCGCTGACTCGAGCCTACGCTCAGACTAAACTAATATTGAAGTTGGAAATTTCATTACGACTCAAGTCTTTTTAGGAATTGAATTCTTTCTTTTTATATGACTTACCTTACCTAGTATCCTAGTATAACCTACTTAGTGTATAATACACATATTCGTATGTATCTAACTTATGCAAAAATTACATTATTATAATAAATATATAAATTTAAAATTATATCAGATTATAGCAAAAAACTTGCTCCTTTTCAGAGAATGTTACCTTCATGCTAGAATTTTCGCTGACTCAAACACCACACCGGAAAAAATACTTTTGCATTACCTACAAATAGGTATCTACATCTAAAACGCAACCAGGAATTCGTATCTTTTTACATAAGAGTAATCTTTTTTATATAATATATTTTTTTATGCTATGCATCTTAATAACTGTAACGAACGACTCGTTTCTCGAAAGCGGTAGCCATTAAAGATATACGTCCACTACTCCCAGCTCCATCATCAATCCAGTTCAATATGGTATCAAATCGTCATCCAAATTTCACACACGTATAGCGTTCCAAATAGACACAAAAATATTTATAAACTCATTAGAACTCACTTATGATATATCAGTATATATCTCGAGTCCTAATGATTCGCACATGAAAACATCAGACGTGCGAGACCCGGGATATGAACCCGCTACACTAGGTTTCCCAAACGAGCGCGTTACCACTGAGCTACGACTGCCTTACACTACCACCACCAAAATCCATGTAACGAAAAAATCCGAAAGATAATTTTATTTAAAATGCCAAATATTTGCGTAAATCAAGTATTATTATTTTAAAAAAAATATTTAAAAAATCAAAAAGACGTATGTTATATACGTATAAGTCCTTTTTGATTATTTTTTTGTTAATTTTTTATAATTTATTTTAATTTGATTTTAGTTAATTGAATCAAAACTCTCATAGAGATAGAATAATAACAATAGTTTAACAATGTAATGTTATATCGTGCGGTGGTAAATTGGCAGGCACTCAATCAGTGTGGAGGTCGCTTTATTGGCCAAGATTTATGTTTCCCGTCAATGTTCAAGACGTTGATACAAATTGTTTTGATGAAAAATGTCCTCAAGAATAATTTGTTACCCACGTTGCATGAGACCAATACTTGTTTTTTATAATTATTTATTTCTAAATCATTAAATTTTGAAATAAGCTATAAAGGGATAGGTTTATATAAAGTGGACTAGATTGATATCTATTAGTATATCAACTAATATAAGGTACAGTGGAGCATAAATACGTACTAAATAAAAAATATTTTTCATAATAAATTCATTTCGGTTGGACCAAGATAAAATATTCCCAGACAGCTTCAAATAAAACCGCCCCGTACAAGCAGTGGAATAATTGTGGCTAGTGCTAGGAAATAACGCGATAGCATCACTCAAACGTATTCGATTTTTCTTTTTATTTAGTTTCGTTTCTGTTAAAAAAGCTGTGATGGGACAAAATTTTATAAATCTATACAAGCAGTGTAGCGAAACATCGTGAAAGCGTCGTAAATGTTGTAAGAGTTAAATTTCCCGCTTGAATGCCCTCATAATGTACGGCACATACAAATTTTGACGATAATCGACTTTATTTTTCCATACGTATTACATGTTACAGAACAAAACGTAAGTGTTATATACAAGTGATAAAGATTATTTATTTGGTTTATATATCAATAAATATATCCTTCTGCCTTGATGGTCAATCTCACTGAGGCTAAACGTGTTGGTCTAGGTAGAGAAGAGATCCCCAGAGACCTTGTTGTGGCGCGGGGCTTATTAGCGTCTGGCAATCCAACCGGGTCTATATCCAAGAGACACACTGGGAGTCGGCCCATCTCGGTTAGCGGTGTGCCATGCGGGTTGCTCTTGGTCGGTCTGGGAGGTCGCGGTTGAGTATGTAAGCGATTGCCGTAAGACGGGAGAGGTTCTATTGCGTTTTGTGGGTAGTACTGACGTACGTAAATGCATTTCCCAACATTAAAAAAGTAGAAAAAGGAAAAAAAATGATATTATAATGCATAAGTATACATAAGTGCAAAAGTGAACTCTATTCCTAAGCTCCCATAGTCTTTCATCGTAGTCGTTGCCGCCTGGAAAGTTGCACAATTGGAGTGAGTTCAGGGTTTAATAGTTTTTATTTTCAGGTATTTTTTTGCTCTAATACACGTGTAGTTTATCTACTTAAAGTGATTTTTTTAACTTTCTTCTTATTATAAATTATCTACTTCTAACAAATAAGAAAAAGCCAGCACGTGCGAGTTTGATTGGCGTATCTAAGGTTAGGTAGTAAATACCTACATACGAGTATATTCAGTAAAGACGTTGATTGTAAAATAAATGATTGAAGACGAAATCAAAATGGAAATTATTATACGGGAAGTTTTGACTTAAAAAAATACTACTTTTTATGTAATAGATATTCTAGGCTACTTTATAAAGAGTTTTAGGGGTTTTAAGTTGAATAATGAAAACCTTGTTTATATTATCAAATGAGTACATAATTAAGTTATAATTGAAATAATTAAATATGAAGTTATTAAGCATTCGTTGATATTAAAGGATTTTTATTCGAAATTGCTCTTCTCTTCTTGAAAAGAGGTGAATTTATTCCAATGAAAGGGGTGTCTTGAAATTGAAATGTTTCGCTTTCTGCCCAGTATCTGCAAAGGGGAAACAGTAAAAAATAAACGTCTAGTGGGCAGCCGGCGCACCGGCCTGGTAAAGCGTCGCCAACGACGGCTGTGTTTAACGAACTGTCTCACTGTTTTTCAACTGATGTGTAAAAGGAGATTCACAATTAGTTACTTCTTATATGTGCACACTAAAATTTGGAAAGTTTCATCCCTGAATATATAAGATAACATAAATAATAATGAGGAGACATATAAAAATACCTACCCATAAACTTAATGGCATCCATTCGCAGACATAATATATATATATATATATATATATATATATATATATATATATATATATATATATATATATATAGGCTTTCGCATTACTCAATGCGAGAATTGAAAGCGCTATCTCCGCTATTGTACACAGTGACTGATGCTGACACATGTTAGCCACTGAACCCCTCTCGTCTTTTGTTGTTCAACATATGATTCGCATTATATTCGTATCTATTCATTAATTAGGTCAGTAGAACTGGTTGAATTGT
Organism: Brenthis hecate; assembly: GCA_951806755.1. Taxonomy (NCBI): domain Eukaryota; kingdom Metazoa; phylum Arthropoda; class Insecta; order Lepidoptera; family Nymphalidae; genus Brenthis; species Brenthis hecate. The sequence goes on along the minus strand of OX638267.1, from coordinate 3,464,272 downwards.
ATGAATTGAAGCGTTAACAAGATGTATAGATCACGCCCATAACTAATTTCTATGACAATAATTATTGTATAAACTTTATATCACAAACATCGAAAATTTTTGTCATATTTACTATTATCAGAGATCATATAATACTATAATAGTACTGTTATGGATTTAATTTATAGCTGAATAAATATGTATGGATACTACAAAATAATTTTTTGGAATATTTTAGATTATCAAGTTTTAAAATCATTTGTTAACCATAATCCATGCCGGTAAACATAAAATAAAAAATGTGCAATGACTTTTGAGAATTAACTAACTTGCAAGTAGGATAATATTTAAAAAATCATAATATCTCTACATATAGTGAATGAGCTTACAATGTAGCGAATATATTTAGCACAACACATAACAGATATATGTATACTTAAAGGTAAAACGTATGCCACACTATGCTGTTATTGCCATCATCCATAAATTAATCACTTTAATCTATTTAATTTTATTCCAGGTCTCGTACCTCTAATATTTTTATATGCGAATCATTTCCAACAAGATTACCACTTGCCTTACAATTAAGGAAAACGTCGTGAGGAAATCTGCATGTCTGAGAGAACTTAGTAAGTTTTCGAAAGACATGTGAAGTCGCCAACCCGCACTTGGCCAGCGTGGTGGACTATGGCCTGATCCCCCTCGTATTGAAGGAAAGCCAGCGGCCGTGCCCAGTAGTGGGACATTAAAAAGGGCTGAGTACAATCTATTTTATTTAAAATCTTTTACAAAAACATAATTCGTAGAAATATTTAAATACAATTTCATTCGATTATTAATTATGTACATTCCACAAACCACTACAAAAGTTTTGAAAAAAGACAGATCACTTAACAAAACAAACGCTTTTCAAGTTATTAAAATAATTTTTCAATAACTTCCGGAATTTTAGCCTCAAAATAACGTAAATTCTAAGGTTTACTCCAAGGCCTGGTATGAAAAATGCGAATCATGTTGTTAAATTGTAAATGATTTTCTCACTTTTCAACAAGCTTTACTTGAAATAAATCAGTATTCGTATTTCTTTTTACCGCGATCTTCTTAGAATGTAAATATCTTTTGAAGTGTTTTAAATATCTTTAATCTAAATGCGTCGAGCATATTTTGTGTATCTCTTACAAAAGTATGATTTGGTTTTATAAAATACTATAATATAACTTTTTATTTATAAATTTTTTGTTGTAAAATATAGGGTACACAAAAAGGGACACCAAAATCCGTTCTTTTTTCTTAATATTTAAGGCATGCGTGAATACAGTCTTCAACGGTTTAGTTTACGAGGATTTTAAGCCACAAACTTCTGTATGACCGGTAACAATATTTACGACTTCGGTGGAAGTTGGAACAAACAGTTAAAGGAAGACATTCCCTATTACTCTATTTATGTATATCACTAACATACTAGCTGATTAAAAATCTACAATATTCTACAAGAAACCAATATCAGTGGAAGATTTTGAACTTAGCACTAACCATCGTTATAAGGAAAAGGGAACACTTTAATCCAATTTTGGTGTATAGTGAATAAATGAATCTCCAAGATTTATTTCCTCAGTGGCAGGCGAGCCAGAGGGTCTAGTCAGCAATTTATTTCGCCTGCTAATACAAATATACGTTATGGATGTTGAAAAATCATTCCATGCGTCATAAATTGGGGGCGACGGTAACAAATTGACGCAGAACAAAATCGTTATCGTTGCTTTGAGGCGCTAATGGCTCAAGTTTAAAACTTCTATTCTTACTCATACACATCGGGTGCAAATAATGCCTAAATATTTATTTGTATAATACTTGATAAAAATAATATTTGATAAATATAATACTTGATTTATGTGAAAACAATGTTGGTAAAGTTAATTCAGATTTATTGCAAAGAATTCTTGCAAGCTAAAGTTTTCTACTCGCTTTACCAGTAGTTTAACGAACACTTGTTTATGGAATCTCTCAAATATTTTAATATTAACAGCTTATAATCTGATATAAATGTAAACACTACAAAGGATAAAGTTAGTTTACTTAGTATTAATCATATTTTAACAATAAATTAAGCACTACATAAGTTATGGCTACATTAATGTCGAAACGGAATCTATAACATAAATCTAATTGAAGGTGCTATACTTAACTTATAATTGAATAGGCCATATTGTTAAAATTCCTCGAATACGCCGTAAATTTCAAATGGCTGGACCGTAACAGATTATTCAAATATTTAGTATTGTCTACAATCCAAAACATCTTAAATATTTGGTACAATATCAAAACTACCCTTTTAGTAGCATAGTAATGGTTTTTGGGCGGTTAAATTTACAATTTGAATATTTAGGATAGGATCAAGTTGTGGTGATATAGGTACAAGCCATATAGTCGCCACTAAGCTGACATATTGAAGCCAAATACTTGCTCGAGAGAAAAATCCTCCTAACGAAACACCACAGACGAGATAAGCTGGATAGGTAAATCAGGTCGCCTTTTGATCCTTAAATAATGAAAGTGAAAATCTTTTCAGCTTTACTATTTTTATTTTCATACTCAATATATTAAAATTAGAAATATTATATAGTAAATTCAGTTTATCTAGCAATATAGGTAATGTAATTTATTCGCATGAAAATTACTGTTGAAGAAACAGTAACTAATTAAAATTGAGATTATAGGTCGCATATAATATCCAAAACATGCAAAAGTATTATGAAACCAAAATCACGTTGAAACTTCATTAATTTCAATTTGTTAACTTTATTCATTCACCGCATTTATATTGAATTGACATCGATTCCTTGCATTGTGCTTACTCGCCCAGCCGTCAGCGAAACCGCGGCTGCGGTAAACCCGGACTGACGTAGCTGATTTCACTATATATATTATGGTATTATGAGTTAATAAAATTTTGGTTTTAAAAATGTTATATTAATTAAGGATAATAAATCTATGCTTAATTATATACAAAAACCTAGTGACTTATCCTGGCTTTACTCAGGTGCAACCCTAGGTTTCTAAAGCAGTCCATGCGTTACTCTTAAGTTATAATCTATCTGTTTACTTAAATTACATCCAAATGCGTCCAGTTGTTTCATCGTAATGTAGTAACAAACATACACACATTTACAAACTCATAGAAATACATTTTACGCAATTATAATAGACGTCCAATAACAAGCTTAATAATTACAGACTACAGTCTTGTCGTGTCTAGGTCGTTCGTGTTTGTTAATAAAAAAATATATTTCGCCTAAAAAAATTAGAGGTCCACCACATAGATCGGGATCGGAGACTATGTGTATTTTTTGATATTTCAATTAAATACCTTTTCATAAATTAATTCAATTAATAACAAAATATTTATTTATGAACAGTAAAATTGAGAGTAAATAGATTTTCACATATTATGGCAGATATTTTTACAGATTTTTAAATGTAAAAACTTAATTTCGGCAAATATACTTTTCAATAAAAAATGTTCCTTAAAAACATTTTACTACCCAACGCAAAATAAAATATCGAAGTTCGTGCCGTCTGGTTCGACACAATTTATGATGCGTGGAATAATTTTTCATCCATAACGTATTTGTACTAAATCGACGCTTTTTAAAGGGAAATATATGTTAAAAATGAGCAAAACTATAAATCGTTATTTTTGTTATTATAATAATACTTTTTTTATTTTTTACTTTATTATATAGTAAAGGACCCTTTTAACTTACGACTTGTCTATGAAATGTCATATCTACTGTGAAATCTTTCTGAATAAGATAGATTTCATAATACAGAAACTGTGTATAATTAACATTTAAATACATTTTTACCCGACTGCGCGACGCAAAAGAGGGTAATGTGTTTATCAGTCTATGTATGTACCTATGTATGTGTGTTTGTTCCTATGTGGCAATCTAGAGACCAAAATAGGTTGTATAAAAATAGTTAAAAATTAAAATGGCGGATTTCAGGGGCCAAATCTTTAAAAAAAATTCTTCCAAACTAATCGAGTGGGGTATCAAAATAAAATATATACAACTTATATGTTTAAAAGTACTTTAGAATAAAACATTACTAAACATCACCTCAAATATCTACATAATTAGCAAAACCTAAACAGCTGTAAATAAAAAATATATTATAAAAATAAAAAACCCGATGAAAACAAGTTGATAAAGAAATATAATATTATGCAGTCGGAGACATACATATACTCGTATTTATGTACTACATCTCAAGGCAAGAAAGAAACAAATTATGCGCCTATAACTTACCTTTTACATATAATATACCTACATATAATATAGGATATGAAGAAATGAACTTAATTAGCTTTCCAAATATCCTCATCTCTAGTAGGAGACAAAGTGAAAATTTCTTTCAACATGCCGGTAACCATTCGATTTTGACATTTTTATTATACTCGTACCAGTCACAGACAGTATAAAAAACAACTGGTAGCAGCAATATCGCTTTTTTCTTTCATATTTTTCTCTCCATAACTTGGCAGCTGGATAGTTTTAAACGCTTGGTCCCTCCTCTGTTTACATAGGTGTATATATATATATATATATATATATATATATATATATATATATATATATATATATATATATATATATATTTGAAAATAATGCAAAAATATGATATATACCTACTTGTATTTCCAGGCACAGGCTTGTACAATGTAGCAACTAATGGATCTAAAAAATAGTGTATCCATTTTGAATTCGAGCAAAAGTCAAATTGAAAATGGAAACAGTTATATGACACGTCACGTTAACCGCTGCCGCCCGCGGCACGTTGTAGAGCTTATTAGCCAGCCCGTTAAAGCGTCACGCATACATCGAACAATGCCTTGTTTTATTTTCAATGAACTCGATCAACATTTACTAATTGTCTAAAAATTTAACAGTAAAAAGTAAGTACTTAAAGATTTTTTTATTGAAATTTGAAACAAAAAATATCATTCGATATGAATTTAATACTCCTATTAATCGTTTTATATTTGTAATTGCAAAAATTTTTCATATTTGTGGAAAGGGGACGGGGCCCTATTGTGGGACGCTACAAGCGTGACACGTTGGCCACGTCCCATGTCAGGGAGATGGCGTCTAAAGTGGGAGCCGCGGTGGAGATGACTGAACTACTTAAGTTGCGTAAATACGCCTCCCTTAGTCAAAAGTATGTTTCTATTCCATTTGCTGTAGAAACCCTTGGCCCATGGAGTCAAAGTGCTAAGCACTTCTGAAAAGCTTCTACTGGTGACAGGAGGGCTGGCGCATTTTTCGCCTAAAGAATCGGCATTGCCATTCAACGGGGGAATGCGGCTAGCATTCTTGCCACTATTCCACGCGGACATGACTTGTACAGTAATAACTAAGTGTACATTTGTTTTGTATATATAATTAAGTATATTTATAATTTTCTTTATTATTATATATCTTATCATCACTTAAAAAAAAGATTGTTCTTAGTTTCACCTAAATGAATAATAAATATTAGATAGATAGATAAAAACTTTATTACACACACGGGAGACGAGAGAGTCTGTACGAAATAAAATAATGAAATAGCACTAGACATGAAATAGCGGTCTTATTGCTACGAACAATCTATGACAACCTTTGGTGAAAGGATTTGTAGAGGCTGAAACGAGACTGTACTGCATAGAAATTTAATTACTAAGGAATACATATAAAAAATGAGTGCGTGCTTTACACGCGGTTGAATTTAATATCTATACGGTTTGGCAAATACCGCAATGAAATGGAAACAAATCAAAATATGAATATAATATTTTTTATAAAATTATCAATAATAAATATATATATATATATATATATATATATATATATATATATATATATATATATTTATAAATAATAATTATTATTAAAATGTAAATATAATTATATTTTTTTAATTATTAGTAATAAAGATTCTCACTTCCGCGACACTCATTTTTCCAATGTACCCCTCAGTTACGCCTAAAGAAGTTTTACTTCAAAATCTAAAAAGTTAAGTTCCATGTAGTATACACTAAACATACACACTACATACATATATTAAATAAATAATGTAAGTTTGGAAAGATTTGATATCAAAAAATCATCACTGTAAATGCAACTCACGCTGGCAGCTTCAAGGCGGAGCGACGTTAATAAATCTTACGCGACATCACAGTGTAGTCACTATCGGCGTAGAAAAGCACATTTCAACCAATATATATTTAAACATATAGGACTAGTGGCCGTTCCTCGTTTTGCCAAACTTAATAAAATACTCCGCGTTTTCCAGTGACAATTTTCCTATAGATATATTATGACAAAAAATGCATATATCCCTAAGATAGGCCATAAGACAAACACACTCTTCTGCCTTCATATTAATTGTAAGGATTTAGTCAAGGCCTTATAATATGACCTCATATACATTTTTACCAAACGACGGCGTACCTATATTAAAAAAAATGCTGTAAAATTATAAATTAACTGTGTCAAGAGTCAATAGATGGATAGTACCACCAGTTCTGATATTTAAACAATATAATCGCGATAACGAATGCGATACTAGATAGGATGATCCTTGCTTCCATTAACCGAATTCTCTGCGGCCCATCGCTTACAAATGCAACATAGTGTGTGATACGGCTCGACATATATTGGCTTTTAATATTGTCGAATCATTCGAAATTGAGGAACCAAATATTGATTTATCGGTGCCCCGATATTTATTTGTATACTTTATATGTAACTTCCTCATACTGGATATGTCAGTGAGTATTTTGTTCGTGTTTATTTTATTACTAGCAGAACCCGCGGCTTTGCCCGCGCTAAAACTACAAAAATCTTTAAAAAGGTAGTTTCATACAAACTTTCATCCCCTATTGTACTCCCTTACAGGATGAATTTCGAAAAATGCTAAAAATGTATATATTTAATTTTATTAAAAAACATTAGTACTAAGTTTCAAGTTTTTTGGATTGTATTACATCGTGTTTCCCCGTGGGAATAAAATAATCTCGCGATAATAAGTAACCTATGTCACTTTCCAGCCCTCCAACTATCTTCACATAAAAAAACTTGTCAGTCCGTTACTCCGTTTCGACGTGAAAGAAGGACAAACAAACGAACAAACAAACACTTTCACATTTATAATATTAGTATAGATTTCGTTACTTAATATAAACTTATTATTTTTAGTTACTTAATATCGACGGGTGAACGGCTATTTGGTTTAAGCGACATTTGCTTAACTTTACAGGAAAGCCAATTTAATAAAAACAATTTTTCAAAAAAAAAATCATTAAATTGGCTCTTCTGTATACTTAAGAAAATGTCGCTTAAACCAAATAGCCTTTTACGAATTTTTTTTCAAAAAACAATCATTTAATTGGCTTTCCGAGTCTCCTGTAAAGATAAGAAAATATCGCTTAATCCATATAGCATTTCACCCGTCGATATGTACTTCACTAGTGACCTATCCTCACCTTTTTTGGGTAAGTCGCTAGGTGCTGTTTGTATTTATTGTATTACTAACTAGTCACTCTCCCTTCGCACAGGTACGTCTCTATGTACGATTTGACGCTTGGTATGGAATAGATTTGTTTCAATTTTTCGTAATTTTTTTCCGATTTTTTAATTGTTAATCTGCTGTTCGGGGTGAAGACATATCTAACAAAACAAAGATCATCAAAATCGGTCCAGCAATTCTCGAGTTATAAGTGTTGTAACTAACCCGACTATGTTTTATATATACATATGCAAATAGGTATACAGCCAGTGCCATTTAGCAAATTTTACTAATAGCACTAGGTAATCTGGAGAAGCACATATTCTTCTCCAGGTAATCTAACTATGTAGTTAATCAAATTTCTCCACCCGTTTTAGGGTGGGTGGTGGGCTACTTTGGTTTTGTTCATACCACCGGAAGTCAAAGATATCAATTCACGGTAATATTGGGTGAATACCTACTCAAGTTTGCAGCAATATGAATTCGACTAAATGTAAAGCTTAGAATGCTAATCTCCTACAATACTACAGGTTTATAAAGAACTTCTATATTTTTAACAGACTTCTTCAAAAAGGAGGAGGTTCTCAATTCGTCGGAATCTTTTAATTTCTTATCTTATGTATGTTCACCGATTACTCAAGGACACTTAAACTGAATTGGAAAATCCTTTTTTTGTTTCAAAGGGTATACTACCCCTGTGGTCCCATTTAAATTTTATCGAAATCGGTCGAGCGGTTTTTAAAAAATCAATAATCAATTGTTTTTAAAAAAATAAATGTATTAATTGAATATGTAATTAAAAAACTTTCTTCTTACAAATTACCTGCTTATTACGTCGACACAAAGAAATAGCAATAGGTATATATTCTAAATGAAAATCCCCGTTTAGTTATTTTTTATTTTTTAGTGCCTGGAAGTCGGTTTTTTTTAAATTTTATTACTTACTGATGTTTAGTTACCGGATCAAGAGCAAATAATCAATTAAACAGGTACAAAAATTGTACCTAAAATAAAAAGAGTATATATAAATTATTCCCTTATCTTACAGATAATATATATCTTACAGATAATATACATAAGTAGATAAATATAAATAAAGCGACGTGAAATCCCATTTTCCAATTTAGCTAACTAATGCCGAGCTAATTCAACCGCTCGGCCGCAATGAACGGTGTGATATGTTAGCGCTATACGTCTTCATTCCAATGACCATTCATTCAGCGTGTTGCAGTCTGCGGACCATCCTTCCAATAGATTAATCGTTCGATCTTAACGATTCCTAAACTTTGATCTTATTTGTAAAGCTCTTGATGGTTCGAATATACGCAAAGTTCGAATATACGATACGATATGTGACAATTTTTGATTTTCAGGTCACTGAATACAATAATTGCTGTGTATATGATGTCGTTATGTTAAAAAAAACATCTAAAGGTTTTATTTATAACTAGCAGAACCTGCGGCTTCGCTCGCGCTTGAACTTCATAAAAACTCTAAAAACGTAGGTTCATAAAAACTTTCATTCCCTATTTTACCCCGTATGAGATGAATTTCGAAAAATGCTGAAACACGCATTTATTTAATTGTATTGAACAGTATTTATAATAAGTTTTAAGTAATTCTGATCATAAATATTTTTTTGATTCGTATTATAACATGTTTTCCTATGGGAATGAGATAATTCCCTGCGTTAAAAAGTAGCCTATGTCACTCTCCAGCCCTCCAACTATTTCCACACAAAAAATCACGCCAATCCGCTAAGTCGTTTCGACGTGAAAGAAAGACAAACAAGCAAACAAACAAACAAACAAACAATCAAACAAACACACTTTCACATTTATAATATTAGTATGGATATGTGGATTTACGAGGAATTATAAATATTATGAAGTAAGTACCCAATTAAATTTATTCAATTCAATTTAAAAGCTTTCAAATTTTCTTGTTTTTTAATAATAATTTACAGGTAGGTACTGATAAATTTCTATTTTTAGAGTGCTCTTGTGAAAAAATCACTTATTTTATGTTTTTATGTAGGTGTCTACTTTCAATCTATCATCTGATGATCATAACTGTTTGTCATTTTTTCAAATTTTAACGCCTGTTTCTGTAGATTTATAAGAAAAAAATATTTTTCTCTTCTATGTCGTGTAAAATCCTCGACTTATAAAACTTTGTTCCTAAAATAAAATGTCACGAACAGAATTTTGAGACCAAGCCCGTTTGTATTACGTAAACTTTAATAAACGTAAAGTTTTTGTAAAAACACTTCAGTTTTCATGTTATTATGATTTATTAGATTTTATTTATAGCTGTAATATTGCTTAATCAAAAGTTATATTTATTTTTCTAGAATCCCAAACGCTGGGAGGCAGTTGTCACGTCAACCATCTGTCATTTGAAAACTACGGTAAATACTGTTTGACCAATATGCAAAGCACAAAATAAAGCCTATTATGATTGAATTTATCCCTACTGTCTATTCTAATTTGTAAATTCTAACACTGACTGACAGACAGAGAAGGTACAGCCCGTTCTTCCTAAGCCACTGGATATAGAAACATTAAATTTTGCACAAGAGTTAATACCTTTCATAACAAACGTAAGCGAAAAGGAATGCTTTTAATATATTAAACCCTTGCCCTATAGGGGTCAAATCGGGGATAAAAGTTTATAGTAAATTGATGTGTTTAAAATATCTTGTTATACTTGAACGTTAGTCTGTAAGTATGTAGATGTATTTTTAAGAACTTATTAGAAATTCGAAAGGGAAATGGTACCAGAAAACGATTTTTTGTTATATTTTCTCCATACATGATCAATTGCAAATAAAAATTAGCTAAATCGGTTCAGCCTTTCTCAAATGATGTGCTTACTAACAAACTGCATTTTATCTTCATTTATATAAATTACAAATTACTAGCGTTTTTTCGCGGTTCCGCCCGCGTCGTTTAGTAGTTATTTTGTAGTATGATTTCGCTCTCATAGGTCGTCGTCGTAATGTGATCTAATATTGTTCATAACATTCCTCAATATATATGTTATAAAACACAAAACGTGTTTTCATGGTTCTAGGAAACAAAAGATCCCTAAATCTCAACTTTACATGAATAAAACAAATAAGGGCAAAGTTCGGAGCTTAGAGTCATCCATCTGTTGGGTTACGATACCAGTGGCAAATGAATCGCCATTCACGAAGAGACGTATTGCGTTTACACACTGACTCGACTTAGTTACTATAGCATGAACATTAGAAGGGTCATAGGGTCAGTAATTGAGTCGGAATAAGGAATATATTAGATTTTATTTAGTTTATCGATATTATTTTATAGTCGTGGCAGTCTTGTTATTATTATTAAACAAAGTATTTCAGTATTAATTTTATTTAACTACTGTAACATTATTATTACAATATTAATATTTATTACGTGAGTGATTCACTGATGAAATTTAGTATAATATGATGACGACTCACCAATCATCATCTCACTGACGACTCATCATCAATGAGAATTCCAACGTCGAGATGAACACACATCGGGGTGAAGATAGACTATAACTTAGAGTAGCGCAGGGACTACTTCAAGTGATCAAATTTGACTGTATTTATTATTATATATACAAAAGGTACACAGGAACCCACCCGAGTGAAGTGAGGCTATTTATTTATATAGGACCTATTCCAAAAATGTCATACCTATTAGATTTTTATTAATTATACAAAAAGTATTTAGTGTACAATTTTTTGTGTAAATTATGTTATTAATTCTTAGAAACATTCGTCAGAATCATTCGCTTAGTCAGAAATCTACCACATCGCTATTATAGATAGCGAAATAAAAAGTATTACAAAGTATTTAAATTATTTTTGTAATATTCTTTACAATAAGCTTCGTCGGTTACAGGCTTCAGTTCATTTGCAATAATGCCTCAGTTTAGAGGATATATATTGGAGCAAGTGCTCAGTTCGAATAATCTGCTTCAATAAAGTTTTTAATTGTTTCCTTTTAACTGTAGATTGGGATAGTAAGTGGAAATTGTGTAAGTAAATTTTTATTATCTATACATATAATAAAATTGTAACTATGCCGAATCTGTACATTAAATATTTTTTGGAAAATCTTTTTGAAATAAACATTATTATCGATACAGAACCGAATCTATAGTTTTTAGAATTTTTGTCTGTCTGTCTGTCTGTCTGTCTGTCTGTCTGTTTAAACCACTGGAGGGATTTTGATGAAATTTGGTATGGTGATAGCTGGTTATCCGGGTCAACATATAGGATACTTTTTACCGCGGGAAAATGTCTCATTTCTGAGAAAAAATACAAAAACTGCAATGTAAAAGTATACTAATAAGAATATAACAATATAATAAAACCTAAAAATTTGGCTTTTGGTCATCAGAACGCGGGCGGAGCCGCGGGCAACGCTAGTACATACATAAAATTATTATTTTCTTTTTAATTATAATTCAGAAGGATACATGCGGTCGGCTTCGCCTATTGTTCTGGGTGCTATATTCCGTACACAATGTGTAACAATCATTGCTTTAAAAATTTCATATAGGTAGAGATTTGAAATTTAGAATTTACTTTTTTTTCATGAAATATTAATATATATTTATGTGTATTTATATATTTTTATTATAGGTACATTAAATAACGTTAGTTAACCCTATATGGACTGGTCATCGATTAAAGCTATCATGGGTGATGGTACCATCAATCTCTTAGAGGCGATTCAATGCTAAATGAAAAGCTATCGACGTGAATGTATAGCTCAGACACATCACTTCGACACTTGACCCCTAAAATTTGGTTTATGTATGAAAAATTGGTACCTATTTTGTTTATTAATTGACTTATTCAAATATAGAATTTATTTTCAGTATTTCAAGTTATTATTGCCCTTATTTGCTTTACAGTATGGAGGAGGAGCGTCTTGTTAAGCATTTTTTTTTAAAGAAGCATGCATTCATTACTTTAACAAATCTAGACAATCGACTGTTCATGCCAATAAACTTTTCAACGTTTATGTTATACTAGCGACTCACCCTCGGTTCGCTTGGGTTCGTCGCTAGCTTGCTTTCCAATACAAACTTTCATCCCCATTTTCACCCCTTTAAGTGTTGATTCCCGGGATAAAAAGTATCCTATGTCCTTCCCAGGGTCTCAAACTATCTTCTTACCTTTCATCTAAATCGGTTCAGTAGATCCAGAGATTACCCCTTACAACGTCACAAACTCAAAATTCACAAACTTTACCTCTTTATAACATTAGTATAGATTAGTATAGATGTTGTTATGTTGTTGTTATTATTATGACGTTTTTTTCAACGTTTTACGTTTTTTTTAAATACCCCTTCTATCATCTCTTGATATGTAATAATTCAGAGAATCTAATTCGTAAGTAGTTTTTATTGATTAACGGCTAGATTACATAACTCATACTTTAATTTTTTGCATACCAGAGACTGAGGAGCTTAGGTATTCGTAAATACGATTTTACTTTTGGCCGCAAAGCGATAGTTCTGATTCAAATTCAAAATATTTTATTCAGCATTTAATTATTACATTTTTTTACTGAAAATCATGAGTCTACTACTAGTTCGGAAAGAAGAAGCCTCAGACCTGAGAAGAACTGGCGGAAAAAACTCAATAGAAAATAATTCTAAGTCTAATTGTAAGTCTAAGTGGGTATTATAGGTATTCCGTTAATCCGAACTGCTAGATTGTTAGTTCTTACTTAATGGACATGTATAAGCGCTTAGGCGTGGCAATGTTCAATTCGCCAATCAAACCCTTAATATAAAGCAGGTCACTGGAGAATCTGTACACATCTCAAAGTAGACCACATAGGAGTTCGAGTAGCTCAGTCACCCTATTTAATACGTTTAATTCGTAATGTTACTTTGATGTGGAAAGCATTTTCCCTATTCACCTGAGAATCTGCTAAAAAATTAAATCGTTAGATAGTGTAGAGTTGAATAGTATGGCAATAATTACCTTTTAACCAAAAATATGTACAATTTCAAAATAACTATTGACTATAGTAGTCTATACAAATAATAAAATAGTAAGAAAGTGAAAATTGTATCTACATGTATTGTAATATTCTTATAATATTGTGTACAGAACATAGGCCATACATCAAAATAATTTATTAGAAAATTGTAGGTCTCAAAAAGGCCTACAGAAAAGTCACCGATAGCATGTATATAGGTATATCCTAAGGTACGTTCATAATAAATATTTTCAATTTTTATCTACTTAAACCGTATCTAGGGACACACCCGATCGAAGCGAACTGAGATTAGCAATATGCGTAGGAGATATTATGACACAAAAGTGTACGCCCAGACATAAGTGCACTCTCAAACTCCGCTGGGATGACCACTAGACACGACCGGTGAGAGATCAGGCGCAGGACCGACAACTTTACGCCCTCTCCGAGGCACAGTAAAACGCCGCTAACTTCTTAACTCCGGGCTGTTACTGAATATTTCTTTGACTGAACATTAATAATATTATTATAAAAATCTTAGCATCTATACATATAATAAAATTCTAAGTCAAATCTGCACATTAAATATTTTTTCGAAAATCTTATTGAAATAGAATTATTATCGAAACAGAGGCCAAATCTATAGTTTTTAGAATTTTTGTCTGTAAGTCTGTCTGTCTGTTACCGAATCACAGAAAAATGACTGCACGGGTTTTGATGAAATTTGGTATTTTCATAGCCGACTATCCGGGTCAACATATAGGATACTTTTTACCGCAGAAAAATATCTCATTTCTGAGAAATTATACAAAAACTGGTTAGAATAAAAAAACGATGATACTACGAGTATATAGATTTTAGCAAGTAAAATAAGTAAAATATTTTTTTTAATGAATACAATAGTGCTATTGATATACCTTTTCAAGATTAGCTATTTTTAATAGTCTTTGACTTATATAAAATAATATTCTATACTTAATAATTTAAAAGATATATTTAACAGATGGATATAAATTAAAAATACTTTACCCTATTTGCAATCTGACTACTAATAAAATACAAAAGTTTGTACGTTTATGTGTATCTTTATTACTCGATGAAATACCTGGAATAGCAAATAGCTACTGTTAGTCATCTAGGAATGCACCCAAGCTAGTGAGGTACCTAATCTATACATATAATAAAATTCTAAGTCCAATCTGTACATTAAATATTTTTTGGAAAATCTTATTGAAATAGTAATTATTATCGAAACAGAGGCCAAATCTATAGTTTTTAGAATTTTTGTCTGTCTGTCTGTTACCGCATCACGGAAAACCCACTGCAGGGATTTTGATGAAATTTGGTATAGTGATAGCTGGTTATCCGGGTCAACACATAGGATACTTTTTACGGGGAAAAATACCTCATTCAACTGCAATGTAAGAGTATACTAATCTGTAAAATCTAAGAATTTGGTTTTTGGTCATCTGAGCGCGAGCGGAGCCGCGGGCAATGCTAGTAATAATATAAAACTATTAATTTCAAATATCTTACTTTTTCTCTTTGAATTCTTTAATTTTTTGAGTCACACGATAACTAACGTATAACTAACTACCTAAGAACATATTGCAAAAAGTTTTTGTAAAACACACGTATGTACATTGTACACGTATAAGGGGCCTGACCTTACGAGGTATATTTAGTTCAAATATATTTAAAGGAAAAAAAAATTACAAAAAGAAAACTTAAATACCTATTGAATAAAAAAAATTGTAATAAAAATAAGCTATCTTTATAAGATTTGTTTATGCGTTGGTAAAAGAAGAAAGCCTCTAAAATAATTTTACGAGGTACAAGCAGTGTAGCGAAGTCATGAAATGTAAATGTTGCTGTAAGTAAAATTTTCCACTTGAGCGATGTCCTTTCTTCTTTATTTCGTGTTTTATTTTTAACCAAAATATTTAAATACTTGGTATACCCGCGACTCCGTTTGCGTGGACTGACGTTGAAAATAACGAAATAGATATTAAAAAAATGATATAAAAGTCATCACGTAAGACATAGTTATATCTATACAGATAAATAAAATTGAAGTGTCTGTTTGTAATGTCAAAATAACAGCTTTTTACTAAATGCATATGAAATACATTTTTTTTAAATGTTTGTCTGTCTGTTTGTTCCGGCTAATGTCTGAAACGACTGGGCCGATTTCGATGGGGCTTTCACTGGCAGATAGCTGATGTTATGAGGTGTAACTTAGGCTAATTTTATTTTTGAAAAAGAATTAGGCTTCCGCTCAAAAAAGATAAAACGTACCCAGGGGTGCACCCGAGCGAAGCCATAGTAAGTCGCTAGTGGTAAAATGTTTATTCCCTAGTTTATTCCCCTTTATTGATCAATAATAATAATTAGATCAATATGTATATATAATTTCAATTTTCGTAAGAATTATTATTCTCATAGATTTTTTTTTTGTAAGAAACGTATCCTAAATGATATTCTTTCAAAATGGCATTCAACATCCACCCAGCCGTTTTCACGTGATACGTTAACAGACAGACGTTTAATTAAATTAGTTGCATTTTTAGTAAGTACCTATTTCATTTCGTAATTACGAGTATATCTATATCAAAATTTTTATATAAATAATATCTGCTTGTTTTATTAAACATGACTTTTGTTTTTTTTAAATATCAACCAAATTCTTAATTTAAATTTTTGCCCTTAATGTTTTTTTTTTGTTATTTTTTCTCACTCAAATCAAATATTTCCGAGTCTAGATTATCGTATAAATAGTCTTTATCTGTAAATGAAAATTTTGTCATGATTGTAACTAATTTAGCCCTATTGGAGAATACTGTACAAACATACAGATGGACAGACAAAAAGTATATAAATTTTGTTACTGCTATTATTAAAATAAAAATGAATAATAAAAAATATGCAAAGATCAAGCATTCAAAATAAAAGAAATATTTGCTATTTTCTGTTCAGCGAGTTCCTACGTGTTTAAATTGTGTTCCATTGAATGATGAATGCATCCTGCAAACATAAATTTCATTCTGTTTATCGCGGAACTAGTGCAGTTCATTATGGCGCCAGTCATGTACCAGTAAGTTTATATTCTTGCTAATGTATTTCAAAATTCATTCAATTTGTTACAAAGAAAAAGAAAGATGCTCTTATCTACTTTTATTGAAATGTTAGCGATTTACTCGTGCTTTATAGTTTATAGTACTCTTGTCGTGGTTTGGGGCTTTATTAGCATCCGGCAATCCAGCTCGGCTTGAAGTCAAGAAATACACTTGTCGCACCTTGATTACCCCAATCATAAGTCATAACAGTTCAAAAAGAACCATAAGTAACTAGACAAAGCAAGAATATCAATCAATATTCATGATTCAAACTTTTTTTATTAATGTAAACCAACGTCTAGGCACTAAAAAGTAAGAAGAGCATTTAAAATTTAGAACATGATCTACCTCAAAGAATATGTAACGCGATTTTAGTAAAAGAAAAAGCTGATATCCATAGCTACAGAGAACATAAATAAAAATGGATAAAGCAATAATAAAACGAAACTTTTTTTTACAAAGTCGGTAAGCTAGAACATCGTATTGCCAAAAAGATATCAGAAACCGCATCGAAGCGACCACGATCTCTGCATAAACATGAAGCGGCTAGTCAATCGGCTCGTGTGTATAGGATTAGTTAACTCTCCTGTGCCTGCACTGAAAAAGCGGGATAGACGGCCTTTACATCCACGATAAACCTATATGTATTGACTGAAAGTAAAAAACTTTCCCTAAAGATAATAATTGAAGTAACTGTAATTAGAAGAGTTAGAAAGGTAAAAATATGAATGCTTTATCAAAATAATAAATAATTCTATTTTTTATTATATACCACAAATTTACCAGCTTTATTCTGCCAAATGAATAGCATTTTGATAAGTTACCAATTTTCCTGAATAATGATGTTTCAAACTGTCAAGTACAATATATTTGGTAACTTTATCAAGAATTAAAATCACGATGTTATTTGAAATTGTGAATTGTGAAATGTATTGGGATGATATTTTTTTAGCTTTACTCAATTATGAACCCTGCAATGTTTTTGATTCTTCTGCAATCTTTTGTTCTATCAATGTTATTTGTTAAATTTTGAAGTCCACTAATCCGCATTTGGACGGCATGGTGGACTATCGTCTAATCCCCCTCGCAATGAGGGAAAGCGTCAATGCAATGGGACTTTAAAATGGCTGAAAAACAAAATATAAGAACTCCCCCTGGAGAGTAATAAAGAGATTATAGGGATGATTTTACATCAATTTTCATAAACACGAAAATATATATTATGAATATGTACCTAGTTATGGAGTAGAAATTAAAGACCCCAATATAGCAACTATTACGTACGGGCTATATGGAAATCACTTTGTCACAATAAGCGATTTCCAAACATGAGGTAATTACAAGGAGGCAGACCGAGGGCTCTGCATAAACATTACGTAAGCCAAAATCGACCTATGTGCTTATATTGACTATATCTACATGTAAATTTAGGAATATTTGTGAAAGGCTAAGAGAATAAGTAAAAGAATAACTATTTTTCGTATACATATTATTTTAAGTGCTTAAAACAATACAGAATAGACCTTAAAACATTATACAAAAAGGTATTCTTTCTTAAACTTGATGTTTTTTCTACTTTAATATCAGCAAAATAGTTAATACGTATTATAATAAGTAAATTACTTTAGAAGATTTTATTCTTGTATTAATCATTAAGGGGCAGAACTACACGTCATGTACAAAGAGTCCATCGTATCGCATATATCATCATAAATCTCATGTAAACGAGCGCTGCATCTACACAATTTGCTTGCGCTCGCTGACAACGTGAATGTCACTTTAGGGTCAACACACACCGTAGCATGGCAAAAATATTTTATAAAATAACTACCTAAGGTTTATTGCCTTATCTATATTCCTTTTTCTACTTCTATAATATATAAGTAACTATCAGACTTTTATTATATAAACCAAAAAAACTGAAATAAAGAAGCCCAAAAGCTATAATAGTAGGTAATATGCATTTACAAAAAACACACAGACATGACAGAGAATCAAACTTCAGAAAACGATCTATCTGAACGCACTCAGTATTCTTATTATTTACTAGTCAGACAAAAACAAATCTATCCCACGGGAACCGTACATTATTCCGGGATAGAATCTTTGTATTATTCCAGATTATAAACTATGCCAAATTTCATCTAGATTTCGTGATTAACCATGTTATTATAGGAATATCTCATATAATATCAAAATTTCAGAGTATAATATCTAAATTAAGTAAACTCGGTCGTTAATTCCAATTTATAATATGTACTAGTAAGCATTACAAAGATCAAACGATATCCTAACAACTTGTACTTCAAATATTGATTTAATTTGTATGGTAATGCATTATATTTTTGCTATTTGCACGTATTTTACTTTAATCTTACTCCTTAAAAGCTAAAATTTTTGTGGCAAATTTTCGGCTATCATTATAAATCATAGTTATGGATGGTGAAAAATCGTTTCCCGCGTCATAAATCCGGCGGCAGCGAGGGTGAGACGTTGCAGGCGGTGTTCCACGCGTAGCTCGGGGCTAATGTTGCACTCACAGCAATACCACGTACGTTTACTACATTGATTTGTTACTCTTTAATGTCAAAAAGTATTAAAAAGTTGAGAAAAATGCAAAAACTTGCTTCATTATTACAATATGTCTTTAGAAAAAATATTCTTTAGAAAAAATGTGATCTGTAGCCACCAGGTACCAGTACCAGGATTTGATGTTTAACCGAAGTTCTCCAGATCTTATCAATACTAAATGAATGGTCAATGACTAATCCCTACAGCCTATAACAAAGCCAATTTATCTCTACATGCCCGCCAAAATAAAACGAAAAATATTACACAGATTTTACAACTCCGAATGCCAGTAAATGAACTTTTATTCTTTAGCCAAACAATAGAAATCACTTTCCCCATTACTAATTAAATACGCGTATAACATCTATAAATTATTCAAACATTCAGTTTAGCTCCGGCCTCGCTATTAATGTTATATGTCAGATATTTCCCAAGCGACAGGCACAGTCCTGAGAGATCCCTTGTGCTACTTCGCCCTTGGCACTTGTCGGCGAATTATGGGTTACAAACTCTGAATACTAAGGGGATATAATTCGAGGCCTTAGGTTTCCAAGCGTTGATCTTCACCTAAACCATTTGAAGTATAGATCCGTTTGAAATCTCACCCTTTTTAAGCCGTCCTTTGAGCGTAATACCGTCAGCAAAATAATTAAAATTAAGCCTTGTTTACATAAATTATTGAAAGATTTAGAAAAAGCTTGTTTCATTTTTTGTAAAAGCTTCAGGTTATACAATTTTAATTAGGATTTTATTGGGATTGAGGGATTTCTTTTTATAATAAAACCTTTAACTAATAAAAGTTTGTAATATTCATCTTATTAGAGTAAACATAAATATAATTGAAGCTGAAATTGAAAATTCTTCAAATAAAATAGACTTTGATTGTATTAATTTTTACAAAGTGGCTTTAACTTAGCTACCTAAAATCTTGTATTCGCAGATTACGCTGTGAACAATTCTCTCGGGGCTAGAAGGTAATTACATAAGGATAAGATTGCACCAAGAACCTCCTAAGTATGCCGCTGGACGACGAATTCAGTAATTTAATGCTGATCGAACAAACGCCCCATGATTAAATTTTATAAGAGTATTGTTATTAATATAGGATACGTGTACATTATACACGCTTAGTTAAAAATATTATTTGTAACACTGTTCGTTTTTGTAATATATGTATATGAATAAGATTGTTTTTGTGTTAATATATGTCATTCATATATATTTGTTAAGTACCTTTTTTACCCGGAGGTCTTAGATTCGAGTCCCGGGTAGGACCAAAGATTCAAATTGTCGCTCCACCGGAATTTGGGAGTGAGAAGAAAAGAGAGTGCACTTGTGTATGCGCACATACTTACGCACTATTATATCTCCTGAGCAGGCGGCAGTGAGATTGGCCAGTAGGTCATTATGTTTTTGTTAATTTAAACATGTTTATAATTTATATAACCTTGGGTTATGGGCAAATCTACAATATATGCATAAGATTGGCAACGAAACGGAAATGAACATTAAATAACAAGTCATAAAATAAGTAGCGACCTAGGTGTATTTTTGCCATAGGTACATTCATTTCTTCAGGCAACACACGTTGATAATGCAACTTGACGGCCAGTTTTTTTCGACTTCAATTAATTTAAAATTATAATGACACACATTCTTAATCTGTATAAAAATTAGCCTATTGTATTATAATGGTAATTCCTAATATTGAATGATTTTTCAGAATCGGGCAGTTTCAGAGTTTATCCGCTACATGCAAGGTTACAGACTCACAAACTTTACCTCTTTATAATATTAGTGTTGACAATAGTATTGACACTAAAATAATAAGTTACAATGAATTACACACTTAATTTTTTAATAAAAAAAAAACAATATATTAAAATAAAAACAGTATTTTTGTCATAGCAAAAATAAAAAAAATACTGTTATAAATCAGTTTTTAAAGGTAATTTTAAAGGAAAAACGGCTTTTTAAAGGATTCCGGCGAATGAAGCAGTAAACATTCTTGATGCACTCACACATAACTAATTGGTTCTGCAAACTCAGCTGAATAAAATCTATTTAGACGCTATCTCGCTTGATAAAATAGTGTTGTTCATATTTAAATATTTAATGGAATATTTTAAGGCAGAAGTAAAACATTATTGTTAAATAACACGTTGAGTTATTTAACATTCTACTCTTAATAATTAAAAAATCTACCCTTTAATTATCGAAAGATAAAGTAATTAATTCGGGTAATACCTAGAAAAGCATGGACCAAGCATTTGTTTATGTAAATATTTTTTCCAGCTCACTTACAGTTAAATTAGAGCTAAGTTTTCATATTCTTGAAGAGGTTAAACTAGTCTAGTGCTTTTAATCTCGGTAAGATTATTATAAGCTCAATAGGGTCTTGACAGTAATAATAACAAAAACAATATAAATACCATGGGACTATTAGCACACAGCACCATCTAGTCCACCACCCATGGTAAGCTACGAGGCTTGTGTCATGGATACCAGATAGTTGATACACTACACATATATAACATTAAATACATGCATGTTATAAATATAAACACCCATGACTGGAGTACAAACATTCGTGCTCTTCACACAAATGAATGCCCCCAACGGAACTCGAACCCGTGACCGCTGGCACAGCAAGTAGGATCACTATAAACTGAGCAAAAGTCGTCAAAGAAGTTTAATAGGTACTCTTTATAATTCGGGTACTTGAATGTATAATATAACCAACCCAGTAATTATTTAAGCATTCTTTCAGGCATAAGTCGAGCGAACTACATACTCCTTATGAGTGCTAGCCCAATATGGCTCTAGTCTTTTTGTTTATTTGCATACATACGAAGATATAGATTTCTAAAAAAACAGTATTTTTCGATTTTTGGTCCCACATTTAGACCTTCGTTCTTCCAAATTGCTTACAATTTTGTTTGCGATATCTGCAAGTCTGTAGCAACTTTTGAGTCTTTTAAAACCTTAGTCTCTCTTAGTCTAAAAAAAGAAATAGTTTTATTTTTAAATATAAAAAGTTCGCGTAGATCTAAAAAAGTATTACACATATATATTTTTTTACCAACTTGAAAAAAAATAACTTGGAATAAATACGTAGAAAATACTGATAATGATGAATTTTAAAGAAATTGAAAGTCGGAAGATATTTTATTCGTTCGTTTATTTTATTACATTCGTTTTACTCTTTAAGTATACATTATATAATATTATAAACTAAATTATTACAAATAATACTTTAATCGATTTAAAATGAAAGAACATCACTAGCCCGTCCACAGTCAGATCACGTTCTTACGAATCTTGAGGCGATTTCTGCCGGTCGCTCAACACTACTACTACGCTTTGAATACGGATGCAGCTTACCTAATGACGAGTTCTTACCGAAAGAAAGAACGAAAGCAATTTGAAATGGAGAAATGTTGACATGAAATATTATTTTGAACTCTAAATTTAACTTGTATTTGGATTTTTACGGGTAAAATATATTCTTTTTAGGTATTTTATTATAATTTTTATAAAATTACCAATGTAATCGTATTTTTATTTATTTAAGTATAAAGACTTGCACATAAAGTAGTTTCCATTACTACTGAATTCTTCTATATTAACAGAAAATAATACTAATATGGAAAACAAGCATAATAAACTATAAAGATAAATAAAATTGAAGTGACTGTTTGTAATGTCAAAATAACAGCTTTTTACTAAATGCATATGAAATTATATACGGTACTTATAAAAAAAACTCATTTTTATAAATTTTTGTCTGTCTGTTTGTTCCGGATAATCTCTGAAACGGCTAGACTGATTTTGACGGGACTCTTACTGAAAGATAGCTGATGTCATAGGGAGTAATATAGGCTACTTTTATTTTAGAAAAAGAATTAGGGTTCCGCTCAAAAACAAAAGTACTGATGTTATCTATCATGACAGCAGTTTAAATGTATAGATAATTAATTTTTCAAGTGGGATTAGATGGTGATAATAATAATATGAAATATTATATTATAGCGAAAACTACCTACTCCCTACAAAGCTTTTACTTCATTTTTATGTACTGCACATGTATGACGTTTTTATTCACGTGAAACTCGAGATACGCCTTTGTCCTGTTTAACCGTGATTGAAACGAATCTCAAGTACATTTTTAATTCAGACCATTACTTATACAAAAGCACAATAAATAATATGTATATAATAAAAGTACATTAAATATATATATACACATAAATATCTATACATATAATAAAATTGTAACTAAGCCGAATCTGTCCATTAAATATTTTTTGGAAAATCTTATTGAAATAAACATCATTATCGATACAGAGGCCGAATCTATAGTTTTTAGAATTTTTGTCTGTCTGTCTGTTACCGCATCACAGAAGAACCACTGGAGGGATTTTTATGAAATTTAGTTTGGTGATAGCTGGTTATCCGGGTCAACATATAGGATACTTTTTACTACGGGAAAATATCTCATTTCTAAGAAAAAGTACAAAAACTGCAATATAAGAGTATGCTAATATGTAAAACCTAAGAATTTGGTTTTTGGTCATCTGGACGCGGGCGGAGCCGCGGACAATACTAGTTAGTACATAAATATTAAAGATTTTCCAAAGTATCCTGTATACATTTTGAATTCAACGAAATACATGCAGGAAGAAACTACTGATAAATAAAGTAAATACATCCCATATTTTAGCATATTTTTTCGATTGAATAAAAATTTGCAAAAATATATACAACAAAAATGTTGTTCACTCCATATTTATAAAGTTGCAAAATTATAATTTAAGAGAAATAATTAAGCTTTCATTTGACTTGTACCTTTTACCTTGTTTTGCTTTTATATAATGTGTCTCGAGGGAACTGTTCTAAGAATACAGCTTGTAATACAGACGTGCGGCTAATCAGGTCAGGTCATTTTTGCATGACAATGTTATTATTGTAATACACTGTTACAAAGGTCAACAGCTGTAATAAAAGGATTTTACTTCTGAAATTTAAGTACAATAATAATGCTCAAAATAAATTTTTAATAGATAGATCTACAAATTTTGTAATAATACTACTACTGCAAGCTTTGACCATTTATGAATAATAAACATGTAATAATTATTTACTTTTTCCTTCCTCTTTTAGCTTTTGTAGAGTTCCGTAAGATTATATGTAATGAAAAAATGACGGAGCCTTGTAAGTCAATTACTACTGTATCTGATTGTCTAAATCGATCTAATTTCTCTCAGTATAGTGAACATATTTTTCCATATTATACATATACAGTATTAAAATTAATATATCTTACTAGCGACTCACCCTCGCTTCGCTCGTGTTCGTCCTTAGCTTGTTTCCCAATACAAACTTTCATCCCCATTCTCACCCCCTTCAGGGATGATTTCCGGGATAAAAACTATATCACTCACTCACTTTTCATATTATGAGATTTTATAAAATCTTATATTAGTAAAAAATATTTTTTTCAATTTTTATACAAAGCTTGTCCGGACAATAACAAACGCAAAAAAAAGAATTATACAAATTGGTGCAGTCGATCGGAAGTTATACGTGTACATACATTTCGGTGATTCATTTTTATTTATATAGATTATGTACACTTTAGTGTTACAAAATACACCTAATAACAAATAAATCCGCGTTCGACAGTAAAGTGTCCGTTGATAAAATTACATCGAGACATAAATATCCGTGGCGATCGAGCTTAAACAGAGTCGTAACTCGGTGGCCTAGGGGATTGATGACTTAAAAACGCATAAAATATTCTGACATCCTATAGATAAAGTTTACTCATAAATATTTTATTTGAATTATATTTCTGGTGTTTTAAACGATTCGTTCTTACTGCCTTAATATAAAGATATAATTCACCATTGTTATGCCAATAAGCGGTGGTAGCCATGTGTGTGACATGTCCAGGACCAACTATCAAGTTATGCCATGACATGAGATAATAAATCAGTATTATAGATTCTAAATTAACGAATCAGTCTAATAAGCAAAAATTTAGATTTGACTTTAGCTTATGTATTGCTGTTATGGATTTAGTTAAATTTAAAGCAAATTGTTATTGACGAAAGTAATGACGAACACAAGATGGATTACATTTCTAGAGTTGAGTACATTCATAAATATGAAAATATATCATATATTTTTAAATTAAAAAAAATATTTAATATATAATCAATATATAATAAAAAAAATATATTTATAGAATTATCCAAGACCCGAGGGTATTTTATATTTCTATTATATATGAAGGCCTTTTCTCTATTACTTAATATTCTTTTGATGCTTTTTACCATCCCTTTGATTGACACAGCTTATTTATTAAAAAAAAAACAACTGTAAATTTATTTTCTTACTAATAAATGAAGTGATTCATTTAGCATTTTAATTTTTCAGGCTTTTTAAAGCAATATCTTTTAATCTGCCTTCGTAGAGATTACCGTAGAGCCGTGCGTCGGAAGCGTACGAGTATATCGACGCTACGCGACGCGGCGGTTAATTACTCCTGAATATTTATTGCTCGTTTGAATAAATCGCTCTCGGATAAGCCGCTAACGTACAATTTATCCGTTTTTTCCAAAGATTGAAGGTTTTTAAAACCATGAAAAGTAAATTATGTGTTCTGTACTTGGTTTAACTGAAAATAATTATCTAAGATGAAACTTGTTAATCACTTTTAAAAGTGTATGTGTGCATCAGAGTTTTTGGTTCAGCAAAAATAATTTTTAAAGGTTTTAAATTTATACATATCGATACAATAGCATTAGAATAATGTACAGCATGTTATTTCTCACGCAATCTGAGAGTGAAGGCTTAATACAAAATTGTTAAAGATCATAAATTAATCTTCGTCTCAGTCTATTACAAGCAATATTTATTATAAATGAAAACGCTTTGTTACATAAACTGTTTTCTGCGTAATAAATGAAGATAGTGAAATTAATTTGTGGTTTCGTGTGATCGATCAAAGGGACGGCCACCTTTGTTCGAGCTTCTGTTACGAAGATAATTCTAACAATGAGTCTAGTGTTTTTCTAGGTTTTTTTCTTGTTTTTAATAAAATATAAAAAATACGTGTGTAAATGTCAATGGCTAAAACATGGCTGGATTGGCTGGCTGGTTGCCGTTAATAAAGAAATTATAAAAACATATATTCCCCGTACTGTAAAGCTTATAATGTCAAAATGATTGAGATGAGCGTTAAGTGAGATTATGGTATAAGTACTGGAAATACGTACTACATATTTTAATCTGATCAAACTCTTGATTTGTTCTGGATGTTCAAAATAAATTATCTATGAACACTATTTCTTTTTAATTTTTAAATTATTAAACTTAGTATAAGAGTTCAGTTGTAGCTTTTTCTACTGTAAATTAAGTAAAAAGTAGAACAGGTAAGATTTTTTTGTAGTTCCTATAAAGGTGGCATGGTCTCTATGATCAATCCCTTGTAAAAATATAGAATTAAAAAAAATAAGTAAAAATAATTTGCTTATCAATTCAATAATCAAATAGTAATCAAACAATAGCCTATATACCTATTATAAAAAATTATAGATAGATATTTGAACTGTAAATAATTGGGTAATAGAATCTATGGCGATCACAAAATCTCATTAACATAACAACATTACGTAGTCCGTGATTAAATGTCCTCATGAAGATAATTGCTCTGGAGCACAATGACACCATGGCCTCGTAAAATCTATCCAGATTCTGTATTTACCGATTGCTACACTCGTAATTACTTTCATGTAACCGGGGTTGCCATAAATTAATGAAATAGCCAGATATTTTCTAAAACAACCCAAAATATAAAAATATGGAATAGTGTGAACGGAAGTCGTGTAAAGTCCATCATAACAAATTATGAAATTTTAAAAGGATTTAAAGAGTACTTTTTGATTACATTGTTTCTTTCTATAAAGAATCAATGGAAAAAATATAGTATATATACGGTGTTTGTTATTTTATATTCTAGTCTAAAATTATAAATTTATAATATAATAATAATTATAGTTTTTCTTTTCTTATATATATATTTTTTATATTGAAAGCTTATATATATATATATATATATATATATATATATATATATATATATATATATATATATATATAAGCTATTATATATATATATATATATATATTATATTATATATATATATTTATTTATTTATTTATTATAATTTATAAGCCGTTATTGAAAACAGCCAGATAAGACCATAAAATTTCAGCGGCAAGCATACATATTAAATAAAAAACAAAATTGCGTGGAATCTTTTAGAGTTCCATTTTTTTATTCGTTTTTAGGTACGGAAACCTAAAAATATAGTACGTACCTTTTTCATCAATATCGATAATAAACAGCTCTTAATTTTCACTACTCTTTTAAGATTTTTATCATAAAAGTCTAGAATTTAACGATCTGATAGTTTTTATATTTTTTTTTAATTACTAATGGGTCAATAGCGTGGCGCAGTGACCGTCGCATATAAGAAGAGGTCGTGGGTTCGATTCCTATTAGAGGTGAATTTTTAATTAATTTCTTATTCCGTCTGGTTAAGACAAAGTTGTACATTAGTTTCTGTATACTTAGCGAAATTAATTAGCAGAGTTAAAAGACTAGGTGCTTTATTATTAAGATACGTAAATATAAAAATATTATTAGCCTCACTTTTCTTTTTGAATTATCTTCTTTGTTTGCTTTTTCTAGAAAGACAATTATCATAAATATTCATTCTAAATGTTTAACTTCTTCTTTTTCTATTTACTTTTCTATTAAACTTTTCGTTCCGGTACGAGATGAAGCTCAAGATTTATCTCTCAGATATCGTTCTATAGTGTAAGGGCAAATTCAATTTGATTTTTCCCTCGTTCAAACTGACTCTGGCGTATTTTCCTTCTAATCTCAACACGAATCTGATTTATCAAGGTTTCATAGACTACCAAAAATATGCTACATTTTATATGGCCATAGAACAATATTTCGACATACTATACTTTGTACTAAAAGTCATGAATCAAAGAAGTGATATGGTCTAAGATCCGAGCCTAAATCGACCTTCACTGGGCTGATAATAGAACCTATTTTATAATAAATTTAGTCTATTAAAAATATATTAAAAATGGGTTTGCTGAAAAAATCCTGGACAGAATATTTTTAATTATTTAAAAAAAAAAGATTTTTGATTAAAACTGCCTCGGTGGTGTAGTGGCTATCATGTACGGCTGCACACTCGGAGATCCTGGGTTCGAGTCCCGGGTCCGGCCAAGTTTAGTTATTGAGTCTTTCTGTATAGTAAGTCTCAGTAACAGCCCGGAGTTGGGAAGTTGACGGTGTTTCACCCCCGTGTAAAGCTGTCGGTCCTGTGCCTTAACTCTCACTGGTCATGTCTCGTGTCGTCCCACCGGAGTGTGAGAGTGACAGGAATAGAAAGTGCACGTTGTGTCTGCGCGTACACTTGTGTACTATAATATGTCCTGCGCAGTTGGCTAGTCTCAATGAGATTGGCCGCCGTAGCCGGAATCGACCAGGAGACATCATCATCATACCTAAATGTGAAAGTGTGTTTGTTTGTTTGTTTGTTTGTCTTTCTATCACGTCGAAACGGCTTGGTGTATTAGCGTGATTTTTTGTGTGGAGATAGTTGGAGGGTTGGAAAGTGGCATAGGCTACTTTTTACCGCGGGAGATTATCTCTTTCCCACGGGAAAACACGTTATAATACAATCCAAAAACCAAATGTGTTTTATTATTTTTCAAAATTCATCCCATAAGGGGGGTAAAATAGCGGATGAAAGTTTGGATGAAACCTACCATTTAAGAGTTTTTTTTTTGTAGTTTTAGCGCGAGCGAAGCCGCGGGTTCTGCTAGTACTATATAAATTTTTTTGTGCATCTCGGAAACGGCTCTAATGATTTGGATCAAGTTAAAATTTTAAGTAGTTAGTTTATCTATAGTAGATATGTACCTATTAGGTATACGAGTAATATGTGTATTTTCTGGAAAAAAAAACGATCTTTTCCGAAAAAACGCCGAGCGAGGCTCCGTTACCCAGGTCTTTTCATAAAAGCTGAAAAATGAATATTTAGATAAAAGTCATACTTTTAGTAAATTCATATTGATACCTATAGTATATATATATATATATATATATATATATATATATATATATATACATATACCTACGTATTTACATCAGAATTATCGAATACAAAACTGTATACAATAAGTATCATATATTGATTTGTCTTAGGCAAAGGGATGTTTAATTTCTGTTTTAACTTTCGGATTTTTAAAAAGTATGGCCACAACACCCTTTTACCTTTAAACGGATTAAGTATTAAACTGGAGTAAAAATATTTGGCTCAGTATTACGGGCGGTAAATTACTCTTGAATATTTATTGGTCCTTTAAATAAATCGCTTGCGGCGGATCAGCCGTTAATTTATATTTTACCACTTTTCTTACTACTATTTTTAGACGATTCATTGGTGATATAAAAAAGGGTTTTAGCATTTTATCAATGTTGTGGCCATGTCTAGATTAAACTTAAAAACTAGCTTCATTTAGAAGTCTTGTGCTATACTTACAGACAGTACTTGAGACTGTTATATGAAGATTTGTTATAATAGCTATTTATGTAAATATTACAGTGCCTTATTACTTATAAACATTAAATGTTCCTATGTTACGTAAACGTTAGTTTTATCGAGAATTTTGGTGGCGAATTTCATTTTGGTTTAGGTTTTTTGAACCTGTCACTACCGACCCCAAGTACTGTCACAACCGCCTCTGGGGTATGGTCCGTTGTAACACTTGGACGTACAATTTTAAGTATTTATACGTAGGCAAATTTACTAACAAAATTATTGGCCATCAAATGAAAATTGTCATAACCGCTCTCAGTTTACCCTATTGATAGAACATTGTACAGAAAGACGTTACTGTCCCAATTATAATGTAACTCCTCCAATCGTTGCTTCTCGTATGTAAAAACGATAGGTAGGTATACAATATGCAAACTTTGTAATATTATGATTGATGATGTTCAATGTCTGAACTAATTAAAGTCGATGTTTAAACACCAGCTAGTATAAGTAGGAGGAAAGATAATTAATTATTAATTACCTCACAGAGAAATATGAATTACACTTATTTATAGGCCACAGATTATTATTTTTTTCAAATTCTCTAATAAATTGATAGGTGTAGCGAATTGACTAATAGCTTAGGCACACAAATTACTTATAATATTTCGAAGACGTGACATAATAAATATTACTTTATGGGATAACACAAAAAAGCAATTTTCACGTACAATTTAATCTTCACTCAAAGTCGTTCCAAACAAATCTTCAGATAGATGAGACATCCAATATTTACGCTTCCATAACAGACCGGTTGTCGCACTCATTATAAGTTGGGCGGCGCGGCATGAAAGCGTCTACAATACAATAAAAGAAACAGTTGACAAAAGCGATTTTGCTATTTTCATTTACTTTCCATTATTCTTTTAACTCGTTTGTCATTCTTTTGAGAACGCGTAAGAATGACGCCTGTTTATATTTACGGAGCAAAGTGACTAGCGAATGAGAAACAGTGTTACGTAAAGGCGCGGCGTGGGATTTCTCCGATTGTTGTTTGTACGAATTTAACACACAATTCCTGATAATGCGAATGCGTGCGAAACGAGAATGAACGAGCCTTTGGAAAATGTTCTCGCATTTTGCTGCTTAAATCTTGTTTACGTAAATGTGTTTTACAAGTATTTAAACTTATTGATCTGTTCAGATAGAGATTGCAATGTTTGTTTTTATGTCAGTAATAAAAGAGATACTTAATATATGTATTTGCTGTAGTTTTCTTTTCAGTTGTGGAATCAACAGATTTGCGATGGGCCTATATTTTTTTATAATAATTTTACAATAACTTACAGTGATCCAGCATTTCTCTACTTGCCGCTTGTACCTATTAGAATGACGTATTATATACCTACTAAAATACTGTATTTTATAGGTATTGAATTATTATATCAATTCAAACAAACAAATATTTATAGCATTCGCAAACTTGTTAATTACACGGGAATCAAACCTATAACTTTTCAAGTCATGTTAATCATTTTTGTATATACGTTAAATAATTACTTACATTATATATACATAAGAAGGTATAATATACATAGGTATTTTAGGTAGTATAATATATGTAGGTATATTAATATATGTGTATTTGTATGGTGAAACCGCTTTTAAAGAGGGAAGGTAAGAATTAACCTTTTCATTGGAAATTGGATTAAAATCGATCACATAAATATATAGACTGTAGAGCTTGTTTTAACACTTCGATAATTTCGAATTACTGGTACTTCCACTTAACCATTTAACTCCTGATCTGGCTTTATGTCCAATAATTAAAACAATTTTGACTTGGGGTTATCGACATAATATACGTAGGTTTACCGTTTACATACCTACTTTTATAACTAGAATGTGAAAAGTTTGTATTGTTGAAGGGGCTAAACCTAGATCTAGGTATATTCTCATTTGAATTAGGTAGACTTAGCCTTCGCTCTACGACTTCGCTCGGGTGCGTCCCTACTCCCTAGTGTCATTCGCTGCGACTTGATACAAAATATACCTATGTATTTATTATGTATGTATCTATTTATCTATGTGTTATAGTTATTCCTCCAGCCAAATCGGTCCACCTTTTTCTGCGTGAACAAGTAACAAACATACAAACACACATATATTCGCATTTATAAGTAGTGTGAATATTTCATTCAAAAGTGTTAGTTTAGGACTACAATGAAAAATTAGTTAGTTTAAATCATTTCTCCACTCTCGTGGTATACCTTCGTCAATAAAAGCCTATACTTATAGGAGGAGATCCCGATCTATGTAGTGGACCCCTCATTATTTTATACTATACTGTTCTAACTATACTATACTAACAAACATGACACCACTATTTTTAATTAAAAATAGCCTGGACCAAATGTATGGTGACAATCCCCCTGGGTCGTGTAGGTGTTGATGTATATACGACGAATATAAACTATCCGGAGCCTGAATATGACACAAATCCGTTGAGCCGTTACAGCGAGAAGAAGTAATAAAAATATTCACTCACATGGAAACTTTCGCATTTGTAATATTAATGTGACTAATAGTGGGAAATAAAGATATGGCTGAGTTATTTTACATTGAGTTGATTTGGACATATTAGGAATCTACTTGATTTTCTTTGCCTATTCTCAAGTGGATTTTGGCAAATAGATATGAAGTACCAGGGCGACCGAACTCCGCTCGGAGTTTTTGGCCAAAATTACCCACATTTTTTTTTAAACTTGAATAATGTATTTATTAAAAAAACAATACCACAAATAACAGACATAAAGACTAATCTAGATTGATTTTTCGCCCTCGTAAGCGTTAGATATAAAAAAAATGTCGAAACTGACCATTAAAGTACCTAAGTATATTGAAATACCAATGTTTTAAATATTGACTAGATCCAAATAAACCTACTCTTGATCACCACTTAAGTGAGTATTGTATCTACTTGGTAAATAGTAAACTATGTAGGTAGATATGTGAGCGAAGCCGTAGCCGGCAAACGCTAGGTTAAAATTAAAAATAGTAAATAAAATATAATAAAATTAAATAATAAAAATCTGGATGGATTCTCTACTCTATTAGGCTAGCCTACCCCCGCCGTAACACCCGCAATTTTCACTGTTTTCCAACAGGCCAACATCAACATCTAGATATCTATCATAGATATATTATAATATTATAATCTGATTTTTTTACCCGAAGTAAAGAAAGAAAATCAGATATTTTCAAATAAGTACCTATATGTAAGGTAATAATAATATTAATACGCCGGCTTCAAAACCACTCATAGTTTTACTATCAATAAAAAATTGGAAAATCGACAAAGATATCACTGAACATACACACAAAAAACTGCAGAAATTAGTACCTACCTCCACCTTTTTAAAGTCGGTCAATAAAATAAAGCTTTAACACAACGCCCTTAATGCTATCGAGTTCAATATATCTCATGGTAGTAGCAATGTTTATTGATTAGTGATGATAGGCGTTATTACCACATTGTCATAATGTACCTCGATATTTGACTTAATTGCGTATAATATTGCTACTACGAGTAAGTCCTGTATAAATTAGTGTCTAGTGTCAGGTTTGATAAATTTACATGAATAGCAGCCTTGTAAAACTTGCCATATATGTATGTAGGCACTAATATTATGAATGTGAAGGTAACTCTGTATGTCTGTTACGGATTCATACCTTAAGTGATGCAACAATTTTGATGAATTTTGGTACAGAGATAGATGAAGAAGGACAGAGGCTACTTTATGTCAAGAAAATAAAATCTTTTGCTTCTAGACAAGGAGGAGTTATATATTATTGTATATTCTATTTATAGCAAAAAAGTGGTGTTTTATATTGAAGATCTTGATCTGGCAGCAAGTGTGGGATTATAAATGCAAAAATTAAGTCACTACTACTATTGCATACAAAAGAAACGTGATATATGTATGTAAGCGTATTCCTACATGTATGGAATCCCACGGTCCACTCTGTTATTAAAGAAGTAGCAGAGGCAACCCGCATAGACCCATCACGCGTACCCAGTACGTTTCTTGGCTTCACGCCCTCCTGAATTAAATTATAAAATTGTAACTAAGCCGAATCTGTATAATATATTTTTGGAAAATCTTATTGAAAGATATTAGGTATTATCAATACAGAAGCAGTTTTTAGAATTTTTGTCTGTCTGTCTGTAACCGCATCACGAGAAAACTACGGGACTGATTTTGAAGTATTCTTACATAATTTAATTGATTCCAATTATCTTCTAAGCAATATTAATTTCAAATGCCCAACTTTTTGCACCCGTTCTAAAGATACTTTTTGTCCCTATGTGTAGAACAAATTATGCCAAGAACTGTTTTGTAATTAGAGCTTGTAGATCGCATAATACATATTATAACCAAATTGACATATTTGATAGTAATATCAACAAATTTTCTCAAAGTATTAAGTATAAACTCGATCATCCTTTATATAATATGTATTTTGCAATCCTCTCTGTACACAAATATTATGTTTAGGTTATTTTATGTAGTTTGTATTTTTTTTCGCACCATGTTTACTTATAGGTGGAAACTTTATTGGCTGATGAGAAGAATAGTTTGTATTTACATGTATCTGTATTGTATTTGTTTGTTTACCAACTGATAGTAAATAAATAAAATATAAATTTGGTATGATGATATCTTATTATCCGGGTCAAAATAAAGTGCGGGAAATTTGAAAATATCTCAACTCTTAAGAAATCTTCTACACTAACCGTTAAAACGTAATATGAGTACCTATTTAGTATTTATAGTTTTAAATTGTCACTTGGGCTAATTAATTTAGTATTAACTAATATATTCTTTTGTAATTGTATATGAATAAAGGATGTCTTTCCAATTAACCTATGTATTCTTATATTGCCTGTTCAGTATATTTTTGTTTCCCTTATATATTAGCCCGATATTATAAAAAAAAAATATGTTGACGACACTGTTATATTAGTTGGAGGTTTATTAAGGTCATAAATATTACACACATTAACCTTCATACATTTTGTTAGTATAAAGTCAAATAAATAAAAAAACTCCTCCAAAAAAATTCACAAAAAATTAAGTCATCTAGATATTAGAACATCATATATATAAAAGTGGAATAAAAAATCAAATCATAAATTAAAAACAGGTACATTTTATTGAAAAAAAAATATGTACACAGCAAAACAAATAAATAATCTTATGTTGTACAATTATTAAGTCTATAAAACATTAATTTCATTGAAATAGAATATTATACATAACTACAGTAAGAATATTTACATAATACCGTCTCATGGGATGTGTTCCGGCGTCGCGTAAACGATATCCCTAACATACGTAAATATAAAACAGTCGGCTTAGTGATGGGCGATTATGAGTTACAGATAATCGATTAAAAAAATATCGATCAATTTTGAAATTAATGTAAGATTAGTCGCAACATTATTAAATAATCGTCTTTAAAAAAATACTACCTTAGTTTAATTTATTTTAATGTTATAATTTAGCTTTAAAACAATCCTATTTTGAAAATAATCAATTATATAGTATTATGTCGAATATTATGCATTTTAAGGAAATTTAATATTTTTAAAATTACAATTACTACTAATAAAGATTACATTTTTTATAATACTAAAATAGAATTAACTTTGATATCAAATTAGAGGACAATGAAATTTTGAAAATTTTACAATGCTTAGATCTCATAACCGCCCATGACTAAACCATTAATCCTTGATACATCAATGTCCAAAGATCATATAAATTAATTTTACACAGACAATATTATCTAACAATGACCGTTAACAAATTTCCTATCAAAATTTATCCATCATCTAATAATAATCTAACTACGATTTTTAGAAAAAAAAAAACATTTATTATCTACATAATATTATTGTGATTAAAAAGCATTTTAGAAATGTTTTAAATTAAACTCCCTTGTACCAAAAAACAGAAACTTACTACACTTAGAGTGAAATATTCTTAAGTTCAATGATAAACGATGAACCCGAGGTGTCCATCTTGTGATGTTAATATCAGCTTGCGGTATAAACGTTTAAATCTCGAATGTACGCTTAAAAACCTTTTATTATTATATTTATCACATAATATCCTTTTTTTTTGTTCAGAGTCGATGACATTTTATGGCCTAATGTTCAATATATGTTCAAATGTCATGGAAACTATACTAACAACGCGTATAGGCCTAAGTTATCGGTATAAATATTATATTTAATTATGTATTTATGTATAAAATGTGTTAAAATTATAACTTTTTAACAAAAATAATGTAAACTACTAAGAAATATATTAAAAATGAGATTATATAATTCTCAACTGAAATATCCTACTGGCATTTATTTGTTAATTTTCTTTAGTAAAATTTTAAAGATATTTAATTAATGTTCCGACATTGCAAAACAAATATTACTTACTGTTCGACAATTCCAAATTCAAATATATAATTTGTAAATATGTTCCAAGCCAGCTGTTCCGAAAGTCCGCCATTTTGTCGACAGTTGTGCCAACCTTAAAACTATTTAGTGGTCAACAAAGCTCAAACACAACCGCAAACAAATATACTGTCCGAAATTAAATAAAATACTGCATTTATTTATGTAAAGTAGGTCACCAGGCCCGTTTATTGTCAATTCGTGTTACCTACAATTTAATATGCTCAATATTTTGACTAGAAACCATGTTACTTTCTAACAAAACGTAAAAATGTACACGATAAATATAGCACTATTCATTTACATGTTTAATTATAATTGTACAAAATGTCGATGAAAATTGTGATATAATTCAAAATGGCCGACACGCGTCGACCAAAAAAATATACGCCATATTTTTATTATTTAATTTTATTATTTAACGCAATTTAAAAACCTAACTCGCAAATCTTTACAGTACCTATCCGTACTATGTACGACAGAAGCATATTTTAGAAGTTTTGGTACGAAATGAATATTATAATTTTATTTATATAAACTCATATGTATAGAATCTCTTCATACTTTTACTTTTAATGATGACTGATTAGCTTATATATTTATGTTACTCTAATAAAAAGTTTATTAGTGATTCAATCACATCTACAACTAGCTGCTAACATTTCTATTAATTTATTATTATTAAAAAAAAACAATTTGAAATTTAAAATATTTACAGATTTATCCGGACTGAGGCACCTCAAAAACAAGATGTCCGTTTAAATTATGAACGAATGAATGAAATTAAAATTAAGAATTAAATATTTAATTCGTTCATTCATTCATAATACATATAAGAAAAAATAATAATAATTTAGCTACCAATATTTATTAGGCTGTATGTATTTATGCATCGTTTGAAAATGATAAGTTGCCAACATCAAATATATAAAGAACAAAAACAACTTAAATATATCTAATTCTATTGTTATTTAGAATAAATATAATATTAATCTGAATTACATCTACTAAAATATATTATATATTGTAATAATCTACACTAAATATTATATTTTTTTGATATAAACAATTTATCACTTTCATGCGACCTTATTCTGGATTGTATGTCACTTATTCGTAATAAAAGAATCTATTCTTTAATATTAATAATACATCATATAATAAAGTTATTTCAAAACACAGTTACATTTTAAATTCACTTCATCATATGACGCAAACAATTTTATTTACAATAATGGAGTTAAATGTATGTATACTTTAAAAGGACTTATTGTATAGACATTCAAATATGTAAGAAAACTATTGCATTGCATCTATATTGAAACCTTTCATATGGACACTTTTATATAGAGTACTTTATTAATACGATTTTTGAAAGGATTTTTATTAATCGATAAAATCGAACAGCAAATCGATTTAAATGGACTCTATTGAAAAATTAAACTATAAAACGTATTAAGATAATGTAAATCAATTTTTCGAAGAATGAAATAACATCAAAATGCTTAAAACCCTTCTCACATTAACTGGACTATATTAAATATTTTTATTTGTCATCGGGAACTTCTCAAGCGAGTTCCGTCGACTTTGGCCGCATTTTTTCTGTGTTTTTTAATTTTAGTTTTGCGTCTGGGTGTTTCTATTATATCCGTTGGGACGCCGTCGTCTTCAGATTTATCTCTGTTTTCCGTTTTCTTGTCCAATTCCGCCATTGCTTCTTGAATAGCATTTTCCAAAAGCGTATTTAGTTTTCTGCTCCTGTACAAAGCAAATTTTATTGAAAAAATCAATTAAAAACTTTAAAAAATCTTAATATATCAGCAATTTTCATTTTATTCTTAGAGAATTATTTATTCATAGAATAAAATATAATCATTAGTCACGCCTAACGTTTGTGTTATCTAATCTAATTGTGATGTTTTTATAACACTTTTATTATTAGGGCCAAAGTAAAAAAAAAAACAGTATAAGAAGTGTATTATATTAAAATTTAATTAAATTTTTACGCCTTTTCATACCTACGCATTTATATTGACTTTGGGTTGGGTTAATTTCACAAAATTAAATAAAAAATTGTGGATGGACAACGTTTTTGATGTAGGTGAATCAACCATTGACTAAAAAAAAATTAAAAACAAAAATACATACAAAGACATACAGTTACAAATATAAACGACTCAATAACTTGATATTTAGGTTTAACTACCACATTTCAAAAGCGCTTCCCTCTTATGGTTAAGTTTTTAGAACGCGTACTTCGCATCATATTTTCTTATTTCTTTATATTTATTACATTATTTGTTTATATTTTAAATTTAAATTATAAATATTTATACAGTTTTTTATGAAACTAAATAATTTTTGCAAACTAATATTACTTTTTAAATTAAGTTTTTCTTTATATGATGATACAAGTAGCGCGCACCAAATTAAAATTTTATAATAAACCCTTAACTCATACACATCATAGAAAGAGCCATCTGAAGATTATTTTTGCTGTATTTAAAAAAAAGGTTTAATAAAAAATATTAACATGCTTTTATTTTTCATGTATTAGTTCTACTTCAAATATTTCTGTCAGATTGTCAACTGTCACCGTCATATTAATAAACTACATAAATCAATAAAAAACGAAAAAAAAACAATATATTTTAAATAAAACTCTTTTCGGATTTTTTCGCGGATTTATTTTGATTTTATTGATCCGATCCGAGAATAAATCCGAAAAGATGGTTTTATTTAAAATGTCAAATATTCGTGTAGATCTAAGAAAGTATTATATATTACCAATACGTTTGTTTTATTGATTTTTATATATAGATAATAAATTAAATATTTAATGTTACATATAAAACAAAATCATCTCCAAACGGCTCTCATTGCTATAAACTCACTTCCTATGCCTCATTCGGGCCGCGTGGTGCGCTTCGAGTCCTTCACAGAGCGTCAACAGTCTAGAATGTTCCACTTCACTCGGTATCCTATCTCCGAACCATCTTACACTCCATTTACTCTCCGAAACTTTATTTTCCAATTTCCCCGGCCATGACGAGTACCCTTTCACTGGACCCCATACGAGATCCCCGATTGAGAATTTCCGAATCGATTTGTTGTCCGATTTATCTTCGGATTCGTCTTCACTCTTCGAATCTAGCAACGAATCATCGTTAACTTGCCGTTGTTTTAAAAGTATCCAACACCGTTCCGACACCTTTATGTTATTATTGGACGATTTTCAACGATTATATGATTTATTTACAAAATAATAAATAATAACAAAAAATAAACAAGTAATTATTATCATTCAAAATCGTCCCATTGAAGAAAGATACGTTAAGATTTCTTATGTAACAAAGGATAATACAATATATAATTATCAAAAACTTCGGACCAAAAAAATTTTTTCCACAACGACTGTACAAAAAAATCTTAACTATATCCTTATAATCTATGTTTAAAATACATTTTTATAAAATAGCATAAGCTACAGCAACATTTTTAATATAAGCCGTGTTGCTATAAGTGTGATTATTAAGGAACAGTAATTCACAAAAACAATGTTTTCACAAATCATCTGTTTAGCAAACTTAGACAGTAGGGAAATGGTCGTGGAAATAATATCTTGTAAAATAAATAAACTTAAAGTACATTTTTTGCCTTCACGTAAATTAATATAATAATATATTATTACGATGCTATTTATTTCGAATATGAAAGCACTTTCTTCACTCATAGTTTCTTATTTTTCCAGGAAAAGTCTGGATTTTATTATTATCTAATTAAAACTTAATTTAATCTTAAATGCCAATATTGCTTTATAGTTAAAGCATATATAGTTAAATATCACGTTTTCAAAAAATCCGGTAAAGTAAACGTAGTTTTTTATTTCTTTTAAGTGGCTACATGATGTCAGTGTGACCATTCTTGGCCTATTGTGAGTAAAAGAAGTAAACGTATCCCGAATCCATTATTATTTTATATAACGTTAATGAACGAGTGATTTTGTAATTTAATTAAATGATCAATTCAAATATTCTTCATCAGAATTCCTCTCAAGACACTACAATGGCATATTACGTCCACGACCAATAAAAGGTTACAGTAATATGAGAATGTGCTTTACTTACAATGAACATATAGAATGATGCCTTTACAATGATGCGTTAGTAATGGATCCCAATGTGTGAGCCAATTTTGTTACATCGTAACGGTGCAATGGAAAGCGACAGGAAAGTTTTATGGGAAATAATCGTATTATGTTTTCCAATACACCCTTTATAGAGCTGTATCTTGTATTAACCCAACCAAAAGAAAACCAATGAAATATCGCATTTTTTATGAGGAAGCTGAAATATATAATACACATAGTTAACCGTATCTCGTGGACGTTGAATTTTGCCGCAACACGAATTCAAACAACCAATACAAGACACAACATAAATAGATAAAATTTTGAATTTTGTTAGCTGTGACTGAAGCGTGAGATGGTTCTGTACATATTAGTAGAAATAGGGAAATATTTTATTATTTGTAAAAAAAACAAAACAAATCGGTCAGTCCGTCCGTTCACAACATATAATCACGCATAAAACGTTAAAAGACACGCGTCAAATCAAAATCACAGACAGTAGACACATGAAAAAACAAATCCAAGATTATTGTTAAAGATCTTAATAGTGAAAAATTTATGGTAATGTCAAATGTGTATAAAATATCAGTTAAGCCGATGAATAGCGTTCCCATTTATTTGCATTGAAGCATATTAAAGCATTGTTAGTTTACTTACCGTCGCCGGAGTTTAATCGATCGTACTTCTGAACATGACTTTCAGTACTTCCCGAACTAGAGAAACGACGGGCTTGTTTTTCTTGTGTTATGCCCAAATTTTCGTAATCTTTTGGCAAACCATGTACCATGTTGTAATTTGTTCTCATAATTTTATCGTTTCTGTATGTAGAACCATCTCCGAAATCGTTCTTTCTCTTGTAGGTATGTGGTCTATCGTATATGTTGGAGGTCATTGGTAATACGTGTTGATTGTTCGACGTCATACTTTGGTTGTATTGAATTTCGCTGGACTCGACTGAATTGTGAGCACGATTTAGACGCATCAGTTGTATATTTGACATCATGTCTGAAAAGTAAAGATAAAGTAATTTTAATAATTTATAAGAAATTTAATATTTCCTTCCAGGTCATAAAAGTACATTAAAGTATATATTAGGTTTTAAATATAAAAATTATATGAAGGCCAAATAGGCAATGTTCACCCAGTGGTAGCGAACTCGAAGCGGGTTCTAATACCGGGTCTCGCACCTCTGATATTTTTATGTGCGTATCATTTCCAACGTGATTACCACTTGTCTTACGGTGAAGGAAAACATCGAGAGAATACCTACATGCCTGAGAGAACCTAGCAAGTTTTCGTAAGACAAAAACATTTGACCAGTGTGGTAAAATAGGGCATGATCTCCCTCGTATTGGGAGGCTCGTGCACAGCAGTGGGATGCAGAAAAGGACGGAATGCAATGAAAATCAAGACTTAAGAATTTTTAGAAGAAACACCTAAACAGTGAAGAAAGTCTATGTAAAACAATTGCAAATCTATACATGCAATAAAATTCTGAGTCGAAGATGTAGATTAAATATTTTTTGGAAGATCTTATTGAAATAGTTATTATTATTGATACGGAAGCCGAATGTATAGTTTTTAGAATTTTTGTCTGTCTGTCTGTGACCGCATCACGAGAAAACCACCGGACAGTTTTTTATGAAATGTGGTATTATGATATCTGGTTATCCGGGTCAACATATAAGATACTTTTTACTGTGGGAAAATATCTCATCTTTGAGAAATCTATACTAAACGTTAAAACGTAACAGCTAGTATATTATATAAAATTCATAAAAATCTAAATAATTTACCTTAAGTGCTCTAAATATCGTTTAGGTATAAAATTATTTATGCAAAAGCAACAAAGAAACACTTGCCACGTTATACCTTAATGCGGGTCGTATCGATAACGATAATGAGTCTTGCGAATAATATATTTGCATATTCATTTGACATTGTGTAACTTGTTGTTAGTATTTATTATTTAAAGAGAAATAGACATTTTTTTAAACAATTATGATTCATACATGATGATGGCACTAACCGTACTATACATCTAATCTATTTATGATGGTCAGAGTTTTAAAATAATTTCAAAAACGGTGATTATTTAGCAATAAGTAAGGTTTTAAGTAACGGTTAGCAACTATACCATAAAAATTAAAGTTGCTATCATTTTTAATTATTTATATAATACTAGCAGAACCCGAGGCTTCGCTCGCGGTAAAACTACAAAAAACTAAAAAGGTAGGTTATACAAACTTTCATCCCCTATTTTACCATCTTATGAGATGTAAAAAATAGCCTATGTCACTCTCCAGCCCTTCAACTATCTCCACACGAAAAATCACTACAATCCGTTTTGACGTGAAAGAAGAACAAACAGACGAACAAACAAACACACTTTCACATTTATAATGAATGGATGGATGGATTTATATACACAAATGACAAAACAAAACAAAAAAATATTAAAAAGTTACAAAACGGTAAAGGCTGACAACGACTTACATATATCTGATAAAGTATCTATAAATGAAAACGCCCCATTCGTTATTTTCTACATTTTAATGTACGGAAGTTAGTTTTTTTTTAATTTTGTTGGAACTAGAACATAAATGATATTACTAACAACTAACGCAAGTATGGACGCAAACACAAGTGCACTCTCTATAATTTCTGTTACTCTCGTCCGCAGGACCGACGACTTTACGTGCTCTCCGAGGCACGGGGGTGACACACCGCCAACTTCCCAACTCCGGGCTGTTACTGAGGCTTACTATACAGAAAGACTCAATAACTGAACTTGGTCCGACCCGAGACGCGAACCCAGGACCTCCGAATTACTAGACCACCGAGGCATTAAGTATATATAACTTACTTTGCGAGTCAGAATCAGAGCTGATGTCTCTTGTGGGCCACGCGCGTTCCGACTCCGCCATGTCTTGTTCGCTACTCGATACACACTGCACCATTGCCTGTAATCGTATTTTGTTATATTTATAAACACTGAAACACTTTTCATTTATATTATTACACCACACCATATTTAGTTCTAACTTTACGTAGAAGTTGTATTTGAAATATAATTAATTTATTACGAAAATAAAACTACTTTTTCCATGTTTTCTCATTCTGCGTACTTAATCGAGTCTTTTCTATACAAACATCTCAAACTAAAGAATAACATATGCCTAAAGAGTGTCATAGAACATAACAAGAAGCCAACCAATATTTTAAAAAATAAAGAATAAATTAAATAAGCTAATACATATTATGCTATCTCTCTTTCAAGAGCTACAGAACGAATTTAAACGTCATTAACAAAATAAAATAACTTGCATATTATTATTAATTATTGTAACAAACAGTCAAAATATAAATATCACTATTTATAATAACAACAGACAAAGCTGAAATTTACAATAAGTAATGATATCACCAAAATACATGAACTTTATAATATTGCTTAGTAGTTGCAAATATTCAATAAAATAGATATAAATATGTGAAAATTGCTGCTAACACCAAGTTAACCAAATTTTGAAGAATATATATATATATAAGCCGAATCTGTACATTAGATATTTTTTGGAAAATCTTATTGAAATAAACATTATTATCGATACAGAGGCCGAATCTATAGTTTTTAGAATTTTTGTCTGTCTGTCTGGTACCGCATCACAGAAAAACCACTGGAGGGACTTCAATGAAATTTGGTACGGTGATAACTAATTGTCCGGGTCAACATATAGGATACTTTTTACTGCGGGAAAATGTCTCATTTTTGAGAAAAAATACAAAAACTGCAATGTAAGAGTATACTAATACGTAAAACCTAAGAATTTGGTTTTTGGTCATCTGAACGCGGGCGGAGCAGTGGGCAATGCTAGTTAAACATAAGTAATTCAAAAGCCAATTAAATAAC
The DNA here is from genome assembly GCA_951806755.1 of Brenthis hecate. Lineage (NCBI taxonomy): Eukaryota > Metazoa > Arthropoda > Insecta > Lepidoptera > Nymphalidae > Brenthis > Brenthis hecate. The sequence goes on along the minus strand of OX638267.1, from coordinate 3,419,851 downwards.
TATCTTTGCTTTAAGTACAAGATAACCATTTAAACTTACTTTCTCCATATCTTTTCGATACTCATTCATCACATGATTCTGTCTTGAAAACATAAGAAACACTAAAAAATATATATAAAGTTACTCACCGAAGAATGCAAATCCGCGGGTTCAGGCGACTTAGTTGTTGTGTCTGCGTAATTTGAATGTGTCGCATATATTCTTGGACTGGAATCCAAAGCACCTAACGGACTATGAGTTGTTGTATCTGGAGGCGATCCACCGATCGTATTTGGTGACTTGTTCCCACGTTGTCCTAACGTCTGGGTCGAGACTGAATGTCTTACACCATCCCCTAACTCTTGGATCAAACGTCCATAACCTTCGTCTTTATCATCAAACGATTTGTCATCTTGACTAGATTCTCCTGCGGTCAATCTTTTTGGTATTTTCTGGTTTAAAAGTACGTTTGGGTCTATGCTTAGACGGGAGTTGCCACTTTGTAACGATACCTGAGTGTTGTGAGAGTTAGACACTAGAGTTGTTTGTTGTTGGACGATTGTCGTATTTTGTACGAAAGTGGAATTTGTTCTGTTGGTATTTGCGGATATGGGTGCATGTTTAGGGGATAGAGGAACCATTAAAGTCTGACCCATTTGGTTAGTCTGTATGAACTCTTGGGTCTGAACGTTTCCTGATCTCACTTGTGGACTATTAAAAGTTACGTTTGTTGGACTTAAGTTTGCTAGTAGTGGACTCAACTGCCCGTTAAAGTTTGGACTATTGACCATAACTTGACTGTTAGGAGATAAGAACTGTGCGCCGGGACTATGTTGCGATTGTATTATCTTCCCTTGTTGATTTTGGGCTCTAATTACTACTCCACTGTTTGTTCCAGCGGTAAATAATCCGGGATTTTGTACTGGAGTTAAAACGTTCTGTCCATTGACCGTTTGCAACTGGAGTTGCATTGGCATTCCCGTTGAATTATCTTGTATTAAGGCTGTTCCATCAGCGGTCATGACCATGCCGCCTAGATTTGGTAAAATAAATTGTTGAAAAGCTGGAAAGTTGGACATAACATTGCTTGCATTATTTAAAAGGTTGACTGGCTGTAACAAGTTTATTTGTTGTGATGGTGACGTATTTGTGATGATCTGTTGTGATCCAAAGTTATTTGCGTTTCCTTGTCCGTTCATCACTATATGGGCGGGAGCCCCGGATTTTCCGGGTACTATAGTTAACGCCTGTAGCATTGGCGTTGGCGATATATTATTAGTAGGCGACAATTGAAAGCCTCGTGGCGAGAATTGTGGACTAGAACTATGTTGTGGGGACGTGTGATGTACCATCAAGTTATTAGGATTCGTTTGAGGCGCTGTTATTTGTAAAACATTTGTAATATTTGCCGTTTGATTCTTCTTTTTCTTGCTCCTCTTTTTGAGGCTTTCTGGCGATAGCATTGCGACGCCTTGGACGAAACTTTGACCATTTTTGACCTCCATTTGTCTCTGATTTTCATTGGACTGTCCTGAAACTATTCCACCCGTGACTATCTGTGGTAAAACTGTATTTTGCTGTACTACTTGCCCGTCGACAGCCATCATTGGCGGTTGAATTACAAAGGGAGTTTGCAATGTGTTTACAACAACCGTCTGTTGGTTTACCATTGGCTGGACCCCTCCTCCTCCAGCCGGCACGACTTGAGCTACTGATGTATTGGTCACAGTATTTGATCCCATTGGAGACATTGCAGTAGTATTTTTCGGGGGCGGCGGCGGCATTTGATTGTTAGATACAATTATTTGGCCTGTCGATGAAATTAGTATTTGCCCGGACGTGTTGGAGCATGACCTCCTTTGAGCTATTGATGTAGATTGCGAATTGCTTGTTTCTGGTTTGGGCAGACTGCTTATGACATTTTGCACCATTTCAAGAGGCGACTTCGTAATCATATTCTGAGCGGTTGTACCTGCAATATGTAATGGATAACTTGTGGGCAAATTGACAGAATTTATAAAAGGATCAGGCTGATTATTCGGAATAGCGTACGTAGTTGCCAAATTAACGCTAGGTGGCGGTGGTGGTCTTATGAAGTTTGCTTGAGATGCATTGATAGATGTAGTCGCAGTGTTAGCTTTTCCTGCAAGGACAGACGTAACTGTATCTCGAGTTACTGAAAATCCACTCGCCATAGTGGTAACGAATGTTTGTATGTAGCACGCTTGTATCAAAGAATGAGCCGGACCACCGCCCAAATGCGGTGGCGGGCAATATCCAGGCATAGAATTTTCCATTCTCTTCTTTGACTCCAATCTAAACTCTTGATTTCTTAATCTTGGCTTCACGCCCACCATTGATATGTTATCCACTTCCATGAGATTTTTATTAACATTATGATTTGATATGAAATGCATCACTTGGTTGCCAGAAATCGACTGGTTAGGTGGTCCTGGCGAGTTGTAAGGATATGTGTGATTACTACCCGGCGTCGGGGGGTTACTATTGAAATTGTCTCTCGATCCTGGATTCGAATACGCTGGACTAGGAACCGGGAAACTGCAGTTTTGTAACGAATTACTGCTATGAGGCGTATCTGTGCTTCGAGAGCTATTTGATAAGGTTGGCGAAGGTTCTGGAGGCTGTAATGTTTCATTTGGTGAGACATTACTTGTACTCACGACGCCAGCTTGAATCGGCCCGCAATTATCTCCCATCATCCTCTCCATAAACGTTGAAGACGTAACGGGGTTATCATCAAATGCATGTTTAGGACTAGATGTTGTTGCCACCCCGCTATCCAATTCAATCCCGTAAACATTAGCATGTTTCATAAATTTATTGCGCATTTGGTTTTCTGATGTTTCAGAGCAGTGTCCTTTATAAGAAACGTTGCATCCCTTACAACATGGCGTAAGTGCATTTTCAGTGCATTTTTCGGGAATTAAACTACTATCTGGAGTATTATTGGGTGATGGCGAAGAATTTGGGACAACATTATTCCTAAAAACATTCATTTGATCTCCGGATTTTGTTATGGGCTTATTCTTATCACCTTGACTCTGAGTATTGTACGAATTGTTTGTGTTCTCATATTGATTGACTTCATATGGAGCGTTGATACCTACTTGTCTCGAAATTGTATTATTTAATAAAACTGTTTGTTGCGCTAAGTATCCATTGGGATCGTCCATAAACGACGGTACAGTATTTCTAACAACCTCCTCCTGTTTACCTTTCGGATCCTGTAATTGCCGTATACCATTATTCCCGAATAATATTGTTTTGTTATCAGTGGCAACAGATTTTTTCTTTGGAGTTTTGTTGTTGCATTTAGTTCTCTTCTTGTTTAAATCAACGCTCGGCCATTGTTGACCCATCATGTTATAATGTTGAGGCAAAGGCGGCACTCGAGAGCACATGCCCTGGTTCATTATTTGCTCGTTATTCGAGAAAGAATTCCCTGGTGACGTTTCCTCTATAGTATTTATATTAGTGTCATCATACTCAACATTTTCAATTTTTTGCAATTTCGGACTCGGACAAGTGAGGGAGGAATTAGAATCATTTCTTTTAACTTGCCATGGTGGAGTCTTAGCAGAGTTAGTTTTAACGACAGTTCCATTTTGTATGACTAGTTGACCCTGAGGAACGTACTGACTTTGTATTGGTTTATTCTGATTTAAGTTATCCGCCATTTGTGTTTTGTAACCTTTCATAACTTCTATCTGCTTTTGATTTCTTTGAATAAATATTTGCTGTTGTTCATTTATCTTTTGCATTACTTCTGGCGTGAGTGGTTGATTTAAACCACAGAATATTTGTGATTCTTCTTCTTTAGGCACCTGTTTCATTATTTGCATATCTTTTTCTTCTTCCTTATGTTCAGATTCCATCATATTTTGCTGAGCCGCACTTATGGCATTCTTCAAATTAGCAACTTGTTTATTGTATCCTGTATTAACCCCAATAACTTGTCCATTAGTCCCAAGCACTGGTAACCCCACATTTAAAGCATTGTTTAGACCCGACATTTGTTGGTTATGTTTTTGTCCAGATTCAATGTTCTCTGGGTTTTGAGTGATCCAGCCACTGCTAACTGTGAGATAATGTGAGCTTCTTTGAACAAGAGTTTCTTGTTTAACATCATCTTGAACATTCAGCATATTTTGTTGAGAATAAGGCAAACAAGGCTGCATATTGCCTGACCGCTGAGTCATAGATCCGGGCGATGATGTCCGTTTTTGATCATTTTCAGACTGAAAAACAAAACAATATGTTTTTACTATATGACGTAAAAAATAGAATACAATACGTAAGCACACAATGTATCAAGACGATACATAAAAACAGTTAAACATCATGAAAATATAATAAAAGAAGAATCAAATTATGAATATTTGCTTTCGACTGGTCGATATGGGTAATAAAAGTGTCTACGTTTGGCGAGGGCTCAACTCTTATCGGCGCTATGAATATATAACACGTACCTTGAGCTCATTGAGGGGTCTTTCCCTTTGAACCATCATTTGTGAAACGCTCACAGATGGAATGAAACCCGGTCGTTTCTTCATTTTTTTCTTTGTAGCCTCTGGGACAGCTACTGAAAAAAATAATAAAAATCAAACTTATTTTATGAATAATAATAAATGTAATAATAAATGTAATACTACAAACGTTTAATAACCGGCTATAATACGAACGATTCAATCAGATCAAATAATCGACAAACATGTATTATCTATTTTTAAATTTCTTTGTTCTTACAACTGTAAACATAATATTATGTACAATAAACAATTGAATGACTTTCTTTGATTTGGATCTTTTCATTCTTTTGAACGTAAGGTCGACGAGCGAGCGACCGTGTGACTTTACCGCTCTCCAGACGTCCTCAGATACAAGTCTGTCTGAAGCGTCGTCCTTCTAATTAAATGACACACTACAGCAAGCAGTGTTAATATTCATTTTGAGATAATATCTTAGCATTGTTTAAGCAAACGGCGCACCATATAATGCTGTTGTTCAGTTTAACATTGCAAATTAAAAGTACCTACTCATATTTTTAACTCTTATTTGATAATATGGATATTGATTTAACACCTCCAGGTAAATTTCTAAGAAATTAATTAAATTTCTAAGAAATCTATTGTTAACTTTAACTAATTGGTAGTGGAGGGAATAATCAACAAAAATAAAAGAAATATAAGTTTTCCTTGTCAAAATACCGATATATGTAGGTATATTAATTGTAAAAAAATCAAAGTTTTTTTTTAAAATATACTTAACGTGTATTTATGTAGTACATATTTATCCAGTCCTCTTCAGTCTATACGATAATGGAAATAGTAATTTATTATTCATAAATGTTAAAGTAAACATTCTACTCAGCGGTATTGACTAATTAAGAGCTTTATGAAGACCTGAGGGCGTGTAATACCGCAGCCGCAGTGAAAATTCGCCATTATGACGCAACAATACTCCCCTTTCAATCAACTTGCTAATCGACAAAAAGCCTTTGAATATATCTAAGCGATTGTTTAACGAATAAAAGTCTTTAAGAAATACCTTCATCAAGTCCTTACTTTTACTTGTTTGTTGTTTAATTAACTGACTTCATCTTGTTTCGTTTACATAATACATTCAAACATAGCTTTCCTTTCAAAGAAATAGGAAAAATGTAGCTTATATAACATTTAAGAATTGTTCATTAAAAAGTAATTAATCAATAATATAATAGGATTAAAATATAGCGAATAATAACGTGAAAGTTCTTTACTTAATCCCAGCTTTTCGTCTCAACGAGAGTAAGCTTAGTGGGAGTTCTAAATAATCTGATACTGTTCTAATTAGAAATAAATCGTGTAACACTTCGTAAATTAATTTAAGAATATTGATGAAGACAAACGCCCCCACAAATAAGTGAAGTTAAAAGAGGCGTAATATGATAGCGCTAAATAATAAACGCGGGATATAATGGCGTTATCTATTTGCGCATTATCTGGCAGATTTGCAATTAAAATACGAGTTGTATGCGGAGGGGTGGGGGGTGGAAAGGCGCCAGGGGTGGGTGGCGCGAGTCAGATCAATAGTCGGCGGGGTGCGTCCCACGCTACCCTGCAACGTCGATTGTTTCAAATTACACCCGCCTTTGTTCCGCTGATCGAGTCGCCGACGTTTTTGTTTGCCTAAACGGCCTACTTCCTTTACGGTAATTACGCAATCCTGCGGCTCGTGTAAACTTCCCGATTTGTCCACTCCGAACGTTAATCTCCTTTAGCGGTATCGGCTTTTACTCTAAGCTTAGGAGCGATTTAACGATACTTTGCGTAACGTGCTTTAACATATTTTTATGGGCCGTAACCTAAGTTTTTACGACGCACGTTTTTTAGACTCGAGTGTCTTACGTCGTATATCTTAATGTACAAGCAATGTCTTATGATGCATATGAAATCATTTCAGATAGTATTATTTAGAAATATTTGTAATAAATAAGAACAAATCTATAACTAATATAATAAATACATGCGATCGAATCCTCCTACTAGGAAAATCATCTACGTCGAATACCGAAGCATTATGTTAAAAGGGTATGATGGAGTGAATTTATATATTCAAAGCCATTGACATAATATCGTATACCTAACATAAAAGAAATGAGAGAACTCAAAGAAAACATCTTAGTAGGGTACTTGAAGCAATATTCTTGTGTATAAAAAAGCAATAAAAACTTGCGCACTCGAGATGAATAAATAGTAAACTTACAAGTTGTATAAACACGTAACGGTCTATTTATGTCGCAGGATGGGGAGGCTTTCTCTTTTAACAAGTTTATTGCGGGTATTAGTGGGAGTTTCTAATTAGTCGGAAATCTGTACTAATATTTTCAAAGCATCATTCCGAGATAAATGTTAAATGTAATTACTGTCACTGTTAGCCTAAATCAACCTGTATGTCCCCAGACTTTACAGTACTCTACTTGCGGGTTCTAGTCCCGCTGGGAGCATTCATTTGCGTGATGAGCACGCACGTTTGTACTCCAGTCACAAGTGTTTATATTTATAATATTTATGTATTTAAATTTTAAAGTTACATATGTTTAGGGTATCAACTATCTGGTATCCAAAACACAAGCCATGTAGCTTACCATGGAACTAGATGGTGTTGTGTGTTTATGTCCTAACATATTTATTTATTTACGCAATTATAAGAAAAATAATCACAAAACAAAAGAGGACAACCAATTAATATATAACAAATTTGAAATTCTAAACCCTAAACATTAACCTAGGAATAATTACATCCTAGAATCTCGCTCCATTGTATTAAGAAACTAAACGTTTCTCGGAACTGTTTATAAGACGTGCCGGTTTCCTTGAGATTTCCAACTTTTGAATGGTTTCTTGAGTTGGCTATTACGGCTTTTCAAATAGCACGTCGTTTCATTAGAGCGGAGGTAATGTACAGGTCGCTTTACCAAGTCGTTGACATCTAGTCATTGAGACTGTTTTTATAAGCCGTAGAGTGTCAAACTGAAATACTGTGATATAAAATAATGCTTTCCGTCTGGATTATTAATGTGTTTTTTATCTTTATTGAACACTATATACAGCGATGTGCTGTCTGACGAATATTTTAATGAGAAAAGACACAATATGGTAATATATTACATTCGTTTTATTTGATATGATAAGCTGTCTCGTTCAGCTCTAAGCGTCGAATAATCAATTAAATACGAACTTAAAACTCGAGTTTATATAACGTAATTGAGTCGAGCAAAGTTTGAGCCAGTTCTGTGAAAAAACAATAAGATTTAGCTGTATTAGACATCTAATGAATAAACTTTTGTATAAAGTTAATTTAAAAGTAACAGTATTACTAAAGGTCAAGTAACCTCGTTAAACTTTGACGCTTGAGAAGGTGACAATGTAGAGAAATTAACATAAGTGAGTAAAAACACGGGTGGTGGAGTGACGAGTCCAGGAGGGTGAGTGCATGCAGGCTACTCCCGGACGGACGGCTGACGAAGTAGTTGCCCACCTATTGCCACTGCAACCCCCTCCGCCACTTAACAACAAAGAGATCTACCCTCTTTGTTACAAGGAATAACTCTTCCTTGCTACCACTTTTCAGTAGCTTCACTTTTAAATAGACAATTTAACTAACTTCAAGAGCTTCTCTCGTTTAAATATTTTTCTATCGTATAAAATTTAGATTTCTTTGACACTTAATAGCCCTATCTTCTACTTTTTTCAAAATAATGAGATAATAAAAATAACTTAAAATATCTGTTACTATAGTTTCCTTTATGAAATAGAAAAAAGTGCATTGAAGCAAAACAATACAGCAAACACAACAACAGGACAAAAGCATAAAAAACTTAAACAAAAACCAAAAAGGCATACCACGTTGATGCTTACAAAACGCGAATGAGATGGTTACTACTATATTTGACACCAAATATGATTTCATAATAGTATTCAGTACGTATTCTGCCCTCCTTAACGTCCCACTGCTGGGCACGGGCCTCCCTTCAGTACGAGGGGATCAGGCCATAATCCATAAAGTTAGCTATTTACCTGAACACTGTTTTGATCTACATGCAGTTTCCTTACATAATGTCTTATAAGCGATTTTGATAACCCGGAATGGTGTTACCTACTTATTTGGTCAAAGATTATGAATAAAAAAATAATTTTCTTTAGAAACAATGTACTCGTAAGTAAAGTATGGGCCCATGCTTAACAACACCCCGCAAGTCTTTCAATAAGTACAAACGTCATGCTGAGAGTTTTCTTCTTTAATGAAATCATATTTTTGGTGTGGGATTTTAAACAAACCTAACAGTCTATGTGGTCCCAAAATGTATTAAATTATGCCTTATTTTATAAATAAAGCAAACTGTTATTTTCACAGGATATATATAAAATAAAACAAAGTATAAGCTTCTAAGATTTAGAATAATTCTTCTTGAATAAGAATAAACTTCATAAAACGTCAGTACTTAATACTTTCAAATGATAAAAAGCATAAACTGTTATTCCACAATCTTCACATATAATAAAATTGTAAGTAAGACGAATCCGTACATTAAATATTTTTTGGAAAATCTAATTGAAATAGACATTATTATCGATACAGAGTCCGAATCTATAGTTTTTAGAATTTTTGTCTGTCTGTTACCGCATCACGAGAAAACCACTGGACAGATTTTGATGAAATTTGGTATGATGGTAGCTGGTTATCCGGGTCAACATATAGGATACTTTTTACCGCGGGAAAACATCTCATTTCTGAGAAAAAATACAAAAACTGCATTGTAAGAGTATACTAATATGTAACACCTAAGAATTTAGTTTTTGGTCATCTGAACGCGGGCGGAGCCGCGGGCAATGCTAGTAGTAAATATATTTAAGAATATAATCGACCACCATGTTTATAGTTGCATGACTGAAACCATGAATCAGTCAACAAATAAATTATTTAGTATTGTTATATTATTTACAGTTATAATTCAAACATTGCGTTATAACACTACACGTACACATTTAAACTTCACTTACTAATGTACTCATTTCGATAATATTATATGTTAGGAGAATCATTTAATTTATGAAGTTTATATTTAGATAACAAAAAGATAAGTCAATCTACGAATCAATAGTATCGTAGGAGTACTACAATGCGTTATCAAAGACTGGCACGGGTCCATAGTTAATCCCATTGGGTTCACACTCGTGTAATTGGATGAGAGAGGGATGCCCGGAGATTGCACCGGAACACTAAGCGGATAATAATGTTCGCAAACTAAAGCCAACACCGTACTACGATGAAAAACATTGTTCCACACTGTTACGCAACGTACACTCAGCTTAATAAGATTGAAGACCTTTCTGTTGTTAGATGATATCGGCTTGCGCCATAATGTAATAGGTTTGGGCTACTTTAAAAAATTGAATGCTATAATTTTAAATTGTATGCCGTGGAAATATAATGAAGAGATATTATGGTAGACGTTTTAATTTTGTAAAGTACGAGGAACCTACTTTCGAAATAACAAATAATGTACATAAATAATTTTATGTTTTGCGAATGCAAGTCTTCTCTATTAAGTATCATCGGTGGAGTGCTGTTGTGAATTAAACAAAATTTCTTGATATGGGTCAATAAATTCCGAAATATATAATTTTGTTAAATAAACAAGAGCGTGTGTGTACTTATTTGTGTACGTAAGAAGTTATATTTTTTTGGCGTAATAGAACAAAAATAGCTAAAGATTTCATCTCGTATGTCACAACTCTGATTGTTAAAGGAATGCAGCTACTTTCATCATGTCGCTTTTTGGCTGTCGGTGTGCGCGCGCATCTTAAAAATTTTACCCTCATATTTTTTCCCAAACGTGCCAAAAGAAGTATAACTACAAAAATATTCAATTAGCATATTATATAATAAAATCTCCACTCATACATAACAATGTGTAAACATTTTACATACAATGAGCATAAGCTTGTATCCGCTCTACTGAAAGGGCTTTCACCAGTGAAGTCAGCTCGAGTAGTCGAGTGTAACATAAAGGCTTTTAATTCAACGTTAATTGCTAAGGGAGGCGGAACACGAGGACAGGGCCGTTAAGCGATTATGAAGCGAGCCTAATGTGGAAACTTTCGCAGAAACCTATTTTGTAATATCAATTTTATATTATAATCGGATTTAATCAGTGTCTCGCAATTGCTCTATGTTTATTTGAAAGTCATGTGCTTATTCATAAATGGTTATTTAACATCGAATTATTATATTCGAGTAAATATTTTTCTTCATTAATTAATCGTTAGGTGTTATAAAAAATATATAGGTAAGTTCCGGGACAATACTATTTAATATAACACACTTAATATTCGTATAATATTATCATAATTTTCTTGGATAGTGTTTATTAGTTACTGTTTATTAATGACGTAAGTTAGAAAAATAATAATAAATTTATCAATCAAACTAACAATAGTCTTAATATTAGATTCTAATCAAGTCGGATGGATACCTTTGCATAGAACAAAGTGATGTTCTCCCGACCGATTCCGGCCACGGCGGCCAATCTCATTGAGACTAGCCAACTGCGCAGGAGATATTATAGTGCACAAGTGTACGCGCAGACACAACGTGCACTCTCTATTCCTGTCACTCTCATACTCCGGTGGGACGACTGTTCGACACGACCGGTGAGAGTTAAGGCGCAGGGCCGACGGCTTTACGTGCTCTCCGAGGTACGGGGGTGAAACACCGCCAACTTCCCAACTCCGGGCTGTTACTGAGGCTTACTCATACAGAAAGACTCAATAACTAAACTTGGCCCGACCCGGGACTCGAACCCAGGACCTCCGGGTGTGCAGCCGTGCATGCTAGCCACTACAGCACCGAGGTGCATGTATACCTATAGGCATATTGTTTTTATCCACAACCATTAAATGTGACTTATCATTGGATCTATCATATCGAACTATCACATGTGCAACAAAAGAATTTCCATGAAAATATCAAGTCATTGAAATGAGATGCGTTCAAACAGAAGAAAAACTAAATCAATTCTAAAATATTTTGACACAGAAAAAACCAAAAAGATATCTAGTCTTATATTTAACTTACAATTAGACCACGTTACGATTTTCAACCGACATATTGTGTACATACCTTTCTTTTGATCGATTGTCTGTGGCGGCGGCGTGACCGGCGACTGAACGCGCGATTGCAGAGATGCCAATAGTTTCCGCTTGTGATTACACAGCTTGGTCAACTCAGCGCCGGCTGCCACTTGGTATGGCTTGCTTACCACCTAAATACAATGAGAAAAATGCAACAATTAGTTACTTAAGTATAAAACATGAATTATTATAGGTACACTTGTCGTGTTATTCTTATTATTAAAGTATTCCGTTATATTGCTTATTCCCAAGATAATATTCGATTTCATAATGTATATAATAAGTAGATACATATAATATGAAAATCTAATCTCACAATACTAATTTTCGATTTCTAATCCGTCAATTACTGAAATCACTTTAGTAATACGAACTTTGGGCATAGTGTTTCTACCTAATTATATACAAATTGCTTTTGGAGTAATGGACTTATAAAATTCATACTCTATGATTAAATTACAGTTTATAAGGTAATTTCCTTGATCATAAGACGGCAAACTAAATGATTGATTGAATATAAACAAGCTATGAAGTATTAAAAGAATAAAATTATAGAATAAACATACCTACCATAAAAGAATTACATAAAAACATACAGTTATTTTTTTATTCAAAAATAAAAACCAGTTATGTTTAGATTAATCTTCTTCAAGTTCAAACATACCTAGATTTTCTTTTTCCTTATTTTAAGTGATCTTAAAGTCAGTAACTATACTAAAATCACTATTTATGTATTATTTTAGTACAGATAAGAAATATAATATTGAGTAAAATAATGTAATCTAAATATATACTATGCATATTCCATCGATTACCAATTGGTTTCAGTCCATAATCGAATGCAATCATTTATACCTATAGAACACATACAAATATTATTATATACATACAAAAAGAAGTATGGCTGTTTTAACATAATAATACCTATATTTAAAAACCTTTTATATTAGTTCAAATGCAACCAATATACGCAGGATACGCAGATGTGCTGTTGGAAGTGTGATTGCGTTCGTCATCCATTACGGATGGGCGCCTCATGTGCATGGCTGCACACACAAATTGCCACGCCATTCTACTCGTTCAACTAACGATAAGATAGAAATGGCATCACCAATATTTATGTAATGTTTTAAACAAATACATAAATTAAAAAGGAAACATAATCACTTCGCTCAGACTCTAATAAACCGCATAATTTAATAACTTATATTTATATATATATATATATATATATATATATTATATATATATATATATATATATATATATATATATATATAATTTGCTATAGGAGATAGTTCAATGATCGGAATCAAAAGTAGCTTACTACTAGACAGTGTCACTCCTCCTTTCATATAACATACGTACTTAAAGTGGAATAAAACCGTTGTTGTGTGGAATGCGCAGAACAATATTGTAAGCACTCATTAATTATGTATATTATATTACATAAGTAGTCGACTTGCGATACCTAATTTTTAAGACAAATAATAACAGGCTATCAAAGTTATGATTTACAAATTTTACGTCTTAATAATAATGAACTAAGTTCTTCACATATCACTTCTACTGTATATCGTTTCAAGGATAAAACTGCTTTGTACACAGTGTGCAGACAAAACTGCCGTAAACGCTGGTTGCACTTTGCGATTGCGAGGCTCATTTTAACGCTATTGTGGTTTGCACACCGCGTCTTTACACCTCCACTCCTTCAAATTACTTACTTATCCCAACAATGTTATTACGGGACCGTAAATACCCTATTTGAGAATGCCATGTTTACTTTTTTTTATTTGTAAATATCGAGCCCTTGGTCTTAATCTTGCGGTTGGAAGCTTTGTAAAAATTTAACTGCAAGTAGATGATGCAATTAAAGTATGCTATACATATTAAATACAAAAAAAATATGCCGACCGCAAAATTATTGCCTGTAAAAAATAATAAATTTTGCTAAGTCGCGTCGTGATTATTATCGATAAATTGCATATAAAGATTCCTTTACGGGCTTATATTGAATGCATTTATGTTACGTTTAGTTTTAATACAAAAAAAAATGATGAAAAATTACTGCTCGTTAACTTTGCTACTAATGACATACTTTTACTTTAACTGTAATGCGTTAGCAAAAACTGTAATTATTAGAGCAAGAAAAAAAAATTAAGCTTGATGCATTCGAAGGGTAATTTTTATGCAGCAAAAACTGGACTTCATTTGCAAATACGCTTAAATGGTCAAGGGGTTGAAGTCTTCTTAGAATCTATGACACACGCTTAAAAAATTATGCAGTACTTATAAGGGTTCATAGTTGCCACGAAACCTTATGAAATGACAGGGTTCGATGACCGCAACGCGATAATTCAAAGAGAAGGAAACGCCTCTTTTTATTTGCAAAATTGTGAAAGTACAAGAATTAAAAATATTGCAGCGAGATTCAGTCGCATTATGAGAATTAAAGTGCAATCAAAAACCATTTTTATTTTATACAACACAAAGTTTATAAATATGTGGCGATTTGTTAAAACTACAAACCACTTATTCTTTTAAAATTAACTGACAGGAAGCTGATGCAGAGGTTTATTGGACCTCACATTCTTGCATTTAATGAGCGGCACTTTTATTTTGTCAGTTTTTAAAATGAAATTCTGACAACATTGTAAAAAGAATTCAACTGATAATAATAAGCCATGGAATCAATAAAAATTAAAAATATAATATTGTTGCTCAGACTAAATAATTATATATAGACTAGACGGCCAAAATAAAATTCAAAGTGAAAAATAGTAATTTGGTGCAATATTCTCCATTTTTCTATACAAATCGTTTACTTTCTTTAAGTAAAATTTTATAAAATAATAATAAAAATAACACTATATTATTTTCTATTGTTTAAACATTAGTTCTCTTCCACTTAAAAAGGGGACAGCAGTAGCATTTTTTTACTATAATAAAATCGCTTAGCTATTTTTATTTACTAACATTTATTTACTTATCACAGTAATAAGTATTCTATTAATATTTATATACTGTTTCAAAACATTATTGTTTGGCTTCATGTTTGGTTCAATGACACTGTCTATATTCTATATTATTCCTTAGTATGAGTGTTATTTGGTACACATTTCTCTTTTAGTTACGTTAATGTATGAAATTTTCTACAGATGTAGGCAGGAAGGATGATGTATAATAATATAATTATTATCTTACTAATATTATAAATGTGAAAGTTTATATGGATTTTTGGATGTTTGTTACTCAATCACGCCAGAAACGCTGAACGGATCTAGATGTTTGGCACAGAGATAGATTATAGTTTGGGAATCGAACATAAGCTTTTTATTCCGGAATAATTTACGGTCCCCGTGGGATAGTTTTGTTTTTCTAGTGAAGAATAATTCGTTTGTTTTTTTTTGACCCTCACATTGCCTTTGCATTATTGGTATGTTTAAATTATTAACTGACTTAACGGCAACACACATGATATTAATAAACAATGTAGGACATTTTTCGATGTTTACATGTAAACGATGTTTATATTATGTATTATGATGATTATTTTAATTATAATAACACAATGTGGAAGGGTATTAGCGGCTCTGTCTCCTCAACAAGGGTCGCAGGTTAGATCCTATGTCAAAATAAATGATAATCTCGGTTATTCAAATTTAATTATAAATTTGGAGAAAATGACAAATATAGAACGTTCCAATAAAGATTTATTATTATTATTTTATTAATATTTTGTATTTGGTACTAATATTATGTAAGTGTTCGATACCGCATGACTTGTTTAACATTTACAGTAATATCATATGAACCAAGTCAAGAGTGATTAATTATTATTAGTAAACAATTCTTATCGATATAGAGGCCAAATCTACAGTTTTTAGAATTTTCGTCTGTCTGGGAACGCATCACGAGCAAACAACTGGACAGATTTTGATGAAATATGGTATGATGATATCTGGTTATCCGGGTCCTGTCTTACCGCGGGAAAATATCTTATCTCTGAGAAATCTATACTAACCGTATAATAAAAGTGTAACTGATCGCTGCCTGTACATGTAAGATATTTGAGAAATACTATTACTTACTAATATTGGCGGTCTTTATTAACGCAATAGAACCCAAAACAATGATTTTTAGAATTTTTGTCTGTGTGTGTGCGCATTTGTGCGCGCTAATCTTAGAAACGGCCATAGCGTTTTGAATGCGGTTTTCACTTATTTATTGTGGTAAGCTTCACTTAACATTGAGTATTTGTTTCATTTCAATCGGTTCACAAATAAACAAGTTACGTCAATTTAAAGAATCATCTAGAGACGGATCCGAGCAAAGCGAGGTCCAGACGATAGTATTAATTTATTAATGTAAATATAAATAAATAAATAATACCATGCATGTGTTTTCATAATACATAGTCTTGTCTTGGCCTTGTAATACTTGGACGCAATCACATGCGTCGTATTGATGTTGTAAAAACTGTAAAGTAACGGAGATAATTTTAATACAATATTACTATTTTTAACCATGTATTCTGAAACTATACCCATAAATTTATCCTACTTAGCTTAAGTTACATATAAATAAAAAAATATAAAAATTAATAAATGTCATTATTATTAAATTAATTTTAAATTAATGACATTTCATACGTACATACAAATACATTAAAACTCAGTTTGTAAAAAGCAAAAGATATTAATACTTGTTTAAAAAGATACTTGTGTTATTTAAGTTTATACTCATAAAATTAAAGCAAAATATGTTTCTTGTGATATAAGCTTCTGTAAAATACTAAGTAGATAACTCATAGTGAAAAAGTTGTGAAATGATTTGTCCGACGACAAGATATTTTGTTATATTATTTGTGTATTTTCTCTGTAAGTGAATTTTGTAATTCTTTTGAGAAAATAAATGTCTTAAACCATAAACCACAAACTTGTGTTATTGATTTTATTAAAATTAATAAGACATACGGTCTAAACGACAAATGCACGTTACGCAACTACCATAATGTAGAAACAATCAGCTTGATGGACGTAGAACGCCACGCCCCGCTTTGAGCATGACACTCTAATGACCATCCACTAATTAATAGGTACATTTCGTCCCTGAATTATTCATTGTTTTGCATATCGAGCTGTTTGGTCTATAAATTGGTTTCAACGTCCAATTTGCGTCAATGTTTCTTCATATATTTGCATTGAATTGCAGAACGTTTGACTTTAAATATATGTACAAATAATTAATTTGAATGTTACTTAGCCCCTGCACAAAATATTGTTGAAAATAATGAATATGTACGTTTTTATTTATTTTCAACTCGCTCTATACATAGCCGTAACGAAGGTTGTAAATTGTAATAAATCGTTTAAACTGTAACAAATAACAATTAACTTAATAATTGCTGTATATTGTGGTATACCTATAAATATACAATGTAGCTAACAATGTTAATCTTTTTCTTTTCTTTCAACAGCCAGTAATTAAATAATTCTAGACTTTGGTAAACGAGGTCGAACAGGACGCAATTAAATCAAAGCAAAACAATTTTACGTGGTTACTTCAAATATTTTTAAGAGGTGTACGTACGTATTATATCTAAACCTTTATTATTGTTATGCTTATAAAAACTAAACTTAATTAAATATTTATTTTTGTGAAACTTTGTATGAATGTATGTGTGTGCATGTTGTTACTCTTTCACGCTGAAACAGATGGACAGGGATTAGATTCAGAACACAGATAGATTATGATCTAGAGTAACAGGCTATTTTAAGGGACCACTCCGAGAAGCGAGGGTTAATAGCTAATCTATACTAATATTATAAAGAGGTAAAGTTTGTGAGTTTGTGAGTTTGTGACGTTGTAGGTGGGTAATCTCTGGATTTACTGGACCGATTTAGATGAAATTTGGTAAGAAGATAGTTTGAGACCGTGGGAAGGACATAGGATACTTTTTATCCCGTAAATCATCCCTTAAAGGGGTGAAAATGGGGATGAAACTTTGTATTGGGAAGCAAGCAAGGGTGAGTCACTAGTAATTCATAGAAAACCAATTCAAATACATAATATATTTAAAAAAATATATATACATATAATATTTTAAAAGCATATTGCCAAGTAAATCGAAATTCTCTTTCGTGAATTCGGTATAGTACCACATCGTTTCAAAAAAAAATTAAAATTGCTGATTTCATTCATATCGACATAACGCGTGATGAATGTTGTGCAATTTTTCCGGCTCGCCGTCAAGCGCTCTCCACTAATTAATGGTGACATTTATTGGTGCCAAACTAGTCTGTACATGCAGCCGCACTCATTAAGAGGCGAGGTAGGTAACTCCCAAAGTTCGTTAAACGAGTCATTCAAGGTAATGAAATGGACATGTCCATGTCTTCCTCTCTTATTGACACCGTAATTACATAGAAGATGACGAGTCCATTTCTGTTATCATTAAGCATTTCGTAATTTTAACTTAAAAAGTAAATAATAAACCATCCTTAGTGAAAATGCAAGATTACCCTTGAAATAATTATTGTTCAAATGTTATTATTAGTTTGTTGAATATAATTTAAACAAAATCTACATATGTTTCACCAACATATGACACATGTTTGATAGGGAGTCCCCTTATAGTTGTTTAAAAATAGATAAGCGTCCATATATACATTCATACATTCTAACTTAATAACGAAAGGTGCTAATACGCGATTTATATGTTAGCACGTAACTGCAATAGTTATCTTGTTGTCGAACATAAGTGGCCTCATTGATCGACTCTACCCTCCGGGTAATCTTTATTCAGGTCGAGTCCGTAAACGTATGCAGCCACTAAACATTACCTAAATACCGAAAAACATAAAAATCGATCGTTTTTAAAGAACATAACATAATTGACACAACATCATATTGATTTTAAAGTTGAATTAATCAGAGATTATCAACCATATCTATCGGTTACTTTGTAAGTAGGTACTAAAGCATTTAAATTGCAAGTGTATTAAAAAGTACATCTATACTAATATTATGAAGAGGTAATGTTTGAGTGTTTGTGACGTTGTAGAGGGTAATCTCTGGATCTACTGAACCGATTTAGATAAAATTTGGTAAGAAAATAGTTTGAGATCCTGGGAAGGACATAGGATACTTTTTATCCCGGAAATCATCCCTTAAAGGGGTGAAAATGGGGATAAAAATTTGTATGGGAAATCAAGCTAGAAACGAACTCGAGCGAAACGAGGGTGAGTCGCTAGTAACATAGTACAAGTCTATATAAAATAAATAAACATCATACAATTTCCACACCGATAGCATCCTAGTGAATCAATAGAAATTTACTGTAGTTCTTGAAAACAACACCATTGAATTTACTATCTGAAGGAGCTGTTCACATGCGATATGGCTCATTGTATATGGGCCCATTCTATTCGGCCATCGGTAGGAGATCTTACAATGGTCAATAAACAAAGGTGTAGTGTAAGCCGCCTGGGCCCTATCGGTACATCGGATTGGCGAAGCATGTCGCACCAACTGTCTCTGAACACATTTTATTGTGGCATGTGGCGTTTTAACTTGTGTAACAAACGCCTGGTAAATTGTATGTAGAAACACCTTTAATATGATTGTATTTTGGTCATATTGAAATGTAAAATGTGGTTTTGCATATCACTAATATACTATGTATGTGAAATATTTTAATATTGTCTACACTGCTTTATATTATGCTATACAATAATATTATAAATGAGAAAGTTACTTTCTTTGTTACTTCTATGCGACTCAACCAATCGTGATGAAACTTGGCATGAATGTAGCTTATGGCATTGAGAGCCACGAAGGCTACGTTTTATTGAGCGGTTCTAAAAAATTATAAGTATACCTATTTGAATAATAACGATAAATATTGGAGTCATTTAAATGAATTCTTAAAAGAATAAGTAATCTAGAAAAAGCAAAATACGTTAGCGCAAATGTAGATTCTGAGGAAATCATTATAAAAAAAACGCTTAGTCCAATACATCTGATTTGATATATATACTCCAAAATAACTTGGCAAGACTAATATACGGCTATACGAGAGTTTGTCCAGAATTTACAAGGACTTTCATGGTAGAGCTTCCGGAAAAATAAAAAAAAAATAACATAAAACAACTAAAAAGTAAATCTGATATTTTAAAGCTTTAAAGTACTAGTTTATCTTTACATTATCAATAGTGATGATAATGATATCAAAATATATCTTTGTTTTTATTGAAAACATTCTAATAATGTCTATACATGGAAGAAATAAACGCGTACATTCTGTACCAAAATTCAGTAATATTATTTATATCTAAGACCATAAATCTTCAAAGCGAATGGACATAAATAAAATATAAGTTATTGAAATATATATTATCTTCCCCGTTATTATTTTAAGTTAGAATCATATCTGATCGTAACGTTAAGTATAATATATATAGTACAGATACCAATCTAGTTCTTATTGTATGTACATAAGGGCCACAATAAACTAAAAATCTCTTGGCTTTGTGGCCCAATGTATTCTACTCGGTTGCCACTTTCACCTCACTCTATGAGAAAGTTGCCATCGGTTTAGAAATCCATTCAACGTCTTAAATACTCGTTTTGAGCTTGTTGTATACCAATTTCGTTGGAGAAATTTCTCTTATTTATACAACATGAAAATTTAAATGCATGAGCTATTTTAAGATCCTAAGACCGTTTATATACACCAATTTCTTCGCCTAATATTATAACGATATTGTACACAAAGCATTTAGAAAGTAGTCCACTTCATTTGAATTGAAGTTTAGATGAAACGTTGTTCGGTGCTAAATCACGACGAACAATCAAAACTATTGACCTCGATCGATCTGCTTAAATGTCACTAGCAAAACTGGTTGCCACGCGGAAACATCAGACCTTTACGTCGAGGGCACCGAAGAAATGCCACGGCAACAATGCAGTTCTTTTGCAGATAGCAATCATCACAAAATTTAAGAGAGATCACGACCTGAAGGAACATTAGAAAAATGCAGATACAATTTCCATTGTAAGTGTAAAGAGTCGGATAAGGCATAGATTTCTTCGTCGTAAACAATAAAGTAATGGTCCATAAATGTCCAAGTATTTAAACGTGTGGCTGAGATGATATCGCCGACAGCGCTGGATCAACGACAACCTCACGACTGTTTGCCACGACCATCCATTTCGAGTATTAACTTTCACGTTGTGCCCTAAAATCAATATATTTTTCATATGGTCATACGCGAATTAGACACAACTCAGAATAAAGTGGTCATATGTAACTTATTTAGCCATTTGAACAAAATATCCAGCATCTTCTTAGAAAAATATCTTAAATTACTAACATCAAAAAATGTATACGGTGTATATTATTTATTATTATAGACATAATAATGCAAATGTGAAATTTAAATTACCTTAAGAACTCATGATATTTCAAACCACCTAATAATATTTCACTTGTCAAACATTGGCATTTAGAACAAACGTCGTGTTGATAGGAGCTAATAAATTAAATGAATAAATAATTCATTATAACAAATTGATGGTTGATCTAGTAATAGTAGTTTTAAATTAAGACTAATACAAAATGAATGACAAGAACAATTTTCAAATAAAAAAAAAAGAAACGATATTTGCAGATCGTACGTTTCAAGTCTTGATTTTGATCTCAACGGTGCGACGTTCAAGTACTAAGTTGCGCTTCGGAATTCTATCCATCAACGACAAGATGTAAAAGAGATACCGGTAAATCGATTCGATGTTGCTGAATCTGAAATCGAGATCTCGCCGAGTGCATTTCAAGACGAATGCTCGGAACAAAGAGGAATCGATGAAATAGCGGGTGAGGGGGTGTCGGGGGCACCGACCTCCCCCTTCGGGCCGCGGTGCAATTTGTACATTTCAAGTGCACACAAAGGCAAGGCGAGGAGGTCGCAGCTTTGACAGAATTAACTTGTCCGTAGCAAGCGACTATGTAAGCATCACCTTTATTGAATCGCACGGACGAACGAGACGGAATTTTAGTTGCATGCAAATTTGTATTGCATGCAATATAGCTGTTACCTCGTCGGAAACTTGCTCGCTGTCGATAAAGTTAAACTCAAATATAGACTTGTGTTTGGTACACAAATGTTGTTATATAAATTGATATTTATGAGAATATCTACGATAAACTTCTTATATTATCTAGCTGTTTATTATGTGTATAGGCAAATCAAATAATAGAACTTAAGTAACGACAATATAGGTACTTTGTTATAAAGTACTTATGTAGATACTATTCCGCTTATTATATTCGATTTTCACAACATAACTGATAAAATAACAATATAAATTTGAGGCCCATCGTTTTTTATTTTAGTTTAACTTTTTGATAAAAATTAAAAATTAACTATTTCGTTTCCAAAAATGCAATTATATTAACAAATTTTGTCAAGGATTGAAACAGTTTGACTTAAAAGTTTATAAAAAAACACAGACGGATACATTTTTAATAAATCTAAAAGTAAATATGAAAAGGTATTAAAGTTAAAAAATAAAATAAAAAAGGTATTAAAATTAAAAGAATAAAATATCACAGTGAAACATGCAATTAGTGCTGCACGTTAGTATATATAGGTATTATCCGTTATAAAATACTTTCGCAATCCTAACAGTTCAAAAAATCGAAAAAAAGGAAGGGTGCCAAACGTGTTTTTTGAAGATTATCAAAGCAAACAAAACGCGTACGTTTTGCAAAGTGAGACCACTGTAAACAAAGTGGGGCAAGCTATAACGACTCACTTGTTAGGCAATGGGTGTGCTCTGAATAACTACACAGAATGATGACGACGAAGCCCTGTCGTCGAGATAAATCGCAGACAGATATATTATGTATAACACTGTTCTTTTATGATGCCGTCGTCAATAACATGTATATTTAGGTGTTATTTGTAACGTTTTAAACGAGGAAATTTAACTATTGATGTAAAGTCAAGCTATTAGAATCTTGAATGATTTATATACCTAATACACTAGGAAGACAAAAACAAACCTAATCCATGGGAACCGTACATTATTCGGGATAAAAAGTAGCCTATGTGTTATTCCAGACTATAATCTATCTCTGTGCCAAATTTCATCCAGAACCGTTCAGGCGTCCTGGCTTGAAAGAGTAACAAACATCCATACATATGTACTTACAAACTTTCACATTTATAATATTTATATATACAGATTATAGGTAGATAAGCTATTTTATTATTGAATAAGCCAACAAAATGTCGCACGGAGTGATGTGTACCATCAAAACAAATTAAATCGATAATATCGCTATCCAATTCACAGACTACTTATTCTTAATAATTATAAGCGATCAAATAAACTTATAAGACATAAAAGCAAAATGTATATAACTATTAATTACACATTAAGTAGTTACGTACTTTATCTATGTATGTAAATATATATCGTTTTTACGAATATAAAGGAATATATTTGAATATGAAATGTTAATTCTTTATTATAGTGACTCTACGTGTGAGTACCTACTCATGAAGTGGTCTACAATTTTATAGCAAAAACTAACCGTGCAGATATGAAGGTTAAATTATGAAACAATACCTATAGTTTGTATTCTTTATAATTATTATATTATGTACACATATTATAATCGTAAAATATACGTGTAAAGAAAAACTGTTGCAAACTCGAAATAAATATTTGTATCGACTGGGACTCGAACCAGTAAAAGCTTCGGATTACACTCTCTCACAACTCTGAACACTTCATCAGAAAGTCGTCGTATAACATGACCTAGTAATAATAAATGAAAACAACATATATACAATCATTTATAACAATTCCATGAACACAATGCAATAATTTTTTAACAATAAATGTATTGTTTTTATTTGAAATCTTCAAATAAAAACAATAGATTTAATTTCAATCTATTCAGAAAAGCGGCTTGATCATCTCGCGAGTTTCAACACGAAAAACAATACCGAATGTTTGTCGTAAACGAACCAAAACGTGTTTACTTTCACATTGTGCTGCATTGTTCACATTACTCATATCCATAACGATACGAACAAAACTCGTTTCGATACGATCTCACTGAAATATCTCGAAAAACATATACAAGGCATTAATTACTAGCTTTTGTCCGTGTGTTGGTAATGTCTCTTATAAAAATACGGACAGATCAATAAACAATTTTTTATCGATGTTTCGTAAGCTCACTATATGAAATGAACGATATTTATACTGTATACATATAATAAAATTCTAAGTCAAATCTGTACATTAAATATTTTTTGGGAAATCTAATTGAAATAGACATTATTATCGATACAGAGTCCGAATCTATAGTTTTTAGAATTTTTGTCTGTCTGTTACCGCATCACGAGAAAACCAGTGGACAGATTTTGATGAAATTTGGTATGATGATATCTGGTTATACGGGTCAACATATAGGCTACTTTTTACCGCGGGAAAATATCTCATTTCTGAGAAAAAATACAAAAACACAAAAACTGCATTGTATGAGTATAGTAATATGTAAAACCTAAGAATTGGGTTTTTGGTCATCTAAACGCGGGCGGAGCCGCGGGCTATGCTAGTCGTAAATACTTTTTAAAAAGGCGCTAGTTGGAACGCACCAATTGGATCTTAACTACTATACCTTCATCTTAAAAGGAAAAAGAATTAGAACAAGCACACCGACAAGAAGGAAAATGTAGCTAAATGTCGTCATTTCAGAACAAAAACGTTGACATCGCATTTTAACTGACAAGTTATCTTTAATTAGATGTTATCGATTGGAATTTGATCTTTAACTGACTCTTACAAAATTTTGCTTTTCCTTTTTTTTATCTATAGCTTTTATGAAAATTACATTTATCACTGTTAAACTCAAGAATTTTGTAATGAAATTATAAAACTGGTTTTCATTGAGCAACTTATGATGACTTTACGTCATCATGCATTAATCATAACATCGATAGCTTTAAAAACACGAAAAATAAATTTAATATCAATGACAAAATTACCATAATGATGGGTTTTTTTTGTTTAAATGGTTATAAATAACACTATTGGACTCAGAAAGATGATCGTCGTATCTACAAAAAGCTATATTATCTGTAACCGGCTTCTGCCAAATCATTCTCATAGCGGAAAAAGTTGACCAACGCAACGAGCTAAGTATGTAGTATAAGGCAACGTATTCGCAAGTCCGACTTGACGTCCACTTTTTCTACATCTTCAATTGGATGTCGAACAAACTGTCTTAACTTATAGACATCATTACTTATAGATTCCTGTCTTACAATGTAAGCTCTCTGTAAAAAAACAATTTTAATACCGTTTAAGACCTCTTCACCCAACAACATCTAGTAAAAACAAAAACATATACACAAATACGATACGTATATATACTCTCGTAAAGTTCATCGTGTATAGCCGACCAATGCAATGTTGTATTTTATTATAGGTCTTGAAAAACATTCAAAACGTTGCCGACAAACTTAAAGCAGGTGAAGTAAATAAAACTTACCTTGGGGTCGAAACTAAAGGCAGTCTCCGGTCTCAACGGGCACGGCAGACCGCACTTACAAGTGCCGGTCGTTTGCAAGTACTCCCGGAGCTGCGTGAGGTTACTCAACGCCGTTCCACTGGGGCTAGAAGAAAACACGTCGGTTTCAATTTGTTGCTTTGTCTTCAAGATATCCTATATTATTTATTTTATGTCGTATAGATTGTACTAACACGTTGTTACTATTAATTATATAACTAAGCCGAATCTGTACATTAGATATTTTTTGGAAACTCTTATATAGATAAACATTATTATCGATACAGAGGCCGAATCTATAGTTTTTAAAAATTTTGTCTGTCTGTCTGTCTGTTATCGCATCACAGAAAAACCACTGGAGGGATATTGATGAAATTTGGCATGGTGATAGCTGGTTATCCGGGTCAACATATAGGATACTTTTTACCGCAGGAAAATCTCATTTTTGAGAAAAAATACAAAAACTGCAATATAATAGTATACTTACTAATATGTAAAACCTAAGAATTTGCTTTTTGGTCATCTGAACGCGGGCGGAGCCGCGGGCAATGCTAGTATATTATATTTCTTATCAGAAAGGGTATAAAAACTTACTGACAAAAATACTTTATCAATAGAAATATTGTTAATAAGTATTTCATCTCGTTATCTTCTACTTCTTCAGTTTAAAAGTATACTTATATAAGAATTAAGACTATATTTATATTATAATAAGGACTGAATTCGTGTATGATTTTGTTACCTCCTACAGGTCACTGTATAAATATTTTAAAAGAAAGCAAGACGTCGAAAAATGTAAAGATCAACAATGTTTATACGAGTATGAAAGTGTTCAAAAATCCACAAATACATACTTTAAATGTTTTCTTTATTATAAATTATGTATTTGATACCAATACCAGATAATGGCTGCTTTTCATCATGATTGTCCATATCAATTATTTTAAGTTGTCTCTAAAAAGCTACCTTTTACTATATATTCAAACGGCTAACCTTAACAAGTAGGTATGACACAAAATCTATCAGATATCTTAGCATACTAACAAGTTTTAGTCCGGCTATTGGTAGTTAAAAAAAAATCGCGTCGAAACTGTGACCAAATCTTAAATAACATAAAGTAACTATGATGTGGACGGTTCTGGGTTTGAACTTTGAAATAAAAAAAAAGTCTTTCTCGACCTACGTTATTCATATCGGGCATGTCACAAAATCAAAAATTAAAACTTAAAATTAAAAATCATTTATCCAGATGCTCAAAGTATAAGATGAACAAAGTAGCTGGACAGATAATTAATTATAGTTATATTAGTCATACAGCAACTAGATTAATAGTCACTTTCAAAAAGAAGCTCAAGTTAGTATTTATCAAATTCTCGTTGTGATAGTGTAAGCTCAGTCAGATCTCAAGTTCAGATAAGTAGATAGAAGCCATACATACATATTAAAAATGTTGCATGGAATTTATTAGTGTGTAAAATAGCCTATGAATTTAAAAGTGAGCAGTCGTTTAAATACTTCAATGTTTTATAATTTAGTTAAAATTTAAACCGAAAATATGTTCGTTGTCGTACTTTATCTTCAAACGTGTTTTAAGTGAGTCGATCAAATAAGAGAATCAAGATTACGTGATTACAAATTCCGACACAGTAGTCTTTTTTGCAGTCTAAGTGAAAATCGTGTAGCATTACATATCCAAGTCACGATAAATATTTCGGTGGAATTTCATTGGCCAGAAAGCAAGGGATACTTTCAAGTTGAAATATATTTTTCTGTATGTCTGTATGTGAAAGGAAATATCTCAGCATGACATTATTTTCAAGAACTATTCATATTAATACACTTACGGTTAAACGTTTATTTAATGAGTATATTCACTATATCTAGTAGCTAGCGTGGCTGTATATCTTGACACCCTGAGTTAGAGTCCCTTGTTAGGTAAGGATAGAAAGTAGCGGTGTCTGTCTAAAAGCATCCCCGAGTCGGACAATTTACTCAGAGAACACGTAAAGCCGTTGGTCCTGCGTCTGATCTCTCAGCGGTCCTACCGGCATATGAATTATGAGAGAGAAAGTAGACCCACTTAAGCTTGCACACACATTTGTAAACTATAACGCGCACATGTTTTGTCTCAGAGACATTTCGAATGATGACCGAAATTCAACTTTCATGACTTATATGGTAAGTAGTTGAAGTGACCGTTTTTTTCGAATACAAAAAAAAAACATTCAAAAACAACAGTTATACAATAAACGAACCCAAAAGAAACTATGTAAATACAAGTGTATAATGCGAGTCCTCTTTATCATTATAATTATGTAACAAAAACCTGTCATTGGGGTTACAAGGATAATAAAGTGTAAATTATAAAGTTATTATTATAAAGGATACCATTTATAAAAAGAAAGATAATAACTGGCATTAAGCCAAGCGAGCTTCTCGTTGCTGATTTAAAAAGGACGACTTATATTATCATAATGGAACTTGACATTTTTATCCGATACGATATTATGACGTTTATTTTTAAAAGTCGAATGACTTTTTTGCAATTCACCGTGACGTATCATCATCATCTCTTGTTCATCAATGCCTCTTATGGACGAATTTAACAATAAGTGGCCTATCAGTTTTCGACCGCGAGTGCTTTTCTTATATCACACTAGCGACTCAACCTGGCTTCGCTCGGGTTCGTCCCTAGCTTGTTTCCCAATAAAAACTTTCATCCTCATTTCACCCCCTTAAGACATGATTTCCGGGATAAAAACTGTTCTATATCTTTCCCAGGGTCTAGAACTATCTTCTTACCAAATTTCATCTAAATCGGGTTAGTAGATTCAGAGATTACCCCCTACAACGTCACAAACTCACAAACTTTACCTCTTTATAATATTAGTACAGACAAAGAACTTTTATAAGCCGTTATATACTTCCAGAGATTATTGCACATAAACGTACCTACTTTTTTTTTATCTCAAGGTTTAAATTAGAAGTTGCTTTCAAAAGCACAAAATATTGTTAAAAAAATAGGGTCATTACGTATTAGCATATCACATAATATGGAATGTTAAAGTTAGTTTCTAATTAATATGGTGTAAGCAGAGGGGTGAGAAGCAGTGACTCGTATAAGCGATTGGAAGCGTATTTGCTGAAAGGGACCGATGCAAAGCTTCTAGTCAACCGTGTTGAGTCCTGTGATCAACTGACTGCTGCCCAGTCACTCAATAGCAGTTAATTGGTTTTCGAACCCTATTTGCCTCTCATCTCATCCCTCATATTTTTGACTTCATTAAGTAATTGATATTCATGTAAAGCAATATGAGTACATAAGCTGCGAATACATTTTTTTTTTAAATTAAAATATGTAAATATGTATAAAGTGTTAACGAGTTATTTAATTCATTTCTCATAAAGTGTACCCTACCGTTTCCATAAAAGATCATTTTAACCGACCTTCTTTGTTGATACATCTTAAATTTCGAGTTGAGGTTATTAAATTATTTTCTAAAACCCTCAATCCTTTTTACAAGTCCTGTTTGTATGTGCGCAAGAAAATATAATTAAAACAAAATCAGGTCAAAATCGAAGCCATATGAAATTCTGTTTTGTTTAAAGACTAAACAGATTCAGTATGTAGATAAGTTATACGATATTGATGCTGTTTCACTTCGCACTAATGCTATTATATTTAATCTTGCAATCGCCTCAAATCTTTTAAGAAGATAGACAATATTGACTGTGCCAGTACGCAGACCGTTCTATCCTCTTTTACAAACGGCAAACGCCACACATGATAATTCAGAGTTTGTTCACGGTCTGCAACACGGTAAAGGTGAGCCGCGACCACAAAAAAAGATTTGTTTGCTTTTTTTTTTTTATTCTGTTTACTTTTTATTGCGGCTTTGACCACTATATGCGTGTTCGCGGTCGGTCGGCCTACCCGGTGAAATTTATTTTTTGCATCGCATGAAACGTTTGGGGGAACGTGTACATAGACAGCTGCCGATAATAATTACTTAACACGCGAACCCTTTTACACCTTGCACGCGCTATATCGCTTGGTTTCCGCCAAACATTCAATTATAAGTTTTTAACACAAAATAATACATGATTAATGTAAAACGTAATATTTGTTACTAAGTTGGCATCAGTTTAATTGATATACATTACCATAACCAATTTATCAGTTAAGTCATGCACCTTTATTTAGTTACCCACTTTATAAATGTACGTCGATATGATTAAGGAGCTCATGTCAAAGATACATAAAGTCTTTACAAATACAAAAAAATACTAATAAAAATTGGTCAAGTGCGAGTCGAACTCGCACACGAAGGGTTTCGTACCATAATTGTGTATTTTTTATTTTGCATGACAGTCTTTTTGAAATTAGCCATCTTGATTTTTTATATTTTGTTGTTATAGCGGGAACAGAAATATACATTCTGTGAAAATTTCAACTTTCTACCTAATACGATTCTTGAGATACACAGACCTCTGACAGACGGACGGACGGACAGCGGAGGCTTAGTATTAGGGTTCCGTTGGCACGTTTCGGGTACGGAACCCTAATAAAGCAATAAAGAGTTTATAGCTACGTATTATTGGTTTTAATAAAGAAAGAACTTAGTACCACTCGTGATCACATCAAAGAAACATAATATGACTTAAGCTCTTGGGTAAAAGGAAAAATATTTTATTGAATTGACTCATTTCTAGAACAGACAAGTATATACTTACTAATAAGCTTAATTTTTTTTTGCTAAATTATTTAAAGCGTTTTCCTGTTTGGTAAATTCCTTGGATACAAAATAGGAATAATGAACTATTGTAATCGATGATTCAAACTGATGGTTCGAAGAAAACGAAGCCGGCAGAAACAAAAAATGCTTAAGCAATTACGAACATCTGTCGACTGGTGTCCTTGATGTTTAGAATGATACCTAGACTATCTTGAACAGTTTAATATGAAAATTTTTTTTAAACGATGTAGGTACTACGCTAGCGACTCGCTCCGCCTTCACTTGGGTGGTTTTTGTAATTATTTTAATGGGCATAATTGTTTTTGCAGAGACGAGATGACTCTAGTCTATATTATTCTTCATGGTTCAAGGTCATCAATAATTTGATGGCACAATTCAACCAGAAATCATTAAAATCGGTTAAGCTATTAATACCAAGTAGACGTACAGAATAGCTTCCGCATTTATAACAATAGCATTTACGTAGCTGCTTACTTCCATGAAGAAAAACTATCAAATAATATTTATTATTATACTTATTTATATAGTGCCTATAATATGAAATTCCCGTGTCGTCACAATGTTCTACGAACTACTTATCGTACTACTTAAACGTATTTTTTTTTTCAAAATGTGTGAATTGTTCTAATTTAAAAGATAGGTTTTTATCTCGATTATTTCCTTTTTTTGTTAGCAAAATTAACGATTTTCATATGCGTGTCACAGCAACGCGCGGCCGGGTCTACTAGTAGTATAATAAAACTCATGCATAGAATCCAGTAAATTTTTTTGTTGTATTCTACTTACTAGGATATTTTAAGAATTATAATTCTAAAAATATTTTTTATATAGACTCGTTATGGCTATTACATTGACGCCAGACATCCTTGTCTACCTTATTTATCTATTCTCATTAATTTTTCCCCTTGACCTTACATAATTACTCATTATGTTCAATAAAAAATAGAATATTAAGCTTCTTTGTCGTGATCTTGATATCTAAAATGTAAATTACTTGTTATTAGTAGATAACGTTTGGAGATACTGTATATATATTTAGAATTCATACAAATTATTTCCTTATTAAAAAAAACACAAATGTTTTTTTTTAATTAATTGATGATAGGAGTCACTCCTTTATGTTATACCAGTAATAAATTATTAAATATATAATATTATATTATGTACCTATGTCCGGAATACGGATGTACCATACAATACTTGTATACAGTAGGTAGGTGTAAATTATTATATTCTTACAGGAAGAAAATACGTTTCAACAGATGAATTTACGCATAATTGAATTTTCATTTTTCACGACACAAATATTTATACTTTTACTTACCTTTAAGTGCTATGTATATATATATATATATATATATATATATATATATATATATATATATATATCTTTTGAACATTAATATGTAACTGGTATTCTAATAAAATATAATAGAAGCAGAAAAGAAGAGAGCGAAAGAGGTCTCAAGTCTCCATATGAAATTATATTTTAGGTTCATATTGTTTTTGCTTAATCGTTATAATATGAACACATAAACAAGCACCACACGCAGTATGATTATAATATAATAAATACTTAAATGTATGTATATGAATTATTCAATGTAATGACCTATTTTATTAGGAACCCTCATTTTTCTGCCCTCTTTGTGTAGAAAAAAATAACTTCAACTTATAATTAACTTAATAATAAATAAACATAGGTATTAAAAATATAAAATATTATAAAACAATACGTAGTATATTTAAATGGTGAACACAAAAAATGTTGAATGAATTTAAATGTACATTAGTTGCACATGTGCTGTCAAAGTCTATAAGAGAAAATTAGCGCTAGACATAAAACAACCAATTTGTTTTAGCATTCTGTTACTCATTCTGGTATTAGTTTCTGTAAGTTAGGTCTAATAAAATTTGTTGTTTATTAATCCGTTGGTCTTATTCCTTGCATAGCTTGAATAAATTACATCAATTCCGTAGAAAATTACTGGTTCAACACATATTTACTAACATTATTAACATGAGATTAAGTTGTAAGCCGTTATTACTTCTAATAATAGCAAAGGAGTGACCACCTGTTAGAGGCCACATGTAGCCTCATAAATTGTGAATAATGTTGCAACGCTGTCTAAAAGATTTAAAACTTTGCTTTTGCGTAATCGAAAAAGTATGTGCGAAATAGGTACATTAATATTCAAATGATTTGATACAAATACAATTTGCAAAGTAAATATTAAATTTATTTAGCACACGTAATATGTGCACATTAAATAATAATCCAGAATAAAATATATGTTTTGTACTATACTTAGATCACATATTTTTTACATAAATAAATAAGTACACTTTGTGTAAAAGATCAAGTAAATTATACACATTAATGTTACTACTAACGACTTACCCTTGCTTCGCTCGGGTGCGTCCCTAGGTAATAAAAGTAATTAAATAAGGTAATTCTTCTTCTAAAATAAAAGTAACCTAAGTTTATATCATCAGCTATCTGCCAGTCAAAATCAAAACAGCCGTTTCGGAGATTATCCGGAACAAACAGATAGACAAAAGTTTTAAAAATTGTGTTTTTCTTATAATTACCGTATATAATTTCATATGCATTTAGTAAAAAGCTGTCATTTTGTTATTACATACAAACACTTGAATTTTATTTATCTATATAGATATGTATAGATTTATCTTACAATTTACACTAGTTATAGGACGAATTAGCTGAATAAAATATTATAGGACTCAAACAAAAATAAGTTCTAAGTTAAATCATGATATTTTTTATAAAAAATCGCGAGGATATGGCATTTATTTGGAATCGTTGGAACGGTATGGCATATTGATTGAAAATGACTACTCAAAAATGAGTAGATAAAAAATTAACCTCTAATAAATGCTTTATAAAAACTTAAGATAAAAAATGTGCTCTAAATGGTCTGACTGGCTAAAGCCCTCCCAGATAAGTATAGCATTTTGATAGTGCCGATTTTTTTTAATAAAAACTACCGAAAAATAAAAGAATCTTTGTGTTAGAAGTCGTTTGGAACCCGTAATTTATCCGACAACTTCGAGTAATCGGCCAGAGCTATGACCTTAATATTTAGGGTTCTGTACCTGAAGGTAGTCAGTCAAAGGAACCCTATTACTAAGCCTTCGCTGTGCGTCCACCCGTCTATCAGAGGGCTGTATCTCATGAACCGTAATAGTTAGAGTTGAAATTCACAAAATTCAAAAAATCACAGAGTATTTATGTACCTACATATTTCTATTGCCGCTTTAACAACAAATAATAAAAAAAAATCGATCGATCGATCCATCATCGAAGTTAATATACTACTTAATAACATATATAGATTATATTAATAAAAAGTACTATGTATACGATGGTACGGAACCCTTCGTGTGCGATTGTCACTTTGACATTTGACTTTTTATTTGATTTGATTAAACATGATTGACACTTGACGATTTTGTTACATTCATTACATAACTCTACCCTTCAAGTGACGCCATAATTTTAAATTTTGTCCTGCCGTAATTTAAACAAAGTAAATTTTGATTTATTTTGTAAAAGAAATATATAGAGTTCAAAAGATTTTCTTAATAGTAATTTTAATCAGTAGCAAAAAAATTATTTGTTTTTCTTTTCAAGTTAGATTTGAAGAATTGTTTGTTCCAATTAGGTTTTTTGTTATTATTTTGCTTAATTTTAAATGGAGAACTTTTTTAGTGTTAATTACAGCACAAATGTTTCGTGTATAGAGGCATTATGCTTATTTTACTTCAATTTTAATAAGATCCGACAAACAGGTTCTTGTAAATATCTTCTTCAGAAAAAACTACAATTAGTTTATTTTACGAACACATAGTTGTTTAAAAACCTAGATACAAAAAAAAACTGCAAATGTATCTCTAAATCTACTAAAGTGGAAAGCTAGTTTCGAAAGAATAATATTTACGCAAAAAATGGTATTAATTTTATTATGTTGTGAATATATTTTTTTTGATGTAATAAGCTATACTTAACAATATTTTTTGTTAAGGTGCGTCTCTATCGGTTTGGTTGATCTCTAAATATAACTCGAACCCTTACGTCAAAGTGCTAATTATAGGTACTTAGGGCCGTTAAAAATATTATGCTAACTTAAATAGTTATAGAAACACGAGTACGTTAATAATTAATAACTTGATATATAAGAGAACAAGAGCGGTCTGTCAGTTTTTTTTTTAATTTTAATTGTACCTACAATTGTAATATACAAAAACACTTGATTTCGAAGGCAGCATTTTTTACCATTTTTGATATTACTGCAAAAAAGTTTCTTCGACAACGTCAATATCTTAATTCTAATTTTTTTATATAACCTTCATGTACAGATTAAACAATTATAGAGCAACATATGCTTAAAGCAAATAGAACTCGACGTGGCTGTCATATAATAGACCTATGAAATGTAGAGCTAGCTCGGTGATTGATCTCATTTCCTTTGTGTTCCACGGGCGAGGCATAGTATAATGGCTGAAATACTTTGGCGCTAAGCCAATCCCAACTGCAATACATTGACGAATCAAGATCCCGTTGAATCCGTGTAAATTTTGGATTTAGATTAATATTACTAATCTTTATATATATAATTCTTCTGTGAGTGTGTATGTCACTGAACTTCTCTCAAACGACTGGACCGATTTTGATGAAATTTTTTGTGTGTGTTCAAGGGGATCTGGGAATGGTTTAGATTCACAATTTTGTCCAAAAAGTTTGAAATTTTCAAATTAAAGACGTGTAGACAGGACAACGTCTGTCGGGTCCGCTAGTATCTTATATAATATTTAAATGACTTACTAACAAACTAAATTGATGCTACAAAAATATTTCTTCAAAAAAGTTACAATCAAAACAAAACATTCAAAACTTAATTGAATGACATTAATCAAACCATTTAAAAGCTTTTAACAGCGTCACAGCAATTTACAACGAACTATCACAATATTATCATTATTAGTTGGGCTATGACATATTTGCTGATTGATATTCGCGGCGGATCTTTAGACGTGGGTAAAGGTCTTTGATGGGCTAATGTCCTTTATCGAACGACCCCGACCCATATCAAGCTCCCCTCGCATGAATAAATAAAAGCTCAATTTGTAGCTCGCGCTTAAACGACGCATCGATATAACGTCACCGCTCTTAAATGAACCCCCCGATTGGACCAGCTCAATACACTTGAAAAATAAAGTCGAGGATTCTTCACTTTACAAAAGGTCGTCGACACTTTGTGTTTGGGCAAATCATGTAAAACAGTGAAAAGTTGCTTGTTCGTGTTTAGTTCCTTTATTGGATTGTGTCATTTTTAATAATATGTTAGAACTTTGCTTAACAGTTGTAGCAAAATTGTGTGATGTCTTTTCTATTTAGTTTTTTTATTAGGGTTCCGTATCCGAAAGGTGCCAACCCTATTAGTAAGCCTCCGTTGTCCATCCGTCCGACTGTCAGAAAACTGTATCTTGTGAACCGTGATAAGTAGAGTAGAAATTTCACAGAGTACCCATGTATTTCTATCGCCGTTATAACAACAAATAATAAAATTAAAAAAATAAAAATACAAGAAACATTTTTTAACATTCGTAATCGATCATCGAAGTTAATATGTATACTTCCATACATAGAGTAAAAGTCATATTAATAAAAAGTACATGTACGATGGTACGGAACCCTGCGTGTGCGAATTCGACTCGCACTTGACCGATTTTTATTACTAAAGTTTATAAGTTTTATAAATAATAGTAAATAAGGTACTACGAAAGCAAGTTTAAATCAGTCAACCTTTAAGATAGTAATGAAATCTGATTAAAAATACAATATTAAATCAAAAAAGAGCTAAACGTAGATAAAGTAGAACATTATCGACAATCAATAAAGATTTCTACTTTAAGAAGACCCGATCGGCACAATGATTACTTATCTTAAAACGCCGATAAATTTTTTAGATCGTGAAACGCATAAACTAGCTTCTGGGCGGTCCATTTTTTGCCTCCCATAATAAACTCGTAAATCTGACCTGATGTCATAAATTTCCTCATAAAGTAACATCTCAAATATGAATATGATATGATAATATTTGACGATATCTATTAATGACGTCATAAATTTAATACTACAAGTTGAGAGAAATAAATTAAAAAAAAATATTTCGTATGTCCATGTATTTGAGTATTTTAGCTTTTCCAATATTTCTATTCATTATTTTTAACATGTTGTTTAACAACATAAATACACATGTGATTTTCTCTTAAATTCTTTTATAGTTGAGTACCTATTATATTAGTTAGGTATACCTAATATATATACGTATATAAAATATCATATGTACGTATATATGTATTTATCATTTTTATATCTCTGTTAATTGTTCACACCCTTCCACTTCACACTTTGCTATATCCTACACCTAAAGGTTGCCTGGAAGAAATCGCTGCTTTAGCGATAAGGCCGCCTCTTGTGCATTTTGCTACTACTGTATTCCTCTTTTTTTTACATTTCTTCCCATGTTGTGTGTGCAATAAAGAGTTTTTATTATTATTATTATTACCTACCTACCTAATAGTTGTCTCGTCACATTAAATTTATTCAAGCGCCATTGGTTCGCAAAATGACTTTTAGAGCATTTTTAGAGTTCTCGCAGATTCCAAACCGTACAAAATAAATCAAAGTTATTCTTAATCCTTTTATTTAGAACATTTATCGAAAAAAAACACAATTTAAATTACTTTACTAAGAAAAAAATCAACAACTCCCACCCACTCTTTTCACCTTTATCCAATTTCTTAATTAAAAAACGTCTTGTTTACCTATGTCAAATTAAACAAAACAAATATATTATTCATCGCAAAAATTAAAAAACGAATAAAACAGAAATAGCAAACAAAGATGAGAACAAAAGGTTTGATAAAAGATACTCGTAATTGATAAATCAAACTAAAATTCGTCAACGCCTAGCTCTAACGTGGGCGGGATGACTTCACCCACACGCGTAAAAAATTTCATTGGTCCCATAAGGCCTTAAAATGTTCTGTACACTAACATTAGTAATAAAAACAAAAAAAAATTTTTGTCTTCGCTTTAAAATTTTTATTACAATCCCTTCTCTCATTAAACGACAGTTAACTGACAGTAGTGTTTTATGTCCGTTGAAAGAACTTTCGGGTTATGAAACTCAATCTAGTGATTCTATCCGGAGTTCTTGTATATTTTTTAAATGTACGTTAAATGAAAATTCAGTAAATACTGCAAAACAGTAGCTACTATTGTATAATCTAATAGCTTTAAACGAGCAATTATTGTATATCTATTTATTTATACCGGCGATCTCGGAAACGGGTCTAACGATTTCGCTGAAATTTGGTATGTGGGAGTGTTCGGGGGTAGAAAATCAATCTAGATCAGTCTTATGTCTTGGAAAACGCGAGTTTTAGAGTTTTCATGCAGTTTTCTTTTGCATTATTCCACGCAAAATATGTTTGCTAATTTCGCTCCCTCGGGCATAAACACCGTGGTCAAGAGGCCATGGCGCAAGATAAACAATCACAGGTGTCCAAAGTGTCCAGGAGTTCAAATCCCGGTCGGACACAAAGTTTTTACTTTTGTTTTGTTTTATTTACTCAAGTTTATAATTTTTTATTTAATCTAAAAATACGATATAACAAAAAAGAACTCCAAGCGAAGCTCGATCGCCCAGGTACTAACAACAATAATATTTAAACAATGTTGACTTACTCAAATATTGCATGCGCAAATAAAAAATGCAAATAAAAATCCGCAACATAGCAATTAAAGTGCTAATGAAAAGGTACGACGAATCATATTCATTCGTTGGAAATTTGCGATTACCATCAACAGCTATCAAGAAAACCTAAAGTAAATGCCTAGTCGCGTGAGTCCGTTAGTACTGTGATGTACGTACATTTTATTGTTTGTGGTGTAATGAGTCACTACGGGAAACCCTTTCGTGACTCAATACGCAATCGTAATATAATAATTAGGTAGGTACCTACTTTATTGATATATGTATGTTGTATTATCGCTTTCGCGGTAAACACGCAACACTTAAATTAACTTTCAAGATTATATAAGGAATTGTGTTAAAATTTCTGCAACATTTTTTTATAATTTATCTTTATATTTTCTCTTCTAGCAGATGTATTTAAGCCGATGAGTGAATCATAAGCTTTTATAAATATATACATATGTCTGTATATCTTCAGAAAGTTTACAAGCAGAACCCGCGGCTTCGCTCGCGCTAGAACTACAAAAAAAAAACTCTAAAAAGGTAGGTTTTACACATGTTAAACTTACTCTCCTCTTTTTGCGTCGGGGGTTAAAAATAAAACAACGAATTAAAGTGTCTGTAGAGCGTAAGGCACAGATACATGAACTGTAAATAATTCTACTGTTGTGTCGATCCACGAGTCTCATTCGATGTTATTGGTTTTGTTAT
The DNA here is from genome assembly GCA_951806755.1 of Brenthis hecate. Lineage (NCBI taxonomy): Eukaryota > Metazoa > Arthropoda > Insecta > Lepidoptera > Nymphalidae > Brenthis > Brenthis hecate. The sequence goes on along the minus strand of OX638267.1, from coordinate 3,381,330 downwards.
TTCGAATTGGTATTTATTTTGTTAAAAGCAATGTACCTCTTTTATAGATTTTTCATTAACTTCAAACAATACGTTAGAACATGTTTAATGTATTAATAATAACTTATTACATTTGGTTTTATAGCTTTTAAATCCATACTTCCATACTAATATTATAAATGTGAAAGTGTGTTTGTTTGTCCTTCTTTCACGTGGAAACGGAATGACGGATTGGCGTAATTTTTTTTTTGTGGACGTAGTTGGAGGGCTAGGGAGTGACATAGGCTACTTTTTACCGCGGGGGTTAATCTTATTCTTACGGAAAACACGTTATAATACAACCCAAAAAAAGTTATTATGATCAAAATTACTTGAAACTTAAAATTAATGCTCTTCAATACAATTAAATAAATGTTTTATCATTTTTCGAAATTCATCCCATGAGGGGGGTAAAATAGGGGATTTTTTTTATGAAACTAAATTTTTTGGCGTTTTTTTGCGTAGTTTTAGCGCGAGCGAAGCCGAAGCAGAATAATTATTTTGAAAGGCAACTAGATTCGTATTGGTAAATACAAGTAGTCAGATAACGTTAAAATCATAATTACTTATTCATATTTAGTAGGACAAATTGAACATGTAAAAGCGCGAGTTAACACTTTTTCTAATTTGCTTATGTTAAGCAATCAGTGTATACAGGTTTAGCCTCATTACGCCACTAATTGTAGACGTTACTCGATTCCATCATGGTACCTACTTACTCTACGTTTGTTTATCTTATTTTACACGGAAGAAGTATCTCGTTTGTACTACCTACTTTTTTAACACGTTTTTATTACCTTCACTTGTAAACAAATCTTGTAAGTAGATTTAAATGTACCTCTAGTTGAGACTTTGCCCTTAGGGGCTATCCATAAACTACGTCACACGTTAAGATAGGGGAGGGGGTGTCCTCAATGAAGTGTGACATTGTGTGACAAGAGGCACAATAACGTCACATTTCAAAATCTAAAGTATGTACTAAAATACAAAACGTTAACGGTAAAAAATAAATAAAAAAAAAACATAAGGTTTATGTTGTTTTGTTGGCGACTTCTCGCTGGACAGCAAGCGGCTCGCTGTACCACGCTGTTGATATTATTAAAAAAATAATTTTGTCACTGTTTTTATCTTATTCAGTTCTGGGCGTAAATTGGAAAATATGTGACGTCACGCAAGGGGGGGGGGGGGATCCCCACCACAAACGTGACAACCTGTAACAAAGAGCCCTCTCCTTGTTACAGGTGGTCCAAAAAATCATTAAATTCGTGTGACGTAATGTATGGATTGCCCCTTACATGGACTCCAGTTGACAATACAATTCGATACTATTCAGCCGATGTGATGATGTAGCCAACAGTTACATTCTTTAATGAATCCAATTATATCACAGAATAAACAAAAGTCACAATAATAAACTAAAAAAATACAAATCTGTACAGATAAATAATATTGGCTGTTTGTAATGTCAAAATAACAGCTTCTTACTAAATACTAAATAGGTAGGTATATAATATGAAATTATATACGGTACTTATAAGAAAAAAATATTTTTTAAAATTTTTGTCTGTCGGTCTGTTTGTTCCAACTAATCTCCAAAACGGCTAGACCGATTTTAACGGAACTTTCAGTGGCAGATAGCTAATGTTATGAGGAGTAACTTAGGCTACTTTTATTTTAGAAAAAACAGGGTTCTGCACAAAAAGATTAAAACCCATAGTTGTGAACAAAATCCGCGTTCCCAAGGAAGCACCCGAGCGAAGCAGGAGTAAGTCGCTAGTACCTAATAAATAAGCAATACTAACTAGTCAAAATTAATACTTTCTTAGATTTACGCGAATACTTGACATTTTAAATAAAACTATCTTTTCGGATTTTTTCGCGAATTTATTTTGATTTTTGGTACCCGACGTTTCGAATGCTTTACAATTTGTAAATGTATGTAGTAATGTGTTGCTTAATAATTTGTTATTTAAATAATAGCAAATTTAAATTTAAATTATTATTTTTAATTAATTTTAACTTTTTCAAATTACACATAGATCAATTATGTGAATGTTTAAAGTTAAAAGTTAAAATATTGTGAGGTACTTTAGTGCCATTTTTCAATTTTTGAATTCATTTTGTTAATTGTGGGTAGGCTGTCTGTAACAACTATATAATACCTTAGAGACATCTAACACCTCAGTCTCTCCCGTGACCATGATTGCTGTAAAGCATTCGAAACGTCGGGAACCAAAAATCAATATAAATTGGCGAAAAAATCCGAAAAGATAGTTTTAGTCAAAATTAACAAGTGAGTTAACAATCGTTCAAGTTATTGTGTAATTTATATATCAGTAACAAGTTTTTCTTTATTTCGCAACAAACAAATTACATACGGAAACGGAATATTAATTCAAGCCGCTTCACAAGCGTACAAGTCACACAGAGTCAGATAACATGTAAGCATAAAGCAACTATCACCAAAACATGCCAAGTTTGTAGAGGGGACAATAGAAACGGCATTTCACACGACTATGTGTCAACATTAAAAGGTGTTCCTTACAAGTCTGTCTGCGTAAAAGTTTACGTCGCGTCGTCAATAAACAATTGATGTGGCACCACAAATAAGGTATTCAATTTGAAGGGGAATATAATCCTATATCATTTGCTCTATTTACCGATTATCGTGTTACTTAACACGACCTTACCCTACTAGTTTTGTGGGGATTGAGTAATCTATACTAATATTATAAATGTAAAAGTGTGTTTGTTTGTTTGTCTTTCTTTCACGTCGAAACGGAGTGACGGATTGGCGTGATTTTTTTGTGTGGAGATAGTTGGAGGGCTGGAGAGTGACATAGGCTACTTTTTACCGCCGGAGATTATTTAATTCCCACGGGGAAACACGTTATAATACAATCTAAAAAAAATATTTATGATCAGAATTACTTGAAACTTAATGCTCTTAAATAAAATTAAATAAACACGTGTTTTAGCACTTTTCGAAATTCATCCTATAAGAGAGTGTAGTAATAGGGAATGAAAGTTTGTATGAAACAACCTTTTTAAGATTTTTCGTAGTTTTAGCGCGAGCGAACCCGCGGGTTCTGCTAGTACAGATATATAAATAATAAATATCACGAAAGGATACATTCAATACGTTTAGAACTAACGGTATTGTTTAGTAAAAAACAAACTTATGCATGTTTGGACAACAACGTCAGCATTTCAAAATAAATGAATAATGAACTAGCAGGTTAAAGTATCTACATACAATACCTACGATTTTACACTGAGAATTTATTAAAATCGCAAATTCTTTACGTAAACACAACAAAAACACATAACGTATATTAAATCAACACGAATCTTACAAGTATATTATTACTTCATATGTTATGTTTGGAAAATTATTTTATTCACCGTTCCGACACTCAATTACGTGAAATATCAAATTGCTGGTAATAACCGCACCAACACGGTTAATACGTACCTAATAAACACGTCAGTTATCGTAGAAAAGGGTGAATGGCCTGCAAGAGGCACACGAGCAAGCTACCTGCATTCACCGATTTGCTAATTATACTCTACGATAGAGCTATACAAAATACAGAAACGAGATTTTATTTATTTTACTCAGCTAACGCTCTACTTCTTTTAATCTGCTACAAAATCTTGTACTTGCAAAATGCTTCAAAGCAATCATTAAAAATTCACACTTACATTTAATTAGAGGCAGATACAAAAGATTGCAGTAATTGTAAATAACTATTTATTATTTAAATAATAACGACATGTTTCATTCACCAGCTTCGTTAAAACGACGGGGTGTTGTTATAAGTTTGACGGGTCCGCGTGCGTCTGTCTGTGACATCGTAGCTCCCGAACGGATGAACCGATTTTGATTTTGTTTTTTTTTTTTGAAAGATGAATTAGTCGGGAGTGTTCTTATGTTTGATGAAAATCGGTCCAATATGGTCGGGGTTTTTTAAATTTTTAATTTATCACTCGTATTAACAAAATTATATAATGTAAGATAGGTACTTTTTTAACCATCAAAAACACTCGTCCTTTATAATGCACAATACGTATTTGAGTCGAGTAATTTAATTCAAGGCCAAAGCGGCGACATGTGTAAACAACTTAGCGCAGAAATTAAAAAACATTATGCGAAACCTATATATCTAGAACACATGAAATGTTGTATGGCGGGTTTTGCTCCTCTGAGCACCTGCTTCTTGAAGTCCGGCGCCGCGCCGTAAGACGCAAGCAACCCTTGGACATAATATGTATTTATTTTTCGCTTTTTAAAGTATAAACACTTTTTGTTAGATTCGCTTAGTAGCCTTGACTCATTCCTCTTAGCAACGTCTGTGGGAACGAATTGAGAGTACACGTTTCGTTTTATTCTGTACGTCTGTAGCCCATGTGAGTACGCATCCGGCACTCACATTGTAGCTTGACATCACATCGACTGTTTATTTATCAGCCTTTGTTATGAGATACAAGATAAATGAGGACTCCACACGCAGAACATTTCAAACAGATCTTTAGTTAATACTCTTAGATGTCGAAGTTAATAGCTTTTGTTCAGTTTTGAAGTTAATTTAGATTTTATCACAGCGACATTATCATTTATCAATTCCATCATTACTATTTACTGTGAACTGAAACGTTACCACAAACTTATTCAAATGTCAATTGGTTTCACAAACATTTATAAAAAAAAACATAATACATATATCATTATAACGATAGTTTTTAATGTAAATTCAGTTATTTGTGTAACTAACTTTACTACGCAAAGCTAGTTTTTATGATCTAAAAATAAAACATTTGATGAGCAATAACTACAAAACACATACGGCTTATAAAGAGCTAGGTTATTATTAAATTCCTTTGAATAAGTAAGCCTTTGTGCTATACAAAGCTCGACGCATCCAATAGGAAGATTAATAGCCATGCAATATTTCATATTAACTCTTACACAACTATACATTTCATTTTCACGCGCACAAATTGTACCTGTAAATTATGAATAGAATGTGAGTTTAGGACGCTAGTTAAGAGTGTAGTGACACAAAGCATTTTGCTATATCAAAATAAATTCTCAACAAAATAAATAATGCAAATGGGACGTATTAAAGTATCGAAATATGATTTTAAGACGAAAACAAAACATAAACCAATAAAGACTTAAGTTTAAGTGTGTAACAAACGTCGTGGAACTTGTTTGGCGACTAAAACGACTTTTTCATATTGTAATTCAATTTTATAGTCACTATTAAAACAATATTAATAAAAATAAAACAAGCCACATAACTCAGTAAATTACAGGCGTTCCAAATAGAAGACAAGTATATGTACGTCTTCTAAGTACGTACATCGTACATATATTATGAAATTCAAACGAATAATTGTTTTACGTACTTAAAAATCTATCCTAAAACTTTTAAGCATATATAAAGTTACACTATATATATATATGTTTAATTTTATATATGCGTAACTAAGCCGAATCTGTAGATTGAATATTTTTTGGAAAATCTTATTGAAATAAACATTATAATCGATACAAAAGGCCGAATCATTTATATAAATATATAATAGTTTTTAGAATTTTTGTCTGTCTGTCTGTATGTCTGTTACCGCATCACGGAAAAACCACTGGAGGGATTTTGATGAAATTTGGTATGATGATAGCTGGTTATCCGGGGCAAACATATCTAGGACATTTTTTACCGCGGGAAAATATCTCATTTCTGAGAAAAAATACAAAAATTGCATTGTAAGAGTATACTAATATGTAAGACCTTAGGATTTGGTTTTTGGTCATCTGAACGCGGGCGGAGCCGCGGGCAATGCTAGTCTGTTATATAATATGTGTAGTGTATCAACTATCTGGTATCTATAACACAAGCCTCGTAACTTACCGTGGTACTAGATGGTGCTGTGTGTTAATGACCCAACATATTTCTTATTATAATTGTAATTTTTACATATCACATGTATTAGCCTTCAAAAATCAATCAAGGTCCTGAGACCTGCGCACCTATCTGAATACCTATCAATTTTAAAAAGTTACGACACACTTTCATTATAGCCAATGTCTACGGCGTTTGTTCATTGATTCTTTGTATTGTGAATATATCTAATACATAACAGTCATTAGTATGAGATTAGATCAAATGATATTTACACTGACTGAATATTAAATAAGAATGAATTTACATATTAATTGCTACCACCGCATATTACGTTTTCCTTATAATAAAATTACAATTTTGATCCATTGTCTTCAAATACCGCGATTGTTTTATATGTTTTATGGGATTAGATAACTAGATTTAAGGCTGAATTTTCTTACATTAGGTAAGCTTTAATATACTTTTACATAGTTAAAAAAACTCGAAATTACCTTCAACTTTCGATGTTTTGTTAACTCAATATCCCACCAACTCATATGACGCTCTCTTAAATCTATCTAAATACCATACAGAGCTGCTGTATAGAAATTTAATACATAATCAATTATATGCTGTGAGATTTAACGAGCAATAAAATTATCGTAGTGTTAAAAACTCGTCATGTTTCCAATTAACCGAGCGAAGAATAGCCGGAGCGTAATGCTTGTATCGTTTATTTGTTAAGTCAAGTCCCAGTCTCCACCCAGCGTGGGTAGTGCCTCATTAAATGGGGCAATAAAAAATGTTCGACTCGCTTACGTAACTTGTATTATTTCCGTGTCTGAACATCTACATGGGTCAATGCGCGTATGATCTCGTCCAATCTGTTGTTTTAGATGAACCGCGAGCTCCTAAACAGGGTTATAAATTATTGTAATCGTAATTACACTATAAACTCTTTTATGACAATGTGGAAGCAGATTGATTATAGTTTTATGGATTTCAGCTGAAAGATTCGTGTTAGACGATTTAAAAAATAAAGCTAACGCACTTATAAATTGCACAAATTTTGTGATTGAATGTTCGTCACTTCTTTATGTTAAGTTGGTTTTATAAAGGCTACTTTATAACGTTGTACCATGCTAGTGGAGCCACAGAAAATCTGGCAAGTCACAAAACTTTTAGACTGTTTTACGACCTACTGTGATTCTAAAGCTGAACAGTTGCTTCAACAAATAGGTAAATACAAAATAATAGAAAACCAAGAATTACTTTAAAATATTTAATATATATATATATATATATATATATATATATATATATATATATATATATATATATATATATATATATATATCATTTCGGTAATTAATAAAAGAATTAAAAATCATTCATCATTTCGGTAATTTTTGAAAAGAATAAATTAGAGAATGATTTCATTTACAAACATCTCAAAAAATTAAAAGTATAACTAATGTATAAGACCTTGAAAGTACTCTGTATATTAATATCCGCTCACAATTGCGCTGTTAACCTTGAGCAATTTTTTATAATGCATACCAATTATTAAGGCTTTTATTTATTTATTTAGTACCTATTCGTTCAGAGATAGTTCTGAAACACGGGCAGCACTAAATGTGAACTTCTGTATGAAGTACCATTAACAAATTATACAAACAATAATATATGTACATATATATAAAATGAAGCATCTGTAGATACCAAAATCCACATAATAATAATTAATAATCATTGAAAAGATGTCTGTCGATCTATTTGTACGTGCTAATCTTCTGAACGGGTGAACATATTTTATGAGAACAAACAGAGGTTGTTCAATAATCCCTCAACGACCGCGGACACGCCGGCGTTACAGTAACAATAGATTTCTTAGAAATTTAATTAATTTCTTAGAAATTTACCTGGAGATGTTAACAGGTTGAAGATTAGATCGATTCTATCAAACGCTACTTTTCCCCCAGCAAAATCAAAGGAATGTTGTGCGTGAATAAAGGCCAACGTGAATCTAGAACGAGTCGCTAATAGTAAATACATAGTATTACTAGAGCTTCATATCTATACTTATAAATGAAGAACCGATTTTTTTATTCGGTTATACTGCGATAACTACTGAACCGATCGGAATAATACTCATACCGTAAGATGCAGCGTGTTTCGGAAAAGGTTTTAGTATATGATATGTTGGTGATTAATGAAATGAACTATGCGGGCGGAGCCGCAGGAAATCGCTAGTATAGGTATATAAGAATATCTCGTATATGCATGTAGTCAGGATTGTTAGTGATTCAGCGCTGTTTTCTACTACTCATTGAATTATCCGAGTACTAAATAAAGATTTAAATCTTTCGTTTTACAAAAGTAGGAATAACATTTACATTTCCAATATAAGCATTACTTCCAATTCCTTTCAGGGATCAACCATGCGACCTCCGGTTTATTATTAGATGCCAGAAACATCCAAAACTAATATAATATAGGACTAACTATGGAGGATGTTGAACCATGATGAATGTTGAACTATCTCTTATTATATAATAACTAAGACTAACAATTTACCCTCACTTCGTTCGAGTGCTTACTTAAGTGCCTCTATTGGCTTTATAATATTACATAGGTACATACAGGTAGCGTTACTTTTGTTTTTAACAAATTTTATTACCTACTAATGGTCACCGCGTCTTACTATAGATCATAGTCCACCTTCCCTTCAATGTGTGTATACATTGTGGTGGTGAGGGTGTTCATTAGCGTCCTGCTAAGGTAGCCCACTTCAGTGGGCGGTGTACCATACGGGAGCTGCTCCTGGTACTTCTCGGATAGCAGAGATGACCATGGGGCAACCCCATGGTAGTTGTGACCTGCCTCGGTAAGCCAGCCGTCGGGGCGTCGTGGTTGAGTGCATAAGCGATCCTGCGACGCTCCATTAAGACGGGGAAAGTTTGGTTGGTACTAGTGAGCAGAATTGGCTTTTCTAGCCGATGGTCCCACATAGCCACCTCTATGTATGCAGGTGGAATGCGTAAATGCATTTCCCAATGTTAAAAAGAAGGCATCATATACCTGTTTACTGAATTCAGCTAGGAGTTACAAACGTAGGTACTCAGCCTAGACACGAATCTACCGTCTACGGATTATGTCAAGGTTACAAATATTTTTATAGCACCCAAAAAACCCCACATTAAATAAACAATGTTTAAATGCTTGAATTAAATGATAATATTTAACTGCGCAAAACATAAGATAATGACAGATAACAATTATCCAAACAGATGACAGAATTCCGAATCCTTCCGTGACTACGAGTATAAACATAATTAAATGAGATTCATGTAAATTGACAATAATCGTTAATAATCTAACCTTGGAGAAATCCATCGGTGGCTATCAACTTATATACCTAGTATAAGTATATAGCCTGAGATGAGGCTATTAGATATCCTAGATGCCTGCATCTATTGACAGTAGCTAAGTGTTTCAATTTAAAATAAATTTAATCGATGGACATCAGAGATTATCTTTGATAGTGATTCCACGTGATGAACTACATTTCAATAGATTTTAAACGATTGCTAATTAATATTTAAATATCACTTACTCACTAGTTTATATATAAACATTTATTTTTAAAGATTTTTTATAAGAAACTAGCATTGCCCGCGGCTCCGCCCGCGTTCAGATGACCAAAAACCAAATTCTTAGGCTTTACATATACAGTATACTCTTACTTTGCAGTGTTTGTATTTTTTCTCAGAAATGAGATACTTTCCCGCAGTAAAAAGTATCCTATATGTTGACCCGGATAACCAGCTATCACCATACCAAATTTTATCAAAATCCCTCCAGTGGTTTTTCTGTGATGCGGTAACAGACAGACAAAAATTTGAAAAACTATAGATTCGGCCTCTGTATCGATAATAATGTATATTTCAATAAGATTTTCCAAAAAATATTTAATGTATAGATTCGGCTTAGTTACAATTTTATTATATGTATAGATAAGACTAATCATTTAAACATATTTTTATTGTTTTTTTTTAGCCACAGACTAAACATACTTAGTAAAATGGTTGTCATAAAATATTAAAAAAAAAAACATAATTATACCTAACCTACTTTAAGTTTGGACCAGCATTTTCTTTAAAGCAATTACTTATACATAAACTCGAATAGCATACCATCTAAGTATTAAATGATCGCGTCCTAAAAAGCAAAAAATATTCAACACAAAGTATGCAAAAGTTGATTGGGCTTTGTTTTATTTTCATGATATTGTATTACACAATAGCCATTCATCAGGAGCTGGGACCGTAAATCGCAAATTAGGAACATTGTAAACTTTTACTGACTTCTAACGACCTCAGGTAAAGCTCATATTTCTTAAGGAAATACAATAGATGAAAAAGGTTTTTACTTTCGGAGATTTCTTCAAGCATTATTTATGACGTTTCAATTTTATCTTGGTCTAGTTACCTAGTTTTCGTTGAGGATAGCTATTCACCGTGCCAGTACTTGTACCAATTTACAAAACCTATGAAACAAACATAAAACAATGTCAGTTTTTTTTTAAATTAATTAAACTCCACTTAAATGTACACAGTGATAATAATATTAAAATTACAAGACAACAGATGCTTTTAGTATAGATAAATAAAAAGCACAAAACTCTACTGTCGAAATAGATTGATAAAAAAAATCACAATTGTCTAGTACGTGCAAAAACAATAAAATTTGAAAATGTTCACACGGCGGGTGGCGAGTAGCGACAAACGCGATGAAATTACGAATGCGACCCATTGTGACGTTTGTAAAGAAAGTCGGAACGAATTGTAAAATCGGATCAGAGCCTCGAGTGACGCCCATCGAATACGTCGAAACAATCGATATCCCGTGTGGTTATTGAATGCCGACCATCCCGATTGTGTCGTCACAAAGGATTCAAACATTCCATAGGGCTTAATAAATCCTACATTTAAAAGAAGCGACCTTTGTTTATTATTCCCATACCATAAATCAATTGTGCAATGGGAGTCGAGAAGAGAAAAGATAATTTAACAGCACGCCTGACCGTCAAACAGCTGTTGGACTGACCATATGATCTATCAGACTTACAGACCAACAAAAAGATAACGTATATAAATTTAGAGCTATATTGTAATACAAATAAATATTTAAGTATTCTACTTGCCACTTTCTAGCAAAAAAAGCCTGAAAAGTTAACATAACACTTTTATACCCGTATATATTTACATACGAACCATTAAATCTCGCCCAAGATGCGTGAGCAACAGTATTGTTCAGCAAAGCATTATGCTGCCAATGACAGATAAGAGCTCTGTAATGAGCACAGCGACCTACAATGGAGTGTAAGAGCGCCCCATGCGCAACGTCGCCACTAATTTAAATAAAACGATAATACGACTAACAATGTCTATTACTAAATGCGATCCACACATATTATCATTTAAACAATGAAGATGGAAGCAATCAAGCCCCGATTTGATTTCCCAAACAACTGGACAAAATAAACCCACGCGAAAATAGTGGGAGGATAATCTGTTCAAATTAGAGAGTTCCTGTTGCTGGGAAATTGTCGGTTAAGTGTTTGTGGGAATGCAGTTTCTCCTCGTATATGATGATACAAAGTTTTAAAATCGAATCGGCAAATAAAGTCGCCAACATAGCAAAAGTCCGTACATCTTGAGCAAAAAACTGAACTTGGTGATAATCAATTACAATTTATAAGCGTGAACGATAAAAAAAATATATTATTAATATGATATTATAAAAACTTACTATGGCATTATTGTATATCAATATTGCTTTCAATTTTTTAGCGCAAATATGTAGTGACAAATATAAAGAGGAAAAGAAGATAAAAATCTAAAACAAATCGTACTTAAACATAACATAAAAGACGTCCATATACCAACACGCAATTTACCTAAATTGACTATTTTTAGATCATAAATGCTATCATAAAAATTATAAAGTAATAAAAAATTACTTTATATGATCAATATTAAATACGTTTAGAGCATTACCTCTCGTCACTTACACCAGTGCCTGGGTGAGCACAGCTGCCCGACTGGTTTGTCCACTTGTGCCGGATTGATTTAACGTAAACGCACGCTCAACCTCTTTCCTCTCTATACAGTCCTGATACTTCATTATCGATTTATAATCTTTAATATCATCAATTAAATTTATTATGTCTTTGAAACAAGAAATAGTTTCTATGGACTTGTGTTTAAATTAGCATTTTTATCTAATGTACAGATCGATAGGACTCTTGTGATCCTACAAATGAGTCATACATGTTTTATGGATGAGAGTAATATTAAAATACCAATAGATAAGATATAATATAATGTACAATGAATATTTAATTATGCAGATATTTCAGTTATTTGTTAAATAAGCCCTTGGCTTTCGATATGATATGGAGGCGCAATGATTACGTTTTTACCAGTTATAATAGATTATTAGATACAATTTTAGAATTTTATTTAGTAACATATGACATTGCTGTATATAAAAACTATGTTTGACGTACGTTAAACATTTTCGTTTAAATTATAAAACACGCCAAATAGTGAATGATAAAGCAAAAAGGTACAAGGGGTTATGTTAAACTTTGAATAAATTTGAATGGAAAAAGTAGCAAAAACGAATTAATTTGCAGAATTATTTTCTGTTTATGTGAAAATCATGTTGTAACCATCAGATAAAAGTTTAAACATATGTACATAACACATACCTAATATATTCGTTTCAATTTTTTGTCCTATACCTAAAGCAGCACAACTAAAGTTTGCTCTATCTTATTTATGTATAATATATATATATATATATATATATATATATATATATATATATATATATATATATATATATATATATATGTATAATGAATATATATGATAAAATTGTAACTAAGCCGAATCTGTACATAATTTTTTTTTTTAAATCTTATTGAAATAGACATTATTATCGATACAGAGGGCGAATCTATAGTTTTTAGAATTTTTGTCTCTCTATCTGTCTGTTACCGCATCACGGAAAAACCACTGGATAAATTTGGTATGATGATAGCTGGTTATCCGGGTCAACATATAGGATACTTTTTACCGCGGGAAAAGATCTCATTTCTGAGAAAAAATACAAAAACTGCACTGTACTATACTAATATGTAAAACCTAAGAGTTTGGATTTCGGTCATCTTAACGCGGGCGGAGCCGCGGGCAATGCTAGTATGTATATAAAATTCCCGTGTCACGATGTTGGTCCAGGATGAACTCCGTAACTACTTGTCCGATCTTAACGTAATTTTTTTCAAAATGTGTGATTTTTTCCAACTTAAAAGGTAAGATAGGTTTTATCCCGATTATTTACTTTTTTTATTGAAAAATTAACGTTTTGCATGTGTGCCACAGCAACTCGTGGTCGTGTCTGCTAGTACAATATAAAACAAAGTAATTTTCTAGTGTTTGTAAGCTATAGGGGAGTATTAACACAATATAGACCATTCATAAATGGACTACTATACAGACAAATGTACTCATGAAAAAAAGATATACTAAAACAGGAAAAATAAACCTCTGTAACAAATTAAATAAGCCAGTGAAAAAGTGTTATTTCCAAACAAACAAGTAGTTCTATAGAATCAACACACTGTGGTTCCCACAATATTCTTGCTTCTATGCAAAACTGAGAGTTATAACTCATTTCATAGATATTATTCATTAGTCACTTTAACCTGCTCTTTATGGGATGAAATTTTTAATGAAAAATTAAAAGAAAATTCTAAGTTATGGCATATTTAGTGTTAATTTTTTAAATAAATTTCCATATTTCATTTTCAATTACTGTGAATCTTTTATTAATAGTGTAAGAACATTTTAATTTTATAATACTTTTATAAAACAAAAAATTAAAGTTAGCCTTTACTTTTGGACTATTTTTATTTTGTTTAGTTAAAAACTTATTTTAAAAGTAATAGAAAATTTAAAGATTTGAAATTAAAACATTATGTCTAGACATTTTTAATTCTAATCTAAATTATCTGTTAAAATTCAAATATTTTATTATTTTCAATTCAAAAACAAAAAGCTATCAGCCGATTAAGGATGTGTTAACATAATAATTTATGTTATATATACAGTTACAGAGCTCTTTTATACATATTTTATTAGTGACTGTATTTTAATATAACATAGAATAGATATTAAGATATATTAAAATACTTCAGACAAAATAATTCTTTCTTTACAGTTCTAGAATTTTTAACATTTGTAGTCTATTATCAAAGAATTAATTCCTGAACTATAGTCTATTAGTAAGAAACATCGGAGAGTTTGTTATTTTCCAATATCATTACCATATAATTTATATTAAAAATGCCAGGTTGTATAAATTATCTCAAAAAGATGTAAGACTAAAGTGAAGCACTTAATAACTTGTATTCTTATAGGCCATAACAGATTCCATTTAAAGATAATTGTACACAATGATTTATCCAAATAAATATAATAATAACAAAATGTTTTAATAAAATAGTTAAAAAATACTGTTACATTATATATATAAATGAATAGAAAATAAAATTATACATACCTAATGTAGAGTACAGAGGACCCGTTCACTATTCTTCTCCAGCCGAGTGGCACAGTTATAGTTTGTGGAAATTCACTTTGCACTCTTAAGTCAGAAGTCTCGTGCGGCAAAACTGATGATGGCAGGACTGCCAACACCACACCATCAGCTGTCCTAACAAGCTGAGGCGCTTCACCCTCACTAACTATTGATCTACTCACACCAATCTGCTGATTAAGTATATTTATACTTTGATTCACAATTGACTGATGAGACACACTCTGTTCTAATAATTGGTAGTTCACAAATTTCCCCACCGAAACCGAATCATTGGTTCCATCATCACTTTGCACTGCACTATCAAACTGGCTCTGATTGTGCACTGGTAACATTGACATGTTATCTGGAGGGCATCTCGCTTGATACCCCAACTCTGACTGCAACGGTAACCTAACATAGGAATCTATGTTACTCCACTCAGGGTTATCAGAGTCCCTTTTGGTCACTTGCCTATCGTTTTTGTTGTCTTCACTCCTTAAGCTGTCTTTCGCAAAAGGCTGTTGGAAGTACTCCTCTCGATTGTCGGTTTCGGAGTCGAAAGGCTTGTAGTAAACAGTAGGGGTGCTCCGTTCGTGTTCGATCTGTCTGTAGAGTTGGTTGTTGAGTTGCACGTTGTCGTAGAGGGTGTCAAGCGGATGGGAGTGCGGCGGGTCGGGGCCCGCGGCGGCCGGCTCTAGCTGGCGTGCCTCCGCCACGTACACCAGCACGCGCGGCGCGCCGGCCACGCCCGCTCGCGGCGCGGCCACACTCGCCGGCTTCGACATCTCGTACACACATTACACGCCACATAAGCCTGCTCACCTGAACGCTGCAGGCTCTGCCGATCTAGCAGACGAAACGCGATCCCACCTCGCATCGCTTTCCGCTCGATCATCGCTCGATGCTCTCGCTGTACAGAACCCTTGCACCATCCTCGGTTCGCTTTTTATGTATCGATGTCATCAATCCTTTTCACTTAATTGTTTTATGGCGGGCACAACAAATAGGGCCTAATAGTTTTATGGCGGAGCCTTTTTCGGCCTCATTGTATAGCAGAATTGGTCATAAAATGTTTAAAAACCACTTTGCACTACTGTATTTTAATATCTTAGTATAGAATCCATATTGACACTTCAGAATGTAAAAAGGTCACAGTATGAAAAATATCTTCTTCATCTTCAAAGTGAGACAAGTTTCACCAACTTTGTAATATTCCTTTTGTCTGACGATTTTACAACTATAGCTTAAATTATTGTTTTTCATGAACACTACAAACACAAAAAAATATCTCGCATTCGCAATGCGATGCCATCAAAGTGAAACACTATGAAGAACAACGAATGAAATCATCCTGACTATGATATACGACTAACAGATAAAGGTAGTTAAAACTATTTCTTTTGAGTGTTCCTCTATAAGCTTTACGATCAGTTGGGTTATAATAAAGTTATGGCTACCTCGTACAAATAAAAGGACCAATAAAATTCTCTAAATATTGTTGCTGTCGTGTTTGTGATTGGTTAAATTTACTGTTTCAAGTTTAAGTACTGGCTGTAGTGAACTAGCAGAAGAGTAAAAGAGATAAAAAACAAAAAAGTGTATTGCGTTGTCTGACGGCAACAATGCGAACTAAAATGCATAATGCACTGCTTTATCGACTCATTTAAGCCTTAGGCTACAAATGTCGCAATTTTTGGGTGCTGTACTGATTGCTCGTTACAATATAAAAAAAAATGTATTGAGAAAAGTAAAGTATGTATTTTAAATAATTGAATTAAATGAAACAAATAACATTAATTTAAAATAATTCAATAAAAACAATTAAGCATTAAATTAAATAAGACCGTTATTAATAATTTTATAATTTGTTTTGTTATTTCTTGAACTCCAAGTGATATGAACAGTAATAAGTTTTTCTTTTTTAAATATGGGTTCTTTCTGTAAATGGTAAAATATTGTGATTGTAATTTTTTAAAGTATGTAGTTTGTTGGTAGATTGTTCGAGATAATGGGTAAGGTTTTTTGAAAGGAGGTCTCCACACGTATCGTCTATTTACATTCAATCTGAGGTTATAATAAAAATAAGAAATATATTTATTTGTTTTTTTTTTTGAAATTCATCCTGACTTTGTATGGACAAACAATTATTTATGATCAGGATCACTTGAAACTTGATATTAATGCTCTTCAATACAATTAAGCAAATATGCTTTAACATTTTTCGAAATTCAATTCCACAAGGGGGTAAAATGGGAGATGAAAGTTTGTATGAAATTTTGTAATTAATGTCAAAAAGTACAAAAAAAATCATCCTTAGACAATTTAAGTTTTAAAATTGCTTTTTTTTTTAAATGATGTCCAAATGATGCCTTAAATATGAAGACTGTGATTTCGTCAATTTTGTCATTTTAATTAAATTTGAAAAAACATACATCCACGCTTTAGAGCTTTACAATATACTGAGAGCTATACTGATCGCGACATCTGGCGGGGAAAAAAGGCAAAATTCTTTCCCATTGATATATGTACTCCTGAGTTTACAACATTCATTGCTGGTAACATTTTTGAGTTAAATCACTAATCAGTGGATGTCAAACAATGACAATTGAACAAACACGATAAATTTTAAAGATGTTGAGGTTATAAAAGTATAAAACTTTATGTTTATGTATTGTGACTATTAACAATTGGACAACATAAATATTTATGTAAAAATTTTGAATACGTTTGAACTCGTTTATTTAGTACAAATATGAAGCGAAAAATTTCAAAACTGGATGAGGAAGAGGAGAGGTAATTTTGCAAAATCAATATTGTTTCTTCAAAACATGGATTATAAAAATATATTAATTTGCATGCTCTCTATTATTTATAAACAATTTCAATAAAGAAAAATATTTGTTATAGGTTATCGTCGTTGTTATTTAATAAATCCAAAAAGTTCACTGAAAATATATCGTCTTCATTAAAAAAAGAAATAGATCTAGATTTAAAGCCAGCTTGGATTGATGAAGATGACGATAAATTTACTTCAGAAATTATTCCAGATATAAAGAGCAAAGAACTGTATGTACATAAACTAAAACAAAAATTTGAAACATTGATTGGAACTCCCGGATGGGCTAAAGTATCAAATAAATCTGAAGATAATGATGAAATATTGAGAACAGTAGGCCATTTGCAAAAACCGAAATTATCAGGCCTCAAAAAGAATGTTTTAGAAATAAAACCATTTCCTAAAGTTAATGCTGAAACTGGAAATGAAGGTCCTATCATAAGTTCTGTAATATTTCATCCTAAAATGAGTGTAGCACTTGTAGCTGGACAATCTGGTATAGTTTCACTATTTTCTATTGGTGGTGATGTTAATGACAAACTTCATAGCTTTAAGCTAAAGAAGTGGAAAGTGTCAACTGCTCAATTCACTCCTGATGGATCTGAAGCTTACATTGCTTCAAAATTTAATCATAGTTATTGTGTTTATAACCTTGCTAAAGCTGAACCTACATTAATTCAACTACCAAAAGTTGTCAAGAGACCTATAATTTTCAAAATATCATTCGACGGTAATTTCTTAGCTGCCAGTGATGGTTTAGATGAAGTTTTTATAATTTGTGCAAAATCAAAAGAACTGCTAAGGTCACTGAAACATAATACAAATGTTATATCTGTTACATTTAGTCATAATTCTGAGCAATTGTATTGTTATGGAGCTCAAGGGGAAATTACTATATGGGACCTTTCAATGTACAGATCAGTTAAGAAGTTTTATGATAATGGTTGTGTGACTGCATCATGTATTTCTACAAGCAAATGTGGAAAGCTTTTAGCTACTGGTAGTGGAGAGGGTATTGTCAATATATATGAGACAAAAAATTTAACTACAACAGGACCTTTTCCATTAAAAACAATATCAAATTTAACAACTAAAATTACTAATCTAAGCTTTAATTCAAGTTCAGAAATATTATCACTTTCATCGTCATTCTATCCCAATGCAGTGAAACTCGTCCACATACCATCATATCATGTGTTTAGTAACTTTCCGAAGCAAAACTTGCATCAAGTAGAAACTGTAAGTTTTTCACCAAACAGTGGTTATATGGCCCTTGGCAATAATAAGGGCTGTGCCTATTTGTACAGATTGAAACATTACAAAAATTATTAAATTTCATATAACTGTTAAGTATGTTATAATAAAAAATTTAAAACATATTTTAGTTTTATTGTATTGCAGAGTAAGCACCACATTTCCATCAAATAGTTTTTATCAACTAGTTATTAACAAATAATAATATAAAAAAAGGATATTGATGAAAAGGATTGATGAAAGGATTAAGTACATATATTGACCAGCATTGCCCGCGGCTCTGCCCGCATTCAGATGACCAGAAACCAAATTCTTGGTTTTACATATTATTTTATTTATTTATTTATGTACCATAAAATATACGTTATACAAAATAAAATAACAAAATGTTGACAAAGGATAACTTATCTCTTTAAGAGATTTCTTCTAGAAACCCTTCAGAAGTGAGAAAATAAGTTAATATAGTGCGGTGTAGGTACAGTACAGCATTGAATGTATTAGTATCCTCTACATTGCAGTTTTTGTATTTTTTCTCAGAAATGAGATATTTTCCCGCGGTAAAAAGTATATAATTGTTGACCTGGATAACCAGCTATCACCATACCAAATTTCATCAAATTCTCTCAGTGATTTTTCTGTGATGCGGTAACAGACACAGACAAAAATTCTAAAAACTATAGATTCGGCCTCTGTATCGATAATAATGTTTATTTCAATAAGATTTTCCAAAAAATATTTAATGTACAAATTTGGTTTAGTTACAATTTTATTATAAGTATGGATGAAAAGGTCCTTAAATGTTATATTTTTGTTTAAGTACATATTCTAATACATTTAGAAATAAACATTACCAAAATTCTAGGTAGGTACAATTAATTACTCTGTAGTAACTAATAGCTAGTCAAACGTGTAATTAAAAATTTAAAAAACCTCCAACACAATAACTTATTCATTGAGGCCATTTCAATCAGCCTTAACACGATATCTATGCAGAATTATAGTAGCGTTGGCCGTTGAGTATCTTGTAGATTCCAGGTGACCCCGCAGCTAACCATATCGTTGCAATGTCATTAAAGTAACTGCATGCCAAGTTTCGAATGGATTGGATCTGTACAATATCCTTTTAGCGTCTAGAAAAGAGCTGATAGCCTGCAAACAACTGAACGGATTTTCTTGATTTATAGCTAAGAATACTCGATTAAATCACCTTTCAACAATCAATACTAAATTAAAATCTGTTTATCCGTTTGCGCGTTACGATGCCACAGACAGACACAGATACATAAAACTATTAACACTCCTCTTTTGCGTTGGGGGTTGATAAAATCAGTATTTTCTTATTTGCGTATTAATGCCGTTCAGTTTATAGACCAGCGCCATCTATACGTAAATTAATGCAGTAAGAACAGTATCAATAATGACCGATAGGTAGCGCGAATTATCGTCGAAGTTTAAAATATTTATTTTAAACTTCGACGATAGATGTCGCTAAAACTAAAATTTCATATCTTAGCAAATATTATTTATGAACTAATTAATTTACTACTATTTTTTAATGTTTTTGTTACCAACAGAAGCTGCGATTTCGTAAGAGTACTAGTACCAATATATCTATACTAATATTATAAAGAGGTAAAGTTTGTGATATTGTGAGCTTGTGACTTTGTAGGAGATAATCTCTGGATCTACAGAACCGATTTTCAAAATTCTTTAACCAATAGAAAGCCACGTTCTTTCTGAGTGTCATAGGCTATATATTAACCCGAAGAATGAGAAGAGTTTTTCATGGTAGTCGGATTTGCAAAGTAAGTCGGAGAAAAAACGGTCGGACGAAAACGTTTCTTACGAACGCTGCCTTAACGATGAGAGATATATGATTATGTTCTAGAGAAAAGTTGTAGAGCTTAATAATGCCTACAAAAAAGTCAGCGACAGCATATGTCTAACTTTTATATTTAAGTCACAAAAATTCTTATCAAAATAAGTAAATTTATCGTCTAAAATGTTTAAAACAAAAGACTTTTTTTTCCCTTTTACTGCATATAATTTGGACAAATGGTTAAAGAGATAATACAACATATTCGTAGTTATGGACTAACCCGAGCGAGCTATTTGTCTGTTTTTCTGTTTGTACAGGCTAATCTCCGAATCTATGGAACCGATTTAAATGAAATTTTGCATGGTGGTACCTTATATCCCCGGGTAACATCTTAGATACTTTTCATCCCGGAAAATTTAAGAGTTCCCGTGGGATAGTTAAAAAACTATAACAACTTATACAGCTTAGTACATAACAACTTATGCATCTAATTTAGTAAAATTTGGCATGCTGATACCTTACATTGCTGGTCAAACAACAGGTTACTTTTCATCCCGGAAAAATGAACGATTCCCGTGGGATAGATATGTTTTGTGCTTTCCTAGAGGCGAACCCGAGCGAAGCGAGGATGAGCCGCTATTACGTAATAAAAAGAAAGACTGTTTCGTTTCTAATAATTCTATACCTTAATTAAAAAAATATATATTAGGCATCTACACAAAAAAAAACAACTAAATAAAATTAAAATAACTGGTTAAAAACAGCTAAATAAAATAAATGGTTTTTAACTAATAGGTAATAAATTAATTACATTCATAATCCTAAAATAGATTACAAATGAACCGGACAGACAAACTGACAGCGACAACTGATTGAAAATTGGCCATCAATTTATTTTATAAACTTTGTCCTTTATTTCATGTTATTTTTATTGTATTTAATAATAACAATTCCGTTTCTTTCTGTAACTAATTGAAATTAAAAACTTTATGAAAAATAAATTCCATGTACGTATTTTTTTGTTTAAAATTAAATATAATATATTAATATAACATTTATAGAACCTACTCAAAAATTTGAAATAAATAAGCAAAAGGTTTATACATCTAACTTTATTCCGATACCGGGAATCGAACCCGAGCCTCCTGGGTGAGAGCCAGGTATCCTAGCCACTAGACCATATCGGACATACTAAACTTTACTAAAGTAAGCTTTTATATGTAAAATATTATCTTGTTTTGTTGATAATGCTATCCTATATTTTAAAAAAAAGGAACAGGTTCTACCTATAAGTAATTTTCTTCGCCTGTACGTATTTTTATTTGTTCATCCACTTCTCGGCGAACGCTGAACGAACGGCTTTTTTTCTTTAAATTGTACTTTTAATTGTGTACTATAAAGATATAAAATTTTCGACGACATGGAGTATATAGAATTTGAGAAAATAAAAAAAAAATCAAGTACAAAAATAGATGTAGTTATACATTTTTAACCCCCGACGCAAAAACAGGGGTGTTATAAGTTTGACGTCGATGTCTGTCTGTCTGTGGCATCGTAGCTCTCAAACAGATGGACCGAATCGATGTGGTTTTTTTCATTTAAAAGCCAGTTTCCTTGCGGTGGTTCTTAGCTATGTTTGGTTAATATCGGTCCAGCAATGTAAGAGTATCAGCTCTTTTCCAAAATGATGTAAGGCGTTTAGGCGTATGATTACTCGATTAAGTGCTTCAATAAATAATTAATCAATAATTCAATATTAATTAATTAAACAACAATTAATTTGCGTAGGGGGTTTTTTAATTACTGGATATTTTGAGTTACGATCGCTAAACTTAAATTTGTTTTCCTTATATCTTTAAGAAATAATAAAACTTACTCGAACTTATTTTTGCAAATAATGAAGGAAGTTTAGCGAAAAATTAATTTTTCTCGTAATTTAATCGCGGACAAAGCCGCGGGTTCTGCTAGTACTTAATATTATAAAGAGGTAAAGTTTGTGAATTAGTGACGTTGTAGGGGGTAATCTCTGGATCTACTAAACCGATTTAAATTAATTTTGGTAAGAAGATAGTTTGAGACCCGAAGAAGGACATAGGATGCTTTTTATCCTGAAAATCATCCCTTTATGGGTGTAAAAATGGGAATGAAAGTTTGTAGTGGGAAGCTAGCTAGGGACGAACCCGAGCGAAGCGAGGGCGAGTCGCTAGTAGATAATGTAGATGGAGATAGTCCATTATTTATTATAAATAATACATAAAATTTTACTATAAATATTTGCATTAGAATATGTATTAAGTATGAGAACTGTAAAATCTTACTAGCTTCCGGTCTTACTTGCTATAAATAAATAATTATAGATTACATTATACTACACTAGCATCATTATTAGAGATCTGTAATTCAAAAGAAAAAAATGAGTAAATTAAATATATAAAAAGTTGAAATAAGTATTATTTTTATATTCTGTTAAAAGCAAATGTAATAATATTATTATGTTTATAGTATTTAAATAATACAGTTAAGTTGTTTTTAGAAAATAGAAATATATTAACTGAAATAAGTAAATATTATAATATTAAGATGTTCCTGGAATGTTCCAGGAACATCTTAATATTTCAGTACAATATTTGGATGCTTTTTTTTTATTTGTTACAATAATAATACTCTATTTATGTTTGCCTATTTTTTTAATTATTGTTTTTTTTTATATTTTAATATTTTTATAATTAAAAAAATATGACTACCATGGTCTTTAAATATTCATGATAATTGGAGATAGAAAGTAAAAGCTACATGTTATACAATTAACACTGAAACCGGAAATAAATTTGCCGTCTAAAGCTTATTTAAAAAAATTATAATAATGTGCAGAACACTTAATATATTACAGTTATATTTGAATAGGTACTTATTATTCTTATTGAAACGTTAACAAGATGGACTCTTCAATAAAATAAGCGTATACGTCTAGGAAGTAAGTTCATGGCTGCCTTGTTTAATAGAGTCGTATTTAAATTGCATTAAATGTAATCGTGATTTTGAGTATTTCCTGTTTTCCTGTTTATCCAAAATAGACCAGTCTGTTTATAAGTTTTGGTTTTAAATCAAGTTTATTGGCAAACTGTTTTATTTTATTATCTATACTACATAGGTATAATGAAATTATATCTAAAGCCAAATCTTAACATTAAATATTTTTTGGAAAATCTTATTGAAATAAACATTAATATCGATACAGAGGCCGAATCTATAGTTTTTAGAATTTTCGTCTGTCTGTCTGTTACCGCAACACAGAAAAATCACTGGAGGGATTTTGATGAAATTTGGTATGGTGATAGTTGGTTATCCGGGTCAACATATAAGATACTTTTTACAGCGGGAAAATGTCTCATTTCTGAGATAAAATACAAAAACTGCATTGTAAGCGTATACTAATATGTAAAACCTAAGAATTTGGTTTTTGGTAATCTGAACGCGGGCGGAGCCGCGGGCAATGCTAGTAAATTATAATATTCTCTTTCATGGAAACACGTACAATTTCAATTCAATACTTATGTTCCATGTATTCTAGGAGTGCCGTTTGGGCATTTACTTCGCCAATGTCGCGTACTTGTACAATTTAGCCAATAATTATCCTACATAATCTAATTTGATAGATTTGACACTGTCACCTCTAAGTAAAAATTGTTACTTTTGATCAGCCTTCAATATGGTCAGTAAGTATCAAAAACAATTCGTATTAGATATATATGACGTATACGGCGGGTTTTTCCAAAGCGTTTCAATAGTGACATCTTAAAGGAAAATTCCTTTTGACGGTCAGTAAATATGTACGGTTTAAAAGTATCATTATCTTGCGCATGCGATCTTCCGATCCATAATGACTTAAAACAACTGGTAACGTTTTCGCACAGTTTTATGAATCTAAGAAAACTTTACATGCGACAGGCCGATAAAACTACAAAATTTAGTTTTGATGAAGATATTAATAGGTGTTTTTGAGATTTAAAAACATTAATGACAACAATGAATTCATTTATAGGTAAATATTTGATGTCTCTTTTACTTTAATAGAAGATATCTCATTGAAATATGATTTTCGATATTACCTAGATTTGAATATACTTGCTCGAGGGGTTAATTTTAATAAGGCTGGCTACACGATTGAGGACTAGAATTATAAAAAGCTCCCACTAACGTGCGTTCACCTTGTCGTGGTGTTGGAGCTCAGTAGTGCCCGGCAATACAACCGGGCGCGAAGCTAAGAAACACACAGGGAGATGGCCCACTTCGGTGGGCGATGGTTGGTGTACCATGCCGGTTGCTCCTGGTACTTCTTTGATAGCAGAGTGGACCTTGGAGCAACCCCGTGGTTGTTGTGGTCTGCTTCAGCAGACCTGCTGTCGGGGCGTCGTAGTTGAATGCGTAAGCTATCCTGCGACGTCCCATTAAGACGGGGGAGGTTTTGTTGGGTTTTAGTGAGTAGTACTGGCTTTTCTAGCCGGTGAGTACATAACCGCCTGTTTGTCTACAGGTGGTATGCGTAAATACATTTCCCAACATTAAAATATAGAGATGGGGAATCGTCTGTTTGTGGAAAGTAACAATCACATTAATTGTGTCAACGATGCTTACATATTGTTATATTAACTTATTGTTTACAAAAATTTAAAACAAAATTAGTCGTTTATATTATAGTTTTAGTAGAAGGTCGTCTGGTTTCTGATAGGTGAGTGGTAGGTATCTTATATAACTCGTAAATCGTAAAAAGAACGGCCATCATATATCAAAAAGAAGTATTATTGTCAACATCAAATGAGCCATGCATTGAGCAACTGTTGAGTTTCTCGCCGGTTCTTCTCAGCAGAACTACTTTCCGAGCCGGTGGTAGCTTCCTCACGGACTGAATACACGCTTTCATTAAATTGACGATTCAAAAGTACTTGTAATAAGTCTAATTGAATAAAGTTTGTTTCATTTATTTCATTCATTCATTCATTGGACTCACAAACTTAACAATTATCACAAACTGACATGGAGTCATTGATAGGAAAATTACTTACAATATTTTTGATGTAAATCTGAAAATAGCAGACATACGGATTCGGACATAATTAGGCGTGAATTTTCTATACAAACATTGGCAAGTTTAAATATATGACCTCACCGGCAGTCGAGCCGGTTGTTTGGTTTGTATGACACTTGAAATTTTCCATTTCTATCAATTTATTGTTTTTTTTTTTTTTTTACTAGGGCCTAGGCGACCGCGGTGGTCGTGTCACGGAATGCGTTGGGGTATGGTGTTTACGATAATGGTAACTGAAATGAGGACTAACTAAAATTATGACTACGAAAAATTGATATTATAGAGCAAAAATAAATCACTGCTTAAAAACTCCTTTTAAATTTATAAAAAAAACTTGACCAGACCCTCGATCAGAGAGTAGTTTGCTTTTTATTGATTTGTTTGATTGATATTTTTTTTAATATGTCAGGACATTAACACACAGCGCCATCTAGTTCCATGGTAAGCTACGAGGCTTGTGTTATGGATAGGTACCAGATAGTTGATACATTATACATATATAACTTTAAATACATACATATTATAAATATGTGTAACCTAATAATCGTTTTATAAATGCCAAAAATGTTTAATTTTGGATTTTTCTGCTTTTACGCAATTTAATTAATTTAGTTCATTTTTAATTTATTAACAGAAGATAACATATGACATAATAATATAATATATCATAAGTAAATTTAACAGTTACAGCAATAACTGATACCTAAGTAAAATGAGAGTAGGCCTCACTGTATCTTTTTTGCCGCTGTAACGATTGAACGGATGAAAAGATTTATAACGGAGAGAAATTCAGGATGGAGGTAGCTTAATGTTTATATTCTTTTTTTACTCACCACGGTACGCGTTTACCACCAGCTTACATATAGAACCTTCCTTATCTTAATGGGGTATCGCATGATCGCTTACTCATTCAACCAAGACGCCCCCACGGCTCACTCTGCTATCAGAGGAGTACCAAGAGCAAACAACATGGTACACCGTCCAGCAAGGCGGACCACCTCCTAAGTGCGTTTCTTGGTTTCACGCCCAGCTGGGTTGCCGGATGCTAATGACTTCTCCATCATGATAGAAGAACAAACATCGGGCTGTTTATAATATAGTAATTTTATGATGAACCTGTAGCTAGCCGAAAGTAAAGGCGAAAATAATAGGGTGAACCTAAGAAATGGGTGCATTTAGTTTAGGTGATTTCTGTTTACCATTTACGTTTATTTTGTAGTTTCCAATATTATGCAAAATTATTTTGTACTGGCGAGGTTACGCTATAATCGAATATAAGTAATCAAATCACGCAAAAACAGACTACTTACATATAGTAGGATGCGTTAATTAGATATATTTGTTGGTTTGTTAACTGCGATTCCTTCATGCAATATCTGAATCAAATGAAGGTGATTCTTTGTATAGAGCATTTATTCGATCGGAGAAAAGGGCTTAGTCAAACACTACAGCCACTTTACTCGGAGATTAATCTTACATATATTAACTCAAACACGGCTGGACCAATTTGAATAATTCATTTTTGTTTTGTTTTAAAACCCAAAAGTCTGCTGGAAAAATTTCAGAAATGTTTATTTTGTAACTACGTATGTCTATACATATAATAAAATTGTAACTAAGCCGAATCTGTACATTAAATATTTTTCGGAAAATCTTTTTGAAATAGACATTATTATTGATACAGAGGCCGAATGTATAGTTTTTAGAATTTTTGTCTGTCTGTCTGTCTGTCTGTCTGTTACCGCATCACGGAAAAACCACTGGAGGGATTTTGATGAAATTTGGTATGATGATAGCTGGTTGTCCGGGTCATGATATACGATACTTTTAACTGCGGGAAAATATCTCATCTCTGAGTAATCTATACTAACCGCTAAAACTTATATAGGGATTGATGAACCCGAGCGGAGCGAGGGTGAGTCCCTCGTTTACTTATATAATTCTCAAATAATCCTAATTAAATTAAAATTGACATTACAAAATCTAAAGTATAATAAATATAAAATAGGAAGCAAGGGCGTGACACTAGTATGATTTATTTGAAAATTTGTAATATCCGAGTATCTATTAAAAAAATACATTAACAATATTATTTATGTCTTAACGATAATTTCGATCGGCATATGATTGAATGGAGGTCACTTTCGTCCTATGTTGCGGTTTCAATTCTAGAACGAGTTTTCTTCGTCGATATTTTTAACTTGGTAATAAAAATATCTACATTTATTACTATCACAAATATAAGATTCATTCATACAGTTAAATAAAATTATGGTATTTAATATGAAATGAAATTTATTTATTTAGTAACAATTCTTATAAGTATACAGTTAAAAAAAACAATGGCTACGATGATACTGCAAAAGTATAAACTGCGTTGCAGATATCAACGCCCGCTCCGTACAATATTTAAACTATTTAAAAAAAACCTGAAAAACAATAAGATGATGTATGTGTATATGTATGTATTTCACGTTCACAAGCAGTACTCGCAGAGTAACGGCCTATTTCAATCACTACACACTCTATTTCAATTCTATTTCCACTACCACTACTTCGCTTGAAAAGTGACTTCTTTAAATCTTTCGTAAAATATTCTACACTACAGTTATGTACAAAATATGTAGGTACTGAATGCTTGACAAACCTTTGCTCTATATACATAGATATAACAAAATCCTTCTATTACCCATTACATACGCTTATTTTGTTATATTATGTACTTACTAGGTACTTATGTACTAGGGTACATAATATGTAACCAGGAAAGGGTTGCGTCTGTTTCCGATATTTGTATATTGACCTTATTGTGTATTGACATTGATAAATGTTTTTACTGTTTATTAAAGGTGAGTTCAGACTATTTCTACAAGACAGATCACATAAATAACATTTTTCATCCTATTTCATACGAAGAATTACTTTAAGCTATTGTTAATACTATATAGTAATTTATTAATAACTGGCGACTCACCCTCGCTTCCCTCAGATGCGTCCCTAGGTAGTAGGTACGTTTTACTTTTTTTGAGCGGAACCCTAATTCTTTTTCTAAAATAAAATTAGCCTAAGTTCCTCCTTATAACTTCAGCTATCTTTCAGTGACTCCCGTCGAAATCGGTACAGGCGTTTCGGAGATTAGCCAGAACAAACAGACAGACAAAAATTTTAAAATTTGGGTTTTTCTTAGAACTACCGTATATAATTCCATATGCATTTAGTAAAAAGCTGTTATTTTGACATTACAAACAGACACTTCAATTTTATTTATCTGTATAGATAACTAATTACATTTATTCGAAATCTTCTTCATACTTGAATATAAAATATTTGATAGTGGTGGTGGTAAATTGGTGATATGTCAGGCTCAATACTAATTATTATTTACTGCAATAATATACTGGATAATGTAGCTTTCTAATGGAAAGGAAGTATTAAAATCAGCTCATTAGTATATAATATATAACAAACATATAAAATTCTGAGTCAAATCTGTACATTAAATATTTTTTGGAAAATCTTATTGAAATAGACATTATTATCGATACAGAGGCCGAATCTATAGTTTTTAGAATTTTTGTTTGTCTGTCTGTCTGTTACCGCATCACAGAAAAACTACTGGACGGATTTTGATGAAATTTATTATGGTCATAGCTAACTATCCGGGTCAACATATAGGATACTTTTTAAAACGGAAAAGTATCTCATTTCTGAGAAAAAATACAAAAACTGCAATGTAAGAGTAAATACCTAATATGTAAACTCTAAGAATTTGGTTTTTGGTCATCTGAACGCGGGCGGAGCCGCGGGCAATGCTAGTTTATACTATAACATACAAAAAAACACCCAAAACTTTTCTTTATTATCTATATAAAGAAACTTTCCATTAGATATGTAGTTGAGATAAAAAACTTTTGACGGTTCAATGTTATGTTTAAAAGTTGTCAGGAACAATATTTACTACAAATTTTACTGTATCAGTTTATTTATTACATATTGTGTCGAATGTCATAATTACAATACGTTTTAAGGTCGGTAAGGACGCTTTTTTGCTCCAACTTATGTCCTGAGGTCAGATTTTTCTGATTAAATATGATTCGTGTACGCTATTTATTATTAAAGATCGTATGTAGTGAAGCGCGTAATATTTATCACTCAATTCCTACGAGTGCGATTTGCAAACCAATATGAGAATGTAGGCATGCCAAACGCAAAGGATATTGAAATTTTCAAGAAAAGGTACATACAGTATACTTATAAAATATTAAAAGGCAAAACATGACCCTTATAAAAATATCTTGCTTGAAAAGGGAAGATGTTGATAACAATAAGTACCATTGTTTTTTACTCTGAAGATTAAAGATTCAATTACATCATGGGTTGAAAGATGTATGTGTATTTATCTTGAGTAATAAGCAAATTCTGTTCATTCTCAAACTTGTCTCTCAGACGCAACCCCGATTTAAAGCAAGTCTATGGCTATAGTACGTAGACACACGCTTCCATGAAATGCTAAGGTCATGTTTAGTGTAGTTTTGGGTTAAATAGAAACATAATAATAAATTATAATAATTCCACCATATTTTTGAGTCTCAATGTGAGGAGGTTAGGCACTGAGTCACACCACACTAACACGAAAACTAGTAGTTTCCGAAAACTAGTTAGGTTCTAAGTAACAACTAAGTATCTTTTCGGAATTTTTCGCGGATTTATTTTAATTTTCGTTTCCCACTTTTCGAATGCTTTACAGCAGTCATGATGACGGGAGAGATTTAGTTTCCCAAAAATCAAAATAAATCCGCGATATTCGCGTAAATCTAAGAAAGAAAGCATAGTGCTCTCAGGTGTGTGATGTGTTGTTCTCACGGTGTTTACTTTCATTGTATTAGCAGATGCTAACAATGCCAAAAAAAAAATTATAGTGTATATATTTTTAGTATATATTGCACTTACAAATTACAATAGTAATGTTCGATGAAATATTTTTAATATTTATGTTTGCTTAATAACAGCTACTGTAACTAATTTTATTGCTTTTATTTTCTGGAAGGTTTTTTTTTAATAATTAAAAGGATATTAAATGGAACATGGATAGTGGATAAGTTACCCTACTAATTTAAAATAAGCATCTAATCTTCTTTAATGAAATTTTAGATTTTTTTAAGTACCTACTTTAATTTATATATATTTGAAACAAATAGAAAAATAACAAGATAATGAAGAATTTTCTAAAACTCGTCATACGTTTACGTCAATTTGCAGCCTTGGGTTTGTTTAAAGGCGTACAATTACTATGCCGACTGCGGTTGACATAAAATTGAAAAGTATGTGGCCATTCCCAATTTCTACGAAGGCAATGACTCACAATAACATATTGTTACCTTCAAAATAATGACCGCTGACTTATGTATGCTGAGAAGTAAAATGATCTATACGTACTTATGTATGTAGCTTCACAAAATGTTTCAAGAACTCCGTAATTTAATCAGTGATAAAATGATGTTATTTTACAAATACTTCTTCTTCTCCCTGCTCATTTCCCAATCACTTGGGGTCGGCGCAGTACGTCTTCTGTACTGCTGAAAGGATTTGGCAAAAGTTTTACGACCGGCCGCCTGCCTGACGTCAACCCTCCTTGGGAATAATAATCGTTATTTTACAAATACAATTTAGTTATTTCCTAACAAATTATTTCCTAATAAAGCACACACTCTCGTTGATCTTTTTATTAGAAAATTTCCTCTTTATTTTTAATAATTTTTTAGATTTGAAAAATCTCAATTAGTTTTTGAGATATTTGCAAAAAACTAAACTCCCTTTTTCATTTTTAGTTAATTGTTTATAACTTGCAATTTTTGCAAGAAGAACTTGATTTTTTTGAAAAATCATCTACATGCCATTCCGGATCGAATGACACCTCGTTCATATTTTTCTGAGACTGCTGAAAAAAATTGACCTAAAAGGTACTTGTTGACTAGAGTTAAAAAGTAGTTGTTGGCAGCTATTGCTAATATATATAATAAAAAAAACACTGTTGCATCTCTATTAAATAATCTCTAATCTCTATTAAATAATCTCTATTAAAAACGAATATTTAATTTCAACGATATTTCTGACAGAAGAGTTCTCCCCATAGTTTGAGATTCAATATAAAACGGTTCACATTTTTGCGCGAAGCCGCAGACACTTTATAAGCCCTACGAATGTTAATCAACATTTTAAAACAAAAGTTCCATCCAATGGTTGATCTGATTCAAAATTAAAATAATAATCCATACATATAATAAAACTGTAGAGGTCGAATGTCTGTACATAGAAAAAAAATGCTAAAAACCGAGTCAAGGGGATATAAGAAGAGAAATAGAACAAATCCAGTTTTTTTTCAAATCTGTTGTTTCTCTGTCTGTTTGTCTGTTTATACGGGCTAATCTCCGAAATTGTTGCACCGATTTAAATGAAATTTTGCATGGTGGTACCTTATTTCCCCGGTCAATATTTTTGATACTTTTTATTCCGGAAAATTATAGAGTTCCCGTGGGATAGTTAAAAAACTATAGTAACCGATACAGCTTAGTACACAACAACTTATGCACCTAATGTAGTAAAATTTGGCATGCTGATACCTTATATTGCCAGTCAAACAACAGGTTACTTTTTATCCCGGAAAAATGAACGGTTCCTGTGGGATAGATCCGTTTGTGCTTTTCTAAGCGAACTGTTTTCTTTTTTTTTCTTTTTGTGAATACAAGGTGCAGTGAATTGTGCTTACAAATTTTGTGTTTTAACGATTTTAAATCAAAGAATCGGTGAGTTGCTATTTCATAATACATTTTAGAGTATTTTTCCAAGCTTTTTACGCACGACATTCGCGCGCGAGTTGACCGCGAATTGGCCGATCGTTTGTTTTGTCATTTAAACCTAGTTTTTAAGCCCAGTAGCCTCTGTTTCAAAAGCTTTCAGTTAAAGTATTTCAAATCTTCCTAATCAAAAGAATTCTATCGCTTGACGTAAAATAATACGCAAGGAGCGTAAGCCGCGCGCGCTCCATGGTCGCTTCGATCATAGCAGTACTTGAGCGCAGAGAGCGTCGCCCTCAAAAAGCTAGTAAATAAGAAGCACATACTTTCACTTAATTCTAAGTTAAATTAATAATATAATATCGATTAATTGATACATAAATTTACAGAACTAATTGGTGGGGGATGTAGCTCAGTGGTAGAGCGTTCGCTTTGCATGTGAAAGGCCCCGGGTTCGATCCCCGGCATCTCCAATTTTTACTTAAAATTAATATTATTCATTAAAAATGGATGGCCAGATAATGTAAATAATATTTTGTTTTACTTTCTATTGTTTAACTTTTTATTAGATATGATTATTAAATCTGCTTTCACTAATTTTCTTTTTCTGATTCCAATAGGGGGGACACTCAATAGGGTTGTATTTTTGTGATTTTTTTATAATAATGGGTTAAATGTATATTTAATCCCAAAAAAGGGCCCCATATCAATATCAAGAAACAAATTAATATATTTTTTATAATAATTAATTACTTTTTACTTTTTAATCATAAACACATTCATTGTATTAATTTACTATTTCCAGCGTTTTATATGTTTTGCCTTAGTATCCTGGTTTTGTTCCCATTTTGTTTCCCAAGGTTTCTTTTTTATCAAATAAAATTTAATTTTCTGACGATCTTGATTTAGTTCTGGTAGTTTTCCTACAATAATACTTAATACGTGTAATACTGTACTAATGCTCTGTTAGAGACCTAAATAAAATTGTAAATCATTTGTAACTTAATTTTGCGTGTTTATATTGCGAAGTAGTGGTAGAATTAAAAACACATTACAACAACATGGCAGGAAGAGGTTCTTCCTGTATTGAAGGCTTATAGCCAAACTAGATATTTAAATATAACTAGTGGAAGTAGATTGGTGACGATTGTTGATTATATATATTGAAGGTCGCAGAATCTATTGCTGCCTAACATTTATGTTCACTACGCAGATGGTTGGTTTAATTTTGAAGTGGCATCTTATCACCCCAAAAAAGTTACATATATACATTACATAATATATATTACTCAAGGTCAGTCTACTATCGAAATCTGTTCTAATCCGTCCAGCCGTTATAGCCTAAAGGCGTAACAAACATTCACACCTATGAATTTTCGCATTTATAATTGGCCGATCATCGTTATAATATGTATGTATGTATTTATTTAAACAGTCTCTAGTGTGAGCTGTTTGTTTTACTAAGTACCTAATATGCATTATACATTGTATATGTAAATTTTTATGTTACTTATTACGTTGGTAAATTATGTGAGACTAACAGAACCCACGGCTTCGCTCGCGCTAAAACTACAAAAAAATATTAAAAATGTAGGTTTCATACTTTCATTTCCTATTTTACCATCTTATGTGATAAATTTCGAAAATTGAAGAGTATTAATACCAAGTTTTAAATAATTCTGATCATAAATATTTTTTTGGTTGTATTATGACGTGTTTTCCCGTAGGAATTCCTGCAGTAAAAAGTACTCTATATCGCTCTCCAGCCTTCCAACTATTTCCACACAAAAATTCACGCCATTCCGTCACTCTGTTTAGACGTGAAAGAAGGACAAACAAACACACTTTCACATTTATAATATTAAAATTATGGATTTTCATATGTGAGGAAGGTAAAGAAAGAACTACTTTACCTAGAGACTTATTTTTATTAAAAGGACTTTTTGAAAATTCTATTAGTAGTTTTTTTTTCTTGTATAATACAAGAATTGATTCGGAACCCAGAATAATTACAGAATTATACAAATTGGAACTAAATTACTAAAATATCTTTATGTTAATTTGAGGTGTTACAGCTACGAGTAATTTATTGATTTTATAATTAATTAAATTGCGCTAAGTTGTCGTCATTCGACGATAATAATTTCTAATTGAAAAAAAAATGACCAACAGAAGAGAAAAAGGTACTGAACTTTACTTATTTATATATAGACTAGCATTGCCCGCGGCTCCGCCCGCGTTCAAATGACCGAAAACCAAATTCTTAGGTTTTACATATTAGTATACTCTTACATTGCAGTTTTTATATTATTTCTCAGAGATTACATATTTTCCCGCACTAAAAAATATCCTATTTGTTGACCCGGATAACCAGTTATCTTGATACCAAAATTTCATCAAAATCCCTCCAGTACTTTCTGCGTGATGCGGTAACAGACAGACAGACTGACAGACAGCCAGACAGACAGAGAAAAATTCTAAAAACTATACATTCGGCCTCTGTATCAATATAATGTCTATTTCAATAAGATTTTCCGAAAAATATTTAATGTACAGATTTGGCTTAGTTACAATTTTATTATATGTATAGATTAACTATTAGTCTGACAACTTATTTTGCTACCTAAACATAGTTGTAATTTAAGTTGTTTTAAAAGGTTCAAAGATTAAGTTCCTTCAGATCTTTTATTGTCATTTAAGTCACAATAAAGAAGTATATACACATAATCTGTGACCATACTATAACTAGCGACTCAACCTTGCTTGGCTTCGGGTTCGCTAAAAAACTAAGCTATCTCACACAACCGTACATTTTTCCGAGATATTAAGTAACCTATGTTCTTCCAGACTATAACCTATCTCTGTGCCAAATTTCATCCAGATTCGTTCAGCCGTTCTGACGAGAAAGAGTAACAAACATCCATCCATCCAAGCTTTCACATTTACATATAATATTAGTATGGATACGGATATGAATTTACATGACCGATGTATCGACACTAGTTTAAAAAAAAAAATTAAATTAACTCCACTTCGTTAATACGAACATCTATTTGACATAAATAATTTTATTTATGGTTAAAACTGTCCACTGAGCATGGCGTACACACAGAGCAATAAAAACTTTTATCACAACATGTGTTGACACGCAAAAGTTGTCAACTTACGTTTAATAAAGGAAGCTTGAGCACGCCCGGACTACTAATAACTTTGGTTGTGGCAATTCATAGTAACAATAGAGAGGGTTGAGGATTAGATTATCTTCATACTCTTAATTGCCTTTGAAAGGGTATTTCATTTAATATAATTATAAAATATATTCTGTAAGTTTAATTGAATAAATTTTTTTTTTGGAAACGTTCTTAAAGGTGTTTTTGTTGTTACATTGAAGACGAAGCAAAACTTACATATTTTTTTTTAATAAAAATTAGACTTAATTAGTGATCTTCTGCAAGTATTTGTAACAAAATACAATCGTTAGTCTTATGATTATTAATATACTAGAGACTCACCCTCGCTTCGCTCGGATTCGTCCCTAGCTTGATTCCCCATACAAACTTTTATCCCCATTTTCAGCCTGTAAGGGATGATTTCCGGGATAAAGAGCATCCTATCTCTTTCCCAGAGTCTCAAACTATCTTCTTACCAAATTTCATCAAAATCGGTGTAGTAGATCCAGAGATTACCCCCCTACAACGTCACAAACGCATAAGACTATAGATTAAAGGTTGCACTGGGCTGGTTATTGATTGGATTGTAACAGCGGCTTAATTGAATATCACATATCATATGGACAGATCATGTTGACATGACTATTGGAACATACAGGCTTTCATATTCGTATACAAAAGTTAATAAATAGCAAGTAGTATAAGAAAATTTTAATAATAATTATTTAATTTTATTGTGAATTATTTAATTATTAATATTTAAAAAAATAAATAGTTTTTCAAAATACAGCTTAGTCTATATTGCTATATCATATATTAATATATATAATTACAAATTTGATTGTAATATATATATATATATATATATATATATATATATATATATATATATATATATATATATATATATATATATATATATATATATATATATATATATATATAGTACAATAAAATTGAGTTTAGAGATTTAATTCATCAATTGTGTAGGACAAGTAGGAAAATAAAACAACAATTTCATATTGTATTTCACGTTTAATTAACATGAATGTACCACAGGACCACAATTTACATTTATGTGGTTACAATAACAGCTTAAAACTTTAGTCTTAAATTATAGAAAATAATATAAAAGAAAACTTAATAGGGCTATATACAATATTTACATAAGAACAAATCCACTATATTATATACACTATACCTAGACATTATTAAAACAAATACAATATTGGGAACAAAATAATATTTAAAGCTTTACAAATGGCATAACTATACTTAAATAATACGTCGAAATATACTAATTTATACCTAAATATGTTTTAAGACGAACATCTTTTATTTACATTTGTTCATTTATTCATTAGAATATCTTACAATTAAAGTTAGTTATAATGTTTTTAAACTGGAATAAAGTTTGTGATAAGTTAACATAACACTTCTAAGAATTATAACTTTATTTACTTAAACAAAAAAGTTATGTAGAATAATGATAATTGTTTATAAACTTACCAAAATAAAATTGTTTTAATTCACATTAATTCTGAATTCGAGTTAAATATTAGTTATTTTGTTTAATAAATTACATTCATAATTCAATATTTTAAGCAATATAAAGCATTGTATCATATTAATTAAGTCGAAAATAACTCACATATACATAGATGCTTTACATATACTAATAACCGGATCTCGTGCTTACACTACGGTGTGATATTATTGAAATATATTTTAGTATTATCTATAAGTTAAGCTTTATTTAATATCAAAACGTTTCTATCGGAAAAGGTATTTTGATTCAGGAACAGTCGATATGAAATGGATACCCTAGGGAGCCACCAGATGCTACAGAATAGATACCTACTTCTAAACTATCTCTATGCAAATATCCACGTCAATTCGTAGCGGAAGCTACTGCGTGAAAAAACCAAAACCAACAAAATAACAAAATATATTCGCATTTTTATAAGAATATTCTGATACATTGTAATTTGATAATGCTTTAATTTTTGTGTGTAAATGTATTGTTTTGTGTATGTTGATGAAATAATTGTAATTTTTGTAACTTGTATCACAAAAAAATTAAAACAAGGTCTGTGGTACTTTTTTGCAAGAATTTATGTGACAGCTAAATCCATGAATCTGCTTTAATTATTATGAAGTTTGTTCGCAAACTCAGCTGTCGAGTTATAAAATAGTTTTTATAGAATCCTACTAACTATATTTTTGCAGTCTGTTCACTGTTGGCTGTTCACACAGCATTAGATCGTATGTTTTTTTGCAGTTTACATACATTACATATAAATTTTGCATAGTAGGTTTACATTTTGTACTGCAAAAAACGTATATCACTAGTAAACATTTAACATGTACTCACCGGACTTGTCCACCAAATCTAATAAACTTTAATGTCTATTTGTAGTGATTGCTACAACAAGCTATACTTTTTTACAAGAATAAAATAAATTGAGTGAACATCTTGCTGTTTGTGCGTTTATAATTGAGTACTGAAAAATATAACATATTGTGGTGTTCTACCTTGTGAACCAAAGAAATTGAAACTCACTCTTTAACGGAAGTTCCATGATGTGAACCCAATCTTACACTGGCGTAAATAAAGCTAGACCATGTATTGCATATGCATGTAGCCTAACTCGATTTCCGAATACGGATCGGAAACTATACTGGATAACTTCCACAACGAATGTTTGGATATAACCCGCAAATAATAAAAATTCATTCACAAACTACAAGTAGTCTCAAAAGTACACTAATGATTAAATAAATATATTCGGATGGTTGAATCTAGAAATTGATTCTTCTAAAACGTTCTTACGCTAGCAATGCACTTGACTATCAAAAAATTATTAAAAAAAAACAATACGACATATAAAATACCATAGATAATTAATATTTTTTAATATTCATTATTATTGTTACACCTATTAATGACTATTATTCGAAGATAACTTATTCAGGTATTTGTTAACAATTGAATCTACGATGTGATTGTTAGGTAATGTTAGGAGTTATATAAAACACACTACAAAATTCTTATTAAACTTTGTGTAAAGTAAACACAAAACAATCTATAAGAAAAAAGAAAGTCGTGTTAGTTACACTATTTATAACTCAACAACGGCTGAACCGATTTGGCTGAAAATTGGTGGGGAAGTAGCTTAGGACCAGGAGACGGACATGGGATACTTTTTATCCCGTTCGATTGCGTTCCCGTGTGACGTGACATAAAACTCAAGAACGGCTGGACCAATTTTTATGATATTTGAATTTTTGGATTTCTCTTAGTCCGGAATAGGATAATAAGTGTTAAAACATCAGAAAAATTAACGAAAAAAAATTATATGGCTAGCGCTGGCTAATAACTATTTATCTCTATTTAAAACGTACCTAGCGACGAACCCGAGCGAAGCGAGGGTGAGCCGCTAGTATATTATAAAAAGATAGATTTCTTATGAGCATTCGCTTGAAAGATGTGTTGTAAATTAATAAGATATATGTAATTACAATTCCACTTAAATGCTATTTATTTTGCTATGCGAAATACTAAGATCTAATAGATCATTTTAATAACGTAATGGGTTACAAAGTATTGATTGTATAGTTATCAGAAGGAAATTAAATGTATGTATAAGGTAATTAAGCTATTATTTACAGGTTAGTATTAAATTATTTATGTATTTACGTAACCAGTGCATAGTATAGCAAAAAATTGAATATAGTATAGGTACACATGACTGGTAAGATTATGTAACACCCTTTTTAATTTTAATATGAATAGGCAAAGACAAAAAAAATTCTATACCTTTTTCTCCTGCTTTTCAACCGATTACCTTTTTTTGTTTAATAGCTATTCAGGATTACCAATAAATGGATCAATTACTCGTTATAAATGTGGATAGCATTTTTGACGATTTGATTGTTTCCTTAAATATTAATATAATATATTTGGTTTGAAAAGGCTTACTTAGGAGATTTTAACATTTATGGTAAAGCAACATAATAATCAATAATAATAATTCATATTAGAATAGAAATTAGGATTAATTAATTGAAAGACCGGATTTTATTCATAATTTTTTAGAAGCTTTTATTTAATTTCACCCATTCCGGTCCGGTGTGTGTAATCAAATCTCGCAAGTTAAATTTGACCCATTTCCCGGTTTCCGATTGAGCTGATATTTGGCACGCATTTTCGGTACTCGTGACAATGTACGACTACCTACATGCCGCTATTTTTGAGCCAATATGGTTACTAAGTTGTTTTATGCACTCCCATGATGTGGATACCAAATTAAAGGAAGAATATGAATAACTAAAAAATTAAAAAGTATATTTTTTTAGAAATAAAATTGCTCATTGTGACATCTTGTTAACAAGTAGGACGTAAGTTTTTTTCTAATATATCTTAATTTGCCGACTACATTATAAAACATAATAGAGTTTCACTTTAAAATCAATCACCGGTAGCATTCGTGTGCAACAATCACTTAGATTTTTTACAGAATAAGAGAATGATCGATGCAATTAAACTATTACATACCTACCTAGTTATTTTATAATTGACCATCATACCATAACATAAAAAATCTATACGAACAAGTCACGTGTAAGGCAATAAAATAGAATTATTTATTAATTGTATCAAGGACTTTTCGAATGGCTGATCACTTAGTATTACCACAGATTATTTCAAAGTATATACATATTAAAAATTTAGATTTTATAAAGGAAAAGCATCTGAATTAATTAAACTATCATTAATGAAAAGGCTGCAATACCTCAATAGTGCCATATAAATTTAAAGATTTAGTGATATTAAAGTCAGTGCAAACTTTACTTAGAAAGTAATATAGACAAATATAGCTAAGCAAAGCTTTATTAAGTCAACACGACATATGACTATTGAGATATATTATAACCCTACTTAGACTACAATTTTATATGCTTTATTTTATATGAGTCGCAGATTAGGACTTAATATGTAAATATGTATCAACTCATATATTATATATTTTTTTAAATATACTTAATATTATTTTTAAAATAAATAAACACCGAACTTACAGTACGAAACATGAATACTTCCCGTTTCGTAGAAAAATTATATTCACAAAAATCCATTTCCGTTGTAGTCTACCTTTTAATTTAAACCTTACGAGCGTGGTGGGTAACACTCCAAACATTTTTCTTCGAAAGATGGTTTTCCGATTATTAAAAGTTACTTTTTATGATTTACGACATCCTTTCATTCTTACAAATACATTTTTTTTAAAACCCTCAAGTGCTTCTGTATAAAGACCGGCGTCAATGTTCCGTTCATTGCGCCCATTATATTTCCATTGTATGACCAGTTAATCACTTCATGTACCTGAAACAGAGTTAAGAGTAAGCATTAAGTATTTAAAGTTACTGTTATTTATTCATGTAGGACAGAGAACCGCTAGGTTATTAAAAAACATAAAAAATCGGTTAAGTGCGAATCTGATTCGTATGGAAGAAAGTTCGCTGTTAATAGCATGGTGCCATGGGGAATTTCAAATTTTCTATAATATATATTACAGGATGTATATAAAATTAAAATATATGTAATATTTTCTAGCTTGAAACCCAAAAGCAAAATTTTATTATGTACATTGTCCGTACTTTTTTTTAATATTGGTAAATGCATTAACGCAAACCATCTGGGTATACACAGGTTATATGGGGCTCACCGGCTAGACACCGCCAGAGAAGTACCCGGAGCAACCCGAATGGCACACGACACACCCTTCCCACATACTTGTCTTGGCTTCGCGTCCGGCTGCATTGCCGGACGCTTTTGAGCCCCACCCCCTCTCCCCCCACCATGATAAGGTGAACGCACATTGGGAGGACCGTCCGTAATCTGTACGATCTTAAATCCCAACATACAGGGAGGTTCAATGTAAAAGGTCATTTGAAAATCTGTGTAATACAGACGGATAAATAGAAAGACACACAGACAGATGTTTCATCATATGTACGGAATTCTAAAACTTACATAATATATTAATAACAAAACCTGTTTTTTACTTGCATAATATGGCTTTTGATTTTAATTTGTATACCTACATTTCTTAAAAGTCGTAAACAGCTTACTGCAATTTAATTTACTTTTTTGGTGGTTTTACGAGTTAGTAAAATCGTGAGTTAAGAATAAAAAAGTACGTAAAAATTCATGAGAAATCTAGGCAAAAGTCAATGAGACTAGTTTATTATTTTCTGTCGCTTTTATTTTCTACAAATGGCGAGAACATTTCGTAAATCTGTTTGGTAATTTGACTTATTTTCGTAGCAACGGTTCGAAGTGATTTACATATAGATCTTTTGCCGAAGCGTAATATTTACTGCTTTATATTTATATCGGGGGATATTAGTCTAATACAAAGATCAGGGTGCTTTCAAATATTTTTTTTCTTTTTTGATTGATTTTCTTTCAGATTTTCGAATCGATTAGTTTAACTATTTTCTTCTAAGTAGTATCCAAACATTAAGCCAATAAAGAAAAAAAAGTATCCAAACATACCTCAAATACATATTTTTCTAAAAAAATGAATAAAAAAAGAACAACCTAGAAAAATTTTTATATTTAGAGTTTAGGCATTTGTATATATGTTCGTATTCTTAGATTTTTAACAATTAAAAAGATAGAAAATAAATGTTTGATATGTAGTGCCATATTTTCTTTTTTCTTTTTAGTACATAGTCAATGACGATATCCATATTGCATGCAACGATCGTGCGAACCGGCCCTAACTCTCAAGGACAGACCTTCCGGACCAGTGACTACGTAACATTAGAAAGTGTTCATATGACGTTTCTATAATTAATACTCGACCTCAAGTCTCTACGATTGCACGCAATGGTTTCAAATAAAATTACATAGAGTACCTATTCATTCAACATTTAGAAATTGTGACGTATTTTCACGCACGTGTATCATAATGAGTATTTACTCTTTATAATATATGATATATCTCGCTCCGTTCGGGTTCGTCCCTATTTACGTTTTAGCTTTTAGTATAGATTTCTCAGAAATGAAATATTTTCCCGCAGTAAAAAGTATTCTATATGTTGACCCGGATAACCAGCTATCACCATACCAAATTTCATCAAAATCTATCTAAATATAATGCGGTAACAGACAGAAAGACAAACAGACAGACAGACAAAAATTCTAAAAACTATAGATTCAGCCACTGTATCGATAATAAAGTCTATTTCAATAAGATTTTCCAAAAAAAATTATTGTACAGATTCGGCTTAGCAACAATTTTATTATATGTATAGATTATAAAGAGTTTGATTTAATATAAAGGTTATTGACCTGGGGAACTTAGCGTTAGAACAATAACTACTAAAATATTGAACG
Organism: Brenthis hecate; assembly: GCA_951806755.1. Taxonomy (NCBI): domain Eukaryota; kingdom Metazoa; phylum Arthropoda; class Insecta; order Lepidoptera; family Nymphalidae; genus Brenthis; species Brenthis hecate. The sequence goes on along the minus strand of OX638267.1, from coordinate 3,338,405 downwards.
TTTCCGAATATCCAATTACAATATTGATAGATATATCGAATTTTATTAATACCTCAACGGCCACGGACACGCCGGCGTTACAGTTAACAATAGATTTCTTAGAAATTTAATTAATTTCTTAGAAATTCACCTGGAGGTGTTAATATTTGATTAACAAAATATCTATAATAATTGACAGTAACTTGATACCTGTTTTTTTTAATACCAATTTTATTAAAATAAAGAACGCCTTTAGTAAATAGATTAATTTATAACTTTTAGGAATTTTAAGGGAAACCCTTTATAGACCTATACACGAGAACACCAAACCTCAATCGTGGCCTCTACTATTGCATACGACCCCGTTTTAACCAGTTATCGATGCAACCGAGCGATCGTTTAGGAGTTCAACAACCTAGTAAACTTGTTTTGTCTTTTGCCATATCTGTATGATTTTTCCTATAAGCGTAAATTTAATCTATCTCTAAATGTAAGTTGATTAGTGTTTAGATGTGATTTGAAACAGAAGATACTTTATTGGGGAATTTATTTTTTAAACAACATACACTTGTTGTTTGTACACTTTTGTTTGTTTGTGCGATATTTTTTTCAGGATTCTTTTTATTATGTATATGTTTTTTATGGGATGTCTTTGTTGTTCCTATAAAAAATAAAAGAAAATTTTCTCTCCTTGATTTTAAAGTAACTTAGAAGTTTTATAATGTATAAATAACTAGCGACTCACCCTCGTTTCGCTGGGGTTCAGTAGGTCGATTACACGCTACAACGTCACAAACTCACTAACTTTATATGTAATATTAGTATAGATAATCTTATATATAAAATTTCCATGTCACAATGTTTGTTACCGTACTCCTCCGAAACGGCTTTACCGATTTTTACCAAATTTTATATGCGTATTCAGTAGGTCTAAGAATCGGCTACTATCTATTTTTCATACCCCTAAGTGATAAGGATAAGGGTGGTCCTGCCAGACCCCACCCCAACCGAACCCGAGCGGAGCGAGGGTGAGTCGCTAGTAGATATATAAAAATGTTGGAACATTAACACACAGCTCTATGTAATTTCATGGTAAGCTACGAGGCTTGTATTATGGATACTAGACAGTTGATACACTATAAATACTCTTATATAATATAATTTTAAATAGATAAATATTATAAATATAAATACCCATGACTGGAGTACAAACTTTGTGCTCATCACACAAATGAATGCCCCCAGCGGGACTCGTAGGACAGCAAGTAGGGTCACTACAAACTGAGCCAAGCATGTCGTCCGTTTTATTTCAATAAAGATAATTTCCTGGTCGGAAAGTGTCTAAGTTATAAAGCTCTCTTATGAGTCAAACGCCTCTCGCGTAATATAAAATTGTTGTAAAAGTTATCATAGCCCTAGTTGTAGTATTATAATCATATTTATGACTAAATAATATGATGAAGCTTCTTCATAAATGCATTACTCGAGTTAGTAATTGGAGCGTGCGAGCGAGCAATGGATTCATTACCAATGATTCAAGAATATTCTTTCTGTATAAAAGTAGAGTTTACATTACATTTGAACGATGTAGAAACTAAATGTTTTTTTTTTTTATATTTAATCCTTAATTTTTTTTTACTATCTAGATTCTAGACTCTAGAGATATTCTGGACGTCAGATAGATTTTTTTATATCGAAGAGAAATTATATGAATGAAAATTAGAAAAACGTAAGACCTGACTGCGTAAAAAGCGATTTTTTTTATCTTTTTAGCTCGCTTTTTACGTATTTTGTAATTTTCAATTCACAACTTTCTGGTTTTGTTTTAAAATTAAATTCTTAATTTGTCTCTATAAATATGAGTAGGCTCTTTATTGAACAGTGATTAGCTTATTATAGAAATCCAAAATTAGATATTGTTATCGAGAATAATATAACTCAATGAACTTTGCTGAATACAACTAATAAAACTATGCTTATTATAGACAAACTGATTCAGACACTAATGGATATTAGAGGATATTGGGGAATTTTAACCAGTTATACAATGTGACTTGAGTTTTAATTAACAATTTAATATCCCATATTCATTTAACACTTACGTATAAGTTGCATATATTTTCATAAAAGTGTCTAACTTTACCCCCCTTTTTTAGATTTGGGAAAAAGGCCATTTTTCTGTTTTATAATTTTATTATATCCTATACTCTATAGGACCTAACGTCATAATGCTACATGTAAACATAATATGTATTTAAATATATTTATGTACTTCCGACCGATTTTGGCCACGGAGGCCTATCTTATTGAGACTCTCCAGGACATGCATGTTGTAATACACGTAAACAGAAGTGCACTTTCTATTCTTTTCATTATCAAAGTTCGGTGGAACGAAAATTTGACATGATTGTCGGTAAGAGCTCAGGCGCAGGACAAATGGCTAAACGAGCTTTCGGAGCTTCAGGGTGAAACGTCATAAACTTCCCAACTCCAGCCTATTCCTGAGAACTCCCTGACAGAAAAAGTCAATTACTATGGTAATGATCTGCAGCCGTACATGCTAGTCACTGGATGAAGGAGGAATTCAAACGCACATACATACAAGTCTAACACATAACCTTTCTTGTGGACTTTGCAGTCGGGTAATCTGGAAAAAATGAAAAATGAAGAATCTACAGAAAATTAAAGTCATTCGTTTTTGTACTTAATTTTAACTTAGTCTTAATTAAATAGGTAATAGTTCCTATTAGTTCTGGAAAATTGTTTGCATAAATCAGTCTACCGTAGAGAAAACGAGAGGAAGTTAACCAATATCCTTTCCAACGTTGTATTAGAATTTCAACTATTCTAGAAGGTCTTATATTTGATTTTCATTAACTAAATTATGTAAGGTGTTCATTGAGTCAAATAAACTTAGGTGGGATGAACGTATTCTATTTATTTATGTAAATTTAATGGATTAATAAAACTTATTATTAACTAGCGACCTACCGAGTTATCTCATTATACCTTTTAGGTACTATTAGTATTACTAGGTGCCTAACAGTAGCCTATGTGTTACTTCAGGTCCATACTCTATCTCCCCCCCCCCCTCCCCCAACGTGCGTTCACCTTTTCGTGGTGGGGGGAGGGTGGGCGGTGTGCTATGCAGATTGCTCCTGGTACTTCTCTGACAGCAGATTGGACTGTGGAGTAATCCCGTGGTTGATGTGATCTGCTTCGGCAGACCTGCCGTCGGGGCGTCGTAGTTGAGTGCGCAAGCGAGTCTGCGATGCCCCATTAAGATGAGGGAGGTTTTATTGGGTTTGAGTGGGTAGTACTGGTTTTGCCGGTGAGTAGCACATAACCACCTGTATGTCTACAGGTAGCATGCGTAAATGCATTTCCCAACATTAAAAAAAGGTCCATACTCTATCTGTGCACTAAACTTTATCCCAATCCGTCCTGCCGTTTCAAAGTGAAAGAGTAACAAGCGTACACACGCATACAAACTCTAGCATTTATATTAGTAGTCCGATTTAATAATGCTTAATTTTAAGAAAAGGATATTTTTTCCAAGTGAGATTCAAATTGATCTATGGTATAAAAACTGGAAGATACTCCGACCATTACGCAAGATGGCCGTCAAATAACACGAAACTTAATAATGCTTTACTTCTTATTAGGTCAATTCTACATACATTATCCAGTTGAGACGCACTAGGTGACCACGACCGATACCGTGAAGAGAGTTAAGTTAAACAACCTTCTTTACTTGTGTATGTATATGTGATACAAGTCCCGGTTGTACAATGCACGCACGTAGCATATTTTAACTCTGGCTAATTGTAGGAAAATAACAATCGACCTTTCCCAAATTTAAATAATTTTAATATTCCTATCGTGATTCTTATGGTCGTATGGCATTCAATAATACGATTAACCTCAGTTATTTTCCCAAACAAATTTTTGCCATCTAATTAGTATGTGCCTAGTAGCAACATCGATTTACCATGAGTAGATGAGTTTATCATAACAATGCATAAAGCAGGTATTAGTACTAAAAAACACAAACAGTCATATATTTTGTTTAGATATCGCTTTAGTTTTTCTTTCTTGCTAATCATGCTATTATATTATACCCTCTCTCTCGGGTGCTGCCTTAGATTATTAGAAAACTAAATACTACTACATTGTTTACTACAGTCAAACCTGCGTGAGTGAGAACTGGGTAAGCGAGAAAACTCTGTTAGAGTAATTGCCAGGTCCCGTCACATTACAAGCTTTTAATTAGTTTTTATCCTTCTGAAAACTCTATAACAGAGAACCAGAAACCTCTATAAGAGAAAGTCGTTTTTCATCCGTGTGTTAGCAGTAATCATATTTTTACATCTTTTAATTTAAAATATTTGTATTTATTATAATGAATTAAAATAAATGAATTAAGGAGGCAATAATAATGTGTTAAATAATAATTATTTCTTAATTTGATTTATATAAATACGATGGCATTGATGGCAACATTCTTCTTTTTTTGATTATTCAAAATGTATGGTGACACAACTGTCATATTGACAGGGTGTGAGAGTGCGAGTAACGGTTCGGTATGTTATTTCATTATTGTAAATTCAAATTATTAAAACGAATGTAATAATTGGGTATTTCATTTTAAGTGCTATGCTAATACGTGGATCTCTATAACTAAGCCTGCTACTTGCCTGTAGGCTGTGTCTGTGACAATCGAGCGAATTTAACACCTGCTATTTATGGCTTAAATTTCGTGGAACTAATATTGTTTTCGTTTCATTAAATTTCGAAGAACTAATTTTAGTTACTAGTCCGATTCTGATGAATAATACCAATACAATACAACACATACACGTTTATTACTACACATTTGCTGTATTTTTTCAAACCTCAATAAATGAGAAAGGCCACTCCTGGTACCTCTATAAAATAGGAACTCCGGTTATTGAGAAATAAGCGAGAAAAAGATCGCGGTCATTTGAAATCTCGCTTATTCAGGTTTGAATTAATGTATTATAATAGTGTATTAAAAAATTATTTTACAACGCTCGTGTAATCATCCCTTACATAATCCCTTGTTAGCATTTTGTCACGCAACTTGTAAAATAATATTTTAAAGTCATAATTGTTCCTAATAATAGCCATAAACCTTACATGCAGCATTAATAGATCGTTTAAAATTTAGTTCACAAGGAAACAATGTTGACATACTAAACTAATAGGAATGCCTTTGCGTGAATGAAGTTTAGTAACTATTTTTGTTTGTTTTTCAAAACGTTTAATTTTTGTACTGTATTTTTCCTTTATATCTGATATCAGATTGATTTTGGTTTTGTTTAGAGTTTTATATTTTATTCCCATGCAAAACGCTTTCTCTGTTCCACATTAGCATACAAACTGATAAGGACAGAAAATTGTCTACCTCCGCCCACTAATGCTAGCACTGGTTTGAATTCACAAGGCTCGTTCATTTTGCTAATGCTTTAGTGAGGAATTATTAATAATTTGTAAAAAAAACCCAAGATACAAAATATAAAATCAACATTAAAATAAAATTAACTGTATTTTTAAATATTTATATACATTACCTACATTTTCACCTACCGATACCTATAGTTGTTACCTACATTGATATATAATAAATCAAGTTACTACACGAGAGATGTCTGAACGGTACGGAATGCAACGATGGACAAAATATGACTTGCATTGTGATCGCGGCTTAAGCGTCTTATCTGCAACTAATCATGTGGAAGCGCAAAATCTCAGTGTTTGGTTCCTTGGGCGAATACAGTATAGAAAAGCTAACGCTATTATAAATTTTATATTCATAGTTTATTGTAAGCTTAATTTGTAGTCTTGTGATTCACTCTTTTTCAGATATGAATCTTAATAACCATGATTAAAGTAAACAGCGCTAACAGGAGATACACAGCCAGCTCGGTTTTCGTATACATCTCGTTCATACGTTGATATTATTAGTTCTGGTCTGTACACAAATTAATACCTATTTATATCATTTAATACGATCTCATAACTAATGCGAGGATATATTTTCCCACAATAGAATCTGTAGGTAGGTACTTATAAATATTACTGGGTATTTCATCCGTAATTTGTATCAAAATATGTTGTATCCTTGTGAGAAGTTTACAATTTATTATTTTTACCACAGCGATTATTTAGACAATATAAATATTTTAATAAAGATTTTAAGTCGGAAATTAGAGCGATAAACAAAACACGTACAAAAAAAGGGTCCATGTAATATTAGAATTTAAAAGTGTAATGTTTATTCATGAAAAACAAAATTAATTAAGGTCATTATTTAATCGGGGCTTTGTTCTAGTTATTTATTCATAGGCATTTGAGAATATTTAAAAAAAATAATTGACACGAAGCAAAGTACTAGAAATATTAAAAAAATATAAACTATACAGTCAGTTAACGGGTGAACTTGGAAGTTTTGGCTATATTACATTAGTTTTTATATTTATTTCATTATTGCAAAAAATTGTAGATTTTTTATTCCTATTAGCCCCGTTTTACGTAACTATGTACTCTGAGTTTAGTTCATGTTCATTTATATATTATTCTGTTTCTTATATAATTTGAATACAAAAACAGTCAAGTTACTATTACTATGCAAGTTTTTTTACTTCGTTTTAGAGCTTGTAAATGTAATGATATTTTTTAAACCTCAGGTACAAGTTGTCTTAAAAATTTTGGGGTTAATTGTCAATGATAATTTACCAACGCCTGAAAGTATAATAAAAATACGTCTATTTTCAAAAGCTCAATCTCAATCAAGCAATCGTGTGGTTCCGAAAAGGAAAAATAAGAAAAGTAAGCAAGTACCTAAGTAGCCGAGAAGATAGCTATCTGAAGATACGTTGTGTTTAATATGTAGTACCTAAGTAGTAAATCTAATGAAGAATGGCTTCAGTGTACAAAGTTCAAGATGTGGGTGCACGAAAATTGTAGTGGAAAACAGGATTCATTTTGTTGTTGCCCAAATTGTGTCTCCGTCGAGGACAGTGAGACGACAATCTACCCCGCATCGGGGGTAACTTATCAAATTCCACTTTTTTTGTAATCTTTTAATTATTCGTACTAATAATATGTGTTTTTTCTAGAGATAAGTGCAATTATTAAAGGCTGATTAACTAAACTAAACATATAATTGAGAAAGAAAAATTGTCAATTTTATTGCAAAATTGTCAATTATATTTGTTTTTTACGCACCGATTTCGAAAATATTTACTTAGGTATGTATTTAATAGGTAGGCTTTAATTACTTAGCCAAAGCACACCGACTTCGAAAATATTTGGTTAGGTATGTATAGTAAATGAAAACTACCAATCAGTTATTTTTTACTTTTTAGTGCTTTTGTTTGAAGTTGGTTTTTATTTTTTGTTATATTTTTTTATTTTTCCCTTTTAAGTGTAGACAGTAGTAGCAAAGTAAGAATTCTAACGTGTTAGGCTTGTCAAATCAAACAGAATAAGCCCAAACTCAAAGTATCTACTATTAGCCGTTGAAGAGTTCCACCTATCCACCTTCTGGCCTTTCCATCAGATCAGGTCAACAATACCAAACCACTGTACTATCAACGGAAATAGAAACACTTGCAAAGTTTCAAGTTAATATGACAATTAGAAGTAGGTTAAATTCATCATTAGCTATTTTTCCACCCTTAGGGGTGGTATTTTTTTTGAAATTTAAATGGGACCAATCTGGAAGTATATACTTTCAAACAACACAAAAATTGTCCAAATCGATTAATAAATTACGGAGTTCTGAGGTAACAAATATTAAAAAAAATACAGTCGAATTGAGAACCTCCTCCTTTTTGAAGTCGGTTGAAAAGGTTCAAATTCATATGTTTGGAATGACTCCTGTCTCCTATATAGTAAAGAAGCATCTATCTGTTCTAGAAGCTTATATAAGAGGTCATCCTTCAATTGTCGAAAAATAAATATTTTAAAATAAAGTGTTGAAATTACAAAGGATAATGCAACCTTTTGTGTAGACTACTATTACTGCTATATTTGGTTAGAGAATCTGGGTAATCCCGGATTCTCTAATGATCTAGAAAGGAACCGTGTCATTCTATATAGCAACGACAATATCTCTGGTTTTTTACGGTTTAGCGAGTTTTTTTTTAATAAATACTAGCATTGCCCGCGGCTCCGCCCGCGTCTAGATGACCAAAAACCAAATTCTTAGGTTTTACATATTTGTATACTGTTACATTGCAGTTTTCGTATTTTTTCTCAGAAATGAGACATTTTCCCGCGGTAAAAAGTATCCTATATGTTGACCCGGATGACCAGCTATCATCATACCAAATTTCAACAAAATCCCTCCAGTGGTTTTTCTGTGATGCGGTAACAGACAGACAGACAGACAAAAATTCTAAAAACTATAGACTCGGCCTCTGTATCGATAATAATGTTTATTTCAATAAGATTTTCCAAAAAATATTTGATGTACTGATTCGGCTTAGTTACAATTTTATTATATGTATAGATGTAGTGTTCTAGTAATGCTATAGGTTTCATTACTGGCGAAAGTAAAAAAATGAGGTTAAAACTTTAATCGTTGTCTAGTATAAATGTCATTCCCATATATTTTCCTTGATTTGTATTTTTCAACGATTGTAAAATAACGTAACTTAAAATTTTAGCTATAATAAAGTGTATATTACTATTCATTCATTTATTATTCATGTCTGTAGAGATACATATTTGATCCATCCTATTTTTAACAGAGTTCTTAAATTAAAACAACAGAAATAAAATAAAAGTTATTTTAAACATTCTGAAGCATGTTTTCCTCTTAAGTTATTCACGTTTTTGTAAGCTTACAAATTAATTATTCATTTAAGCGTGACATCAAAATACAATATATTTAATTACAAAAATGTCACGGCGAGTAGCTTTTGTTTCGATTTTATTGTTTGTAGACATACATGGATGTGTCCAGACAATTTTTATTACTTATATATTTTAAAACTTCCTTACCGAATGATTTAAAGAATACAAGTGTATTTTTTCTTACTTTATATTGTACGGACATTTTAATTGTAATCTACTTTTAAGAAACTTCGCCTTTAATTTTACCACGAATCGACATAGAATGTTAAAACTGATGATTATATATTGATTATATCAATCCCCTTTATTTTAATAAAATGGAATTGTAACTAAATTCGTTTTTGAGGTTGAAAGTATAATTTTATCACGGTCACTACATATAATACTCCTGCATGCAATGCCATTTTATTCACCTGTATGTGCATTTATAAAGCAAAAAAACTTTTTTTTCATACTAATAAAATTTATTTAGTATGAAAAATCTTTATCTGACCAAGAGTAGTGACAAGTAACACCCAGCGCGTGACGTATCGAAAAGTTTGTTAGTGCTTCTCGCTAAAAAGGCTAGACGGATTTCTATAAAATTTAGTACTCAGATTGACTTGGAGTATAGGTTACATATCCCCCCAACGTGCATTCACCTTGTCATGGTGGGAGACTTCAGTAGTGCCCGGCAATGCAGCAGGGCGCGAAGCCAAGAAACGCACTGTGAGGCGACCTACCTCGGTGGGCGGTGTGCTATGCGGGTTGCTCTTGGTACTTCTCTGATAGCAGAATGGACCATAAACCAATCCTATGGTTGTTGTGGACTGCTTCAGCAAAGCGTAAGCGTTGAGTTTTAGTGGGCAGTACTCTGCCCACCTGAGCCTAAAGTGCAGTAATAGACATTTTGGTCGGTTTTGAGTTAAATATATATTCTAAATCCCCATTTTAGTAGCTATCAGTCAAATTAATTCTTTTTTCTGTAGCGGTAATAAAGTATTTTATTTTAATGTTTTTTCGGAAAGTGTAACAGCAAAAAATATCACAAATCTATTAAAATATTCCATGTTTACCAGCTAAACCGCAGTACTATTAATACTGCACAAGATTTTTCTCTGTTTCCTAACTAAACTGCAGTATTTTATCATATTTTGTGGCCCTTAAAATAGTAGTTTGTTCTAGGAGATTCAAGAAAAAACTTTTTAAAATGCAGTATTGTTCGACTCTATACAAATTGATTATACTGCAAAGGTTAAGAAAAAATATTTTTTATATATATTCCTAATTAAAGTGCAGTATTAACATTCCATACTGCACATTAACTTGTGGGGGATTTTGTAATTTCTTGTGAAAAACTAAAAGACATGCAGTATTTAATAACTTTACTGCAGTTTAACTTGTAGGATGTGTTGTAGTTGCTTGTAAAAGACCATTTAGTTTACAATATTTATAAATTTTACTGCATATTAGTTAGTTTGCTCCATCCAATTCATACTACCTAAAGTACTTAAAGTCAAATACTATTCCCTAATACTGCGTTTTACTAGGTAAAATTATTAAAATATTAAAACACAGGACAGGCAATATCGCGGTTTGAGGCAGTCTCCTTAATCTGTGGCTTAAGGCTGACTTTTGACATGCCATGCTGTGTCTGTACCAAAGAGATATGGAGGGTAGAACTAAGGAGAACTATTTCTCGTATAAAAAGTGACCGCTGACAAGCATTAAATTGGTGGCGCCACAGAAAACAAGTATATGAATCTATACATCTATACAGATAAATAAAATTGTAGTGTCTGTTGGTAATGTCAAAATAAACCTTTTTACTAAATGCATATGAAATTATATACAGTACTTACAAGAAAAACACATTTTTAAATGTTTTTGTCTGTCTGTTTGTTCCGAATATGATGATATCAAGTATATGAATCTATACATCTATACAGATAAGTAAAATTGTAGTGTCTGTTTGTAATGTCAAAATAAACCTTTTTACTAAATGCATATGAAATTATATACAGTACTTACAAGAAAAACACATTTTTAAAATTTTTTGTCTGTCTGTTTGTTCCGGATAATCTCTGAAACGGCTAGACTGATTTTGACGGACTTTCAGTGGAAGGTAACTGATGTTATAGGTAGTAATATAGGCTACTTTTATTTTAAAAAAAGAATTAGAGTTCCGCTCAAAAAAAAAGTATCCTGGGACGAACCCGAGCGAGGCGAGGGTGAGCCGCTAGTTTATAACATAGCGTTATAAAAGTAAGAAGGTGAATTAAACAAGGAAAGAAAGATTTATTTTCATGTTTCTTTTCTATTATATATGTTGCACTTTTCAAAATAGTTCTAACATAGGCAAACAGCGATATACAATATAATTATATATTATTTTCAAGTAATAATAATTCAGCACACTTCACTCCGTTAAAAACTACTAACTTCACATCACATCTACTTGCTACGCTAGTGCTGTAACGGTGAGTTTCTGAGCTATAATTTGCTGCTCACTACTGGACACTTTTTCAACTTGTTTCCCATATAAGTTAATTCTCCTTAGTTCTACCTTCCATAATCTTTTCAGACTATTATTTTTGTAAGACAAGAATACTCATTTAGTAATTAGTTATGTTCAGAAGAAAGATTTTATGTAAATTTTATTGATCCATACATGAGAAATACATGTGATATAGTTTTATGGTGGATTAACTAGTTAAGAGTATCAACATCTTGTAAAGATTGTTTTATTGTTAGTCGTATAAAACAATTTACACAATTAGATTATAATGTACAATGTCAATAAATGCATGTCCAGTTTTGTTTAAGAAATCACATATTTTTATCAAAATTAAAGGTAATTTTATATTGTAATATGTGTGGAATATCAGTGTTTTGTTCAATAAAACAGATTAAATAGCAGTATTTTCATAATATTACTGCACTTTAGTTAGTAACAATCATGGAAGAAATGTCTAAAATGCAGTAATAACAGGATTTACTGCATTTAAAACAGTTTTTGAAAAGATTATACAAATAAAGTGTGTGTAGTAATAGGGGCTAAAAAATTAAAATCGCCATAATTATAGTTTTTTATAAAAAAACTAACGTAACAATGTTTAGTATTTTAGTTTGGTACATATCCTTTCCCTTTCCATTCAAGGTTTTATCACAAAGTCTCTTTTTGATATATTTTTATGGATTCTAAACTTTAGACGCGTTTTTCTCGAATTCGTGTTTTTGCTGTTACTGCACTTTAGGTTCGGGAGGGCAGTACTGGCTTTGCCAGTGAGTCCCATACCTCGTGCGTAAATGCATTTCCCAACGTTAAAAAAATAGGTTACATATAGATAAGACCCCTAGGGACCTAGGGATTATTAGCACACAAGCAAAGCGGGCGTATGTCGCTACTAAATATTATAATAAAAATATTATAATCTAGTTAATCATTTTAAATGTCTTATATTATATCATTCGCTGTATTCGTATAGATTGGATGTTTTGAAATAATTTGAGTATGTTACATAGTAGTTGTATTAAATTATCATCTCCCTGCCCATTTCCCAATCACTTGGGGTCGGCGCAGTACATCTTCCGTACTGCTGATAGGATTTGGCAAAAGTTTTACGACCGGCCGCCTGCCTGATATCAACCCTCTTTGGGAAAGTAGTTGTGTTAGATATAAAAAAGTAAATAATGTTTTTAAATTATTGTTTCTCTATTTATGTTTTCATCGAATATGTGCAAAATAAATGCCCGCACAGACAAAGACTAGTGTTGTGTATAAACATACTCGTAATATAATCTAACTACATTCTTAGCACATTCTTAGCGCGCCAACTACATTTGAGCAAATGCTGTTCTTACAAAATCACGTTGAAATGCACACCAAGTTTTACTTAAAAAATCATTGCTAAATTTAAACAAGATGATGTAGAAACTACTACGAAACTGTCTTGGCTTGATATGGAGGAAAGTGATCGCTTTCTTTTTAGTGCCAGGTTGTTACATAACGGTCTTTATTTCATCTTATATTGCAAAACTTCTTATGTAGATTATATACCTACACTTCATATATTCAATTCATCTATACTATAATACTGCCTCGGTGGTGTAGTGGCTAGCATGTACGGCTGCACACTCGGAGGTCCTGGGTTCGAGTCCCGGGTCGGGCCAAGTTTAGGTATTCAGTCTTTCTGTATAGTAAGTCTCAGTAACAGCCCGGAGTTGGGAAGTTGGCGGTGTTTCACCCCCGTGCCTCGGAGAGCACGTAAAGCCGTCGGTCCTGCGCCTTAACTCTCACTGGTCGTGTCGAGCAGTCGTCCCACCGGAGTATGAGAATGACAGGAACAGAGAGTGCACCTGTGTCTGCGCGTACACTTGTGCACTATAATATCTCCTGCGCAGTTGGCTAGTCTCAATGAGATTGGCCACCGTAGCCGGAATCGGCTAGGAGAACATCATCACTATAATACTATAATATTATAAAGAGGTAAAGTTTATGATCTTGTGAGTTTGTGAGTTTGTGACGTTGTAGGGGGTAATCTCTGGATCTACTGAACCGATTTTCGAAATTCTTTTACCAATAGAAAGCCACGTTCTTTCTCAGTGTCATAGGCATAGTATCTCTATCGCTTAGTCTCTTTGTCTGTCTATCTGAACACGACAAACTCAAAAAATACCAAACGGATTTTCATACGGTTTTCACCAATAGATGGAGTGACTCATGAGGAAGGTTTAGGTGTATAATACATTAAGATTTTGTGTAAATTGGCTGAAATGTGACGACGATTGTTGAAGATGTCGGAAAATATCATGCTGACTGGGAGCTTTTTTGGCGTGCGCCGCGTAAACTAATAAACTTATGTGAAAACAATGTATTACAGAATTATTCCTCTTAAAAAATCCTATTAGACTCTAGCAACGCTATCTGTACGTACCTACGTAGTATAACTATATAAGAAATCAAAGTGTTTAAAGAGAAATAATATTAACGCAACTTTTTATTTACTGCTCTATCTCTACTTAATATCAAACAACCAACAAGACATTATTTTTGACATTATTGCTCTTTTTCATCGAGAAGTAAAACGATAAATTATTTATTTATTTATTTGTTTATTTATCTATTTGTGTATTTATCTATTTATCTATTTGTGTATTTATCTATTTATGTATTTATCTATTTATCTATATATCTATTTATCTATTTATCTATTTATCTTACTTACATACTTACTTACATACTTACTTATTGATTGATTTATCGATCGACTGATCGGTCGACTGATCGATCGAATGATCGATCGACTGATCGACCGACTGATCGGTCGACTGATCGGTCGACTGATCGGCCGACTGATCTGTCGACTGATCGGTCGACTGATCGGTCGACTGATCGATCGACTCATCGATCGACTGATCGGTCGACTGATCGGTCAACTGATCGGTCGACTGATCGATCGACTGATCGGTCGACTGATCGATCGACTGATCGGTCGACTGATCGATCGACTGTTCGGTCGACTGATCGATCGACTGATCGGTCGACTGATCGATCGACTGATCGGTCGACTGATCGATCGACTGTTCGGTCTACTGATCGATCGACTGATCGGTCGACTGATCGATCGACTGATCGGTCGACTGATCGGTCGACTGATCGATCGACTGATCGGTCGACTGATCGATCGACTGATCGGTCGACTGATCGGTCGACTGGTCGGTCGACTGATCGGTCAACTGTAGTGTATCAACTATCTGGTATCCATAACACAAGCCTCGTAGCTTACAATGGAACTAGATGGCACTGTGTCTTAATGTCCCAATATCTATACAGATAAATAAAATTGAAGTGTCAAAGTGTCTGTTTGTATTTGTAATGTCAAAATAACAACTTTTTACTAAATGAATATGGATGTATACACGGTACATATACCTAAACAACGTTTTTCACATTTTTTGTCTGTCTGTCTGTTTGTTCCGGCTAATCTCTGAAATGGCTGGACCGATTTTGACGGGACTTTCACTGGCAGATAACTGATGTAATAAGAAGTTACTTAGGCTACTTTTATTTTAGGAAAAAAAATAGGGTCCCACAGAAAAAAAATTAAAAATAATGAAACATTTTATAATATCCGATTCAAATAGGGAAGTTGTACACAACACTAGGCACGAACCCGAGCGAAGCGAGGGTGAGTCGCTAATATTAAAATATTTGTATGAATTTATCCTTTTTAATTTTTGTTCATTTATTTATTACCTGTGGGCTGTGGACTTACTCTTCTGTCTATTATATTTCTATCGTTACGTTTCAGTACTGTAAAATTTGAACTTAAATTTTAAATAAAAATGAGAATAAAAAAATATTGGCAATGGTAACGCGCTCGCTTGGGAAACCAACTGAAGCGGGTTCAAATCCCTGGTCTTGCAGCTGTGATGTTTTCATGTGTGAATCATTTCCAATATGATTGCCACGTGCCTTACGGGGAAGAAAAACATCTTGAGGAAACCTGCATGTCTGAGAGAACCTATCAAGTTTTCGAAAGGGGTGAAAATGGGGATGAAAGTTTGTATGGAGAATCAACCTAGTGACGAATCCGAGCGAAGCGAGGGTGAGTCGCTTATTTTATATATAGTGTAGAATATATGTACATTATTTTCGGTAACTTTATTACAAATAAAAATTCATGTGGAATACCTATAGTTGGAAATAATTGTGTTGGCGTTTAATCTTGTTTATTATAAAAAGGTCTACGACTGTCCCCGATTCGATACTCAAAAATAATTTCCTGAAAATCTTCATTTATTTGAGGAAATTCAGTCGCGATGAAAACGATTTTTAATATAAGGTTATTGACTTTCGTGGTCATAAACAATGAGCCGAGTTAACCTTAAAAGAAGAAACCATATTAAATATTTAATTTAATACAATAGGAATGAAATAGGTATTGTAATTGACTGAAAATATTTTTTTTTTTTAAAATAAAGGGGACTGTGTTTGTTTCAAAAGCTTTCTTGTTCATAATTTATTATAAGAGGAAGATTTTTTTGAGTTTTAACCATGTGAAAGATAACGATATTACAATAGAACCTATTTTCTATAAATGAAAGAAATTTAAATAAATCTTGGATGAAAAGGGTCGATGGCAACAGAACAATAGCAGATTACTCGTAGTAAATTCAGGGCTGTGAGGTGCTATGATGCAAAGAGGCGGCCGCCACAGGCGGCACAAAATAGAAGTGGCATTTAGAACTATCAAATACATATTTGAAAATTAAAAAAAAATAGTCAAATTATGAATTATCCATAATGGAATGGAACTTCCATGTGCAACCCTAAACGAACAACAAGGACACGAACCTGTAACACTCTGACAAATTAGAACTCTCCTTGATCTTTTGTAATTCACAACCTAAAAAATAAAAAAAAAAAACTCACACGCTTAAGTGGGTTCTCTTAATTTGATTATAGAATTACTAGCATTTCACAAGTGATACGTATCCCAATCCCCTCAACGACCGCGGACACGCCGGCGTTACAGTTAACAATAGATTTCTTAAAAAAATACCTGGAGGTGTTAAATATATATATATATATATATATATATATATATATATATATATATATATATATATATATATATATATATATATATATGTATGTATAACTCCGATAATCTCAAGGTAAATTACATACATGAAATTATTTGTTCATGTCTATAAGAGTTTTTGTCTTTCTACTACAGAATTTTATTAAGAGTTTTTGCATTTCGACTATAGTACCTTAATGAAAATTATCTAGGGGGCAGTATTTCAAAATTTTCCATCATACTGAGAAAATGTAGCGCACGGCCCTGCCTGCGGCTTAGTTGCTATGGTTAACACCCTTAGTTACCACGGTATAGTTATCGGCTGCTATGATGGCATATTGTTTCCTCATACAAAAGACTCATTTACAGGCGTGCCTTCCTATCGTAATGAAATCAAAACATTGATATACTTAATTCTACTAGTATTATATCATCTATGCTAATCTATACATATAATAAAATTGTAACTAAGTCGAATCTGTACATTAAATATTTTTTGGAAAATCTAATTGAAATAGACATTATTATCGATACAGAGTCCAAATCTATAGTTTTGTAGAATTTTTGTCTGTCTGTTACCGCATCGCGAGAAAACCACTTGACAGATTTAGATGAAATTTGGTATGATGATAGCTGGTTATCCGGGTCAACATACAGGATACTTTTTACTGCGGGAAAATATCTCATTTCTCAGAAAACATACAAAAACTGCATTGTAAGAGTATACTAATATGTAAAACCTAAGAATTTGGTCATCTGAACGCGGGCGAAGCCGCGGGCATTGTTAGTAATGAATAATGCTAAAATAATGTCAAAAAACAAGATCAATTTTGTTAACTAACAGAAATAGTTTATTAAGTATTAGGCAAAAGTTCCATTATTAGTAAATGATAGGTAACTGCTGTAAGGTTTCAATATTTTAATGTATAAAAAAATACTTATTAATTGATTATACTGGCAATACTGACGACGCGAACGCTACATTATAGAACTTTATAAATCAGGCAGTTAAAAATGACGGCAATGGTCAGGCCGAATAAAAATAATAAAAATAGAATTAAAAATAGAAAGAATAAATAAACAAAAGAAGGAACTGATCGGCGGAGAGTGAATATGGGTGGACGTGCTTTCCGTGATTTTTAACTGGAGCAAAGAAATAAGAAATTGTTGAGAATTAATGTTTCCTAATATACTGTAATTAAATCATAAAAATATAAGTATAAAAATATATAAGTTTTGAAACACGATCCTGGCTCTTCCTGAGATATCCTATACTACTGTATGCATACTATTTACCTATACACTTTGAGACTTAAAGTGCCTAATTAGATATTTAAAAAAAATATCCATAAAAACTAACAACTCAAGAAGCTAATTTTTCTATAATTGTATGTAATAAACTATTTTACATACACATTTTTATATACATTAAAATACTTCTCTAATGACTCTAAATGAAGCGCAAAACACAATTGCGTGTTAGCCATTTACGGTTGTGTCAAAGGTTGCTATGTTAACGTTATCCTACGATTCTTTGAATAGTTATGTTTATAATTATAGGTATAATATAGCTATTCAATAGTTTACTGCATAAGGTGGCCATGGTATCTAAAATGTACATACAATAACATTACAGTGATACAAAATGTATTTTTTTTATATTTTTTGCAGTCTAGTTAGACGAAGTTCTAATTGAGGGACTTAAATAACGATTGAACTAATTTCAATACAATATTTTAAATTTTTAAACTTGTCTTTATCCCGATACAGTTATCCCGATACAGTTTGTAAGAGAGAGTTTTTTTATCCCGATACAGTTTGTAAGAGAGGGAGGATATCATTCTAGTAGTAGGTACGCGCTCATACGTTATTTTTAGTTAATCAACAATATTTCCCAACATATTGACATTGAAGGCGAATTAACAAAAATTTGTCTTCTCAATCGGTTCAAATAAGATCGCCCCTTTTTAAAATGTTTTTTTTAACGATGGGAAATGCATTTACGCATACTATTTTTATACATACAGACGGTTACGTGGAGACTCACATATTAGAAAAGCCAATACTACCCACTAAAACCTAGCGGAATCATCCTAGTTCTTAAAGGGGCGTCGCAGGACCACTGAGGTTGTGTGCAGCGAACAAAAGCTATAAGATTGCTCCCATAGTCCACTCAGATATGAGAGAAGTACCAGGAGCAATCCGCAACTAAAATCATCCTACGCTAACCCTCTTTCCCCAAATCACTAGATGCATCAAATTGCAAGGACTTTATAAAAACTTTAAACCCCTTACTCTTCCTTTTCTTGCTTTTTGAGGTTGTAGCTTAGCACAAAAGATTATTTAACTGCTTGGGTTTTATACGTATACATGTTGAATAATTCAATTATCAAGGTTAGTTATTAAGGAAGACAAATTTAAATAAAATCTTCAAAGAAAATAGCTTTAAAATTTTACTAAAATTAAGCTTTTATCATGTAACGTACATAATATATTTTATTCCTTATGATGTTCCGTAATTTTATTTACATACATTATTTAATTTTATTTATTAGGTAATACATTTTCGGCTGGATTTTAGAAATAGTTTTTATTTTAATCTAAATATCGTCATAGTTTCGGCTTTTTCTAGTAATATAATATAATGGGCACTAATGTCCTCAAAGTTTTTATTATAAGGACTGGAATAAAATAATAGATTTAGAGTGAAAATTCCTTATAATTAGCATTTTTTTAAAGTTACTAGATATTTTGGAAGTTAATGAACATCTTTTAATTTTTCCACCCCATCCTTTAAAATTTAGTTTGGGATACGGTGATTCTATAATCTATACATATAATAAAATTGTAACTACGTCGAATCTGTACATTAAATATTTTTTGGAAAATCTAATTGAAATAGACATTATTATCGATACAGAGTCCGAATCTATAGTTTTTAGAATTTTTGTCTATCTGTCTGTCTGTTACCGCATCACGAGAAAACCACTGGACAGATTTTGATGAAATTTGGTATGATGATAGCTGGTTATCCGGGTTAACATATACTTTTTACCGCAGGAAAATATCTCATTTCTGAGAAAAAATACAAAAACTGAATTGTAAGAGTATACTAATATGTAAAACCTAAGAATTCGCTTTTTGGTCATCTGAACGCGGGCGGAGTCGCGGGCAATGCTAGTAAAATAATAAAATACATTTATTAAAATCGAAAACAAAACAGAAACCTATATTCAATGAACTACTAGACGGGAATGGACTTGGATTATAAACACTAACGAAACTCTTTAACTACAAACAGCACAAATATGGAGATTGAGCTATTATAGGCGATAATTTCGCGAAAATTGATTTAACTATTAATTATCACCAAATTAAATAACTTTTATAAGCTTTTAGCTTTCTTTCCTTACTTTCTTTCTTTGCCACTATGACGTATACTCACTATAGAAATAAACAAGAATGAATCAATTCAGATATCTATCTATTTCTACATATAATAAAAATCAAACTGAAACGAATCTGTGCATTAAATATTTTTTTGGAAAATATTATTGAAAGTCATTAGAATCTATAGTTTTTAAAAATTTGGTCTGTCTGTCTGGACCGCTATTCGGAAAACCCACTGGAGAGATTTTGATGAAATTTGGTATGACGATAGCTGGTTATCCGGGTCAACATATAGGATATTCTTTACAGTGGAAAAATTATCTCATCTCTGAGAAAAAATACAAAAACTGCAATGTACTCGTAAGAGTATACTAATACGTAAAACCTAAGAATTTGGTTTTCGGTCATTTGAACGCGGGCAGAGCCGCGGGCAAAATATACATAATATATGTATACTAAACGATAAAACGTAATCTTAGGGACGAACCCGAGCTGAGCGATGGCGAGTCGCTAGTAATAAATAAAAGTGTTACTTTAATTATTATAATAAGTCATCATTTTGCTTTGCCTTGTGCTTTAAAAGTAAAACTATTACTACATGAAAAACCCAGCAAAATAATATTTTCGGAATTTGATACTTTTAAGTTAAATATTTATTGTAATTTATTTATAAATTGCATAAGTCAAATTAGTATTGTAATGATAAAATTATTTCGAAATATTGCAAGCTATAGATTATATTGCCTAAACTGGGTTACACAATTTTCAAACTCATTAAAATATTTAGACATCAAAAGCGTAGAAAAATCCTAGTATTCATAAATTTGGACAAAGTTAATTTTGATTTGTATAATAATTATTGCCTGAAATGGTAAATTTAGTGGTGCAGAAGGCTTTTGCTCAGTAGTGACGCGTTTTTCGTAGCCATTTTATTTGTTTAACGTTTGATGTAGTTCTCAGAGATGAGATGTTTACCCGCAGTAAAAAGTATTCTATATGTTGACCTGGATAACCAGCTATCATTATACCAAATTTCATCGAAATCTGTCTAGTGGGTTTCTCGTGATGCGATCCCAGAAAGACAGACAGACAAAAATTCTAAAAACTATAGATTCGGCATCTGTATCGATAATAATGTCTATTTCAATAAGATGTTCCAAAAAAATATTCTACGTACAGATTCGACTACGTTAGAATTTTATTATATGTATAGATATTGACACTAGTGCCCCAACTTCATTCAGGTGCACTTATAGGTGTTTAAAAGTAGTCTGTCTATGTTATCTATGAGCTAGACATTATCTAAATCCATTCAAACGTTTCAGCTTGAACGTGTAAAATTATACACACCACACATATAAACAAACTTTGGTATTTAGATTAGTAGTTCGATTATATTTTTATATTATTGTCATTACAATTACTTTAACTTCAAGTATAATAAATCTGTCACTCATGTTTTAAGTAAACATAACAATTATAATATAATTAGTATGAAACTGACAAGTGATATTGGCAAACTCATTCTGTACTCCAGTGCCCTCAATAAAACTAGGAAGTTGTTAAAGATATTCAAGTAAATAAGCTTATTTCCAAAGTCAGCCACTTTTGAACCAAATACATAACTTTGACTTGTTTTTTTTTACGTTATATTTATAATGAGTACTTAATTAATATAGACAAACAAAAACAAATCTATCCCACGGGAACCGTACATTTTTCGGGATAAAAAGTAAATGAGATAGAGAGATTCTGATGTATGAACTATATTATTGTAAAGTTTCATTAAAATCCAATCAGTAGATTTTGTGTACTAAGCTCTATAAGTCATTATAGTTTTTAACTATTCCACTGGAACTCTTTAATTTTCCGGCATAAAAAGTATCTAAAATGATGACCGGGAATATGAGACACTACTATGCAAAATGTCATTTAAAACGGTCCAAAAGTTTCGGATACTAGCTCGTACAAACAGACAAACAGACAGAGAAACAAAAAAATTGAAAAAAATCTGGATTTGTTCTATTTCTCTTCTTACATCTTCCTGAATCGGTTTTTAGCATTTTTTTCGATGTACAGACATTCGACCTCTACAGTTTTATTATATGTATAGATTATTATAGTCGGACTTGTACCTAGTATAAATGAAAGTTAGGAGTAGCAAAGGCATAGGCTACTACTGTTATAAGGGATTTAATTATTCATTCAACCGAAAATAGAGTAAATTGCGTAGCATAAAGCATAGCGATAAAACCACCTTTGCATGCCCTTTTGTTATTGACCTGAAACTTCTTTAGAATCGTTCTGCTTTGAAACTCGATGAAACGGAAATGCGACATTAAAAAGAAACAAACACATAAATACGAGTATATAGGATCAAGCCAGCGAGAGAATGAGACAGAATACAATATTGCATGTTGCCACGGTAACCGTTGTTAATGTCTGACAAATATATAATATTATATTCTTTCCATATACATATGATATTCTATAAATATATGATTGTAATATGCCTAATATTAGGTATATTAGGCAATTAATTAATTATTTGCGATTAGTTACTGAATAATATGTAATGTATATTTGTGTCAAATAAAATATAAAATAACTTTTTAACTTGGTAAAAATATTATAAAAAAAATAAAACTTATAATTATCCTACTCCTGATATTCATCTTATTCTCTCGTAGGTTACTTTTCTAAAGTTTCGTTTCTACCATGTGTGAATTGCACACACACACACACACTTCTTTATTTTTATTTTTTTACCTTTTTTACTTTGTATGTGCAATAAAGTATTATTACCTATATTTATAATGATCATCCTAGTTTGTTACTAAATTTTATCCATAATTTTATGACTGAAGTTATTTTTTACGATAAATAAAAAAAAATAACAAGAGAGTCGACAGCCACTTCTTTAAAAATATCCAAGTAAATGTTATACACTTTTTGATAAAATTTGTATATAAATCGATTATAATTTAAACAATATATCAATAAATTTCCCAACATCATAAAACCAGCTGTGAGACATAAATCATCACAATATTATGTACATTAATGAGAGAGAGAGAGAGAGATAAATTAAAAAAATAATAGAATACTTTGTGGTACTTACAACATTGTCTAGTACCAAAAACAATCTGATCCAGGTGTATAATGAAACACATTAAATAGATGTCAGGAGCGTATTGTAAACCCAAAAAGTTTGCGACTGGACGTCGAAGTACTTGAACACGAGGAGCTGTTGCTACACTTGCTATTTTTCCTCGATAGAACATTTTTTCGCGCACTTTTGTCCAAAAATCTATCAAACACTTGTCGTATCGTCGAATGTTTTCTATTAAACGGATTCGGGAACATTTTCGTGCGCACTGTACGGTTGTAAAAGTGAGTGTGGTATGAACGGCCAATAGTGGGGCGATTGCAAAATTATAAGGTCAAGTTCAGATGTCGGCAAGTGGGTTGCTTAATACAATTTATGCATTTACCAAAGCTAGTTTTGAGTCGTTTATATTTACTCTTAATTGCATGTTCAGTAGGTTTGGCTTTTTTTAGTGCAGAATTTCTTAATAGCTATCAAAGTGTTTAAGAACAACTTTTTGTCTTTATAATTTTGAATTTATTAAAAATTTATTATCATGTAAAAATTAAAATGTAGGTGATAAAAATTATAATATAATTTTGGGTATGCTGCTTGTGTTTTATCTTTTATAACTTTAAAATTATTATAATTTATAACGGTAAACCAATAAGAATATATTTGTAACTTTTAATGACTTATTGTGATATGTTTGTAACTTTTACTAAAGTTTTAATAATTCGGATCGAAGGATTTTTTGAATTTTACTTATTTAGATGATATATTATTTTTGGTTTCCGGCGTTTCAAATGCTTTACAGCAAACGTGGTCGTGGGAGCCTGTCTCACATATTAGTTTTATACAGATATTTAAGTGTGGCCCTGATAGTTATATTTAAAATGTCAAATAATCGGAATCGACTAAGTCTAAGGAAGTAACGTTTTACATATTTTAATAGATATTATATTTGACGACACGTTTGGCTCAGTTTGTAGTGACCCCACTTGCTGTGTCAGCGGTCGCGGGTTCGAGTCCCGCTGGGGGCGTTCATTAGTATGATGAGCACGAATGTTTGTACTCCAATCATGGGTGTTTATATTTATAATATGTGTGTATTTAAAGTTATATATGTGTAGTATATCAATTATCTTGTATTCATAACACAAGCCTCGTAGCTTACCATGGAACTAGATGGTGCTATGTGTTAATGTACCAACATATTTATTATTATGAACTATCATCGTAATATATCGTAAAAATAAAATGTAGGTATATAGTGGATTATCAAATGGAATAAAATAAATCTGTTTTCCACATTATTTAAATTCTGAAAGATAAATTGTAGCTGCTATGGAACACTCCCACGCTTTACTTGTTAATTATATATACGTATATGTAGTACTTCTTCGATTTCTTAATAAAGGCAACAATAGGTATATTGAAAGTAATTGGAAGTTCTAAACTAAATTATACTATACAGATTTTGGCTCACTAAATAATTTTTTTTATGGAGGTAATCGCCAAACTCTTTCTGTATCATATTTATTATATAATTATAAATTTAATTTTGTTATTTATTTATTTATTGAGAAAACAACAGCATCACATGAATTATATTAATTTATAAACAATGTGTACTAAAATAAAGCCAACTACAGTTTTCTACTTTTAGTAATATAAATAACAATACACTAAAATGAGTTACCTATCAAAAAAATATACATACATATATTAGTATATCAGGGGCTTACTGGATAGATAAATGAACAATAATTGGCCAGAAATTTTTTTTATCACAATTTTTCAATTAGTTATGCAATAGTTAATTACTTAACAATTTTTTTCTGCTTGAACTTGAACATTTCAAGTGTGATAATTGTTAAACTATAAATTTGAGATTTTTTCCTTTCTTGGCGCTATTCTTGAAAGGCTTCAAAATAGATCCCCGTTGGAAAAATAAAAAAATTGTTATTTTTCACTCTGTTATCAACAATTTACATAGGTTTAAAATTCGATAAAAATATAGATAAATTATTTTTTATCAAAAAATAACATATGGTTGTGTTTGTTTCATTATGTAGAAAGAGAAAAAAATATAGAAAAAAATTATTGTTTATAATAAAATGTTAATAAATAAACAATGAAAATTTAAATAGTATAACTTTTTTTTGAAATTATTGTTCCCAGTTAACATGATTTTTTCCGACATCTTAACATCGTCATATTTCAGCCAATTTATATAATAACTTAGTAAATTATACACTTAAACCTTCCATAGGAAGTCCTTCGTCTATGGTGAATACCGTATGAAAATTCGTTCAGTAGTTTTTGAGTTTATCGCATTCAGACAGATTGAAAAGCAACTCTGGCGGGACTAGTAATAAGTTTTCATTTATCTCTATTAAAAATCTTATCGATACTTGTTGTGACCAACACTAAAAATAAATATGCTTCAAAATATTAGGAAGTATTGTAAAAACTTTTTGTGATTTTTTATTTCTTTTTATTATATAATTTATACTAATTAGACGTTCAATGAATAGCCCAGTTTCCTAACTAAACAGCGCCGTTCAACTAGCGGCCTGAATGATATTCAGCTATCAATCAAACAGCTAGGCAAATAAATTGAATCAATAAGTAGCCATTTACATTAATTTCGTTTATAAATTTTTCATTTAATATTTGGAACCTTCTAAAGCATTTTCTATATTCTAAAAGTCTTAAGTCGTTTTTGGTTCACATTGTGGTCTCCGTTCTAACCTAACTTACCATTTTTTCTCAGTAAGCTATGCGATAAGCTGCTCATTTAATTACTTTACTTCGATAAAGAATTTTCAAAATTTGAATATTTCATATATTTTCGTCAAACGGTTACCCTGTTCTATGAACGGCCTAAGCATCTGCCAGTTCGTTCATTAAAAATTGTATTAGACGCTACGACGGGATATCATTCAGGTATCTAGTTGAACGGCGCTGTTTAGTTACAAACTTGGCTATTAATCGAACGGCTAATTAAGCTAGTTGACTGCGACATGTATAATATACCAAACGAGTAAATCTGCGTCTCGTAAGAAGTTCAGTAGTAAGTGTAAAACTTTTCATTTTATTCGTAATTAAAGCGCTTATTTTAGTCTCTTTGTATGAGCTATAATTATAGAGTAAATTAGCTCACTTGTTTACAATACTTGGAAAATTTTCCACTTGAACTGACTTTTGAAAGATGATGTTGATGATGATTTTTTTCATATACTTTTGCGAACTTCGACTAAAATTGTATAATTTATCGTAGGATACCTTTGCGTGTCTGACTCACGCACTGTGGGTTCCATAGCAATAAATATTCAATTTGTTACCCATTTACAATATTTATTTTAGTTACAGCATAAATTAGTTTGTATTTCATAGTATTTTTATGGCAAACAAAATTAACGTTGCGGCTGCTTGAGATATGTCATAATTTTTCAGATAAAATCTCATTGTTTTCCAAATCTGGCTTTTTAAAACTATTTTATTAAACTGCAAAATAAAATATTATATACGCTTATTTTATTCGGTGTCAAAATAAATAGTTTAGGAAATATACAGGTATATGTGATTATAAATCGATGTTTACAATTTAGACAAGAAACTGGTTAAACTGCTTGGAATTTATGTTTTTGTTTAAATAGATAAAGAGTTGCACCTCGACTTATATTTACACAAGCAAAATCTGATTTTAATATGTCAGATTGAAATAATGATCTGTGTTTCTACCGTCTGGCTTATTAGATATTTGATAAAATTAATTTCGTACCTCGGAGAGCTCCTGCCTGTCGTGTCGAATTAGCGTCCCACTGGAGTTTTAGATAATTTAGAGTGCGTTTGTGTTTCCGAGTAAAAATAATGATTGAGCACAGTCCTCTATCTCCTATCCGGCTAGTCTTAGTGAGATTGGCCGTCGTGGACGAAATTGGTCAGGAGAACATAGTAGTATAATTAATTTCGTTCAAATTTCTTTCGTATATCAAATATTAGAAAGTATGTTAATATTTTTTTGCCAGAAATTAAATTCATTCTGTTAAGACCTGCGTCATATTTTTCTTTTAATACGTTTAAGAAAAGCAATATCTCCAGTTGCCTCATTATATTTTATTGTTATTATAATCAAGTAATATGTACATATTTACGTTTTTCTTTTGTTATTTTTTTGCTTATTTGGATAAACCGCATAAAGTATTCAAGTTTCTGTAATGGCTGTTAGTTGTTTTACACGTTTTGATTTAGGTTTTCGGCTATACATTATAATCTCAATTAATCTCGAAATTACTTGACCTATGAAGCTGAAATGTCGCAGGTAGCAGGTTCATAGGAGACATGAGCTAAGAAGTTTATTTATTAGGTTTATTTACAATTACAAAAATACACACAAATATAAAAAATAGAACTAAGAGCTAGAAACTAAATGTATTGATTAATTACAAATAAACACAGCATGCACAGAAATAAAGTTTTTAAAATATTATCTATACATATAATAA
The DNA here is from genome assembly GCA_951806755.1 of Brenthis hecate. NCBI lineage: Eukaryota > Metazoa > Arthropoda > Insecta > Lepidoptera > Nymphalidae > Brenthis > Brenthis hecate. The sequence goes on along the minus strand of OX638267.1, from coordinate 3,310,980 downwards.
AATTGTAAGTAAGCCGAATCTGTACATTAAATATTTTTTGGAAAATATTATTGAAATAAACATTATTATCGATACAGAGGCCGAATCTATAGTTTTTAGAATTTTTGTCTGTCTATCTGTCTATCTGTTTGTCTGTCTGTCTGTTACCGCATCACAGAAAAACCACTGGAGGGATTTTCATGAAATTTGGTATAGTGATAGATAGGTTATCCGGGGCAACATAAAGGATACTTTTTATCGCGGGAAAATATCTCATTTCTAAGAAAAAAATAATAAAAACTGTAATGTAAGAGTATACTAATATGTAAAACTTAAGAACTTGGTTTTTGGTCATCTGAACGCCGAGGAGCCGCGGGGAGTGCTAGTACAAAATATATTTTAGAAGTAAACAATGTTTTTTTAATTAACTATTGTTTTATTGTAAGTACATAGTTAGGTACATTAATCTAACAATCATGACATTAAATTATAAGACTACCAATGTTAGAACTTCTTATTGGAACTCTTCATCTAAATTTATTAAGCAAATTGAAGCAGTCAATAAAGCCGTCACTCGTAAATTTAAATGAAAGTCCTATGTTTTTGCTGCTAAAGACATAAGGATGAGTTATTATTGTTACACATAAGTCAATTAGACTACACGTTTGGCTAAGTTTGTAGTGATCCTACTTTTCGTGCCAGCGGTCGCAGGTTCGTGTCCCGCTGATGGCATTCATTTGTGTAATGAGTGTGGTGCTTATATTTATAATATGTATGTATTTGAAATTATATATGTGTATTGTATCAACTACCTGGTATCCATAACACAAGCCTTGTAGCTTACCATGGAACTAGATGTTGCTGTGTGAACATAGATATTTATATTTATTTATAATTTTCATTACCAATCTAACTAAGCTCGTATAATGCGCACATCTCTGACATGTTATCTTACAATCTATTCTTGGAAAAAATACCCACTTTATGTTAAATTTAATTATAATTCATACATTGTGTGTGCCTACTGCTGATTAAATTTATTTAATTATTTAATGTAATATTTATTTAATATATCTTATTTAAACATATTATTTAATTTTTTTCTATGATGATGATGTTCTCCTGACCGATTCTGGCCACGGCGGCCAATCTCATTGAGACTAGCCAACTGCGCAGGAGATATTATAGTGCTCAAGTGTACGCGCAGACACAACGTGCACTCTCTATTCCTGACACTCTCATACTCCGGTGGAACGTCTGCTCGACACGACCAGTGGGAGTTAAGGCGCAGGACCGACGGCTTTACGTGCTCTCCGAGGCACGGGGGTGAAACACCGCCAGCTTCCCAACTCCGGGCTATTACTGAGGCTATACAGAAAGACTCAATAACTAAACTTGGCTCGACCCAGGACTCGAACCCAGGACCTCCAGGTGTGCAGCTAACATGCTAGCCACTACACCACCGAGGCAGATTTTTCTATATTTAAAAATAACGCAATGTTGTGTACGGGAAGATTACTTCTTACGTGTTGCTATTATAAATTCAATCCCGTCTACATGGATTTGATCACATTGAGATATTTTCAAAGTGAATAATGACGTCTAAACTTTTTCTTTACTTTAATTCTTGTATAACGTATCATATTTCTTAAAACAAGTTTTGCAGATTAAAAAATAGAAACCGGAAAAACCCACATAGAGGCAAACAATGTATTTGGTGTATTTTTTGTTATACAAAACTTAAATAAAATAATATATAAGCAACGATACATAACACTTTTAACCGACTTTAAAACAGGAAGAAGATCCTCCTTTAATCCATTCTAATATTATACATGTGAAAGTGTGTTTGTTTGTATGTTTGTCTTTCTTTCACGTCGAAACGGAATGACAGATTGGCATGATTTTTTGTGTGTGGAGATAGAAGGCTGGAGAGTGACATAGGCTACTTTTTAATGCGGGAAATTATATCTCATTCCCACGGGAAAACACGTTATAATTAAACTCAAAAAAAATATTGATGATCAAAATTACTTGAAACTTGGTATCGATGCTCTTCAATACAATTAAATGAATATATGTTTTAGCATTGTTCTAAATTCATCTCATAAGGGGGTAAAATAGGGGATGAAAGTATGAAACCTACCTTTTTAGAGTTTTTTTTTGTAGTTTTATCGCGAGCGATGCCGCGGGTTCTGCTCGTAATTATATATTTTAGCTCTATTTTAATAATATTAAAAAAAAAGTTATAGTTACGTTTAAGTTAACTTAAATAAAAATAGTTTAGTTAGTACCTTTTTAGTTAAAATATACTGACATATTTTTATTTTGTTCGATACAAAATACGCAGTTCTTTAAGTTAGTGAGTATGTGAAGTGAGTGACTGGTACTGTTTTGTGGCTTTCGTCCATATTTATATTTATTTAATCTACAGCTACTTAACCTATCTAGTGTTAATAAAAATATCCAGTAAAAATGAGTAGAAAAAATCACTGATTGGGTCTCTATTACATCTCTTACATTCTAGAAACACAATTTAAAGTAAAAAAACGTTACACGTGTTAAGTTCCGGTGGGATTTCCTGCAATAATAAACATTTTTTCCACGTTAACAAGAAAAATATTTATGACGTTGACTGTTCAAAACAACTTTCTAAAGTGTTCATATCCTTTTTTAACGATAAGGAATACATACATATATTTAAGCATATCACCTTTACAACAGGTGGTTATGAGGTGACTCACGGACTTGAAAATCCAATACTACCTACTAAAACCCAACGGAACATTCCTCGTGTTAATAGGGTGTCGCAGGATCACTAAAGCTCTCTACCGTGGCTCTCCGATGGATGATCTACTGAGTTAGACCACAACAATCATCATCACTTCCATGGTCCATTCTGCTATCAGAGAATCACCAGGTGCAACCCACCACCTCCCAGTCTTTTAGCTTCACACCGAGCTGGATTTTCGATGGCTAAGGAGACCCTTCACCACAACCTCATACATCGGGGGTTACTACCTACTTACTAGTAAAAATCAACGGAACCTTCCCCGTCTTAATAAAATGACATATAGGCTATCCTCATCCTACTAATATTATAAACTCGAAAGTTTGTAAGAATACATGTATGTTTGTTACTCTTTCACGCCAGAACAGCTGAACGGATCTGGATGAAACTTGACACAGAGAGAGATTATAGTCTGGAATAAAACACATGCTATTTTTTATCCCGTCAAAATGTACGGTTCCCGAGGGATAGATTTGTTTGTACTTTTCTAGTGCTTTTTGCTTCGCTAGTAAGCAATAAAGCCGGCTGCGTTTGGCCTTGGATAACTTTCGCCTGACTACAAAGTCAGGATTAGAATTTTAATGATGACAATCATCTACAATAGTGAGGGGGTTGTCCTCACGTTCCTTTCTGCTATTACAGAAGTCCCAGGAGCAACTCGCATGATTCATATTCTGAAGTCCACGGTGACGGGTTGCCGCTCAAGTGCTTTTTTCTTAACTTCACGCAGGGCTGGATTGCTGGATGTTACGGAGAAATTTCCCCCCATCGCGACTAGGTGAACACACTTCTGGGAGGGTATATATATAATTATGAATATAAATAAATATAAATATGTTGGGACATTAATATATGTATATATTATATATGTATATCCTAATTTTGGTGTTTTTCGAATATTTTCAGCAAAATATCAAATCAGTTTCATTTTTTAGGTACAGAACTTTTTCAGGTACGTTGAAATATGCACTTTTTATACCTACATATCTATTATCTACCTACTCAATGAAGTGCGTTGATACATTCCATGTGTATATTTTAAGCTTCTTACAGATATATTGTGCTTGCGCTTATTTATGATTAAATTGGGCCTTTCTGTTATATAAAAAAAGAATATATCCACAAAATATATTATATGTATGTATAAGAAAGTAGTAAGGTTTGACTTTTTTCTACAACTAATTTAGTGAAATAGTTAAAATTTTATACCTAAAGAGAGTTACAGTTTAGATACTAAAGTATATTTATATAATCACGTAATTATAACTTTTTATAAGTCGTCAATAGAAAATTCTTGGTTTTTCTACGTTTATTTATAAACTAACGACTCCCCTTTGCTTCGCTCGGGTTCGTCCCTAGGTTGATAACTTGATACTCCATACTCCATACTTTCATCCTCATTTTTACCCCTTTAAGCAATGATTTCCGGAATAAAAAATATTCTGTATCCCTTCCAGGGTTTCAAACTATCTTCTTACCAAATTTCATCTAAATCGGTCTTGTAGTTTTAGAGTTTATTCGTTACAAACATACAACTCTTTCCTCTTTATAATCGTATAATGTAAATATACATATCTACATCATATTTACAGACATTCTCAGCGTCATTTAAATTCATTTTTATAGTCACGTCAACGCTAACTTCGTCATCAGATGAATATTATAAATTCTTGCAACTGTTTCTTTTCCCATTGACGCTATAAATCCACAATTATATGTAATTACAAAGTAAAATTAATTAAGCCGCAATCGTTAGATAACGCGGAATCGAGATACTTATAAGATATTATTATCTTTATCGCTTCTTTGCGTGTTGATATATTTATTATACGGGGAAGTACTTGTTTATAAACAAAACTGATTTGTATTTTACAAAGAATTTTTTAAGAAAGCAATGTCCTAAATGCCGTATGTGACATTTGTTTATGTTTGAAACTTTGAACTTTAAATTAAACTTAGTTTATTGTAAAACTAGCATTGCCCGCGGCTCCGCCCGCGTTGAGATGACCAAAAAACAAATTCTTAGGTTTTACATATTAGTATACTCTTACATTGCAGTTTTTGTATTTTTTCTCAGAAATGAGATATTTTCCCGCGGTAAAAATGACCTATATGTCGACCCGGATAACCAGCTATCATCATACCAAATTTCATCAAAATCCCTCCAGTGGTTTTTCTGTGATGCGGTAACAAACAGACAGACAGACAAAAATTCTAAAAACTATAGATTCGGCCTTTGTATCGATAATAATGTTTATTTCAAGATGATTTTCCAAAAAAAAATAATGTACAGATTCGGCTTAGTTACAATTTTATTATATGTATAGATTGTACAGGTATGGTAGTATGGAAGGTTAGACTGAGTGTTGTATCTATAATGTTGTTTTATAATATAATTCGCGGAAAACTTAATGCGCCTGAGTATTATATGGCATAATAAACTTTTTGCATTCAATAGTACCTGCGCAATATTAAGAGGTATAGGATCTATCTAAAAATGTAAGCATAATGCTACAATTTTATTCGTCCTTCTACGTCCATTTTGATTGTCTTACTAAATATTTGAGTCCGCTTCGTCCAGCATAACTATATATAATTAGACCATTCCAGACAAAGCAAAAAACTTGCTCTACATAGACAAATGTTATGTCATACTAGCAACTCCCCTCGCTCCACTCGGGTTCGCCCTTAGTTACTTAAAAAATGGGGAGGGGGGGTTAGGTTGTGGGGGGGTATAGGAGGGTAAAAAATACTTTACGACCTATGCTTATACCTACCAAAGAAGAATTATAATAATTACAGTTCGGTACTTCACCTACTTTTGATAACTATTTACCTTAAATAAATAAAGTAGAATAACTTTGTGGTTAATTTAGTAAATTGTTATAAATTAATCATTTTTATAATACAACCACAGCAAATTTATAATTGAAAAATAATGTATTTATATTTATTGTTATTTAAATTTAGACGTTTAATTGATCACATCATATTTAGCACAGCATCTAATGTTCTTCAAATTTACTAGCGACCTGTATTTTTTATTTTTGTTCTTAATAATAATAACTTTTACAAAAAAAAAAACAATACTCTTAAAGCAAGTACGTAGACATACAAACACCTAGCATTTATAGTTCACATATATAATACCTATTCGTTAGATATTGGTATAGATATTAATAGTATAAAGATAACTTTATACTTGTTAAAGTGATATAACTATGCAGATAATTGATACAATCTGATGACCTCAGATGATTTTTTAATTAGGGTTATTTTCCATGAAAACAATTATGATATTGTTAACATAAACATAAATATATAGTTTGTGTGAACACGTTCCGTAATAGCATTATTCAATGTAAAGAAACAAATTCTCCAATACTTCAAGATATGTTAAGTATATACCTATATCCTACTACAATACTATTTTTACATTTCAATAATCCCATACAAATTAAAATCGAATGCGCCGCTGCTCGAGGGTTGTATCTAAAAATACTTTTTAATTAAAATGATACACTGACTTCAAAATCACTTTATATATAACTAGTGACTTACTCTTGCTTTATTTGTGTGCATCTAGCTCTCTAATCTGTATATAAATATTATAAATGTGAAAGTTTGTGAGTGTGTTGGATGTTTGTTACTCTTTCACGCCAGAACGGCTGAACGGACCTGGATGAGATTTGGCACAGAGATAGATTATAGTCTGGAATAATATATAGGCTACTTTTTATCCTGGAAAAATATACGGTTTCCGAGGGATAGATTTGTTTTTGTTTTCCTAGTCTAACTCTCTCGCTCTCAGTAATCCGATTATGCCACCCTTAGGGATAAAATGTTTTTAATCATTAATAAATAACCTACTTTTTAGAAATGGATAGTTATATTACAACTGACAACAACTGTTTACAACGTTTGTGGAGAACGGAAAATTTTGAAACCGATTTCATTGTATGTTAATGACTTTAATAATTTTTAATATTAATTGTTTTGCTCGATTTTGGTTCAAAAATAATGACACATTTTAGAATAACATGGCACTATGAAATATAATATGTATATTTTACAATAATATGAAATATTTGTTATTTAATAATAAATATAATATGTTAATCTTTTAATTTGTATCTTCTTGCTACTTGCACTTATAGTTGAGTAGCGTTTCTTTATTTGGCCTTAGGTTACTAGCGTGCTCCAGACACTAAGGAGTAAGGCTCACTAGTTTTTTTTAAATGGTTATGTGAGACTCATCGGCTCGAAAAGCCAGTACTACCCACTAAAACCCAACAAAACCTTTAGACGGGTGTCTTAATGGGGCGCCGCAGGATCATTTATGCACTCAACCAGGACGCCGACCCCGATCCCGACGGTAGGTCTGCCGAAGCAGATCACAATAACCATGGGGTTGTTCCACAGTCCACTCTGCTATCAGAGATGTACCAGGAGCAACCCGCATGGTACACCGCACACCTAAGTGGGCCACCTTCCACCGCCCACCGAAGTAGGTCACCTCTCTGTGTGTTTCTTAGCCTCGCGCCCGGCTGGATTGCCGGGCACTATTGAGCCCCCCCACCACGACAAGGTGAACGCACGTTGTGGGGAAATGCTAGTTATGTCAAGTTAAGGTAAATGCAACTTTTTAAAATAAATTAAATAAATATATGACATGTACATATTTACCTAAATCAGCATTTTTTTGCATGATATTACAACGGATTGATTAACGGAAGAAACGGAAAACTCAGGTTTGTTACTGCTATAGTAATGATTCAAATAGTGGGTGATAAGTTTAATTTTATCAATTACGACAAAAATCAGATATGTTATAGTTAATTTAACTTTAAACAATGTAGTTTTTAAAAGGAACAATAATTATTTTATATTCATGAATTTTGTGACATATTTTTTGTAATATGTATTTTCGCTTGAGCTTAAATTGTGTATACCTAAGTGCTTTTTGGTTACCCACACATGGACTCGACCTAGAGCTAGACAAACATCAAAAAGTTCACCGAACCCTTTTTTAGCTATGATAAACCAAAACTTAGATCGTGGGAAGTGCTAAAAAGGCACTGAATTGAAAACTTCATATATTACATATTAACACACCGATGTTTAAACACTTTATTTGGCTTATCACTGGTATGGCGCCACTTAGTAAATGTTAATGATAATAATTATAATATCTTTGTATTTAGGTATCATAAAGATGATAAATATTGGCACTCTCATTGGGTTGGCGACGAATTTATTTTGTAAAAATAGTTATATTATTATGTTCATACTATTGGTTCACGCTCCCTTCGCTCGGGTTCGCCTCTAGACAAACAAAGACAAATCTATCCCACATTAACCGTATTTTTTCCGGGATAAAAAGTAGCATATTATTTATTCTAATGTAGGAACTATATTATTGTAAAGTTTCATTAAAAGCCAATCAGTAGTTTTTGTGTACTAAGCTGTATAAGTTACTATAGTTTTTAACTATCCCACGGAAATTCTTTAATTTTCCGGGATTAAAAGTATCTAAAATGTTGACTGGGGATATGAGGTACCACCATGCAAAATTTCTTTTAAATCGGGCCAATTTGGAGATTAGCCCGTACAAACAGACAAATAGACAGAGCAACAAAGAATTTGAATAAAATCTGGATTTGTTCTATTTCTCTTCTTACATCCCCCTGACTCCGTTTTTAGCATTTGTTTTCTATGTACAGACATTCGATCTCTACAGTTTTATTATATGTATAGATAACGTATTAATGCTTTCCATTGCATTTTCTTAAATCGTCTTATCTTTATTCGTTTATTGATTGATTAGGATTTAAACATAACAAGATTATCAGTTTCGGAAAATAGATAAAAAACTAAATTTAGGGACTTTCCCATTTTTAAGAAAATACATACATTTAATAAATATGTTGGGACATTAACACACAACACCATCTACTTAGTTCCATGGTAAGCTACGAGGCCTGTGTTATGGATACTAGATAGTTGATACACTACACATGTATAACTTTAAATACATACATATTATAAATACATATAAACACCCATGACTGGAGTACAAACATTCGTGCTCAAAACACAAATGAATGCCCCCAGCGGGACTCGAACCCGCGACCGCTGGCACAGCAAGTAGGGTCACTACAAACTGAGCCAAACGTGTCGTCATTACATGAAGCAATGGCCTAGATTTTATTTGTATTTAGGAATACCAAATTTTAAATAATCTCTCCCGGGACCATGATTGCTGTAAAGCATTCGAAACGTCGGGAACCAAAAATCAAAATAAATCCGCGAAATAATCCGAAAAGATAGTTTTATTTAAAATGTCAAGTATTCGCGTAAATCTAAGAAAGTATTATAATAGGAATACCAAAATTGCTAAATCAAGAAACTTCTTTAATTATGTATGTACATTGGAAGAGTATATTTCATAGCGTAAATAAATATATTTTTTTGTATTTATTCAATTTTATAAACTAACTAAAATAAATAACTTAATAACTAACAAAGAAAAAGAATCCAAATAGGTTTAACTGCTCGAAACCTGATCGAAAATATTACTAGAATAAACGTTTTTTTTTTAATATATATAACATTAAATAAGGTCTGAAAATATTGAATCAAATATTGATATATAGTAAGTTGTTTAACAAATTAAATGTTACACGATCCCTGTTTAACGTGTTCTCTTAATTATAAACGTACGAGGCGAGCGCAACGCGAAGATTTGTTTTGTTACACTATTATTATAAAGAGGCAAAGTTTGTTCGTTCGTTTGAGCGCGCTAATCTCAAGAATTACCTACTTATCCGATTTGATTTTTTTTTTGCATTAGATAGGCTGTTTATTTAGAAAAGCTATGGGCTATATATCACCATGCTACTACCCAAGGGAGCGGAGCAGTAATCATAAATGTCAACAAACAAAACTTCTATACATTATTGTAAAACTATATATATCTATACTAATATTATAAAGAGGTAAAGTTTGTGATATTGTGAGTTTGTGGGTTTGTGACGTTGTAGGGGGTAATCTCTAGATCTACTTAACTGATTTAGATGAAATTTGGTAAGAAGATAGTTTGAGACCCTGGGAAGGACATAGGATACTTTTAATCCCGGAAATCATCCCTTAAAGGATGAAAATGGGGTTGAAAGTTTGTATGGGGAATCAAGCTAGGGAGGAACCCGAGCGAAGCGAGGGTGTCACTAGTATATATATATATATATGATGATTATGATAGCTTGTATTCTTGTAAATTATAACACAATAATGGTAATGATTAAGTATTACCTATTTACCTTTACATAATTAGTTCTTTTATTGAGATTTTGAGTTCTTTTGTTGAGGTTGTAAAAAATCAGTAGTTTTAGGAGGCTTGTATTAGAATGTCTGTAAATACGCTTAGGTTGTTTGAACTATTCAAAGTAACGGAAATCCCTCACTTCCGTATTTGAATTTTCTAAGTATAAAATTCAAATACGATTCTAAAATTTCAGATGAGAATTTTATTTTCTATCAACGTCGTAACCTAGTAGATTTTCAATTCCGCTCACTATATGATAATATTCAAGATTTATTTATTTAAAAAGATAGGAATAATAACCGACTAGCGACTTTCTTCGTTTTGTTCGGGTGCGCTCTCTTGGTATGTATTAATTTTTTCGAGTGGAACCCTTATACTTTTTCTAAAATAAAAGTAGCCTAAGTTACTCGTTATAAAATCAGCTATTTGCCAGTGAAATTCCCGTCAACATCAGTGCATACGTTTCGGAGATTAGCCGGAACAAACAGGCAGATTAAAAATTAAGTAGTAAGTACCGTATATATAATTTCTTGTGAATTGTGAAAAAAACTGTTATTTTGACATTACAAACAGAGACTTCAATTTTATTTATCTGTATAGATTGCAATACTTAGCGCTAAAGCAAATATCAACAATTAGGCTATTATTTATTTCAGTATGAGGATTGAAATGAATATAAATGAACTTTGGCTAAGTAATTAAAGCCTACCTATTAAATACATACCTAATCAAATATTTTTGAAATCGGTCCCAGCCCATACAAAGCAAAGCACACCGACTTCGAAAATATTTGATTAGGTATGTATAGTAAATGAAAACTACCAATCAGTTATTTTTCACTTTTTAGTGCTTTTGTTTGAAGTCGGTTTTTATTTTTTTGTTAAAAAGTTTTTATTTTTCCCTTTTTAGTGTAGACAATAGTAGCAAAGTAAGGATTCTAACGTGTTAGGCTTGTCAAATCAAACAAAATAAGCCCAAACTCAAAGTATCTACTATTAGCCGTTGAAGAGTTCCACCTATCCAACTTCTGGCCTTGCCATCAGATCAGGTCAACAACACCGAACCACTGTACTATCAACGGAAATAGAAATACTTGCAAAGTTTCAAGTCAATATGACAATTAGAAGTAGGTAAAATTCATCATTAGTTGTTTTTCCACCCTTAGGGGTGGTATTTTTTTTTGAAATTTAAATGGGACCAATCTGGAAGTATACCCTTTCAAACAAAACAAAAATTGTCCAAATCGGTTAATAAATGACGGAGTTCTGAGGTAACAAACATAAAAAAAAAAATAAAAAAAAAACATACAGGCGAATTGAGAACCTCCTCCTTTTTGAAGTCGGTTGAAAAATATTAATTAGCGTACAGAAGTCTATTGATACAAGAAAATAAACATATTACATCGCAATAACAGAATGTTGACTGTATTGTTCAAAGAAATATCGTTTGTTTGTCTTGATATGTTACGGTGGATCTGACCTGTGCAAATTGGGTATCTAGGTTTAACCTGATTGCTGTACAGGTTAAGAGGAACATTCTAAACACGAGACGTTTGTTGATTAAATAGCTGACATACTCGCAGGCTAAACTGCTAAACCATATTTGGATTTGACCATTACAGTTTGAATTGCACAATACCAACTAATAATAGATTTATCATTTTCATTTTCACTTCATTTCATTCATTCATTCATTCATTCACATTAATTCATTCATTCATTTAATATATACTCTTAGTTGTACAACCACAAAAGTAAGGAAAAATAGTACAAAAATAAAAATAGAATTAGGCCTATGTACAATGGGTGTTATCGCTAAGATAGCGATCTCCTACAGGCAACCTTAAGGTGTTGGAATTGGTAAACTCTAAAAGGAAAGATTTCTTAGATCTTTATAAAAAAATAAACACCTCGTCTTATTGGCTTCACTGGTGACAAGAGAGCTGCGCTTGTTTTCGTCCAAAGAAACGGATTTGCAATTCAGCGAAACAAGCAGCTAGCATTCTTGCTACAACTCCAACGCGTATATAATTTGTACATATAATAAAGTTTTTTTATTATACATTTGTATATATATAATAAAGTATATTTAAATTTCAATGTATTTCCTTTATTGTAAATACTGTACCAGTAAACTAATAATAAAATATGGCGGGATTTTTAATATGTAGCCAGCAAAAGTGATAGTATGCTTGATTTCTTAGGCTCACGTAAATTAAACTATTAAAAAAAATGAAATCATAGTAAATGACACTAAGAAGTTCCATGTGATTGAAACAAAAATATACAAAAAGTATACAATGTATCTTGATTTTTCCTATATATTTGGTAATTGAACGCAATATTGTGTGAGCATTTACTGGAAAAGTCGCTTAAAGTATTGAATTTTTCGACTCTTTTTAAAAAATGAGAAGTAATTTATGAGTCCTGATCCTTATCAATATGTAAATTTTCGATAAAGGTGCGTATATCTATCTAGAATCTAGATTATGATAAATAAATGTATGGAAAATTATTAGGTATACATCGACATCGCTTTACGCCTTTACAAAGTTATCTAACTTACAAAAATTTTTTATAGGTGTTATATATAAATTGTGATTATATTCTTTTTGTAATCATTATAATCATTAATTTTTAAATCTTATCCAGCTCATTCTAAATTTAATACTAAATTAATGACATTATCAAGGTTTGTATCCAATATCGTAATTGACACGATAAGTTTCTAGTAATATAAAAAAATATATACGCTTAATATATTTTGTCAACATTTCCTATACTAATGCAGTTGTCCATTTAAATCTCATAATACGTTCTGGTAAGCAGTAGTTAATTATTGTACGCAACATTAATAATATATACCTACTAATCTTTACTCGTATTATAAGAACAAAATATTAAATGAATGAAAAATTCCATATTTTTACCTAATGCCTAATAATCAAATGTAATTAGGCACGCATGTAGAATATATGTAAGTTTACGCTACATTATTTTTGTCCAACAGGGATAGGGTAGTATCAGAAGGATTGAAAGTGTTAAAGTTAAACTGAATTTAATATTAATTACTAGAACTCGTCGAGTGGTCGAAATTCGAGCATAATATTTTTTTATTGGTAGCACTAAAGCTTCTCATTATTACACATTCCTGTCATTTTGACACTTGGAAATGTCAAAATGTCACTTCCAAGTGCCAAAATGATCTTTCAATAATGAGTCAGATCTATCTCCGAATTTTAAATTAACATAAAGCACTAATGATAACAGGGGTTCTAGGTTTGAAATAAAAAAAAGACCTTACGCTCCCGCCTAAGCCTTCTCAACCTAAATTATCTAAGTCGGACTGTCACTTAATCGAAGATTTATAATATACTTAGATTAAAAAAATAGTCTACTTACGTTTATAAATTATATGGGTACACTTAAAACTATAGTATACTATTCAAAAAAACTAGAAACGAGCGTATACGAAAATTAACAAAAACTAATAACTACTGGAAAATAATATGAGAAAAAGCAAAAAATATGAAAACCTAAACGCGTTTAATGAGTACAGATGGTATGACCATAATATATATATATATATATATATATATATATATATATATATATATATATATATATATATATATATATATATATATATATATATTAATTTATTTTGGTACTAAAATATCAAGTAAAATATTTCTTAACGCCATTAATTAAACGTATAAAATAGTACGTAATTGAATAAAACATTTTTAATAATTTATATTTTTAAACAATTTCAGAATATTCTAGCTATAACTTTTAAGCTCTAGTAACAGGTAATATTCAATGTTTTCGAGGTCAAATGTCGATGACCGCCAATAATTTATTTAAAAATATTAAAAGAGACGAAGGAGTTATTGACTGTAATACTTTGTGGAATTGTTTTACACCATTTCCGAATTTAGCCTCAAGATAAACGGCTATATTAGCGACCTTTCACATCAGCCGTAAACGTTGACATAAAAAATCCCATCTGCTCTTCCTAGATTCAGTTATTCGTGATTTTTATTATTTAATATATAAAAAATATTTGAACTACATAGAAAAATAAAGTATGTATAACATAAATAAACAATAATTGCACATACTATAGTGTTATATAAATATTTTAGTTTTTCCGCATGTTCTACGATTTATTAAGTGGATTAGTAAAAATTCTTTGTAAAATACATTAAAACTAGCGGTCTATCCCGGATACACTCGATTTACGCTTTAGTTATTGTATGTTATATTGATAGTAAAAAAAAAATTCGAGTGAGAAAACCCCTTTTCAATATGTCAGACGTTTTACTGGGGAAAGGAGTAAGATACCACCGTCAAGGTTTTACGTTATTTATGCTGACTGCAATATAAAGACTAGTAGGTATCTGTAGCACTTCGAAAAATAGAATGGAATTGTTATAAAGTTGATACTTACATATTACATTTTATATTACATTGATACTTAGTTTGTTTTTGATACTTATAATTTCCAAGAATTTTATTGAGGAAAATAATGGTACAGTAAACAAGATGTGTATATCAATCGTAAACAAGATATGCATCCGTCCGCGTGCTTTCGGTTAAAACTAGAACCATTAAATTTGCTGCTAGTGATTTACTGCAATCGGACTAATATTATTATTGGATTTCTATAATCTATTCTAATATCATAAAGAGGAAAGATGTGTTTTTTGTTTGTTTGTTTTTGTCGAATACACTCCGAAACTACTGAACCGATTTTGATGAAATTTGGTAAGAAGATAGCTTGAGACCCTGAAAGGACATAGGATAGTTTTTATCCCGGACATCATGCCTTAAGAGGGTGAAAATAAGAGTGAAAATTTGTATGGGGGTAGCAATCTAGGGACGAACCCGAGTCAAGTGAGGGTGAGTATAAATACGTTCATTTGTATGTTTGTGTGTGTATGTTTGTTACTTTATAGCGCTGAATCAGATCAGATGGACCGAATTATATGAAATTTTGCACATTGAAATACTATGGATTGGAATAACACATACGGTACTGTTTCGGACGACCAGAACCAGGGTATGTCTAGTACCCGGAGGTCGACCTGGGACAATCTCCCAGACGTTCTTGGCGTACACGGCAGTATGTCCGTTCGCTGGTAATGTACGCCACCACGCACCCCTGAATGCGTAGCTTGGGTCCCGATCCACTAGGGTTTCTTCGTTGACAGGAGACTATACTTAGAGGCGATGAAATAAAAACACAATTTTTCCTTTTTTCTCTCTTGGTTTCGGTTCTTCCTTTTCCATTTAGATGTTGCCTCTTCGGTGGCTGTCTTGCGACTGACTCGAATCGAGAAATGGCTCGCCTTTTATTTGGCCCGTTAATACCTTACAGAGAGCCGCGTACTTTGAGCTCATTTTTCGAGTAAAATTTCCCTAAACCGAAACCTTGAGAGTCCTTTTATTTTATGTTTTCAGTAAAACACCTTACACATATTTATTTATTTACATGCCTTACATACTATTATACAATATTAAAACATAATATTCAATATATAATAATTAATTAAAAAAGTCTTAAAACAAAAATATCTAAATTTCTAGGTTGCTACATTTTTACTATACATTTTCCCTTATAACTTTTGAACGGATAGTCCTATCGACCTAATTCTTGTTTTATTATAAGTTTTATAATAAAATCTATTATTTAAAACATAAACTATTATGCTATTGCAAGAAACAAAAAAATCTCATTTTCAAGTTACGTAATTATATGCTAAAATTTTACTTACGTACCTATTCCTTTCAAATTAATGTTAAATAGTCTTATATGATTCAAATAAGCAAAAAATACTCTAAACTAACCTTATTACACTAATTAGAACTTATCTTAACATAATAAATCTAATAAGAATGAGATTTCATATTTACAACAATTATTCATAATACGCTAAAATGACATTGTCCCTATATTAATACACACGTTACTCGAAGATAGGTTTTCCGTCGCCGACATTCTCCCCCTCGTGCTTTGCACCAACTCCTGGACTCGGCGACGCTCCCGGCACCAACAGCACCACTCTCGAACTGGGCCTCCGTAGAACACCTCCTCTGGTCTCGACGTCGACGACTCTGGTCCGCCCGTCTGGTCCAGGATACACATGCAGGATTCTTCCGCGTGGCCAGATGCATCTTGGTAGGCTGTGATCGACGATCAGTACGATGTCTCCGACTTGCAAATCTGTGGCGCTGACTCTTCCTTTGGTCTTCCTTGGTAGTAAAGTGGGCAAATACTCTCTCAGCCAACGTTGCCAGAAGTGATCGGCAAGTCGCTGCGTAGCCTTCCAGGTGTGTCTGCCCACAAGCTCGTTGTCCTCGAAGCTGCCGATTCTTGCTGCGCCACATGATCGCCCGATGAGAAAGTGGTTCGGTGTAAGTGCTTCTTCTTCAGGGTTCTCGGAGAGGTGGGTGAGGGGCCGAGAGTTGACTATGTGCTCGGCCTCTAACAGGAGGGTATGAAGTACCTCCTCTCGTGGTTGCCTTTCGTTGAGCGTGGCGTCCAGTGCGGTTTTAATGGATCGCACCAGACGCTCCCATGCACCTCCCATGTTTGGTGCACCAGGAGGTATGAACTTCCACTGCACGCCGATCTTCTCCGCTTCCGAGATAAGGTCTTCTTGCTTCATGGTGTCTAGTGCTTCTTTGAGTTCTTTGTTGGCGCCAACGAAGTTAGTGCCATTGTCGGTGTAGATTATCTTTGACATTCCCCTTCTCGCGGCGAATCGTCGTAGTGCCATGATCATGCTG
This sequence comes from Brenthis hecate, assembly GCA_951806755.1. NCBI lineage: Eukaryota > Metazoa > Arthropoda > Insecta > Lepidoptera > Nymphalidae > Brenthis > Brenthis hecate. The sequence continues at coordinate 3,294,092 of OX638267.1, read as the reverse complement.
TCAGTGGAGAGTGAAGGAGTGAGCTCAATGTGTACAGCTCGTGTTGTTAAGCATGTGAATAGAGCACCCCATCTCTTCTCATGGCGTCTTGCTACGGTGACCGTCATAGGGCCGAAGTAATCTATTCCCGTGCACGTAAATGGAGGGTTTCCGTGCATCAGCCTCTCAGCAGGTAAGTTGCCCACTGGTAGTTCTTGAGGTCTTGCCTTTCTTGTTTTGCACCACTGGCATTGATGTTGAATGGTCTTGATCGCTGACCTCAGTCCTAGCACCCAGAAGCGTTGTCTTACTTCGTTCATTACGGTCGCGTGATTCCCGTGATTGAAGCGGCAGTGAAATTCTTCTATGATGAGAAGTGTTGTCTTGTCCTTGCTGTCGAGTACGATGGGTCGTTTGTAGTCTCTGGTAACCCCTCGTATCGCGTCGATTCTTCCTTTCAGTCGCAGGAGACCTTCTTCTAGCACTACGTCGAGCCTTTTCAACTTGCTGCTGCCCTCTAATTGTTTTCCTTGCTGTAGGCACCTGATGTCCTCTTTGAAGCATTTCTCTTGACTTCTTCTTAACAACAGCGTTTCAGCTTGCTATAGTAGACTTGTTTCCAATGGTATGTATTTCCTTTCTGACGTTTTTGAAGACAGATGTCGCTTCTCAACAATTTTCTTATTCCTTTTTGTAGTTTTCCAGGTAGGATCTTCTTTGCTGGCGTGGACCTTTTCCTTTCTTCTGCAGAGTTGTATGAACTGCAGTACTCTTGCTGTAGCTCGCCAAAGTCTTTTCCACGACGAGAACTTTTCGGGATCTGGTGATGGATAGGAGCTGCCTGCAGTCGCTACGATGTCCGCTGCCTTTTCTTCGCCAGTGGTTTCTTTCTTGAATGTTCTTGCCGCAGGCCAGTGAACTTCATCTCTTCTTAGAAACCCTGGTCCGGTGTACCATCGGTGTTGGCAGTCGAAGTGTTCTGGTACGTCACGTGTTGCATCATCTGCAGGGTTCTGCGCCGTTGGTACCCATCTCCAGTCCTGTGGTTTTGTGAGATCTTCTATCTCCGCCAAGCGATGAGCCACGAATGTCTTGAAGGTTCTCGGGTCCGTCTTGATCCATGATAGCACGATACTGGAGTCTGTCCAAAACGTCTTCTTTTCTATTTTCAGATCCATTTCTTCCTCGACCGAGTGTGCCAATCTGCTTCCTAGGAGGGCCGCTTGCAGCTCGAGTCTCGGGATTGACACCGGCTTCAACGGAGCGACTCTTACTTTTGCTGCTACTAAGCTGACGTCATAAGTCCCATTTTGATTTTCAGTTCTCCAATATACCGTAGCTGCATACGCCATTTCGCTTGCATCCGTGAACGTGTGCAGCTCCCCTTCGGTGCGACGTGGTGCCAGACATCTCGGGATCTGAAGGTCTTGAAGCAGCTTCATCTTCTCCAGGTAAGTCTTCCATGACTCGTACTCCTTTTCTTCTATCTCTTCATCCCAACCGACGCCACTTCGCCATATGTTCTGGAGCAGCCTTTTGCCTTGGATGAGAATTGGTGATGCTAGCCCTAGTGGATCGAAGGTCGACATCACGGCGCTGGTGACTTCTCTCTTCGTAGGTACCTTGAGTCCTTGTGCCACTTCATCTGGCGTGTTCCGAACGTTCGCCCTAAAGCCTATGGAGTCCCTTTCTGTAAACCAGCGTAGTCCCAGTGTCTTCTCTTCCTTCTCACCAAGGTCCACCTCTGTCTTCTCAACTGACTCAGTCTTCACGTCTTGCAGCAGGTCGGAGTGGTTTGACGCCCATCCTCGGAGTTCGAAGCCCGCCTTTTTGTGAATGAAGTCCACCTGCGCTGTAATTCTCTTGAAGTCCTCTTCTGAATGGAAGCTGTGCAGGTAGTCATCCATGTAATGGTTCAGCTCAATTGCCTTTGCTGCCTCTGGGTACTGCTTCTTGTAGTCCGCCGCGTTCCGGTTCTTCACGTAGATCGCTGTGCTAGGAGATGATGTCGCGCCGAAGATGACTGATGTCATTCTGTACTCCTTCGGTGCTACGTCACGATGATCCCCTCGCCACAGGAACTTCAAGCTGTTTCTATCTTCTGGCCGGATGCGAACTTGCAGGAACATTTCCTTTATGTCGGCTGCCACTGCAAACGGGCCTTGCCGGAACCTCAGTAATACCCCGAAGAGCGATTGCAGTAGGTCTGGTCCCGGTAGTAAAGCGTCGTTGAGGCTTCTCCCTTTAGACTTGGCTGCAGCGTCGAAGACGATCCTTATTTTTTCTTCAATGGATGTACCACGGAGAAATGAGGGAGGTACCATGTCTTCTTTGAATCTTCTTGTCCACCAGGTGCTTCTTCTGCATACTTGCTGTCGATTAGATGCTGGATCTGCTTATTGTATTCTGCCTTCAGCTGAGGGTCTTTGTCTATCTTCTTTGATCCTTTTGACCCGAAGATTTCTATCGGAATTATCTTCAGGTATGCCCTTGCGTTGTTGACCGCATTCACCGATGCCATGATGCTCGCCACTTCTTGTGGTTTGTTCTTCTGTTCTTCCGAGGAACTTTTCTCTGTCTCGACGTGCAGCAGATGATGATGCCACCTCTTGCATTCCTTGCACGACGGCTTCTTGCAGCTCTCCTTCCGATGTGTCCCTTGTAAACACTTGAAGCAAACGCGGCTTTTCTTCACTATTGCCCATCGATCTTGCACAGACGCCTTCAGGAACTTCTGACACCCGACGAGGAAGTGTTCACCCTCACACATGGGGCAAGTCTTCTCTGATCTTGAAACCTTTTCTTTGAAGTCCTTTTCCTTAGTTGAATGCGTTGCTTGTCGATGAGTCCGTCTGAACCCGCTCTTCTCTTCTGTTGATGCATAGGCTCCACACTTGTCTGCTTCTCTGTTCAGGAACTTGGACACCAGTGTTAGGTCGGAGAACTCGCCTTCTTCTGTTGTTTCAATGAAGTCGTACCATCGGAACTTGAGGATCGTAGGCATCTTCTCAATAATTTGTTTCACCATCTCAGGTGAATGCAGGTACTGTGGTCTCTTCAATCCTTTTATTGCCGCTACGCTGTTGCTGATCTGGCTCGCGAAGAGGCATATGTCCCTTGGGTTTTCAGAAATCTTCGGCAACGTTTTGACCTTGTCCAACTCTGCCAGCACCAGTGCATCTGGTCTTCCATATCTTCTTCTGAGGGCTTGAATCACTTCCATCGGAGAGGCTTCGGAGTACAGCAGACTCTTGATAGCTTCTCTTGCGTTGCCCTTCAGTGCTCTTCTTAGCCGAGCCATATTCTGGACGTTGTTGAACATCGGTGCTGTATCTTCATAGACAACCTTGAAGGCCATCCACTCGCTGCTGTTGCCGTCGAAGTAGGGTAACTCGTGAATGTAGGTTGGCTGTCCTGCTGGTCCTCGCGTGGTAAGAGCTTCCTTCAATGCTGCCGTCAGTGCTTGAATTTCAATCGTAGCTCCTCTCGTTGAGGAGTTCTCTTCAGGCTTCATCTTCTGTGGCTCTTCCAAGGGGTGTGGACCTCGCATCTCTGGTTGAACTTTGTTGCCATCCTCCAGCACAGACGTCTCGATCCAGTTCTGCACCTGTGCTGTTCTGTCTTCCAGGTCTTCATCCACGGAGTCCTCTTCTTCACACTGTGCCATCTCCAATCTGACACGGGCTAGCTTAGTTTCAGCCTGTGCTTGCTTCAACTCCAGGCGTGCCAACTCTTCCTTTGCTTCTAGCTCGCGTCTTCTGGCCGAGGAACTCGTGGTCTTCGTGGACCTGGCGCGACGACTGACCCCCATCGGTTTTCAGGGTCTTGGAGGAGCCTTGAACATCCTTTCCAGGTACATCTTCTTGGCTCTTCCTGGTCATCCTCTGTGCAGCATCTTCTTTGTTGCCTTCCATAGACGCCGCCGTAGTTGCAGTCGTAACCGTAGTCTCCGTCACTGTGGTGCCCTCCGTGGTCGTGGTACCCGAAGAAGTGTTCGATGTAGTTGCAGTTCCCGATGACGCCGACGCTGACGTGACCCCTTCTGATCCCGACGTTCCATCTGTCGCGTCCCTATCTGAAGGACGGGACCCGGGACGTGAGGGGGCATCCTTCTGCGACCTGGTTACCGGCATCTTGAACGCAATCTTCTGTTTCTTCTGAACTTCTTCTAGCAGGGATCCGGCTCGAAGGACCAACTGTTTCGGACGACCAGAACCAGGGTATGTCTAGTACCCGGAGGTCGACCTGGGACAATCTCCCAGACGTTCTTGGCGTACACGGCAGTATGTCCGTTCGCTGGTAATGTACGCCACCACGCACCCCTGAATGCGTAGCTTGGGTCCCGATCCACTAGGGTTTCTTCGTTGACAGGAGACTATACTTAGAGGCGATGAAATAAAAACACAATTTTTCCTTTTTTCTCTCTTGGTTTCGGTTCTTCCTTTTCCATTTAGATGTTGCCTCTTCGGTGGCTGTCTTGCGACTGACTCGAATCGAGAAATGGCTCGCCTTTTATTTGGCCCGTTAATACCTTACAGAGAGCCGCGTACTTTGAGCTCATTTTTCGAGTAAAATTTCCCTAAACCGAAACCTTGAGAGTCCTTTTATTTTATGTTTTCAGTAAAACACCTTACACATATTTATTTATTTACATGCCTTACATACTATTATACAATATTAAAACATAATATTCAATATATAATAATTAATTAAAAAAGTCTTAAAACAAAAATATCTAAATTTCTAGGTTGCTACATTTTTACTATACATTTTCCCTTATAACTTTTGAACGGATAGTCCTATCGACCTAATTCTTGTTTTATTATAAGTTTTATAATAAAATCTATTATTTAAAACATAAACTATTATGCTATTGCAAGAAACAAAAAAAATCTCATTTTCAAGTTACGTAATTATATGCTAACATTTTACTTACGTACCTATTCCTTTCAAATTAATGTTAAATAGTCTTATATGATTCAAATAAGCAAAAAATACTCTAAACTAACCTTATTACACTAATTAGAACTTATCTTAACATAATAAATCTAATAAGAATGAGATTTCATATTTACAACAATTATTCATAATACGCTAAAATGACATTGTCCCTATATTAATACACACGTTACTCGAAGATAGGTTTTCCGTCGCCGACAGGTACTTTTAAGCACATAGGGATGCACCTGAGCGAATCGAGAGGAAATCTCTATTACCTAAATCTACAAGCTTGAGTTCAAGGTATATATTTACATTTTTCATTGATTGAAATGTAAGTCAGTCATATTTTTTTTAATCTCATTATTATATACTAGCGACTCGCTCTCGCTTCGTTTCGGGTTCGCATTCTTCGGGCATAAAAAGTAACCTATGAGCTATTCCAGACTATAATCTATATCTGTGTCAGATTTCATCCAGATCCGTTCAGCCGTTCTGGCGTGAAAGAGGTACAAGCATCCATCCATCTATCCTCACAAACTTTCACATTTATAACATAGGTATGAAAATAAAAAAAACCTTTAACAAATTGTAAAGAAAAAAAAAAGTCATATTACCTACATTTTCAATTGTAATTTTGAACTCTATAATATTATATATATATATATATATATATATATATACATATATATATATATATATATATATATATATATGATTACTATTTTATATATTTGTTATAATTTATGAACAACAATTAACTGCGTAGTTTCTCTGGGAGGAGTGACGAGGTCGAGACTACAAAAGGATGTTTGAACTTTGATGTCACGATGACGCTCTTTATGTTATATTGTCGAACGTTGTCATTAATTTGCAGTTACGTTAGTATTTTCATCGAATGTTATCATAAAACAAATATAGTATAATAGCGACTCACCATCGTTTCGCTCGGGTTCGTCTATCCCGCTTCCCAATACACACTTTCAAAACCATTTTTACACCCTTAAGGGATGATTTCCAGGATAACAAGTACCCTATGTCCTTTGCAGGGTCTCAAACTATCTTCTTACCAAATTTCATCTAAATCGGTTCAGTAGATCCAGAGATTATCACCTACAACGTAACAAACTCAGTGAACCCTGTTCACTCGGTTTCCCAACCGAGGAGATGGGTTTCACTGGGTTATCACTGACTTAACCATAAAGATATTATGTATCATATACACAATTATATGTATATACGTACCCCATAAGCTAAAGTCACGAGTCTATATTTGTGTATTATATTCATGTAAAATTAGTTTTGAAGTGTTTAAATCGGATTTTCATAAAGTAAACTTAACTAATACTAATATTTACATTCTCGTGTGAAGAAGTATACATATCTATTACATAAGTGCATGACCTCATGAACTGTGTCTTGTCATTTCATTGACATTGACGGAAATAAACGACCACATACATTTATATTTGTGTATTATATTCTTATGAAAGGGATAATTTTATGATAATTATGTATACTTGTGCTTAAGGAAAATAATTAAAAAAATAAACTAAATAAAATTTTTATATTAAAACTAGTGAATCATCCTCGCTTCGCTCGGGTTCGTCCCTAGCTTAATTCCCTATACAAATTTTCATCTCCATTTACACCCCCTTAAGGGATGATTTCCCGGATAAAAAGTATCCTATGTCCTTCCCAGGGTCTTAAACAATCTTTTACTAAATTTCATTTAAATCTTTTTAATATTAGTATAAATTATATCGCTCAAATGTGTTTAGCAAGTAAAATATCTTATAAACTTATCCAAACACTTCAATCCATTTAGCTGTTATAGCGTGAAAAAGTACACATACACACTCACTCACAAGTTTTCACATTTATAATAACTAGGTTACGCTAGTGGTTATTCGACCATAATATAGAGGGTATACCGATTATAGAAAATTTGAGGAAATCATATGTATATGAACAAAATTTACCTATCTATTTAAAAATACGTAACTATTAAAAATAGTTGACAAACATGGGAGATAAACGCGTTTTGTCTTAAGCTATCAATAAATATATAGTATGATTGTTAATTTAATACCTGAAACCATTTCATTCATATGAGAAAGATTGATTTCCCTTACAATAAATAGATATTGCATACTAACGTCTATCCATCCATTTCCCTCAAGAGCGTGCGATGTTTTCAAGATTATATGTATTGTAAGCTATTATTACGTGTAATGCTTTAATAATAAATAGTTTCTTATATAAGCAATGTATTGATAAGTTTAATAATTATAGTTTTCGGTATATATTAGAATTAAAAAAAAACATACGATAGTCTATGATGCCTTAATTATAGATAATTAAAAACAACGCAGCAACATACTTATTTTAGTAATTCGTCTCAGTAAAAAATAAAGATCGGATCGTAATAAAAAGAAAAACTTGTAACACGTACTGTTTTTTACAGTGACAGTGGAAAACAATTTTTTATCAAATATTCCACATTACTGTAAAAAATTAAGTCATTTCGTTAATTATAGCATAATAAACGATCATAATATACGGCGTACATAGTATCTTACCAAATGAACATCACTCTAGAATATTATGAATGGAAGATTCGAGATGAGTGAGGAGTGCGTGTTTGTTACTTATTCACGCTGTAATAGCCAGACAGAATTAGATGAAATTTTGAAAATTTTGAAAAAAAAAGTTTATATCCTGGATTAACATATAAGCTATTATTCATAGTCCTGAAACAACATGAGCAAATGTACAGATAAAAATAAATATTTAATAAATACCTATTAAAATAATAATCTTAATGAAAAGTGTGCCCCTGCAGGCAACGGGTTAATCCCTCCACGACCCCGTACACGCCGGGGTTACAGATTTCTTAAAAATTTAATTAATTTCTTAGAAATTTACCTGGAGGTGTTAAGCAGTCGTTTTAGGCGCAATAAATTATATTTACAGTTTTTAGAATTTATTTACTTATTTTTAATTAATTTATTTAGGTACATAATGAATAACGTATAAATACTGTTTTTATGTATTTCTAAACTAAAAAATTAAATAGGGCATTATATTATTAAATATATGTAACATACATATATTGTATATCGTATAATTCTTGAAGTACCCTTTGCTTAAATAGTGGTGTTTTGGGCTTTAGAATATTGGCTGTTCTGTGTGCTTTCGTATTTCCCGTATATCCATTTGATAGAGTCTAAGAAATATATCAGCTAGGTCTAAAGGGCCTTCACTAGATTACTATGTGTTAAGGGTCCTTGACATATATACACAACACGGACATACCCAGACTGCTATATTTACTTGCTAATATAAATATTTGTTACATGCTGGATTCGAACAAATAACCTCCGGTGTAGAAGATATTCAGGCCAGTACGCCAAACAGTTAAAGAAAGGCTGACTTTCTTTGACGTCATTTCAATTCTATAACCGTACAAGCAAATAAAAAGTTGTATTTAAAGCACTATTTGATTAACATACATTTTTGAAGTAACAATAATAAACAAACTATCTCCTTACTTAATAGTAAAGATTTTCACAGTTAATATATGTCATACTATAATAAAAAAAAAAAAGATTAAAAACATTAAAACCCAACTATGAATAAAATCGCACTCTTAAAAGTACGAAACCAGAATAAGGACTTGGTAACTAAGAATTTCAAACAAGAATTATTTTCTTTATTTTTAACCGAATAACTACATATATTTAATAACAATATTTAATCACATCTCAACATTAAAGCCATGAGAACATTGTAATTATTTTTTATCCTACAATTATATTTTTAATTGTTTTTTACCTATTTGTTGTATAAGCTTTTAAAGGCATGGTACAATGAATTTTTTCCTGCTTATATTATTATTGTAAGATAAACTAGTCTTATTAATATTTGAACGTGAAATTGTTTTAATATGTTTATTTGTTCTTCTTTCATGCAACAACGGAGCAACGAATCGACATAATTATTATTTACTAGCAGAACCCGCGGCTTCGCCCGCGTTCAATCTACAAAAAATACTCTTTTCTCTGTTATATAGCGACTCGCCCTCGATTCGCTCGGGTTCGTCCATATGAATTTATATATTAATATACATAGTTTTACAATAATATGTGGAAGTCTGCCGATTTGTTGACTTTGATGATTACTTCGCTCCCTTGGGTAGTGGCATGATGATGTCTAACCTATGCCTTAGTCAATAAACTGGCTATCTAATGCAAACAAACAAACTCTGCCTCTTTATAATATTAGTATAGGTATGCGTAAGGTTTACGGCTACTTTAGCTACTTTTTATCCGCTACATGTGGGTCAGAAGTTAGGATAAAACGATAGACGGGTCAGAAATTACGCATCATTTTGTTTAGGTATTTATAGTAAAAGTACTATTATTTTGATGAACAGAAAAGTATTATTGTTGTTTATTATCATTTAATTGATGAAATAAATATCTTCGAATATGTAAACAAAATTAAAATTACATAATTATATAGCGGTTAAAGAGGGAATATTACTCGAGTCGGTATTTGGTATCTATACTAATATTATAAAGAGGTAAAGTTTGTGACGCTGTAAAAGGTAATCTCTGGATCTACTGAACCGATTTGAATGGAATTTGGTAAGAAGATAGTTTGAGACCCTTGGAAAGACATAGGATACTTTTTATCCCGGAAATCATCCCTTAAGGGGGTGAATATGGGGATGAAAGTTTGTATGAGGATTCAAGCTAGGGACGAACCCGAGTGAAGAGAGGGTGAGTCGGTAGTAGCATATAAAGATTTTAACGACATTCAATTTAGTGAATTGGAAATAGCTTTAGCAAGAAATGCAGTATAGCTTAAATATGAAATATTTACAACTCACAAATTTTAAAACATACACGATATATTACAAGAGCCATTTAGTATATTGAAGTGAAAAGTAATCTGCACGATAAGTTCTACTGCTTTAATGAAAACGTATTCCTTCTTACAATGTCATTAAAATTTTAGAACAATATTTTGGTAGTCGATACAGAAGTATCATAATATGCGACATTATAGTCTTGTAATGCTTAAAAATCTAATATTGCATGTACAAAGATGCGATACATCGTGTGAATTTAAGTAGTAAATCTTTATAAAAAAATTCTCATAAAATACTTGTTGCGTTGTTTAAACCTCACATTGGTTATTTCATATTTTTAAAGGTTTTTTAGGAATAAAAAGACAATTTTTAAATAAATATATATCATCTCATTTAATCGATTGAATCTTTACATCTTGTTTTCCACCACCTAATGACAATGGTCTGATGTACTGACGTCAAAGAACCAGTTCCAAATGAGTCCTAATTTGACCTGTAACAAAAAATACATAAAGATATTTTTTTTGTATGTAATATATTATAGTTTAAGCATATGTATATATTGTCAGGGTCCATTTATTGTAATTGTGAGCCAAGTATAGAACTAACGGCAAATAAATTACTTTAATTGACGGTCTAAGGCAATCGTCATATCAGTGATTATTTGTCCAAACGACCAATTTACCGACAGAGTTTTTAATATAGAATTATTGACTTTTAAGACAATTGTATTGGTATAAAATACACATTTAATAAAAAAAAAAAAACGAAAAGAAAACTCTACTGTAAAGTACAACAAGTATTGGTCGTTTGAACCAATAAGCACTAAGGCAACGATATAGCTCTTAAATGTATTGTTCGAAGTAGGGTTTTTTAACTATACTTGATTATATTGACCTAGAACTGAATTATCATACTTTTGTGCAGATGTAAGTATCCAATCATTTTACTATAATTACATATCTACGTATTTTTACACTCGTTCGAAAATAATAAATCAAACATAATTAATTAATTTTCGTTTATCAAAATAACTGATAATTGATATTCTAAATTATTTAATATTAAGTCTCTCCCGTGACCATGGATGCTGTAAAGCATTCGAAACGTCGGGAAACAAAAATGCAAATAAATCCGCGACAAAATCCGAAAAGATAGTTTTATTTAAAATTCTAAATTAGTTATTGCTCGCTATTTAAATTTAATTTCGACATTATCTCACTGGAATTTATCAAAGCACGTAATAATGTAATGTATATATAAATGTTATTTAAGAAAAATATAGCAAATACTATAATTACTTTACCAACCTTTCTCAAGAACAGATCACAGCAATTGTTATCACATACACTTAACAACACTGATTTCATCTTTTGTAGATGATTTTCTGGGATTTTTCTGTACTGCTTGTAGAAGATATAGAAGAATCACTGCTTATCCTTTTGGACAGATTATTTTTCCTTCTGAAGCTAAGCCTGGTTTCCCCTTTAATGAATTTATCAAGGGCCTGTCTCAAGGCCGAATGCTTTCGTTCAAAAGGATTGGTATACATTTTCACAAGTTTGATATACTTTTATTTTATTGTATAGAGACACGTCCGTTACACACGAGTGCTAGCGTTGTTATGATGATGGCCGTGCCTTTGCCTCCTAATATAATACCACTGTGACGTCTGCGCACGCGCAGGTCAATTTCTGTCTACAGACGTCAGAATTTTTTCTGCGCGTTTTAACGCTTTTATTAACTTTGTTTTCAATTGACAAGCCTTAGACCTGTTATTTTTAATTCATACGATAAATTGTAAACAATTTTTAAAGGGTTCAGAATATCTGACAAATATATTTGAACTTTGCTCGAGGGTTTAAAGATTAGAGTATAAACCCACTTACTTAATGACAACAATTCTAAGGAATGCGCATTTTGAATTTAATGTTTCTTATATTGGCTCCATCAACATGTTTGTTTCATTTGACACCATATAGGTATATACATAGATTATTCCATTGATGGCATTAACTGTATTTGGTCCTAATTTGAAAGATTTTTTAATAAATTTTTATATTTTAAGTAGATAGTTGTATCATATAAAATGTGATCCCATCAATTCTTTTAGTTCAGGTTTTTTACATGTACGTTATGACTTGAAATATTATAGCTATGTTTGTAATTTTTGCAAAAAAAAAATGAATTATACCTATCCAAAATTCAAACTTTAAATATTATTAATTAGGAACTTAAATTATTTTAATATGAAGTGAATGCGAAAATTCCATGACTCTATAATATGTTTGTGAAATACCTAAATGAACGCTTTAACAAAAAGACACTTAAATCAGTAGGTACATACATATTATTATTGCTTCTAAAGTCAAGGACAAACATAAAATATTTAAAGAAAAGACAAGATACCTATTAAGTATATAATTAATTTATTTCTTTTAACTAGACATACATTTACGGTGGGTGGAGTATAACAAAGTTGTATCCAACGGAGTATGTGAAAGTACGTGACGGGACTGACCGTGTGAATTGTGGGATTCAATTGACGTAGGTATTCTGAGTATCCAACTGCGCAAGCACAAAAACCTGTATTTAAAGCTTAAAAATAGCAAAAACTTTAAAAAGCTTCTAAGAACTTTTAAAGGTTATTTACAGTCACGGGATTTTTTTACGATTTACTTTAAAGTTTAAACACTTAGCAAATTTTTTGTTTTAATATTTTGTAAACAAAACGTAAAACCTGTTCTTAGTGAGTGATGTCTCACTTCTTGATAATAACAAGCAACATACATATATTTTGAATTTTCTAAGATTATTTTTCGTATCAAGAGGATATGCATTTAATCAGTTAACTGATGCTAACTAAGGGCGGAAGACCCAATCCAGTACAATACAGTATAAAGTCCGAACGGAAATGATAACAACTTAAAAGATATTTTTTATTAAATAAAACAATATTGTATAATTTCTATTAAAACTATACCTATACGTGCGCGTCTTTACATCCATTTTTTATATAAAATTCCGATGTGGCGTGTGTTTGTAATTATTCTAGTTCATAACAACTTGACCAATTTTAATGTGTACCTACCTATATTTTTTTATTTAACAACCAATCGAGATCTGTGTCCAAACAAGGTCGGCCTACTAGGTTTGCTAGAATAATTATAAAAATAGTATCGGACATAAAAAAAATAACGGATATGTGATTCCGAATAACTTCTATTCTTTATTTATCTTATAATATTAATTGAGAAATTCTTGTATATAAATTTATTTATTGTATATCGAAAACGACTATAACGATTTGTATCAAATTTTTGTATTTAGATAAGGTTTGGCTTTTTAAATTTTAGATAAATAGAAATATATAAATATTTCTGAAAAAAACCAATTATTTACAAAAAAACATTTTTTATAACTATATTATATAATATTTATAATATTGTCACCATGAGAGCATAGAGATAACGGCTCTAGATTTAATAATGTCATATCATAGCAGCATCTCGTAAATTTTGTGGTTTTCTTGCATTTGTGTCAATGAATGATAACCTAGTGGACTAACGCCTGTAGTGAATGCGCAAGCGATCCTGCACACCCCATTGCACTGCGGCGACGGGTTCCGCTGTGGGTTTTAGTGAGTAGGAGTCTCACAGTACCCTACCCATTGACGGCCGGTAGGGTCCCCATGATGGGTTTCCCCAGCGAAAACAAAAAAAAAAAAAAGTGGACTAACGCCTATCGGACTATCTTTAAGTAATAATATTATCTATTTTATTATATATACAAATATTATGAAGTCCCCGATACCGTATGCCTTATTTTTGTACTTTATTGGATATAATTGCTTTCATGTTTAATTTTTATGACAAATTAATCTTCAACGGATTATTTGAATTATATAATATTAATTCTCATAAAAATAAAGCATTTCACCATCATAAATGCTTCATAGGGATAAAATTTTAGTTTTATAGTTTAAAACACAATAAAAAATTGAAATAAATTACGACCTGCATGTTAGATACCTAGTACATGATAAGCCAGATATCCAGTATATAATATGTATTTAGTATACTCATGTGCCAGCTTTTACTCACCGATAGTGTAGTAATCAGAAGCAAACTGAATGAAACTAACTGTAAAGTTAATATAACTTACGCGAACAAGTCAATAGAATGAACTATTTGTAAGGCACTTGTATCAGTAATAGACATCGAAAGATGGCTACTAAAAGCAGTATTAAATATGCAGAGATCAGTTAACAGAACAAAAGATAAAGGTCGAGATGTAATCATAAACTTGCAATAATAATCATAAGTAAATGTTATACAGTACACTTGGCTGTTCAGAACACAATGTTAGTACCTATAACGAAATATAGAAACGTGATTAGAAATATTATTTAATCACGATAATTTCAGAGATTAAACTTTGCATATAAAAATCAATGAAAAGCTGTCTGTGAAATAGAGTGTAAGTACTTTTTGACGTTTAGTAAAGACTTATCAGAGATGAGATACTTTCCCGCAGTTAAAAGTATCCTATATGTTGTCCATAATCAGCTATCATCATACCAAATTTTATCAAAACCTGTCAAGCGGTTTTCTCGTGATGCGTTGCCAGACAGACAAACAAAAATTCTAATAACTATAGATTCGGTCTCTGTATCTATAATAATGACTATTTTAATAAGATTTTCTAAAAAAATATTTAAAGTATGGATTCGACTCAGAATTTTATTATATGTATATACATATTCATTTATATAATTGTATAAATGAAAACGGACTCAAGCGGTATGTGCATGTAGAAAGACGACAATATAATGGCTAGAAATATAAAATTGTGTGTAGTACGCGAGTATAGGGAGTCCACCAAGTAATGGTAAAAAATAAAGTATTTAATTGTTTTGTTTTATGTAGACTACGATGGAAGATCCGAAAGAGATCATAACTCTTGGTATTCTTACGAAAATATCAATATTATGTATGTTAAACGAATTTTATTGCTTTTACCTTAAATTTTCTATGTAGCGATAGGCTGATGTAACTATTGTTCTTAAAACTAGCGCATTTTTACTTTTAATTTAATAAAATGAGAAGGACATATGTCGAACATATAGAGCTAAGATCAACGACCTCTAAATTATTTCTAAGCTAATCACAATCTAACTTTTTAAGGTCAAGGAACATACCAAAATCAAAAATAATGTAAGCAATTAATTCAGTTTAGCTATATGTAATTCATGCTAACGGTCACGTAGCTTAATACGACGGGCTGTATGATCACGGCTGAAGTCACCGGTAGTGATAACCTTAGAGCTTATCTCTTATTTCGTATTAAAACGACCTCGTTTGAATTACGACATGGGAATATGTCTCATATTATAAATCAAATTATAATTAAAATGCAATGCCCTCTCGACATATACACGTGACCAAAAACGTGTTGACATAAAATGAACATATCCGGTTTAAAATTATACAACGAAGCAAAGAATTGATAAAAATTGTCATTGAGAATATCATCCTCTTCTCATATCACGTTATTGTATTTACGAGTCCATAATTTTTGTAAACAGTTATTATTATAGGTATTATTTTATTTTATTTATTAGATCACCAAAAAAGTACACACTAATCACATTATAACATACATGGAAAATAAAACATATAGAGTAGTACCTTAATTATAGGTGATAACAATAAAATAGTGCATGTAAAGGCAAAACAAGGTTTAGAATATCAAAAAAGTAACATAAAGATTCACAATATTACAGCTTACAAATAAAAATTAGTTTATAAAAATAATAACAGCTAAATATATTATTAACAGGTTAAGAAAGATCTAAATGAAATATATATACTCACATACACACATATACATATACATACATATTCACATGTATCTACATAAGCGATTATTTAAATATATATATATATATATATATATATATATATATATATATATATATATATATATAATATATGATATATAATTTATTAATTTAATAGTTATTAAACTAGATGAAAAGAAGGAATTAAATTAAATATATAGAGATACTATAAACTAGAACAGGCTTCTTTAGTAATAAAGTCAAAATTTTGGCGTTAAACAGCAAAAGGCACCTAGTAAGTAGGTAAGTCACTACTCTAGAAATATTCTTGAAATCTATTTAACCAATTAATACATGCCATAATTTATTTATTTTTAAGAATGTATTGATTTAACATTGACCTTAAAAATCTAAAAACTACGACGTAAGTACCTGAGTACTTCCGTCGTATTTTTCTGGACTTTTAATGTGACAACTAAAAAAGCGCAAATTAAGAAACTTTGTTTACAAATACTTCGGTATGACGTCATTATAACGGCAACAAACCAAAGCTTTTTTACAATACTTAATAATTGAATATGTTAAACATATAATAAACTTATTTTATTAGGAATTTCAATAGAATATGCTTGCACTATATTTTATTAGGAAAATAATAATTTGTAACACAATTTAAAGGCTCGTTAAAGAGGTTTTTAATTTTTTTTGTTCTATTTTCTATTCGCGGATTTCGGTACATTCGAAACGTCGGGAACCAAATATCAAAATCAATCCGCGAAATAATCCGAAAAGATAGTTTTATGCGCGTGATAATGACGTTGAAATATTTAGATTAGTTATCACAAATATTCTTTACAAAAAGGAAAAAAATAAGGGGTCGCCCCTAAGAAATGTGTTTCGCATTATGTTTTTGGTCTTTCGCAAAATCGTGCATAAACCAACGAATAAAAACATCTAACAAGATAAAATAAAAACTTACACTAAGTAGGGATTTTAAAACAGTGTTAATAAGGTACTATTTTATTGGTCAACATGTAGGTAAATATACTGCATAGTGGTTGGTACCATACTCTCGGTATATTAGATATCTTGGCGCTACCAAAGCTTTAATCTTCTGAAAATAATTTCCCCTGAAACTTTCAACTTATATGTATTTTCTGTTATTGCAATTTATCTTCATTGATTAATTGTTCTTGAATATAACAGATATTTGTTTGAACTTGTATCTATGTTAATGGCCGAAGTGTTTATAAAAATCACGTGCAGCAATCGTGAGTTTGTAAGTAACACGAGTCTTATGATACGATACCTTATAACTATATATAGCAGTAATTTAATTTGTTTTTTATAGGCTATGAAGTATTTTGAACTTTTCACCTGTTCTAGTTTCGCTCTGGACCTAGGTCATTTTTAGCTGTAACATGAAAATACTATCCTGTCATCCTGTTTTATTTTTTGACTATCTAACTTTTGGTGAAAATGTCAATTCGCTGCTCTATCGCTTTGTGATAATAGGAACTTAATGCACTTTCGCGACACATTATAAATAATTTTATATTATACTAGCGACTCACCCTCGCTTCGCTCGGGTTCGTCCTAACCTTGCTTCCCTATACAAAGTTTCATCCCCATTTTCACCCCCTTAAGGGATGATTTCCGGAATAAAAAGTATCCTATATCTCAAACTATCTTCTTATCAAATTTCATCTAAATCGGTTCAGTAGATCCAGAGATTACCCCTTACAACGTCACAAACTCACGAACTTTACCTTTTTATAACATTAGTATAGATATATAAAGATGATCTATTTTATTATAAATAAAAACATCTCATTATAAGCAAACAATAAAGTAAATTTTGATGTATATTTATATAAAAGTTCGTCATAAATATATAAAAGGAATTGTTTTTCAGCAATTTACACTTAAGTGTTCATGTTTTTGTTTTTAACGCCTTATTCTATTTGGGTATTAAAATTAGAAATAAGGTAATCTATACATATAATAAAATTGTAACTAAGCCGAATCTGTACATTAAATATTTCTTAGAAAATTTAATTGAAATAGACATTATTATCAATACAGAGTCCGAATCTATAGTTTTTAAAATTTTTGTCTGTCTGTCAGTTACCGCATCACGAGAAAACCGCTGGACAGATTTTGATGAAATTTGGTATGATGATAGCTGGTTATCCGGGTCTCAATATATAGGATACTTTTTATCACGGGCAAAATATCTCATTTCAGAGAAAAAATACAAAAACTGCATGGTAAGATTATACTAATATGTAAAACCTAAGAATTTGACCTTTGGTCATATCAATGCAGGCGGAGCCGCGGGCAATACTAGTCGGTAATATTAATGTTTAAAGGTCTTAATATTTTAAATGACATGCTATCAATGGAATGCCAATCAAAAAATCTAAATCGCAAGATATGAAAAATAGAACCAACTGGCTTAGACAAGACAGAATTCTGCAATCGTTGATAATAAAAAAAATATTTAATAATAATATTACGATACTTCCATTTGTACAATTTAGATTTCTATATAACAACGATTGTAGAAGAGTCCTAAGTATAGCTTAATTCATTCGTATTCCAGTTAAAGTATTATGTTTTAACATATTTACGTCATTTGTTAGTTTCAAAGCAAAACAAATTATTTACATATCCACAATATCCATTTAATCGACAAACGCTAAAAGTATTTTGGTAAAATCAATCACTTTTTTTATGGTACTCAGTGATAAACGAGCAGATAGCACACTTAATGGAAAGCCGTACCTGTCACCCATAATTCTTATACGGTTCATGCACTTAGGTTTTATGTAACAAAAATGCAGATCCGTAGATGCGTTGTCACTGCGAGGACTAAGATGATATGCCACTTGCCTGTAATTGCGCTGGCTACCTTATCCTTCAAACCGGAACACAACAACGCGATCATTGTTGCTTGGCGGAAGAATTAGATAAGCGGGTGGTACCCATCCGGTCTGTTCAGACTTGACAGAACCCTACCACGGGTAAACTCACTCACGTCACTTATATGAGTTGTTCCACTATCCATTTTTGGCTCTACAATTAAATCAGCTTCATACTATCAAATTATAATGTCATCCAGATTTAATACTTAAACTTAAGAAGTATTAAACTATATACAGACAAATAGTATCTATAAATGCACGTTGGATGCATTGAAGCTTTGTAAGACGGAAGTTTACATAATGTATATTGTTGTATATATAAAATTATATTTTTATTAATGTTTAATATCAGCATTGTTGCCGTTACGTAATATTTTTATAAAAAATATGGTGTTGGAGTCAGAATACAGGATTTTAGGAACTCGTTATGCTTTAATATCTTACGTTATTACGAACGTATACAAAATTGATAATCAATAAAATATTTACATATACAAAATATAAAACAGTGCAGGTAATTGGCAAAGGATAAAGTAGTATTAAAAAACCAGTTATTATTTGTAGATGAAAGGTTAGTATAATACAATGTAATTTTAAAATACTATTCTGCTAATGATTAGTTAGTCTGATAGTTTATTATAAAGTTGTAATTTTGGAACTAACTTCCATTAAATTCTAAAATTATGGTGTACAATAAAGTATAATATATATATATATATATATATATATATATATATATATATATATATAAACAAATAAATTCTTATACAAGATACTAGTATAGTCTTTGTACAAGATAACTTTCGTTAAAAATATTTTTAACGATAATTCTATGGTTTAATAGGCAAGCTTTTGTAACAAAATGTAAATTATAGAATTCCATCCCTGGTGGGGATCGAACCCACGACCTTTGGATTAGAAGTCCAACGCGCTATCCTCTGCGCCACAGGGACTATATATAAATCTATTCGAATTTATCAAGACATAAGGGTGATGTCATACAGTAAACTGTGAACATTTATCTTTGTTAAAGTAAAGATTAAATAAATTTGAAATATATTTCCATAAATCGAAACATTATATGAATGTATCTGTATGTTTTTTTAACTATGTTAAATTGTTGAACATCCATTATTATGTTTGTACCAATTCGGATTTCACGGACCTAAAAGACCCCGGTCCTTCGGAAGACTTGCGTGGGGATACAGGTCCAAGTTTAATGTTGAACCCTTTAAGAGATGCAAGTTTGTTTCATATGACACATCAGCCGGGATCCATCTATGAGTAACTCATAGGGAATTGCCCAAAGGTGGCCTCGGGATAATGCGTAGGGACTATCGAAAATATACAAAACTAAGTACGGTTATGGAATGGAATTTGGATGAACGAATCTCTCTTTTTTTTTTCTTTTCGTTTGAAAGTCTTGGCTTTGCCGGTATTCTCAGATAAGCCAAGTGTTAGTGGGATAGTTTTCATGGATGATGGTATGGTAATTAAGTATCTAAAGTAACACTGTGTCTTTGAGGTATGTGTTGTGCCTAGCTTCCCCAAATCTTACAAAAAGAAATGGTGGTAAATACGTTACTTCGTGAGTCGTGACATTTCTACATGCGTCAGCACGAAAAATATACATACTTCAATTTGCAATAGCTGCAGGCCCGGTGAGAACAATAAACAGTAGTGGTAAGGCTTATAGGTTTGAATTGTTTTATCTAAAATCATATTATTTGTACCGAGTTAGAAAAATATGTATAAAAATGTAATAAAGTTATTGTTCCAATACTTCATTTAAATTCATAGAATTGTAAATAAATGCAACGTTTATAGATATATTTGACTTATACTGTTTCTTTTGATACTAATTCTAAAAATAGTTAACCAATTTCAGTAATTAGTAAATTTGTAAGAGGAAATGTTTCGTCTTGCTAAGGTTGGAAAATGTAATGGGATAATTTTTGTGATTAAAATAGATAATTTTATACTGTGTTTCTTGTTATGTTTATAATAATAATCAGTGTGTACTATTGTTTGACATGCACCAGTAATATATTGTATTGTTTCAGGAGAGCTGTTGCATTTTCTGTATGAGAGTGTTTTGCATTAGGGTTTTTATTACATGTTTTTGGTAATTTCGGGTCTCTATTGTTTGATCCTGTATGGATATTATAAATCCCTCGGTTTTCGAGAAAACCTCTCCACGCCTCAACCATGCGCTTGTTGTCAACATTAGATTGGCACAAGTCATGGTAATGTCTACTATGCACAGATTTCCGAGTCTTTTTGAATTTGGTATGTAAGACGTTCACAAGTCGATATGCATAGAGACGAGATGCGTATGGTTTAATATGAATAATATTCTGCCTATTATTTTATATCTGACATCATTAATCTGATCTACCAATGGATCCAGGTGGTGGATAGTGGATTTTTTATGGCTTCTAGTAAATCCTTTAAGTTTTGGCTTATTAGCTTGTTTTGACAAGTCCAATACGTAATAATTAGATTTAAGAGACTGATTCCTGCGTCATTGACATAAACGTACTTTTTCATTTCTTAGTAAAACGTAATAGTTTCATATATAAAATGTCATATCAGAAATATAAAAATATTTCGTAATACGTAATATTATAGTATTACTTTATAAAATATTAATTATCGCGCATAAATTAGCAGTTATGTATAGAATTTGCTAAAATAATTGGCGTCTATCTAAAATTGCTTTGATAATTGAACTTAATTAGCTTTCTTATCTCATATTCGTTAAAATTGCACAACTAAATATGATAAAATAATGTTTTTAAAAATATACAGACGGACTAAAATGCATTAAAATGTAAGAAATAACAGTACGGACTTTGTTGTAGTTGTTGTTCGTCCAATACATTATTTTGTATATATTTTATCATATTTTTCTACACATTGCCAGCAAACAAAATAAAAAAAAAACCATTTCGATAAGAATACCAACCTTTATTTGAATTATAAATACTTTTCATGGCTTCTACAATATCTTTACAAAAGAGGGTCAAAAATTTACTTCTTCTATTTCTAAATAAGCCAATCTCAGAAATATAACTATGTGTGAGTGAGGTAGATACTTATGATGTTAATACATACATATATTGAAGCAGATTTCATATAAGTGTAGTTTATAACTTCAACAATAACAAAACTCTTGATACTGACATAAGCCTGACGAGCTATCAAAGCATGTTAGTTGACTTTGAGCAAAACTCAGCATATGAACGTCCCTCTGAAAATGGTTCATATGTAGTGAATCTCTATTAAAACATAATAAAAGTTAAAAACTAAAACGTCCAAATTTAAATCTTTTCGACAGTAACGACGACGTAACAATACGAAGGCAAAAAATAATATAAGATATCTCCAGAAATTGAAATAATAAATTAATTTGGAACATGTATTGTGTACAAGACAGTGGTAGCCCAGTAGTAACGCGTTCACTTGGAAATCCGAGTGAAGCGGGTTCAAATGCCGGGTCTCGCACGTCTGATATTTTCATGTGCGAATCATTTCCATCATGATTACCACTTGTCTTAACGGTAAAGGAAAACATCGTGATGAAACCTGCCTGTTTGAGAGAACCTAGCAAGTTTTCAAAGACATGTGAAGTCCGCCAACCCGCACTTGGCCAGCGTGGTGGACTATGGCCTGATCCCCGTCGTGCTGAAGGGAGGGCCGTGCCCAGCAGTGGGACGTTAAAAAAGGCTGAATACATAAATTAATTTAATAGTAAGTTTAGTATGTAGTTAATTTAGACTTAGACTTGTGGCGCACAATGAGCCTGGTACATATGAGTAGAAAACACTTAAGCGAACAAAAATACAAAAGATATAGTGTTCCATATTATTATTTTATCCATACTCACCAGTTACATTGTGTACCGCCCGCTACTTCAAAAAAAAACTAAAATGGCGACGGCTAATAATAGCTTTCGTAAAAAATGTTCGAGCCCTTTAATATGAACCAGTTTAAAATACTCGATTAAAAATCCAATACACCGTTAAATGCTAATTGTGACATTTGAGCATTCAATTTTGATATATTAATATATTATGCAAATGATATAAGCAAACTAAAAAACGTTACTCTTAGCAAAAAGTTCGAACGTAATCAAAATCTTTTACTACAAGGAATGTGATACCTAATATTTGTCTCATAAAACTAGTAATAACTAAAAGAATTAATTCATCTATACTAATATTATAAAGAGATAAAGTTTGTGAATTGTGAGTTTGTGACGTTGTAGGGGGTAATCTCTGGATCTACCGAACCGATTTAGATGGAAGTTGGTAAGAAGATAGTTTGAGACCCTGGGAAGGACATAGGATATCCCCGAAATCATCTATTAATAGGTTGAAAATGGGGATGAAAGTTTGTATTGGGAAGCAAGCTACGAATGAACCCGAGCGAAGCGAGGGTGAGTCGCTAGTTTTTTAATAAATGTAGGCTTATAATCTTAAGCTTCACCGTTTGAATATTATAATTGGTAGATTTTGACAAATGTTCTAAAAAGGCTGGAGGAGTCCTCTTTAAAACATATTTATAGGTGGAAACTTTGCTGGTGTGTGGACTTTTTAGTTTTTAATTATTTTTAAGAATTATGTCACTGTTTGTTTCCCAAAAATTAATAAATAAATAAATAAAAGAGCTAGTTAAAAATAAAGATTAGGTTGTAGTTAAGTTTTAAGAAGAATATATTGAAATACAAAAGGAAAGTGTAGAACTGAGGTAGATCTTATTTGTCCTACAAGGCAATATAACATTATATATAACTAGCAGATTCCGCGCTAAAACTACAAAAAAACCAAAAGGATGGTTTCATACAAACTTTCATCTCCTATTTTACCCCTTTATGCGATGAATTTCGAAAAATGCTGAAACACGTATGTATTCAATTATATTGAAGTGCATTAATATCAATTTTCAAGTAATTCTGATCATAGATAATTTTTTGGCCTGTATTATAACGTGTTTTCCCGTGGGAATAAGATAATCTCCCATGGTAAAAAGTACCCTAAGTCTCTCTCCAGCCATCCAACAATCTCCACACAAATAATCACGCCAACCCATTACTCCGTTTTGCTGTGAAAGAAAGACAAACAAACAAATAAACACACTTTCACATTTATAATATTAAGTATGGATTTTACTAACAAACAACTTAAATTTCTTTAATCCACTATAATTTATACAAAATGGAAGTATTATTATATAATAAAATCACGTGGGGGAGTAGTCAGAATAGAGAGCCAAGTGCTACGATCTCTACATACCTATCTCTTTTGCTACGTCCATTCTTATGTGATTTTTTTATAGTATTATATGATTGGCGAAATTTGATGTCGGTGCAAATTAAGAAAATAACATTTATAATTATAAAAATAAATAAATATGTTGGGACATTAACACACAGCACCAGTTCCATAGTATGCTATGAGGCCTGTGTTATGGATACTAGATAGTTGATATACTACATATATAACTTAAAATAAATACATATAATAAATATAAACACCCATGATTGGAGTACAAACATTCGTACTCAACACACAAATGAATGCCCCCAGTGGGACTCGAACCCGCGACCGCTGGCACAGCAAGTAGGGTCACTACAAACTGAGTCAAACGTGTCGTCAAAATAATAATAAAATCTAAAAATTGAACTTAATAATATGCTTAATTTTAGGAGTTTTTTTAGCAGGCACAGCTTTTTTAAAGTTTTTGATATGACATGACTAAAGTAGGAAAAAGTGACGCTTCGAGAATTGAAGAAAGAATATCCAAAAACAAGAACTTTTATCATTTATCAAATTATCGGTTAGTGTAAACGGATTTACCTCATATTTAAAAATAAAAATACTCCCTTGGTCTTTTCAATTTATTTTTCTATTTCTGTAAGTTATATTGAATTCCTTGTTTAAACTAAAATGAAAATGTATTTAAATACAGATAATATTATAATTTATCATCATAACAATGTTGATTTAGTAACAATAAAATTATTATATTTATAAATATTTCTGGCTTTTGATAACCTTTATGTAAAAACAACTGTCAGGACGTAGTCCGAGCGGGCATATCTGCTAAGACCAAAGGCCTATCTACTGCATGTCATTGTACACTAAAATATCTCCTGCGCAGATGGCTAATCTCAATGAGATTGGTCGCCGTAGCCGATCAGACAGACAGAGGTGGGTCGGTCAGGAGGATATTATTATTATATTATTAACTACCATTGCCAACGGCTCCGCCCGCGTTCAGATGACCTAAAACCAAATTCTTAGGTTTTACATATTAGTATACTCTTACATTGCAGTTTTTGTATTTTTTCTCAGAAATGAGATATTTTACTGCGGTAAAAAGTATCCTGTATGTTGACTCGGATAACCAGCTATCATCATACAAAATATCCTCAAAATCCCTCCAGTGGTGTTTCCGTGATGCGGTAAGACAAGCAGACAAACAGACAGACAGACAAAAAATCTAAAAACTATAGATTCGGCCTCTGTGTCGATAATAATGTCTATTTCAATAAGATTTTCCAAAAAATATTTAATGTACAGATTCGACTTAGTTAGTATTTTATTATATGTAGGTATAGATGAATTGTGAATTTATGCTAATATTTGTTACACACACACGCAAGCATCCACACATCCATACACACACATAAATACACATCATAATATTGCTTTTTTTATCCTAGTATGTTTTTGCATGTAATTCTATTGTTTATTTTTTTTTATTTATCGTTAAATTGTACGGGAGAGCATTGGCCTCTGACATACCAGTTTTCTTGCTTAGGATGCCATTACAACTGAGTGTTATGATATGGTTTTTTAAATAAAGACGATTAATATTATATTTTTTTTTCGTTTGAAAATCTCGGCTTTGCCGGTATTCTCAGCTAACACGGGCCATAGCCAAGTGTTAGTGGGATAGTTTTTGTTGTATGGTAATTAAGTATCTAAAGTAATACTGTGTCGTTGAGGTATGTGTTGTGGCAGACGTGGCGCTTGGACATGACTTTGTATAATGTCAAACGATGTGGGGATACTACTGCCCATATCATTATCCGTTTGTAGAAATTTACGAACAATTCTACATGTGTTTAATATAACGGCTTTTTGTAGATTAAAATATGTATATAAAGGAAGGTTCAGTATTTTAAGAGATTGAAATAATTGTTTTGGAATTACACCAGTAGTTGAGAGTACGATTGGAACTATGGTAACGGTTTTAAGATGCCACATTCTTCTTATTTCGTCTTTTAACTCAATGTATTTGGTTAACTTTTCAGCTATCGCGTTCTGTAAATTGTGGGTATTTGGTATAGCTATGTCAATGATAAAAGCCGATTGACTGCGTTTATCATGAAGAGTTATATCCGGTCTATTATAGTGGATTGTCTTGTCAGTTAATATAGCACGGTTAAAATAGAGACGATAATTTGAGTTTTCTATAACTGTTTCTGGTATTATTTGTAATATGGTACAGTTTTGTTCATTGTAATTTTACGCATTTGGGCTATTTGTTGATGGATGATATTAGCAACCTGGTCATGTCTGTGCTTATAATCAGTCTGTACTATTGTTCGGCATGCACCAGTAATATGTTGTATTGTTTCAGGAGAGCTGTTACATTTTCTACATAAGTCTGTGTTTTGCATTAGGGTTTTCATTATATGTTTTTGGTAATTCCGAGTCTCTATTGTTTGATCTTGTATGGATATCATAAATCCCTCGGTTTCCGGGAAAAGCTCGCCACGCCTCAACCATGCGTTTGATGCAACCTTGTCAACATTAGATTGACACAAGTCATGGCGATGTCTTCCGTGCAGAGATTTCCGAGACCATTCATCTATTTTAAATTGATTAGATACTTGATTCTCACTTTTCTGGGTGTTTTTATCTTGTAAATTCAAAGGTGTTAATTTCTTGTCAATATTTACTATTGTTTCATGTAGAGTAGATTGTACCGATCTTTGATGAAAATATGTCCGAAGTATAGTAATCTGTTTATTATGCAAGTTAGACACATCTATGAGACCTCTACCTCCTTCAGCGCGGGGTAATGTTTGACGCTGAACACACGCTCGAGGGTGGTGTTTTCTACACTTCGTCATGCTAGTGTTTATTATGCGTTGGATATTTTTAAGTTCGGCTTTTGACCACTTGATGATACCAAAAGAGTATGTAAGGATAGGTATGGCGTAAGTGTTTATTGCTTTGATGAGATTACGAGAATATAACTGTGATCGCAGTAAAATATTTAATCTATGCTTAAAGTTTTGAATTGGTTTAGCTTTAACTTCTTTAGATTTTATTTCGTTTGACTGATTGTAACCCAAGTATTTGTAAACTTCGTCCTGTTGTAATGAATGTATCAGCTGACCGTTTTCTAATAGATAATTAAGCTCTTGGTTTTGTCTGGTGTTGAGTGAATTAATTCTACATTTATCTATTCCAAATGTCATATGAATGTCTTTAGAAAAACATTCGGTTATCTTAGCTAATTTATGTAGGTCATCTAGTGATGATGCATACAGCTTAATATCGTCCATATACATTAAGTGATTTAAGTGATACGTAATTAGCTGGTTTGATTCATTATTGGTATATTTTAAAGGGTAACCCACATTACTATTGTTAAGTAAGCTTGATAATGGATTCAATGCCAGACAAAACCACAGAGGACTAAGAGAGTCTCCTTGGAATATTCCTTTTTTGATTTTAATGGAAGGAGTGTCTATTATCCCTATAGAAGTCTTCAGTCGTAGTTTTGTGGACCATTTTTGTATTATAGACTGTAGAAAATTTATCAAGCGTGGGTGAACTTTGTATATCTCTAAAACTTTAAGTAACCAGGAATGAGGAACTGAATCAAAGGCTTTTTTATAATCAATGTACATAGTATATAACTCACTTTTATTTCTATTTGCTTTCTTTAATGTAATAGTATCAATTATTAATTGTTCTTTACAACCTTGAGTAAACCTTCTACAGCCTTTTTGCTGTTCAGCTAATATACTATTGGAGTCAATATGCGTATATATCACTTCAGTAATACAAGAACTAAGGATTTTATATATTGCCTGTAAACAAGTTATAGGCCTATAGTTTGCTGGATTTAAAGGTTCTGAATTATTTTTTGGTAGCATATACGTGATTCCATGCATAATATATTGAGGTACTGTATGAGGATTTTGGATGAATTTATTTATATGATTGTAGAGATGTGGATGAATACATGTAAATGTTTTGTACCAAAAGTTGTGGATGTTGTCTGAACCTGGAGATTTCCAGTTATGTAGTTTTCTAATAACTTTATTAAACATTTCTATAGGGATAGATTCAAATTCCATTTGCGTAATATCGTTGTGGTGGTTTATTTCGATTTTAATCCATTCTGCCTTATCGTTATGCTCTGTTGACGTTTCCCATAAATCCGCCCAATAATTTCGAAGCTCTTCCGGCGATGGTATATTTTGTGGAGTTGATGCTGTGTGATTAGAACTGATCGTACTTATACTGCGATAAAATGTTTTTTCATTATGACTAAACTGTTTATTCCGTGTTTTTCTTAGTGAACATGCTTTATACCTACGTAACCTAGAGGCAGTGAGTGCCAGTTTCTGTTTAAGTGTATCGAGAAAATGGATAGGTTCTGTGTTTTGGCCTTCATGTGTTGAATGTGTCTTATATTGATTCTGTATTTGTTGGATTTGGTATGCTAGTTTTTCACTTTTATTCCCATTTATATACTGTGTCATTTTTCCTATTTTTACTCTTAAATTATCTATTTTCTTTTCTAATCTTACCTGCCACTTAGCTTTTTTTTCGGGTTGTACTTTATTATTTTGGTGTAAAATGGAACCATTTAATTTTGCTGCTGTCCAGGCTGCAGAGTAGATGATATTCTGCAATGTACTGAAATCTATATTTGAATCTATGTATTTTGGTAAAGTGATAGTATTTATATAGTGTAATATCGCACAGAATTTTTTCGATAACTTTTGTTTGGGAATATATGTTCTGCAAGTGGGATCAGTTTTAATATTATAGTGTAAGGTTTCTTGAAAGAGATTTTCTATTTCTTGATTAACTTCCAAACTAATGTCTTCTGGTTGTCTATTATCTAGAACTGAAGTTTGGGGTAAGTTTTGTGTGTGAAATGTTGATGGAACCGTTGTATTTATATCTTGAGGGATACCTTTATCAATTACTGTATTTACTGATGTGTTTGCAGCCGGAGAAGAGGGTGGGATTTGTTTTTGAGTATTGCTTGATTCGTTACTATGCCTTATGCTGTCATATTGTTTATCTTCATATTTATAATTGTTTTGTATATCTTTTCTTATTTGCAGTAGTTTTTGAGATGATAATAGCTTGTTATTTACTATTGATCTTCTTTGATCTGATAGTCTTTGGGCCGACATATTCGAGTATTCAGGATGGATTTGTATGAATTTTGAATGGAGCTTCTGTCTGTAGGCTGTCATATTATTTTCTAACTCTGTAACTATATAGTAACATCTTATTAGACTTTCATTTAACTCATTAGACCATCTCATTCTACTTGTTGGTAAAGGAGCATTTGAATTATTACTATGGTTTTGAGTGAGATTGTAAGCAACTCGTAGTTCTACTGATATTTCGTTTTTAATACTTTGTAACCTGTCTTCACTGATTAATTTATTTAGAATTATCCGACGTTTTTGATCAGCTACCCTTTGTTCAGAAACATGTGATAAATGTGGGAAGGTATTAATAAAATGTTGGTGAAGTGTTCTTCTGTAGGGAATAGAGTTTGTTTCTAGCTTCGTTATACGGTAATAGGACTTGATAATGGCTTCATTTAATTCATTATTCCATCTCATACGAGTCCTTTTAGTTGTCGATATAGTGGGCACAGGTGTACTGACATAGCTAGTCTTCTGTGCAACACTATACGATATATCAGTGTTTGAAGATGATGACGGAGAGGGAGGTATTTTTAAAGGATGAGTTGATGAACTGGGTGATTGGGATAGACTATGTGTTGATGTTAATTCGAATGAAGGATTGTGATCAAGATGAACTTCGGCTGTAACAAATTCTTCGACAGGAGCCCGCCTGGTCAACTCCTTGTCGCCGATGGTATTATTATAATTATTATTAAGCGAGATTTGAATTCGAGAAATATTTAGTTTCTCCACACACTAGACAGATAGATACGTTTCGCCATATCCCTCGCTCTGTATTTCGATTCTATTGTTTTCTTTTTATTACAGCGGGCAATATTTTAAGATATGAATATCTAATAGGTAAATATGTATTTTACGTATCAAAATATATTAGATTTCCTATGCATCGGCTGGCACCGACTTCGAAAATATCTGATTAGGTATCTATTCTAAATGAAAACCCCCGTTTAGTTATTTTTTACATTTTAGTGCCTGGAAGTCGGTTTTTTTAAGTTTTTAACATTCGCATTTAGTACATTCTTCTTACTAAATTAAATTATTTCACGCATCATCACTATAATTCCCACATCCTTATGATAAAAATAAAAAACTAATTATTTATAATCACTTTTAAATGTTTAACTCTATAGTAATCACGTTTAGAACTTGACGTTACAGCCGGATGTACGATTCAGTAAGGTCAATAGGTATATTGTGACGCTCATTCTCAAATAACCTATTAATTAAAACCAAACTTTCGCTCTTAGCTCGTGTATTCTTCCGAAAACTATGATAATATACGTCATATAGTAAATTGGTTTCAATTTGAATTCTTTCGCTTCGCTCGGGTATTTGTCTAACCGTGACTTAGAGAAGACGTCACTCTATTCGTCATTCGATTCCGTGATATAACGACTAAAGTCATTTCTACATAATTTAAAAAAAAAACTGCAACCATTGTAGAATGATACTTTGTCTAAGCTCCGTAGGGTTTTTATTAGTTTTACTATAAATCTTCTTCGTGTTTGCTTCATTCCACATGATATTGGCAAAGTGATCTGTGCTCAACTGGCAAGTTTTGAAACCGT
Organism: Brenthis hecate; assembly: GCA_951806755.1. NCBI lineage: Eukaryota > Metazoa > Arthropoda > Insecta > Lepidoptera > Nymphalidae > Brenthis > Brenthis hecate. The sequence continues at coordinate 3,263,470 of OX638267.1, read as the reverse complement.
TAACAAGAAAATTGAAATGAATTGAATCCTTTTACTATTAACATCAAGAGTATATTGCATAAACTTGATATGTAATTTGAATGAAAAGCTCCAGTCCATACAATCTCTGTCTGAAAAAAAATAATCGATCTATTTCTCCACTACATCATGAAACGAGAACATGCAAACACATTTTCTCGTTTATAATTTAATAAAAGATTGTCTTTACAAACGTTATTTATGTTATGTTATCAATGTTTATTAATTACGTTATCTTACCTTATTATAATGTAGTACATAATATATTATATTATATAAATATATATTGTAGCATATAAATTGACATGAACTCGTATTATGGCTACACATAACATATTTATGCTTGAGTAAAAAAATTATTTTTTGTGGTAAAACGCATTTACAAGTCGATAGTTTCTCGGACGATTTGAAGTTATATATTAAAGGCCTTTTAAAATAACTATATCACAAGAGACTTTTGCACCCGAAAAGAGGAATATGGAATCGAAAGAATATAAAAAAGTTGGGTAATGTAAACTGTACACTACGGCCGCAAATTCTAGTCCCGGGTCGAGCTAAGTTTCGTTATTGTGTCTATCAAAAATCTGAAGGCAATATTTGCTGTCGAATTTTGTTTTCAGTAAGACATTTTATCGCTCTGTCATATATAAATGAGGCCTGCGCAGTTTACACAGCTCTATAATTTCATGTTCTTCTGGCATTCACATCTTCCAAGTAGGTGAAAAACTACTGTTTTATCTTTGCCTGCCTGTATAATTATTAGTACCTGGGCTACCGAGCTTCGCTTGGAGTTTTTGGCCTAAAGTACAATTTTCTTTTTTTTTTTAAACTAAAAAATTTGAATAAATATTAAAAAGAAAACAAAAGTAATAACTTTGTATGCGACCGAGATTCGAACCTGGACACACCTGTGATGGTTGATCTTGCACCTTGGCCGCTTGACCACGATGCTTATGCCCAAGCGTACAAATTACCGACCATATTTTGCGTGGAATTATGCAAAAGAAAACTGCATGAAGACTCGAAAACACGCGTTTTCTCAGACATAAGACTAATCTAGATCGATTTATCGCTCCTGAAACCTCCTGTGTACTAAATTTCATGAAAATCGTTGCAGCCGTGTCCGAGATGCAGATTATGTATATATATATATATATATATATATATATATATATATATATATATATATATATATATATATATATATATATATACAAGAATTGTTGTTGTTGCTCGTTTAAAGATATAATAATATAATAATAATGAATCTTAACCTATGTTAGCTTAAAAAGAGAAGTGAGTATGGATGTTTGTTACTCCTTCACGTCAGAACGGCTGAACGGATTTGGCACAGAGATAGATTATAATCTGGAATAGCATCATTTATCCCAGAAAAATATACGGTTCCCGAGGGATAGATTTATCCTTTTTCTAGAGGTCAACCCGAGCGAAGCGAGGGTGAGCCACTAGTTTATATATAAATATATAATTTATTAATTATATATAATTTAAGTGCCTGTGGCATCATTCATCATTTACGATGATAACTTAGTTAAACGATGTGAAAGTACCAGTTTAGAAGGTTGTTGTTTACAACAAATGAGAGATTTATAATCTTAGGTGATGCGTGATATCTCCGCAGGTTATATATTTAAATATGACAGTTTCTATATACCAGTGACGTATGCTACGACTTTATGATCTCACGAGTGAATACTTGTTTTGTCGATCAATCAAGAGCTGATGTAACTTTTTATAGTAGATACTAGCATTGCCCGCAGCTCCGCCCGCGTTCGGATGACCAAAATCCAAATTCTTAGGTTTTATATATTAGTATGCTCTTACATTGCAGTTTTTGTATTTTTTCTCAGAAATGAGACATTTTCCCACGGTAAAAAGTATCTAATATGTTGAACCGGATTACCAGCTATCACCATACCAAATTTCATCAAAATCCCTCCAGTGGGTTTTCTGTGATGCGGTAACAGACAGACAGACAAAAATTCTAAAAACTATAGATTCGGCCTCTGTATCGATAATAATGTTTATTTCAATAAGATTTTTCAAAAAATATTTTATGTACAGATTCGGTTAGTTACAATTTTATTATATGTATAGATATGTTAAAAAAAGCTATTAACACCTCCAAGTAAATTTCTAAGAAATTAATTAAATTTCTAAAAAATCTATTGTTAACTGTAACGCCGGCGTGTCCGCGGTCGTGGAGGGATTAGTATTCAAATTTTTATGTTTTATAATATTATACAATGTGTAAAATGACTGATGGATCAAAGCTGTTAGAGGGTCAATAATCTCAATACTTAGAGATGAAACCTGAATTTTCTTCCGGGCCTAGAGAATTTTAGTTGCTGGTTGTTTATATATTTATAAGTAAAAAAAATATTCAATATATGTAAACTGTTTGACTTTTAATTAATTTAGAGTTCTCTTCGAATATTTGACAGGATCAGTCAGAGCTAGCTACCCTAACTTTTGTTATTGCTTAGAACCTTTAAAGCTTCTTATAGTTTCAAAGCTTGTAAAGATTTGATTAATTATATTCGTTAAAAAGTGAAAATAAATTAGCAATATTTAGAAGCAATTAGTGGGCAATTAAAAGTAAATTATTTTAGATCCTGTTACATAAATATTTAAAAATTTTCTAAGTCTTTAACTAATTGAAGTAAACCTATATAAGTAACCTAACCGTAATATTGTATATCCTATCCATCGCCATATTATATAGTATACTTACAAACTTTGAATTAAATTAATCTTATACTAATATTTAAAAGAGGTAAAGCTTATTAGTTTGTGAGATTGTTTGTAGGAAATAATCCCTGGACGTACTGAACCGAATTAGATGAAATTTGGTAAAGTTTTTATCCCCGAAATCATCCCTTAAGGGGGGTGAAAATGGGGACGAAAGTTTTATGGGAAATCAAACTAGGGACGAACCCGAGCGAAGCGAGACTGAGTCGCTAGTATTTAAAATTACATATGTTATTGTTATTGCAGGACATATCTACTTTCATTACTTTCCATAGTTATTATCCCACTCGTAGCATTTAGATATTTCTTTTCAGTATTTTTTTATCAAAATCGATTTCAAATTGCGGAAAATTTTGCGCAGTACACAAACCTAATAATAGCCGAATTTAGAACCTTTTGGATGTCGACCAAAAAGTGATTTTTCTAACAAGAATTAGGGGCTCGATATTTTTAAATATTATATTCGATTCATTAAAAACAGACCTCATAATCTTAACTAGTAACTACTTTCAATCGAATTTATAAGGTTAATAAAGTAAGGCAGTTTAATTGTAGTATATGAGTAGGTATTGAATATTACACAATATCTTCGCCGATTGTGAACTGGTTTTAGTGAATCTTTTTTATTGAAATATCCAGCCATAAGTTAGGGGGACGAATTCTTAAATATAATTTCAAAATACCTTTTGTAGTTGGTTTTTCGCAAAAAAATAATTTATTTTCAATTTTTTATTAATAATTGATGGTTCCAATTTGAATTAATTCTTAAATTAACATCGCTGTCTGTCTGCCTGCCTGTCTGTATGTTACCTTTTCACGCTTAATCCGCTGAACTGATTTAGATGAAATTTGGTATGAAGATAATTTGAGACACTAAAAGATAGTTTTTATCCCGGAAGTCATCCCTTAAGGGGATGAAAAGGGTGGTGGAAATTTGTGTGGGGAATCAATAATTTCTATAAGACTCATCATCCCTGTCTACATATAATTATAAATATACATTATAATATACATATAATCTATTATAATATATAATCTATCTATACCATACTAACCGTTAAATACATATATATTTTATCCAGTACAAGATTTTCAAAGATGATGAAATGCTTTAAAATATGTTGGGACATTAGATTCAGGCTCTAAGTTCTCATATCTATCAAATCTAATATATAAAATTTCCATGTCACAATGTTAGTTACCGTACTCCTCCGAAACGGCTTTACCGATTTTTACCAAATTTTATATGCGTATTCAGTTGGTCTGAGAATCGGCTACTATTTTCCATACCCCTAAGTGATAAAGATAAGGGTGGTCCACCCAGAGCCCACCGCAGGGACGAACCCGAGCGGAGCGAGGGTGAGTCGCTAGTATTAATATATATATAATATAACATGACTTTCTGGTACCTCTGATATACTGATTAGTAGTTATTTTTTGCCACTTAGCTGTACAAAAGAAGGGCAAATCAACAAAACTGTCACTATGAGGTAATTTTTATCTTCCATCAGTATTTTCATTATTTTTTTAACTTACAGAAATGTCAAGTTCCCGGAAACATGTAACAAAGTATGAGACATTTCCGTGCATTTCAGCGTTTACCTTTGAGAGGCGGAGGTGGTGTGGATCCCATTTATGAAAATAGTACTTTTGAATACAGTTCCCTAAATAAATCGTAAAGATAAGATAAAAGACTACAATATATATATATATATATATATATATATATATATATATATATATATATATATATATATATATATATATCGACTGAATATAAGAGAGTGATATTTACAGTAAGAAATATAGTTATTTGGCTTGGCTGTGATTTTTGTTCACTGAGCTTGAATGTAACATATGCCATTACTGGTTAAAACGTAAATATTTTATTTAATTAGGTAAATTAAATATTAGCTTTCATTTGTGGTTTCACACGCGAGGTTTTTACTTCGTATTCATCAAAATTATAAAACCGCACACTAATACCGGCATTTTGATGATATTTTAATATATTCAGAGTAAAGACTATAGGTATATTTTATGTAAATTCTAGCTTCTACTTTGAAATGTTCATGCGCGAATCTCATGGCTCGTGCCCAGCAGTGGGAATTTAATAAATTATTATTATTTTCCACCGTTTACTTCGTTAGTTTTAGTAAAAGATATCTTAAATAATGACCCGAGTATTAAGTAATCATTACATAAAATTTAATTAAAATCGGTTCAGCACTTTTTGCGTGAAACGCGCACATCGGTTTCGCTAAGTTACTGTTTTATTATAGGTATAGATGTAGCTGTATCTTGTAAACATTTCAGTAAATAAATCAGCCAATCTGGATATAGATATAATATTATAATATAGATTCTTTACACAAAAGATAATGTAATGAAAGTTACAAAAATAACTAAAGTAAAAATAACAGCGAAAACAAAGTACTTATTATTAAATCCCATTAATTATATCATACATACGTGTTAGATATTAAGATAATAATGTTGATTACAATTGTTTTACACACCTTTACTTGTTTACTGAAAACGCTTGACGCCAGTAAAGATCAACGAGGTCGTTTTTGACGTATGCAAATCTCATTTTCTGTTATTTAAAAAGCACTAGCGACTCACCCTCGCTCCGCTCGGGTTCGTCCCTACTTAAGTTTCAAAGTTTAGTATAGATTTCTCAGAAATGAGATATTTTCCCGCAATAAAAAGTATCCTATATGTTGACCCAGATAACCAGCTATCACCAAACCAAATTTCATCAAAATCCCTCCAGTGGTTTTTGTGTGATGCGGTAACAGACAGACGGACACACAGACGGAGAGACAGACAAAAATTCTAAAAACTATAGATTCGGCCTCTGTTTCGATAATAATGTTTATTTCAATAAGATTTTCCAAAAAATATTTACGTACAGATTCGGCTTAGTTACAATTTTATTAGTTTAGATAAATGTCGTTGATTATTTAGTTTCATCTAGAATTATCAGCCTATTTAAAAGTAGTATCTATAGGTCTATTCTCAAACCCCAAAAATTATAATACTTTTCGAAATTCACTTTAAACTTTACTAGCGACTCACCGTCGCTTCGCTCGGGTTCGTCCCTAGGTAGGTACGTTTTAACGGTTAGTATGGAATAGATATAATTATTATCTATACTAATATTATAAAGAGGTAAAGTTTGTGAATTTGTGAGTTTGTGACATTGTAGAGGGTAATCCCTGGATCTACTGAACCGATTTTGGTGAAATTTGGTAAGAAGATAGACTGAGACCCTGGGAAAAACATAGGATATTTGATTTGCGCGCAAGCAAACAAACAATCAAACAAACAAATACACAAACAAACAAACTGCCTTTTTATAATATTAGTATAGATTATAAAAAAACAAAATGTCCATTCTTATTTTTGCCATGCTTCCACGTTGAAATATAATAAGAATTATACTATTTATTTTATATTATTATTTATTTGTGTAGACAGTAAATGAAGTACACATATACTATGACCTATTCTATAAAAAAATTATGTGGTATAATGTACAAATATATTTATGTATATGTTTATAAAAAAAATGAAATAAATTAGTTATTATAATAATTAGTAAGGCATTGTTACATATAATTAGGTATAATTTGGCTACAAATGTTACTTTATTTCAGACTTTGAATGAATGAATGAAATCTTTATTGTACACTCAAAAATAGGAACGAAAATATATAAAATCTAGAAGAAGGTACTAGAGGCGGCCTTATCGCTAAAAGAGCGATCTCTTCCAGGCAACCTTTATACTTTAATAAAATATGTTTAAATATATTATTGTTTTTTTTTAATAATGATAAATATATCTATTACTAGCGGACCCGACAGACGTTGTCCTGTCTACACGTCTTTAATTTGAAAATTTCAAACTTTTTGGACAAAATTGTGAATCTAAACCATTCCCAGATCCCCTTGAACACACACAAAAAATTTCATCAAAATCAGTCCAGTCGTTTGAGAGAAGTTCAGTGACATACACACTCACAGAAGAATTATATATATAAAGATGTTACTGGCTTTGGCCTAACAAATACATTAAGAGTATGAATGAACATGGTTAACTATTTTGTTTATTCATTAGTCTTACGTAGATCCTTATTATTATAATAATTAATTATCATATAAATATATTGATAATTATCATATTAATTATTAGTAAGAAATAAGAGAAATAAGTAATTTAGCTAAAGGATTCTAAAATAGGGGTATCTCGGGGGAGTTGCAGCCGTTGCTCATTAGTAAAGTAATGCGTTCGTTTGGGAAATCGAGTAAAGCGAGCTCAAATCCCGGGCTCCTCTGATATTCTCATGTGTGAATCATTTCCGATATAACTACCACTTGCCTTACGGTGAAAAAAATATCAGGAGAAAATCTGTATGTCTGAGAGAACCAAGCAAGTTTTCGAAATAGATGTGAAATCTGCCAACCTGTACTTGGCCAGCTTGATCCCCTCGTATAGAAAGATGGCCCAAGTCCAGCAGAGGGACGTTAAAAAAGGGCTAAATACAATTAAAAAACAACTTTGTTGCGGTCGAAACACCAGAGTATCTAAATCATATATGATTCATGGGAAATGTACTATTTACACGACTATGTAACAATCCCGATCCCATTATCAGTGTTTACGTAAAAGAATATTGTATAAAGGAAAACGGGGAATAACAATGCATTTAAAATTATTTTATATTGTACATGCTTAGATATGCTTAGGAGGTATTTTTTGATAAGAAAGAGTTTTTGTGATTTATTTTATATATTTTAAATAAAACTATCTTTTCGGATTTTTTCGCGAATTTATTTTGATTTTTGGTTCCCGACGTTTCGAATGCTTTACAGCATCCATGGTCACGGGAGAGACTGAGGTGTTACATGTCTTGAAGGTATAGTTGTTACAGACAGCCTACCCACAAATAACAAAGTGAAAATTGCACCAATTACATTACAATATTTTTTAACTTTTAAATATTTTTATAATTTTAATTATAATTGAATATGGAATATTATTTATTTAATTTTGCTATTATTTTTTATAACTATTACAATTTTAAAATATTAATTAGTAATCTATATTTAGTGTTGCCATTATTATATTTATAACTATAAAGAAAAATATAAAATATAGTATTAATTATTTAAGCCATATAATTGTTCTATGTGTAATTTAAAAAAGTTTAAGACAAACAAAGAGATCCATTAGAACCCGGGTCAAAGAACACATAGCTGATGTGAAGCACCGTCGCAATGCAACATCTGCTGTCTGCAAACATAGTCAGGACCGCCCAAGCCATTATATTCGCTTCGATAGACCTCAAATCCTGGCGAAAGAAAACCGATATCGCCCTAGAATGATTCGAGAAGCCATAGAAATTAAAAACATCCTAATTTCAATCAATTCAATAGGGAAGATGGCTGGGTACTACCATCGTCATGGGATCCTGTTATTAATATAATAAAATCAAATAATAAATATAAACATAACAGACATGTAGATGTAGTAAGTTCTTACTGTGTAGATCAAAATGACAGCTTATCAGATTAAAATTTTTTATTTTTATTTTTCATTTGTAAAAGTATATAGTAATAGTGTTGCTTAGTAAGTTATTTTTAAATAACAGCAAACTAAATTAAAATTATTATCCTTAATTAATTTTAACTTTTTTAAATTACACATAGAACAATTATATGGCTTAAATTATTAATACTATATTTTATATTTTTCTTTATGGTTATAAATATAATAATGGCAACACTAAATATAGATTACTAATTAATATTTTAAAATTGTAATAATTATAAAAAATAATAGCAAAATTAAATAAATAATATTCCATATTCAATTATAATTAAAATTATAAAAATATTTTAAAGTTAAAAAATATTGTAATGTAATTGGTGCAATTTTCATTTTGTTAATTGTGGGTAGGCTGTCTGTAACAACTATACCTTCAAGCATGTAACACCTCAGTCTCTCCCGTGACCATGGATGCTGTAAAGCATTCGAAACGCCGGGAACCAAAAATCAAAATAAATTCGCGAAAAAATCCGAAAAGATAGTTTTATTTAAAATGTCAAGTATTCGCGTAAATCTAAGAAAGTATTATTTTATATATGTTTACTAGTAGAAACCGCGACTCGCGCTAAAACTGCAAATAAAAATTTTTTAAATTAAGGTAGGTACAAACGTAACAAGATACAAACTTTCATCCCCTATTTTACCCCTCTTACACATATGTATTTAATCCTATTGAAGAGCATTAATATCAAATTTTTTTAGTTTAGGTTGTATTATAACGTGTTTTCCCGTGGAAATGAGATAATGTCCCGCGGTAAAAAGTTAAGCGTATGTTACTCTACAGCCCTCCAACTATCTCCACACAAAAAATCACGCCAATCCCTCATTCTCTTCCGACGTGGAAGAAAGACAAACAAACAAACAAACAAACAAACAAACAAACACACTTTCATATTTATAATAATAAAGTATGGAGATGGATTATCAGTTTTGATATATTTATTAGATAAAGGTATTTTTTTATGAAAATCTTTTGGCTTTTGATAACGTCAAAAGACTCATGGGAAACAGTTATTTCCATCGCAAAAAGAGGAAACTAGGACGGTCACCTATTAATTTTAATAAATTCTAAAGGTTTGCGATTTCAATTTTAAGATCAAGATAATTTGAATAGTCCGAAATATTTAAATTATTTTAGAAATAAAAAATATTAAACTTTGTGAATATTTCAGTACAGAGACTTCAAAGGCTATATTAAAAATGTAATAGAAAAATAAATGGGAAATGTAATTTGACAATTTCTTAAAACTTCACCTTTAAAGTGTCGGTTTCCTATACTTGTGGCCGTTATTATCTTAATCCGTGACCATAAAAACACTTTTCCTCATCGTTCTTGATATGAATTCAATGACTGAGTACACCTCACATAAGGACTAAAATGGGGATGTACCTTAGACTATCTTTTCTGTACAAATACGTGTGACTTCGTTTATTTTTATCATTATTGGCTTAGAATCGCTAATAAAAGGCGGTTAGTAGAAAATATTACCAATTTATTGAAAAGCAATTACTGAAAATGGACGTACAGTGTTTATTAGCCTTATTTATTACCTTATCGTCGTTAAATGTCGCAGGTGAGTTTGTTGTTAAAATGAAAATAATGTTAATTTATAATATTGTACTGATTTATATGATAAATTTAAATGAAGTTATTTTTTGTATCAACTATAAATAAACAAAAATCGGTCAAGTGCGAGTCGAATTCGCGTGCGAAGGGTTCTTTACTATCGTATATGTACTTAACGTTAAAATATTTCTTGTATATTTTTTTTTAATTTTTATATTTTTTTATTATTTGTACTTAACTAATTACAGCTCTTTGATAAAGTTTATCTGAATGGAATAAAATATGGGGCAACGTATGATAGCGTTCCAGAAAGTAAAGCTTATGTATTGCTAGTGATAAGTCAGTTATCGGTAACAAAATATTACATTATTATATCATTGTAATGTATGTTTTGTTAATTTTAATTACATTACTTACATAAATGAACACAAATAAATAAAATAGAAATGCTCATCGTTGGTAAGCGTCTCATTTTAGAACAATTTACTGGAAAATTGGGAAATTCGGCAAAGTTTTAAGTGTTTTTTTCATAGAATTCTTATGAACTCAAAAATCACAAATAAAATTCTTGAATATTTAATATTATTATTAATCGGATTTTATATAATTTAATTGTTTAGAATAGTGAAACAAAAAATTAAACAGCTAATTCAGCCAGTTGTTCAAGTGTTAACATAGTTGCTATGGATGATTATTACCTATAAGCCGAATGGTGTTTTTTATGTCACTAATTTAATTATGATCGTATATAAAATAAAGCACTTAGCTTAAGACTGTACTTGGTGATTTATTTTTTTTCCATAATATTTAAAGGTCAATATCATAAAGTACTTGTTTATTTTTAAAAATGTGTTATAAGTAGGCACAATAAATTTGTATTATATGTACTATATATAAAACTAGCATTACCCGCGGCTCTGCCCGCGTTCAGATGACCAAAAACCAAATTCTTAGCCTTTCCATATTAGTATACTTTTACATTGCAGTTTTTGTATTTTTTCTCAGAAATGAGACATTTTCTCGCGGTAAAAAGTATCTTATATGTTGACCCGGATAACCAGCTATCACCATACCAAATTTCATCAAAATCCCTCTGGTGGTTTTTCTGTGATGCGGTAACAGACATACAGACAGACAGATAGACAAAAAATCTATAAACTATAGATTCGGCCTCTGTATCGATAATAATATCTATTTCAATAAGATTTTCAAAAAAATATTTCATGTACCTACAGATTTGGCTTAGTTACAATTTTATTATGTTACATATTTCATGTCAATTTTCCCATATTAATTAATTAGAACTCGGGCACTTTTACATTGATCGCTTCAATTATTTCATAACAAAAACGTATTGCTTATAATTGTGTATAATTGCTTTTCTTACTTAATGAGTTAACTATTTATAATCTAACAACAGACATTCATGTAAATATGAAGTTATACTAGAAGTGAAATAATATAATACTTATAAAATATAATCGCAATTTAGATATGTAGGATACTGATAGCGTAGTCTGCTAATATATAATACTAGCATTGCCCGCGGCTCCGCCCGCGTTCAGATGACCAAAAACCAAATTCTTAGAGTTTACATATTAGTATACTTTTAGATTGCAGTTTTTGAATTTTTTCTCAGAAATGAGATATTTTCATGAGGAAAAAGTATCCTATATGTTGACCCGGATAACCAGCTATCACCATACATCAAAATCCCTCCAGTGGTTTTTCCGTGATGCGGTAACAGACAAACAGACAGTAAGACAGACAGACAGATAGACAGACAGACAGAAAAACATCCTAAAAATTATACATTCGGCCTGTATCGATAATAATGATTCGGCCTCTATCGATAATGATGATCTGTATCGATAATAATGTCTATTACAATATGATTTTCCAAAAAGTATTTAATGTACAGATTTGGCTTAGTTACAATTTTATTATATGTATAGATATGTAGTCGTCTAAAGAAGGCCTGTAGAGAGGGGTGTTTGAGGTGAGACACGAATGTCGCGATACCATGTTTTCATGACATTCCGGAAACGGCTATACGGTTGACGGGTATAACTGTATCTTGCCATGATATGGTAATGCAGCACTTTAACTTCCTGATAAATATTAGTATTTTTGGCAACTCTTACATTTGGCACCATTTAAGATAAATCCATTGAGGTAAACCTATTAAGGATTAACTTAATTAATAAATTTCTAACATTAATTGACTAACAGATATTGCAGATGCTGGTTACAGATACACTACAAGTGTTATAATAATAATAATAATTGTGCTACCGTGTCCTCATTGCTCCGCTCGCATAGTTTATTCCCTATTTTTTATTCTCATTAAGTTTAAAATGGTTAGAATTAAAATCAACGAATATTATAAGGTACTCTGGTGCCACTTTTGGATTTTTGTAATTATTTTGTTAAAAATTTGGGTAGGCACTGTCTGTAACAAGTATATAACGCCTTTGAGACGTCTAAACCTTTCGATATCTAAAGCATTTGAGACGTCGGAAACCAAAAATAAATCCGCGAAATAATCCGAAAAGATAGTTTTATTTAAAATAGGTTGAAAAGATTGTATTGCTTCTCATTTTCCATGTAATGTACATACACAATAATATATCAATATTAATTCATCAATGTATATGAAGATACTAGCTAGCACATACTATTGCTTTCTATTTCACCTTTTACTTTACTAAGTACTGACATAAACTAAAAGCATTTTTTCAGCGCCAGAATGTGATGTAATCCCCATAACTCAATGGGGAGGCTCTCCATCCAAGAGGCAAATAGAATTAGTGAAACCTGTTAAATTAGTTGTTCTTCAACATACTGTGACTAAGGAGTGCTCGACTGATGCTGATTGCGAGAAAATTGCGAATGGAATCAGATCTTTTCAGATAAATGATGTAAAATTTGACGATATTGGACAATCGTAAGTGTCTATAAAATATGTAGATAATATTATATTCTTTTGTATTTTTTAAGCATTAGTTCTCTTTAAATAGCTTATTTGAATTTTTTCTTAATAATAATGAAATCCGTCAGCAATTTTTGTTTATTACCATTTTTTTACTTATCAATCAGTATACAAATTATAATTTGTATTATTTTAATACATTGTTTTTCGGTTTCATGTTTAATCTATGAGACTATGTCTAGTGTCTATGTTATTCCTTGGTCTGAGTTTGGGTAATATTTCTTTGTTATAAAATTTCAGACAAACTATATGAAACATAAATATTTATAAAAATTATTGACGATAAAATACAGCTTAGTTAAAATGCATAAAAAAGAAATCTCTTTGTCTGAAGTATAAATAAAGTGGAAACGTTGACTCTCCATTGTTCCATCGATATTTCATTTTTACTTTGACAAATGCTTGTTGACTGGTAGCAATTATTAAATGTGTAAAATTACTAGTTTTCGTCTACGGCTCCTCTTCATGGTAAATCGGGTGGAGATAAAGCCTTTTTTTATGTTGGGGAATAATGCATTTAGGCACGAGGTGTGGGACTCACCGGCAAAGCCAGTACTACCCTATAACTACTACACTAAAACCCAATGGAACCTGCACCGTCTTAATGGGACCACAGACAACAGACCAGATAACAGACCACAACAACCATGGGGTTGCTCTCCAGTCCACACTGCTATCAGAGAAGTACCAGGAGCAACCCACATAGCACACCGCCCACCGAGGTGGGCATGGCGGAGATAAAGCCTATCTTATCCTTATGATGCAATTTATGTATTTGCCAAATTTCATCAAAATCTCTTCAGCGGAGAAAGCGTGATAGAATAACAGATAACTGAGTTACTTGCACATTTATATTATTAGGATTAATTTTAATTTCAGATTTCTTATCGGTGGTAATGGAAAAGTGTACGAGGGCGCCGGGTGGCGCGTCGGAGCACATACTTTGGGCTACAATGACAAGTCTATAAGCATGTCTTTTCTTGGTGACTTTAGAGGTAAATAAAATAGCATTATTATTATCTTATTGTAGTAATTATTAAAATAGACTTATTTTTTATAATATTAATGACTAGTGACTCACACTCGCTTCGTTTGGGTTCATCCCTAGGTACGTTTTAACGGTTAGTATGGAATAGATAGACCATATATTATAATATATACATAGGTACAAAATAAACAGTTCTAATCTTTTCGGTTTTCCAGCAGTTTTGTAGGGTTTTCCCTATTTTATTTTATACTTCAAATCGGTCCAGCCTTTTTTGAGTTTTAGTGAGGAGACTAACGAACGGCAATTTGATTTGATTTTATATATATGTATGTCGTATATAGATATTATAATTAACATTAATTCTATAAAAAGATGATTTTGGAAAAACTAAAGAAATTTTAATATGTAAGAATCTTAAAGAAGCATAGCTTTATGTTTTATTATGCAATCCATCCACAAACATTTAAATTTTGTTTTATAAAAAAAGTTAATTTAATTGTGTAGGTATTACTATTAAAATTCGATAAATAAAATAATGTAATTCTAAGTAAAGCACTTAAATATAGAAACACTATTCGAATATTATTTCGGAATTCCTGTAAACAAATAACAAGTACCTTTGTCTTAAAAACTACTTGAAAAAAATTCCAAAAATTTGTACTATACGCATATAGCTAATATATAAACAAGAATACTCGATTATTCAATTCTAGAAAAACTATATAATAAAATCTGTTTTTCAGAGAAACTACCAAGCGAACAGGCACTAAAAGCTGCTCAAGATTTTCTAAGTTGCTCCGTCGACAATAATAATTTGAATGGAGAGTACTATTTGGTCGGTCATATGCAACTCTCCGCAACACTAAGCCCTGGTGCTACGTTACAAAGCCATATTGAAACCTGGCCTCATTGGCTTAATGATACTAGTAACATTTAAACATTGATATTATACGTATAAAGTATTACTAATCTTGTATTAGTTTCTTTTTGTATAGTCTGTATAAATATTATAAATGTAAAAGTTTGTGAGTATGTCTGGATGTATGGATGTTTGTTACTCTTTCACGCCAGAACGGCTGAACGGATTTGGATGAAATTTGGCACAGAGATAAATTATAGTCTGGATTAACACATAGGCTACTTTTTATTCCACAAAATATATGGTTCCCGAGGGAAAGATTTGTTTTTATTTCTCTAGAGGCGGAACCGAACGGAGCGAGGGTGAGCCGCTAGTATTACATAAAGCTAGTGCCAACACTAGCTAGGGCCAAACCCAGTGATCGAAACTCGACTAATAACCATTATTCAAATATATATATATATATATATATATATATATATATATATATATATATATATATATATGAATAGAATTAAATTTATCCTATCTATACAAAAATCTGTTCCAAAATTTTTTATTCGTCAATGGCTAAAAAAGGAAAAAAAAAACGTTTGACAAATGGAGGAAAAAGAGGGACTGTACTGTTTTGTCTTTGCCTATTTATATACAAAATTAAAATGTTCTGTGTCATTGAGATTTTTATTACGTATAATATTTTTATAACGTATTACTCTTCTCCACAAACATGACTAAACATGACCATTTATTTGTATAGGCGAGTGTAAAATGAGGAACACAAACTGTAACTGTAAGACTACCTCTCGATTGAATGATAATTTGATTTGAATTTCAATTCAGGCTCACTTAAAATATATATTGTATCACCTTTAATTCTCAACCGTTGCATATTTACACAAACAGACATACGAAAAAAAATCTTTATTCAATATATAGAAGTACAGTACAAAGATATTTGATAAAATGTTTATCAAAATAACGAGTTATTATTATTATGTTATTTTTTAAGTGTTGTATTAATTTATTGTTACGTTCTTTCGATATGATAATATTACAGTGTTGCTTTATGCTTGCTTCATTAAGTTGTACCAGTTTTATGATTTATATAATTATTATGCTATAAAGTTAAATAAAAGAAAATAATTTTTTTATTTGTTTTTCACTTAACCTACCTACAATTCCTGTAATTTTTTTATTTTTTTTTTAATTTATTTATTAAGATTCACCAGTGGTAAATACATTATTACAGTTGAAATTATACTATGTTACAAAGTTCTTATTGCTAAATGTATATGTAATACCTTTTAAGGTAAATACCGCATGCAAAAATAGCTATTTACAAAAACAACAATTCTAGGATCTAAAAAAAAAAACAAATAAAACAATTATTTTTTTCTATTTTATCGGTTAAAAAATAATTTTCTTTTAAACGTATAATATTTTATTAGCCTATTCTAATAGAGGATAAGTTTTGACGTTACGCTCGTTTGGAGGCCTATTTCCCATACAAAATATATTTTCAGGCTTAATGCTAGTATATATAAATAAGGTACTACTGCCTCTGTGGAGTAATGGCTAGCATGTACGGCTTCACACTCGGAGGTCCCGGGTTCGAGTCCCGGGTCGGGCCAAAATCCACGTACCTACTAAGGGACGCACCCGGGCGAGTAACTCGCTACTTAATTTTATAATATTACGAAAATTTTGCCACAATTACCTTATTTTTGAAATTATCAGTCAGATTTAAAAATGCTTATTGCATTTCATAGCTTATTTATTGTGAAATGTAATATATAGTCTGTTTAAATTTTAACTTTACTCCTAAGGATGTACCATAACTTTAAACTTTAAAGTTATAGGCGTTCTTAGTAGCGGAACGATTGTTGGTACATAAACAAACTACGCGAAGCCACCGGCTACCATATTGTAACAATTCACATTTATAAAATTTAGCTTATGACAATAATATTAACCGCCTGTAGGTAACTACTTGGTTGTTTTTAAAAAACATGTTATTTATGATTTTCTTGCTATATTGTAATTCAATGAGATGAATGTCAGCTTCATGTACATACTCCGGTTCAGAGGTGCAGATGTCTATGATTTATAACCTATTGTATGCTAATAATGTGTTCTAAAATAAGTTCTGGTAGTCATTTTGTATGAAATTTTACAAGTAGGTACGCGTTTTAAAAGTTTCTATTTATTCGCGATTTTACTACCATAAATAATAACGTTACTTGACCATATATGAAGGAATGCGTCGAGGCTCTTGACAATAGATAAAAAAAACTATAGAAAAGGTTTCACTTATTATTTATTTATTTAATTATCCATTAAAGTAAGAATTTAGGTAAAATATTAACTAATAAATTACGATAAGTTTATATATATTATGCATCTGCAGTAAAAAAATATGAAATTTCTATATACGGCTGTGCCAGAAATATAGTAAATATTTTACACGATGTTTGGCTTATCACAGTTCTGTAATGTATGAATTCACCACTTAAAAGTACTTACCCTAGCTTCGCTCGGGTGCGTCCTAGGTACGTTTTAAATAGATATTAGCAAACCAATAGATAGAAATAATTATTATTACCTAGTTAATTTTTCCGATGTTTTAATAGTTATTCTGCTATACGGGGGGAAATAAATCCAACAAATCAAAGATCATAAAAATCGGTCCAGCCGTTCTTTCGTTATACATGATCTAACTTTCTCGACTTTGTTTTATACATACTATATGTATAGCTAGCGCTACTCTCGCTTCGCTCAAATTAATAAATATTAAAAGTGTTTGACAAATTACGGTTTTTATTTATTTTATATCCAATTAAGTCAACAAAAAGTTTTAATTAGTCAAGTTTATGAGAACATGAGAAAAAAGGCAATCAATATTAAACACTGAACAGCCCTTCATAAATAATTGGGACGTTACACAAACATTTTTTGTATTTTTTCGTAATTTTCTTAAACAATTCCTTCATAAAAGTGTTCATGATATTGTTACGAGATAGGGTTCTGGGATCTGAAATTAAAGTTTATAATAAACACGAGAGTTGCTTATACATACACGAAAAACGCATAATTACAGCTTTTTTTTACATTAACACACAGCGCCATCTAGTTCCATGGTAAGCTACGAGGCTTGTGTTATGGATACCAGATAGTTGATACACTACACATATATAACTTTAAATACATACATATTATAAATATAAACACCCATAACTGGAGTACAAACATTCGTGCTCATCACACAAACGAATGCCCCCAGCGAGACTCGAACCCGTGACCGCTGGCACAGCAAGTAAGGTCACCAACTGAGCCAAACGTCGTCAAATTATCGCTTAGTTCAGTCATTCTGTTTAATTCATCATTTCATAGAACTAATGGTGTAATATACTCGTAATGCCCTTAACACACCAGTAGTCTAGATATAGCGGTGTAATATGAGCGACGTCATAATTTTGCCTTATTTCACTTCAATTTTTACTTAATTTCAAAGATCCGCTGTTTTCTCTATAAAATGTCACTTTTAACATTTATAAGGCAACTAGCACTGCCCGCGGCTCCACCCGCGTTCAGATGACCAAAAAGCAAATTCTTAGGTTTTACATATAAGTTTACTCTTACTATGCAGTTTTTGTATTTTGTTTTCAAAAATGAGATATTTCCTCTTCGAAAATATCTCATTTCTGAGAAAAAATACAAAAACTGGTATACTAATTATGTAAAACCTAAGAATTTGGTTTTTGGTCATCTAAACGCGGGCGGAGCCGCGGGCAATGCTAGTACCGAATGAAATACTTTACATAAAAAGTTAATAGTTTAAGCCTTCGTTTTTTAATTATTTCAAGCACGTTTTCTTCTGATTACATTTTGTAAGCGGTTGTAAATTCCCTTGTTACCTTCTTTGATTAGTACAGGAGCTACGGCGTAGAATATATAATTTAGCTTCAAATTGACTTTTCAAAATATCTAAATGTTAAAAAGTTTAAATATAATATTGAATATATGAAAATAATCTTGACTATCCGTATTAAAATAGCAATAAATGTAAAATTTCGATTGTTTGTTTGTTTATTAAATAAATTAATTAAGAAAAAATGTGTAAATAAAATATTTTTTATATTTACTTGAACTATTTGACCAGAATATTAATAGAATTAATCATATGACGATCAACTCTTGTTAAGATAAAAATGTTTTCTTTTTAGCATGAAATAATCAGCTTAGTTATTTTTTTCAACATGATTACCGCTGTCTTATAGTAAAGAAAAGCATTGTGAAAAACCCAGCATTTCTTAGATAAACCGAGCAAGTTTTTGAAAGACATATTGTGAAGTCCAACAACCTGTACTTGGCCTTGGTGGACTAGGTAGGGCCAGGCTCCCATTGTATTGATGGGAGGCCCTTGCCTAGAAGTGGGATGATTTAAAAAGAGCTAATCACAAACAAACAATCAGTTTAATGAGCCATTAAAATAATAATTTAATAAAACAAATAATTTAAAATAAGAAAAGCACAAAAAAATCCAGAAACGTAATATTTCTCTGTTTCATTAATAACCAGTTTTTCCAGTTTCCAATTTTTTCAACAAAGGTTGTTGTTAAACATCTTCGAATATATATTAAAAACGTTCATTTTTAGCTTAAAATAAGGATTGATTATAATAAAAAAATCTTGAATCATATATTTTATAGCCTTTTATAAAATATGATACCCAAATAGCAAATATTTCAGGTAGTGGAGATTGTGTAACGTCTTTACACCAAACAATTTAAAATGGCACGTCTGAAGCATGCTGAATAAAACATCTAAGGAAAAATAGTTCTTAAAGTACGACATTTAACAACCAGAATAATTAATTGCCATGAGTGAGAGAGGAATAAAATATTTTCCATAAAGGACCTGAGATTAGGTACTAGAAAATATTCGAATTTTCGAATACTAGAATGTTCTTTGTTTCTGCACATAAAGGGCGGCAGTGTGTCAAAATTCAGTTGAATTTCGAAATAAAAAAATATAAATATGTTGGGACATTAACACACAGCATCATCTAGTTCCATGGTAAGCTACGAGGCCTGTGTTATGGATGCCAGATAGTTGATACACTACACATATATAACGTTTTAAATACATACATATTATAAATATAAACACCCATGACTGGAGTATAAACATTCATATTCATCACACAAATTTATGTGCACCCAGCGGGACGCGAACCCGCGGCCGCTGGCACAGCGAGTACTAAGGGTCACTACAAACTGAGCCAAACATGTCGTCGAACTTTCGAAAACAGATGAAAAAGTGAAGAAATGATGTGAAATGGAGTGAGTGTTAGAACAAGTGCAAGTAGTGGTAGAAAATAGTACTCAGAGACTGATTTAAGGCAAATTGAGCCTACACTGCGATTGTTCGTGAACCGCCATAAGTGAGTCTTGTGAACCAAAAGCGATAAAACATTTATTTGTACCTTTTGCAAAAGATGTACTTTATTTCCAATCCTAGAACTCGTATAACGTAATATTAATATTTTTAGAAATTAAATTAAAACTTTTTAGATATCAATGCCAAAAATTAGAATACTGTTGAAAATAATAAATTGGAACACGAGTCACGTGTCGGTTAAGAATAATTGCTTTGACTGGTCACGTATGTCAAGCGATGAATTGCAGATTATTTTAAACTAGTTTATTTTAATTAATTATTATTTTTTTATTTATGTACCATAAAGTAGGTATATGTTATACAAAATAAAGTAACAAAATGTTGACAAAGGATAACTTATCGCTTTAAGAGGTTTCTTCCAGAAACGAGAAAATAAGTTAATTTAGTGCGGTGTAGGTAGAGTACAGCATTAAATGGAATTGACAATTTAATGTATTTCTAATGTATTTTATATAAAAATATTAGCTTTCTACACTATATCCCCATATAACTTTAACGATGTCAAATTTCGCAGTCCTCCGTCTACGTAATTTTCTTAAAAAGGATACAAAGTTTTTGCTTCACGTATTAATACATAATTCTCAATTTGACCATAGACTTTAACAATAAACTATAGAGTATATATGCGTGTGTGTGTCAAATACATGGTAGTGTGTGTAATGGTTTTTTATCGATTTAATGTATTTTTTATGCATAATTTAAAAAAAAATTTAGCATTCTGCACTCCTTCTCTATATAAACTATAAGTGTGAGAAATTTCATACTTCTCCGTCCGCGCAATTTTCGTAAAAGTGGTACAAAGTTTTTGCTTACGCAACGTTAGACATTGCTTCCGCCTTCGTATTGACTTCTATGGTAACTTGTAAATACGCGTCAACTTTTCAATTATATGACAATATTCATTGTCTTGATATTTTAAATATTTAATTTTTAGTCATAGATATTACTACATAAAATAATATCTGTACATATACAGATTCTACGAATAACTTGTCCATCAAATTCGTAAAGGCATAAAAATAAAAATCGATTCAGAATTATTGGCGAAAATATCGCGAAACATACCTACCCACTAAAAATGCAATCGAACGAAAATTATAATTATTGTTTTGACATAACATCGTCTAGGCACAGTCATGTTCCCCCCCAACGTGCGTTCACCTTGTCGTGGTGGGGGGGCTCAGTAGTGCCCGGCATTACAGCCAGGCGCGAAGCCAAGAAACGCACAGGGAGGTGGCCCACTTCGGTGGGCGGTGGGAGGTTGCCCTCTTCCGGGGGCGGTGTACCATACGGGTTGCTCCTGGTACTTCTCTGATAGCAGAGTGGACCTTGAAGCAACCCCATGGTTGTGGTGGTCTGCTTCGGCAGACCTGCCGTCGGGGCGTCGTAGTTGAATGCGTAAGCAATCCTGCGACGCCCCATTAAGACGGGGGAAGGTTTTGTTGGGTTTTAGTGGGTAGTACTGGCTTTATTACGCCGGTAAGTCCCACACCTCGTGCGTAAATGCATTTCCCAACGATACAAAAAAGGCTCAGTCATGTTGTACAAAATATTTACAAACAAATTATATACACCAGCCTTCCTCGCTCTTTCTATCTTTATTCAAAATCTTTTGCGTGGCTTAGAAGAAGTAAGCGGAAAAACAAATAGACGCAGACAGCGAATTTATTTTTTACTATGTATAGATATAGGTACTTTTTCTCGGGAAAACTTCTTTAAAAATAAATTCTTATTTTAAGGCGTCCCAGGAGTAACTAAATTGGCGGGGTCATATTCCTTTGAAGAGGACATCTACCCGACGCTTTTGCGCCCGGTCTTTATCCGGTTATTGGAAGTATTGTCTTAAGTAAAATAATAGTTTGTAAACATTTACCTCCATTTATACTAATATTATAAAGAGGTAAAGTTTGTGAGTTTGTGAGGTTGTAGGGGGCAATCTCTGGATCTACATAACCGGTTTAGAAGAAATTTGGTAAGTGGATAGTTTAAGACCCTGGGAAGGACATAGGATACTTGTTATCCCGTAAATCATCCCTTAAGGGTGTGAAAATGGCGATAAAATTTGTATGGGAATAAACCTAGGGAAAAACCAGAGCGAAGCGATGGTGAGTCGCTAGTGTTCAATAACACAAAACATATCCACTAACAAACCCCCCAAGATAGTGTTTACTTAGTTTTTTTCACCTCTCTAGATAACTATATCTAAATGTGTCGAGTAACAACACCCTTTTTTATTTTCCGTAATTTGAGTGTAAAATTGTCAGTGTGGTTAACATAGTGCAATTGCTTTCTAAATGCTCTTCGAGTAAAAGGGCTGTGCGATACAAGCACGGTCAAATTTAATGAACGTTTTATTTTTACTATTGGCTACGGAATCCTGAAAATGACCTAAAATGAAAATTCTTAAAACAGTGTTTTAAGTTTATTTATGTTTTATTCAAAGCTAAAGTAATGTAATATAATTCTTGAATGTGTTAAATAAAGCAAAAGTAAAATTATTTGCAACGAAAAAGATGCTGTACGTAATTTAAGACACTAGCATTGCCCGCGGCTTAGCTCGCGTTTAAGCGATCAAAAATCAAACTTGTAGGTTTTGTATATTAATATAGGTACTCGTATTATACAAGTTTCATCGTGCACAGCAAGATTAGAAAAACAATGGCGGTGGTTAGCAATGCCACAAAGGTTCCTCCTTAATTCTTTTATTTAATTTAGTATAATTGTAGTTTTTTCCTTTTAACATCAAGATAAATTGGACCCAGTTATGCAAAAAACAGCCATGTGCGTAAATGTACCAACAGAGTTACAATCATTTTATTATAAAAAATAAAATAATTATAAAAAATAAACAATACTTATATAAATATTGTTCAATTTTAAAATAACCAGAAAACAAAACATTACCCAAGTGCTCTACTATCGACAGAAAAATGCTTGTAACTCTGTTGCTACTTTTACGCACATGGTTGTTTTTTGCGTAACTGGGTCCAATTATAGTATATAATTATCTACGACTATTACAAAGAGGAACGATTTGTCTCTTTGTTTGTAGGCTAACTCTGATTATTTACAGTACGAGTAACTAGTACATAACGTTAATTTTATTAAATAAAGATTTTTTTATATAATAACATTCTTACCAAGTTAGAATCTTACTTCATAAGTAAGAACTTGATAAGAATTAAAAGGTACTTGCTGCTCTCGATACTGCATAATTATTTTGATTAGTATTCATAAGTATACAAGGAGCTAGCTGTCTAGCAAGGTGCGGCTTATGCTCTCTGCCATTTTATTTTTTGGGGTGTATAAGGTATAGGTTGAGTTAGGTAATATTGAGGTATATAATATATATTGAGGTAGGTATTTTATGTTGAATTCCGTAACTTTTTAAAATTATTGAGTCTCATTACTTACATATTCTCTATCATTATTTATATATTATACGGAGAGTTTTCGTTCTTAAATTAAGTTGAATTTCAACAAGCGCTTTATATTGTTTGATTTTTTCAAAAAAATTGAATTGTGTTTAATTTAATAAACAAATATTTTCTATGAAAAAACAAATATTATAACGAAGTTTGTAATATAATATACATTTTTTATTCTTTGCGCCTACGAATATTTAATAGCATTGTGCTTATTTACATAATTGTTATAAAAGGCACGATGTTGAAATATTTAAAACTAAAATAATGAAAATGATAAATTGGGAAATTATAAATGCATTTAGGTATTTAAAGACATAAAGTATTCCTGTACTCTATGACATCTATACATATAAAATGCTTTGTCCTGAATGACTGACTGACTGACTGACTGACGGAACAACGCACAGCCTAAACCGCTGATCGTAGAGAGCTGAAATTTGAGGGGTGTGTTCTTTGTATGACGTAGGCATCCGATAAGAAAGGATTTTCCGAAATTCTACCCCTTAGGGGATTAAAAAGGGGGGCAAAGTTTGTATGGAACAACGTGCTACCTAGTTTTAACAGAATTGATAAAGACGTGCTTCGTATGTTATTGAAATTCATTTATCAGATTCAAATATCATTTATCAGACAATAACAACGGTTACCATGGCAACAAACAGTTATCAGCTAATTTCATCATGTCGCTTTTTGGCTGTCGGTGAGCGCGCGCATCGTAATTTTTATTCCAAACGTCCCAAAAGAAGAATAGCTTTAATAATATACAACATGATGATAAACTTGTTCAAAAATCTCAGTAATTTTGTAAAAAGCCAAATAATATCTTATGTATAAGGTTCTTTTTTGCATTTATAAAATAGAATGTATACGTTGAAATAGAGTATTCCCCCATTATCGTTGGTAGAGGTTGTTTATTCAAAATTTTATGTACCTAACGTAAAATAAGATAACCTTAAGAAAAAATATATTATCTTCCTATAAATATTCCGGATGTAAAGTTAGAAATCTGTTTATTTTTTATTACGTGTTTAAAAGTTGCAGCCTGCAAGTGTGAATTTAAAAAATATCATATAAATTATAATAAATCTTTCACTTATTATTTTAGTAGCTTATTGAAGAATCAGTTATCTTATTTATGAAATAAAATTATCTAATAGAATATTTATTAGAAAGAGGTATTAACATACATAAGTACATACAAATTATGTACTTGTTATAATATGAAATAATATGATTATCGTACGGAACCTTGTTTATATTTAAGTAGCTTTTGCTTCAACGAAGCCATAATGTGTCAGCATTGGCAAAGCATTACTAAATTTTCTGTCCCTGTTTTCCCTAACTAAAATATAGAGATGGAATGAGGATTTGCGAAGACATATATATAGTATACTGTCTTTTTAAATTGATAACCTATAGCCAAGCATTGACCAGTCTTAATTATAAGTATCATACTCCAGACGTCTGAAGTGCAAAATGATAGTTACAAGCTTTGTGTTTTTCTTATTAAATCAACTGTTTTGTGCAAACGCTGGTATATGATTTATTTATAATGCCTTAATTTATTTATAACTGTTAATAAAAGTTCATTGACTCTTATACTCACTTGTATGTAGAGCTAATATTAAATGTCATTGCAAGCGACATGTGTATTTACAGCATCCATTATATTTATTTTATGATAATTAAAGCTCTATCTGTTTTTTGATACTAATGATTGGCTTTCAATTTTATTCTATTTTTGTATTATATTAGTATCGTGTTTCCCGAGAAATAGTAAGTAGCCTATGTAACCTATAGACTAGGGATTGTGATCCAGCAAAGTGGGATTCCCGCAATTCTGAACTTTTTATTAATAAATAAGTAATAAAAAACTAAAATATTTAGTCCATTTGGTGTAGTAAGATTTTGATCATTTTTGTAATTTTTAATAAACATTTGATTATACTATAACAAAGAATATTTATTAAATTCCAAAAAAAGCTATAACGTTTGCGGATTCCCGCGGGATCCTGCTAGATTGAAGTCAATCTAGCAAAAAATCCCGCTGGATTGAAAACAACGCTGGATTGCAATCCCTACTATAGACTACTCAAAATAACTTTGACGCACGCCTTGAATATGGCTTATCCATCGATGGTAAATATATGGCTATGTTATATCGAATCTCGGAATTTAGGTCATGTCAATAGGGTAGAGTAAGGACTATGTTGCAGGAGTTATTTAGATATACAAACAAAGAACCCCCTGTATTTAATTTTTAGATAATGAGTAACTAATAAGAGAGATATGCAGCTTAAATTCAATCGCAACAATTTCTTTGAAATATCGTTGGTCATAAAAATTATTTAATAAGCATTACTAATTTATAACACGTATAATATGTGTAACTTGATACTGTTATGTAGTTCATATCCATGAAACTGTTTGTTTATTGTTATTTTTTATTTTCTTGTTACCGGAATGAAAAATTAAAAAAATGATTTAATAGAGCAACAAAAATAATTTTGGTCACGATTTGATGGGTAGTTTTTATGGAATTTACAAGTACAAGTACTTTGAAGAAACACTATTAAATACAAACTTATTTATATGTTTTTTTAACCTTGCAAATAACATGACTTAAAACGTAACATGAATTGAATATTTGATGGTACGGACTTTGGTGCGTGACTTAGATCGACTTTTATACAGCATACTTCGTTGTACTCACATTTTATACAATAATCCCAATCTAGAAAAAATCTATACTTAGAGAAGGATTTTGCAAAATAAGATATTTTTAAATTTTCTGAAAGCCTTATCTTATAATCTACATAACACTGAACAATTTGCTTTAATATATATTTTTTTAGCTTGTCCTGGTGTTGTAACGAAGAAAGAATGGGACGGCCTCAGTCCTTTACACGTAGAATATCTTCCTCGACCAGTAAGTCTAGTCATCATACAGCATACCGTGACACCTCCGTGTAACACCGATGCGAGCTGTGTGGACATAGTACAAAGTATTCAGAATACGCATATGGAAAATCTTAATTTCTGGGATATAGGCATATCGTATGTACTTTCTGTAATAATTTGTCAGATTATTAACTGTTGATAATGCTATCATTAAAATATATACATGTTTATTTCTTAACTGAACAAATTTAGTTTTTTTCAATTTTTTTGTTTCTCTGTCTGTTCGTCTGTTTGTACGGGCTAATCTCCGAAACTCTTGGACCTATTCAAATGAAATTTTGCATGGTGGTACCTTATATCTCCAGACAACATTTTAGATACTATTCATCTCGGAAAATTAAAGAGTTACCGTGGGATAGTCAAAAAACTATAGTAACTTATACAACTTAGTACACAAAAACTACTGTGTGGATTTTAATGAAACTTTACAATGATATAGTTCATTCATCAGAATAACAAATAAGCTACTTTTTATACCGGAAACATTTACGGTTCCCGTGGGATAGATTTGTTTTTTTTTCTATTTACAGGCGAACCCGAGCGAAGCGAGGGTGAGCCGCTACTTAGATAATAAGGCATTACGTACTTGATTTTTTGAATATAATTTCAGGTTTCTGGTTGGTGGTAATGGCAAAGTGTATGAAGGTAGCGGCTGGTTGCATGTAGGAGCTCATACTATAGGATACAACAGGAAATCTATCGCGATATCGTTTATAGGCAACTTTAATAGTAAGTTACATCCTTAAATATTTAATATATACATATTTGTAAATAATATTTTAAATTCGTGCAAGGAAATTAATTTAACCAATTACAAAATGTTGGTTTGCTTTAATTTCAAGCAACAACGCAAAACAAAACATCAAAACAACAATGTTCAAGTAAATTTAGGAAAAATATCTCCATAAAAGCAAGGAAAGTCGCAGCAATATGTCTAGCTTTGTGTATTGGTTCTTTTACTAATACATCCTTAATGTCGTTCTTGATGAATTGAGTTAAAAATTACTCCAATTTAAAATCACGCCAATCTATTTCTGAGTTATAGCTTGTAGACAAATTACCATTCGTTTTATTATATAATAATATAAAATAGTGTAGTGAGAATATTATGGACTAGCGAATGACCTTCGCTCGGGTTCGTCCCTAGGTACGTTTTAATGGAATTTATATATAAAAAATCATTGGTTAATATGGAATAGATGGACTATACATTATAATATGCTATAGCCTTCTTCAATAAACGAGCTATCTAATGCAAAATTATTTTCTTAATTGGATTAGTAGTTCCTGAGATTAGCGTGTTCAAACGAACAAACTCTGCCTCTTTATAATATTAATTATAGATTAGACTAACACAAATAAAAGCTATAAGTCCCCACGGAAATGGTTTTCATGTTTCTGTCATTAATCTTGTGTCGTAACTTAGACACTGTTACAAAAGTTAAAAGGAAAAATGGTCTTTCAAAAGGATATTATATTATTACATTATATCCACTTACAGTAAGTTCATAAAAATATGTGCTGGACAAAATCGATTTGGTTTTGTTGGAGTTCAACGCTGAAAATAACTTACAATATTAATCCTTAATTCTTTAAAAGTATAACTAAAACATTTAAGTTATTATATTTATAGACTTAGAAATGTTAAAAAAAACACGTTATAACAATGCTATTAACAGTTCTGTATAACAAATTATTGAAAATTTTGTATGAAAGACAACTAGGCCGAACCAGTTATGGTGTTTTCCTGTAAGAAAGAGAAATTTTCCTATAGTAAAAAGTATGCTAAATGTTGATGCGTATAAAAAGCTATGGTTACACAAAATTTAGTTACAATCCGAGCAATCAGACATACAGACAAACAGACATAAAATTTAACAACAATTGTTTTGGGATATACACAATATGTAATAGTCATTGTTTTTAAAAAAAATATGTCATATACTGATTTCGATTTGTACTATTTTAATTTTTATTGTGTGTACAGATGCGAAACATTCTCGCGCGTAACAGATAAATATAATAAAAATAGATAAAAACTAAATAATTAGGCTTCTTTGCTTTATTTTTTTCTGTTACATAATGTGTATTCGTAAGGAAATTGCAAAATTGAATGCAACAGTTATTGCCTATGATGTAATAAAGAAATATTTTAAAGTGTAAACCTGTAATAATAATATTTAAAATATTGTTTCACAGACGATGAGCCTACACCAGAAGCTTTAGAGGCCGCTAAGGCCCTTATCAAGTGCGGCGTAGAACAAGGACATCTATCTCCAAACTATAATCTAATAGGTCACAAGCAAGTTCTCGCCACAGAGAGTCCTGGAAGGAAGCTTTACAACGAGATCAGAAGATGGCCCCACTTTTTAGATGATGTATCATCTATAAAGAATTAAAACGATTTTTTTATGTGTTGTTTTATTTTTTAACTTGTACATATAATGCGTCTAAGAAGTGTTTTAATAATAATAAGTATACTTTTCTATACAATATATCCTGGCAATATGGCCTGTGGAAGCTTATTTTTGAAATGTTTTTACTATTGATTTTATTTTGCGTATTTAGTCTATTTTACATTCATTTTCTAATATTACTTGGTAAACTAAAAACCATTGCCAATAAAATTGCTTAGTATAGATTGTAAATGATTGTTTTTTATATTCACGCTTACATCAACAAAAAAAAAACGATTTTATGGACATGGATTTTAGGAACAGAAAGTTATTAATTTATATATTACTAGCATTGTCCGTGGCCCCGCCCGCGTTCAGATGACCAAAAATCAAATTCTTAGGTTTTACATATAAGAATACTCTTACATTCCAGTTTTTGTATTTGTTCTCAGAAATGAGATATTTTTTCGGTAAAAAGTATCCTATATGTTGACTCGGATAACCTGCTATCACCATACTAAATTTCATCAAAATCCCTCCAGTGGTTTTTCCGTGATGCGGTAACAGACAGACAAAAATTCTAAAAGCTATAGATTATATTTCAATAAGATTTTCCAAAAAATATTTAATGTACAGGTTCGGCTTGATTAGAATTTTTTATATATAGATTAATTACTTTAAACCGTATTTTTTTAGGTATTCGTAACATATTTAACACAAATTATGATATTGTCAAATTAGTTGTATAAATAATCTTATGCCTACTTCCATACTATTTATTATACCTATTATAAATGTGAAAGATAAATAAAAATATATCGATATCCAATTCCATGCTAATATTATAAAGTTCGTTTGTTCATTTCGTTCGTTCGTTGAATTCACAAACGGCTGAACTAATATAGATAAAAATAGTACACTAGTATGTTCTGGATTACCAATTTGGCTATTGTTAAGCACATAAGAACTTAATTAAAAGCATTAAGAACGAAGCGAAAGTAATTCGCAAGTTCGTAATAAAAATAATTAAAACTTTCTTAGAAAAACTAACATTTATAAATATGTGTTAATAAGTTTGCGTTAAGCGATACAACCATAAAAATTCTGCCTTTTATCTTAAAATATGCCGAGTTGTATAACTCGATTAACGATCTGTTAGCACGTTATTTTGATAATTAATCACTGAACGTCAGGATATATTGTAAAAGCTATGATGATTATTTATATATGTCGGAAACGAGTCATAATCACAACTAATCGGAACGCGAACGCCACCTTTTTGGGCTCGACAGAGTCTACGTTGTGACACTCGACCGGGCTCGGCTGAGTTACGCTTGGTCGGTCGCACAGTGAACACTAGTAGAAACTGTCTTGCGTTCTGTATTGTCTATACGTGGTAATAGTGAAGTGGTATATGGCTGTGTAGTGAAGTGCTGTTTAACTATGTACAAAGTGATTATTGTTCATTTGAAATACAACTTTGATTGCAACGACTTTTATTTGTACCAACACTTCCCATATAACGCCCACTCATGACAAAATAATGGAAAATAATAGAGAAAATTAATGCTGGTTCGATATATAGATTATTACTTTTTTTTAATGCTATGTGACAGCTAAATTAACAATATCTATACTAATATTATAAAGAGGTAAAGTTTGTGAGTTTGTGACATTGTAGGGAGTAATCTCTGGATCTACTGAACTGATTTTTTATAAACGTAATCCATTATGTTTTAGTAAATAATATTATGAATTATAATTGTGTATAGTAACTTGTTTAATGCAAAGTAGATAAAGATCTGTAGGTACCTACTATGTTGAATAAAATTGAAACAAAATATATTCCTTTAATTAGTTTTTTTTAAATAGGCCATAATTTACGTATCCGATTTTTGGTTATATTTTAACTGGATAATAATAGGGGTTAAAGTATGAAATTGCCATTTTATTGTAATAGGTACTTCGAATTGACATATAACCTTCATGGTTCTTCATTCATCTTTGAGTGAAACATTCATCTTTGAGTGAAACTTTTTTCACATGGTACCTATGTAGTTCTTCTTTTAAAAAATGTGCAACCTTCGATTATCGACTTTCAGTTGTTTTTTTTATTCAGCTTAGACAAGAAAGATGGATACTTCGAAAATTCGAGGGATTTTCAATACGAGTTCCGACGCGGAACTAACGCTAATAGCTCGCAATATCAATATTGCGTTTGGAGAGAGGACTGCTAATGAACGCACCGTGCGATTTTGGTTTAAACGCTTTCGTGATGGAAACTTTGATTTGAAGGACGAACCACGTGGAAAACCGCCCACACAGGTGAATAATAATGAATCGAAAGACGTGGTGGAAGCCGATCCGAGCCAAACTACTCAGGAATTAGCGGCATGGTTTAACGTTACCTTAACAATAATATTGACTCATTTGCGTCAAATCAATAAAATAAAAAAATATGAAATATGGGTGTCTCGTGATTTGACTGATCTGCAGAAAGAAACGCGTGTTGAAACGTGTTGCCTTGTTGAATATATACAGAAATTAAGGAATATTGGATCGAATTGTGACATGTGATGACCCCAGGTCAAACGCCGCAACGGTGTCCTAAAGCAAAGCTTACCAATAAAAAGGTAATGGTAACTGTTTGGTGGTCTCAGCATGGTGTTATTCACTATAGCTTTCTCCGATCTGGTCAAGCAATAACGGCAGATGTCTACTGTGCCAAACTCCGAACAATGATATCAAAACTAGCAGTGAAACAGCCCCGACCCATGAATCGATCTTCACCATTATTGCTCCATGATGACGCGAGACCTCATACAGCACGAGAAACCGTTTGAACTTTACAGGAACTGCAATTAGACACCATTCGTCACCCTCCGAATTCGTCAGACCTTGCTCCAACGGACTACCATTATTTTTGTGATTTGGACAATTTTCTACGTGATAAAAAGTTTTCTTCTCAGGAGGCAGTACAAAATGCTCTCAAACCGTTTGACGAATCTAGATCACCAGAGTTCTATCGCAAAGGCATAAATGACTTTCCTATTAGATGGGAGCAATGTATAGATAATAATGGTAATTATTTTGATTAAATGAATAGTATGTTAAATTAAAAAAAAATGAATTTCAATTTTTCAGTACAAATCGGCAATTTTATACTTTAACCCCTATTATTTAATCAATAATTATTAGTGACAAAGCGACTCCTTAATCAGTCATCAATTACTCGTAAGTCATTGCGTCGCTACATCAGTAACATTGTAGAAAATAAAGCTATTCTTAGGATATATGATTTCAAATCACAGGACTTTTTCTGTAAAATCTATACAGAATCACAAAAACAAGCGAACTAAGTTTACAGAATACCTTGCTGAATCACTAAGCTATATATATTATGGTCTATTGGTCCAAAGGGATCTCAAGTAGCGGCCACATACCGGAAGACGTCCGTGGGGCTCTCACAAAGAGGCCGACCACGAGCTGAAAATCCCCAAAATTCAGTGAATGTGAAAGGATCAAGACCGAAGCTTAGACATTAGACATATTTTAGCGGAATCGACAATTATATATAAATTAAAAAGTAATTGGACTCGTATTATAATAATTTCACCTGGGAAGTATAGGTACCCTTCGAAACAAAAAAAAAATCCAAATCGGTTCAGGGTTCGAGTAATCGGTGAACATACATAAAAAAAGATTCCGACGAATTGAGAACCTTTCTTTTCTTTACTGATATCAATATCAACCTCAGTTGTGTCTAATTCAAGTGTTTGATAAGTGAGTTCGCTATGCTTTTACAAAACATATCGATTACCAGCCGTTAAATCGATTCAATTTCGTAATTAGATACTTTACGTATTATATATATATATATATATATATATATATATATATATATATATATATATATATATATATATATATATATATATATATATATATATAATACGTAAGTACGTATATATAACTAATAATAATTTGACGACTGTAATGATTTTCAAATGTATGAATATGATTTTGACTCGTGCATCGAGGATTTCGTACCACCAAATATTGTGTTGTTTTCACTAATATATTTATTATTTACACACTAAAATATTTTTTTTATGTTTTCACAATACATTTATTACTTACACTTGCACAAATAAGCTCGTGTTTCTTAGATATAATATGGGAAACAAATTTAATTTTAGTGATCGTAGCTCAAAATATCTAGTATTTTAAAATATATTTAACGTTAATCTATACATATAATGAAATTGTAACTAAGTCGAATCTGTACATTAAATATTTTTTGGAAAATCTAATTGAAATAGACATTATTATCGATACAGAGTCCGAATCTATAGTTTTTAGATTTTTTGTCTGTCTGTCTTTCTGTCTGTCTGTCTGTTACCGCATTACGAGAAAACCACTAGACAGATTTTGATGAAATTTGGTGTGATGATAGCTGGTTATCCGAGTCAACATATAGGATACTTTTTACCGCGGGAAAATATCTAATTTCTGAGAAAAAATACAAAAACTTCATTGTAAGAGTATACTAATATGTAAAGCCTAAGAATTTGGTTTTTGGTCATCTGAACGCGGGCGGAGCCGCGGACAATGCTAGTTATGTATATTAATTTACGTTTAAAATAGCAAAATCCACTAACTTTATTGTTGGCACACTTTTCTGCTCCATCTTCTGCTCCATCTTTCCAAAGTTAGAGGAAGAGAGTATAATGATATAACTCGCATACAATGTTTACGAGTTTAGAATCATGTAACTCGGATAATATGGCCTTATTAGGTTACTAATAGGCTAACATCTACATTATTTTTAAAGACCCTATGTATAAACCTAAAACTTACGGCAATGTTACGGTCCGTTACATAAACTATGAAGTGCCATTGTTTTTTTTATAACTTTCTGCCCGCGGCTTCATTCGTATGGAGTAAAAAATTGCTCAGTTTTAATTTCCATTGAACTTGTATACTGCCGTATCGAATTAGTAATATTATATGTATATATCATGAACGAAGTCTCTAATTCGTCCATGGTATATATTTATATCATCACTCTAGATTCACTTAACTTAGTCTACGTTAAAAAAATCGCGAACAGGAAGTTAGTATTTAATTAAGAACTTCTTCGATCATTAAGATGATTGTGTGATCATAAATATTTTTTGGGTTATATTATAACGTATTTTCCCACGGGAATAAGATAATCTCTCGCGGTAAAGAGCACCTATGTTATTCTCCAGCCTTCGATCTATCTCCACACCAAAGATCAAGCCAATCCGTCGTCCGTACGTATTGTTTTATTCTTAAAGTAGGTTTCATACAAACTTACGTTCTCTATTCTACCCTCTTATGGAATGAATTTCGTAAAATGCTAAAACATGTATTTATTTATATACATATATTGAAGAGCATTAGCATCAAGTTTCAAGTAATTCTGTTTATAAATATTTTTTGGAATGTATTTTCGCGTGTTTTCGCGTGGGAATTAAATGATCTACCGCGATAAGTAGCCTATTACTCTCCAGCTCTCCAAATATCTTCACACCACGTTACTCCATTTTGACGTGAAAGAAAAACAAACAAACACACTTTCTCATTTACAATATTAGTATGGAAGTATGGATGGACGGTCTTTTTAAATTGTTAATCTATTGCGAAGCGTTGACCAGTCTTAAGCATATGTATTACGAGTATGTATACTCCAGACGTTTGAAGTGTGAAATGATAGTTACAAGCTTTGTGTTTTTCTTATTAAATCAACTGTTTTGTGCAAATGCTGGTATGTGTCGTTTATTTATAGTGTCTTAATTTATTTATAACTGTTAATAAAATTTTATTGATTCTTATTCTAACTTGTTTGTAGAACTAGTATTAAATATCATCGCAAGCGGCATGTGTATTTGTATTCAGCCCTTTTTAATGTCCCACCGCTGGGCACGGGCCTGCCTTCAATACGAGGGGGAACAGGCCATAGTCCACCACGCTGGCCAAGTGCGGGATGGCAGACTTCACGTTTTTCGAAAACTATGTTTATCATGTGTATTTACAGCATCCATTATATTTATTTTGTGATAATTAAAACTCTGATTCTTGATACTATAGTCGAGTCAAATAAGGTCTGAAGTCAAAATTTTGGTACTCAACTTTGCATTTTTGATATTATAATGTAGTATTAATGATACAAAAACAATGTGTAAAAGTTTTCATGTCTGCAACAACCGGCATGCCATGCTATACCTATCAGGTTTCGGAATTAGGTCATGTCAATAGGATAAGGATTATGTTGCAGGAGTTATTTAAGAATGCAAGCAAAAAACCCTGTATTAAATACAGGGATTTTGGCATTTTAAAAATGAGTAATTAGAAAGATATGCAGCTTAAATACATTCGCAACAACTCAAAAATATCGTTGGTCATAAAAATTTATTAGTAAGCATTACTAATTTACGGCTTGTATAATACGTAACTTGCAACTAGTAGGTAGTTCAACAAACAAACAACTTAGTTATATATTTTCTTAAATACCATGAATAAAAGTTTAAAATGTAATATGAATTTAATATTTGATGGTACGGATTTTGGTGCCCGACTTAGATTCCCACTTGTTCGATTTTTATTCATCACACTTGTTGTGTTCACCGTTGTGTTCACATTTAAATATAAATACGTTGGGACATTAACACACAGCGCCATCTAGTTCCATGGTAAGCTACGTGGCTTGTGTTATGGATACCAGATAGTTGATACACTACACATATTCCCTCCACGACCGCGGACACGCAGGCGTTACAATTAACAATAGATTTCTTAGAAGTTTACCTGGAGATGATATATAACTTTTAAATACATACATATATAAATATAAACACCCATGACTGGAGTACAAACATTAGTGCTCATCACACAAATGAATGCCCCCAGCGAGACTCGAACCCGCGACCGCTGGGGCAGTAAGTAGGGTAACTACAAACTGAGCCAAACGTGTCGTCATTTAAACAATGTTTCCAATCTAGAAAAGATTACCTATATTTAGAGAAGGAATTTGCAAAATAAGACATCTTTAATTTTTCTTAAAGTCTTATCTATCCTATGTAGGTTATACCTACAAAATACAGAAAAAAAATTGCTTTAAGATATTTTTTCTAGCTAGTCCTGGTGTTGTAACGAAATAAGAATGGGGCGGCCTCAATCCCTCACACGTAGAAAATCTTCCTCGACCATTAAGTCTAGTCATCATACAGCATACCGTGACACCTCCGTGTAACACCGATGCGAACTGTGTGGCCATAGTACAAAGTATTCAGAAGGCACATATGAAAAATCGTAATTTCTGGGATATAGGCATGTCGTATGTACTTCCTGTAATAATTTTCCAGCTTATTAAGTTATGATAATGCTATCATTAAAATTTATTATTAAAATAATTTTTAGTTTATTATTTTGTACTTACATCGCCCCATATTAGTTAATTTTGACACATATGAAGTGATCCTAGAAGAAATCTCTTAAAGAGATAGTTATCCTTTGTCCACATGTTTATTTATTTATTTATTTATTTTTAATTTTATTTAATTAATTTTTATAATAATAGTTCCTTCTTAATTTTGTCAAACATTATATATTATTATGGTATATTAATAAATAAATCAATAAATAGGTATTATTTGGTTTTTTGGATATAATTTCAGGTTTCTGGTTGGTGGTAATGGCAAAGTGTATGAAGGTAGGGGCTGGCTGTATGTAGGAGCTCATACTTTAGGATACAACAGAAAATCTATCGCGATATCGTTTATAGGCAACTTTAATAGTAAGTTACATCCTTAAATATTTAATACTAGCGGCACATTATCGCTTCGCTCGGGTTCGCCTCTAGAAAAACAAAAGAAAATTTATTATTATATTTTTCTATGATAAAAAATAGCCTATGTATTATTCTTAATTATGTATGACATATATTGTTGTAAAATTTCATTATAATCCATTCAGAAGTTTTTACGTGAAAAAGTAACAAACATCCATACGTCTATACTAGGGTGGCCCAAAAAATAAAATATTTTTTCTTTTCGAATAAGAAAATATGTTAGTTTAACATGTTTTAAGATCCTCCTCCAAAGCGCAGTTCAAAAAAAAATTAAGAGGTCGCTCAAATTTTTTTCAAATGTCACAAAATCGTTAAAAATCGATTTTTTTCTTTTTAATTTTCTTTCTCTTTATTCCGACATTTTCGAGTCGATATTTCAATATTTAAAGGTTGTCCAAAATATTTTTAAGTTTCCAAGTAGAGTATCTTAGATCTTTTCGAGCGACTTCTAAACATGAATGAATAATGTTCATGTTCAGAAGTTTAATTGTGAAAATCGTCTCGATTTTTTTTTGCAACACTGTTATCATGTTGCATCTCTCTAGCCTCATTTCTATTCTTTAATATGTCAACTTCAAGAAAAAAAAATAAAAGAGTCGTTAATATACATAATATATCATCATCATTTATCAATCATTACTATAGGAAAGTAAAAAGTATGCTAGATGTGGACCCGAGTAAAAAGTTATCGCTACACAAAATTTAGTTATAATCCGAGTAATCAGACATACAGACAAACAAACATACAGACAAACAGACATAAAATTTAACAACAACAGTTTTGGGGTATACGCAATACGTTATAGTCGTTGTTTTAAAAAAATATAAATATGTCATGTACGGATTCCGCTTTGTTACTTTTTTAATTTTTATTATGTGTACAGATGCGAAACATTGTCGCGCGTAACAGATAAATATAATAAATAATTAGGCTCGCTTACTTTATTTTTCTCTGTTACATAATGTGTATTCGTAAGGAAACTGCAAAATTGAATGGAACAGTTATTGCCTATGATGTAATAAAGAAATATTTTAAAGTGTAAACCTGTAATAATAATATTTAAAACATTGTTTCACAGACGATGAGCCTACACCAGAAACTTTGGAGGCCGCTAAGGCCCTTATCAAGTGCGGCGTAGAACAAGGACATCTATCTCCAAACTATAATCTAATAGGTCACAAGCAAGTAATTGACACAGAGAGTCCTGGAACGAAGCTTTACAACGAGATTAAAAAATGGCCTCACTTTTTAGATAATGTATCATCTATAAAGAATTAAAGCGATTTTTTACGTGTTGTATTTTTTGTGACATAAAACTAATCTAGATCGATTTATTGCCCCCGAAACCCCCTGTTTACTGAATTTCATGAAAATCGCTGGAGCCGTTTCCGAGATTCAGATTATATATACACACACACACACACACACACACACACACACACACACACACACACACATATATATATATATATATATATATATATATCGAAGAATTTCGTTTAAATATATTAGATTTATAGAATTTTTGGTTTAAGAAACCTGATAGAAGTTATTGCCTCAAATCCGAACAAAACAGTTAATTGAGATAAGATTTTTTGTAAACTTCACATTAAAGTGCTAAACGTTAGTGACTGACCGCGTTTGGGTACACGGCAACTTAACTGCTACAAAATACCGGAATGAGGTGCTGACCTGTACTTCAACCACACCGGCTGCAAATGGGTCTAGATTTTATGTTCAAGCATGGTGATGCCCGCCCACATACGGCTCGAGTGGTAACTCAGTTACTACATCAACGTAATGAGGTGGCCCTGGACTGGCACGAGCAGTTGAGCATACGTGGGATATGCTCCAATGAAGGGCTTTACGCAATTTTCTCGAAAATCTGATGACTAACACTAAACTTTTCATGCATCTTCGTCGAACCTGTGACCCTTTTTCACAAGGAGATATTGATAACCTTATTTTGAGCATGAATATTATGTAGTTATTGCAGATGCGTTATAAAAATCCGAGGTGTTTTTACAGATTAATATATTTTTTTTATAAAAGAATTTAATGTTTCCATCAATTTTGTTTCGTTCTTTAATATTACCAAACACCGTAAGCCTTATTTTAGTACAGAGATATCTTTTGTTTATTTTTACTAAAATAAAACTTCAAATTTTTATTAAATTTCCTGTTATGAAATACTGCGCATTTTCATATTAGGATGCTTTATGAAATTCTTTGTAGTCTGTCTTCAATTCATGAAAAACTAAAATATCCGTAGATTGTGTTGAAGCAAATACATATAATATGGTTGAAATTTTAGGGGTAGTTACAATTGACAGGCGATGCATGTCTCATGACCTATTTGCGGTTACAAAGCGTTTAAAGTTTACTTTGCGGCCTTTGTTCACGGTTTGGTGGAATAGCACGAAAATTGTTTTGACTGTTTCAGAGAAAATTTCAGGCAATATTGATTAGTTCTACCAACTCTATAGTACCTGAGTAACCATCATATTAAGCATTTTATATTGAGCAGGTAATTGCTTTAATAATTGTGTTATTCATTCAATAATAATTGTAGATTCTACAATATCTTCATATCTATATAAATAAAAATGAATGCTGGTAAGCGCATACCTCAAGAATGGCTGGACCAATTCGGCTAATTTTTTTCGTATGTTCCTTAAGGTCAACGGAAGGTTTTAATAAAGAGAAAAAATGAAAAATTACTGAAAAAAAAAATTATATGGCTAACGCTGGCTAGAAACTACGAGTATTTGTATTTATATCTATGTAAAACGTATTTAGTTTTATTATATTTATATATACAAGATGTATGTATGTCTGTGCGAAAACAAAGCTGGGCTAACATATTATTTGACACAGCAAAGTTTGGCATGCAGTTTTGAATTTCAGAATGAACTTAGTTTGTATTTTTTTACAAAAGATAATAATGCAATGAGTACCATCTCATGATCAAATATAGTTTAAATAAATATTTATCCAGTTTACTCCGTTTAGTTCTCCTAGAAACGCCATTCTTAGGTGTGTTTCTACGAGTAACTTGGAAACGTGGATAAATAAAATAGAACTTAATTTCAATCGTAATACCATTTTTTTAGTCCAAATACAGTAATATAGAAAATATACTCGTTTTAGATAATAGAGTATGAGGATTTTTCTGTGAAAATTTTCGAGTGAAATTTTCGACGGGATTTGTATATTTAGACAAGGATTAATGTATGAAACGTCTTTTTATTAAATAACTCAAAGGTATAATTTTAAGTATTATTATTTACTTTGTTCTCAAGCTAACTTTATAAACAAAGGGCTCTATATAAAATTTGCGTATGACTTATGTTCTTAAGCGATATTTGCGATTTCTTTACCTTTGTTAACTTCTT
Organism: Brenthis hecate; assembly: GCA_951806755.1. Lineage (NCBI taxonomy): Eukaryota > Metazoa > Arthropoda > Insecta > Lepidoptera > Nymphalidae > Brenthis > Brenthis hecate. The sequence goes on along the minus strand of OX638267.1, from coordinate 3,223,143 downwards.
GAATTCTCTAAAGTATGACGTATTAATATTTATGTAAATATATATCGCAGATTGACTCAGTATAATCTCGTAATGTAGCATTTCTTTAATATGGACTTCGAATAAATTGACAGATTAATTCTTATTTTTAAACTAGCTACTTATCCTTGCATCGCTCGGGTTTGTCCTAGGTACGTTTTAAATTCATATAAAAAATCTTATTTTTTATTAAGTTTTTTTAAGTTAAAACTTGTTAAGCCTAACAAATAACATGTTTAGCCAGCGTAAGCCATATCAATTTCTAAGGATGACTCGAACCAATTATTGTGTTTTCCCGTGGAAATGAAAGATTTTCCTGTAGTTAAAGCCATACGAAATGTTGACCCGAGCTATCACTACACTAAAATTTAGTTGAAATCGGTTCAGTGCTTTTTGGCTTAAAACACACACACTATTTAATTATATGTTTGAACTGTTTTATTATATGTAAAGATTACGTCTATATTGAGATACAAATCAAATCGAGGGAGAAAATCAGAGGATATATTATATCCAAATAGGGTAGTAATTCCGTATGGGGTGGGTCAATTAACGTACATATGTTCCGGTAGGTATACACCTTAGGGTGGGTAAATAGAATAAGCCTATTCACACTTCCGACCTCTGACACAATGAGCATGTGATAATAGACTGATTTAAGACCATTACAATTTTTATTTCATGTTTTTTAATGATAATAAAAAATAACGCTGTATATGAAGAATGCTGTGAATGGAAATGTGATAAAATTTTAATGTAATAATTATAATTATCATTACATTGAAATAAATTTCAAACTACTTCTAATTTGAAAGTTATTCCTTTCATGAATATGAAATTAGCAATGTTAAGTTTCAAGGTTTCAAATTAAGACTCAGGTAACGAATCAATTTAATCGAGATTAACAGTTTTACTATTTTTACTTATAATTTAATTTTAACTTTTTTCTGGCCTTCAATAAATTAGTATATTTATTGTTCATCTTCCTGTAATTGTAGCCTAACTTCATAGTGAGATCGGTACCAAATCCACCATCCGAGTGCGTGACGCGTCAGTGCGGAAACTATCCAGCAGTAGTAGCATACCTGAAATATCATAAGTAATATTTTTCTAAGTAACGTATAAGTAAATGAGGAATTAATAATTTAATTCTGAAAACAATCGGTTCGGCTCATTTTTAAATCTAAAACTTTAAACTTATTAAATATTGAAAGCTGCTGAAGTAACTGTACAAAGATTTTTATTTAGTTAGTTAGTTATATAGATTTTACTAGTATTGCCCGCGGCTCCGCTCGCGTTCAGATGACCAAAAACCAAATTCTTAGGTTTTACATATTAGTATACTCTTACAATGCAGTGTTTGTATTTTTCTCAGAAATGAGATATTTTATATGTTGACCCGGATAACCGGCTATCATAAAATTATATCAAAATCCGTTCAGTGGTTTTCCGTAATGCGGTAACAGACAGACAAAAATTCTAATAACTATAGATTCGGCCTCTGTATGGATAATAATGTCTATTTCAATAAGATTTTCCAAAAAATATTTAATGTACAGATTCGGCTTAGTTAGAATTTTATTATATGTATAGATTAGTCCCTGACTAATAAAGAATATATTTATTCGCAGAAATCGTTGCGGAAAATTAACATATAAAAAAAATTAATCCAAAAAAATAATTAAAAAAAGTCCAATGCGTAAAGGCGAACTAAAAACATGAGGACAAGTTGACGAATGAACACAGTATTATGCAGTCACCTGAAATCCCCCATTTTCATTTTTTGTGATAGCTATAATATATACCTACTCTATGACACCCGCGTTAGAAAGACTAATCTGACGACGTATGAATCATCATAATTCGTTAAGACGTTTAGTAATTACATACGTATTACGTACATACATACAGATCAAACTCGGTACAAAACTTGAAAGAAGAGGTATTTTTCATAATATAATTACACTGTACAAATTAAAAATTAAATGGTTAAGTATGAAGGTCGATTGCTAACATTATATTAATTTATTAGCTTGGTTCCCCATACAAACTTTCATCCCCATTCTCACCGCCTTAAGGGAAGATTTCCGGGGTAAAAACTATTTACTCACTCACTATTCATATCATGAGATTTAAAAAAAAAATATCTTATTTAGATAAAAATTTTTTTTTAATTTTCTTCTATACAAAACTTCCTGACAATAACAAACACAAAAAAAAGAATTATCTAATTTGGTGCAGTCGATCCGAAGTTATGCGCGTACATACATTTCAGTGATTTATTTTTATTTATTTAGATAGAAGATAGATATATAATACACTAGCGGAACCCGCGGCTTTGCTCGCGCTAAAACTAATAAAAGCGATAAAAAGTAGCCTATGTCACTCTCTAGCCCTCCAACTATCTCCACACAAAAAATCACGCCAATCCATCACTTCGTTTCGACATGAAAGAAGGACAAACAAACACACTTTCACATTTATGATATTAAGTGTGGATATTAGTATGGATATCAAACATTGAATACAGCCAGATTATCTTAGTTAAATCTTAAGACGGATTCTAGTCTTTTGTCAAAGTAATATGCGAGTTTGATTATTCCGCGTTAGTGCGAACGAAGGTTACATAACGTCGAACAAAGCTCTATGTATCATATTCATTATAGCACATTCTTAATTATACAAAGATGGAGACGTCATACTGTAGAGATATATCATCTAAATGTGCAATATATGTAAGTTACAAGTGTGGTGGAATATGAAGCTTTCACGAATACCTACTAACAGGAATGCTTAAAGATGGGAAACACATTTTCCATGTACGTTCTCATCTCATTCTACGATTCAGAAGATGAATACAGGACATATACCTAGGCTGTTTTTATTCAACGATTAAACTAGAAAGGCTGCGGACTAGAAAACTAGAACGGGTGAACATCGCCTAAATAAACAGCATAAAAATTATATTTTGATTATCTTTAGTGGCTAGGATAGGATGTACGGCTGCAGATCCGGAGGTTCTGGATTCGAGTCCCGGGTTGGACCAGTGTTAGTTTGAGTCTTTCTGTTAAGACAGTCTCTGTTATAGCTCATAGTTGGGTAATTGGTGGTGTTTCATCCCCATACCTCGGAGTAAAGGCATCAGTCCAGTCCAGTCCATTTCATCTCTCACTGGTTGTGTCGAATAGTCGTCCCACTGGAATTTGAGAGTGACAGGAAAAGAGAGTGCACTTGTGTTTATGCGTACACTTGTGCACTATAATATCTCCTGCGCAGTTGGCATATATTGTTTTATATATATAAAACATTTGTGCGAAATTGTACAATAACAAGGCTAATCCCGTATTTGACAAATTTAGGTATTGAAGAATAACTGATTTGACGAATCGCGAATTTGGCAAAATAAGCTTTTGACTTATATAGAACATGGCCGATTAAGTATTTGACGAATGTCTGCGCAACCTCTTCTGCGTAGTTAGCTAGTTTCATAGCCGTAGCCGAAATCAGTCAGGAGGACATCAATAACAAAAGTATTTATAAAAATATGCTGGTGTACAAACAATATGAAATCAACCCAAATTAGGCTTACAACTTAGGGTAAGGTTATAACGATAAGATGTATTTTTTACTAAAATAGTAAAAAATCAATAAAAAATACTTATTTAGCTGACATTTAATTAATATACTAAACGTAAAATTTGTATGTGTATCCGATTATGAAAATTAATCTATACATTATATAATATATACCTATATATGTTAGATGAGCTATCACGGTTTTATTCTAGCAAGTTGCAAAGAAAATACCGCTTGTACAGTGTTGCTTTGCCTAAACGGTTGTATAATATGTGGGTATACGTAAAAAGGGCTTACAGCAAATATGAAACTTTTTAATTTTAAAATCAAATGAATACAGTATTTTATTTATTCTATTATTTTTAATAATTTCTATTATTTAACACTTATTTATTTATTTGCAAGATATGCCAACAATACACAGTGTATTGTACCTACATTCTAAATTATTATGTTATAAGATTACTTATTCTAGTATTATATAACATTGATTACATTTCCGGCTTTAAAACAATAGTATATGAAATGTTAAATACAATTTCTAATAAATATTTATAATAGATAAAATTAACTTAAAGATTACAAAAATTCGAAATCGTGAACACATATTAACTACTATAATTAAATTAATCTAATATAAATCAATGTCAAAATTAAAATAATACTGGTATGTACAATAAAAATAATGATTAATATTTATAATTTGAAACTAGTATACTTATAAAATTATATAATTATATTAGTACTAGAAAACACGGTTCAGTCATACAAATATATATATATATATATATATATATATATATATATATATATATATATATATATATATATATATATATATATATATATATATATATATATATATATATTTGAAGTTATTTAAAGTGTCGTTAAAAATATCAATTTCAATGACATTGTCGGTATTTAGTAGACTATTGTACGCATTAATTAAACGGTTTATTGGGGAACATTTGCCAAGGTTGGTCCTGGAAGTGCTGGGTGAGAATATATTTTTTTTAACTTTGTAAATTATCTATATATTTTTTTTATTTGTTGATATTATTACGAAAATATAAATAAACTTTGGAATCTTAACCTTCCATCATCACCTGCAATTTACGTAAGGTTGCATACTGATTTCTATGATTTTGTCTGATTGTGTTGAGTAAAATTGTCCGAAAAAATAAATAATAAAAAATAAATAAAAGCAGTAGGAATATGAAAAGAAATAAAAACTTACAAGTGTCATACAAGCGAGCACAAAGGTGGAAGCTAAAGGCCATGGCGTTCGGTGATCTTGTGCCATAAGTCCTGTAAAGGTTCTCTCAGTCAATCCTGCTCCTACCACAGCTATAGGTGTCATTATCATTATCCCAAAAAAATCCACGATCATCTGAAAATGTAGACATATTATATTATTACTTCGCATACATCGCATTAAGCGTCAGCAAGTGCAGTAATATATTTAGTTAGTTTTGTTGCCTCACTTTTAAGCCGACTGTTTAATGTTGTACGGGGAAGATAGATATGTATGTAAACGAGTTGACCCCGCGTTTGCCATTGAGTTAAAATTCTACTAATATTTTTGTTTTTTGTAAACATTATATATCAATAAAAAAAATTATTTGATAACATTCTTAAGAAAATATGTACGTACTTGCTTTACTATTAATTCTTATTTTTTTTTAACTGCCTTGGTGGTGTAGTGGCTAGCATGTACGGCTGCACACTCGGAGGTCCTGGGTTCGAGTCCCGGGTCGGGCCAAGTTTAGTTATTGAGTCTTTCTGTATAGTAAGTCTCAGTAACAGCCCGGAGTTGGGAAGTTGGCGGTGTTTCACCCCCGTGCCTCGGAGAGCATGTAAAGCTGTCGGTCCTGCGCCTTAACTCTCACTGGTCGTGTCGAGCAGTCGTCCCACCGGAGTATGAGAGTGACAGGAATAGACAGTGCACTTTTGTCTGCGCGTACACTTGTGCACTATAATATCTCCTGCGCAGTTGGCTAGTCTCAATGAGATTGGCCGCCGTGGCCGGAATCGGCCAGGAGAACATCATCAATTCTTATTTTTATCTCTGAACAACTTTCACTTTCAACACAGTAAATTTTCTATTGTAAACGTTACGGAGAAAAAGATATCGTGTTGTTTTATATACTTTTGCGTCTTAAATTTTTTATATACAAACTTTACGATATTTAATGATTATTTTTATAGACTTCTTAAATATATACATATGTAACATTACTTCTCAGAATTTCTTGACAAAAAATAAATTGCATATCTAAGCCATTCATTTAATTGCGATGTAATTACGTTCAATTATTATTAAGTGCATGTCCACAAGGATTTCTGACATTACCATCAACTTATAATGTAGGTACACGATATCTTGTGAATTATTTATACAACAAATAAAGTACACACGAGGATGAGAGCGGTTTACTGATACCGATAAATGACTAACGTTTTTAGTACTAAAAGTTTGGCCTGACATTGCTGACTACGTCTGAGGCTGCAAGTATAATTTGAGATTTCTGGTAGTGATAAAGCAAAAGTATACAAAAAAAATAGTTAATTTTTAGTCTTGCTCGCAAAAAAAAAGAACACATACCTATAAAACAACATTATTTTTTATACGTACATTCTTAGAATTATGACTGAGTATCCACATGATGAATGCTTTTAAAATCCCAAATCGGTGAACACGTCGTGTGACGTACTTTGTTCCACAAAGTTCGCACCTAGATTTTCCCGATTCAGTCAGCCATCTTTCCAAACACTTTACATGAACTCTGCCAATAGTACCTCGACACAAACATGCCGATATTAAATTACCCGCATCTGAGACAGCGTCTCCGCTATGACAAATTCGGCACATATCTTCCAGCGAATGACTACTAATCTCTTCTTCTTCACGGTCGGTATTTTCACCCACATCTATAACTTGTTTTATAATTTCGTTTTCATTTCTATCTTCTTTTTCATTATAATTATTCAACTGAACGCCAATACCTATGGATTTCTTTTTAATTTCTTTGTTCATATATGAAACTTTGCGTTTAGGACTTCTTACTTTAACTCGATGAAGGTATTTATCGCGATGTGGTGTTTTATCTCTGCGGTAGTGTTCTTTTTGTTTGGTTTCATTTTCAATTTCTGTAGACTCATTAACGGGTAGTTCATTTGAGGAATTAAGAACTGCGTATAGATTAATATTACTGGAACTGGCAGTTACTCCTTTATCGGAAGTAATTGTGTTATTTTCTTGAACTCTTATTGCAGAAGTTGCACTTTTGCACTCGGTTACGATTTCTAAGAGTGATAGCTTCTTTGATGTACTTGGATTGATTTTGGCTTTATGTCTCAGGCTATTCATGTTTTGTAATAAGTTGATTTCATCTTGCTTGCTAAAAATTTTATACAATTGGAATTCGTATTTCAATTCAATGGAAAAGTTCTCGAAGCAACATTAAACTTACCTTATTTGTGTTTCATTTTGTGATTTGTTAGTTTCTTGGTTTGAAATTTTGTTATGTACGGAAAAACGCCGTCGTCGTGCACTCGGCATTTTACAAGAATTTAGATTATTATTTTTTAGAGTCAATTTTTATTTATTTGACTTATGTGCCACTTTGACGTTTATATCTTTGATTTAAACAATTCGATTATAGCTGCTAAAAAAGTTTGAATATACATATATACGTACTTCGACTAATAATAGAAAACACTGAAGTCTGTCTTTCCATCTTTAAATCCATCCATCATTGCATTCAGACAGACAAACGTTGAAGAATAAATTTGGTTTCTATTGTGTCATATTAAAAAACAATTAAAATTCATATAAGTATGTATAACTTTGACTCCATAATTGGTCATATCGTGTAACTTAAACTATCTTTCACATCGGAAAATATTCACACGGCGAAAGCCTGTATTGATTATACAAATATTAGTCCCGGTACAAGGAGGACATAATAATATAGAGAAGTTATTGTGCAAGATCTTCCTCTAAAGATAATCTGTAGTATTATAAAAAAAACTATATATTTAAGCATAATAAAGGCATTCATTTTAACGTAACGGAGATGTGATATTTCAAATTTTTAAGAAAAAAAATACAAAAACTAAAAAAAAGACTTTTTAAAGCTAAATAAGCTCTATTATAAATGGAGCAAAAAAATTCAATTTCGTTACCTGAAGTGAAACTCAAAGGTATGATCAATTTCTAAATCAAATCATTAAGAGACCGCGATACTTTATACAGATTGTTTAAAAAAAGTAGGTGTAGGATTTTAAAGTGTTGATTTAGTTTACAATTGAAAGTACAAAAACATCCCTTTTCTCTCTTTCGCACACGAACATGGCACCCGAAACAGTCAGTTAGAACGATAAGCTCAGAAGCGACGGTCCCTACCAGTGACTAAAGCAAAGTTGACGTATCGTACTCGTAACAGTAAAAGTTTGAAAATAAAAATACATATATTTAAAAATACACTGTGAAATATTTTATTTCTGTGCTTTTGTGCAGTTTAAATTGGACCTAATTGTGGAATTATTTTATGGTGAGTTTTGTTTATATTAGGTTCAGTGATATAGTATTTTTTATTATATTAAAAAGTTATAAAATTATCATTGTAAATTAAATATATTTTTTCTTTGAAAAATTATATTATGTTGTACTAAAAATTAACAAATACAAAATAAATAAACAACAAGTGAGATGGATATTTAATTTAAATCGTTACATAAATTAAAATATATATTTATATTAGGAATAAAAAATATTAATAATTTTGAATATAAAAATAAGTAATAACAATTTTATTAAATATCTATATTATAAAATTATTACACATTTTAATAATCCGGATATCGAGCTTTTAGTTGATAGTTTCTAAATCAGTTTGTATAATTGGTTTTTATATTTACATTGCTTCATTTTCAAGATACGTATAATAATGTAAATAATATTTAAAATGCTTGTAATTAAGAATTAAAATTTTCTTTACGCTATAAATAAGTTTATTGTTAATGAACTTACGATAAGCTTTTAGAATACGAACTAATTATATTATTCGATATTATTCGAGGCCATTTATATGAAAGTTTTTGATATTCTTGGTTTACTGGCAATCTAATTTATCTTTTTGCGAAAGAGAAGCAGAGCGACTCTACTCAACAAAATAAAAATATTAGTAAGAATTCTCAACATTTTTACTTTGTCTACTTAAATTAGCAAGTAGAAATTAGAAAAAAAAAACAATAATGGAAAATAGATCAATTTATTACTTATTATTCGACTTCCAAAAAGATGAAGGTTTTGTGTTTGTTTGTATGTATGTGTTGTTTTTATTTATTTTTAAAAGAAGGAAGGACATACTAATTTCCGTTCTATGTTTTATTATATATAACGCTATATTAATATGTTCACCAATTATGGACAGATCTTAGTACGTCTTTTTAGGGCTCCGTACCTCAAAAGGTAAAGAAGGAAGCCTTTTAAAATCACTCTCTTGTCCGACTGTCTGTCCGTGTGCCACCACCGATTTGCTCAAGAACGGGTAGACCTAGTAAGATGAAATTTATATTGGATACTGAGATCTTTAATCCCTATTAGGTGTATAAAAATCAAGATCGTGAGTCAACACAATAAAAAGATATAGGCAAATTGATATTTTCGCGAAAACTAGTTAGTACCAAAATTTATCATAATGTTCAACTTTTTTTATTTTTCGGAATGTTCCCTTTACTTGTGCTGGGAGACCTTGCTTTTAACCAAAATAGACGATTCTAGGTCAACCGGAAGTATCCTATAGGTTTTGACCTAGAACCACGAAATTTGCAAAAAAACAAGGCCTTACAGCACAAATAAAGGAAAAAATCTAAAAAATAAAAAACTTGAAAATTTATGTTAAACAGATTTCCTACAAAGTACGGAATCCTTGGTTGGCATGCCCGACTCGCACTTGTCTGGAATTTTTATATTAATATACATATCTGTACATAAATAAGAATAAAAAAACCTATGGTTTTAATTTAAAATGGTTTTGATGTCGTAACTTTTTCGTTAAAAAGATTACTTTAATAGACTTGGTAAGAGTAATTATAAAGTATGTATGTTACATTAAATACATGAATTTCACAATAACAAAGTATTCCTTTGACAAAATCAATAGATGTTATCTTTCGGCTACGATGGTATTTAAATTAGAATAATATTATATTGTAGTAAGTCTGTGTTTGATGTTGAAATATAAACTAAAATTCTAAGAGCATATACATTTGCTGAAGAAGCAGCTTTCCTGTCTTTGATATGTTTTGTTCATTAAACTTTGGATAGAGTGTAAAATTACAACGTGAAGTTCCTTCTACCGCACTCGCGTCAAATTGAAAATTTGCATAATTACGGCTGGTAGGGTTTCATTAAGTGTGATTACACTGGACAGGTGGCAACTTGAGATTGAAAGGAGATTGGAATAACAGCAGTGCTTTTTAATTCATCTGGATTATCTTAGATTTATTATTTTTGTAATAACTTATAAAGTCAGTAAAGTAGTGCAGCTGGAGAACTAAGTGATATACTTTTGAATTACTTGTTTCAAATTATAGGCGGAAGTTAAATTTTATGTTTTCGTAATAATATTATTATTAAATTTGTACCTCTTTGAGTTTTACTGGCTCAAGGAATTTGGGCCCGGTCATTTGGAAGGCTAGCGTGGGGACACAGGTCCAACACGTAGAGGCCTTTTATATGTATAGATATTATAATATTATTATTATTATTATAAAAGTTTGGCGTGTCTGTATGTTCCTTATATTTGCAATAAAAATGTAGTTTAAGGGGCTGAGATGAAGTACCTAATAAAAGAAATTCCTATCGTTTTCTAAAAATTTTGTCCGTCTGTTGATTTGTCTGCGTAAATTCAAGGGATTATTTATAGTCCGTATTAACACTTAGTCTTTATAGTACTTTCTTAACTGCCTCGGTGGTGTAGTGGCTAGCATGTACGGCTACACATTGGAGGTCCTGGGTTCGAGTCCCGGGTCGGGCCAAGTTTAGTTATTGGGTCTTTCTGTATATTACGAGTAAGTCTCAGTAACAGCCCGGAGTTGGGAAGTTGGCGGTGTTTCACCCCCGTGCCTCGGAGCGCACGTAAAGCCGTCGCTCCTGCGCTCCTCCTTAACTCTCACTGGTCGTGTCGAGTGATCGTCCCACCAGAGTATGAGAGTGACAGGAATAGAGGGTACACCTGTGTCTGCGCGTACACTTGTGCACTATAATATCTCCTGCGCAGTTGGCTAGTCTCAATGAGATTGGCCACCGTGGCCGGAATCGGTCAGGAGAACATCATCATAGTACTTTCTTAGATGAACGCGAATTTGTAACATTTTAAATAAAACTATCTTTTCGGATTTTTTCGCGAATTTATTTTGATTTTTGGTTCGAAAAGATAGTTTTATTTAAAATTTAGTCTTTATTTCATTAAAATCATTCAACTATATTATAAGTTATTACAATTTGAAATTTAGAAGGATCTTTACTAACATTGTATTGCATGGATTGTGGTACTAGCGGAAGTAATTTTAAATTATATCAAATAAATGATAAATATAATTTAAAAAAATGTATAAATAAATAATTGCAAGAATTGTAAAAATCTCTTTTTTTATTTTAAATGATTTGAGAAGCGGAGAGTTTCAGTTAACCAGTGTGCTGCCTAGATGGCGTTATACTCGTATGTACTGTAATTGACATCATTTTCTAAATTGCGATGTTTAGATTTATCGACTCTCATTCATATGTTACATGTTTGGTCGAATTAATGAATATTGAATGTATACCTATATAATGTAGGTCAGAAACTTGAGAGTTAATAAATTAAATTACTAAGTCAATAGCTGTGCTAAGTTTCAAAGTTGAACTAGTTTATCGAATATAATTATAAAAAAAAAATCTTGGACAAGTCACAAAGTGTGAGTCTGACTCTGTTGCATTATACATAATATTTGTTTTGGTTTAACAAGCTAATTTCAAATTTCTTATTACCCATATACTTACTGGTGCTATGATATTTTATTGACGGCATAAATAAAGTTGTATTTCATAGTATTACTATGAGATACAAAGTCAATTTTGCGGCAGAACGTATAAATTGGAAAATATTCCATGCATCAAAAAGTACTCAATATACCTATCTTCTTCGAACTAATTTTTGTTAAAAGAATTTTTAGAATCCCTATTATTATTTTTTTCAGTATATTCAGACCTATACTTCAAAACTTAGACGGGGACTTAGTTTTTGTAATTTAACTACAGGATAGACAATTCTGTTGTTATCGCTTTACACAAGATACCTATATACTACATTTCAGTAATAGAGCAATATAATTGGAACAGTCGTAGAGTAAAATGGCTGTGACAGACGAACAGAAAGTTCCGCGTTTGTTTGAGTTTGAAGACTCATTTTCGAAAAAAATTGAATTAGGTCTTACGAAGAACGACTTCTTTGATAAGCTATTAAAAGGTTGAAAATGCACAAAAGTTGGCATTACTATATTGGTTGTCTCATATGCATACATAAACTTTATTATTTTATTAAGTTAATATTATTAGTTTATTAAAAATTTAATAAGTTAAGGTTACTGTTTAGTTAGTACTTATAGTATCTATACTTAGTGTAAAGTAAAGTTGCTATTTTCGTTGTTTGTTTCTCCTGTAGTTTCTTCTAAAGCACGCAATGGATTTTGATACGGTTTTCACTATCATGTAAAGATTTTTTTTCGGAAGGTTCATACATATAACGTGCATATTATGGTATAGGAATGCCGAGAAATTCAAAGATTTGTCATGATGTCGTATAAAACATATTTTTGAACATTTACATTGCTCTGCAATGGCTAAATCTTCAAAGATATATCGAAACAATGAACTAGAAAATTGTAGCTCTTAAAAAGGCATACAGACAAGTTCGTAATATCAGGTGTTTACCTCCAAAGGTACACTTACAATAACTATTTTCATCTACATGAAATGCACCTAGGGACGCACCTGAGAAAACGACGGTAAGTCGCTAGTTGGATATAATATAAAGTTTGAAAGCCATTTACATAAGTTTTAATAAAAAGGAAAGAAAATATTGTGTACGTTGCATGCTTTATTGCAGTTACAAGTTGTCGAATTGATAAAATATCCTTTACAGAGAATTATTTCCAAACGTCAATTAACATCCCTAAGCCGCGCTTCTTGCTAAAAAAATTGAGAACCCTCCCATTTCGATGAAGGAAGTGGTTCTAATTCAATTGCAAGACTTGTCCTAAACAAACATTGCAAGTAAAATAAAAGCTTGAAAAAATAGTAGAAAAACACTGTCTGAGTAAAAAACGCACTGCCTAATTCACTGCGCTTAGAAGCAAGATTTTTTTTACAATAATTCCTTATATAAAGAAATAAGAGATTTTGAAGAGCCATTCTATAAAAGGGTAAATCGGGAATGAATATTATGTACTAAAGTTCGTTATTTTCGAAGTTAGATATATATTTTTTTATTTTCTTCTGTAACATATTTCTTGTTAACCGTTTACCGATTCTAACGGGAATCGCTGAAATACGAGGTCTGACCTAAAAATATATAGTTATCTAATTCAGGTATATCAGGTATCAGACTGCTCGATATTCGAGAAACCCTTAGTTAGTGATATGATCGGAATAGAAAGAAAAAGTATACAAAAATTTATACTTTATGTAATATTATATTTGACTTCTTTCTATCGTACTTTCGTGACTCCGCCCGCATCGTTAATTTTTTTAGAATTACCCGCTCTCGTGAGTCCTAGTGTGATGTAACGTAGCCTTTATAAGTAGATCCATATATTAGCGCGTTCAAACAAACACACGAACAATTTTTTTATATATTGGTCTAGACTAATATGTCATTACTTGTGTTAGTTATATGGGATCATAACACTTCAAGAAACACATGTGAAGAAGAGACGCGATGTAATAAAATTGTTGTCCAAATGATTAATAACTATGACTAAATGACTAAATGTGAAAATTTGTGAGGATGGATGGACGGATCTGGATGAAATTTGGCTCAGATATAGATTGTAGTCTGGAATAGTACAAGTAATAATATTTTTATCCCGGAAAAGTTTTAATGTGAAATGTTTTAATAACATGAATATTTATAAGATGATTAAAGAAAGGTATAGTGTGTCTTAAGTCATTTTTTTGTTTCAGACGATCACAGCAACAAAAGTGGACCGTGTTCAGTGATTAAAATCGTATTTCCATAGATAGTTGATGCTGTGTTAATTTAGGTACAGACAATAAATTATTATTTTCGTTTTAAATTAAAAAAAAAAATAAGATTATTCTATCGGTCTCTTTGTTATAAAACTTTGTTTTAAATAAGTTAAAGGCATAAAATATGTAAGTGAGATCAACTTTCCTTAGTTTTCGTGTAATCATATAATATAACGAGGACACAAATGTAGAATGGTTCGTTTTTCTAATACAAGTCAGTCGACCCAAAACTTTTATGCCGCCAACAACAAAAATTCATCCGGAATGGAAGACGTTGAGGTAAGATACTAAATAAATAGCAATTTACTCGTATAATACGTGTGACCCCTGACCCATGACCAACGGCCCCAGGGTGCGTAAAAGTTATACAAAAGAAACGAGCATGTATTCAGCTAATACTTATAAGACCAATATAAACTTTTTGTCTCAGCTGGAGTCGAACCCGTAGTCCCTAACGTAATGACAGTATTCCGACAACTATACCTAGATATCATAATATTATGTAAAGTTTATTATTCATATGTATCCGAATATATCCAATATACATATCGCGTGACGGAAGTTTCATTGGCCACTACGCCTTATCTTAAGCCAAGTCAGGATTTTAATATGCTTATTTATTATTTTCTTTTTAATAAATTATATATAATAAAATCTTATAGGTCAATTTGTACATAGATTTTTTTGATATAAGATTTATGCACTTATCTACTCACATAGATATTTTAAAAAACGGTCACGTGCGAGTCAGACTCGCTCATGAAGAGTTCCGTACCATAATAGATTTGTTTTAATTTGAATGGCAGCGTTTCTGAAATTTGCCATCTTTTTTTTTATTATTTGTTGTTATAGCGACGACACGTTTGGCTCAGTTTGTAGTAACCCTACTTGCTGTGCCAGCTGTCGCGGGTTCGAGTCCCGCTGGGGGCATTCACTTTTGTGATGAGCATGAATTTTTGTACTCCAGTCATGGGTGTTTATATTTATAATATGTATCTATTTAAAGTTATATATGTGTAGTATATCAACTATCTGGTATCTATAACACAAGCCTCGTAGCTTTCTATGGAACTAGATGGTCATGTGTGTTAATGATATATTTATTTATTATTTATTTATAGCGACAATAAAAATACACACTCTGTAAAAATTTCTACTACCTATTACAGTTCATGAGATAAAACCCTCTGACAGACGGACGACAGTGGAGAGTGGTATTAAACTGGTTTTTATTGTGAGTACGTATACACGTGTATATTCTCAGATATACCGTAAACGAATTTATAAAGTAGAACATGTTAGAAAAATGTAAATTCATATATGTTTTCCTCAAACTTTCAATAATGATCATCGTCGAATTTCTACTACACCTAGTTAAAATAAAAACTGCTTGCTAGACGACTGCGAAAGGGATTTATTCTATACTTTTAATATGCATGTATACATTAAAGTAAACTTAAATTAAATCAAAATAATATGACTTGTCCATTAATAGCAGGCAGTGGTAACTCAGGGGTGATGCACTCGCTTGGGAAACCGATTGAAGCGGGTTCAAATCCCTGGTCTCGCACCTCTGATATTTTCATGTGCGAATCATTTCTAACTCGATTACTACTCATCTTACGGTGAAGGAAAACATCGTGAGGAAACTTGCATGTCTGAGAAAACCTAGCAAGTTTTCGAAAGACATGTGAAGTCCGCCAACCCGCACTGACCAGCGTGGTGGACTATGGCTTGAGTCCCCTCGTATTGAAGGGAGGCCCGTGCCCAGCAGTGGGACGTTCAAAAGGACTCTATACACTACATTGGCACAAGTCAAGTTTGGGAATAATAATTAATATTTCAAAAACCAATCTCCTTCGTGTCTTCTCCAATCTACGTGACATTGGCGAAGTCACTTGAAGCCATTAACGGGAGTATCGAATTGAATTATTTTAAAATACGACTTGTTAGATGACAGATAATCTTATTAGATTGAACATGAACTTGACTGGATAGTTATATATTTTTTTATCATTTATTATTATGTAACAACGATTAACCTCGTTTCACTCAGGTACATGCCCTAGGTGCCTACTTCAGGTATCTATAGGTATCTATCTGTGTACTAAATTTCTAAGAAATTATTTTTTACCATTATTAGTAAGTGTTGTTTCTATTTAAAATATAGATTAGTTTCAACTCAATCTATTGGTAAGCATTAAATGGTATTAACTTAATATTAAAATATATATTATACAAAAAAAAAACTCTCAACTGCCTCGGTGCTGTAGCGGCTAGCATGTACGGCTGCACACCTGGATGTCCTGGGTTCGAGTCCCGGGTCGGGCCAAGTTTAGTTATTGAGTCTTTCTGTATAGTAAGACTCAGTAACAGCCCGGAGTTGGCGGTGTTTCACCCACGTGCCTCGGAGAGCACGTAAAGCCGTCGGTCCTGCGCCTTATCTCTCACCGGTCGTGTCGAGCAGTTGTCCCACCAGAGTATGAGAGTGACAGGAATAGAGAGTGCACTTGTGTCTGCGCGTACACTTGTGCACTATAATATCTCCCGCGCAGTTGGCTAGTCTCAACGAGATTGGCCGCCGTGGCCGGAATCGGTCAGGAGAACATCATCATACAAAAAAATATATATTTATACACACATACATACATACAAACGCATATACTTACATATACGTATATACTATAATTTATATCTAATTTGATTAATAGTTCTGTTTAATACTAAATTTAAATGTGAATGAGGGATCATCTTTGAAACTATAATCAGGCAGTGAGTTTCACAATCTTGTTGCCGTAACTTGCTAGCTTGGTTAGATAAAAAAAT
Organism: Brenthis hecate; assembly: GCA_951806755.1. Taxonomy (NCBI): domain Eukaryota; kingdom Metazoa; phylum Arthropoda; class Insecta; order Lepidoptera; family Nymphalidae; genus Brenthis; species Brenthis hecate. The sequence continues at coordinate 3,206,420 of OX638267.1, read as the reverse complement.
GCAATAAATGCGTTCGTTTATTTTGTCTATTGAAAATTTTATCGGGCTCACTTACTATGGAATAAAACGCAAAGAAGAAATTAAATTATGTAGGCTACTGAATAAGACTATATGACTTTCATTCATTTCTTACTCTTAAGATCAGTTGCGGAAAAAGGTTTTTGGGTTAACATTCTTGGTCATTACGCCTTCGCAACGTAAGGCAAGGAAATCTGATTTTCTTGAATAGTTTCTTATAGGTTATACTATTTATTTTTAACATCAAATGTACTTATTAAAAAGAAAATTTGATGTTTTCCTTTAATATTGCGAAATTAAACTATTAGAGTAGAAGTTTGTTTGAATTTACATTTCTTTCATCTGAAAAATTTCTAGAAATTACTTTGGCTATGTTTTAATTAAGTAAATTGTTTAGTAAGAATGTTTTATATTTAATTATTCTTAATGATAAATTTCAATGTAATGAATGCTTTGTTCTTTTATTAATCTTTTGGTCATGGATACTGAAGAACATAGTAGCCATTCATTATTTATTTAGAATATAGGGTAAAGCAGGATATTAAAGCTGAATACTTAAATAAAAATGATGTACATATATATGCTATTATATTTTATTAAGGGTATGAATAAGTACCAATACAAAAACCAAGCTTATACCGATTATATATATGCAACCTAATTGTGGCTCAAATTTGAAGAACGGTACCTAAATTGTATTTTTAAGCTAGCGACTATATATTATGTGTACAACTTCCTTATTTGAATCGGATATTATTAAATTTTTTATTGGTTTTAATTTTTTTCGTGGGACCCCATTTTTTTTTAAATAAAAGTAGCCTAAGTTACTCCTTATTACATCAGCTATCTGCGAGTAAAAGTCCTGTCAAAATCGGTCCAGCCTTTTCCGAGATTAGCCGAAACAAACAGACAGACAAAAATTGTAAAAAATGTTGTTTGGGTATATGTACCGTGTATACATTTCATATGCATTTAGTAAAAAGCTGTTATTTTGACATTACAAACAGACGCTTAAATTTTATTTATCTGTATAAATAAGGGCTTGGCTGCTTTTGTATCCATTAAGCGATTTTTAGGACATATGAAAGTGACTGCACTTAATAAATCTTTAATTACACTGGCAAGTGTAGTACATTTAGTTTTCTGACAGGTCAGAGAGAGGCATACTCATTTGATTTTTAATATGCCTTCAATTAATTATTGATGAATTTAAAATCATATCCTATATTTGAAGTAAGTAGTCGAAGTAGGTTGAAAAACACATAATATATAGTGGAGATTTCTTTGTATAAAATAACAGGTTTTCTTACTGAGTAGAAAAATAATAATTCAAAAGACTATTTACAAAGTTTTGAGTCCTGTGGTCACTTTAGATATTTTTAGTTGTTTCTTATAATTTAATGTTTGTTAACCACGCTCACTCACTTGTTATAATTATTGTATGTCCTGTATATTGCAGAAAATATAATTTGACACGTTAAAATATGTTTATATTACAAACATAACTTAAACCGTCTCTTATTTTAGTATTAAGCTTCAATGCTCATTTAAACAAAACTAGCAACAACAAAGCTTATAAAACTAGAACACTTTGAGAACAAGATAACTGGGAAAAGACATGGCCACTTTCTGCTTAATTACTTCAATAGTATATATTAGTCATTAGTCAATATAATAAACTAAGTACAAGTCAAAATCAAATAACTAGATATCTACATATAAAGATATGTAGGTATGTGAATAATTAAGGCAGTGGCAGCCCAGTGGTAACGCGCTCGCTTGGGAAACCGAGTGAAGCGGGTTCAAATCCCGGTCCAAATCGTATTGAAAGGAGGCCCGGGCCCAGCAGTGGGACATTAAAAAGGACTGAATACAATGTGAATAATTTGAAGTAGTCAAAGTATTCAAAAATGTAATAAAAATAACTTAAATGTTTACTACAAATAATGCTACAGTTAATTTGTACACAAGTTCAATGTTTTAATATCGGTTTAAAGAGATTGCCTTTTTCATTCCTGCAGATTGTGGCGTCCGTTTTATTTGGAAAATTCTGATTATAATGATGCAAAATATGTATTACATGATAATTTGCTAATGAAATTGCGTCTGTACGTTAATAGGTCATTTAAATTCAGTGATCAAAATAATATTGATCATAATGACAAATAATATTATTCGCTTCACTCGGGTGCGTTCATATATGTCTCAACTATACTTTTAATAAAATAGTGACTAAGCCGAATCTCTACATTGAACTTTTATATTAGAAAATTATATTTTAATAATCTTTATTATCGATACAATTTTTTAGTTTTTGTCCGACTGTCTGTCGATTTTGATGAAATTATGTGCGGTGTTAGTATTTGTCCGGGTCAACATAATATAAACATTTTACTGCGAAAAAATATCTTTTTACCTAGAAAAAATACAAAAAATAGCTTTAGTAAAATCGTTCCAAAACAATACATTTTATTTACTTTAAAAGTTATAAAATAAGTTAGAAAATAATTATAAATACCTAACCTATTAAGATAGGTACTCCAGCTAATAGAGTATTTTTGGCCTGTGCTGGAAAATAAATGTAGAAAGATGTAAAATGCTCGGGAAAGCGGAAAATACTCTCATAATTATTCTTGAACTAACAGAACCTGGGGCTTCTCTTGCGCTAAAACTACAAAAAAAACTCTAAAAAGGTAGGTTTCTAAAAAAAATTTCATCTCCTATTTTACCCTCTTAGGGGTTGAATATTGGAAGATGCTGAAATACGTAACTCATTATGCTTGCCGTACTCAATTCATACGAAATTTCATGCAAATATGTCCAAGTAATGAAAAGTTTCATACAAACTTTTAACCCCTATTACACCCCCTTGGGGGTTGAATTTTGAAAAATCCTTCCTTAGTGTATGCCTACATCATAAGAGGAATACGTGTGCGAATTTCAAGTTTATAGCCGTAAGGATTTGGAATATCTATATAATATCTGGAATAACTCGTGGGTTTGTTCGTAATCACTTGTAAATCATATTTAGATGAACGGAGCGAAATAATCTAAGATTTTTTGCTTAACTAAGTATCTTGTCGTTTTTAAAACTCACGTTGCTGTCTGCTTTTACGGATTATATTTTTATTGTTAACAAGCGACGCACTCTCGCTCCGCTCGGGTTCGTCTCTAGTTACATTTTAACGTTTAGTATAAAATTCTCAGAGATGAGACATTCTCCCGCAGTAAAAAGTATCCTATATGGTGACTGGGACAACCAGCTATCATTATACCAAATTTCATCAAAATCTGTCCAGTGGTTTTCTCGTAATGCGGCCACAGACAGATTGACAAACAGACAGACAAAAATTCTATATCCATAGATTCGGCCTCTGTATCGATAATAATGAATATTGCAATAAGATTTTCCAAAAAAATATTAAATGTGTAGGTTCGACTCAGTTACAATTTTATTATATGTCTAGGTAGATTTACATTATTATATTTATTTCAATGAATACTTCTTTAATATTTATAATTTTTTCATTGCAATAAAATTCAGCCATTTTATAAATTACACACATGCTATTAGAATTTTTAAAACGCTGAACACTTTTTTTGGATAAAAAGATTTATTTTGCAACTTTGTTTTTCTTCTTAAATGAACTATACTAGAGGCTTGAATTAAATTTATCTTTGCCCATGAAGTTTCATAATCAAAGTATTCAAAAATTAACCTTTAATGTAAATGGCATCTCCATTTGGAGCTGCCCTTTATTTTTATTTAGCTTATTCGGTGTTTTTAAAACTCTTTGACCGATTTCAAAACAAAAGCCACTACATTTGATACGTATCCATGTAGGTATATATTTTTATTATGTAACTAGGTATATTCATAGATTTCTCGAAGAAATTTTAGTATTGTAAGATTAGAATGTAAGAATTGATAGATTAGAATGACATAAACATTTCACAGCAAATTTTTCATTTTATTTTATCATTCTCGGTTAAAGTCTCTTTTTGTTGCACATAAATGATCTGTGTCAAATGTCACTCAATAATGGTAAAATTTTCACCTATGCCGATGACACAGCGTTTGTATTCCATGGGGAGACTTGGGATTAAGCTTGTCAAAATGCAGAAATGGGACTTCACAAGGCTTATCTCTGGCTAAATTGTAATTTGCTAACCTTAAATCCTGCTAAAACAACTATTGTCCTGTTTACAAACTCTCGGAAAAAACATCCCGTTGTAAAAATTCGTCTACACACGTGCGATGTCACAACTAAACAAAACTGTCCATGCCAAGATATCAGTAAAACTGCTGTCGTTAAATACGTCGGAGTACTTGTGGATGAGAAACTGACCTGGCGACCCCATATTGACATTATTGTTTCTCGAGCCAGGAAACTGACGTGGTTGTTTAAAAATCTGAGGCATGTGGCTGATTTTCAACTACTACGTTCAGTTTATTACGCACTAGTCCAATCTGTCCTTAGTTATTGCATTGGGGTCTGGGGAGGCTCGCCCAAAACACACATGATACACCTCGAGAGAGCTCAACGCTCCGTGCTAAAAACGATGACATTCAAACCATATCGATTCCCCACGCGGTCATTATATGACATATGTAACGTGCTGAGTATTAGATGCACCGTAATATTATTGACCTCCAATTATCATTAAAGATGGAAGAGGGCGCTGACTACTGACATACAGGTTTATTCTAGTTTGGGAGTCAGAGGCTTTATCAGGCTTATGTAACAATAAACAATTGTGTCAATAAAGATATATTCTATTCTATTCTATCTTTATTTATTTTAGGGAAACAAACAGTAGAACAGAACGTACAGCTTAAAATAAAAAATACACACATTTACCAATTAAAATTCCAAAAATAAGAAACACATAAATCATATATAGGGTAGAAAATGGGACTAAATTGACATATAAATATATTATAAACACAATTTAAAGTAGGTATATCAAAATATTATGAAAATCATTGAATAATGTTATTTCCTAATTAATTTCTTGAAATTTATAACAGAACAGTTCAATATATCTATATGGTTAAAGTGAGTATTATAATCATGACAAGACCTATGTAAGAAAAGATTGTAAGCAAATTTTGTTCTGGTGAAAGGTACATGGAATAGATCTCTTTGACATGTGTGGAAGGTTGGACATCTAAAATAAATAGTACCCAAAAGATATGGAGACTCGATATAGTTAATATGTGATTTAAATAAAAATAATTGATCTTTAATTCTCCGACGGTTCAATAGAGGCTGAATATTAGGACACCTTTGCTGAAGGGAACGATTTCTAAAAGTCAAATGCTTGATAAACTTACGCTGGATTTTATCAATTGTCTCGATACTGAACTTATATTGTGGATTTAAACTACTGAGCCATACTCTAAGATCGAGCTTACCAAGGTATTATACAATAAGATAATGGTAGAGATATTTTTAAAATCTTTACTTACTCTAAGAATAAAACCTAACAATTTATAGGCTCTGGCAGTCATCTCGTTGATGTGGAACTTGAAGGTTAATTTACTATGAAGGAGTATACCTAAGTCACGCACTTCCGTAACTCTTTTTATGCCTCGCCTCCAAGTGCATACGAGATAACAGTCGTAGTGTGTTTCCTGGAAAATGACATAATAGAACATTTTCTAACGTTATGGTGTTAATAGTTGTTAGAGCAATATATGAATAGTCTAAGTCATCTTGTAAAAGTGCACCGTCTGAAGAGCTTGATATATCCTTGACAATCTTAAGATCATTTGCATATAAAAGAAATGAACAATTCATAAAGATACGAACAATATCGTTTAAGAAAAAATTAAACAAAAGGGGACCAAGATGAGAACCTTGGGGTACACCAGAAATGATAGGGACAAAAGAAGAGGTATGACCTTTAATGATCACAGCCTGACTTCTGTCATGAAGATAATATGTAATATTTAATACCATTACATGAAAAATTTGCTAATGTTAATTAATCGTCTGTTCATAGAACTTGTTTTAGTAATTACAATAAGAATTTGCGTTAAGCTAAATTAAATCCTTTGTAAATTCTAAAATAACTTCATATCCTGTATTTGCTTTTAAGCCTTTAATAAAATAAAAAAATAATAATGTAAGTCTATCTCACGATACAAAAACATAAAAAAAACAACTGAATTGGGGTTTTTATTACAATAATTTCTTCTAATCACAATATTGGAGTCAGTGCCAGCCGGCGCAAGGCAAACGTGAGCACAAAACAAAAATGAGCAAAATCCAATCCAATGTGATATGAATTCATTTTGTTTATTAAGTTCATATATCATACATAAATATTATGCATCAATCTTTGATATATTGGTAAAGAAGTTCAATATTTTTCTCCTCTCTCCTCCTCTTTTCTCTCCTCCTTTTTTAGTAGCTGTTGACGAGCTTCAGTGTTATGAATATATTTTTTTATTTGAAAGCTATATATATATATATATATATATATATATATATATATATATATATATATATATATATATATATATATATATATATATAGCTACCAGCTAAGCAAATCTATTTGAGATTTGGTGTTTGAAAACAAATGACTTAAAAACAATTTTATTAGAACATATTCAGTTTAAAATGTCCAGTCACATAAAATGTTATTTTAATAGATAATACTTAATTTATAAGCTGCTTAGTTTGAGTAGTTGTTTAGTTATATAAGTTTTTAAATTAAAAAAAAGTAAATGTTTATGGTAGACGATTCGAACGCTTATTGATCCTACGGCTTACGAAAGTTACCCTAATTTACTCTAACCGTATTTGATATTCAACCCAGGACGTGGCGATATAATTATTTTGTGAATATTAATGTCATGTTTTAGACGTATACAAAATAATTGTATAGTATATATTAGAATAATTATATTATATAATAAAATAATTACATACGGAAAAGGTTGCTTTCAAAATAATTAAAACTAATTATTACACATTTAGCGGTGGAATCCTTTTTCTTGAAAGTATGGAATTCCCCGTAACAAGCATATATTTATAGTCATTATACTTCTAGTACACATGAAGACGAGGGTCTGAAGATTTAGCCGGAAGATAATAAAAACTTGTTTTTAATCATCTTTTTTAACGCGAATATGTTAAGATTTTTAAATAAAACTATTTTTTCGGATTTCTTTACAGGTTTATTTAAAATTTTGAATCCCGATGTTTCAAAATAAATCCGTGAAAAAATCTGAAATGATAGTTTTATTTAAAAAGATCGTAGTTATTTAAAAATATTGCATACAACAGAATTATTTGAAGAGTTTTTGAAGTCGGTCAAAAATCAATTTTATTTTCAAAATTGCCGAATTGATTCTTGAAACCACAAGTTTCATGAATCAATTTACCATCTGCATTGCAATAACAGATTTAGGAATATGTTCAGCTGTTGCATACATGCTTTCTAAAACAAACAGAAGGTCTTATTATTTTGTATTCAACGAGCTGAGCCTTACATATTATTTCAACTATGCCTTTTTTATTATATCACATATTTATTCAACTTATGCATTTGGTTTTATTATACACTAACGAATCAACCTCGCTCGAGTTCGTCTCTAATTTTCGCAGCGCACGCCAAATAATGACTATTATAGGCAAATCTTTGATATCTTAGGTTACATTATTACAATCTTTGTGGGGCCCTTTAAATTTAAATTTAAATATATATATATATATATATATATATATATATATATATATATATATATATATATATATATATATATATATATATATATATATATATATATGTTCCATGTTATTGGCTGATAATATAGCTTTTAATAGGTGAATTTTTTTAAATTGGTCCAGTAGTTCTTTTAGTTAACCATTACAACCGAACATACATAATTTTTTTTTCTCTTTATAATATTATAGTATAGACTAGCAACTAACTTGTGTTATTCTAGGTCATACTTTACCGAATCTTCGATCAACAATGTTGATCGAAGATCCGAGTACCACATTTCATCCCAATTGGTCCGCGCAAAGAAATAACAAAGATTTGCACGTAGTAGTAATCTGCTTTGTTACTCACCCTCACTTCTCACCAGACCCTATGTCCTTAACAAAAGCCTATGTGTTACTTTAAGTATATCTGTGAACTAAACGAATACCATCCAAATCCGTCCAACTGATTCTGCGTGACGAATTTGCAAACACACATAAATAATATGTATGTCTTATATACATAATAATTTATACAAAAATTTGCATTTATAATAGTAATTAAACATAGAAAAGTTACCCACGTAACGGCCATAAAATCAGTTAGATACAGGCAAAAAACTGCTAATTTTCCTTCTACTGAGTTCCTTAACCTCATCAGGACACATTTTTAATAAAAAAAATTATTAACATCAAGAAAAAAAAGCCTCGACCATCATCAACTTTTGTGAAGAGGTTTCACATAAACCGGACTCAATGTAGCCGTAAGACAGTAGTAAGGAGATAAATAGTTTTATGAACTCAATGAAAGTAAGAGGATATTATGGATTTCTGCTATTGGAACCGCGCCAACTGAATAAACAACGTATGAGTACACGATGTAGGCAATTTAATTTTACGATAACTATCACAGTTTTCCTGGATATAACAAGGAAAATAAATACGTACTGACCAAAAGTCGCTTCTAATCTGCAGGAGACATCATTAATTTTGGTTTACAGGAAACATTTCTAAGGATTATACAAAAAGTTGCTGGGTTTATTTTTTAAAGCTAACTGGCATGAACTTGCTTAGTGCGGGGCCGTAAATAATATCATATTTTCCCTCTAGGTCAATCTTCATTTAATGTTCTATTAATAACTTGGCTGAGTTCTGCAGGATAAATTCGCCAGAGAGTTTTCTATTCTGTATTTCGTCGTTGAAGTATATGTTATTTATAAGTAGCTTTTAGTGTGTGTATATATATATATATATATATATATATATATATATATATATATATATATATATATATATATATATATATGTATGTATATATATGGTGCTGTGGGTTAATGTTACAACATATTCCATGTCACTCTCACCTGAATCCTTTACCGCTAGTGAAAGTGCACATATTTTACTTTTAGAATTTTTTAGGGTTCCCAAACCATAAAACTTATAATTTCATCATGTCAGTACGCATCCCTATATTACGAACATTAATTTACTATATAGTAGAATATAGATATGTTACGTGAACCGTAGTTAAAGGTAGCACTTTAAAGATGTAACTGAGATGAGAAAAAAAATAAAAGTCCATAATACTATAGGCGATTTTGGATAGGTCTTTACAAATGACAGATACGCTTTTAAATTTATTTATTTCTTAACTTCCTACTAATATCCTATTTCCTACTAATATTATAAATGCGAAAGTTTGTGAGGATGTATGGATGTTTCTCTTTCACGTAAAAACGACTGAATGGATTTTCATGAAATTTTATAATAATATAGCTCATACATCAGAGTAACACATAAGCTACTTTTATTCCGGAAAAATGTGCGGTTCCCATGGGATAGATTTGTTTTTACTTTTTAAGATACATGAAATTGTATTATCGACGACTTTTCATCGTTCAATGAACTTTGAATGGACTACTTGGATCTTTCAAAAAAAAAAAACAAACCTATCCCACGGGAACCGTACTTTTTTCCGGGATAAAAAGTCTATGTATTATTCCAGACTATAATCTATATCTATGCCAAATTTCATCCAGATCCGCTCAGCCGTTCTGGCGTGAAAGAGTAACAAACATCCATACTCACAAACTTTCACATTTACAATAAGATACAAAATCTTATCTACTTGTCTATTAAAAATAGCAAATCATCAATATCACACCACAACTTTTGTTTTCAAAAATTCGAAACCTAATTTTTTTATAAAAAAAAATTGTACATACATATTTAAAAGTATAAATAAACCTATATCTTTTTAGTAGTTAAAAAAATTTCGTAGCCATTCTCGGATGAGGGTGAAGAAAAATGGTAAGTGCTCCGGTTCTTCCGCTTCCTGTAATGTCGTAATTCTTTTCACGTTGGCTCGCATACATGTTTTATATTAATACCTTTATTTTCATATTATGAATAATAGCAGTTACATATCATATTTATTGTTATAGAAATTTCATCTATTATTAATATGTGAGATATCGCATTATATTATTATGTATGATTATTTTTACATAGGAAAAACAATTGATGGTTTTCCAGTTAAAGAAATTTATATATATATATATATATATATATATATATATATATATATATATATATATATATATATATATATATATATATATATATAAATAAAACAATGTTAGTTACACAAAGGTTGGACCTACTTTTATAGTCTTTGACCTGTTGGATTTGTCTCCGCCATGAATAGCGGAAAAACTATGAAAACATCGCAAAAATGCACGGAAAAAATAAAATTTACATGATTAACGCTTGTTAATAACTATTTTTTTAAACACACCCGAGCGAAGCGAGGGTATGTCGCTAGTAATAAATAAAATCAGTGTTACTTTTATATGCAAAGAAATTATGCCAATATTCGATGCTGTATACAAAAATAAACTAACGAAAACACTTTCGCGTATTTATAAAAACATAAATTAGATTTAGCGAAGTGCTATTTGAGCATTGAAAATAAAAAAAATATTAACATGACACATCGTTACACTGTGAAAGAATTTCGCACTGTAAAAATATTTTTTTTTAAATGCGGTCAAATGATGTTTTAACCGTAGTTTTTTAATAATATTTAAATATCAGATAGTTTAGTTAAAGCTTTCTTACAGTCAATTTTTTGTAGATGATTTTTATTTTTAGATACACACTTTAATTATTATCTGATAGGTAAATAAAATTACTAGTTTAAATTTGATTTTGAATTTTCAAACAAAAAATTTATAAAAATACAACCAAAATTTTATATTATATTTATTATCCAGGTCATATACACATGGGAGATGGACTTCAACCGAAGCCTTCTTGGGGCGGCCACTCTCTTGGTGCCTAAGAAACCCACGCCTTCACCGGCTTCAACAGTAATGCCGGTTTGGGCACACAACTCCTGGGTGTGTCTCTTCGCTGCAATGCTCACAGTCGCTATTGGCGGCAACGCGATAGTCATATGGATTGTTACAGGTATCTAATAATTGTTGAGACTTGTTTATATAAGCTACTTCAAATCCATTTGTTGTTGGGTAATGCAGTAGAAATTAAACCTATATTCTCCAAAAAGAGCTAACCGGATAGTTTATAACACGGGACACACTATTTTAATCCCCCCAAGACCGCGGACACGCCGGCGTTAGAGTTAACAATAGATTTCTTAGAAATTTAATTAATTTCTTAGAAATTTACCTGGAAGTGTTAACAAAAATCGATATATTTAAGTTTGATATAACAAATAGTTTCTAATAAATATCGTTACACAATATCCGACCCAACAGCATAAATTTAGTCAGTATGCTTTATATATATATATATATATATATATATATATATATATATATATATATATATATATATATATATATATATATATATATATATATATAATGTATATGTATAATATATAAATCGCATATTTGTGAAGCAATTATCAATTTTTTCATTTGTTCATTAATGAAGGATAAACATCAGTCTTAACGAATGATGTAACATTTATTCTTCGATATACTACTCGTATTATATATAACTCTCTCCTCCTATTAGTTTTCCTCTAAGCTCCCTCACTAGTAAATCTGGCCCTGTTTATACCTTATTTAGTTTGATATTATGAAAAAGTAGATACTGTGAATAAGTAAGCTCATCTATAAAAATTTACAAGATGACATGGGTCGACGCTGGTGACCTAAAAGATTTTGTTTTTGTTAGTATTTTGGCCTTTTACTGGGCTATAATTTTTTTTATAGTAATGAAATATATAATATACTAGCGGCTCACCCTCGCTTCGCTCGGGTTCGTCGCTAGGTACGTTTTAAATAGAGATAAATAGTTATTAGCCAGCGCTAGCCATATAATTTTTTTTCGTTAATTTTTCTGATGTTTTAATACTTATTATCCTATTCCGGACTAAGAGAAATCCAAAAATTCAAATATCATAAAAATTGGTCCAGCCGTTCTTGAGTTTTATGTTACGTCACACGGGAACGCAACCGAACGGGATAAAAAGTATCCCATGTCCGTCTCCTGGGTCTAAGCTACTTCCCCATCAATTTTCAGCCAAATCGGTTCAGCCGTTGTTGAGTTATAAATAGTGTAACTAACACGACTTTCTTTTATATATATAGATTATAAAAGATTATATTGTACTTACCTACAGCGGTAAGTGATTTAAGCCACAAACTTTTTTAGACTGACCTAACACGCGAGGAACGAAATTCCTTATCGCACGATGCTCAGTACATTTGGCAAGTGAACCTAGACGGAAAAAACTGTAATATTTTTACCGTCACGACACTTTTTAATCGATTTCCAAAAAGGAGGCATTACTATCTACTAAGAGCACCCCCATGTGACGTCTCCTAATACCAGGCAGATATTATGACAGAGGCCATCCACAATGTGCAGTTATCGTAAGTAGCAGGTGATCATAAGCATTAATTAAGGAATTTATGTTACGAGTATATGTTTCAAGAAACTCGTGTGCATTTGTGCATGCCTTTTTTGAATGAGTTCAACATGTACAAAGTACGTGACTTGTTCATGATACCACGAACACTAGGCTCGGGACAATGTGTGTGAGCTAATGTAAGAGCCATGGGTTTCCACGATACCTCTCGACTTTTAATTTTATTTTAACGGAAATGGAAACTATTATAGCAAAAGAATCTACTACGAGTATATTACTTTTATCTTTAAAAATTCGTGTAATCATATTATTTAAATTGCAACAAAATTATATGAAAATAGTTGCAGCATAACATAACAATCAGTGAAGTTAAATGTAGTTATAAATTTAACGAGTATATACCAAATAAAGGTGAAAAACAACAAAAAATCAAGTACAATTATTGATATCATATTTACATTCAATTAATATATCAGAAACCTGGATATCATCATGATTAATATAGAACATTTTTGTGATAGCAATATTTTACTTAATTACCTGAAATTTCAGCATGATGTAACGAAAAATTTACGAACATTTTTAATAACATTCATTATCAGTACCAATTAATATTATGAAGCCTCCTTAGTGTATGTACGTAATTTGTAAATTATTTTAACGATCAATTTAATTTTAATTTTGATTTAATTTGAAAGTAAAAAGCTTGAGCTTTCAAGAACATTTTTGCACATTCGAGGGTTTCCCACGAGGATTGGTTTTGGTTCTATTGATTGTAAATTAATTTTTTTTTTTAAATAATTTCTATCTTATAAAATTTGATTCAAATAATAATTATCTTACACAGTATAAGAATATGGCTTCTTAATATATAAATTTAATATTTTAGATAGTAATAAATATTAATTAGTTTTTTAATAATTTAATAGTTTTTTCATGGCTCTGGAAATATTACCTAATTAATAAGAAATTAATAGAGAATTTTCGCAATATATCCTATTACCAACTCGCAAGCAAGATTCTAATTCTGGAACAATATTAGTAATTTTGGATATTAATTAATTGAATAAATATAAGAAAAATGTTTCTGTGTTATGTTAGATCTGAAACCTACAATGTAACTGAGATTTTAGATTAAAAAAAATGATGTTAAAAGCCTCATAATAGATATGTAATAATTTTTGCATCTCCTGTAAAATGTTTTTCCTCTTCCCGAGTTTATTTAAAGCTAAATCTTATACTGTATACACATTGTATTACGAACACACATACGATTTTTTACATCTATACAGATAAACAAAATAGAAGTGTCTGTTTGTAATGCAAAAATAACAGCTTTTTACTAAATACAAAATTATAAATAATACTTATAATTAAAAGAAAATAATTAACAACTTTTTGTGTGTGTCTGTTTGTTCCGGCTAATCTCCGAAATGGTTGGACTGATTTTGACGGGATTTTTACTGAAACATAGATTATGTTATAAGGAGTAACTTATTTAAAAAAAAGGATTAGGGTTCAGCGCAAAAAAATAAAATCCATAAAATTGCTAACGAACACACCCGAGCGAAGTGAGTGTAAGTGGCTAGTATCTAATAAAAATATAAGCACAAGTATTTTTAATTTTAAAATTAATGTTACTCAATAAATAATAGTTCAACACATATCCAAAAATTCACAAAGTACGTTAAAAGGTAGATATGATTGCTTAATCCGCCCCTATAATTTGAATGAAATATATGTCAGATTGCGTTTTATTTTAATATATTGAATAGGAGTAATTTTATAGGTAGTAATAATTGAATATTTAGTGAATAAGGTACAGTAAGCACATGATAATAGAACCTACAAATAACAAAATTTACCTAATATTAGCGTTCTGAGTGCATTATTTATGTTAGTGTATGCATAAATTTGACCCGCTAGTGCTATGTTCAGTTCATCTCAGCCCAAACACGTCCACAGCTGGACATAGGCCTCCCCCAAATATTTCCACGACAACCAGTCTTGTGCCATCCGCATCCAGTGGGCTCCAGCGACTTTGACCGAGTCGTCCGTCCACCTTGGTCATGGTATGTTTAATTAGGACTATTTAAAGTAGTAGACTCTTATGTGATTCCGTGTGATGTTTCCGTGCGATGGCCAAGTCATTCTATTAATTAAAGAAATAAATATATCTAATATTAATACGGTCACTATAAAATGTTGTAACTTAACTAATTTGGTAATGATTTATGACAAAGTTGTCGGATAGATGCTTCCATAGATAGGTAATGAATAAATTAACCGACTTGGTTTTACATTATATCTCATAGCTTTTTGCGGTAGAAGAAATGCGTAGCGAGAATTGCAATTTTTTTACAGTATGTTTTTGATGGGATAATATTTATAAACATTGGCATTAATATTTATACGATTCTGAGGTCACTCAATTGCCATCAATGTTTTGCCTTCCCGGAACCTCTCCACTAACACTTAAACTTTATGGTATGGTATTAAAGTTCAAATTGACTTTTAACTATTATTACGAATCTTTTGTATGGAAGTATAGAAAAGTGTTGTTTGTAGACATTTTCAGGCAATTTTTTTAATTTTTCTCTCCGTAAGAACCATCCTCGTACTTCAGGGAATATTCTAAAAAAAGAATTAGCGAAATCGGTTCAGCTGCTCTCGAGATTTGCGCTCACCAACACATTCAGCGATTCATTTTTATATTATAAGATTGCTGCTATAAAGGATTTATTCTTATTTTAAGAGACAAAATGCTTATATTGAGGATAAGCAAAAAATGTTATACCGTTTTTATGTTACTTTCCACCCCGCAAACTATCTTCATGAAAAAATATGGACTATTTTTAACCTCAAAATATGTAGCGACAAAGGGAGTGCGCACTTTGGTTAAACTATTTTATATAACAAACGTTTTGTTTTTGATACTTTTGCCATATTTTTAAATACACAGCTTGTCTACTATGTTTAATAAGCGATTCAAGCAATTTTTAGTTAAAAAACAGTAGCTTTTTAATTAAAAGAAAGTTTGTAAGTAGTATGTTAACATTTTTTCAGTATGTTAACAGATTTTCTTTATTTAGTACAGTATGTTAACAGTATGTTAACCGATTTTCTTTATTTAACAGCTATTGGCGAGCTTTAGTTTCATTAATAAAAAATATATTTGGAAACAGTTTTTTCATTACACTAAAACATTCCAGTAATTTTTTGTCCTCTGTTTGTCAACGGATTTTGGCTTTTACTAGCTATTGACCAGCTTTAGTAAATAGTACAGTAGAATAGAGATTGCCTATCGGATATTTATTTTCAACCCAAAATAAATGTAGATCATATCAGCCTGTTTACTTTTAGTACTAACAGTTGTGTTATTTATTCAAACTTTCGTAATAATTATCATAATAGTAGCTTTTAGCACTAGTCTAGTTTAAATAAATACAACGACTTTCCTACAGCAGGCTAATTATATACTGCTACAGAAATATATAATTAGACTGCTACTGCTTATTCCCCAATATAGACACTGTAAAATACAAAATGATTTTCTGTTAAATTTGGACTGGTAGTTTTAGATATTAGTCCATTTGGACAAACCCGTCCCGTCATTCCTTTTACAAACAGAGAGTTGTGACATACGGGATGAAATCTTTTTTTTTTCTATTTTTGTTCTGTTACGCCAAAGAAGTATAACATTTTACGTGTGTCATAAGTACACACAGTTTTTTTTTTAATTTGATAATATAAGTGCCTATAGATTAAATAATTAGCATCTCTGGGTGCATCCCAAGAGATGTACTTGACATACGGTCCGGGATAATAGTGTATTATACTTCAATCCAGGACGCGGTCTATATTTGTGCCAAGTTTCATCCAGATCTGTCCCACAATAATTTGTAAAATTTGAGGAATTCAAATAAATTTTTAAACTTTGTATTCCCAAAAATTAATTTTAATAGCAAACAATCTCAAAATATACTAACTTGTATATTATGTTACAGCGCACAGACGAATGAGAACGGTGACAAATTACTTTCTGGTGAACCTGTCCTTCGCCGACTTGATGATGGCCTCACTGAATTGCCTCTTCAACTTCATATATATGTTACACAGGTAACATAATGAAATCTGATGATTTCATTATTTTTTCTTATTATATTACAGTTATATACTTATTTTTTTTTTTAATTGTTTCGTAGCCGTTAAGGAAAATTTTATCTTTAAAAATAATGAAAGCAAACAAATAATAAAAGTAAAAAGTATGGAAATAATCTGTCTACTTATTGATTTTTCTAACGTAACCTGAAACAGAGGTTTTTGCAATACTAGATTAATCAATATCTTGGCGCTTAGATATGTCTTTCTACAACGGCTATTTACTTTTATATCTATACTAATATTATGAAGAGGTAAAGTTTGCGAATTTGTGACGTTGTAGGGGGTAATCTCTGGATCTACTGAACCGATTTAGATGAAATTTGGTAAGAAAATAGTTTGAGACCGTGGGAAGGAAATAGAATACTTTTTATCCCGGAAATCATCCCTTAAAGGGGTAAAAATGGGGATGAAAGTTTGTATGCGGAATCAAGCTAAGGACGAACCGGAACGAAGCGCGGGTGAGTCTCTAGTAATTTAATAAAGAGGTCTTTTTTTGTTTGTTTGTTTGTAATCAATAAACTCTGAAACTACAAAATTCATTGCTAATTCAAAGTGTGCTTTGGCTAAGTAATTAAAGCCTACCTATTAAATACATACCTAATCAAATATTTTCGAAATCGGTGCCAGCCCATACAAAGCAACTTTTACTTTTAGTTTTACTTTTACTATTAGGGGTGGTCAAATTTAAATGGGACCAATCTGGAAGTATACCCTTTCAAACAAAACAAAAATTGTTCAAATTGGTTAATAAATGACGAAGTTCTGAGGTAACAAACATAAAAAAAAATACAGTCGAATTGAGAACCTCCTCCTTTTTGAAGTCGGTTGAAAACACTTGTCACTACAAACTGACCAAACGTGTCGTCAAATTAGAGAGAGCTATTTAGTTTAGATACAACAAACTACTTTTACTGATCGTTAAGTCTTTCTTGGAACTTGCTTAGCAAAAAAAAGGCTGTAAAGATTTCAATGAAAAATTAAAATTATTCAGTTAATAGAACAAGTTTAATATATAGGGTAGAGTAGTTCTAAAATTATTAAGCTTGAGTTCCCTGCCCTAAGCACTTTCATAGGAGGAAACCGAGGGTCATGTAAATATGTCACGTATATAATAGCGGTTCCCCTTAGACATATTATACAAGGTCATTTTTAATTTACTGAAAACCCTTTGGGAATACACTATTTACAACATAACAACAACATCTGTAAGAAAACAAATAATATATCTTAAATTTAACAAAAATAAAAATATTTTTATTGCACCTTCTCAACGGTAATAGTCCAGCATTAGCAAAAGAAAGTGCGTGTCCGGTGGAGAGGGAGGGGTGGAGGGGTGTAGGAAGCCGCGTTTACTCATTTAAACTTGGCCAGATGCTGGAACTTTGAAGTTTAGAATGTGCAAAAAAAATATTTTTATTTTTGTATGAAAATAAAAATTTAAGGTATATTATTTTTTATGTTACAGACGTTGTTGTTATGATGTAAATAGTATATTCCCAAAAGGTTTTCAGTAAATTAAAAATGACCCTGTATACTATTTCACCCTTAAAAAAGAAAGACTATCCTGTCACCGTCCACGCTATTGATTTTATCCCAAGTCAAGAAAGATAAATGACGCTAACCTCTTCGATTTATTTAACTGGAACTTTTATTAAACTTATGTAATACTCGTACTAAAGACTCGCTACGCCCCGATACGTCCCGAAGTAGGTACATTTTACGTAATAAATCTAAACGAAATGTCGAATTTGAATATTTTAAAGAGGACTTATATATATACGAGTATAAGCAACGTTGGTTATAAAGCTATTTAGTTGGAACTATTTAAACGTTGAGATCGCATTTTTTTTTGAAAATAAAGTACAGCCCATGTTACTTGTTGATAATGTATAAGTAGTTTTTGAGTTTATTTATTACAAGCAAATATACAAAAAGTCAATTAATTTATCTTTATAATATTAGTTACGATAAGTTTACATTTTGAGTGAAATGTTGGGAATTATGTTTCAGAACATGTTTTGTACTTATGTTCCATCCAAGATACAATAGCAACTAACAACTATTATGTGAATGACAATGAATTTATATATATTTTTATTATATGATACCAAGATTATCCCTCGTAAATTACGGTTTTGTGAAAGCGTACTAAGAATTGCTGAATGTTTATAATAGGCGAGCCCATGATGCTAAGTAATAGTAAAATTTACTCGAGCGTCGTGGGGACCTATTAGGTTTTGAAGATCAGATGTTAGAAAAAAAAGAAGGTTATAATATAATACATACCCTTTCACCAGTGGGAGGAGCGTCCTTAGGCTTTCAAAAACGAACAAAAAATAGTCACATGAAAATACTGTTAAATGAAACCGAAAGCTCTCAAACTGACGATTCGGACAGCGGCAAGGACGTAACACGTCGTGATGGTTTTTTTGAAAATGCAATAAAAATCGCTATTTTGAAATACTCGAGCGTATACAGACGATACAGCTTGGTGTCCTATTGGTTCTGATCTGATAATTATTTAAAGGAACTTAATACGACGGTTTAATTTTTTTTAATATTTTTTTCTGTATATTCATCATGGTAACGGAAAGTAGTGTGGGAATGGTGCAAAAGAGTGAGAGATAGCGAAAGAATGAAAGAAAACTTTTTCTTTTTCACTTCAGCTGCAACTGCTATAAATTCTATGGAAGATTATTGTTTCTGTAGACGACACGTTTGGCTCAGTTTGTAATGACCCTACTTGCTGCGCCAGAGGTCGCGGGTTCGAGTCCCACTGGGGGGCATTCATTTGTGTGATGAGCACGAATGTTTGTACTCCAGTCATGGATGTTTATATTTTTATAATATGTATGTATTTACAAAAAAGTTATATATGTATAATGTATCAACTATCTGGTATCCATAACACAAGCCTAGTAGCTTACCATGGAACTAGATGGTGTTGTGTATTAATGTCCTGACATATTTATTATTATTTATTATTTATTTATTTTCTTTGGCTTGTGGAAATTGGTAGATTAATTATTAAAAAGCACATATTTCTGCACATGCATCTTAATTTGGCGCGCTCGAGTATTTCTACATATCTTATCAAATTATTTTTTAAATATTTTCGGCTGCCCTAAGCGCGACCTTATACAGAGGATTAATATATGGCGGAGGTACTCAACAGAGTGCGAGGTATCCCTCTTTATGTTAATCTGCCGCGCTTGAGTAAATTCCAGAATCCCCTATTAGACTATTAAAAAAGTGTTAAGATCTAGAAAGTAGTATGCTTACAACAGTACAATTGAGCTGGCACTTTGTTTATAAAATAGGTATGTAAATTAAACTTTCAACTTTCTGCAAGTTTAATTTTTCTTTTTATTTACTCTTTCGCCTGCTCTGAACTTTCCTGTTTGATTTCTTTGACTATAAATGTAAAAGAAATAAATATAAAATTCATAGGTTCACAGGTTCTTTCAGACATACAGGTTTCCTCACGATGTTTTCCTTCGCTTTAAAACAAGTGGTAATCATGTTAAAACGATTGACACTTGAAAATATTAAAGTTGAGCGAATTGAGTTTTGAACTCGCTCCACTGCCACCTCTTGGTTTATACTAACACTGACATACGTATGTATACACGTGGCATTTGCGAAATAAAATTTAGCATGCGTGAAACTCGTAATATGTAGTATATAATATAGAAATACCCCAAAGGGATGACTAGTAGCCATTGAAGACGAACCGCAGTATGTGGGTTGCTTATTGTTGTAGTTTAAATTGAAATCAACAAGATAATATTATATAATAAGTATATCATATTGTCTTCCATCGGAAATACATAATAATATTATATGTATATAGGTACGCTTGTAAGTTTCAAGTAATTGCCCTAAAATTAATGAATAGATTTAGGTCTAATTCGGGATTTTCCTTCTTCTTTTCCTTTTAATCTATTGATTACAATTTAAACTAACTCAATCGGTAAAGTCATCTTTGATAAAATGCTCAAAATTCATTAAAAAAAATTAAACGTTTTTGAAGTCCATTAATAATAATTAGTAATATTACTTTTTAAAATATTCATTTTGGTAATAAAAACGTGTTATTAAGAGCTTTCAATACTTCTTAAATTATAAATAATCTAAGAGTATTTTTAACTTTTACCTTTTATCAGCTATGAAATTCATTTTAAGTTAAACATCAAAAGCGCGTTAAAATATGAACAAGGAAATGGAAAAACTGTTACCCTTTTAGTAATAAGTAAAAATAAGATAACATTTTGTGTGCCTATTTTTAATCTAAACATCTATACTGATATTATAAATGTGAAAGTGTGTTTGTCTGTTTGTTTCTTTGTTTGTTTGTTTGTTTGTTTGTTTGTTTGTTTGTTTGTTTGTTTGTTTGTTTGTTTGTTTGTTTGTCTTTCTTTCACGTCGAAACGAAGTGACGAATTGGCGTTATTTTTTGTGTGGAGATAGTTGGAGGGCTTGAGAGTGACATAGGTTACTTTTTACAGTGGGAAATTATCTAATTCCCACGGGAAAACACGTTATAATACAATTCAAAATAAATACTTGAAACTCGGTAATTAATGCTCTTCAATAAAATTAAATAAACACGTGTTTTAGCATTTTACAAAATTCATCCTATAAGGGGGTAAAATAGAGGAAGAAATTTTGTATGAAACAACCTTTTTAGATATTTTTTTGCAGTAGTAGCGCGAGCGAAGTAGCGGGTTCTGCTAGTATTAAAATAAAATTGTAACTGAGCCGAATCTGTACATTAATTTTTTTTTAAATCTTATTGAAATAGTGATAATTATTAATACAGAGGTCGAATCTATATAGTTTTTATAATTTTTGTCTGTCTGTCTGGGAACGTATCGGGATACGATTCAACCTTTCCGCGAGATGTACATGAGTGTATTGTGTCTCCGACTGCATAATACTATATTCCTTCGTCAAGTTGTTTACATCTTTTTAGTTAGCTTTTATGCAGTCGAGTTTTTTTTATTTTATTTGTTTTTTTTTTATTTACAGCTATTTAGTTTTCGTTTTTATGTAAATTGTATATATTTTAGTGATCAGTTAAAAACCTTTATTTTTATACCCCACTCGATTGGCTTGGAAGATTTTTTTAAAGACAAACAAATTGGCGCCTGAAATCTGCCATTTTAATTTTTAACTATTTTTATATAGCCTAACAAATATACATACATAGACTGATAAATACATTATTCTCCTTTGCGTTGCGCTATCGGGTAAAAAAGAAAACACCTCAAGTGAGCAAATTCACGATTATAAATTAGATTTACAATAGGTGGAACATATGGAAATGGATACATTAAGTACAAACCACTTTATTGCTTTTATTGCTTAGTTAAAATTACATTTTATACTAATTTACCTATTACCTATCTGTATGACAACACTTTAACTTTTATAGGTAGTTAAAAGTACTTCACACTTGACTGAAACGTTCGATCCTTTTAGTAAAATTTCAATCTTAGAGCTGATTGGATCGAGATTATGACAAACACGAATAGAAATAGGATATTACACTAATATAAAATATTATGAATCTCTAAATGACGCAGTGAATTATTATTATATATACTATATTAGTACGTTTTAAGTTTTGTTCAAGATATCATAATATTTATCGCCATCTTGGGACAAATTGAGATTATGATGCGGGTGTTTCAATTAAATAACTAAGGTCTTATCGTCACTTCAATAAGGGTTGTGGTTGTATAAATATTTCTTTCAATTATACGAGATTTCTTTAATAAAATGTGGCTTCACCGTTCATTTTATTTTAATGGAAAAAAATATTGCTTTTTCAAACTTCATCATGATAACTTACAAGTATTCGTATACACACGTACGTAATTTAAGTTGAATATAAAGTAAAATAAAACTGTGTAATTGCTAGAATCTTTGTTTAATCTTTCGAATCATCCTCTCTTCACTCGGGTACGTCCCTAGGTGCATTTTAATGGTTATTTTGGAAGAGTAAACTATATATACATAGGTGTGAGGTATGCTGAGTTGTACGTTGTATTATAACGTGTTATCTCGTGGGAATGAGATAATCTCCCGAGGTAAAAAGTAGCCTTTATCACTTCAGTCCTGCAACTAGCTCTACACAAGAAGCCACTCTGTTTCGATGTTAAAGAAGGGCAAACAAACAAACACAATTTCACATTTATAGTGTCATTATGCGTTGGTGTGCGTGTGTTTGTAATTTTCCTTCTTAAATGCTTGACCGAATTCGTTTTTTTCGTGTACTTTCGAGATAATTGGACGCTTTTTAGCTATAGTTAAACCCGATAGTTGGCGCTGTCAAGACCCAGATGTTTTTTAAATTTTCGGCTAATTTTTTTCTTATAATCTTTTAAATTCTCACGTAAAAGGTGTATAATTTTCAGCCTCCCAATATTATTTAATTGAATATTTTTTGCATATTCTTGAATTATTACTGAAACATGACAAACAAATTTATTGGAATTCGAACAGGATAGCATCTGTCGAGTAAGCTAGTAATAACTAAAGAATATCCAGGTATAGCACTTTGTTACGTATTTTGAACAATTATTATTAAACTTCGCTGTATCGTTGATTATTCAAAAAGCATTTTTTAGTAAATTGTCTGCGCAAAGTTTCAAATACTAAGACACTCGCTCATATGAAACTTCTTCTAGCATTTCATTAAAGTGTGATTCATCAAATTCTATATAGTATTTCATATACACACAGTAATAAAAAAATCACATTTTTCAAGATATTGGCTACATATCTATTATCTAATTTGATACCTCAAAAAAAGGATGTCTTATAAGAAGTAATATTTTTTATAGATAAGGGCAACCGCTTTCCTTACTATAAGGAAATATTTCTCATTTTATCGAGCATCACGTTTCTGTCGCTATAATTTATTTTCTTTTATGGAAAACGCTTACCATATTGTTTTTACGCTAACATAAAATTAGACATAAGAAAATAAAATAATACCTTTTGCCCGCAGTTATAAGGGCGGTCGGGGATAAAAAGAAGTCTGTGTCCGTCCTCGTGACGTATCTATGTCCTTTACAAATTTCATCGAAATCTGTTGTGTGGTTTGAGCCTGAAAATTTAATAAACGAAACAAAACAAGACAATGTTAGTTTCACAGTCATAATAAGGATTAAAAGCTATAGAGAATTTACAACAAAAGTTGTTAGTTTGATATCTGCTCAGGGTAAATATTAATTGCTTTTCTTTCGAGAATGTTCAGCATGAAATATTTTATCATTGATTGATTACATAAATCTTGTTACGTTTAGTGCATAAAAAGTTATCAAGTTCTATCTAGATAAGTAGCCAACAGTACTTTCTTTACCACCTTTTCTTTTTTTTTTCAGTACCTAGACGAGCGAGCTTCGCTTGGAGTTTTTGTCCAAAAGTACAATTTTATTTTTTAATTTGGCTTAAAAACAATAAAAAAAAAAAAACAAAAAAACAGCAATAAATAAAAAAAAAGCAAAAATAAAAACTTTGTATCTATCAACTGTGATTGTCAATTTTGCGCCTTAGCCGCTTAACCACGATGCTTATGCCCGAGCGTGCGAAATTAGCGACCATATTTTGCGTGGAATATTGCGAAATAAAACCGTATGAAAACTCGAAAACACGCGTTTTCCAGACATTAGACTAAACTAGATCGATTTTCGGTCTCCGAATACCCCCACATAACAAATTTCAGCGAAATCGTTAGAGCCGTTTCCGAGAACGTCGGTATATGTATATAGGTAAATAAATAAATATACACGAATTGCTCGTTTAAAGGTATATTTATCTTTCATTTTATCTTTCAACTAAGGTAAGAAAATTATAGTTGAAAATATTGACGACTACCTAGTATCGCGGTTGTAGTATCTCTAAACTCAAAACAAATTTTTATATTTACTTATAAATAAGCTATGGTCTATCTAAAGTATTGCTGAGTAATCTAGTGGGGGCTATTGAGATTTTCCACGGCAGTCATACAAATTGAAAATCTTCGCTAGCACACTTGATTGAATGGCAGCTTAGTGGTATAATGATCAGTTTCCATGCTTAAAAGACATATTGATCCCTCGATCTAGGATGGTATTAATCGACAGTAGTTCCTAAAATAGAAAGGGGCTTAGGTAAATCCAGTGATTAACCCTTCATCGTACTTGTGTTGTGTTAATTAATTACCGAAGTATTCACATTATTTTCTATTTATACTTTTATTATGTATGAAAATTTCACCCGTAAATCCAATAAAAACAAAAACCTGGCGTAGGCGTGGAGTGTTCTAATGTATTACAGTAACGCTTTATGTGGGCTAGTTCTTTGAATTCTTAAATGGACACTCCATTTAAGAATTATATTTGTTTCGAACTATTCGTGCTTTAAAAGCACGAATAAAAAATAAGTATTCGTCGTTTACAAAATATATAAATTATAAAGAAGGACGAATAGACTAATAAATAAGTGAGTAGAATAAGTATTTTATCTCAGCTCGGTAGGTTTAGGGATTTTTGCATACAGAAACTCCTACACCTAAAAATAATTTTTTAACCTTAAAAACTCTTGAATTTAAAAGTCATTAGGATTTAAAAGAATAAGTTGTCAGTTCGGTAGGCTTCGATATTTTTTTGTATACTATAGTAACTCCTGTACCTAAAAATCATTTATTTTACATTAGAAAACAAAAAAGTGGTAAATATTCGAACAAACCGACAATTCGAACGAATAATATATTTTTTATTCATCCGATTATCGGACGAATAGCAACAGCCTTCTTTATTTATAACTAGCGGATCACCCTCGCTTCACTCGAGTTCTTCCCTAGCTTGTTTCCCCATACAAACTTTCATCCCCATTTTCACCCCCTTATGGGATGATTTCCGGGATAAAAAGTATCCGATGTCCTTCCCAGGGTCTCAAATTTTATCTAAATCGGTTTAGTAGATCCAAAGATTACCCCCTACAACGTCACAAACTCACAAACTTTACCTCTTTGTAATATTATATTATTAGTATAGATTCTTCCTATTAAAATACGAATAATTATTTTTATTAGTCCTCATTTTAAGTAAGAATAACAACAGAAATTCATAAATATTGTGTTTTCTACTAAATTTGAGAGAAAACAATCGTTTTCTAATTCTGATAAATCATAGAATTATAAATGTTAATGCGATATTTTATTTTCAGCGACTGGGTGTTTGGAGTTCGTTACTGCAAGCTTAGCAACTTTATCGCGAACGTGACTGTAGCGGCAAGCGTCTTCACTCTTACTGGCATATCTTTTGACAGGTGACATTTAAATTAATTTTTAACATTACTGTTATATTTAATTATAATACTTGTTCATTTTTTTTAATTTTAACATTTATTTTTATTCATAACTAGTAACTAGCGGTTTTTTTGTAAGATGAATTGCAACCTTCTTCAAGAAAGAACCTATAAAGTCCATATAGATTTTTAAAAAAACGGACCAGGAGATTTAGGCAAGCGTGTTCAAAAATAAACTTGTATAGATAAATTATCTATTGACGTTTTTTGTAGCGCAGGGACTATATTTAAGATAAAACTATCTAAATAATAAGGAAGACAGTCTTTCCCGTGACCATGATTGTTGTAAAGCTTTCAAAACGTGGGGAATAATAAAAAAAAAAACCAGAGAAGATAGTTTTATTTAAAATGTCAAATATTCGCGTAAATCTAACAAAGTATGCAGGAACTGTAGGCGCGTTCTATAGATTAATACTTTCGTTTGGCGCTTTCTTTCTTCAAAATTTTCAAAGACTTTGACATCATTGTTTAAATGGTAGAGGGGGAGGATGATAGAGCACAATAAAATATTTAAGTATTTAGAGTCATATAACTCAGACAATATGGGCTCCAAAGCTCTCACATACCCGATTTTTATATTTGAAGATCAGAACAAAAAAAAAATAATTTATAAAAAAAAATATATAAATTTTAAAAATCATTTTGGTTAGCAATATATAACCAACTAGTAGCTCACCCTCACTTCAAAATAAATTATTATTGTCGCGTAGTGGAGAGTGTGTACAATGAAAACAGAAAATTCAACCCCCCATTTCATCCTCTTAGGGGGGAAATTTCAAACAAAAAATTCTTTCTTAGTGGATACGTGTAACAGGTTTCCTCATGATGTTGTCCTTCACCGTAAGACAATTATTGGTAATCATGTTGAAAATGATTCGCACATTAAAATATCAGAGGAGCGAGAACCGGGATTTGAACCCGTTTCAAACCCCGGCTCCCGTCAATCCCATTCAAGCGAGCACGTTACCACTGGGCTACCTCTGCCTAAATATATAGAAGATAATAATTATTTTTTATGATTTTCATAGTATGAATTGATTTATTAATCGCGTCTATTTTTATTGTATCACATCAATTCAGTTTTTGAGATATATACGAGTATACCATTTATTTCCCAGTTGCTTTTAGGAAAACGCAGTTTTAACGGTAAAGTCATCTTTTGTATATTTTACTTTTGTGTATAATATTAAGAATATTATTATTATATATTTATAATTGACTTATTTTGATTATAATAATTTTTAACAACTGTCCTAGTAGTATATATATATATATATATATATATATATATATATATATATATATATATATATATATATATATATATATATATACTTTAGAATAAAAAATATGTAGACGCAATCTGTAGAACGATAGATAGTTAAAAAAATCTAAACTTATGTGAAGCTTATCTATAATGCATTTCCCGCGAAGTTATCTTTAAGTTACTGATGCGAGTACGTTCCGACTACGTTGAAAGAAAACTTTATTACAATATTTAATGTAATTCTATAAATATTTATTATATTTTTACTTTCTATGATTGTAGCTGAAGCTATATATTTATTTATTACTACTGAATTATCACCGCGGCTTTGCTCGCGAAGTTTATTCTGTATGACTTTAAGAGTCGTAATGTACCATTATATATTATATATCTTTCTAATACTCGTATATAAAATTCTCGTGACACAGTGTTTGTCAGAAAATCTTTTTCGAAACGGCTTGACCAATTCTTATGAAATTTTGTGTGTATATTCAGTAGGTCTGAGAATAGGACGTAAACTATTTTTCATACCCCTAAGTGAAAAGGGTGGTCCATCCCAAAAAAAAAATTTTTTTGGACAAAATTTTTTACTTAATTTTTTTTATGATTTGGCATTAAAAGTATACCTATACAAACCTAAATTATTACTTGGGAAGGACTCGAGCGGAGCGAGGGTGTGTCGCTAGTACTATAATAATGTTATAAATGCGAAAGTAACCCTGTCTTTCACGCTTTATCCGCTGAATCGATTTAGGTGAAATTCAGTATGGAGATAGTTTAAGACTCTAGGAAGGACATAGGATAGATATATATTTTTATCCTGGAAATCGTCCCTTAAGAGGGTGAAAGGGGTGGTGGAAGTTTATATGAGGAATCAATAATTTCTCAAGTAAGGGATATAAAACTCACCATACCTATGCATATAGTCTACCTATTCCATACTAAGTGTTAAAATCGGGGCAAGAAATGTTTCAAACATAATATAATAATCTCTGGAACTATAGGCATTTAAATAAACATAAAAACAAACAATAAAACATGATATCTCTTTGGGCTTGACTACATACATTATAAAAGCTTAAAAATAATGAGGTTTTTAAGTGAAGTGCTCCTCTTTGGAACAAAAATATTTTTGTATTCAGATTTATTGAAAACTTCATTTTAATAAATAGACTTGGGTTGTTTCAATTATTTCACCGAATTTCCGTCCATATCTGTTAATTCTAGCGTGCAGCAAAAACCGCAATATTTGGTACTTATATGGAAATATTAAGCATACTAAATTCGACCAGTGGTCGGGTCGATATTTGCCATAATCATTAACATTATTATTATTTAATATCCGTTCAAATTAATTATACTGATTTCTTCGTTCGCAGATATATATATATATATATATATATATATATATATATATATATATATATATATATATATATATATATATATATATATATTTGTACTAAATATTTTTGCTAGCAGTTAATTTTATGAATAAGTTTTCTTTTATTTATTCTTATACAATTAGCTTAAACTTTGTTCATTTTTCTTAATTAGAATGAACATTCTAAAAGTTCCATTAGGTTAATCCAGTATTTTTTCTGTCAATATTTAACACTATTCTTTTATCTTTTACTATTTATTTCTGATACACAGATTCAGTCTTGATTCTCCATTATTATAATTGTTGCTCCTACAATTTATAGATTTTACTTGACACAGTGCTACATTTTATTGAAATTTTATTGAAACAATGTTTTCCCTGAGTATAGAATAGCGTAGAAATGTTTTATTATAAACAGAGCAAAAGTGGATTTCAAGATAAATTCAAGTGCAAGTACATTTGTAATAATAAAGAATTCAGCTTTAACATTAAAAATGTAGTTGGACTGCTCTCAATACCCTTAAGGTGAGATTAAAACTCACTGAAATTGAAGTTAGTTGAATTGGATTATCTATACATATAATAAAATTGTAACTAAGCCGAATCTGTACATTAAATTTTTTTTGGAAAATCTTTTTGAAATAGACATTATTATCGATACAGAGGCCGAATCTATAGTTTTTAGAGTTTTTGTCTGTCTGTCTGTCTGTTTGTCTGTCTGTCTGTCTGTCTGTTACCGCATCACGGAAAAATCCACTGAAGGGATTTTAATGAAAGTTATATGATGATAGTTGGTTAGTCGGGTCAACATATAGGATACTTACATGTTACAATTTTATTATATGTATAGATAATATCCTCCAGACCGATTTTGGGCATGGTGGCCAATCTCACTTAATACTATTCTAGTATTCAACTTAACTATTTCTTTTACAAAGTCTTGTGGGATAATGAAGTCCTCGCGGTGATAGGTTAGGCAAGGGCGGCTTTATGTGCACTTGAAGGCATCTGGTGCTACCCCACTCACGTAGGCCGTTTTTTAACATTGGGAAATGCATTTACGCATACCACTTGTATATATACAGGACGCACTAAAGCCCCCAGTAACCATATACTTGGTCTCTCGAGACTCCAGCCCTTTGGAACTGCGGCCATAGATGCTCCATTGGATCAACGAATATTTCTTATATAATAATAAGCATTTAAATTATAAATATTATTACGTTTGGATAATTTATAGCATAAAATATATGTAGGTAAATATTTTATACTTTCTATTTATAAACAAGTGTATTCATAACAAAGTTGTTGAATTTGCCGAGTAAACATTGAAGTTCACGAAATTACCTTTTAAATTTCAATTACGAATTAATTTCAAAACAAAATAATCTGAAAGCTTAACCTTTTACAATTAGCAGAAAATAATACATATTATGTATGTATATATTCTCTTTAAGTGAAATTGTTTTGTTTATTTTCTTGTAGTAAATTTGATTTTTGATTCTACATGTTTTCTGATTCATTTTATTTTTGCATCTACATTTTTGTATCCTTTCTCTTAGTCGACTTTGAAAAGTTAGGAAGAATTTTAATTTTGGTCTCAGGCAACTTAATCAAAGTTTTTTTAATGAATAATTAAAATAATTAATTTCTTAATTCTAATGAAGATTAGAAAGACTTAATGTTATACCAAATAATTTTAAATGCATAATAATCAAAATGTTATTTATTACATATGTATTTGATGACACGTTTGGCTCAGTTTGTAGTGACCCTACTTGCTGCGCCAGCGGTCGCGGGTTCGAGTCCCGCTGGGGGCATCCATTTGTGTGATGAGCACGAATGTATGTACTTCAGTCACGGGTGTTTATATTTATAATATGTTACATGTATTTAAAGTTATATATGTGTAGTGTATCAACTATCTGGTAGCCATAACACAGGCCTCATAGCTTACCATGGAACTATGTAGATAGTGTTAATGTCCCAACATATGTATTTATTTATTTTAATCAAACAATTTATTACAAAATAAAATAAAGACGACGTAAAGCTCCAAAAGATGTTTCTGTATGTTCTAATTTATTTTAGGTACCAAGCGATAGTGCGACCGATGAGGCCTAGAATGTCAAAATCGTGTTCTCTCATAATAATCGCCGGTATATGGGTTAGCGGGATGCTGTTAGCTGTACCCTGCTTACTGTACTCTACCACTAAGGAATATCGGTAAGTATTTATTTTATTCGGTTATTCACACCACATTTTTAACTTAAGTCTAAGTTATTATAAAAGAAAGAAACAAAATTTAACAACATGAAAACTAATTTTGTTATATAATTGCTATTATGATGTTGGTAGAAAGTAAAACATTCAACAATAACAAAATTTATGAGAAACGAGCCCTTATAAAACTTAATATACTTTACTTAAACTCGCTTATGTTTGAGTTTGCCTATTATCCAAACTTAAGCCAAACGGCCAAATTAAAGCAAGAGCTAATCTATTTAGAAACTTATACAATAAGAAGGTCTTATCACTTAATAGAAATTCTTTCCAGTCAATATACCTAATAGGGCAAGTGCAAGTCTGACTTATTGCCTGAGGGTTCCGTACTCTTAAAAAAAGTTTAATTTGTTGAATTTAAAATATTTATTTTATCGCCAGCTCAAACATTAAGTATTTTATAGTATTACATAGTATTTATAATGATAACGTTGCACCCGCTATAGTACTAACAAAGCGTGCAAGCGAAAATATAATATGTATATTTCATATAACTACTTAACTGGTACGTATTCAGAAATTTTAAATTCACCCTATTGTGGTACGTTAAGGAGATCAGGTCATAATTCATTACGCTGGCCAAGTGGAGGTTGGTGGACTTCACATGTTTTTCGAAAACTTGCTGGGCTCTCTCAAACATGAAGGTTTCCTCACGATATTTTCCTTCATCCTAAAGGACTTAAGGAAGGGATCATCTTAATAAACTTAACATTCCTAATAAATAAATAAATATAATAATTAATATATATATATATATATATATATATATATATATAATATATATAATATATATATATATATATATATATATATAAGCTTTAATAATATTAAAATAAAAAACGTTCACTTCAATCTTTAAAAATTAAAAGAAATAATAAATTACAATCCACTAGGCATGAAGGATAAGGATTAAATCACAATCTCAACGTTTAAATATTTAGCAAATTTTGCTGCACGTAGTTCCTAACTTCACAATTATGGGCAAATTAAATATATCTACCAAGTTTACGAAGTCCTGGACTTAATATCTTAAAAGTTTATCTCAATTCGGATGGATATTATTTAGTCACGGGTTTCTTGTTTCTTTTTCAATGAATAGGTAAATCCTGTTAAACCTACATAAGCCCTCCATAAATAAGAAAAAATCGTCCGTAAGGGTGGGAAAGTTAGTGTTAAAGTTAAAAAATATTTTATCACAATAACTGTATACTAGTATAATAATAATCTATGTTTAATAACATGAATAAATTCCATAATATAATATAATTTTTTGTATTACTTTAGAATTTAAATCTTGCATACGTATCTTAAACGTCAAGGTTATACGACAATGTACAAGGAATAAATATAGTTGCAATGAACTAGTACGAGTATTATACCCACGTGCGAAAGGTTATATATGCACGTGTATGAATGTTTGTTACTTCTTAGTTTAAATGGCGGGATAAATTAAGATCATCATTTATTATACAAATAGAATACGGCCTGTAGTAACACATAGGCTACTTTTAGGCACCCAGTGACAGATTAGTCGCCAGTAAAAAAATCAAATTTTAAATTTAATCAACTCAGTGCATTTTTTAAATATCTTTTGAGTAAAGGGTAAGTAAATAAAAAAAATATTTGCATTTCACCACAGTTTTCGTATAAGTATTTGTGCGCTAAAGTTTGCTTATAAAATTGAAGCGAAATAAATCAGATTCCAACTACGTCTAACTTTAAAAAGAAATTCTTCATAAGATTTCATTTCTGTTTGAATTGATTGAATTTTTTGTTAAACGATTCTTTTGGCATTTGTGATTTGTTATTATGATACATACGTACAAGTACATAATATATCATGTATATATATTAAATTATAATATTATATTTACCCATGTTTAAGTAAAATCAAAATGTTCCGTCTGCCCACGCACATATTGTAACACAAACAATTTACATTACATAACAAGCAAATATTAGCACATGCTTTATTAGTAAATTATATTATATAGAAAGTTAATAGCTTTTTAACTCACTTCCAAAAATACAGGATCCAAAACGTTAAGGAGACACACACATTAGGCGGTGGTATCGCGCTCGCTTGGGAGGCCGAGTAAAACGGGTTCAAATCCCGGGTCGCACCTTTGATATTTTCATGATTACATGATTACCACTTACCTTACGGTGAAAGAAAACATCGTGAGGAATCTTATTGAAATAAGATTTTCAAAAAAATATTGAATGTACAGACTCGACTCAGTTAGAATTTTATTATATGTATAGAAGACGACACGATTTCTTTCGTTTAGACGTCTTAAAATTTTTCAGTTATATGAAATTGACCTTATAATATTAGCGAACGCTCTATATTATAGGACAAACATTACCTTCAAACACAGACGCATCGTTCCCTTGGCAGAGATAAGGTGTCAATGTCACCACAGCTTTGATCCGTTCAGGGTTTGTGCATTTTGACACAATCTGCATAGTATTATATATATCGCACATGATATGTGTTCAATGGAACTAACAAAGCATTAGCAAATCCCTTGGAGCTGTGAAAGAATCAAATTCATAAGTCAACGCAATTAAAAGATACCCCGCCTGCAAGAGAATCCGAACCTATAGGATACTTCCTGTTGGCCTTCAATCATGAAATTTGCTAAAAGCAATGTCTTATAGCAAAAATAAAGTAAATTCGGAAAACCGTAAATTTGTATTTCCATTACAAATTATTATTTTTTTCGATTATAAACTTATTTTAATGTTTCATGCTACGAAACCCTCGGCGTGCGAATCAGACTTGCAGTGTTGTTGTAGAATTTTTGTTGATGTGTGATCACGCATTGACGTTTGATTGTATTATCGTTTCTTAGACATTGAAAATCTAAATACACCTTCAAAAGACCTCTAATCAATTCAAAAATCGCTTACTATTTTGCTCTTTATTATTTATTGGTAAACCTGACCTATTTTACATAAGATAGGTCAAATAGTTGTAACATAAATAATTGCTGAGAATTTCTAGTAATGTACGCCTTACGTGTAGTAATAAAGGGATTTGATTTTGGGTTGGATTAGAGAGTAGACTAAACCATATAGTATGAAACCTTATTATCTAATGAAACAAACTAAAAATGATAAAAAAGGAAAAAAATCTATACCTATAATAAAACTGTAGATGCCGAATGACTGTCCATAGAAAAAAATGCTAAAAACTGAGACAAGGGGATGTAAGAAGAGAAATAGAACAAATCCAGATTTTTCATTTTTTTTTCTTTGTCTGTTTGTTTGTTTGTACAGGGTAATCTCCGAAACTGTTGGACCGATTTAAATATAATTTTGCATGGTAGTACCTTATATTCCCGGGCAATATTTTAGATACTTTTCATCCGGAAAATTAAAAGAGTTTCCGTTAGATAGTTAAAAAAACTATAGTAACTTATACAGCTTAGTACACAAAAACTGCAGATTGGATTTTAATGAAACTTTACAATACAAGTTCATAAATCAGAATAACAAATAGGCTACTTTTTATCCCGGAAAAATATACGGTTCCCGTGGGATAGATTTGTTTTTGCTTGTCCAGAGGCGAACCCGAGCGAAGCGACGGTGAGCCGCTAGTATAAAAATAAAGTGAGGGAATCCCATAATTTCTTAATTATAATTTTAGTTTCCCTCATTCTTTCAAAATTTCTTACTACTCAGTAGATACTAAATGAAAGTTTCGAAGTGAATTACACTATTGTTAAAGATACGAAAGTTTGTAGGTTTGTATGTGGATAATAATGACTATTTCAATAAGATTTTCCAAAAGAAGTTTTATATACAGATTCGACTCAGTTACAATTTTATTATATGTATAGATAAACATACAAACATATTTAGAAAACTGAAATATATATTTTTTTTAAGTTAAAGCTAGAAAATTTATGTTAGCTTTAACCATTATTAACTACATATTATAAAACTTAGGTTCTTTGTAACCTAATATTGCAATTTTGCTGTATCAGTGTAAATGTAGCCTCTAATTAAGGAATCGAGGGAACGAATCAGA
Source organism: Brenthis hecate (assembly GCA_951806755.1). NCBI lineage: Eukaryota > Metazoa > Arthropoda > Insecta > Lepidoptera > Nymphalidae > Brenthis > Brenthis hecate. The sequence goes on along the minus strand of OX638267.1, from coordinate 3,171,281 downwards.
CTTAATGATCTCATACAATTGTAGGCGTTATATGTAATTAACGTTGTAATTGCTTCACCACACCATGTTGTTTACGTTGTTCTATGAAACCAGGGACGTTTTAAGCTTAGCTATTCATATTAATTATACTTGAAATTTAATGTGTTTTCATATTTGGATATTAAACTTAATTTGCATAAAAATATAAATCTGCATGAATATAATACCTTCTTGGTTCCTTTCATAATATTTAAACTCGCGAATGGTTTTTGCGTTGGCGTTTCGATTAAGACGAAGGTTACATTTTATACTTGAAATTGTAATAATATATTTGTTCTATTATTATATCAAAACTATTTGATGTTTGAATGTAAGCTTTCATTATATTTTCTTAGTTTTAATAAAATTTAATAACTTCTTATGTCGGTTTTAGTAAAATTAGCTGAATTTTATTCCCATAGTTCACCGTAAGGCAAATAAATGGTAATCATGTTAGAGATGATTCGCACGTGGAAATATCAGAGACCCGGGATTTGAACCTGCTTCACTCGGTCTCCCAAGCGAACGCTTTAGTGGGCTACCACTGACTTAGATTTCAATTATTCATTCATAATAGTAAAATACTAACAATGCGTTAAATTTTTCCTTAATGTCTGTAAATCAAACAAAATGTTAATAATTAATGGGTTATAAATATTTTTCTGTTCTTTCGCAGATCAAAAGGAACTCTTAAAACTGCATGTTTACTGCTGTGGCCTGATGGTCTACCTGACGTCTCATATATGGATTTTATGTAAGTACCAAAGTATATTCTACTTTCAGATCTATACATATACGTATATTTTAGTTATAGCTTTTCCTGCGACTCCGCGTACTTAGCTTAAGTAGTTACGTTTAATTCCCACTCCTAATGGCGTGATATTATAAAGAAACCTTCCTCCACAATAGCATGTAAAATGCAAAAAGATTGTTTTATTGTTAGAGATTTAAATTGGACTTCAGATAACTTACAGAGATCAGCACTTCCAAGTAAATAAATGAACTTTTTAGCCTCTGGGAAAATTTAAAACGTTTTAAGGGTTAGTAATTAGTATAGATCTTTCAAAGACGAGATATTTTCCCTCAGTAAAAAGTATCCTATATGTTGACCCGGATAACCAGCTATCATCATACTTATAAAATCTGTCATATTTAATATGCCATATTCGTGCGTGTTAATTGCTTATTTATGCTGTAACAGCACAATGAGTTTGAGTGACATTCGTAAAAATTAGACCTTTGTACTCATATATCATGAATTAACTAATTTTTTAACGTTGGGAAATGTATTTAAATTTATGCATTCCCCTTGCATAGGTACATACAGGTGGTTATGTGGGACTCACCGGTTGGAAAAGCCAGTAGGTACTACCCATTAAAAATCAACGGAACTTCCCCCGTCTTAATAACGATGGGGTTGCTCCAATACAATATTCAGCTATCAGAAAAGTACTTGGAGCAACCCCCATGGCACATCGTCCACCGAGGCCCCCTCTCCCGCCACGACAAGGTGAACATACGTCGGGGGGATCATAAATTAACACATTGGTTACTTTGTCTTAACATACCTACTATGCGAGGGGAGTCGCGAGCAAACAACAGCTTATTAAAATTATACTATCAAGTCAAGATTTTCGGTTCTATCAAAAAGGTGTTTGCTTGCCAATGCCATATAGAACAAAGAAAACATAATGGGGGAAAAACTTCATTTTAAAAGTAGCTCAAGTAAAATCAAGATATAATTTCGACGACATGTTTGGCTCAGTTTGTAGTGACCCTCCGAGTCGAGGGTTCGAGTCCCGCTGGGGGTATTCATTTGTGTGATGAGCACGAATATTTATACTCTGGTCATGGGTGTTTATATTTATAATATGTATGTATTTAAAATTATATATGTGTAGAGTATCAACTATCTGGTATCCATAACACAAGCCTCGTAGCTTACCATGGAACTAGATGGTGCTGTGTCTTAATGTCCCAACATATTTATTTAAAAAAAAATATAAGGCTTCAATAGTTTAACGGTTTATTGTCACATATATTTTTTTGTTTTATATAAATACTTTTTTCATATAATTAAAAGCTAGACATTACTAGATCTAAACAAAAAAACGTGTGTGTGTGTGTGTACTTATGTACGCACGTAAAAAGTTATACTTCTTTGGCGTAATAGAACAAAAATAATTAAGGATTTCATCCCGTATGTCACAACTCTCTCTCTCTCTCTCTGTTTTTAAAAGGAATGCAGCTAACTTCATCATGTCGCTTTTTGGCTGTCGGTATGCGCGCGCATAAAATTTTACTCTCATAATTTTTTCCAACGTTCCAAAAGAAGTATAACTTCCAAAATAAAAGGTATTTGTTTTATATCCCCTACACAAATGATTTCATAACCCATAACAATATAATGGTGTGTCACCTCCAGGCTATATCAATGTTAAATACAAATTGTAATAATATATGTTACATAACTTCATACAAAAAAGGTAAACAAAGTAAACTGTTTCGAGTTTCTGTTGTTATTTCTTAAGCTTTTTCCAATAGAAGCAATTATTTAGAAAATTGACAGCATCATAATGATGGATTTAGTGATGTCTTCTTTGAAGGTTGTTGTAATTGCGGAAATATAAATCTTGATTTGACTATTGTATTCAGCCCTTTTTTCTAACGTCCCACTGCAGGGCACGGGCCTCCCTTCAATACGACGGGGATCAGGCCATAGTCCACCACGCTGGCCTAGTGCGGGTTGACGGACTTCACTATTTTTTTGATTTGACTAGTAAAGAAATAAATCCGAGAAAAAAACCGAAAATATCGTTTTATATACTCACTTATATCCTAATTAGCGACTCACCCTCGCTTCGCTCGGGGTCGTCCCTACTTATGTTTTAACGTTTAGTGTAGTTTTCTCACAGATGACATATTTTCATGCAGTAAAAAGTGCATATCTATATGTTGACCCGGATAATAAGCTATCATCATACCAAATTTCATCAAAGTCCCTTTAGTGGTTTTTTTCATGATGCGGTCACATACAGACAGACAAACAAAAAAAAATCTAAAAACTATAGATTCGGCTTCTGCGTCGATAATAATTACTATTTCAGTCAGATTTGCCAAAAAATATTTAATACACAGATTTGACTCAGAATTTTATTATACGAGTACGTATAGATGAATAGACGTCTAGCTGCCAACTTCCAAGTATTTACCTTCAAAAATAACGACCTTTTATACAAACTTTCATCTGTTTTACTCATTCTTAAAATCCTTTCTTACTTCGTGTTCATCTCTACAATATGACGAACTTTTGAGCAAAATTTTATGTTTCTAGTTTCAGTTACTTAGGCTGTTTATAGTCTTTGAGATAGTCATAGTTTTTAAATTTCAAAATATACTATTTTATATACCGTATACCGCTGTGAATTCTGATACTTTAAATGAAATTAATATACTTACTAAATATATAATAAATAATAAACTTAACTTGTAAATAATGAAGCTATAGAGAAAATTCGCCAATTATAAATCAACCGATTTTGATAATTCTTTTTTTTTTTAATTAATGTGGAAAAAAATATTCCTTATTTAATATAATAATTCTGCCTACAGATTAATTACATTAAATTAATTTGAAGTGCCTTTTTAGTTATTAAATAATTGTTTTGACGAAGCATTGAATAGTAAACTCGAACTCCAAAGTACTATACTACCTAAGTACACACATACAGATACTCCCTGTATTCAGCAATTCTTAACGTCCCATTGCTAGATATGGGCCTCCCAATACAAGAGAGTTCAGGCCATAATCCACTACGCTGACCGGGTGCGGGTTGGCGAATTTCACAAGTCTTTCGAAAACTTTTCTTCCTATTTTCTCTCAGTCACGTAGTTTTCTTCACGGTGTTTTTCTTCATCGTAAGACAAGTGGTACTAATGTTGGTAATGATTCGCACATGAGAATATCAGATGTGCGAGGCTCGGGTTTGAACCCGCTTCACTCGGTTTCCCAAGCGAGCGCTTTACCATTGGGCTACAACTGGCTTTCGCATATATTCTATAATGTTATATTACTTATTCCACAGCTTATTTTAACAATGCAAATTAAGTTTGCATCAAGAAATTTTTGGCATTTTGTAAGTTGTATCCGCGTTATACTAGTATATCAAGAAGCTAAATTTTCCTTCGACAAACTCCTAACGAAAAGATTGTACATAATATATTTTGTCTTTATTTTTATATTTTAGTGTATTTATAAAAAAATAAATAATTAAGTATTTTGTGTATATCTTATTTAATATCTAATCTTTGTAAGATTTATCTGTTTATCGTATTATCTTCATACTGCAATATAATCCACATAAAAGTTGATTGAAACCTCGGCTAGAAACTTTTGCTTGAAGGTGTTGTTGTGTAATCAGTACCTAATAGTAATTTTGTAAATAGATTCTGCAAGATGATTAATTTTTTGTAGCTTAGAGTAAATCGTGTAATACTTGCACATCTCATGAAGGTCAGAAAATGAGGGAATGATCCATAATAAGTAAATGATAATATACCTATAAAACCTTAGCCTCTCTCATGGCCATCGACGTCTTATTTAATCTAAGTAAAAAGGCGTATAAAAAAATATGAATAAATTATTATTTTAGATGAACGTATTTTTTTAATTATCTGTATTTTTGTGGGTATATGACGCGATATCTTCGCTAATGTGGATTAATTTTGAAAAACAAATATCTCTAGAGATTTAGTCTAGGTAAGATTTATTCTTTTTTAGCTAAAGAGCAATTACTTTTAAGTGATGCTGAAGCTGGCGTGTGTTTTTCGTTACAAACTTAATTATCTCGTAGATAGTACTCTATTGACAATGTAAAAGCTCTAACTTTTATTCTTACTTTTGATATGATTAATTTTGCAAAATACATATGAAATACATTCTTGTCATGTTCTGGCATTATCAACACACAGCACTATCTAGTTCCGTAGTAAGCTACGAGGCTTGTGTTATGGATACCAGATAGTTGATACACTACACATATATAACTATAAATAAATACGTATTAATAAATGTAAACGCACAAGACTGGAGTAAAAACATTCGTGCTCATCAACCAAATGAATGTACCCAGCGGGACTCAACCCGTGACCGCTGGCACAGCAAGTAGGGTCACTACAAACTGAGCCAAACGTGTCGTCAAATGTATGTATTATATAATAATTTAATATTTCACTATACAGGTATCAAAGTTTGTTCTTCATAGTCACATATGCTGTACCAATGTTGGGGATGACGTTCTTCTACTCGGCTATGGGGAGAGTTCTGTGGGGATCTCGGTCTATTGGTGAACTAACACAAAGACAAGCTGATTCAATAAGATCAAAACGAAAGGTAAGAATTTTTTTCCTCAATCTGCAATTTAAAATTTAATATTCAATTATAGTAGCTTAGCAAATAATAATTAGCGTTTTTGAAGTTGTAGTATCTAAAGGAATAATGAAATCATTAAAAAACTATACTGTCCAATTTTAATAAAAATCGGACCATCTGTACTGTTTTGACATATCCTACTTCTATAGTGGTCTTATTATTTGTACCTAGTGTTGTAGAAAAGTCAAAAAATTGTGGACGATTAAATAATTTTTTAATTATTATTTTGTACCCATTTTTTATTTCGGTTATATTCTCTTTAGCGGCGACACGCGCTCGAGCCTAAACGACCGTGCAGGACCCAGTTTTCAAGGGCAGTTTCAAAATCTGAGGTCTTTTTTTTCGTTTCAGTTTTTTGTTTTACAACAATTGCAATTTTTATTTGTAGAAAATATAAAAAAAAAAACTTTTTCAGATTTTTATTCCGCATCTAACTATTTTTAGCAGAAATTGAACTTTTTGACTAGACTTTTCCGAGTTTTAAGTCCCTGGGCCCCACAAGGTCATGTGGCGGTTAGAATGTCTGTTTTTATACCATTTGTATATCACGTTTTGCTAATACCTGATTGTGTATAAGTGCTGGAGTAGGTAGTAACACACACACAGTGCAAGTAAACTACTGTGTTTTTGAATTCAGTTTTTTTAGCTGACGAAATTTATCAAGTTTAGTGCTATTATTAAAAATAAACAAATACCCAAACGAAATTGCTTATGGCATTTTTTATACTATTCTTGTTTTTATTTACACTTACCCTAAAAAAATAGATTGTAATTTTACATTTCACAATGTTATTTATAATATTGTTAACGTATAAACATATATTTTCTCATACGTATTATGAAAAGTTTTTATTAGGGCGGATAAAAATATATATATTTAAAATAACGTGAACATTTTTTCTCACGGGCGCCTCTCTGTATATTATTGGAAATGCCTTCTTTTCTTTCTTGGGGTATTTGTTTCGTACCTGAAAAGGATAAAAGAAACCAATTTAACTATTTTTGTAATAAAATTACCTAAATAATTATCGGTGGTCAAGTGTCTAGCATGATCGCCTGTAGATCCGAAGGAAGGTTTCGGGTTCGAGTCCTGGGTCAGGCCAAGTTTAATTATTGAGTTTTTCTGTCAAAAAACTTTCAGTAACAGTCCGGAGTTTTGGAGCTGGCGGTGGTTACCACCATGAAGAGGTGAATTGAACTTCTCAAAACTACCTTTTTCAATTAATAGGCTATACAAGATAAAGAATCTTTTGAATCGGACAAGTAGATCCAGAAAATAGAAAAATATTAACTTTTTTTAACAAAAAAATTGTAGTTAATGGAGTCATAACGGTTTTCTCTATTAAGTTAGCTCTTGGAAAATTTACTGTCGCGTAAAATTTTAAGAATCAAGTAGGTTGAAGTACCTACTTTTATAAATGTAACAAAGAGTTAATGTAATACATATATCTCATGTCTACTGCGATATTCATTTAATATGCCGTATGGAGTATGCCGAGATATGTAAAAAGGTTTTATAACTAATTTATTAACCTCAATAAAGTTCAGTCTTTTATACAATTTTGACAGGCCCTAAAGAGCTGCGATCTTTTTTGCTTATGATTATCCTTTTTTGTAAAATGTGTTTTATAATTATTTTATTGTGTATGTCGGTATGATTACAATTCAATTGCGATGGTAACAGTACTTATTACTGAAACCTTTTGTTGAAACTAAGTAATAAAGTATAAAAATTATCATTTCTGTAGGTACTTAATAACAGCAGGTACAATTTGTCTATATTTTTTGTGGTTATATTACGAAATATGATCGATTTTCATATTTTTTTTTTAATGAACATACCTCAAGGAATATTTGATTATAATATAAATTTAAAAAAAATCACTAGTATAGATGGAATTATTAACTTGATTTTGAATTCGGTGTATTTAACTATTTTGTTAAAGAACAGTTTATTTCTTAGATGATAACCTCGCGATTATGAAATTGTACAATGTACATAATATTGAATTTCATAGAAGATCACGATTAAATAATGCAAGTAGTGATTGAATCAGAAATTCCTTTTTTAAAATGACGAATATAATGTTTCGAATCGGGTTGGTAGTTTCAGACAATTGTGCGCTCGACCAAAAAAAAATGCAATTTTTATATTATTTTATATTACAATTATTAAATTTGAATAATAATGAACAATATTTCTAATTTTTTTATTTTTTCAATATTTTTAAAATAAATAATAAATCGGATATTTATCGATATCGATAATATAATAGAAATTTGAATGTGTTACTGCACTGTTTGGTAATTAAATATTTAATTTAAATATATTTATTTATACCGGCGATCTCGGAAACGGCTCTAACAATTTCCCTGAACTTTGGTATGTGGGAGCTTTCTGGAGTGAAAAATCGATCTAGATTAGTCTTATGTCTGGGAAAACCGCATGAAAACTCTTTCGAGTTTTCATGCGGTTTTCTTTCGCACTATTCCACGCAAAATATAAAATAATAATTTTGCATAGGCATAAGCATCGTGGTCAAGCGGCCAAAGCGCAAGATTGACAATCACAGGTGTTCGGGTTCGAATCCCGGTCGGATACAACATTATTACATTTGTTTTTTTTTGTATTTATTCCAGTTTTTAGTTTTAAAAAAAAAAGACAATTGTATTTTTGACCAAAAACTCCGAGTGAAGCTCAGTCGACCAAGTAGGTACTATATATTTAAATGTCTATGTCAGTATTTACTGAGCTATTTTAATGAGCCGAATTATACTTTAGCTCAGTTTGTATAGTCAGAAAAATATAAAGATAAAAATCTTTATGTTCTTTTGACGTGAGTATGAATCGTAAATATGGTTTTGAAAATTGTTACCTTCAGATTTATTTATTACTTATTCCAAAAATAGGGAATATTTAACATTGATACTTTTTATGAAAAAAAAAAAATAACATTGAACATCCCTTTTTAGTGGAAAAATTATGAAAAAAAAAAATTCTTTTGTATCAAAATATTTCAGGGGTGTATATTCATTTTTAGTTTGATTTACATTTTTAACTCTTTTCGTAATAAAATAAGAGGTGATTTTTGGTGAAATAATCTAATAATGTTCGAAAAGAAAGGAGCTACTCGTATGTTAAATCACATTCTAACCCAATCAAAAAGGGTAAAAAAGGCAAATGTCGAAATAAAAGTTACTAAGTTACTAAGATGTTAACACATACCTTTGTTTTGCTATTTTATATGTTGCCTGAAAATTCTTATACATGTAATTCATAACAATTTATGCTGTCCTTCTCAAAGGCTACAGAAACTGTAGAGCATGAAATTATCTGTAAATATGGTCCTACAAATTGTATAGGAATATCCTTACGAATACGAAACGAACCTTACGATTACGAAATCGAATTCAAATAAGGAGGAAATCAGAGGATCACCATTCTGCTCGACATCATCATTAGTAGTTACGAATATCATGGACGTTATTAGTTTTTAATGTTTTTTTTTTTAAATTAATAAAGAAATTCACAATGTTATAAACTTGAAACGATAATAGTTTAAAATTAAATTATAGTTATTGAATTAAACAACGACACCGATCTCACTTCAACATACAATATCAAAAAACAACGCCTCGATGATCCACTGCGATCAACAAACATTATCAAGCAACATATCATTGACGAATGTCAAGATAGCGTCTCGATTCCGCTCGAGGCATCGCCTCCGCTCTCAATCTGGCGTAACATAATATAATGACATTAAACAAAAACAAGGTTTTATATTTTCAACCGACTTCCTCAAAAAGGAGGAGGTTCTCAATTCAGCTGTATTTTTTTTATGTTTGTTACCTCAGAACTCCGTCATTTATTAACCGATTTGGACAATTTTTGCTTTGTTTGAAAGTGTATACTTCCAGATTGATCCCATTTAAATTTCAAAAAAAAAACACCACCCCTAAGGGTGGAAAATAGCTAATGATGAATTTAACCTACTTCTAATTTTCATATTGACTTGAAAGTTTGCAAGTGTTTCTATTTCCGTTGATAGTACAATGGTTCGATATTGTTGGTAAGATCTGTTGGTAAGGCCAGAAGGTGGATAGGTGGAACTTTTCAACGGCAATTTTTTTTTATAGTATGCTGAATTAGTGCTTGACTACGTTCCACCTGATGGTAAGTGGTAACGCAGTCGTAGATGGTAAGTCGCACTAATTCAGTAGCCACCTATTCACTCTTGCCTTGAAGACACCCATGTTGTAATCGGACGGAAACACCGACGCCGGCAGGTTGTTCCAATCCTTAGCCGCACGTATAATGAATGACGTTGCGAAACGCTTCGTCCGGACGGGTGGAATGTCCACGACATAAGGATGGAGACCAGCCGTTCGTCGGGCTGTCCGATGGTAGAAAGGGGATGGAGGAATCAAGCCGTGTAGTTCCTGCGCACACTCTCCGAAATGTAACCTATAGAATACACAAAGGCTGGCAACCCTACGTCGGTGATCGAGGCTTAATAGTAGATACTTTGAGTTTGGGCTTATTTTGTTTGATTTGACAAGCCTAAAACGTTACAATTTTTACTTTGCTGCTACTGTCTACGCTAAAAAGGGAAAAATAAAAACTTTTTAACAAAAACATAAAAACCGGCTTCACAGAAAAGCACTAAAAAGTAAAAAATAACTTGATTACTTTTCATTTACTATACATACCTAATCAAATAATTTTGAAGTCGATGCCAGCCGATACAAAGCAAAGCACACAAGTCGGTTTCCATTTTTTGTTAAAAAGTTTTTATCATAGAAAAATGTAAGCGAATAAATCAAACTAAAATTCATTTATAGTAATTCCATTTTCTCCGACCTGTATAGGCGTATGTTACATAATCAAAAGGTCTAGAATACTAACTCTATATATTATGTCCATCATATAAATGATAAAAACCTAAATGTTCTAGTTTCTAGCAAATAATATTAAACAAAATACCACGAGGTAATTAATGATTTCTATGAAACTATATTCTTAGTAATCATATTTTAATGAAGATAATCTTATTAAGACTTAGATATTTTAAAAATGAAAAAAATTCCAATGTAATATTGCTAATCTCTTTTATTGTACAAAAGAAAGAGGCTTTAACATTAGAAAAGTGATTCGAAGTTTTTTTTTCTATTCCGAAATCTCATTATGGAACTTAATATCTTCTTTTATCAGCCCAAGAGACCAAGTATTTACTTTTATAAACCACGTTGGTGCATATATAGCTTCTTATAGAATTATATTATATATTATAAAACAACTTAAAATATTTATTAGTTTCTACTTACTATAAAACTTAAAAACAACTACTTAAAAACATTAGAAAATCTAAGCCTGTTATTTCCAAACTTTAACTTTGTCCTTTGAAATTCCAAAGACAGAATGCCTAAGCGTTGAAAGGTGGAAGACCAAATCAAGGAACTGGATTTTTTCTGCATATTTAATATGAACAACAGACACACTCTTCTTTAATAACAGACGTAAAGTGTCAGTGTAAACATAAAAGATTAATTATAAACGATAAAGCTGATACTATTGGACTATTATATATTCAGAAAATAAAAATTCAAAACTATATTTGCTACCTAACTATATTTATAACTATATTACTGGTATCGAAATATAAAGTCCCATCTGATATTACTTAAACTAGATATTTCAGAAACTATTCAATCCATTACTTGGATCCGTAACTATTTTCAGCCCGAATAAACGTAATTGGACTTATAGGTCTTTTGTGCTGAATTCATATAATATTACATTTTTATAAAAAGACTAGCGACTCACCCTCGTTTCGCTCGGGTTCGTCCCTACTTCCGTTTTAACGTTTAGTATAGATTTCTCAAAGATGAGATAATTTCCCGCAGTAAAAAGTATTCTATATGTTGACTCGGATAACCAGCTCGTGATGCGGTAACAGACAGACAGACAAAAAATCTAAAAACTCGAGATCCGGCCTCTGTATCGATAATAATGACTATTTCAATAAGATTTTCCAAAAAATATTTAATGTACAGATTCGGCTCAGTTAGAATTTTATTATATGTATAGACATAAGGATTTTTCTATGCAGTAACTTTTCATATGCGGTTACTTTTTGTAATGTTAATAATATGAGAAATTCTCAGCAGTAGCCTTAAGTCACCGTTTAGTATTCATGTACAGATTCGGCTCAGTTAGAATTTTATTATATGTACCTAAAGATTGACACATTCTGCCTTTAGTCTATTTTATCATAATACCCATCACACCTCTTTCAACCCACGTCTATACCCTTTTACATAATTAAAAATTTAAAGTTAAATATAAATAAATTCACTTAAGTTACCTTAATCTTTCCGTTGAAACAGTAGATAAAAATAAAAAAGAGTTAAGTTTTAGTTATTATATTATATCCACGCATATCGCATAATCTATGGCGCAGGAATTGTTAGGACTATGTATCTGGATCTCCTGAGCCGATTTAGATGAAATTTGGTAAGAAGATACTTTGAGACTCTGGGTAGGAAATAGGATAGTTTTATCGCGGAAATCATCCCTTAAGGGAGTGAAATGGGGATGAAAATTTGTATTGGGAAGCAAGCTAGGTTTATATTTTAATTAAGGTAGTTTATTTTGGTCGCCATACGATACAAGAGAAAGTATTTGCATATCTAGTTCAATAAAAAAAAGAGAAATGATTTTAATTAAGCTACAATTTTTTGTTTAGCTTTTTTGTATACTCTGCTTAATACCAATTAACTAACCTATTTTAATGCTATTCAATTTTCTTGTTAATGGCCATATCCGTATTAATACCTATAATAAATGTGAAAGTTTGTGAGTATGGATGTTGGTTACTCTTTCAAGCCAGGGCGGCTGAACGGATCTGAATGAAATTTGGTACATAGATAGATTATAATCTGGAATAATACATAGGCTACTTTTTATTCCGAAAAAATGTATGGTTCCCGTGGGATAGGTTTGTTTGTAATTTCCTAAAAGGCGAACCCGAGCGAAGCGAGAGTGAGCCGCTACTTTTAAATAATATGAGAACTTACTTCCGTAACAAGGTAAATGACAGAAAAGCAGTTATATATGTAGATTTACTATTCAACAGCGCTCTATCGCTGATTTATTGCTATTAGACTATAATTCGCCTGCACACCATGATATGTGAATAAATAACGCTCGAATTAATGATAAACACCGAATTGCTTTCACACTTAATGTCATATATGTATATATTTTAAATGACGTCCTTTAGAATTAATTCAGAGCATAACAACAAGTTATAATAAGTATTTTTACATATAATGTTACAATGTTTCATATTTAATCCTATCTATTTTACTTTTTTCAAAATGTCATCAGATATAGATATTTAAGTTAAAAGAGTTTCTCAATTATTTATTTTATAGTTTGTAATAGCATAATAATGATTACGGCGAATCACTTGGCTTTATTTCATTATCTGTCTTCGTATCTTCGTATCTTCTCCATTCTACAAGACACTGGCGAAGTTAACTGTGCCCAAATGGCACGCCTATAAGCCATAGAATAAATAATTGAACTGAACACCTTATTTAAGCCAAATTATTTAAAAAAAATATATCCCTCAATAATCATGAAAATTCCCCTTTATAATTTCATTTGAATGGTAGCTAAGTACAAATTATATGGAAATGAAAATGACATTTACCTTAATGTTTTTTATTACTTTGCGCAAAAGTAACTAATGAAATTCAAATGTAAAATTAATTTATTTAAAATTTGTGACAAGAGAGAAACTTTTATCAGAAAATGAATTTTATAATAATTGTTCATAAAAAATGTTTTGATTGTTTAAGCTTTGAAGTATTTTAGCGAATTACTTTGAATATAAGCATTAACTTTTTCTTCCTGTCAAAGACATTCTTTTATTTTTTTTTTTACAAAGACCTAACCATGGCGTGTTAACGACGTGTTTTTCGACATAATTACATATTAAATATTGTTTTTTTTTTTAATGTAAAACCGACCATCGTAGTTCAGAATCTACCAAATATTTTGTAGTCTGCTAAAAATTAAACAAAGTTGCATGTTGTCAGCTTCCAGATAAAATACGTATTGCTGGAGATGATAATGGCAAATTAACTACCTTCTGCATATTCCATGTGCATCTTATATAAAATGCTACAAATTCAAGTAGCTTTTACTATATCAATTTATTTTTTCCTTGGGACAAAGAACATTTTAGTCAACTTTAACAAGGTCCTTGTTGTCCGGTACTGGATTCGAATGAAAGTAACATAGGTTTCTTCTAATTCTTGATTCCCATGGAAAAGTGGTTTATACATTTTAAATGAGATTTTTGTCTAAATTTTTATTTAGGTATATTAATAAAAAAAAGATTTGTAAAAGCAAGCTTTTATTTTAATGCGCTAAAAAGAAGAAAATAAACCTTGAAATAAATCAAATCCATAATTTTTTTACATTATACAAAATATGATATAAAAGTTCGCCAACTAATAAAATCGAGGCTAGGGGAGGTTGCTCAATGTTCGTTATTATAATATAAATTAGCAACTTTAAATGTCAAAAATGAAACTTCAAAACTTGTCAAAAACGAAACTTTCCAAATCTTGTCAAAAATGAATATCAAAATTAAACGAATATTACCTGGCACTCCTAGATGCCACGAAATGAAGAATTAAATTGAACAAATATTACTTTGTAGTATTCGGCTTTGAAAAATCTACTTCTATTGGTATAGAGGATTTCATGCTCTCTTTGCTGCCTCATTGCTGCCTAAATTATATTTCAATTATTTTCCTTTTTCATCCAGGAAGTTTTACAGTTTCAAAGAAAGTTAGATTAAAATCTATATTATTTGTTGTAGTAAATCAAAAAATAGAAAGCGGCAGGTATAAAAGTTGAGTTAATAAGTTATTCATTTTAAAAAATCATATATATGATTTTCATATATATGATTATCATATATATAATTATACTAGCGACTCACCCTACCTTCGCTCGGGTTCGTTTCTAGGTATGTTTTGGTTAGTATGGAATAGATAAACTATATATTATATGAGATAGCTTTCCTCAATAAACGGACTATCTTATGCAAAAAGAATTTTTCAAATCGAATAAGTAGTTCCTGAGATTAGCGCGTACAGACGAACAAACAAGCAAACAAACAAACTCTGCCTTTCTATAATATAAGTAAAGATTATAGTTATATTTTTAATTCATATAACTAAATATTTGCTTTGTCAACAGGTGGTGAAGATGTTTATTCTGGTCATAGTAATATTCGGCATATGCTGGCTGCCGTACCACTCATACTTCATTTACACACATTTTAATCCTACCATATTGTATATGAAGTATATCCAGCATGTCTATCTTGGCTTCTACTGGCTAGCGATGGCTAATGCTATGGTCAATCCAATTATTTACTATTGGATGAATGCCAAGTAAGTACTTCATAATGTTAATGTAAGGTTAGAGTGTTCATATTAGTTTTAATATAATTTTGCAGATTCTGCCGCATAATGTGTATACAATTTTAAGTACATTTTTATCAAGATATATTTTTTTTAAAATAAATAAAGATAATTATCTTCAAAACTATTAATGATAAAGGGGTAAAAATGCTATGTTATTGCACAGTTCCACTCGCCAAATAAACAACGTAAGTAAGACCCAAGATCTAGAGAAGGGGCCATTTGGCCATGCTTATCCCGCTATACCCTTTAATGTTCATTTAAAGTAATTGATAAAGTTTAGAACTTCATATTATCTGGTAAGGGCTTAAATTTAAGATTCGACTGATTTTTTTTCCGATTTAATAATAATTTGATGATTTCGATTGAAGTCGGCGATTTTTATACACAGGCAGTGAAATTGCTGGCTTATTTGTTTGCTGGATTTCCTAACCACAATTAAAATATAAAATCCATATTTCAAACTTTTATTCGGCTTTCTTATAGTATACTTAAGTAAGTTTAGTGCAAAATTTAAACTCAGTACAATAGCGTTATTTTTTTATCAGTGAGCCAGTGAATGAATTCAAAATAATTAAATAGGTACATATTAAGTACGAAGTTGACTAACGCCATCTATTTGGTTATATGCGTTCGCTAGGGATAACGAGTGAAGCGGGTTCAAATCCGGGTTTCTCACCTCTGATACTATCATGTGCGAATCATTTCACCTTCATTCTTCTTCTTTTCTTGCATTTGGCCAGCGTAGTGGACTATGGCCTGAGCCTACAGGTATTGATGGGAGGCCCAGGCCCAGCAGTGGGAAATCACTGTCACTCACACTATCATCACACACTACTTTAATACTGGTAAAAATTGGAGATAAAAAAACATAGTGTAAGATTCAGTTATTTTATGTGCCAGTTTGTAGATTTTGACAATAGATTTTTATATATGTCAAGTGGACAGTCGGTGATTCGGATTATATGAGTTAGGAATATAAAATATAAATGTAAAATGAGTATACAGAAAAAGCGAAAGATATAATTGTTAATTGCCAAATATTTGTCTTCCTGGAAAAACCTTCTGAGCTGTTTTAATAGTTATTATTTTTTTTCCTCAAAGGTTAAAAAGAAACCAAAACGAATTCATGACACCAATTTTGTATTTGACATACACAAGAGTAAATAGCCTTTTTCCATCAGAACAAACGAGATGATATATAAAACCAAATTATTAGTAGTAAACAAAATTTACTGAACCACATATTTGCAAAAGCAGTTAATGTATAGCGTGATGAGATTTTATTGGCACTGTTTTGGTTATATACGAAAACATATTGTGAATGATATGGAAGCGCCAACAGAACGTCAGTGTGCTTTAATAATTAGTTCTTTGTTAATTTTACATTATTGACAGATAAAGTCTATACATATAATAAAATTCTAATTAGATATATTAGTATAATAAATGTTGTCTACGTGGTTATATTTGATGCCCAAGCCCTAACTAAGCACATATAAAGAAGATTAAGTAAAATTTAATAATGTTACCTAGAAATATGCGAACAAAGCTACGGGAAATGCCTAGTTTTATATAATTCCGTACAATTCAATATACAATAGATATGTTAAATATTTACGATGAATGGATACAGTTGAAAAGTACTTAGATGAAAGAGGGCAACTTTTCATCTTCCTTAGTCCCATCTATCAATTTCGTCTGTGATATTTGATACTTGCCACGGTAAATTGTTTTAAAATGATGTATTTGTTGTGTTGTTGTGTTCTAGTAATAAATATAAAATAAAAAATAATCCTTTACACCGATATTAATCGACCGTTACTATCATATTTTTAAATTTACCTTAAATTGACCCTAGGTAGGTACGTATAATTTTTTTGAGCAGAACCCTAATTCTTTTACTGAATTAAAAGTAGCCTAAGTTACTCCTTATAACATCAACTACCTGCCAGTGAATGCCCCGTCCAAATCGGTCTAGCCGTTTCGGAGATTAGCCGGAACAAACAGACAGACTGACACACAGATGGACAGACAGACAGTCAATTTTTTTAAATTGTGTTTTTCTTATAAATATCGTATATAATTCCGTATGCAATTACTAAAAAGCTGATATTTTGACATTACAAACAAATACTAATAATTTAAAAATAATTTTCTTTATCTGTATATATTCCATATTGCTTGCTAAATAGCAGAATAATAAAAAGAAAATCCCTAAGCGTGGAATGATTATTTTTAAAATAAGTTACTCGTAGAAGTTGGCGTACCTGTCAGTTAAAAATTCCATCTAAAATCTAATCAAAATTTGTAAATTTTCTTTAACAAAACAAGTTGTTTCAGTTATGAATGAGAACTCAAAGTACACAAAACACGTAATTTTCTTTTTTACTCGACATAAGTGAATTAAGAATTGATGCTGCCAACCACTTTCAGCTTTAACTAAATTCATGAAAATCTCATATTCTCGTAACAAGTACCTTCCCTTCATAAAATACGTAGGCTTACAAAGGGTTTTTCTAAATATAGTTTTTGTTTTGTGTTGACTTAGTGATATTACAAATTTGACCAAATTCTTTTGTTTATTCAAAGTATTATACGTTTTATGTAAAAATAATTTACAAATCTTTTAATAAACTACTAATGATTTTGATAATAATATAAAAAAAGTCCTCTGGCTCATAAACTGATACAAAAGAAAAACTGAAATGTGTTATTTCAGTACTGTGTAATGAAAATACAAACTAAAAACCCGTCTACATATGTTGGCAAAACCTATGATATGTTCTATTGGGCAATGAATCGAATTTGACAGAGTAATCGTGTGGGCAGACGCAGGTGGGGTGAGCCGCGTAGGTATAATAACATCGCTACGTACAGTTCGGACATAACTCACAGGGTTATCATGTTTTTGACTTCAATTTATATTTCAAAATTTCATTCACTCATAATTATAATAGTTGTATTTAGTAATTTACGACATTGTACATGAGTTATTGAACAATTCTTCTTAAATAGATGTAAAAGAAAACTTACGTATTTATTAACTTATACAAAATCGCACGAAAGAAAGTTGAATATTATTTTAAAAAATAGTTTAATTCACACAATGAAAGCCATATTCATAGGTCATGTATACGATTAAATATTAGACATGAATATTGTATCTAAAATGTTCTTAATATATAATAAGTTATAATAATAATTGACGACACGTTTGGCTCAGTTTGTAGTGACCCTACTTTCTGTGCCAGCGGTTGCGGGTTCGAGTCCCGCTGGGGGCATTCATTTGTGTTATAAGCATGAATGTTTGTACTTCAGTCATGGGTGTGTATATTTATATTTATAATATGTGTGTATTTAAAGTTATATATGTGTAGTGTATCAACTATCTGATTTCCATAACACAAGCCTCGTAGCTTACCATGGAATTAGCTGGTGCTGTATGCTAATGTACCAACATATTTATTAATTTTATATTTAAAAATTGGGCACTTGTAAAAGCTATATAAGTACGATTTTTTAACCTTTGTGACTCTTTTCCATAAATTATTAAAAAAAAAAGAGTGCATGTAACCTTTACGCGGTTGAAGTAAAACTTCTTTGGCGCGGTGGCAGACACTGCAATTAAATTAAAACAAATCAAAATATAAATATATATTTTTTTTAATTATTAATAATAAATATTCATTTTTATAAATTATAATTATATATATATATATATATATATATTAATTATTAATAATAAATTTTACTCTCACTTCTGCGACACTCATTTTTCCAAAGTATTGACTTACCCCTCAGTCACGCCTAAAGAAGTTTTACTTCAAAAAGAAAAATATTTACATTTCTTTTCATTGTTTATAGGTTTAGGTCATACTTCCGGACAGCTATTTTATGTCGGTGGCGGGATACGTGCTTTCGTCGCAAGAGGCCGCTACCGGAGTCGCCGCCGGATTGTATGTCTCAATCGGGGAGCAGATCCCGATCAGGTTTTTACTCGTTAACGTAATTATTAAAGTGATATCTTTGATATTTTTCTACTTTATACATTATATATTTCAATGAAATCTATTTGTTTCGTAGCTTTCATTATGTTACTCCTTTATAAAAATTGAACCTGCGGGCTTTTTGACCAACCTCATATTTAGTCAAAAGTAGTTTTGACTACAAAATAGTTTTGACTGTAACAGATATATGTGCAAGTTAAGAAAAAAAGTTTTTCCATAAATTACCAATTAATTGAAATTGTGCTTCGTTATTGTTCAAAAGACCAATACTTGCACCTACTTTACAGTAGGTTTTTTTTTTCAATTTAAAAACCAAGCTTTATTTCTAAGATTTATTTACATATAACACACATTTTTTTTGCATTTAATACTAGATTATTTAATTCAAACTAGCAAAGTATATGCGATGAAGCACTGTTTACTTCATTGTAATTTGGTTTGCTATGATCGGTTTAAAAATTTACGAGTTATCGAGGTAGATATCATCAAAGAGTTATATCACATAACCAATAGCCGTTGCAGTAGCAGTTGTAGATTTCTGATTCAGATTTCACTATGTATAACCTTGTTATAATAAAAGAAACTACTTAATTGTGGTATACATATATATATATATATATATATATATATATATATATATATATATATATATATATATATATATATATATCTATATTATAGATAAAATATATAGGCTTTTTAAAGTAAAATGTGTATTTTATACATTGATATACAAAAACTCTGTATCAATGATTTTTACCAATAGAATTATTTCGAAGTCGATAATTCTGTAATAAAAACTATTTCGATAAATTGGTCGTTTGGACAAATAAGCACTGAGATGACGTAATGCCATTTATATGTATGGTATTTTACGATATAATGCACGCAATCCCCATAGTTTCACTGTGGTACTAACAATTTACGTCTAACTTTTGATGGTTATTGTTCCATTTAAAAACATGATCGTTATCTCCATAATCCCTTATATTTTACAACAAAAGGACTTTTTAACTAACCGACCCATTTTTAAGATGTTTACAGCGCTGCTAATTGCTTGACTAAAATCATGTTACTCACATTTATGAATAGTGTTATTGCTTAGACAGGACAATTTGTTAGTTCGAAGTTATATACCTCGTATGACCATTCTTTGATATATTTGTAGATAAAATAATACCTACATATGTGGTAATCCAAGATTTTATAAACTGAAGTGACTTACGAATTTCACTCAATTTCATTGAACCTTTATTGTTGAAAAAGTAAAAATCCATTTTACCTTTTCAGCATAAATAATCCCTTAATAAAATATAAAAAATGTTATAACATTTTTGTACATATTCTGAGTTTCTTTCGGCTGTTCTTTTTGTTTTTCTCATATCTAAGGTATTTTTTTGACGTTGACACGATATTGACACGTTGAGTTTTTGACAAACAATAAGTGTATTTCTATTTATACTATTATTATATAACACTTATACTATGTATTGCCTTATTGATATAAAAAAGATTAAATAAAGGTTTCTGTCATGTGTTTCTTTTTCACTACTTAGTCGCCGTCACTAATACACACCATACTGATCTTCAAGAATATGTTTATTATGAGTGCATAGCTTTTTTGTAGTCAAAAATTAGTTTCCATGGGATATAAATGATATAATCATGGAATTACATAATTATATAAAAGGTACGTCAGTACTTTTATCTATTCTGTATCTTAGTTGCCCGAAATACGTAGTGTTCTTTATTTAGAATATTATTCTAATAAAGGAAATGCTTTGATATCTAGCATTGTGTCATTTTGTTTCATAGAGGATTAACAGCATTTGTTATTTTTTACGATTTCGTACATCACATGTATAGGAACCTAAACAAGTAAAAATGGAACCTTTATGGGATCACTCATTATCCTGTCTGTCTGTTACGGCCAATTTTCTTCATAATGAATTAATGAATGAACTTAGTAACTTATTTAGTATTTAAATATACTTAGGTATTAATTGACGTTGTATTAAAAATATATAAATTTAAGTTTTGGTAATTGAATTATCTCCGAAAGTACTCAAATTAAATTTCATCATTTTTTTCTTAATATATAGCCTAACATATTTTACAGAATTCGCAAACTATATGAAAGAATGATATATATTTTATTCTAATATACGCAGAAGAAAAAAAAATATATATTGAAAATACATATAAAAATTATACTTTACACAGGTTACAAAAGTTCGACTCGCACTTGACTAATTTTGTTTCTTCTCTGCAATGAAAATAAAGTAGAAATTCTTATATAGATAATCTGTGTTATAAAAATAACCACCGCAGTTTGCGCATCAACAGGTGTAGAGGAGCCACGAAGTTTAAGAGAAAATGCAGCACTCGAATGGCAGCGCTCGTATCGGGACCCCCTGCAGTCGCAGAGACCGCGTTCGCTTGCTAGCTGCCCGAGATGCTCCCATCGAACTTATTACGATGGTGAGAAGAATAATGTTATCTTTTATATCATAATTACATTGACATCATAATATGTACACATTGTATCAATATATAAAGCAAGACTAAAATTTTCGAAATTATGTTTACAGGTAAAAATGGCTGACAATTTTAATGTAGAGTACTTTGGTAGCTTGAAATAGTAAAAGGTAGATTGAAAATTCACACATAATTCTTGAAATATTTTATTGTAAAATGACTTTTACATACTTCGTTCACGTTATTTCATTTGTGGAGTAGCTACAGATTTTTCTCTTTAAAATAGTGTATTACGCGTTCTACATCTCTTTTGTTTCTTCCAATTCATCAATTCTCTTTATATATACTTACTATTTGGGAGGTCTCCAGACTTTAAACCTGATCTACAGAACATGATATGGTTTCTATAACAAAAACCCCAAAATTTACCAACATTTAATTATATTTTGATAATGAAAAATAATACACACATATTAAATGTACAATTTTAACCACATAAAATCTCTTTCTTGTTGTATCAGTTACATTTTTGACTACAGCATTTTTTTAATATTTAATAGAATATTAATTTACCATACGATTATTTCATACCTAAAGCTCTTTATTAGCTATTCTTGTAAAATTATTACAATGTTATTTTATTTATCAGAGAATCGCTACAAAAATCGCACATTATTGAACGAGCGAGCAAAGTAGTCTAGGTCAAGTAGAGATAAAGGTCCTAAAAATATGTGCGACAGTTCATTAGATCAGGAATGACGTTTAGGAAAATATATTTAAACCATTTTAGCATGTAATAAATTGCAATAGTTACCAAGAAATAAAAAGGAAAAGACAAGGTATTAGAATTTTAAAAACTTTCATGATATGAGCTTGTATATATATATATATATATATATATATATATATATATAAGAAAGGGCTCCAAGAAACGAAAAATTTATAGACCAATTATGTAAGCATTTTTTTTTGTCTTCAAAGACAACGAAGGTTCGACGAAATTAACTTTTAAACTTTTTGAGTGTTTACACAATACGCCATAATTTATTCAAAATTTTATATTGATATTTGATACTGTAAAAAATATATTTTACATGACGTACTCGCTTTAAGAGGCGTCGCGCGCACACCTCATTACTCGCTTGAAACCCTATTAAATTAAAATTTAGTAGGGTTAAATTAAAATTATAAATAACGAAGGTAAAGTTCCGGGAGTCAACATTTTTTAATTGAAAATTTCCTCCTCTTTGAGGATCTTTTTTAAATTTCTTAATAATTTATTTTTTTAATTATTAGCGGAAAACTTAATACGTTCTTTTTTCGTATTTATTTGTTTAGGTATAACTTTTTCTGTTTTCATATTTTATATATTAAGTATGTATATATATATATATATATATATATATATATATATATATATATATATATATATATATATATATATATATATATATATATATATATGTGTGTGTATATAAGTAGAGTTTTTACATTAGGTATTATATATGTAACTTAACTTTAACTGCCTCGGTGGTGTAGTGGCTAGCATGTACGGCCGTACACCTGGAAGTCCTGGGTTCGAGTCCCGGGTCGGGCCAAGTTTAGTTATTGAGTCTTTCTGTATAGTAAGCCTCAGTAGCAGCCCGGAGTTGGGAAGTTGGCGGTGTTTCACCCCCGTGCCTCGGAGAGCACGTAAAGCCGTCGGTCCTGCGCCTTAACTCTCACTGGTCAGGTCTCGTGTCGTCCCACCGGCGTATGAGAGTAATAGGAATAGAGAGTGCACTTGTGTCTGCGCGTACACTTGAGCACTATAATATCTCCTGCGCAGTTGGCTAGTCTCAATGAGATTGGCCGCCGTGGCCGGAATCGGTCAGGAGAACATCATGTAACTTAAAAGGAACATCAGGTAACTTTAACTTAGTCTCATATAGAAAATGAAGATCTGATGAGGACCTTCGGCGTGCTGAGTATAATAGCTCCTCAAAATGCAGTGTCTCCTTGCGAGCTCTGCTATTCGCAGAACTACTAATTATGCTGAGAGGGAAGCATGGAAGCTATTTTATATTCGAGTAAAACCTACACGTGGAAGTATACATATTTTTTGTCAATCGAAATGTACCTAGATGTTTAAAGCTAGTTTTCTCCTTATTATCTGACCAAGCGTAAAGAATACAAACTAGCGTTTTGATCCTCTTTCTAATTGTTATTTATTTAAGCCCTAATTAAGGTTGAATTAGTACGTCCGAAGACTCTTCGATCTAAATGCTTCAGCAAATCCTTATTATTTGTTTTCTATTAAAATAAATGAAAAGAAATCATTTTGCGTTATGTTATTTCATAGGACTAAATTCTAGAAATACAAATGTCGATTTATTAAAATAGCAGAATTTAGTTTACATTTTATTCTACATGTGAAAAATAAAATTGCTAAATATTTAAAGAAAAAAATCAATTTAGATTAAAGAATTTAACAATAAAATCTCTGTTATACAAATGCCATATAAAAATTCCCTATCGATCCAGATGCCGCACGATTATTTACGCATAGTCAAAGCTCTTGGAATAAAGGTTCTTTGTAAATATCTCGAGAATTTAAAACATCTTGGTACAATAAAGTAATAAACTAAAAAAAAACATAAAATTGAAGAGTTATAAGAAGGAAATTTTATAACTTATAATATATTAAGTGATTTAAGATATATCATAACAAATAATATACAAGCTTCATCAATTTTCTTTGGAAAATGTATATTTGTGTCATAACTGCCATAACTGCCTCGGTGGCCTAGTGTCCGGCATGTACTGCTGCAGATCTGGAGGTACTGGGTTTGAGTCCCGAGTCGGCCTAAGTTTAAGGACTATCAGAGTTTTTCTATTAAGATATTCTCAGTAACAGCCCGAAGTTAGGAAGTTGGCGGTGTTTCGTCCCCGTGCCTTGGAGAGCACGTAAAGCCTTCAGTCCTGTACTTTAACCCTCACCGGTCCTGTCGAAGTACATCGGACTTTAAGAGTAAGAGGAATAGAAAATGAACTTGTGTCTGCACGTACACTTGTGTACATTGAACAATGATATTTCCTGAGTATCTGGCTATTATCAGTAAGATTGGCTGCCGTGACCGAAATCATTCAGGAGGACATGATTATAATGTCAAATGAAATCATGTTTGCAATTGTTTATTTTATTTATACTTTTGTACACAATTTATATTCCTATTACACGAAAACTCTTAAGTACATATTAAAACCCAAAATATCAAGGATCCAATTTGCTATAAAGGCACACAGTAGTTAACTAAATCATTTTCATATATTTTTATCTTTTTTGGATATAAAAGTTTGTCCCCTGTCTAAAATACAACATAATAATATATAGTATAAAACTTTATTACAATATAATATATACGGATACAAAAACTCCCTATATCACTATCATGTAGAGCTGCAGATGAGTCTTGAGTTCGGGTTCCAGGACGGGCCAAAATGATTATTGTTTTTTTTTTCTGTCCCATAAGCAGACGGAAATCTGAATCCTGCACCTGATCTCCCTAGAATATCTATTCTATGTTTTCTTCTTTCTCTTGTCTTATCTTTATTTATTTACAAAACGCAAAAAATACAATTTATCAAATATAACTTTATATAAATACATTACATCTTATTCTATTTTTTTGGTAACAGAGATAACTATTGACTACTTGCAAAAAAAAAAACTATTAACATAATACTTTCTTAGATTTACGCCAATATTTGACATTTTAAATAAAACTATCTTTTCGGATTTTGTCGCGGATTTATTTGCATTTTTGTTTCCCGACGTTTCGAATGCTTTACAGCATCCATGGTCACGGGCCCCGTGACTATTACCATAATTAAACATCAACAAACTTTATAGATGGGAAACTACTTTCAATATTTGAAGCCTGCATTTATTTTTTAACTAGTTTACTTAACTGAACAGTTAAGAATTTACTTAATCTAGTTTTTATATTTGAATTCGTATTTTTTATTAGACAAATAAACTTGAACGCTTCTGTATAAATTAATTGAATCCTTTTAAGAGCTAATTTGTTGCTCGAATAATTTATTGTGGGTAAATTGGATTAGCCTCAGATGGCACGTTTTAATTAAAGATCGTAAAGCTAAAATTAACAGTCTAAGTAGAACTAAGTAGTTCAGAACCACAAACATGACTGCTCATAAAGCCGGTAATGTAGTTTCACGCTTTTTTCTTTTGTGTGATGGACATACAGACTACTAGTCACTAATACATTTGTATCAATTCTGTATATATTGTAGATAGACTAGCAGTATGTTCTTGCTTCGCTGGTTTTTTTCCAATAGGAAATCGTTAAAACATTATTTCATTTACAAACTTTGCCATCCCTTTTTACCACTTTAGGGGTTGAATTAAAAAAAATCCTTAGCGATCACGTATTTGATTATAGTATATGATGTAAAACTGACTCACTGACATATTGGCTTGCATGTACTACAGTTGCTGCAGATCCAGAGGTCCTAAGTTTGAGTCTGGGGTCGGTCCAGCTATAATTATTGACTGTACCTGATATAGAAATACTCAGAAATAGCAAGGAGTTAGTTAACGATGTTACACTCCCGTGCATAAAAAAATACAAAAACTGCATTGTAAGAGTATACTAATATGTAAAATCTAAGAATTTGGTTTTTGGTCATCTGAACGCGGGCGGAGCCGCGGGCAATGCTAGTGACTAAATATAATTGAACTACTTATATCGCAACGTCTTGTTTGTCATGACAAAATATTATATACAGCTCCACTTGACGGAACGTTAAAATTTCTGAACATTCGCCATGTAAGCACTGAATAAGGTATTAAAAAACTTTTCCAGAAGAAGAACATGTCGCATGTAAAAGATGTGATTAAAATATTTTTAGAAGTATATATATATTACCTGTTTTTTTTTTGTTTCAGCTTACATCCACGGGCGTAAAGTGTAAAGTCTACAAACAAATGATGGCCTAAGGACTTCTTAGTTAGGTTGTGTCTATTTCAATTATAATATAGAATTTTGTATTTCATATTAATTAATGAAATCATGTTATAGTTACATAATTATAAATTATACATTATTTAGCACCTCAATGAGGCTAATAAAAATTTTATTAGGTATATGAAATAAGTTTTAAAATGTGGTATCTCAAGATTGGATTTAAATTTTATTCTAATGTATGTTAGAATCAATATATTTATGATTTTAACTTTTAATAAAAACCTTTTATGGGCTACGTTTAATTTTATTTTACTTTCTAAACATATAAATGAGCTGAATATATATTGTTATCATCTTGTACATATACTTTGATTTTATTTCTAGCATTAAAAAAAAAAAGATTCAAATATCCAAATAATATATATTGACTAGGGTTATTTAAAAAATATCAGTTGTTATTTAGTTTTCATGTAAATAACATATTTTCGTATAAAATAATTTTATTGTTATACGAATATTAAAATAGATTAATGGTTGCACGAGAAAAAGTAAAATAACATCATCTGTTATTATTTTTTATCTGTAACATTTTCATTAATAATATTTGTTAATAGACTTTATTTAGAAATTAATTTAGAAAATTATACGCTTTTTACTTTTTAAAACCACTTTAGAATTTTTTAGTATTAAGTTTTAGAATTTATTACGTTTAGTGATTAGACTAGAGGGAGTCTAGAGATCATTTTTGACAATTCAGGGATTTTTTCAAGAAAAACTTTATTTATTCTTTCAAAACCTTGTTGTAAATTGATTTAAAAGAAAACGTTTTCGAAATATATTAATAAATTCAATTTGCTACTAATGAATATATGTATTTCAAAAAAAAAATGATCAACTTAATGGAAATATGGAATCCGAATCCGAAGTCCGAATCGCATAAAAATTCCCAACGCCTATCTGTTTTGCTAGCGACGTGCCCCGTCCACTGCCTCTTAAAGCTTGGACATTGGCGGGCTATGTCAGTGTCGGTGATCTGAGCCCTTTCTGCGTATCTCATTTATTCGCAGGAAACCTCCAAGCACAGTCCTCTCCATTGCTGTCTGGGTGACCTGGAACTTTCTTAAATATCCTATCGTAAGCGACCACGTCTCTATGTATATAATCTCTAGCAATATATGAAAATAATATACTGGTTGAAAACTTTTACCTTTAGACACTGGTATTTTAAACGAGGTGTTGCTTAGCTTCCCAAACGCTTGTCAACCGAATTTGATTCGCCGATTGACCTCCATCTCAGTTCGACCTGCCTACATGGTTTGGGATGACAAATAAAATTATTATTTTTACTATTTTTAATTTCTTTTTTTAATATGTTATCATTAAATGCAGATTACCTTAGTAGTCTATACAAGTTTGGTGGTAACAAAAATCAAAGTTAATGTAAAAATGGTAAAAAACGTCGAGGCAGTCATTAGCGTGATTAATTCTTTGATCTTAATCAATAGTCATGAAAATTGTCTTAAAAATATTGTTTACTATAGATTAATTACATAACCTTGCTTATTAATTGTTATGTCTTAAAATAATTTCAACATGTTAATGAGAAATTTCTTTGCAGTTTAAATGCTGTAAGCATGAATGTGAACTGAATATAGATATTCAATTAGTTATACATACTGTTAACATAAAATGTATAATATGTATTATTTTTGTATAAAATTTTAAAAAAATATTTTGACCATTAAAATCCGAATTCCTTGAACTAGCGTTTTATTTATATTACCGATAACATCTATATAAATAAAAATGAATGTTGCTAATCGCAAAACTCGAGAACGGCTCGACCAATGCACCAATTTTTTTTCTTATGTTCCTTAAGGTACACGGAAAGTTTTAATAAAGAGAAAAAATATAAAATAAGGTAAATACATTATATAAAACAAAGTCGTGTTAGTTACATTTATAACTCAAGAAGGGTTGAATTAATTTTTATGATATTTGATTTTTTGGATTTCTCTTAGTCCAGAATATGATAATAAGTACTAAAACACCAAAAAATTCAGGAAAAAAAATTATATGACAAATTTTCTTTAATAAACACAGAAAAAAATACAAAATAATATTAGTGATCTTAGGCAATAATTTGAATTAGTAAAATATTCGTAAATTAAAAGTACATATTTTAAAATAAGCGTATCTTGATTTGAGCTTAGAATTAAGAAGGCTTTATCAAAGATATAATATACAAAACAGGTGAGATGGTGAAAAATAGAACTTTACTTTTTCTTGTAGTTTTATGATGTAGGTTTTGTGTTATCGATGATTTTGTGTTGTCTAGTCTTTTGTCTTAGCTTTGATTTGTATCGGCTGGTACCGACTTCGAAAATATCTGATTAGGTATCTATAGTAAATGAAAACTACCAATCAGCTATTTTTTTACTTTTTATTGTATTTTTTTTATCTGTTTTTATTTTTTCTTAAAAGTTTTTATTTTTCTATTGTTAATATAGACATACATACAAAGTGCATAGTAGCAAAGTAAGAAGAATGTATTTTAAAAATTCAGTAAGTGAAAAAACAATCATCCCCTATTTTCTACACTTAACGTTGGTTTTTTTTTTAATTTAAATGGGACCGACTTTGACTTATACCTTAAAGGAAAAAAAGAAAAGAGAATTATCTATTTAATATCTATTTAATTAAATATAAAATACACATGCCTAAAGTAACTTTTAACCTTTTATATTCCCAATTCTAAATTATGCTGATACTTGTTACCTTGAGAAAAGTAAATTTTAATAAGCAAATTTAAAATTTTTGCATCCGGGTTATATTTGGACTTAAATATGTTTCCGAATTACGTAAAAAACTCAAGTGGCTCCCTATCCGCCTTCGCAGGAATTAAGTGTTCTTTTTCTTTGTCTTTTATACAATATTTTCTTTAATCTTTGTACAATTCAGTATTGTAAAGATAGGTTTCTATTTTTAAGTGAGCCCCACTATTTTCATCTTAGGTTAGAACGAACCTAAATCGAACTTTAAAAATTATATAATAAATATATAATGCAATGAATATCTATATAGACAATTTTCTAGATTTTCATCGATGTAAATACTTGTGAGTGGAGCTACGGCGTAAAATGACAAAAAATAATATGGCGTAAGTACTAAAAATAATAATAAATCTATTTTAAGGGATGAAAGGGATACTGCAAAACAAAGTAGAGAACTTTTAGTTAAGTAATTCTGTTTATAATAAATGATCTCATCAGAAAAGTTCGCCTTTAACGACTTTCTCTGGCGCTTTAATATGATACTTATTTTATACAAGCTTTTGCCTGCGACTGTACTACGACTATAAATAGCTTATTTATTATTACTCGAACCTTTTTCATTAACTTGGTTAAACTATTAATTCAAGTTTTGTATTCCCAGGGACCCATTTCCTTTACCAAGATAAAGAGTAATATACTAACCAACGTATTTTATAATAGAAAAATCTTCCCTCATCATAGAGAAACCAATCATGGGGTAAGATTCTTACACATACTGCTATCAACGGGATCAGTCCCCTGAACTGCAAGACTCCTACTTACTAAAACCCACAAGGAAACAAGTCGCCGAAGTGCAATGGGGGGTTGCAGGTAGTTAAAAGTAGTCTAAACTATAAGCATATAAGCTCAATATGGAATAGCTGAAAATTTTAAATTCCCGGATAGACATTTCAATTTTATTAATGAGTATAATTTAAAATTTATCTATCTTATTTAGCACGCCATATACCGTAAACACACGACTTTCGATTTCTATTAGAGTGACTTGTACGATGACTATCTTTCACAGAAACTATCAATGAAAATATTATTTGAAAAAAATTAGATTCCTCTGAAAAATTTGAACATCACATTTTTACTTTACTTTTATTATGAAAAGAAGAAACTTCTTAATTTTTTAGTAAATAAGTTAATTGATTAAGCATATTTTTAATAAGAGTTTATTACCAATTATATTTTATATTATCTAGAATATTATAGTACTCCTAATAAACTATTTAAAACAAAAAAAAACGTTTTCGACGGAATTTTTATTGTTAATATACGGAACTCTTCAAAACAAATCAAAACTCATTGGTTATTTCAGAATTTAATTTTTTTTTATAACATTAATTAAAATTAACTCGAATGTTTACTGGAAGCCATATTACACATCTGTACCCGTCTTGTTCCCTTGAAACATATGCAAGCTTATGGTATCAAATTATTAATAATGTTATCCGAGTTTCACATACAAAGTTTCAAATCGATACAACTATACGTAGATTGAAGTGGACTTCTAAGACTATATGCTATAAGTAAAGCTTATGGTGTAAAAAACATGTGCCAGGCCCATAATTGTGCTTATAATATTAATGTTTGTAAAAATGTCTACGAAAT
Organism: Brenthis hecate; assembly: GCA_951806755.1. NCBI lineage: Eukaryota > Metazoa > Arthropoda > Insecta > Lepidoptera > Nymphalidae > Brenthis > Brenthis hecate. Next base: position 3,140,431 of record OX638267.1, on the reverse strand, counting down.
AAAGACAAGAATGTCTAACGTATTTTATACGTCTACTGACGACGTTTACCTTTACGTTTTAAAGTTTAGTATAGATTTCTCAAAGATGAGATATTTTCTCGCAACAAAAAGTATCCTACATGTTTACCCGGATAACCAACTATTATCATACCAAATTTCATCAAAATACCTCTAGTGATATTTCCGTGATGCAGTCAGACAGACAGACAGACAAAAAATCTAAAAACTATAGATTCGGCCTCTGTATCGATAATAATGTCTATTTCAATAAGATTTTCCAAAAAATACTTAATGTACAGATTCGGTATTAGTTACAATTTTATTATATATATATATATATATATATATATATATATATATATATATATATATATATATGTATAGACTGTGCTTACGTCATAGACTCAAGAAATGGCCGGCCAAACAAAAGATAGATTGGATGATGAATGGATCAAATAAAGCTGTAACGTTAATGAATTGACAACGAAAAATTCATTAATCGTTTTCTGAGCTTCAATATGTCGACTAGATGTAATTTGGCACAAATTAAGTAGCTTTTGACATGATTTTTTTGTATTGTATTATAAGTATAATATTTAGTATTTTTGATATTTAATATAGAATTTGATTTTATGGGGTATTTCTATAAAACTTGCTGAAATCTATACTTGTAAAAAGTTATGTAATATTAATATTTATCAAATATTATTATAACTGGAATTTATAATAACCTCTTATTTGGAATTCGGAAAAATCAAAAACAATTCGGTTAAAGTAACATGACAATCGGTTTGCAAAGACCGATACCAAAACATCTAAAAAGTGTCCCCCACCCTAGAAGCTTCCTAACCTTAATTTTAGCTCGCGACATTATTCACCTCCACAATCTTTTTATGCCGAGACAAAAAAAATAACCTTTTGACCTTTATCCATTATGATATTTGGTGCTTAGTATATAAATAAACTGGAACGACTCAAGAAAAATTAAATTGTAAGGACACAATAAGCTCCTTCGAAATATTAAGTCTCTACCTATTTAAAACATGCAATCATTTGGAAGAGACCGTTGATATTAAAAAATTTGACAACGGACAGAATTTATCTAAAACTACTTACCTTGTACATCAGGATTTTTTACTTTTATTTCTTCTTCTTCACTTAACACGTATACATTATTTATTTATTGAGGTATTTATTACATACTAAGTAAATGGGAGTAAAATAGTGATTAAAATATTATCAAATTAGTGCCAATAATTGGGTCTTTATTTTTTACACAAAGCAACTTATTTCCCAGCCTTTTTTTGAGGCTTAGACCTACTCACTTGATATTATATTCACATGTTTTTCGAAAACTAGATTTTTTTAGACGTGCAGGTTTCCCCACGACGTTTCCCTTCACCGTCAATTTCACCTAACATATTATGAGAAAAGATTACATTACAGATTATACACGAAATGTAAATAATAGTTTTGGCGTATTCATTCAGTGTTTTATTTACTAACCTTTATTTGTCATTTTCCATAGGCGTAGCTATTGGTTCTCGTACCTATTGGTACTCTAGTACCTATTGCTTCTAAAAGTGAAGATTATTTTTAGATCACTTTATTAAATCATTTTTACTCTACATTTAAAATGCTGTCTAAGATTAATATTTTATTAAAAATATTAAAATGTACAATGTATTATATAATGATATTAATGATATATCATATTATTGTGAGCGCAAATGAACAGACAGAAAGACAATTTTTGTAAAATCAGCTTCAAAACATACAGTTTTGGCTTCTTCTCTAAATAGGTTTTCTTAAAACGTAAAAGTAAGTTTTCACCTTTTGACTCGTGGCTAACTTTAACATAGGTCAACACGAGTTTTGACCTTGATAAGAGAATACTAAATTTCGATAGATCTATCGATAGGTTAGACAAAAAAATATATGGCCTGAAAAACTTTGAATTTGTATCTAGGAGAACGATTGATCGATATTTTAGAAAATCCATAGTATAAATAAATTATTTATAAATAAATAGAAACAAATATATTTTTATCAATTTTTAATACCATCCTTTATTTTAAATCATAATGAATAGAAAAACATAAAATAAATTTTAGGACAAGGACAATTTCTTTTTTTGTAGAGTTATGTTATTGATACGTATAGTAAAAAAAACATTTAGTAAAATATAGTATTATATGATCTGTGGTAATATGTACTTTTATTTAAAGAGCTAGTTAATATATTACATAATATTGGCTTAAATTATCGTAAAGTATTTACTTGTATACAAATTCAGAAAATATTACTTTCTTATTACATATTTTGTTTTCATTTTACATTTAAAGTAGCATATATAATTATTGCAGAAGACACATCGTCCCTGTGGCGCAGAGGATAGCGCGTTGGACTTCTAATCCAAAGGTCGTGGGTTCGATCCCCACCAGGGATGTTCGCAAACTATTATTTTGTATCAATCTAAAATAATATAATGATTTATAATAATTATACTTTGATACAATAGTATTATTTGTAAGTTAAATTTTTCGAGTATACACATTATAAATATCTTTGATAATTATATAATATCTTTCCCTTAAACTGAAGTTTTCATTTAGTTGTAACTAGCATTGCCTGCGGCTCCGCCCGCGTTCAGATGACCAAAAACCTAATGCTTAGGTTTTACAGATTATTATACTCTTACATTGCAGTTTTTACATTTTTACTTAGAAATGAGATATTTTCCAGCGGTAAAAGTTATCCTATATGTTATGTTGTATACCAAATTTCATCAAAATCCCTTTAGTAGTTTTCCTGTGATGCGGTAACAGACGGACAGACAGACAGAAAGACAGATAAAAATTCTAAAAACTATAGATTCGGACTGTATCAATAATAATGTCTATTGCAATTAGATTTTCCAAAAAATACTTAATGTACAGATTCGACTCAGTTACAATTTTATTATATGTAGATATAGATAGATTATAATATTGAATAATAACAATAATGAACAATGAAACAACAATAGTTTACAAACCTTAAACAATACAATAATAACTAAAAGGAGTTAATAATATTAATATTAAACAAGTTAAGCAGACTTGTATTGATATTTACGAAGTTTTCAAACTATTGTACTATACTTCAAAGACGTTAATGCCCACTTACAAAATTTTACAAAACATGTTGTACTTTCTTAGATTTACGCGAATACTTGACATTTTAAATAAAACTATCTTTTCGGATTTTTTCGTTGTCGTAAGTGGTTTTTAAATAATAGCAAACTAAATTAAAATTATTATCCTTAATTAATTTTAACTTTTTTAAATTATATGGCTTAAATAATTAATACTATATATTTTATATTTTTCTTTATGGTTATAAATATAATAATGGCAACACTAAATATAGATTACTAATTAATATTTTTAAAATTGTAATAATTATAAAAATAATAGCAAAAATTAAATAAATAATATTCCATATTCAATTATAATTAAAATTATAAAAATGTTTAAAGTTAAAAAATATTGTAATGTAATTGGTGCAATTTTCATTTGTTAATTGTGGGTAGGCTGTCTGTAACAACTATACCTTCAAGACATGTAACACCTCAGTCTCTCCCGTGACCATGGATGCTGTAAAGCATTCGAAACGTCGGGAACCAAAAATCAAAATAAATTCGCGAAAAAATCCGAAAAGATAGTTTTATTTAAAACATATTGTTTTGGAAATCTATTTACGTATTATTGCTATGTATTTATTTTAATTTGTAAGTTTCCTAAGCACCTTATGTATATCTTCATTTTTAACCGACTTCCAAAAAGGAGGAGGTGCTCTGTTCGTCTGTATATTTTCATTAAAATTGGTTACGCCTTTTAGTAATTACGAGGAAACGAATCGAACATACATACATATTATGTAAATATCGAATTATGTTAATATACATACATATTATGTAAATATCGAATCGAACATACATACATACATATTATGTAAATATGTACATACATACAGCTCAAACAAGGGTTATACATCCTTTGAGTTTCGCTGCAGTCGAATAAGCAGACGATGTTACAGAACTCTCAGTAAATAGCGGGGCTTAAACTAGCAAACATTACCTATTCAATTTATGGATTACTAACGATTCAGTCTCGCACTGATCTGGTTAAGTTAGTTACGTTTTGATGTTTAGCATAGATTTCTCAGAGATGAGATATTTCCTCGCAATAAAAAGTATCCTAAATGTTGACCCGAATCACAAAGGTGTCGTTATACCAAAGTTCAACAATATCTGTCCAGTGGTTTTCTCGTGATGTATTCCCAGACAAAGATACCGACAGATAGACAAACAAAAATTCTAAAAACTATAGATTCAGCCTCTGTATCTATAATAATGACTATTTCAATAAGGTTTTCCAAAAAAATATTTAATATACAGAGATTCGATTCAGATTTTTTTTATTTGTATTTTCTGATTATGCTTGTTTCAGTAAAATAAAGTACATGTTCTCAGGCCGCAGATTTACATCACTATCGAATCCGTTTATTTTTAGCGCATGCGTTCGGACAATCAACCTTGGGTATATTAATTATAATTATTATTGTGCCATATGGCACTTTGATGAATTTTTTTCAGTGGTACACAATGAATCACGAAAGTTTTATCGTAATCGGATTTACGATGCTTATATACGCTATAATAAAACGGACATTTTTGTTAATTTATAAAATTGCACACAGTTTCTTTTTAAGAAATATGAGTGTATTTCCGAAAAGCGCATATCGCCAATCGATCTGAAATTTGGTATAATAACGTATTTTCACGAATATCATACCCTTTCTGGGGAAAGCTAGAATAGTATAAATCGGTTAGGAATACGCGATAATGCATATAGAACGAAAAGAGGTCCTCCTTAGTTTTTCATATTCAAAATGGCGTTAGCGCCAATTTTAGTTATGATATTTGTGTTAGGAGATCAAAAAACGTTATTATACAAATTTCAGATTCATCGACGGTATGCGCTTATCAGAAGTTTATCCAAAGTATGTATGAATATTGTGTAACGATTTTAATTAAGATGTAAACCAGAATTGAAGAATAACAAAATATTTTTCAATTGTGAATGATCACGTACAAAAATGTATGATATTTTTTTTAATATTAGGTATACCGCAAGTGAGCCTAATCTGAATGGAAGCCGAGTAGATTAAAATCCAATGAATAAACAATGAAGAACCGTTTTAATTGTATATTTGAATGGAAATCCTAATTTATAACATTTGATTTATGGATATTGGGTACGCCTTCAATTTGTAAACAAAATTGATAGGTGGCCATAATTTTGAAACATGCGAAGCCTTTAGTGTAATATGTATTAGATATTTTCTTCATTGTATAAATAATATTTATTATAGTATAATGTTAATGTTTATTTGGTAACTGTGCTGTTTCTACTTCCTGATGATGATTTATGGCCAAGGGGAAGTTGACAATTTGTATTATTTCAAAAAGCTCATAAAATACGTGTTAAAGTATTAAAATAGGGTATTTTAAACGAATTCTTTCTTTCTTGTTGCGATTACTTTTCGGTAATATATTCAAAAAAGGTTCGGACATAAATTTTGCTACTCTCAACGTAAGCGCTGAAATGTTAGATAATGTCCTATCTTTTCACGAGTTTCGGAGAAGTTCGAAATCACATGACTTATGGAAATATTGGAAAATGTAAGCCTCTCACGACGAAACGTCACTCATTATCTAAATTTTAAGATACGAAGTAACGTCGTCCATCCAAATGATAAGTATTTTCTATTATAATTACAAATATAAATACACATGCGGCAGTGGTAGCCCAGTGGTAACACGCTCGCTTAAGAAACCGAATGAAGCGGGTTCGAATCCCAGGTCCCACCTCAGATTTTTTTATGTGCGAATTATTTCTAACGTGATTACCACTTGTGTCGTACGGTGAAGGAAAACATCGTGAGAAAGCCTGCATGTCTGAGAGAACCTAAGTTTTTGAAAGAAATATGAAGTCCGTACTCTTCGTGGCTAGGAAGTGTAAACACCGCCAACTTCCCAACCCCGAGTAGAATGAATGAAATGAAAATCCATACTAGGAAAACCCAGTAATTATTTTTGGCCCGATTCGGGACTCAAACCTGGGACTTCACAATCTGCAATCGAATATGCAAGCCGCTAGTCCATTGACGTAGTCATGGAAATGAAATGGCATCACAAATTTTGAAAACAACTTCCATTTTTATTAGGAACTTTTGTTACTGTTTCGTTATGAATTTCCTTTCATTCACGATGCCGAACGCATCGCTGAGTTAAACTTGCTTATGATTATGAATAACAACAAAATAATTTATCATATTTTTAAAAACGATCTACGCAAAGGTAAGGCCAACCTTATAGAAAATAATGATATTTCATACAACTCAACGACATACACAAAATAAACTCAAAAGGTCGGTTTTTTGGATTTTTTCTTCAACATGCGGAGAGTATTGAAGACTATTTATTAAAAAAAAATTAAAACAATCGGCAAAGATGTCGCGTAAAATATGTCAAAATAACATACAAATTATTAATTCCCCTTTTGTAATAATAACTGGGCTTTTTATCACATCGCCTCTATATTCGCCCACATTGTCAAACAAAAACTACAATGAAAGCTTCACAATAACATTTACTATACATAATTTCATCTTTAAATAGAATGGTAAATACGAACGAGTAAATATAATAAAAATAAATTAAACGACATCAAAACTCGATTAACTTAAGAGGGAAAAATAATAAATCTTATGATATGCGCAAAATCTTTTCCCTGCCCATTTCATAGCAGATAACCAACCGAAGTAGAAATGTATTAAAAAATTCCAGTTTTAGCCCAGTCATTTGGTAGTTTTTTACCTGAAAAGTTTTCCGGGAGTTTTAAAAATTGTTGATTTTATAGATTTCGATGCTCTTTCCGAATTTCAATTTTGCCGCCTCGTATCTTTGCCGCTCCCGCCTCCATATGGGCAAAAATAGCGCCTAATTACATTTTTTTGACTATAAAAACATTTATATACAATATTAAACAGAAACTTGTCAAAGTTCTGTGGATCTCAATGCTTTAAATCATAATTTTACCACTCCACCCATCACTCTAGATTCGCATACCAAAACTCAAACTCTTTCATTTTTATTAAACCTCGCCCCCCCTGACATACCACCATTCGTCTTTGAAACAGTCTCAGTAGATGATATAAAGAAGTGTGTCCGCTCTATTTCCACAAAAGCCATTGGTAGTGACGACCTCAGCCGCGACATGATTCTTCCGGTACTGGAATACATTGCTCCTGTGATCACTCACATTCTAAACTTCTCATTCACACGCAATGTCTTCCCGTCTTTATGGAAAAAAGCTTTCGTCATACCCCTACCTAAATCCCCGAATCCTAAGTATCTCACTCAATACCGTCCTATATCAATTCTTCCTATCCTATCCAAAGTCATAGAATCATTGGCAACACAATCAACTTTACTTCCTATCTATCTCACAATAACCTCTTATGTCCCTATCAATCCGGTTTCCGCTCCTCCCATAGTACAGTTGGTGCACTGCTGAATATCACAGAGGATATTCGTGGTGCTATGGATTAAAACCAAGCTCACTGTGATGGTTTTACTTGATTTTAGCAGCGCTTTCAGCTCTGTGGATCTCGACATCCTTATGGGAACACTCTTCGTGCGGTCAACATTTTCTAGTACTGTTATAGACTGGTTTCACTCTTATCTCTTCGGTCGCCAGCAGTCCGTGAAGACCAACGATGCATCATCGGATTGGCTAGATCTTACTGCTGGTGTGTACTCAAGGCGGCGTACTTTCTCCCTTACTTTTTTCAATATTATTAATAACATATCAAAAGTCATTTCTTCTCCCTTCCATCTGTATGCAGATGACTTACAATTATATCGACATTGGTGAGCTGACCGAGTTACATGAAGCTATTGATGCATTGAACTCGGATCTTGTCCGGGTCCAAAACGTGGGCAGAGTCCTTTGGCCTCCTTGTGAATCCCTGCAAGTCACAATCCATAATTTTTGGCAGTAGTCGACTGAGGTGTAAAATCGATTGGACCTCGACACCTACAGTCCAGTTCTCTGGTGTTCCAATCCCGTACTGTAATAAAAGTAAAAACTTGGGCTTAATTATGGATTGTAACATGACTTGGGCGGCTCATGTCAAACGAGGTCAGCAAACGAATGCATCATACTCTTCACTCTCTCAAGCGTCTCCAATTCTTCCTCCCTTTCACAACCAAGATTATGCTTGCTCAGTCCCTTCTTCTCCCATACTCGACTACGCTGATGTGTGCTATTTAGATGTGACTGAGGAGCAACTCAACAAATTAGAGCGTCTTCAAATCTCGCTATTCGTTTTATTTTTGGCTTGCGTAAGCATGACCATATATCAAACTTTCGTGCTCAACTTAAATGGCTCCCAATCCGCCTTCGCCGTGATATGCATATCCTTTCATTCCTCTTCAATATTCTTAATGATCCCAATTCCCCTCATACCTTTGTTCTCGCTTCCAAATTCTCCCTACTCCCACCCGTTCCAGGCGGCCTTGCATTACTGCGATGCTTGACATACCCAAGAGCAACACTAAGTTCTTTCTACAATCTTTTTCGGTGTATGCCGCATTGCTCTGGAACAAACTTCCGAAAGACATCCAATTAAGCCCTTCTATAACTGCCTTTAAAAAGAAAATAAAACAGCACTTTCTCACCCAAGTTATTCCACAATAATTATATTAACTACTATTATTATGCATTATATTATATAGATATGTATTTGTGTATGTAGTAGTATGTACATATGTTATGGTATATAATATGTATAATGTTTTGTTATATGTATATATAATATATATTTATTTAAGTATTTACATTTGAGTTACTGCACTTTAGCCTGCATTTTAATACTATCTCTCTAACTCACTTAGGTTGACTGGAAGAGATCTCTTCTAGAGATAAGTCCACCTTTGCTAACTAATTTTATTGTTTGTTACTCTCTGTATTTTACATATAAGTGCAATAAAGAATAGTATATAAATTAGGGAAAATTTCCTACAATTTATGTAATATATTTTTTGTAAAATCGATAGTTTTGGCGATGAGTGCCGGAAAGTGTACTTTCAACATGCGTTTTGGCTAAAAAACTTATTTCAACAGCACTCTGAGGTAGAGTAAGTGGCGCGTTTTTTATCGTGGTATTCTATCCCAGTAGGCCTAATCCAAATTCCAGGTAACCTTTTCTTTGAGCACCAAATGACTGTACTATTTCTGAGAGCCCTAAATGAAAGACGAATACCATCACCAAATCTATTTTGAAGGTTAACAGCCTTTTTTAAGGCACTCAAAAATTGTAAATTTGTGGAGCTACGTTAGTAGAAATGGAGGTACGAGCGAAGCTAAATATTATAACTAGTGTTTAATGAAATTTCTAATATGTATAGCTACTCATAAAGAAAATTGAAGGGTCTGTCGGTGATTTTGAATAGGTAACTTGTTCGGGTGGTTAATTTTAGTGTCATGCGTCATGCATGTGGGGCAGAGGGCGAATGCTAGTATTTAACTATTAATAGTCTATACTAATATTATAAAGAGGTAAAGTTTGTGAGTTTGTGACATTGTGAGTTTGTGACGTCGGAGGACGTAATCTCTGGATCTACAGAACCGATTTAGATGAAATTTAGTAAGGAGATAGTTTGAGACCCTGGGAAGGACATAGGATACTTTTTATCCCGGAAATCATGTCTTAAAGGAGTGAATGGAGATGAAAGTTTGTATTGGGAAGCAAGCTAGGGACGAACCCGAGCGAAGTGAGGGTGAGTCGCTTGTGCGTAAATAAGATGAGACGAATTTTTTTTTCACTTTAGAACTTTAATCTCATATCAATAATACATACATAATAATTATGTATATTGTTAGTACCTACTAATTTTATTTAATTTTTTTCAATTCAGGACATGGATCTCGAAAGGTGGTATGTGTATCGAATTCATAATTTTATTATTGCGATTGTATTACGTAATTGATTTTATAATAAATGTATTGTGTTGATGATGCCAATGGAAAAAAAATGCATTAGCTATTTGTTATGATTAATTTCTTTGGCAGGTTAAAATAATTATTAATTTATACTTTTTCTTAATGATTAATAACAAGCTTCACGATAGCTTCGTTTTGACGAAACACTCAACTTTTCTTTTTATGAAAATTTGATAGTGGTAGATACAATTGTGGATTGATACGGTACATGTCAAAAGGATGGTTGTATAGAATTTAATACTAACAGGCTGCATTACAATTTAAGGTTGGGATAATCCAACAAAAAACAAGTTGTTGTCCTAAAATACTGATGGGTTGGATCAAAATTCAAATAGTCCCCTACTTCCTATTTCCTTTAACTTCTTAAAATAACAACGTAACAAAATTAATAACCGGCAGATTTTCATCGGATTTATTATTAAAAATATGCATAATTGAATGGTCATGTCATGCTATAAATAAAATGGTAGGATTTCTCAGTCCTAAGCTCGAATACTGTGTCCCGCACGGTGATATTTTATTCATTAACTAGCGACTCACCCTCGCTTCGGTCAGGTTCGTCCTTAGATACGTTTTGACGCTTAGTGTGGAATAGTTTTTTTTTTCGTTTATATGATGTTTTAATAGTTATTCTGCTATTCGGGGTGAAGACAAATCCAACAAAACAAAAATCATAAGCATCGGTCTAGCAGTTCTAGAGTTATAAGTGTTGTAACAGACCCGACTAGGTTTTATACTACATGTATATAGAGACATAACAAGCTAATTTTTTTTAAGAATTATAATGAGAAACACGACATTACTAAAGGCGAAAAAAGCGTGTACTGTAGAGTATATTTTTAAGTACAGATAGTATATTGTCAACCATAATACCATCGTGCCATCACTTGACACAGTTATTACATTTGAAATTATATTAAGTCACTTCTAAAGAAAACAAAAATAGAAATTTTTTGCATTACTTTCAACAGTGATCCTACTCAAAGGCGGCTAGGAGGCATTTGCAACCTCAGAAAGTATTAAACCAGGGCACTTTAAGATACTTTCAAAGTACTGTACAAGAATGTTCACCGTAAGTTTTCGTGTGCTCTGTAAAACTGCCGATTTCATAACAACTTTATCAAACTCTGCTATTTAGCTTAGGTTAAGGACGTTTTAGTTTAACCTTTATCGTAGATATAAATATAAATAAAAAATAATAATAATTAAAACCACGAATCTTTTATTTGTTCATATTACTAATGTTCAAATATAATTTTTAGCCGTTTTTCTTAACGCGTCAGTTAAATCGCCCGATGACTATTAAAATATAGGTCTATAAATTTCTCGAAGAAAAACTTCAAGATATTTATAGTTGTATTATTTATAGTACGTCTAGTACTTAAAGTTGAAAAAATTAGTTGAAAAAAATTAATATAAATTATAAAATTAATCTAATAAAATATAACTATGTCTTCTGAATCGCGAATATGTGCAGGATGCTTGAAAAAAATTGATAATAATAAATATATCAAATGTTGTCTGTGTAACCAAACTTATGATGCAGTGTGTGCTAACGTCTCCGAAAAGAAGATTAACTCAAAGGATACTAAAAATATTTGGAAGTGTCAAGCGTGTAAAAATAAGCAACCTAAAATTTGCAATACAAATACCCCAATTAGAACGATATTCGCCTTCGACGAAGGACAGAAAGATGTCTTATCCGAATCTCATGACTCAAATATAACTACGCGTAAACCAAAATCATTTAATTCACCTTCCATTTCCACTAGCACAAGCTTAGATGACAACGCCATTGCAGCTATTCGATACCAAGTCTTGGAAGCAATAAAAATAGAAATTCCAACAATGCTATCGAAGGTAATAAAAGTGAACTATCTACACTATCACAAGAGGTTCATGATTTATGCAAATCAGTTAGTTTCCTCAGTGAAATGCATGATGAAATGAAGTTGAAAATCGAAGAGTGTCTAATGATAATAAAAGTCTACGGAATGAAAACACCGTACTTCAAAAAACCGTTACTGATTTATCCGATCGTATCAATAATTTAGAGCAACATCTTCGACAAGAAAACTTAGAATTGAATGGTATACCCGAACATTATAATGAAAATATCCCCAACATAATTCAAAAATGTGCCAATGTTATTGGTCACAATATAGTGGATGATGACATTGTTCATTTCACGAGAGTAGCTAAACAAAACAGAAAGAGTGAAAAGCCTCGTTCAATCATAATAAAATTTAAAAGTATTAGACGACGTGATGAATTTTATTCAGCAGTTTACAGATATAACAAAACTCATCCAGATAACAAACTTAATACCTCTTTGATCGGAATGTCCAACGACAAGAAGCCAGTTTATGTTTCGGAGCATCTTTCTCCTGCTAACAAAGCACTACATGCGGCAGCTCGTCAAAAGGCTAAAAAATTACAGTATAAGTTCATATGGGTTCGAAACTGCCGTATTTACGTTAGAAAGGATGAAAACTCTCCATTTATTCATATCAAAATATGGATAGGCGTTAAGTCTATTCGTTAATTTTATTCTACTAAATTATTTTTAGCATTAATTTTTAAATATGGCTCTCTCAATATATTACCAAAATATTCGTGGTATGAAAACTAAAATCACTGAGATTTGTAATAATATTATAAGTCAAAATTTACGATATATTATGTCTTACCGAAACTTGGGCTTGACAAACTCCGTTCTTTCAACAGAATTTTTTTGATAAAAGGTATGAGGTAGTAAGAAGGGATCGTGATCTAATTTTTTCAAAACGCTTTAATAAATATCGAGGTGGCGGCGTACTAATAGCTATCTCTAAAAAAATTTAATTTTGATATTAAGGATGAATGGAAATCTGACATACTAGAAGATCTGTGGCTACAAATAAAACTAAATAGTCACTGTACCTTAAATTTATGTACTGCATATATTCCAGAATATTTACCATATAATATTTTCGATGATTTTATAAATAAATGTAATAGGGTTGTCAGCATGTTTCCCGGCTGTATAACATGTATAATGGGTGATTTCAATCTCCCTAATTTGACTTGGTCCAAATTACCAGGTCATCCCATAAATTATACTTGTGAAAAATCTAAAGCTCTATTTGATCTCATTAATTTAACAGCATTGAAACAACTTAATTCACTTACAAATCTTAACAACAAAATTCTTGATCTTGTATTGACTGATCAACCGGACAAATTTAATTTAGTTAAAGCTATGCCTATAAGCCGCCTCGATTGTCATCATCCTCCATTTGAAATTATATTTAATTATGGCAAAGTCACCTATCTTCTTCAAAATACTCCAATTACCAAATTGTGTTTTTATAAAACCGATTATATTAACTGTATTAAAGAATTAAAACAAATTGATTGGGAAAGACACGCTAATATACCTTAGTTGCGATGAATATGTACAATTTTTTTATAATATTTTATATACAATAATAGAAAAATTACACACCAAAATCTAAACAACGCAATAATAGATACCCTTTTTGGTTTTCAAAAAGTTTAATGAAACTTATCAAAAGCAAGAATAAATATCATACACTTTTCAAAATTTACAATAATCCAAGAGACTATGATACTTTTGCTCTCCTAAGAACAAGAGTTAAACAACAAACTGAAATATGTTTTAGGTCTTATATATCAAATATAGAAAATAATTTAATTAAAAATATTAAAACTTTTTATCGTTACACTAAAAATAAGAGAGTAACTAATAATATCCCTAAACAGCTGCATTTTAATAATAGAGTAGCTGAATCTGGTATTGATATTACTAATCTTTTTGCTGAATATTTTTTCAACTGTTTATGGAAATGTATCATCTATTAATTATAAACCAAAATTCCCTCCATCTATTTTTTTCTATAAGTAATTTACAATTTTCCGCAGACGCAGTTGAACTTCAACTCAAATCAATTAATATTTCTAAAGGATCGGGCTCTGATGGTATTCCACCAATTTTTATAAAAATTTGTTCTTCTGCATTATCAAAACCATTGACAATCATTTATAATAAATCAGTTTTTAATGGTATATTTCCATCTTTATGGAAAATTGCTAAAATCACCCCTATTTATAAATCAGGCGATAAGAGTGATGTCAGAAATTATCGACCAATTTCTATCTTAAACTGCTTTGCTAAAATTTTTGAAAACCATGATCTATAAACAACTGTACAGTTCATATAAAACCACATCTTAACATTAAAACAACATGGTTTCGTATCTGGTTGCTCCACAACTTCCAATTTATTAGTTTATACCACTTTTTTAAGTGAATCATTTGATACAAAGACTCAAGTAGATTCAATATATCTTGATTTCTCCAAGGCGTTTGATCGAGTAAATCACACAATACTATTATCTAAGGCTAGCCATCTGGGCATACATGGTAATCTTTATCGTTGGCTATGCTCTTATCTGGATAGCCGTTTCAATTAGTAGCTCTATACGGGTATGAATCATTTCCATTTCTAGCCACCTCTGGGTGTTCCACAAGGATCTATTTTAGGCCTTTGTTATTTTTGATATTTATCAATGACCTACTGTCTTTGATAAATAGTGAATGCCTCGCATATGCTGATGATATAAAATCTTTTTGCAAGTCACTAAAAGAGAAGATTGTAAAATTATTCAGCATGATCTCGACTCTATCCGAATGTGGTGTGATGAAAATTTGATGGAGCTTAATAAAAATAAATGTTATATCATTTCATTTACAAAAAATAAAAAGTTCCAATATCGTTCGACTACAACATAGCAGGTACCGTTATTTCTAGAGTCAAAGTAATACGGGACCTAGGTGTGTATATTGATTCAACATTATCTTTTAGGCCTCATATCGATTACATTTACAAGTAAAGCAAATAGATCACTCGGTTTTATCATCCGAACTGCCCAACCTTTCAAAAATTCAATCTCGTGGATAGTTTTGTATGTTACTATAGTAAGAAGCATACTTGAATACTGCTCTTCAGTATGGAAACCAATATATGATATCATATTAACAGAATCGAGGCTATACAACGTAAATTTCTAAAAATATTAAGCAGGCGGCAAGGTCTCAGGCGTGAATTACCAACTTATAGTGACAGACTTCATAAATACAAACTAAAAGCTTGGAAGATCGGCGTGTTATATCAGATTTATGTATCCTCTATAAAATAGCCAATGGCGATTTCAACAGTAAATTACTAGAAAAACTGGAATTTAAAATTCATACTCACTCGATTCGTCAGCCACAACTTTTTAATATACCTTCGGCAACTAATAACGTTTCCCAAAACAACACCTTTACACAGAATGTGTAAAACATACAATAATTTAAATGATGAATACGACATTTTTAATAATAGTTTATTATCGTTCAAAGAAAAAATTAAATAAATTATAGTTCTTGCTTTACACTTTCGATAATAAAGATATGTTTTCTCTCTGTTTCTTCTCCTTTATCTTTTTTTTCTTTTCTTTGTCTTTTTTTTCCATATGAAATGTAAATATTATTTTCTTTTTGTTTTTTAATATTTCTTATATACTCGTTACTTTAAATGCACAGACTCATACTGTATTAATTCACCTTTTGGTTAAGTTTGTTTATATAATTATTATATGTTTTTTTATTTAAATGTCGTGTACAGAAATAATTGGAGAACAAATTTAATATGATATTTTTTGTTTTTAATACGAGGATGTAATTTTTTTAATTTGTTTTCTGTTTCTGTACCTAAATAAAATAAAATAAAATAAAATAAAATAAAATAAAATAAAATAAAATAAAATAAAATAAAATAAAATAAAATAAAATAAAATAAAATAAAATAAAATAAAATAAAATAAAATAAAATAAAATAAAATAAAATAAAATAAAATAAAATAAAATAAAATAAAATAAAATAAAATAAAATAAAATAAAAATAAAATAAAAATAAAATAAAATAATATAGTTTTCTTTTATTTGTTATTTTTCTTTATTTTCTTCTTCCGTATTAATATTGTTTATATAACAAAAGATTTGTCGACGCCCGTTGCGCACAATAGCTCCATAGTCTATAGAGAATACTGAAATTGGCTTCAGCTTCAATTGACATTCTATTTAAAAACAGATCCGATTCCCGATGGCGGAAATAAGCTTAGATTATAATAAACTTTTTTTGTAACGGCACAAACTGGTGGAAGTTCAATATTAATCAGATCGTCAGATATGGCTTATGATTTATTTAATACTAGCGACTCACCCTCGCTTCGCTCTGATTTGCCTCTAGGAGAGCAAAAACAAACCTATCCCACGGGAACCGTACCTTTTTCCGGATTAAAAGTAGTCCATGTGTTATTCCAGACTATCTATCTCCGTGCCAAACATCCAGTTCCGTTCAGCCCTACTGACTTGAAAGAGTAACAAACATCCATACATACATTTATAATATTATGATAATACGGACTAGCGACTCACCTTTGTTTCGCTCGGGTTAGTATAGGTATGTTTTAACAATTAGTATGGAATAGATAGATTATATATTATATACATAGTATGATAAGTTGTGGGTTGTGTTATAACATATTTTATAATGGAGTGGTAATGAGCCACACTCCAGCCCTCCAACTATTTCCACAGAAAAAATCACGCCAATCCGTCACTTTGTTTTGACGTGAAAGAAGAACAAACAAACAAAGAAACACACTTTCACATTTATAATATTAAATAAAAAAAAACTACGTTTGAAAAAACCGACTTCAAAAACTATAAAGTATAAAATAACTTAATAAAGATTTAATTTAATACACTACCTATTGATAGGTTTGAAGTCGGTGTCAAGCCAAATGTAATAGTAGGTACCTACACTCGCCGCGATCTAAGAAATCTATACTAAAGGCACCAAATCGCAACTATTCCGCATCAAACTAAACAAGAATCACGTGAATCGGATTATAAATCTCAGCGTAATCGGTGTACATACATAAAAAAATATATAGCAATCGAATTGAGAACCTCCTCCTTTTTGAAGTGGGTTAAAAGTATGGATATACATACATAAGATTAAGTATATATAATAAATATTTAAAATGTAATTTTAAGCGTTCACATATGTATAATATAGTAGTTTTATAACAACAAAATTAAATGTCACATGGAGAAATTACGTCAGTAAAAGACAGAAGTCATCAAAACTTAAATTATTATTCTGTAGTATTTATTGACATGCTCTTTTACAATGTTACTTTAACAATCGATAAAAAGAGAATAAGATTTTAACTTTGTACTCTTAGTCTAAAGTGCTCAAAGGACTAGTTTTAGACATAATTATTTAATTTTTATATATTACTAGCAACTCACCCTCGTTTCGCTCGGGTTCGTTCCTAGGGTATGTATACAACTTTATTTGAATCGGATATTATATAATTTTTCATTGGTTTTAATTATTTTTTCGTGGTACTCTTTTTTTTCTCAAATAAAGGTAGCCTAAGTTACTTCTTATTACATGCTATCTGCCAGTGAAAGTCCCGTCAAAATTGGTCTAGCCATTTCAGAGATTAGCCGGAACAAACAGACAGACAGACAGACAGACAAAAATTGTAAAAAATGTTGCTTTGGTATATGTACCGTGTATATATCCATATGCATTTAGTAAAAAGCTATTATTTTGACATTACAAACAGACACTTTTAAATTTAACAATTTTATTTATTATAGATGACTAGCACAACCCGTGGCTTCGCTCGCGCTAAAACTACAAAAAATCTCTAAAAAGGTAGGTTCTATATATTTCAATATAATATATGAATAGGATAAATTATTACATTTCCTTTTGAAAATACCGTAATCGTAAAAGGTAAACTTTGTATCAAGAAACAAACTTGTATAAGGGCTAGTTATGTTTTTGAGGCAGCCAGGGGATGCAACGAAATGCAAATTAACTTAAAACTAATTTATTATTCTTAAATAAAACTATCTTTTCGGATTTTGTCGCGGATTTATTTGCATTTTTGTTTCCCGACGTTTCGAATGCTTTACAGCATCCATGGTCACGGGAGAGACTGAGGTGTTACATGTCTTGAATGTATAGTTGTTACAGACAGCCTACCCACAATTAACAAAATGAAAATTGCACCAATTACATTACAATATTTTTTAACGTTAAACATTTTTATAATTTTAATATAATTGAATATGGAATATTATTTATTTAATTTTTGCTATTATTTTTTATAATTATTACAATTTTAAAAATATTAATTAGTAATCTATATTTAGTGTTGCCATTATTATATTTATAACCATAAAGAAAAATATAAAATATAGTATTAATTATTTAAGCCATATAATTGTTCTATGTGTAATTTAAAAAAGTTAAAGTTAATTAAGGATAATCATTTTAATTTAGTTTGCTATTATTTAAAAACAACTTAATGCAATGCAAATAAATCCGCGACAAAATCCGAAAAGATAGTTTTATTTAAAATGTCAAATATTCGCGTAAATCTAAGAGTCCTAATTTATTAACTAAAATTTCTTACTACTACAATGACTGTCGATCGATGTCAGATCAAATCAGTGTAGATGCAGCCAAGTAATGCCTTTTATACTACATTATTGTAGGAAGTTGTGACATTGGCATTGATGAAATGTAGGTGGCTGCTGCGCTTGCACTTGCGCCTGACCTTGTCTTATCGTCGCCGCGCGAGGTTTGTAGAGCAAAGCTGATGCGAAGATTCGAGTTCCGTAACACCTCCCCCCGTAGAACAGCGACTATTGCAGGACTTGCCCAAGATGGTCGCTGTCGGTGCTGATGGTCGGTGATCGGCCCTCTTATTTGCGGTTTCAGGGCTATTGCTGTGATTTACGGATGTTGGTTTCATCTCTTTAACGTAGCTGGCGGTACAACAGCGTAGCGATTAGTGATGTGGTCGTTTGAGTTGATGGTATATGTAAGTGGTTGCATTTCAGTGAGATGACTGCTGTAGAGAGTGTGTTCGTATCTTGGTCTATAAATCCTTACAGGTTTTGACTCGCAGAGAGATAATTTCTTCGGACATTCTGTCTCTATATACCTATACTCTTAGCTAGAGAGTGCTAAAGGGTAAGGCCTTACCTTGTGAAATGTAGGTACATGGATTCTTTAAAATTAGTGGATTTAGAAGTCAAAGGGTAAAATATATTTGTATAACCATACCTGAATATATTTATATAACCATTACTAACTAGTCTAATTTCAAAATGACAAAATTTTATATAAAGGATTTCATTAGCTATTTATCTACTTATGATATGAAAGAATTTTGAAAGGATAAATTAGACTGACATTATTATTTAATGCTCATTCAAATTTCGTATCATATCGTGCTTAATAAGGCAATTTTAAATGTGGAAATGTAATCTAGGATACCGGTTTTTATATATATATATATATATATATATATATATATATATATATATATTATATATATATATATATATATATATATATATATATATAATATATATATATATATATATATATATAGGGGGTTCAGGTAGGAGGGTGAAAAATACTTTACCAAATATACAAAAAAAAAAACAAAAATTCCGAAGGAGTGCGAACACAATCGCCGTGACACGAAATTTTTATATATTAGATTTAATAGTATAGTCCATTCGCGTTAAGAAAATAGTTAGTCATCAAGTGCAACGGCAGGTAAAGGTGTATACAAAGTGGGAGTAAAAATTCAATTCAAATTCAATATTTCAAAAGATTAAGTGCATGAACGAATTGTGGCTAATTCGTTTATGATTAAGTGTAATGGATAATAATCTACTCAATAATATTTTTAAGTCTGCCTTCAACTGGTCATTGTGAAATATGACTTTATAATTTTATGTAATCTAATTGGTCGGGGGGCCTGGATAGGCCGGTGGACACCGATGATTCTCTTAACGCGAATGAACTATAGCGGCTTAGTGCTTACTCTCACTTCACTCGGATGCGCCCCTAGATACGCGAATTTTGTTCAGAAATTTATGGATTTTAACTTTTCCGTGGAACCCTAATTCTTTTTCTAAAATAAAAGTAGCCTAATCCTTATAACTTTAGCTATCTGACAGTGAAATTCTATTCAAAATCAGTCCAGCCGTTTTGGAAATTAGCCGAGACGAACAGACAGACAAAAATTTTAAAATTGTTTTTTTTTTCTTACAAGTGCCGTATATACTTTCAAACGTATTTAGTAAAGCTGTTATTATGACATTACACGCAAGCACTTAAATTTTATTTATTTGTATAGACATTTGTACGTGTGGGTACAAAAAGTCTTAATTGAGAGCTTTGGCACTTAATAATGAATTTATGACTGGCAGGAATTTGTCTTTGTAACCAGTTAGCCATCCAACGACGACAAAATGGTTAAATGTTATTGTTTAGTATCCATTTGGCGCCATTTTGTCGTATAATAGATTTCTAACGATTGAGGATATAATATTATGTATGCTATGGTCTTCAAATACGCCTACGTTTGACGACATCATATTGAATATGAAAGATATGTAGATATTTATTATAATAACTGTACTTCTTTTAGATCATATATTATAATATATATAAACCCTTATCTATACATATAATAAAATTGTAACTAAGCCAAATCTGTACATTAAATATTTTTTGGAAAATCTTATTGAAATAGACGTTATTATCGATACAGAGGCTGAATCTATAGTTTTTAGAATTTTTGTCTGTCTGTCTGTCTGTTACCGCATCACGGAAAAACCACTGGAGGGATTTTGATGAAATTTGGTATGGTGATAGCTGGTGATCCTAGCCCGTATATAGGATATTTTTGCCGCGGGGAAATGTCTCATTTCTAAGAAAAAAAAACTGCAATTTAAGAGTATACTAATATGTAAAACGTAAAAATTTGGTTTTTGGTCATCTGAACGCGGGCGGAGCCGCGGGCAATGCTAATCTTCCATAAAATCATTAATTGTGTAATAAATAACCTTTTGACACAAACGTTCTTTAACATTTTTTTTTTAATTTGGAATATTTGAATAGAACATTATGGTACCATCTAAAATAAATTGAAGCTTAGAGAAATGAGCAATAAGACACAATCCACAAAAATACAATTCAACCTTTCTAGATAGCTTAATGTGCTTAATGCTAAATGATCCTTTGCTGAACATGACTCGTACAAAAGAATAAAAATAAAATGTTACTTGAATTTCTTACACTGCTATTTAATACACTTTGTTACGACTACAGCAGGCTAATTATATTTGATCACGGCTTCGTCTATTGAAGGTAGAGTTAGTGTTTATTTAAAATACAAGTATAAACGAGATATACACTCTATATATTCCCTTAATATAAAGTAATTAAAAAAATATATTCATATGAATAAAGACTTTACACAAAATATTTAATTTTGTCGTTTAAAATTATTCTTCACGATAATTTAATGCGAATTTTCGTTATCATTTTTCACTGAAATTATTCGAGTTCAGCAAATATTCAGCCGTTGCATTGAAATTCATGCTGTCAACTGCAAAAACTCTAATCGGACAAAAGTATAGTATTGTCTGGAACTGAGTTTATAAATGTATTTTATACATATATATAAACTCACTCATATATTTTTATAAAATGATAAATTTGCAAAAAATTTATTAAAAACGTTATTAATTACGCCTAAAATATAAGTTTATTTTAAACTTTTAATAATTTTTGCGGCTCTGTCCACGACGTTAATTTATAAAAACACTAGCAGTACCCGCGGCTTCGCCCGCGTCGAAACTTCCGATCGCCAACAAAATTCACAGTATCACCCGCTGGGCTAATCCGAAGATTACCTGAAAATTTCATCAAAATCGCTCCAGTTGTTTTGGACTTTGGAGTCCTTAGGATACATGCATACACACATCGACTTTTATTTTGTTTAATCAACAATTAAAATTTATTTATTGCTCGGAAAATGAAGTATTTTATTAAAATTTATGTGACACACCGACTGCAGCGCCACCTACCGGATCCATTTGTGAATTAAAATCTTGCAGGGACCCACTCAAACATACACAAAAAATATCATTATAATCTTTTTGATTTAGAATGACGTCACTTAGCTAACCTTGCATTGTCATCAAACTAAACGCATATGCAAAATTTCAGCTCAATCGGTGGAGGAAAACTGCTTTAAAATACAGTTGCAACATTGGACAGAAACAAACATACATACAAACATTGCAAATTAAAAAAAAGCAAACTTATTTTAGCTAATAATTTAAGGTTTAAATTTTCATTTCAATCGGATATCCTCCCTATGAGTAATCAATGTACTAGCCTTTCTAGCTTGTACTGTTAATACTTTCTAAGATTTCGATAAGTAAAGTTTGTAACTTTGTAATTACCGGAACTACTGCATAATTTTCAAAATAGTAAAATACTATTGTTAATAATTTAATCATGCCCTTTGACATTTCATTTCTTTGTATAACATTGTTTAAATGTTCAAACAAAAACTTGGAATTGTTTAGAAAATACCACAACAATGCTTATAGAATAAACACAATTTCTATATGTGTAAAGCTCAAGTATTATATAATACACTAAGCAAATAAAACTCCTAGAACAGTACTATGAACTAAAACGATTAACATCCTGACTATCGCGTGGAGTCTAAACCGTAAGTCACATGTACGAGATTGTACTATGTATTATATTAGAGACTGTGTTACACGTGATAACATTTAATTGTAAAACGTTTTGCCAATTTTTCAAAGTTATTGGTAAAAACCTAAATGGAAACGCGTACCTTTAAAAAATTAATGTAGATAACCAGGTACATGTACAAAGATAGCGAAAAAATGTAATACTAAATCCAATTGAGGTAAGATAAATAGCCATCTCACAAACTAGCGACTAACCCTCTCTTCGCTCGAATGCGTCCCTGGGTACGCGGGTTTTGGTCACAATTTCATGTTTCTTTTTTTGCGCGGAACTCTAATTCTGTTTCCAAAATAAAATTAGCCTAAGTTATTCCTTATAACATCAGATATCTGCCAGTGAAAGTTCCATCAAAATCAGTCCAGCCGTTTTGGAGATTAGCTGGAACAAATAGACAGAATTAAAAAACAAAATAAAAAAAAACGTGTGTGTACTTATGTACACACGTAAGAAGTAATATTTCTTTGGCGTCACAGAACAAAAATAGCTAAAGATTTCATCCCGTATGTCACAACTCTCTGATTGTAAAAGGAATGATAAATTAATAAAAATAAATATATATTTTTTATCTCAACTGATATAAAACACGAGTTATAGAATTATGAATATTTGAGAAACTATTTTGAGTAGTTATGAGTTTTCACTGGAACCGGAAAGACAGTTACAGCTTATTTTAATGTTTCGTGCTACGAAACCCTTGGTATGCGAGTCAGTCTCACAGCTGTTCGGTTTTTTTTTCTGAGATTAAGAACGCAATAAATAAATATTATATTATTAGGTATTTTTACGAATGGAGTAAAATATAATATACATATATAAAATATAACTTTGGAAAGTTGATTTCAGAAATGTTTACTATTACAAGCTTAATGAGGTCTTATATTATTTCGTAGCACAATAATTGTAAATGCACCTGGCATTGGACAGGTCTATTTAATATAAAATTGAAAGAAGAAGAAAAATATTACTTTCAATTCTAAACGAAATCACATTTTCGTGTTTTATAAATTAAGAAAAAAACATTTGAAGAACGAATTCCACATCTTTTTTTTTTCTATTTATTTAAAGAGCTTAGTCAAAAGTTGACTATGTCGCTCTGTAAGGTAAACAAAAATTAAATTATTTTCTTAAATCTATACATATCTTTGCTAATTTAAATAGTAGTTTAGCATTAGCACTAATAGGGAATGATAAAAAGGATACAATCAGTAATGTTTAGGTTAACGTTTAAGCTTATTTGTAGATATTGTCTAAAATATTCATTTCGGACACATTCCGTCAAGACGTGATATACATCCTCAATTGTACCACATTCTGTACAATTGGGAGTATTAACTTTTTTCATAATAAATTTAAACTTATTTAATGGAATATGTCCGGAGCGAATTCTTAACGCTACAATTAAATCACTTCGACTAAGAGTACAGTCATCAAACCATAACTTTTTCCAAGGCTGGAATTCCACATCTTTAGTAATAATTTAGTAATTTTGAAGCAAATTAGGACCCATTTGAAGTGAAACAAAGGTATAAAGTTAAACGCCTCCTTCATCTGCTAACGTCGTTACGGAGTCCTTTTAATTAACTTTACCATGGCAACGTAAAAAGTCGGTCAAATCTGAGTTAGGATTGAGCACTTGGGTTCTATGCCACTATAAAATATATTTGTGTTACGTATTTGTTACTATAGTAGAATTTTATACTGTAGTGCTTAATCTCACTCTTACGCGAGCGAGATTTGTGCGTTGGCATTTTTTAAATTATACTGTTTTGTTTAATATAATACTGTTTGTTGTGTAAAAACTTATTTACTAGCGACTTGCCATCGCTTCGCTCGGGTAAGTAAGCGTCTAACAACAACCGATAAAGGAACTCAATGGCCATTTTTTCGATTTCAATTAATTTCTAGCAGTAAACACATTTTTATCGGAATAAAAAATTACCTATAATATATCCGCCTATTAATAAAATACCTTTCAGAATTGGATCAGTAGTTTCAAAGATTATCCTACATACAAACTTACAAACTATACTGATTGATAATAATTATTGCTTATTCTTTATCTTAAATACTTAATTTTAACAATAAAAATGGTGGATTTTCTTACCAACTTTACCGCCTTACGGAATGAATTATAGAAATGTGAAAACACGTGTTTAGTTAATTGAATTGAAAATTACTACCAAGTTTTAAGTGATTCTTGATCATAAAATAAATTTTTACTCCCAAACATACTTTTATCCTTTTAAAAGATGAATTTCGAAAAAAGAAACTGATATACTTACATGTTGTTTTATTTTATATTTTAAAGGTAGGTTTTTTATTTTATAGATAGGTTTCATACAAATTTCTCTTCCTCTATTTTACCCCCTTATGGGATGAATTTCGAAAAATGCGAAAAACACGTATTCATTTAATTTTACTGAAGAACTTTAATACCAAATTTCAAGTAATTCTGATCATAAATATTTTATTGGGTTGTATTATAACGTGTTATTCCTTGGGAATGAGATACACCCCGCGATAAAAAGTACCCTATTTCACTCTCCAGCTCTCCAACTATCCCCACACAAATCGATCTCTTCACAAATCACGCTAATTCGTCATTCCGTTTCGATGTGAAAGAAGGACAAACAAAAACAAACAGACACACTTTCACACTTATAATATTAATTATGGATGATTTATAGACTATCATTCCATATAAACCGATTAAACGCACGATGGGACGAACCCGAGCGAAGCAAGGGTGAGTTGCTGGTAATTATTAAAAACGATTCAAAAAAGTACCACTAAGTACTTAGTATTCGAATTAGTAGTACTAGACGTTGAAGTTGAGTTCTTCCTCCTTCTTGAAATAGGCAATATTCCTTTTGTAAAGTTGGTTAACATTCTTGAACAATATGTGTAACGTTAAGGTTAGACGTTTATAAACATAGCACCACTCAAATATCTAATGGAGTCTCAAGCCGTTACTTTAAAAGCTTTCTAATATTTGTATCGTTGCAGTAAACCTGAAAATAAATAAATCAACACACATTTTGCACACGCGTTGCCATTATCATATTCGAACTTTACGAAACCTGACATTTGGATACAATTCGTATTTATCTAGAGTTCTGTCGAACCGTATTAAGCTTCCATTATGCTCAAATAATATATATATATATATATTATATGACACTGTGTAATATGACACACATTCTTTTTCGATGTTGTACATAGCGTTTACGACATAAGGCGATTTCTTTCATAAAATACATTTTTATAAATATACCTACATAAGATTGAGATGAGTCAACGAAAAAACGCTTGTATTTTAATTATTAAAATTTTCAATCCATTTTTTTATATAGTATGAGAACATTTAATACAGTATTTTATTATATTTCCGATAAAATACCCCTTCATTTTAAAGGTCTCCAGAAGTTTTTAATTTTCCGGTATATAAAGTATCCAGGCAAATGTTCAAAATATTACGTGGTATGAAAATAAATGATATTATTCATATCCAGTCAGCCGTAAGTGATGCGTACATAAATAATGACAATGAATAGACTCCGCGATATATATGTATATATATATACACACACATAGGTAGTTATACTCGCCTTCTAGAAGAGGTAGTCTTACCCACTAAAACCCAACAGAACCTCTCCCATAATATTTTCTTAGATTTACGCGAATGTTTGACATTATTAAATAAAACTATCTTTTCGGATTAGATGTATTAGTTAAACGAAACCCAGATAACACCTTGAGTCATACTGTGTATAGAAAGAAGACCCATACTGATAGGTACCTGAACGGTGAATCTCACCACCATCCTTCACAGTTAGCTACCGTGGGAAAATCTTTGTTTCAGAGAGCGCGCGTCTGTGACGAGCAACACCTGGCCGGAGAACTGCAACATATCAAGCAAGTTCTGCGTGACAACAAGCTGCAAGTGCCGCGCCTGCGTCACAGTGACCGAGTGAAACCAGCCACAGTCGAGCGCGTCCCTGCAGTCTTGCCATACATGAAAGGAGTCACTGACAAGATTGGCTACATTCTAAAGCGAGCTTCAATTAAAACTTACTTCAAGCCGCCAAGGAAAATTAGTCAGTTCTTACCACCTGTCAAGTGCCACATCCCTCTACAAGATGCAGGAGTTTACAAGCTTGATTGTGATTGTGGGCTCTCTTACATTGGACAAACAAAGCGATCCATTAGAACCCGGGTCAAAGAACACATAGCTGATGTGAAGCACCGTCGCAATACAACATCTGCTGTCTGCAAACATAGCCAGGACCGCCCAAGCCATTATATTCGTTTCGATAGACCTCAAATCCTGGCGAAAGAAAACCGATATCGCCCTAGAATGATTCGAGAAGCCATTGAAATTAAAAAACATCCAAATTTCAATAGGGAAGATGGCTGGGTACTACCATCGTCATGGGATCCTGTTATTAATATAATAAAATCAAATAATAAATATAAACATAACAGACAGGCAGATGTAGTAAGTTCATACTGTGTAGATCAAAATGACAGCTTATCTGATTAATATTTTTCATTTTTCATTTGTAAAAGTATATATTAATAGTGTGGCTTAGTAATTTGTTTTTAAATAATAGCAAACTAAATTAAAATTATTATCCTTAATTAATTTTAACTTTTTAAATTATATGGCTTAAATAATTAATACTATATTTTATATTTTTCTTTATGGTTATAAATATAATAATGGCAACACTAAATATAGATTACTAATTAATATTTTTAAAATTGTAACAATTATAAAAATAATAGCAAAAATTAAATAAATAATTTTCCATATTCAATTATAATTAAAATTATAAAATTATAAAAATGTTTAAAGATAAAAAATATTGTAATGTAATTGGTGCAACTTTCATTTTGTTAATTGTGGGTAGGCTGTCTGTAACAACTATACATTCAAGACATGTAACACCTCAGTCTCTCCCGTGACCATGGATGCTGTAAAGCATTCGAAACGTCGGGAACCAAAAATCAAAATAAATCCGCGAAATAATCCGAAAAGATAGTTTTATTTAATAAGAACCTCTCCCGTCTTAATGGGATTGGGGCGTCGCAGGATCACTTACGCACTCAATCACTACGCCCTAACGGCAGGTCTGACGAAGCAGACTACAACTACCAAGAGGCCGCTTCCACGATTCACTCAGTTATCAGAGAATTACCAGGAGCAACCCGTATAGATTCTCCTACTCCTGGTAATGCTAAGTAATGGCTGTACGACGCTCATCCAAGTAGGCCATCTACACGACGCTAATGAGTCACCCCACCACGACACGGTTTACACACATCGAGGAGAACAACATTTTTATATTTTATATATGGGCATTGAAAATTCTTTCATATCACTATATGGACACAACCAATATCGAGTATTAGATATATTTTACTACGTTTAATTAAAACGATAGCAAAAAGCTAAATTTTACGATCGACATAGATACTTTCTACCATTTTTGGTGATAGGACGTTTCACTACATAGAGATTTGCCGTAGTATATTTTTTTATGTCTATGTTCTTTACTACGTACTTGCAATGTCGACCCTCGTATATTCAAGTCCAATAAAATAAGAGAAAATTTTATTAAAAGTATAGTAAAAGTGGGTATGGAACTTGTGCACCAGAATTAAGATTTGCCTTTTGATTTCTTTAAAAATATGTGGCGAAAACATTTTTTTTTAATTTTATCACTACAAATTATCAATTTTTTTGGCTTTGAGAATTCCATATAGAGAAAAAAAAATTAAGTTACACTTTTCATAAATTATTATTTTTAGTATAAAATAAACATTGTAATTTATGGTAATACATAATTCGTTCTAGGGAATTTATAGGCCTATTACAAGATTATTTTAATTGGTCTAAGCCTTGATCATCAAATGTTATGTAATATTTTATCGAAGGGCTTATGCTAAAAATAGAATTTAGGGAGCACTCAAGAAGTTCTTCAATATTTGATTATTTTAGTTACTAGATTAGAAACAATATTTTATGTAACTTTTATCTAATTTTCAGATAATTAAAATATACAATGAAAATATTTTGAAATATCAGCATGAATTTTCTAACGACATAGGCTACTACACTACTAGCCGCTACTAACGGCCTCCAAAGAGCTTTGATACGGATTTACTCCACAAACGATGTTGAGTTCCTGTCCCTAACAGTGTATTTTGTGGCCAACAGTGCCGAAGGGTGAAATTTTAGCACAGGTAAGCCGTTCCAAAAATATAAAATTTTTATATACGTATTTATGCAGAAAGATATAAAGCTAATATGCAAAATTATAGCAAAATAATTTTAAGGTAAAACGTTTTGTATGGACCCTTGACCACTGGTGGTCAACATTATTAGGAAATTATAGACTGGAGGTTGTTAGTGTCATAAAAATTGTGTACGAGGACGAATACAACTAAAAAAATATATATTAAAAATGCTATGTAATGTTGATGTTTCTTGAACATTAAGAAAAATGTAAAAGTGGCTACAAGCTTTAATTATTCACTTTTAAAACCACTGAGTTCGAGTATGTACTTTGCACCCTAGAATTTTACATGATTATTTTTTTTTAAATAAATTTAATATTTCTTTTACTGTCTACAATAATAGACCATCATATAATATATTTAGGTATCTACATAGTATTGAATTTACTCTTGGATGTTCTGAATATGTCACACGTTCATTCACATTGAAAAGGGCTTGCGTGCAAAAATAATTATAGAATACATTAGTGTAATTTTTAAAAAGTTTGTTTATCTTTCGATACATTTAAAGAATCGTCTAAGATCAAATAAGAGATGAAGAGAGGTTTGTCTTCTTTACTACTTACCCACCATTATTCATATACAATAGAAAAGTAAGAGATCGTGGCACAGGAAGACTGGGGGGTTTTCGAAAACCAAACAATTATAATTAACCAAGTACTTATAATACCCAGATATACATTTACGTTGTTATTTATTTTATTTGAGACTAGCATTGCCCGCGGCTCCGCCCACGTTCAGGTAACCAAAAACCAAATTCTTTGGTTTTACATAAATTAGTATACTCTTACAATGCAGTTTTTGTATTTTTTCTCAGATATAAAATATTTTCCCGCGGTAAAAAGTATCCTATATGTTGACCCGGATAACCAGCTATCATCATACCAAATTTCATCAAAATCTGTCAAGTGGTTTTCTCGTGATGCGGTAACAGACAGACAGACAGACAGACAAACAAATATTTTAAAAACTATGGATTTGGCCTCTGTATCGATAATAATGACTATTTCAATAAGATTTTCCAATAAATATTTAATGTACAGATTCGACTTACTTACAATTTTATTATATGTATGATAATCAAAGTAAACGCCTGAGGGCCTCCGAGCGTATGTGCTGATAACAAGTGAACAAGAACAACAATGGAAGAAAGCATACCGCTTATCGCTTTATTCTCTCTAGCTACTATGCGAAGGATGTTTAGATATTTATGCATGATTTGATTTGCGAAAATGAAATATTTAAAATAAATAATTATTATTTACTTTTACTTATTTCCCTTCTTACTTAGTTGGTTGTATTGAACAACTTATTGCAAAGTTTTACTCAGACTACTATGTCACACAACAGTGTGCAAGCATTCACAAATACTATGTAAGTATTTGTGAATGTTTGTTACTTTTGACGCTATAATGGCTGAACAGATTTGAATAGAATCCACAAAATATTTTATCTGGAGTACCGGAGTACCTACTGTTAGACACCTAGGCAACTAAAACGTGCAGCAATCCAGCCGGGCGCGAAGCCAAGAAACGCAACGGGAGGTGGCCCACGTCGCGTCGGTGAGTGCTTACGGGTTACTCCTGGTACTTCTCTGATAGTAGAGTGGAAGTTTAGATCAACTCCACGGCTGTTGCGGTCTGCTTGGCAGACCTGTCGTCGGGACGTTGTGGTAGCCTACGTAAGTGATCCTGCGACGCCCCATTAAGACGGGGGAGGTTTTGTTGGATTTTAGTGGATAGTACTGGCTTTTTCAGCCGGTGAATCCTACATAACCACCTAGTGGTATGCGTAAATGCATATCCCAACATTAAAAAAGAAAAAAGGCACCTAGGGATGTATCGGAGCGAAGCGAGAGTAAAGCCTCTAGTTATAAATATATTATAATATTACCTAATAAAAAAAACTCACACTTGGTAATAAGTACTGTGATATTATTTGAAATAAATAAAAACGTTTAAAAAAAAATAAAAACCGACTTCAAACAAAAGCACTAAAAAGTGAAAAATAACTGATTGGTAGTTTTCATTTACTATACATACCTAATCAAATATTTTCGAAGTCGGTGTGCTTTGACTAAGTAATTAAAGCCTACCTATTAAATACATACCTAATCAAATATTTTTGAAATCGGTCCCAGCCCATACAAAGCAAAGCACACCGACTTCGAAAATATTTGATTAGGTATGTATAGTAAATGAAAACTACCAATCAGTTATTTTTCACTTTTTAGTGTTTTTGCTTGAAGTCGGTTTTTATTTTTTTGTTAAAAAGTTTTTATTTTTCCCTTTTTAGTGTAGACAGTAGTAGCAAAGTAAGGATTCTAACGTGTTAGGCTTGTCAAATCAAACAAAATAAGCCCAAACTCAAAGTATCTACTATTAGCCGTTGAAGAGTTCCACCTATCCACCTTCTGGCCTTGCCATCAAATCAGGTCAATAACACCGAACCACTGTACTATCAACGGAAATAGAAATACTTGCAAAGTTTCAAGTCAATATGACAATTAGAAGTAGGTTAAATTCATTATTAGTTGTTTTTCCATCCTTAGGGGTGGTATTTTTTTTTTGAAATTTAAATGGGACCAATCTGGAAGTATACCCTTTCAAACAAAACAAAAATTGTCCAAATCGGTTTATAAATGACGGAGTTCTGTGGTAACAAACATAAAAAAAAAAACATACAGTCGAATTGAGAACCTCCTCCTTTTTGAAGTCGGTTGATAATATAAACATTTTAATAAAGTCCTTATGACATTTGACATTTTTCCAAATAACATCACTAAAACTGAATCATATTTTCTCTTTAATTAAATGAGTATTTATCAAAGAAATAAATGTATGCAAGCACATTATTATTAAAATATTTATTTAAGCTACGTTTATCATTTAGTCAATTTCTGAATGTCAGATTTATCTGAGCCCTTAACACTGAAAAGCTCTTAAAATTGTAAATCAATCTTCGATATCGCTTTGCATAAGCAATAGAATTCAAAATTAAACGATTGCAATCTTCGACGACATCCAGTAGAAGTTATTTAAATATCATTAGAGGACTTCTACATTAATCAACATTTAACTTATGTTCTACCTCAAAATCAGGTCCAGTGAAATAAAAACAAAATGTCAAACGTTATATTAATATAACTAGCATTGCCCGCGGCTCCGCCCGCGTACAGATGATCAAAAACCAAATTCTTAGGTTTTACATATTAGTATACTCCTACTTTGCAGTTTTTGCATTTTTTCTCAGAAATGAGACATTTTCCAGCGGTAAAAAGTATCCTATATGTTGACCCGGATAATCAGCTATCACCATACCAAATTTCATCAAAATCCTTCCAGTGGTTTTTCTGTGATGCGGTAACAGACAGACAGTCAAAAAACTATAGATTCGGCCTCTGTATCGATAATAATGTTTATTTCAATAAGATTCTCCAAAAATATTTAATGTACAGATTCGGCTTAGTTACAATTTTATTATATTAATAGATGTCGACAAACTCACCTTTAGCTTACTGAACTGAACTGAACTTTTCACTTGTTCTATGTTAAAACTTTTACTTTTAGAGCTTTATTTTAACTTAATTTCTTACTTGTAAACTTGTTATTTCTATAAGTTGTTTATCATATGACTTAAGTACCTATAATCTTTATGGGTACCGTTAGTTCTGTAAATATTTTTTTAAGTATTAAATTAATTGAATATTCATAACTTTCTTAGATTTACTCTAACTTACGAGATATAATATTTATAGTACGAGTATGAGAGTGACAGAATAGAGAGTGCACCGTTGTGTCTGCGCGTACACTTGTGCACTATAATATCTCTTGCGCAGTTGGCTAGCCTCAGTGAGATAGGCCGCCGTGGTCAAAATCGATCGTGAGGACATTATAATACTTTACCTAAAAGTTATGGTCCTTCATGCTACCTTTACACACATAACGAATTTTTCTCTTCTTTATAGTACTAACTTTGCTAATTTTAGTTACTATGTTTAATTTGCTTGTAAATGTTTGCTATTTTTATAACATTTTATATTTTTTAAGGCATAGTTTAGAGCATAATACTCGTGTTTGTCACGTAGATGCATTGTGACAAACAAAAAAGTAAAAATATAATTTTTAACTAGTTTATTTTCCTCACGGCACTTATCGCAGTCAATTTGTAGCAACGGATTATGTTATTATATTTTAAAATATAACTTTCTCATTATAGTAATTGTTTAATCATATTTTTAAAAAAAAACTCCTGCATAAAATATCGTAGCAAATATCTCGACATAACCAATTTGCTAGATTTTTATTTGAGCGTGAAATTAAATAATTTTCATATTTTCTGATGTTTATAGTTTAAAATAGTTTAAATTTTCCGCTTATATTAGCAGAAGTGAGGTGAGGTTGGTATACGTGAGCGAGCAAACGTAATTTTCGCATGTTAATCAAATTACAGTAGCTGTGGCTTCCGCTAAGTACTCACATTAATGTCGAAAACGAAACTTTGCATCGGCTATGTATGTATCTAGCTTATAATTATTGTGGACAGAAAATTCATGCTCATTTATATATATATGTTTGTATATCGTGTATGTATGTTGTATTATATATATATAATATATATGTCACACGTAGAGATAAATAGGATATATCTATAAATTATTATATTCGTAGGATAGCTCATGTAGGTACATATGTCCTATAATTTAGCAACGAAATACTTGTTATATCCTGATTCCTGACTGATTAATTTCCATAATATGCACCAATTAACCGAAAAAATCTGAAAAGATAGTTTTATTTAAAATAATTATTAGATAATATTATTATTATTAACAGATTTAAAATGTAGGACCAAAATTATAAAACCATTTAACACAAGGTATATAATAATTTAAAAAAAATATTTCAATACACTTATTACTTCAAATAAATCCAACTAATCTTACAATTTTTAATTAAAACATCTTTTAAAAAGCACTAGAAAGAAAGTAAATCAAAGCCGATTAAAATATTATAAGGTTCTTATCTAGAGCGTTTTAGTACAATAATATATTTTATACTGCTTTGCGTACAACTTGACCTCGTCTTAACACCGTAGCAATACAGACGGACGCAATATCAACGACATGTATGGAAAAATTACCACCTGTGCCTCGCTTCACGCTTATCAAACATCAAACATTCTGGAAATTTTGATCTAAATATTAGCCTTCTTATACATCAGAGACCAAACTTCGATAATATTAAAATTTTAAATGATGAGAAACCTTTAAAGTCATACATAACTTTACTAAGCACATTCACTGACATCACTACTCTGGTATACTATCCTGGTATTATAAATGCGAGTTTGTATTTATGTATGTGTGTGGTGGGATAGAGGGGAGGTTAGGTAGGGGTGAATATCTTTAACGAATGAAGGCCATAACCTGGAATAATTCATGTATGTATATGTATGTGTGTGTGTATTCAGTACTTTTTAACATCTCCCTGCTGGACACGTCTTTCCGGCCTTTGGACCTTCAATATGAAGTAAACCTGGCCACAGTCCATTACGCTGGCAATCATCTTGGTAATTATTCGCACATGAAAATATCAGAGGTGACCCTGGATTAGAACCCGGTTCAATCGGTTTCCCAAGCGTTACAACTGGACTATATATATACTTATGTACTGTAACACATCTATTTATACATATAATAAAATTCTAAGCCGAATATGTACATTAAATATTTTTTGGAAAATCTTATTACTATAGACATTATTATCGGTACAGAGGCTGAATCTATAGTTTTTAGAATTTTTGTCTGTCTGTCTGTCTGTCTGTCTGTCTGTCTGTCTGTCTGTCTGTCTGTCTGTCTGTTACCGTATCACGGAAAAACCACAGGAGGGATTTTGATGAAAATTGGTATTTGGTTATCCGGGTCAACATAAAGGATACTTTTTACTGCGGGAAAATATCTCATTTTTGAGAAAAAATACAAAAACTGCAATGTAAGAGTATACTAATATATAAAACCTAAGTATTTGGTTTTTGGTCATCTGAACGCGGGCGGAGCCGCGGGCAATGCTAGTAGGCTATAATATTATAAATTTCACAAAAAAACACCTAGGGAATTGGGATGTCGAGCGGAACGAGGATAAGTCGCTAGTAAGATAATAATAGGTAAAGACTCGAATAAATAATAATGTTATGCCGATACCTTGACCTAATTGAGTCATTAAACCGGTTAAATATAATGCGGTTAAAGAAATCATAAATTAACGAGAATTTTACTATAGGATTATTGAGATTGTATTTCTCGTTTGTCCTGTTATTAAATTCATTTGCTATAACGTGAGCTGTATTTATTTGAAGCCCCTAGTTATGTACATGGTACATTAATTTGGTTTATCCTATAAATTGACTCGGCGAATTTCATACAGTATATACTATTAAATGTATTTTACGACTAACTTATTATCGATTAATAAATATCGATATTTTTCGATCGAAAAATTCGAAACAGTGGAAAAGTATAAGTTTTATCTAAGTCATACATACATTTTAGTCACTTAGAGAAAAAGGTAAATTTCAAGAAAAATGATTTTTTTTACCGATTTTATATATATTTTATTCTAAGTATTATGTAGAAGCATAGATTCGAAATTAAACATATACAATGAACTGAGTGTATACATTTCCAAAATCAAAATGATGTTTTAATCAACTACCTATATTATATATAACCTTAAGATCACTACTACATCGATACTAATATTATAAATGTGAAAGTGTGTTTGTTTGTTTGTTTCTTTGTTTGTCCTTCTTTCACGTCGAAGCGGAGTGACGGACTGGGGAGAATTTTTGTGTGGAAATACATAGTTGGAGGGCTGATGAGTGACATAGGCTACTTTCTACCGCAGTAGATTATCTAATTCCCACGGGAAAACACGTTATAATATCCATAATCCAAAGAAATATTTATGACCAGAAATTACTTGAAACTTGGTATTAATGCTCTTCAATAAATTTAAATAAATACGTATCTTAGCATTTTTTCGAAAGTCCATATAAGGGGGTAAAATAGGGGATGAAAGTTTCTATGAAATTACCTTTTTAGAGATTTTTTTTGTATTTTAGCGCGAGCGAAGTAGTGGGTTCTGATAGTATTATTATAAATTAATTAAATTCTCCCTTCCCGCTAAGCTAATGCTTGTTCGGGTTTAACTCAGAAATTACTGTAAGTACAGAATTTCATATGGTTTTCACTAATGAAAGAAGGATTATCTAAAAAGATTGTAGGCTGTAATATATGACTATTTTATTATTTGACGACACGTTTGGCTCAGTTTGTAGTGATCCTAATTGCTACGCCAATGGTCGCGGGTTCGAATCCCGCAGGGGGCATTTATTTGTGTGTTGAGCGGAAATGTTAGTAATCCAGTCATGGGTGTTTATATTTATAATATGTATGTATTTAAAGTTATATATGCGTAGTGTATCAACTATCTGGTATCTATAACACAAGCCTCGTAGCTTACCATGGAACTAGATAATACTGTGTATTAATATCCCAACATATTTATTATTATTATTTTGCTAAAATAAGCCATCGGTATGATCATATTTGTAGATTGTGTCAGAAAAATTAATCTCTATTGTGAGCTTACATAATATTATATATAAATGCAAGGTTTCAAAACCGTTACAAAAAATATAGGTACGTTATTATTATATTTTTTAAGAAATATAGTTATCTATGAGATGAGCAATTCATTGAACCTTAACGCTTTGTAATAAGGAAAGCGAATGTGCGAAACAAGTTGGCGTTAAGTGGGGTGAGGCTCTCGCGCAGTTTGACGCGAGCTGGCATGTATTGTACGCGGTTTTAACGATTTAATTTTATAAAATCGACACAGAATCGAAGTGAAAGTGATGAAATTCGTTTTCTTTGATAGTGCTCATAATAAATTAGTGCTGTGCTGTGCTTAAGATGTGCAACGGTGGGTTAAATTTTCTTACTTATTTAGTTTGTAGACGAATATGGTAGTGATGTACGCACGTGATTTTAGTCTGTGGCAGTTTAGGTTATAGCCTATAGTTGCGTGTAAACATCTCGTTTACTGCTAATGATGACTTATCTGTATAGCATCCGATGTAATGACTAATAACATGAATTGATCACGTTTGTCTAGTTTTAATTATTATTTAGCAGCATTCAATATGATACATAATTTTTGAGTAATTGGAATATTTTTGTTTTCTTTTGGTTTTTGTTTCAAATTCTTTTAATTTATTATTTTTATTTGCTTTAAGCGACATGTACTTTGGCAACATCGCGTAGAATGGAGAATGCTCAATGCAATGGCGATTGACAGTTTATATATTTGTTAAAGTGTTGACATTAACGAAATAATCATATTTCGTATTTATTACTTGTAAACAGTTACTACTATTAATAAAATTCATAAAATCTTTGGTGAGAAATATCTTTTCCATGTAAAGAAAGATGAATATAAATGTTAAATGAAGAAACGATGAGAAATAACATACAAAAGAATATGTATATTGTATACCTATCTAATATCTATACTAATATTATAAAGTGGTAAAGTTTGTAGTAGTAAGTTTGTGAGTTTGTTTGTAATGGATAAACTAAAAATTCGCTGAATCTATTTAGATGAAATTTGGTATGAATATAGTTTTAGGCCCTGGGAAGGACATAATAATATGATAGTTGTTATCCCGAAAATCAACCCTTAAGGGGTGAAAAGGGGAATGAAAGTTTATATGGGGAATCAATCATTTCTCAATTAAGGGATAAAAAACTCGTCATATCTATGTATATACTAATATATAGTTTATCTATTCCGTACTGACAGTTAAAAAGTGGCTAGGAATTAAAGCGAGCAAAGCAAGAGTGAGTCGCTAGTTTTTAAATAAATGAAATAGTTATTTTAAAATTAAAAATAACAACTTTGAATGTTCAAAAATTAATTAATAACTTGTGTTGAAATAATATGTGAACATAGATATAGTAAAAATTTAAAAGTTATATATACATACATACTTTAGTATTTAATAGTTTCCAATAGTCTGCACTCCAAGATATGGTGAAGGTCGGTTTCAAATAGAAGGGTGAGATAACTTGTTTTGCTTATGTATACGAAGATCTCAAGGTTTAAACAAACACAAATACTAACAAAAAATATCTTGAACCATAGCACGTTTCAGTAGAGTCCATTTTAACAATCCGAAATGACAAATTCCAATAACTGACGTATACGGAAGGGTTTATCGTGTAATTTGTACTAAAGATTGTGTATATCGTAAATTATTGTACTTAAATATACGGGCTTAAACGACTTTCACTAATGACAACATTGATTGGTTTATATTAAAACTAGCGACTCACTTCGTCCGTAGATACGTTCGGTTAGTATAGATTGTTCAAGATTAGATATTTTCCCGCAGTAAAAAGTATTCTATATGTTGATCCGAATAGCAAGCTATCATCATATCAAACATCAAATTCTGTCCAGCGGTTTTCCCGTGGTGCATTCCCAGACTGACAGATAAACATTTTAAAAATTATAAAATCGGCCTCTATATCGATAATAGTGACTATTTCAATACGATTTTCCAAAAGATATTTAATGTACAGATTCGACCCAGTTAAAATTTTATTATTTGTCATAGAATAGGTATACCTCTATTAAGATAAACAATCCTATAACGGCGCCAAATTATCAACTCTACTTTAGATAACTATAAACTTGTATTAATAAAACTATAAACTTGTATTAATAGAACTGACAATTCATTCACTTCATAATATAAGGTATGTACTAAAAAAAAGACAGATTAAAAATGTGTTGTGTAGATTTTCTTCAATAGCTCGAGAGGAGTTCCTGATGTCGATTGCTGTAAGCGAAAATTAATTTTTGCTGTTTGTTTTTTGAAGTGTAACTTCTTTAGAATCGTTGTTATTTAAAACTCGATGAAACAGAAATGAAACGGAAATGTGATACTAAAAAGAGACAAATACATAAATGTATAGGATTAAGCCGGCGAGAGAATGAGATAGAATACATTGCCATGTTGCCATGGTAACCGTTGTTATTTGAGATAGAATACATTACACAGGAAGTGAAAAAGAATAAAATGAATTACTGAACATTAAGCTATGTATATTTATGTCAAATAAAATGTAAATTAACTTTTAAACTTGGTAAAAATATTATCAAAAAAATAATCCTTGTAATTATCCTACTCCTGATACTCTATATTCATCTCATTCTCTCGTAGGTTACTTTTCTGAAGTTCGACTTCTACCATGTGTAAATTGCACACACCCACACTTTTTTCTATAGAGATATTTATAGACTAGCCAAAGGCATACGAACAACTAAAAATATAAATTTTGAAAGTTTTTGAAGACGTTTGGATATTTCACATTCACGCATAAACCGATGATTAAAATGAAATAAAACAAAAGAAAAAAAATACACTTAGCAAGAACAAGCACGTAGAATACTTTTGTCCCATAGTTGAGTTCACGTGGTATTATTGTCCAACTGATTTTTAACAATTTTGTTCTTATAACGTCGAAAGAAAAAAGCAAATTTCTTCTTACACCGGTAAAATAACGGATGGATATCAGTATTAAATATTTATAAAGCTACATATGTACTTTTATGTACTGATGTGCGCACGTTATCTCGAGATTGTAAAGCTTAGCACGCTCTCACTCTTGCTAACGTCACTGATTAACTAGTAGATTATGTAGTCATTTCTCATGGACTCCGTCGTTTAAAATGTCTTCTTATGTCGCTTAGAACTACTCGTTTGATTGCAAATTCTTATAAATCGAAGATATGAAAAAAAATTATGATTGGATAGTGTCGAATGTTTCGCGCTTAAACGAAAATTAATATTTACGTTTATTTAGCTAACTTTAGTTATATATCAATATTTTAGTGTTATTATTTGAAAATGTAGTAG
This sequence comes from Brenthis hecate, assembly GCA_951806755.1. Lineage (NCBI taxonomy): Eukaryota > Metazoa > Arthropoda > Insecta > Lepidoptera > Nymphalidae > Brenthis > Brenthis hecate. The sequence continues at coordinate 3,100,300 of OX638267.1, read as the reverse complement.
AGATAAAACTTATACAAAATTATTTTCATATTAATTAACACCTCCAGGTAAATTTTTAAGAGAAAAATAAATTAATTTTAAGAAAACTATTGTTAACTGACACGCCGCGCCGGCGTGTCCGCGCTCGTGGAGGGATTGATAGGTATAAATATTTTTAAACGTTAACAGTCGAGTTAATTACGTACAATAATAGCTTTTGACGCTAAACGTGGTCTTATAACTTTTCTCTCCTTGCCTCGGTACATTGTAATGAAAGAGCTAAGTTGATATAATATAGAAATATTAATAAAGAAAACGCCAAGTGCGCTGCCTTTGATATTTTCATACGCGAATCATTATCAACATGATTACCACTTGTCTTACGGTGTATGCCTGATAGAACCTAGCAAGTTTTTGAAAGACATGTGAAGTCCGCCATCCCCCACTTGGCCAGCGTGGTGGATTATGGCCTGATCTCCCTCGTATTGAAGGGAAGCCCGTGCTCAGCAATAGGACGTTAAAGAAGGGCTGAATACATGAATTAATTACAATACGTCCGTCATTATTTCACCATTGCCTTTACATACACATAATAAAAATACACAAAATTAATTTATTTACATAATATATTCTAAATTTCATTTTAAGGATCTACAAGGATTATATTTTCCTTTTAAGGTACTTAAACCTAAAAAGGCTAAGTTTTATAATTAACTGAAAAACTTAATGGGTGTTTTTATGTAAATGTTATGATCTGACAATTTGTCATCTACTTAATTTTCTTCATCCCCATTTTCTCCCCTTTAAGGGATGATTTCCGGGATCAAAAGTATTCTATGTCCTTTCCAGGGTCTCAAACTATCTTCTCACTAAATCTCATCTAAATCGGTTTAGTAGATCCAGAGTTTACCTCCTACAACGTCACAAACTCACAATCTCACAATTCACAAAATTTACCTCTTTATAATATTATATTAGTATAGATTAGGTTTTAGGTACCTAGCGCGATCAAAGTATTAAATTGTAAAATTTTAACTAAAGTGACGGTCATCTACATTTACGCATTTTCCTTTGATTTAACATTAGGTAACAATTTTAAATTAAATCTTTAAATCCATATATAAATAGGCAAAGTTCATTACCTAACTTTTTCTCCTTTGTTTATCAACCGATTTTCTTTTTCTTTTTGTTTAATAGCTATTGATCTAGTGTCATCAATTAAAAAACGTTTGAAGAAAAAAAAATGTCGGAAACTGTTAGTTTTTTTTATAATAATACTTTCTTAGATTTACGCGATTATTTGACATGTCAAACAAAATTATCTTTTCGGATTGTATCGCGGATTTATCTTGATTTTTGGTTCTCGATGTTTCGAATGCTTTACAGCAATCATGGTCACGGTAGAGACTAAGGTTATAGACGTCTCAAAGGCGTAATATACTTGTTACAGACAGTGCCCTGCCTTTGCCGCTTTTATTATAGATAAATATAGGTAAATTCTGTTCATTTATGTTTTTTTCTCGAAATTCTACCTCTACTACATATGGCGAACAAGAGTATTATATACAAAAAACTATTTTCATATTAATGCAATACAATTATAATGTTGTTCTTTAGTGGCGTCAATTTCCATTAAATCTGCCATCTCACTGAGTACTATTAGAACTCAGGAAGATAACAATTGTTTCCTGCTTACTTAAAGATAATTATATGATATAATAATTAAAATTTGCTTATATTATTATTTTAAAGGCATATAAAAAGTTATCATTCAAGGATTGTTTAAATTTAAATTGAGTTAAGTAAACCTAATCAAACAAATATAAAATTCTTCACATACTTATATGTGATTATTTCTACGTATTGCAAATAAAATCGACTTGACCTGTTATAGCGTTACTATGCTATAGGAAAGACGGGTTCATCCTTATCTGCTTTTGCACCAATGCGCAAAATCCAATAACCTCTCATAAGACCATAGCAAATCTCTACAAGCCACAGTTCGTGATTTCGCTCGTGTGTATAAAACTATTATTTCTTCTCTTTTAGCAGTACCATCTATTGGTCAATTCAGATGACTTGTCTAATAATCTATGATGATCTATCTCTATATATTCTGTGCCTTTTATCCAAATATGTTTATCAATTATTACGTAAATGGGTAAAAAAACCTCTTGATTAACTTTCAATATTGATAATAAATAAAAAATAAATAATATTTGAAAAAAAAAACACTTTGAAATATTATTTATTTAAAACTTTTTGCTGACATTGTACATTTTGAATAACAGATTAAATTAATTTTTATTAACTTTCAACGTCGGATTTGTCAGTTTATATGTTCTCGTGTCTTGTAAGTTGTAACAAATAAGCTTCTAGCTTTCCAGCTGTTTCCATTTTGTATGTTTTTCTGTTCTTTGCAAGTTGATCCTGCACTCCTCTTAATATCATATTCTGTTCATTTTTTATCTTACTAATATTATAATTTATGCGAAATTCTGTGAGGATGTATGGATGGATGTCTGGTTGTATATGTAGATGTTTGTTACTCTTTCACGCAATAACGACTGAATGGATTTTAATGAAACTTTACTATAATATAGTTCGTACATCAGATATAATATAGCTCAAACATACGCTACTTTTTATCGCGGAAAGAAGTTCCCGTGGGATAGATCTGTTTTTTTAGAGGCAAACTCGAGCAAAGCGAGGGTGAGCCGCTAGTATATATTTTTACCTAATTGAAGCTAAGTCGTTAGTATTTCGATTTTTTTGTTCATCTGTCCGAACATTCACTGGATAGACTGGATTAGAACATAATTATGATTTAATTCAATTGGTAAAGGAGATCTAAAGATACCTACAATATAACCAGTCCGTTTTACGCACTCCCATATAAAGCAGAGGTTTAGACTTCAGAGGCTATCAGCTAAATAGAATTACGAACTCTGCGTTTAAAATACGTATCTTGAGCGGAATTCGAACTTGTTACCAATTAATTATAATTACTCTGTTAAATATCAATTTTATTACTAAATAACTTAGTATAAATTTATATTTTCAATTTAGTTGACGATTAATATAAAATACGGCAGATAGCCACTATATTATTTTTACTTTTAAAGGGAATTATTATATGGGACTTAAACACTCATTAATATTGTAAATGCGAAAGTATGTCGATAAGTTTGTTTGTCCTACTATAATGCAACTAAAAGGTATCAAGAGATAAAGATATTGAGAGATAAGATAAAAATACATATATACATATACAGGGTGGAACAAATCGATGAAACATGTACCATAAACATGTAAATGTAATGAAACATGTAACATAAATAACTGCATTAAATTATTTAAAAAAAAAAAAGCTTAACTGAACCGGGAATCGAACCAAATAAAAATGAAAAATGGATAACGTCACTATTTTATCGAATTAATCGATGGAAAGGAAAAAATCTCTCGAACAAACATTGCGTCTTTTTTATTTATGTGCAGAAAAGTGTTGTTTAGTACTTAATTTTTTAGATATTTTTTATTCTACTATACCATGGCACCATTTTTAGCAGATAATCTTTTAATATATTACTATTACTAAGTTCTCCTTCTAACAAATCATTTCAAATAAATGTCCTGTAAGTATATGATAAATAGGGTCAGTAATAAAACTGTCTAACTACTTCATACTTCCGTAACTTTTGAGACAGGCTTTACCCGCTTTCTTTGTCGCTGAGCTCAAGCTACATTTTAAGATCTATTCTGACATTTAAAATAAAACTAACCTAACACTAATCCATTACACATTTCTTTATAAACTTGATACTATAACAATTCTAGTACCGACTTATCTCCTTTGTGTCTTCTCCATTATACGTAACATTGGCGAAGTAATCTGTGCTCAACTGGCTTTGAAGCTATTAACAAGAAAATTGAATTTAATTGAATTGAACAATTCTATATGCTACCTTGGTCTAATGGCTAGCATATTCGGTTGTAGATCGTCAAGTCCTGAATGTAAGTCTTAGTTTTTACGTTAGGGAATTTTCCCCCGTGCTTCTAAGAAAGAGCATTTAAGTCATTGTGCCTGTGACTGATCTCTTACCTGTCCTATCACATTGGTGTCTCTGAGAATGAAAGAAAAAGAGAGTATTCTTGTAGTGCGCACAGACTTGTGTTCTATCTTATAAAATCTTCTACGCTGTTGGCTAATCTCTGCCGTGACCGAAACTACCCTTTAATCATATAATAAATATACAAAGACAATATCAATTTGATAACAAAAATCAATCAAAAGCTAAAGTGAGATAAAAAAAAATTAATCCGCTTTATAATCCGATAGGATGATATTTTCTTAGATTTACGCGAATATTTGACATTTTAAATAAAACTACCTATCTTATCGGATTATTTCGCAGATTTATTTTGATTTTTGGTTCCTGACGTTTCGAATGCTTTACAGCAATCATGGTCACGGGAGAGACTAAGATTTCAGACGTCTCAAAGGCATTATATATATATATATATATATATATATATATATATATAATATATATATATATATATATATATAATATATATATATACTTGTTACAGACAATGCCAATGTAGTAAATTCGCGAAATAATCCAAAAAAGATAGTTTTATTTAAAATGTCAAATATTCGCTATGTAAATCTTAGAAAAATTTAAAATGAAAAAGCAATTTATGAAATAATTTTCAAATTACACATACAAATACATTGCTAGTTCACGGTAGTTTTATTAAGGTTATAATAACAAGGTGTCAACTTATATCGCCATGACTTTACATATTCATCAACTGTACTTTCACTACAATAAACTTGTTCGACAGAATTTAAAGGGTAATAAATTATTTTAACTTAGTAGGTACATTCACCTACCTATACGTATAATATAATAAAGTAGAACAGTTTTTTATACATTAATTATTTATAAGTATATTAAAAAGGAGTGTTTGATTTTTGTCTGTTGGATTTATATAGTATGTGTGATATCATGAGTCTTATATTCTAATAAAAAAAAATGTTATTGTGTTTAAATAGGTTTTTAATTGTCTTACTTTACCGACAAATCTTTTTCGTGTTTTCTCCATTCTACGTGATATTGGCCAAATAATCTGTGCTCGATTGGACGCTTTGAAGCCAATTTAATTGAATTTAAATAGTTTAATAACACACCAAAAATACTCGTTTAGCTATTTGCTCTATATGGGTCTATATAAAGCGGAAATCCATTAAAGCAAGCAAATGCAAGTGGCATTTACTTAGAATTAGATACGCTTGTTAAGTTGCAAGAACAAATTAAGCTTATTAAAAAAGCTAGCTTTCGACCATGGCTTTACTTGCATGATGCAGTGATAAAATATAGTTCATTTCCCTCTAGCTGCTCTAGCATTCTTTTTATATGTTAAAATGCTGTTAAAGCTAGAGTAACTTAAACATTGTTCAGTTACAAGCAGGTTGGCATATAGTAATTTTTTTTTCTTATTATAAGAGTATCATGCAAATAATTAATCTATTTTATTTCATTAAACTTGTTTTATATTAAAAAAATATTGCAAATCATACACTACATTATTAATTTATAATATTGAATTATCTATAGGTATACAAAAAGGTAAAGACAAAACAGTTGATGGCACGTTTGGCTCAGTTCGTAGTGACCCTACTTGCTGTGCCAGCGGTCGCGGGTTCGAGTCCGTGTCGTGACATTTGTGAGATTAGCACGAAAGTTTGTACTCCAGCCATGGGTGTTTATATTTATAATACGTATGTATTTAAAGTAATATATGTGTAGTGTATCAATTATCTGATATTCATAAGACAAGCCTCGTAGCTTACCATGGAACAAGATAGTGCTGTGTGGTAATGTCCCAACATATTTATGTGTTTATTTATTTATTATAATCATCGTCATATTTCAGCCAATTTACACAAAACCTTTAATGAATTATACATATAAACTTTTATCATGAATCACTTCGTCTATTTGTGAAAACCGTATGAAAATCTGTTACTTTTTGAGTTTATTGCGTTCAGACAAACAGCCAAACGCAGCGGGGGACTTTATATATATATATACACACACACACACACACACACACACACACACACACACATATATATATATATATATATATATATATATATATATTGCCAGCCAAAACTGCACGATGATTTATATGAAACTCATTATGTAATGGCAGTAAAAACATATTGATATTCTACACGTGCTTCGTGTGGTATTGTAAGACAAAAACTTTGTTTCTTTGTGGAAACCACAAACCGTTACGTTCCATTAAAATATGACGTTAAGCTTTAATTTACGTACTGTGGCGCAATTCCACCGTACTTTTTGTCAGCAAGGGGTAGTGTGGTCGATTCTCAAAGTAGTTGAATATAAGGATTTAACATTTTATTAAAAAAGAATGGATTTTGAAATTTATTTAAACAACCTCCTTTATTTGTTTCAGCCGAATTATACACAACACGCCATTTTGTATTTATTTTCTATATTATTTTATAAACCTATATCCCTCTACGACTTATAAACTATCATTATAGAAAAATCTACCGTTGTACTATTATTCCATAGCTTTTTTACGTCAAAGACAAATATTAGTAAGAATTTCATTTATTTTCATACATTTAAATCTATCTGGCTTTTCGTAATTTTCCTTTCGGAAGTTCGAATGTAGGGCAATAAAATAAACGATAACTTTGTATAACTATAACTTTTAGAGAGATGTGTTGTAAAGTATATTACAGTTATGAATTTAACGAGTATTTTGGTAATAAAGAAGATTCTCATAACGTGACTGCCGTCTTAAAAGATTAATTACCTCCAATCTATGGAAAATTACTACGCTAGTTTGCATTGCTAGTAATGATGGACAAATAGAAATATTTGAAAATTATGTACGTTTTGACGCTTAGTAAAGAATATGATGAGTTTCCCCATACAAACTTTCATCCCCATTCTCAAACCCATAAGGGATGATTTCCGGGATAAAAACTATTTCACTCACTCACTTTTCATATCATGAGATTTAAAAAAAAAAACTTATTTTAGTAAATAAAATTTTCTTTTAGTTTTCTTCTTTACAAAACTTGCCCTGACAATAACAACACAAAAAAAATATTATCCAATTTCGTCGATTGGAAGTTATGCGTGTACATACATTTCAGTAATTCATTTTTATTTATATAGATAGATAGATGTGAAACTTAGTGAGTATGGGTGTTTGTTACTCTTTCACGCCAGAACGGCTGAACGGATCTGGATGAAATTTGGCACAGAGATAGATTATAGTCTGGAAAAACACATAGGCTACTTTTTATCCCGGAAAAATGTACGGTTCCGTGGGATAGGTTTGTTTTTGTTTTCCTAGAGACGAACCCGAGAGAAACAAGGGTGAGCCGTTATTACATAATATTTTAATTTAAATTAATAATAATTTAATACGAAATTGCTTAATTGCGCTCTACACTGAAGAGTTTAGATATTATACGACGCTATTGACCCGATATTACCAACATAGTACACATTTTGAAGAAGAAACTAAATAATATTACCTCCTAGGTACATCCAAGTGGAGAGAAACCTGTATCTTTAAATTCCATCAATTAAAAATACTATACAAATAGCTCCTTTAGTGATACACGCACAAACAGACGTAATAGTATAATAATACGAAGGAAATAGAGAGAAAATAATAAAAAAATTATCGTCTTTTATACAACTTTTCTATGATATTCAGACAATAACACAACAATGTAACTAATATGTTTTAAATAGGTAATGATATATGTAATCTATAATAATTTTATAAAGTGGTAGAGTTTGTTTGTTTGAACGCGCTAATCTCAGGAACTACTAATCCGATTTGAAAAATTATCTTCGCATTAGATACTTAGTCCGTTTATTGAGGAAGGCTATAATATAATATATACTTAGTCTATTTATTCCATATTAACTGTTAAAACGTCCCTAGGGACAAACACGAGCGAAGCGAGGGGGAGTCGCTAGTAACTATATATAACTCATGTATGAGGCTCAAATCATCTAATTTTACGTTTAATTACCGTTGAAATTTTGTTATTTTGTTTAAAACTAAAAGAACACCTAGAAGCCTATTATGGACATTATACCCTCGTTGATTATTTAATTAAAATTTTCTTTCAGATTTTCCTCCGACGTGCTGTGTTGTCTTAAAATATCTCGATATTCTAACTAAATGGCTCTTTCTCAATAACTTACAAACGTTGAATTATTTTAATATATTAAAAGTATATATTGTATATATTTTGTTTTCCTTCTAAAAGTAAGCAATAGCATATTTTTTTCTTTAAAGTGACTATAAAAGATTTGAGTTAGTGTTTAGAATTTAGATAACGATTTTTATTGAAAACTAGTAATGATTTATCTTTTCAATATTATGTTATATAGTTAAATACGGTTTTCGTATGTAAAAAATCGTCGCAGCATCATCTATAAGATTTCATACTTCTCTCCCTGTATCAACTCCATCTACTTCTGACCAAAATGGGCTGAGCTAATAAAATATTATGTCTCGTACCTACATTGTCCTATAAGGTAGTATAAATAGTATTGCACAGATATAAAAATACTATCCGGTAGTAAAACCGAACTAGATCTTTATCTTCAGTAATAAAATAGATGTGGTTTGACATTTGTGTGTATATTTATTATTTATAGTTGCTATTTGTATTATTATTTATTACTACTAGCGGCTCACCCTCGCGTCGCTCGGATTCGCCTCTAGAAAACCAAAAACCAATCTATCCCTCGGAAATCATACATTTTTCCGGGAAAAAAAGTAGCCTATGTAGACTATAATCTATCTCTGTGCCAAATTTCACCCAGATCCGTTCCGTTCTGGCGTAAAAGAGGAACAAACATCCAGATATACTCACAAACTTCACATTTTTAATATTTATATACAGATTAACTAGCGACTTACCCTGGCTTCGCTCGGGTGAGTCTTTGGATACGTTTTAAATAGATAAAAATAGCTATTGTGAGTGTACTTTAGGAGATAGTCGCATACTATAGACTTTTGTGCAGTACTTTTTAAGACCTACAATTTTCTCTTATATTATTCTGATATATCTTTCAAGGTTTAAGCAGCGCTTGCCATGTAATCATACGAAAATATTTGTTTTGACATAACACCGTCTAGGTTTATTTAGTATTTAACTCTTTTTAACGTCCTCGCTGGGCACGGACCTCCCCTCAATATCATGGGGATCAGGCCATAGTCCACCACGCTGGCCAAGTGCGGGTTGGCGGACTTCACATGTCTTTAGAAAAACTTGCTAGATTCTCTCAGACATGCAGGTTTCCTCACGATATTTTCCTTACGTTAAGACAAGTGGTAATCATGTTGGAAATGATTCGCACATGAAAATATCAGAGGAGCGAGACCCGGGATTTGAACCCGCTTCACTCGGTTTCCCTAGCGAGTGCATTATCACTGGGCTACCACTGCCTTATATTAGTATTTTGTAAAAAATATTTACAAATTATATTACAAAAACCTTTCCTGTTTATTGCTCTTTCTATTAGTAAAAACCGTTTTAAAAACCGCTGCGTGATTTACAAACAGACAAAAACTTTATTTTATACTATGTAAAGATTGTTTATGTAATATCGGACAAGGTTGATGCTGTGGAGTGCTGGGCATCCCGGATATTACGTCGATTTATGCGTCCCTTTTAAGTCATATTGACGGATGTACTCGTACATTGCTCATGACTGGGAAATATTATATTGTAGATATTTTTGATATTTATTTTGAGTTTCAAAGAAGAGAGGTTTTAATGTAAATGATAATTTAACTATTAATAACTAGTGGCTCACCCTCGCTTTGCTCGAGTTTGCCTCTAGAAAAAAAAACAAATCTATCCCACGGGAACCGTGCATTTTTTTAAAAAATAGCCTATGTATTATTTCAGACTATAATCTATCTCTGTGCTAAATTTCATCCAGATCCGTTCAGCCTGGCGTTCTGGCATGAAAGACTAACAAACATTCATACATACTCACAAACTTCCACATTTATGATATTTATACAGATTTATACACATGACCATATATCGTGTGTCCAGATTTTTGTATTTTAATATTCATATTTTGCAAAAGCTCATAGTAATGTAAAATATTCTGATTGAACGTTTGAATATATTTGAACAAAACGGTGATATATTCCAGGAATTACTTACTATAGGGTGTATATACATACTATACATATACTGTACATTGTGCAAATCCAGGTCATACCAATAAAGTGATGAGCAAACCATACAGACTCTTGTATTAAGTTTAGTATTTATGTTTCGCACATACTCTTTAGGCTGTTTAGAGCATTGCTCACGTAACATTTACCTTCCCTAACCTTGCCAATGGAAAATTACTCTTATATTGAAACATTTTAGTGTTATTTTGTATTAAACTTTTCGATCGAATCATAACTTAATATTCGCAATGTAAACTTTACTCCTAGTACGCAATAGGTGTTTTTGTTTGAAACATTCTAGTCAGTAACTCGCCAACATCCGTCTATGGATAAAATGCATTGACGTAATGGTTTTTTAAAGGACGGTCGACGCGTATATGATGTCGAAATAGTTAGAGAAAATTATGCTAATGCAATAAGTTAAATTATATTTTATTTTCAAACAGCCATTTTATGTATACTTTACTACCTACTGTACCGTACGTGGTTCTTCATAATAATACTATTTTGATTATCCCATTCGTCTAGGTTTATAGTTTAGTCTATACCCTATGACCCTTAGAAAGGGTCCAAAGTCTGGATATATGTGTGCTAAAAATTAAATTCAATTTTTTGCTAAAAAAATATTCTTTACATATTTCTTACATCAATAAACCGGATTGTTTGATCAGTAATTTCCAAATTAAAACTATATTATAGCCAGCAGTCTCCGAGTTAAATGTCCGTGACATACACACATGGATATGAGCAATCATATGAGTTATGTTTTTAAAAAGGCAAAAACGTAACCCTAATAATACTGTACAGTGTACAGTCTATAAAACAATCAGTCTGGGAATCAAATTTACGGTTTTACCTCAGGCTAAAGAATTATTTAGACGGAGTCCGCCGAAGTAAATGTCAAAGACAAAAATATTAGCGTGATTTGCATTTTATGGTAGCTATCGTCGATTTTGCAATACGAATCGTTTACTATCTTAAAGAAATGGGAATTTTATATAGGTTTTAGTTAAGTTAATATACAATTTCTATACATATAATAAAATTCTAACTAAGTCGAATCTGTACATTAAATATTTTTTGGAAAATCTTATTGAAATAGACATTATTATCTATACAGAGTCCGAATGTATAGTTTTTAGAATTTTTTCTGTCTGTCTGTCTGTCTGTTACCGCATCACAAAAAAACCACTAGACAGACTTTGACGAAATTTGGTATGATGATAGCTAGTTATCCGGGTCAACATATAGGGTACTCCTTATCGCGAGAAAATATCTCATTTCTGAGAAAAAATACAAAACTGGATTGTAAGAGTACATATACTAATATGTAAAACCTAAGAATATGCTTTTTGGTCTTCTTAACGCGGGCGGAGCCGCGGGCAATGCTAGTTTAGAAATAAAAATAATACTATATTATTTTTTTAAGCATTAGGTCCCTTCCCTTGAAAGAGGAGCTGGGCTTATTCTTTTTTTTATTATAATAAAATCCGTTAGCTATTATTATTTATTACAGTTATTTACTTGTGACTCAATACACAAATTGTCATTTACATACTATTTTAAAACAGTATTGTTTCGTTTCATGTTTAGTTCTATAACATTCTGTCTATTTCCTAGTCTGAGGATTTTACATGGACTTTTTATTAGTTTTAGGTAGGTATGTATAATTGTTCTAGATCATAAAACGAAATTGAATGTCATTTAACGAACATAGCATTTGGAGAAAGTACCTAAGTAATATTACCTATAAAACGTTAAAATTATGTCCTTATGTCTATAAAGCTACGGTCATCGAACTGTAATGATGGGGTTTTAAATCCCACACAGACTTCGTTCCATTGACTGACTATCGTTTCTCCTTTGTTAACACTAGTCAAATGAAAGAGAGGGGAAAAGTGAAATCAGTTAAGTTATTATTAGCGAATTGTTTAGACGCTTTCATAGAATTTTATGTAGTGTGAACTAACAAATCGACCCTACTTTTCCCTAAGTGAAACTATTATTTTAATGTAATAAACGAAATAGTAAAACAAGTAGGTAGCTATAAGAAAAACGAAACTCTGAGGCTTATTAAGCCATTAATTGTCTCACTGAGAGTAACATTTCCGTTTGTTTTCTAGGTTAAACGTTAAAGTCTTAAAAATGTAAATAAATTAATGTTATATTAAATACTAGCGACTCACCCTCGCTCCGCTTGGGTTATTCATATAGACCCGTTCGGTATATACATATAGATGAGATATTTTCCCGCAGTAAAAAGTATCCTATATGTTGACCCGAATAACCGGCTATTATCATACCAAATTTCATCAAAATACCTCCAGTGGTTTTTCATTGATGCGGTAACAGAAAGACAGACAGACAAAAATCCTAAAAACTGTAGATTCGGCCTCTATATCGATACTAAAGTCTATTTCAATAAGATTTTCCAAAAATTATTTAATATAAAGATTCGGCTAATAGTTAGAATTTTATTATATGTATAGATTATAATTATAAATAAGTATGTGCCATACAAACTTTGACAGGTTGATACTTTGCGCAATGCTTTGTGTTAACTAGACCGTAACAATATAAAATAGTTAGTATACGCGGTGGGGTAATCGAACCCGCAACTTATCGCATAGCAAGCAATTATTCTCACACACTCATTACATTGTATAATAAAATAATTCAAAAACTATATAAACGAAAATCTGTTATGGTCACTTTTCTTTGACATGTTTTTTGCATAGATAGTTTTACTATTTTTAATACCAGTAAATTAAACGCGGTTTTTAATTACCTATCTAAAGTTTTTCTTACTTGAGATTGAAATTTGAACTGCAAATACATTATTCAAATGCCTGTCGTTAGCAAGGAAAATCATAGGTATATAGCTTATTGAGATCCACCTTAAAATTCTCATTAGATATTAATATAATAATAAAAATATATGAAAACATGAACAAAACACAAACGGTGGGAAACCAAGTTTCAAGTAATTCTGGCCATAAATATTTTTTTGGATTGTATTATAACGTGTTTTCCCGTGGAAATTAACTCCCGCGGTAAAAAGTAGCCTATGTCACTCTCCAGCCCTCCAACTATCTCCACACAAAAATTCACGCCAATCCGTCACTCCGTTTCGACGTGAAAAAAAGACAAACAAACAAACACACTTTCACATTTATAATATTAGCATGGATATGGAAGTATGGATTGTTCTACTCCTAAGTGTCATCGTGTGATGTTAGATAGGCTGAATATTAATAATAATTATATATATATATATATATATATATATATATATATATATATATATATATATATATATATATATATATATATATATATATATATTAAAAATACAAAATGCGATAAATCTTTTTTTAGATAAGTTACAGTGGTTTAATTGAACAAAATAGTCTCATCCGTTTGGGAGTTTCAATGAAACAGACACATAGACAGATATACAACTTATTGCTCCCCACTTTTTGGAGTTTAAAACAAACTATTTAGCTTATAGAATTAAAGTAATAAGTAATATTAAGCTTTTATACTACGTTAGATACATTTTTAATTATTTGGTTTAATAATCAAACTAAGCATTGAAAAACAAATATGGCTACTGGCTAGACTTAATTAAAGCTGATATTGTATTTATTAAAAGTGATGGAAACTGTTACTCCCATGTTAATACAATATAACATAAGATAAAATAGTCCAACGGGTTTTCAACAATTCTGTGGCTTACTTCTAATTCATTGAATGTGAATATTGACAATGTTAAATACTTTCTTTGTATAATTTGTCATCTAAATGAGAAGTTGAATCAAATATCCTTCAATAAATCTGGCAATTAAGAGAATAGTGCATTTAAAGAAATAAAAGAAATAAATTTTCTTTTCTAATTATATAAAATACATCTACATACACTTCTATATTAATTATATAAAATTCTTTGTATATATATAATTTTAGCAGTACCCGCGGCTTCGCCCGCGTTCAAACTTCCGATCACTACCAAACTTCACGGGGTCACCCGCTGGTATAATCTGAAGATTGCCTGGAAATTTCATCAAAATCACTTCAGCCATTTTAAAGTCCATATGGAACATACATACACACATCGATTTTTATATGCCTACATATTATATACTATACGGCTTGGCTTAGTTAAAGTTTTAGTTAAAAATAATGCTCGTTCCTACTTCCCGCTTATTTACCCGCGCGAAGCAGCATTACAAACATAGCTCTTCTGCTTCAACTTAAACGATTTATTTAAAAAATCAAATATAATATAGCCTTTATCACTTCTTGAATCGTAAGGAATATTTAAAATAAATCATTAAAATCTGTGGGATAGATTTTCAGTTAACTCCGTTCAAACATACATACAAAGAATTTTATATAATTAAAATAGAAGTATATGTATGTAGATGTATTTTTTTTATTTTGTTTTTTTATATAATTAGTATAAGAAAATTTTATATATATATATATATATATATATATATATATATATATATATATATATAGGTATAGTATTTTAAAACTTTTTATATAGGTATTTTAAAACTTTTTTAATATTTGAGAGCTTTTTCTCACAAGCTGTAATTTTCTTTTATTTAATAACAGTAAAAACAATTATAGGATTTAAATTAAAAGGTACCCTTGACAACATTCTATTAGGGCCACCGGTGTAGGTACAATACATTATGTTTAATATTTTACATTCGGTAAGCAGATGTTGGTTCACAACGACCATTTTATCAGATCTTCAATTTCTCATTTAACTGCAGTTACAACATCTCACAAGTTCTACTGGACTATGTTTTTATATAGCGTATCATATATGCACGTTTTACGTAAACAATATTTAAAATTTATTTCTTGAAATGGCTAGTTTTTAGATATACATATATTTGGAAGCAAAAGTTAAACAAGATAAATAAGAAAGCTTTGTACAGTGATCCATTTTACTCTAAAGCATTCAATAAATCCTTTCAAAGACTGATTGAATATTGAGAATTCAAATTATCTCTATCAGATACAAGAACACTTCAATATGACGCACGGCCCCGTAACAATATGTTTAGAATAATTCACAAAAGACGTGCTATCAAAGGCACATTTAGCTTTTGTTCATCAAAATTATAGTAATGTAGGTATGTTTATACATATAATAAAATTGTAACTAAGCCGAATCTGTATATTAAATATTTTTTGAAAAATCTTATTGAAATAGACATTATTATCGATACAGTGGCCGTAGATCTATAATTTTTAGAATTTTTGTCTGTCTGTCTGTGACCGCATCACGGAAAAACCATTGGAGGGATTTTGAATAAATTTAGTATGATAGTAGCTGATTATTCGAGGATACTTTTTACTGCGGGAAAATATCTCATGTTTGAGAAATCTATACTAAACGCTAAAATGTAAGTAAGGACGAACCCGAACGAAGCGAAGGTGAGTCGCTATTATTATAATAAAAAAGATTTTATTTTTTTGTTACAAAGATATTTTATTGCAATTTCTTTATTTGTAAACGTACGCTGGAAGGTAGGAAGTAAATATAGCTTAAAAAGCCAAGTTAGCCAAAGGTCTCACTAACAAGTTACACCTGACTCTTCTCTAGAAAATAAGAGAAAGAGATACGATGAGACGAAATAATTGTTGAATAGTGGTATTTATCCCTAACAAGAATACAACTCACACTTGACTAGTAATTAATAGTAATATATGGTACTCCTAGGTAATCCTGTAAAGTTTGGTAGTAATCGCATCAATAGTTATTTTTTTAGTCCTTTGTACACAGGAGCTGTGAGCAATGCTAGTTCTTTAATCTATATACATCTATGTGTATTTATGTGTATGTACAGATTAGAATGACACTAGGTATTAGTAAGGAATAAATGTTTAATTTTTCCGATGTGTATGTTTATGTGTATATTTGAAAATAGTAATCTTAAAGAACAACATAAATAATTTAAATAAAAGAAATATGAACTCATATGGGCTTAAATAAAGTTTGGATCAAATGACAAAAGTTTCCCGATTATTTCTTCTATTTACCCCATAAAATATTTATTAATCTAATATGGAGTTTTTGGTTTGAAGAAAATTGTTGTGTAAACACAAGGAATTTTGCACTTTGAAAATTAATTTACAACATACCTATATCTACTAAAAATAATGGGTTTCTTCTCTTTATTTTTAATACTAGTGGCTCACCCTCGCTTCGCTCGGGTCCATCGCTAGTAAAAAGTAAAAACAAATATATCCCACGGGAACCGTACGTTTTTCCCGGATAAAAGTAGTCTATGTGTTATTCCAGACTAAAATCTATGTCTGAGCCAAATTTCATCCAGATCTGTTTAGCCGTTCTGGCGTAATTGAGTAACAAACATTCATCCATCCAAACTTTCGGATTTATATAGTATTAAGATTAACCACAAAAATATATGTATATAATGGAAACAATTCCCAAATCTTAGTTTATTAATTAACATTGGTATTTTATATTGCACTATAGATGAATATTTAAATTTTATAATAAGACTAGCATTGCCCGCGGCTCCGCCCGCGTTCAGATGACCAAAAACCAAATTCTTAGGTTTTACATATTAGTATACTCTTACAATGCAGTTTTTGTATTTTTTCTCAGAAATGAGATATTTTCCCGCGGTAAAAAGTTTCTATATGTTGACCCAGATAACCAGCTATCACCATACCAAATTTCATCAAAACCCCTCCAGTGGTTTTTCTGTGATGCGTTAACAGACAGACAGACAAAAATTCTAAAAACTATACATTCGGCCTCTGTATCGATAATAATGTCTATTTCAAAAGATTTTCCAAAAAATATTTACTGTACAGATTCGGCTTAGTTACAATTTTATTATATGTATAGATACAGCTACTCTCTCTACTCGAGCTACCTACATTAAAAACGTTACAAAAATATACTTAATCTAATAACCAAACACTCGCAACTTTCATTGTAAATTTAATAAAAAATAATGTTATCTACGTCGAATTTCTCTTTTTGAAACAAATAATAACTCACGACTTCGTGACTTTAGATAAGACGTTGATCAACTTTCTTCGTTCTAACGGATGGTTTGACTTAGTTGTCTGTAAATTATAGCTAGTAATTGTTAATGTTGAAAACAATCTTATATAGTGTGAACACGTTACATTGCCTTTAGATCGCATTCGACTTGTTCATTTCTGTTTAAAACTGGTTTTATAGAGAATCCTGTGTATTAAATCAATGTCGCTTCCTACATTTAGCTCTCGCACAAAATATGTGTAACTAGAGAACAAAAACAAATCTATCCCACGAGAACCGTATATTATTCTGGAATGATATTCCTATAGCCTATTCCTTCCTCAATAAACGGGCTATCTTATGCAAAAAGATTTTTTCTAATCGGATAAGTAGTTTCTGAGATTAGCGCGTTCAAACGAACAAACTCTGCCTCTTTATAATATTAGTATGTATGTACATAGATATGATAACTGACTCTACATTACATCTTTAGTTGACAAATAAGACTCTTTAGTTAGAAGTTATTTATTACTTCAGATTAGCCATCCAATATATATAAAAAATACTAGCATTGCCCGCGGTTCCGCCCGCGTTCAGATGACCAAAAATCAAATTCGTAGGTTTTACATATTAGTATACTCTTACAATGCAGTTTTTGTATTTTTTCTCAGAAATGAGATATTTTTCCGCAGTAAAAAGTATCCTTTATGTTGATCCAGGTAACCAGCTATCATCATACCAAATTTCATCAAAATCTGTCCAGTGGTTTTCTTGTGATGCGGTAACAGACAGAGACAGGCAAAAATTCTAAAAACTATACATTCGGACTCTGTATTGATAATAATGTCTATTTCAATGAGATTTCCCAAAAAATATTTAATGTACAGATTCGACTTAGTCGCTATTTTATTATATGTATAGACTATTAAAATATCAATATCAAGAACCTACATGTAAGTAGAAATTTAGGAATATCGGTCATAGTGTAAAGAGATGATGCAATTAGCATTCAAATGATGTACGCGTAGTGAAATAATATTCATGTGATCAAAATTATTCAGCACAGACTCTCTTGAGTGTGCGACTAAGTATCGGAATAGGAACTGCTTGTAATGAATTCCTAACATACTTTTGTCTTAAAAGCTTTTATCCTAAAGGCACAATTGAATTTTTTAGAGTTCCGTAAATTCGACAAAGATTTAGGGAAGAGCTTATTAAAATCATATTTTGTTATAATTTCGAAATAGGTAAACAAAATATACGAAAAAATTATTTTTCAAATATGTCATCAACGGTTTTTCCATCTATTTCAGATGGTTTACGCAGTTTGTGATAATTCGAAAATATATGATATTGGAAAATAACCCAGATAGTAGAAACAACATTTTATATTTTTAAGGTAAGTTATACTTTAATACTAGCGGTTCACCCTCGTTTTGCTCGGATTCGTCCATAGGTGATTCTTTAAAACGACATATCTTGTTTATTTATGAATCGGTTAAAATAAAACAAACACTAAACGTTAAGTGAAGCTTACCACAATACATTAGTGTAATGAAAACGCGCCCAAATC
Source organism: Brenthis hecate (assembly GCA_951806755.1). Classification (NCBI taxonomy): domain Eukaryota; kingdom Metazoa; phylum Arthropoda; class Insecta; order Lepidoptera; family Nymphalidae; genus Brenthis; species Brenthis hecate. Next base: position 3,081,428 of record OX638267.1, on the reverse strand, counting down.
AGTGAAGCCGTTTCAGAGATTAGCGCGCACAAACGCACAGACAAACAGACAACCGACGAACAGACAGATAAAAATTGCTCTATTGCTAAAAAAATTGCTCTATATTATTTTCTCCGCCGAAATAGGCTTCATATTTGTATAAGAAGTAGAACGTAAATATGTTAAATTATCAATTTCTCACTTTCGGGGTTCTAATTAGCTTATTTGAGTTACTCTGTAAACCTTGCGAAATGAACTGTGTCTGTTTTATGATAATTCGTATAAAATATTTATTGTATAAACTGCAATAGAAAATTGCCGTTACAAAATTTTTTATTCATACACTCTGAATAAGAAAGTACTAATTTTAAACAACTGGTATGTTAGATATAACACAATATTAACTTAGAATTGTGTATCTATCTTCTTTGATCCTAGAATTCGTTATGAGCTGTCTCGACTCTACTATTCAATGTCAATCAGTGCCTCTACCATATTTGAACTGTTCTATACTCGCTGTCGAGCGAGTAAATAATATTTAGTATATATCTATTTTTTATACGGTACTGGCTATAGTTAAGTAATATAGTAATACTTTATAGTAGAAATGTATGTTTTAGTAACTTGGTGCTTAGCTTTCATGCGCACGCTCTGGAGACTGCCTTTTCTAACGGTAGCGTGATCGTCATGACATCTGATCGCATAGTATTTACAAATTTTTAAGTACTCACGACGTATTGAAGTTATAATTGCTGATATAATATGAACAGATGTGTGAAATATGTATTATTTTATTATATTTTGATAAGAAATTGCTTTGAATACATTTCAATATTTGAATTATTTTATTATATGTTAAAATTTTATTTGAGAATATATTATTACTAATATATTAGTTATTTTATTACAAGAGCTGATAAATGCAGCATTTAGTACATTTTTTGCTACTCGTACCTATATATTATGTATCTTACAAATTTTGTATAAAAATACAAAATGAATGTCAAAGTCAAAAAGTAGCATGATTTCCTGTTGATGCTACTATTCTCAATTTTGCCATCATTTATTTTATTTCAAGAATAAGGGATATTTTATCAATGTACTAGTTAAATTAAAAAAAAAACAATTTTTGAGAATAAAATATTAATAATAAATAAAATAATACGATACTTTTTTTGTATTTTTCAAACATTAGTTCTCCCCTTGATAGAGAGATTGCATAATAGTAGCTAATTTTTTTTCTCTATAAAATTATAAGTAAATCCGTTAGCTATTTTTACTTATTAACATTTATTTACTTACTAGCATTGCCCGCGGCTCCGCTTACGTTCAGATGACCAAAAACCAAATTCTTTGATTTTTCATATTAGTATACTGTTACATTACAGTTTTTTGTATTTTTTCTCAGAAATGAGACATTTTCCCGCGGTAAAAAGGATCTTATATATTGACCCGGATAACCAGCTATCAGCATACCAAATTTCATCGAAATCCCTCCAGTGGTTTTTCTGTGATGCGGTAACAGACAGACAAAAATTCGAAAAACTATAGATTCGGCCTCTGTATAGATAATAATTTTATTTCAATAAGATTTTCCAAAAAATGTTTCATGTACAGATTCGACTTGGTTATAATTTTATTATATGTATAGATTACTCAGAATTTTTATTATTTTTGCTTGGCTTCATGTTTAGTTCTATGACACTCATTATTACTTAGTCTGATGCTCTAAAATAGAAATAAATATATAATTATTCATAATTCTTTATAACACTCATATAATATAAAAATCAATACGAAATCATTTAGGAAAAGGAACGTTTAAAAGGAAAGAAGAGATTTTTACAGACCGAGTATTAAACGGAAAAATAACATTTTTATTTGATTTATAGAATAATAATGTTTACGTACGTATGTTTCCTGAAATAATACTTCGACATTAGTAAAATGGATAGAAAATCACATACAGGTATATTTACGAGTTGAAGTGATACCTTTTTTTTTAAAGTAAGAAAAAAAATGGAACTTTTCATCAGCCCTTTGAATGTGGATTTTCGAAATGTGTTTTTATTTTTTAATTATTAATATACATTTATGCTTGCTAATGTCGAAAATAAAAATTTGATTTATATTTTTTTTTTGTTGTCTGCAACAAGTATTATGAACGTCTAAAACCTTAGTCTATCCCGTGACCATGATTACTGTAAAGCATTCGAAACGTCGGGAACAAAAAATCAAAATAAATTCGCGATAAAATCCGAAAAGATATTTTTTTTACCGTACAATATAAACAAAATTTAAAAGTGTCGTTAGATATTCACATGTTCTTATAACAGTTCTATAAACTTCGCCGCCTGTAATCTTTTTGTGGACTCGATTAAGTTTCAGATACCAACTGGTTGCTTTTATCCCCAAAGTATGAAAAGCAATGTTGCGAATCGCTACATTTGTATAGTTCAATGCATAATTTGGCTTATTTTAGAATTATCCTTTGTAAATGATAATATATTGAAAATTATTACATACATATAACATTTATATTTTAAATAGATATAATTTTATTTCAACGTGTCGTTTTCATAAAATAAATATTTTAGTCATAAAAAATGTACTTCATTAGATTTTTTAATTAAAAAGATAAGTACCTAAAGTTTTGTATAAATTTTCAACTTATTCTTATTAAGAGATTTGATTATATTAGATGTTTGTTATGTTTTATCATCATCGAAAAACTATTTTAATTTAAAAAATATATATTAAAATATGGTTTTTCTTTAAGCAACCGCTTTACAAAAAAGAAAATTACAAATATACTTAATTATATATACAAACATATGTACACTTAGTTATTACTGTACAAGTCATGTCCGCGTGAAATTACAAGTAAAAAGTGGACTGTGAAATTGATAGCAAATTATTTTGTCGCCATTTTACAATTAAATAAAATATACATAATATGAAATGAGAAATATCTATGTAATGAAAATGAAACGCTGTTCGTTGGTAAGCGCACATTTGAAAGTGGCTTGACTGATTTGGCTATAAGAAAATATTTAAAATAGTCCCAAGAAGGTGTTTAGTAAAAAGTGGCAAAAACTTTTACAAAAAATGAAAAAGGTACTTGAGGGGTCATTTTTCTGTTTCTTACAAATAATTGTACATTTTTGTAATTGATACTGTATGTAACAACTATATAATAATAACTTTTGAAAGGTCTAAAACCTTAGTCTCTTCCAATTGCTTGTCGCTGTGAAGCATTCGAAACGTCAGGAACCAAAAATGAAAATAAATCCGCGATAAAATCTGAAAAGATAGTTTTATTTAAAATATAGACAAATCTTAAAAGGCTTTTTCTATATTTTTTTTATGAACACAAAGATAAACAAATTGGTTGTAAACAGGACAATGTCTGTTGGGGCGGCTAGTCATAAAAATCCGTATCTTTAATCAACTCGTTCTCAACTATGTATGTATGTATTACATGAACTTAGGTGCTTCAGACAGCTGTAACACCGTTTTAACGTCAGGTGAACATAAAACTAATACCAATGATTAAATTCAAGTCATCAAATTGTAGCTTCGATCAACAATACTACTGTTGATCGAAAAATTGTAGGCATTATCAGAAAACAATACGCTTCATTACTTACTAGCGACTCACTCTCGCTTCGCTCGGGTTTGTCCCTAGCTTGCTTGCCGATACAATCTTTCATCCCCATTTTCACCCCCTTAAGGAGTGTTCTGCGGGATAAAAGTATTCTATGTCCTTCCTAGAGACTCAAACTATCTTCTTACCAAATTTCATCTAAATTGGTTCAGTAGATCCAGAGATTACCCCCTACAACGTCACAAACTCACAATCTCACAACCTCACAAACTTTATCTCTTTATAATATTAGAATAGATTACTTCTATTATCTAATAAAATCTACATATTAGAAAGTACTTAATGGCCTTCACTAGTAAAAATAACAACAAAACTTCATTAACAATAACAATATTAAGTGCAAAATGCTTTGATAAAGAATTTCTTGTGAAAGGTAAATAATATGTTATATATTACCTTATATTATTTATTGCTATGGATTTGTCCACGTACTTAATTAAAAAAAATTTAAATAGTTTAACAATCGCAAATATACTATAATGTTTTATTGTGTTATAAAGTTATAATACTCGCATGAGTCGCTGTGTCAAGTGTTGGCCACAAAAATATTTTCCTCTTATAGAAATTAATTTCAAAATAATCTTGTTATATAGTTAAGTATACGTACGAGTAGATAGGTGTTCCACCGAATTTTAAGACCTATATTTTGGTCTAGTTATTGATGAATCAATCTGTCAGAACTTGAAATCTATACTAATATTATAAAGAGGCAGAGTTTGTTTGTTCAAACGCGCTAATCTCAGGAATTACTAATCCGATTTGAAAAAATCTTTTTGCGTTAGATAACCCGTTTATTGAGGAAGGCTATATATATATATATATATATATATATATATATATATATATATATATATATATATATATATATATATATATATCATTTAATATATATATATATATATATATTCCAAATCGGTTCAGGTGTTTTCGGGTAAACGGTGAACATACATAAAAAAAAGATTCCAACGAATTGAGAACGTCCTCCTTTTTGGAAGTCGGTTAAAAATAGAAACACTTTAGTACAGCAGTTCATCGTGATATATATATATATATATATATATATATATATATATATATATATATATATATATATATATATATATATATATAGTTTATGTATTCCATACTAACCGTTAAAACGTATCTAGGGAGTAGAGACAAACCCAAGTGAAGCGATTGTAAGTCGCTAGTTGTATATAAATAGAGTAAATAAATTAGTATTATATATGTTGGTGCTATTAGTTATTTAAAGGACTTTAATATTAAAACAATATTTTAACAATTACAATTAATAATAATATATACACATAACACAATAAATAAAATTCTTTTATTTCTATAATAACGCAGACTCTTCAAAAACGAGATTTTAATCATTTTTGTACTTTGAAAAGTTGCATGATGCTTAAAATTAAATAATATATTTTATTTATAATATAAATACAGAAAAAAATATCTGTATATTTGCTTTGATAGAATCTCTATGGTATATCTTTTTGTATAAGCAATTTACATCGACTTTTTACTCAAATAGAGCTGAGGACAAAAGCGAATCGATATTATTCTAAGTAATATATTCAAAATGTCGATAAATGTTTTGTTTTACTTATAAGCACTGTATTTTGTCTATGTAGAAAGGACCACAAAATAGGTAGAGTTAAAAAATGTCATAATTAAAAAGATTAATTTCTATAACGAAACAAATTATGTAATAATTCAGCATAGATATGTTAATTAACATGGAAGTCCAAGTATTATTTCCAAACATGCACAATATTAAACTGCAATAAAACTGGTAGGCCATACCAAAGTTATAGTAAGAGAAAATTAAATACTAGTTACCACACAGACCGAACTTGTGTTTTCCCCAATACAACATCAACCTGCTAATTCTTCAAGCGAATCGTACTTAGCTATAAAAATTTGAACTTTACATCTTGATATTAAAGTTGAATTTGCTTTGTATAGTTATATTGGTAGTGGGGTTTGATGACATTGTCATGTCTTAAGTGAACAGTCAGTCGCGAGATCCGGTGCGCGTGCGCTGTTGGTTGCCATTTTGTTTTTTTTTCTTAACTTCCAAAGCCTTCGTTCAGTACTTTACTGTTTAAAGTTAAACTAGTGCACATAAGTTTTTATTAGCTTCACATTTTCTTCAACAGTCTTTATTCCACTATCATGTATGGAATATCTATGGCTATGTGATTGTGTTTTAAATATTTGTGTGTATTTGGATTACAATAAATTATTAAATGTAAGTACAACTAATTATATTTTTAGAGCATAAATATGCTTAAAGTAACGAAAATGCTATATTATTTAATATATTTAAGTTATTATGCAATACAATATTTGTGTATATTATTATATGAAAAGGCACACAATTATTTATTTTATGTGTATAAAAATAACTTAATAAAAGTGTAATAACTAATAAATAACCTATAAATAAGTAAAAATAATAACCAAATTAAAAAAAAACTAATAACAAAGCGAAATAGAGCTATTCGTATCAATCCAACATACACATGTCGTGATTAATTAAATTGAATATGTCGATGCCATAAAACTTTCTATTGATTAATGAATGGTAGTTGAACGCGAGTCCAACGACAGCTTTCCACTACGCCACTACACTTTCTCTGAACGTTGCGTCATTGCGCATGAGTTCTGTAAATTACTTCTCAAAACAGCTATAAAAATATTTTATTTATTATAAGCTACGAACAGATAGAAAAATGAGAAATACATATATAGTGTTAATTTTTTTTAGTTTCTTTATATACTCTATTGAATATGACAGAGCACGCACGGTGTAGACGGATGCTTATGCTGTTTATTTATGTATATTATTCCGCTCCTAAGGCTCGTATCGTTATGTTACATATCCATTGACCTTTCTCAATTAAACACAAAATTTAAAAATGTTTTAGAGATAAGATCGCATAAGCAAAAAAATAAACTATCTCTTATAACAAATAAACAAACGAATATGATCAAAAAAATAAATAAGAAGAGATAAGAAATAAGAAGAATATGAAGAAGAAATCAGAAAAGATAGTTTTATTTAAAATCCCACTTAACCTGTATACATGCAGTTGTTAAGACTAAATGCATTTCCCAACGTTAAAAACAAGGGTTAGATAATATTGACATTCCATATAGAAACGCGTATAATTAGGTATCCTTTAATAAGTCAGTGGGACAACCATTCGACACTAACAGTGAAAGATCAGGTACGTGCCTTAACGTGCTCTCCGAGTAGGCGTTTATACTAAGCAAATCATTCAAATTCACTAGATGCAAGTAGCACAAGACTCTACGAGGTATTGTATAAGACTGTATCTAATAGAATACTTATTTTTAAGTCCATATAAAATAATAAAATATATAAAATTATATTCATCAAATGAAACTGATTTTTATTACTTTTAACATTCAAATCTTACCAAGCCAACCTTTAAAAATACAATTAAAATGTAGGAACGAAACCTAAAAGTTATTGAAACGAAAGTAAAACAACACCAACTCGTATAACATATCTATAGATCGAATTTTTCATGGCTATTGTGCGTTAGAGTTGTTAGTTGTTATATAATGGACTCAAGCGTATCGACGTCAAGTTGATTTGACGCGGGACATACTAAACTGGTTTCTAATAGGAATTTGTATCTCAGTTGTAAAGATATTAAAAATTAATTAAGTGATATAAGAAAAACTATAATTGATTTATTTATTAGTATTTAGTTATGATTTCATCCACTCAGTTACGAGTGATCATTATTTACACAATAGGATATATTGTCGTTCTTCTGATGTATTTTAAAGTTTCTATCATTTTTTTTTCTAATATGACTCTTATTTTTCTCTTTACATATATTATAAAGTGACTTTTATACTTTTACACTTGAGAGGTTTAATTTGGGTTTAATACTAATATGGGTATTTTGTCGTAGAAATTATTTATTATTTGTAAAATTAATTAATACTTGCAAATTTTACTGAATACATTATTATTTATTTACTTAATATATTTTTTACACTTAGATTTTTTATCAAAGCTTATTTAATAATAAGCATAAGCTTATCAGAAAACTTAGCTGACCAGAATTTATCTATACTAATATTATAAAGAGGTAAAGTTTGTGATCTTGTGAGTTTGTGACGTTGTATGGGGTAATATCTGAATCTACTGAACCGATTTTCAAAATTCTTTTACCAATAGAAAGCCACGTTCTTTCTGAGTGTCATAGGCTATATATTACTGCGAAGAATGAAAAGGCTTTTTCGTGGTAGTCGGATTTGCAAAGTAAGTCGGAGAAAAAACGGTCGAACGAAAAGGTTTCTTACGAACGCTGCCTTAAAGGTGAGAGATATATGATTATGTTCTAGAGAAAAGTTGTAGAGCTTAATAATGCCTACAAAAAAGTCAGCGACAGCATATGTCTAACTTTTATATTTAAGTCACAAAAAGTAGTTTTTTATATTAAAAAAATAATTTAAATCGGTAGGTCATGTTTATTGGTCATATTATCAACAATTATGAATTCTTATCAAAATAAATAAATTTATCGTCTAAAATGTTTAAAACAAAAGACTTTTCCCTTTTACTGCATATAATTTGGACAAATGGTTAAAGAGATAATACAACATATTCGTAGGTATGGACGAACCCGAGCGAGCTGTTTATCTGTTTTCCTGTTTGTACGGGCTAATCTCCGAATCTAATAATTGGACCGATTTAAATAAAATTTTGCATGGTGGTACCTTATATCCCCGGTCAACATCTAAGATACTTTTCATTCCAGAAAATTAAAGAGTTTCCGTGGGATAGTTAAAAAACTATAGTAACTTATACAGCTTAGTACACAACAACTTACGCGCCTAATTTCGTAAAATTTGGCATGCTGATACCTTATATTGCCGGTCAAACAACAGGTTACTTTTCATCCCGGAAAAATGAACGGTTCCCGTGGGATAGATCTGTTTGTGCTTTTCTAGAGGTGAACCCGAGCGAAGCGAGGGTGAGCCGCTAGTTTTATAAATAAGAAAAACTAAGTAAATTAATAAAAGTAAAGGATTTAATTTCTTTTTTATGTCTAACAATAATTATTATATTCTAGTTATTATTCTATTATATGTAAAAAAGACATACGAGACATAAATACGGCAGTTATAGTCATAGGTATGAATATTTAATTTTAATGAACAAAAAAAAAACAACAGAGTAATAAAAAATTGTACATACAAAATAACCTTTTTTTTCTTTATTGGCTTAGTTAGTTGCGTTAACAGGCGGAATATAGGTATTCTGCCAATTTCACGTCAAAACAACCTTATTCATAACTAGCATTGCCCGCGGCGCCGCCCGCGTTTAGATACAGAGACCAAAAACCAAATTCTTAGGTTTTACATATTAGTATACTCTTTACATTGCAGTTTTTATATATTTTTTCAAAAATGAGATATTTTCCCGGGGTAAAAGTATCCTATATATTAACCTGGATAACCAGCTATCACCATACCGATTTTCCTCAAAATCTCTCCAGTGGTTTTTCTGTGATGCGGTAACAGACAGACAGATAAAAATTCTGAAAACTATAGATTCGGCCTCTGCAACGATAATAATGTTTATTTCAATAAGATTTTCCAAAAAATATCTAATGTACAGATTCGGTTTGGTTACAATTTTATTATATGTATGGAAAAAACAAGTAACTACTAAAATATTCTATGCATACTCTTACAAAACTACCTACATAGATTTTATTGCCTTGTTATTACAAAGAGCGATAACTATTTAGTTCTGTAAATCTATTGCTTAACGGTGAATATTTTTTATTGAATTGATTCATAATTGGATTCCAGCGGTCGGTAATTATGATTACTACCTACTTACTATAAAACAACATATTTACGTTTTAAACTATAAAAGCTTTCTCTTTATGTAGCTTCTATTTAACCTTTGATGATTTATTGAATACTAGCGTTTTCCTGCAGCTTCGCCCGCATATATCATGTACTAAAGCCTTCTCCGAAACACGCTACATCTTATGGTATGAGTATTATTCCGATCGGTTCAGTAGTTATCGAAGTATAATCGAACAAAAAAATCGGCTCACCATTTATTAAAATAGATTTAGTTGTGTAAATCTATAGATATAAGAATAAATACATACAGACGAACATAGAACCTCCTCCTTTTTGGAAGTCGGTAAAAATTTGCAGTATTAGTTATTTGTAGTTATTTGATTAATATAAGACTGAATACATATAAATATATATTAATACAGTAACTGTATGAATTATAAGTAATTACAACCCAGTTTAAGTACTGGAACCTTGTAACTGGTGTAAATTAGTAAAAATAATAATCCTAATCTACCTGAAAACATACCTATATTTCAAAAACTAAGG